>OY776676.1:8538968-9962323 GCA_963675555.1 Leptura quadrifasciata
CATTTAGTGCCGTTTTCTGTATATTTTTTATGTAAGTTCCAAATTCGTCAGATTCATATTTCGAGGGCAGGGGTGGATTTTCTAGGTCGGCAGCGTTTATTACCTCTTCTGGATTTTCCGAATAGTTCTCTGGTCGTTTTATGATTGTTGTGATCACTTCTCCATCTGGGGTTTCTACAATTTGCAGCACTTGACCTTTGCCGCCCCCGTAAAATGGAATAATAGTCACCTTTTCAGGTTTTCTGTAAAAATAAGAAAAACTGTAGGTGCTTACTGTATAGAAGAATTGGAGTAATTTCTTTAAATTATCGTTACATTAAATACAGAATATTTTTAAAAATAGGGGTATTGTAACGATCAGAGTCATGTGGGAGAAATTTTATTTAATTGGATAAAGTAGTTAAGAAAATGTGAAAGGCGGACGACAGATGGCGCTTCTCCCCATAATTCAAAAATATTAACTAATTACCTTCAATAGAGATTTGGAGAAAAGGTGACTTCAACGAATGGCTCTGTCAGGTGCCTCCGATAAATAATATCAGTTTTCGTTTGGTCATCTATTGATTCTGATACATGTTGAGTCACACGAAGCAAATTTGTTTGTTGAAATTTGGTTATGTACAATTGCTGTACATTTTGTACAAGTGTTGCAATATTTCATGTTCTTTTTGTGAGCACCCTGTATATCAGTTTAAATTTCGTAGCCTAAGGAAATTGTGGTTACATTTCTTATATAGTTATGAGAAAGTAAAAATATAGGTAAGTTGTGCAAGTCTATTCTCTTGTAATATAATTGTCTGCTCTCATACCGAATAATTAATAAGTTACAATCCCTTTATAATTATTCACCAAGCATATTTTGCGGTTACCCAGGTAACGACAAACACTGCAAGTGAATATATTGTGAAATTATACAATAACGGCATATCCAGTTTTTAATTAATTTTATCATTCGCAGGAACGGCCTTTCTAATATTGGTAATATCTATATTTTTGTTAAAAAGTTGGGATATTTAAATATATTTTTTTCTAATTAGAAAACACTATTTGAAATGATTTTTTGTTAATTATTTACGATAGAAACTTTTTGATCGAAAAAGAATGTATTTTCTATTTTATAATGAGATGTAAAATTAAAAATATATGTTCAATCTTAGAATATAAATTTTAAAAAAATATCTTTTAGATAAGACCTCCTTCTTACTTACAAAATATTTTTACTGATTTTTACAATTCCACTTACTTCATTTTGCTTAAGACCGTACCTGTACCAAGATTGTCGGAAAGATAATTTCAGTGTGAATACAAAAATCTCCGTTTAAACTCATATTGCAACGTATTATTTTTTCTACTATGTTTATATGATCCTCCATGTCTGTTATTTTTGCCTTTAGTGGAATCAGAGAAGCATCAAATTTTAGTGAAAAAAGAATTGTTTCCAGTGTAATTTTTTTTAACATATTAGTTACATCGAATACATTTTCTACCTCTAACAACCGCCGCTACGCAAGTTATCGGCTATTTTGTGAAAAATCTACCAACAACATGTAAGGTGACTTCGCTACCACTCACCCTACAAGCTGCAAATCAACATTCTTTAAGAATGTATTATCAAATTAAAAAATGGTTGTTCTCAGAAAATAGTAAGCCTGCATGCAACTACGGATGGCACATGACCTCCAGTGGCTTATTACCTGTGACTCTTCCTAGAAACGTTAAACCACTACCAGATTCACTTATAAAATCAATAGGTAGTAAGTGCAAGACTAGAGCATGTTCTTGTAAAAAACTGGGATTAAAATGCACTGTGGCATGTAAGTACTTCGAAGGCTTAAATTGCTTTAACTGTGAAGATAAAGATTTGGTACCTGAAGCAGAATAAATTAATGACTTGAATGAAGAATTGGAAAATAATTCTGAAACATTTTCTGTAACTGAAAGTCTAAGTGTATGTGGAACCAATCCAGAGTTAGAGGATAGTGTTAGCGAAGCTTCTTCATTATCATTTACTGATAGGTCGATTGATCAAGAAATTGATAGAAATGAAAATGATGATGCATTTTATAATTATTATGCTTCAAGTGATACTGAAAATCAGTCTGATGATTCCTTATCAAATGAGACAAAACGAAGGCGATTAATATAATCACGTATATATATTTTTTCAATTTCGAGTAAAATGTTTCCATTTTTTATAC
This sequence comes from Leptura quadrifasciata, assembly GCA_963675555.1. Classification (NCBI taxonomy): domain Eukaryota; kingdom Metazoa; phylum Arthropoda; class Insecta; order Coleoptera; family Cerambycidae; genus Leptura; species Leptura quadrifasciata. Next base: position 8,541,167 of record OY776676.1, read on the forward strand.
AGTATTTAAATACAATAAATATACATTTGCATAACAAATAGTGCTTTTATTGATCTATACCTAAATATAAATATGTATACGTATAATTTCTTTTATAATTAATTGTTTTTTTGATATTTTTTAATGCTCTTTCGGAAAATTAAATTAGAATGTGTCAAAAATTAATTAATAGAGTTTTATCAAAAAAAGTGAAATTTTTCGAAAAAATTGACGAAAAATACAAAAAATCCATTTTCTCACTTTTCTTCAAGTTTAAAATTTGTTACTTCTTCACCATCATAGAGTGCATAAAAACCTACATTTACAAAAAAACCTCATACGATGCGATGCACAAAAGTTATTGGCCAATCAATTTTAAAATTTGAAGTCAATTTCTGAGACATACAGGCTGTCCATTTTACCAGGACACTTGAGAATATCTCACTTAATATCGGTCGTACAAAAAAAATATTTTTACGAAAATTGTGCCGATTTATACAACCTACAAAATGGTTTAAAGACATTTGAAATCCATAGCCTACTTTAAGAGTTAAGAGAAATTTATTGGTTTAAAAAAAATGTTTTTATAATTACTAACGTAGTACCAATGAATAAAAATGGCATGTGATATATCGTTGAAAAGGGAGGAAAACACTCTATTTAATGGCGCCGTTTCCCGCCCGTTTCAAAATAATTTTTTTAACAGCTTGAAGAGTAAATCTGAAAATGAGATAAAACCTGGTTGTAACACTCTGTTTTGCAAAAAATTTTCGCCTTAGAATTTTTCCCGTATCTCTTCAAATAACGGAGATATTTGGCCTAGACGTTTTCCGCATTTTCGATAATTTCCGCCATAACTCTTAAAGTAGGCCACGGATTTCAAATGTCTTTAAACCATTTTGTAGGTTATATAAATCGGCACAATTTTCGTTAAAATATTTCTTTTTGTACGACCGATATTAAGTGAGATATTCTTGAGGGCCCTGATAAAATGGACAGTCTGTATATTAGATATTTTGACTTGAAATTATAACCAATTATTGTTCACATTATAAGGTATAATTTCTGAAAATTTCTTAAAATTTTACTTAAAAGATCCGAAGTTATAACAAAAAAAAACAAAATTTTGCAGTTTTTTCAGTTTATATTTTTCTTTGAGATAACGTGTGCAGATAAAAATTTCATGTTATAACCGCTGACAGCCTATATTACAACGAATAACCTCAATTTTTTTTACTTTTTTTGGACCTACACAAACCGAGATATATTCATCTATATTTAGAAGGAACGATCAAAATGGTAGGTTCTTCACAAAATGGCCGATAAATTGCGTAACAGCGCTTGCTAGAGGTAGAAAATGTACATTTCGTATAGTAATCAATGTAACTAACATGTTAAAAAAAATTGACATGGGAAACAATTCATTATGTTTTGCTTGTCTGGCTCCACTACTTAGAAAAGCATTTATATAAATAAAACAAATATTAAGTTTTTAGCCAGCTCTTTTAAAATGTTGCTGAGATTTTGTTTTTTTTTTATTTTCAGTTTTTGTTCATTTACTCAGAAACCAATGAAACTAGGTGTCTGAAATTTTGATAAATTTGATATCTATGATGTACACCTACTCTGAGGATAGTAATAAAATATTCGCCTTGGTCCTATTCACCATGGCTATCTCCCTAGCCTTATCGTACGTTTCTTTCAAGTACACCAAATGTAAATGTTGCATTGCTTATTCGGTACACTCGTTACCATTGTGGAATAAAACACCTTTCAGACCTTTTGCTGCAGAAGGTATATAACAGGCGATAATATTTTTAGTATTCTCTATTAAAACATTTTGAGTTACTTCAGCAAACATAACAATAATCGCTGCGGTTTTGATTTCACGCCAAAATGTGGCCATTTCAAAATTTAATGACTTCTTTCTATCCTTGTACAAATTCATCAAAGCTTCTACACTACACACTACACACAAGTAGTACACATAGAATGGGGTGCCGAAGATTTACCTCGTATCAAAAAATTCGAAAAACGCACATACACTCTTGTGTAAAAATGAAAGAACAAATCTCAAAGTAGGCCATGACAACATTAATTCCGTTTATTTTTTCTCTTTCCAACGATATAAAACATGTCACAAAAATATTGATAACTGATGATGCCATGATTAGTGAAAAACAATGTAAGTATACAGTTATTAACAAATTCGACAGATTGTCGCTGTTATATGTTGTACGTTGCGTTGTCGAGTTCTAAGACAAGTTTTATATCAGTAATTATGGTGTACGCCAATAATAACAAATTCGACATGATTAACATTTATTGTCAGTGCAATTTTGACGCTAAGATGGCAGTCACGGTTTACGGAGATAGATTTACACATGCTCCGCAGCCAAATCGAACTATGTTTAGGAAGTTAGTTCAAAATATAAAAACGCACGGTTCATTAAAAAAAAAATAGTAAGGCGAGGGCATGTTGCGGATAATGTAAGAAAAGTGATTAAAGTATTGAATTATGTTAACAAAAATGAGACAAATTCAGAGAAACTGTCGCATAAAAAAGACAGTGCAAGAAAAATATTTAAAAAAAAACAAATTCCGGTGCTACAAAATGAAGAAAGTCAACATTTATATAAGGGAGATAAGCCGAGGGGAGTAAGATTTTGTAGCTGGTTGTTAAATAAAAAAGAATTATCCTTATGATATGTAGTAAAATTCTTTGGTCGGACGAGTTTTTCTAATAACGAATTTTTCAATAGGAATATGTATTATAAGTGAACAAGAAAAATTTTTAAACCTGAAAAAGTGGAAAAATCGATTTTTTGTATTTATTCGTCAATTTTTTTGAAAAATTTCACTTTTTTTGATAAAACTCGAATTAATTAATTGTTTACATATTCTGATCTAATTTTCCGAAATGGCATTAAAAAATATAAAAAAATAATTGATTATAAAAAAATTATACGTATACATATTTATATAAAAGCACTATTTGTTATGCAAATGTATATTTATTGATTTAAATGCTGTATAAAAAAATGGAACCATTTTACTCGAAATTGAAAAAATATATATACGTGAGCAATTATATTAATCGCCTCCGTTTTGTCTCACTTGATAAAGAATCATCAGACTGATTTTCAGTATCGCTTGAAGCATAATTATAAAATGCGTCATCATTTTCATTTCTATCAATTTCTTGATCAACTGAGCTATCAGTAAATGATAATGAGAAAGCTGCGCTAACACTGTCCTCTAACTCTGTATCGGTTCCACATGTACTTAGACTTTCAGTTACAGAAAATGTTTCAGAATAATTTTCCAATCCTTCATGCAACTCCTCCGTTTTTTATTTGTATATATATATGTGTGTATATATATGTGTGTGTATATATATGTGTATATATGTGTGTATATATTTTGTACTATATTTAGTGATTTTATATTTAGTAAATTATATTCAATAATTTCGATGAATTGTACTCTATACATACATTACATGTATTTTATGACTTGCCATATATACTCCGTGTATCAAGAAATGGTTAATAAATTAATTTCTAATTTCTAATTTCTAATTTCTAATTTCTAATTTCTAATTTCTAATTTCTAATTTCTAATTTCTAATTTCTAATTTCTAATTTCTAATTTCTAATTTCTAATTTCTAATTTCTAATTTCTAATTTCTAATTTCTAATTTCTAATTTCTAATTTCTAATTTCTAATTTCTAATTTCTAATTTCTAATTTCTAATTTCTAATTTCTAATTTCTAATTTCTAACTTCTAATTTCTAATTTAATTTCTTTTGTTAGAGGTACCAAATCTTTATTTTCACATTTAAAGCAATTTAAGCCTTCGCAGTACTTACATGTTACAGAGCATTTTAATCCCAGTTTTTTACAAGAAGATACTCTAGTCTTGCACTTACTACCTATTGATTTGCAACTGCATGCAATTGATTTTATAAGTGAATCTGGTAGTGTTTTAACGTTTCTCGGAAGAGTCACAGGTAATAAGCCACTAGAGGTCATGTGCTATCCGTAGTTCTGGGAACATCCATTTTTGGATTTGATAATACACTCTTAAAGAATGTTGATTTGTAGCTTGTAGGTGGGTGGTAGCAGTCAGCTTACATGCTGTTGATGTGTATTTTTGAAAGCAATTAAATTTAAATTTTTCCAAACTTGTTTTTTTAATTGGGTTCGATCCGTATAACCTTTGCATGAAATTTGCGGGTGCTGAAAATAGCATAGTCTCTGTTGCTTCAAGATCACAAGCGTGTCTTTTTTCAAAATTTATACTTTTGCAAAGACAAATTTTATTTTTTCTAATTCCTGCAAAAGCTGGCGTAGTATCTTAACCACAAAAAGCATGTATAAATAACACATGTTCTTTTAAATCTGTTTTTTTTAAAGTAAATTGTGATTAATATTTGTCTTTCGTTTTTCCTATCATAGGTTTAGAAAAAGAAATATTTTCTGATAAAGATGAAGCATATGTTAATAAATCCAGCAAATCTATATCTTGACCGACAATTACATTATCGCATTCTCTTTTTTTTTTTTTTCGAAACAGCGGTACGAATAATATTTGCATCAGCATCTTCGTTGCATATTTCATGTTCAATATTTCTATTTTTAAATTGATTACACAAAAGGGAAATAAATTGCTGCTTATTTTTACTGTGGAGTAGAAACATTTTTTGGCTTATGGGAGGTGCTGTATGTATAAAGTATATCAATTATATTCAGTTTACTTGAAATATTATTGTGCAATTTCCTCAAACGTTCTGAATTTTTCGTGCTCTTACAATCAGTACCATATCCATAAAAAATTATACAACAATTTATAGTGGGACAAATTATTATAACTCATGTTTAAATTATGGCGGTTTATTTGATTTAAATTATTTTTCAAATGCTGTTCAGTGCCGACAATTTGGAATTTCTAATCATGATAAATATTCATTTGTTTTTAATTGTTTAATTTTTTAATGCTATTTTTATAGAATATAAATAAATTTTCGAAAAATTAGATCAGCATACGTCAAAAATGAATTACTGATACAAAAAAATTGAGTTTTATCAAAAAGTGAAATTTTTAGAGAAAATTGACGAAGAAAACACAAAAAATCGATTCTTTTCATATGTATGCGTAATAGTTTTTTATTTATAAATGATTTTTTAATGCCCTTTCGAAAAATTAGATCAGAATATGTCAAAAATTAATTAATAATACAAAAAAAATTGAGTTTTATCAAAGAAAGTGAAATTATTCGAAAAAATTGACAAAAAAATACAAGAAATGGATTTTTTCCACTTTTTTCAAGTTTAAAATTTTTTATTGTTCACCATCATGAAGTGCATAAGAAAACCTACATTTTCTTTTTTAAAGAATCTCATACGATGCGATGCACAAAAGTAATTGTCCAATCAATTTTAAAATTTGAAGTCAATTTTTGAGACTTGTATTAGATATATTTAATTGAAATTTTAGCCAGTTATTGTACATATTATAAAGTATAATTTCTGAAGATTTCATCAAATTTCACTTAAAACATCCCAAGTTATAACCAAAAAACCAAAATTTGGCAGTTTTTTTAGTTTTTATTTTTTTTAAGGTTATGTATATTGTATATTGTAACCGCTGAAAACCGATATCATAACGAACAGCCTCAATTTTTTTGCTTTTCTTGGACCTACACATATCGAGATATACTCATCTATATTTAGAAAGAACGACCAAAATGGTAAATTTTTCACAAAATGGCCGATAACTTGCGTAGCGGCGGTTGCTAGAGGTAGAAAATGTCCATTTCGTATAGTAATCGATGTAACTAATATGTTAAAAAGAAAAAAAATGACACTGGAAACAATTACTTTTTCACTAAAATTTGATGCTTGTCCGCTAATAGCTGATTTTTTTTTACGATTCAATGATATGCATTGTGGATTTCCTAAAATATTAAATATTGATACTATCGTATCTTTTCAAATAAGGAAGCTATAACCGTTTGTGGTTTTCCTATTTTTCAGGTTTTTGTAATATATCTTACAAAGTAGGCTATGAATTTCAAATTTCTTTTTACTGATATATAGCTCACAATAAATGGGATAACTGTTGGTACTTATATGCAACAGTCGATAATATAATTGAATGGTAATTAACAAAATAAAGTTATTTTAATAAGATGCAATACGTATCGCACCGAGGAATCGACTTAGATAGTGTTGACTTATTATAAAATACAATAATATACATAGCATAGAAGTAAACTAGTAATTTTGGGAACAGTCACTTTCTCAAAAATCTAAACGTGATGGGACACAATTTTATTTTCGGAATTAGGACACTCCATACTTCAGGTGATTTTTATTGTTTATTATATATTCATTAACACATTTTTTTATGCCTTTTTGAGTTTTTTTATATATTATATCAGATGATATTTTCTTGTAATATTTTGATCCAACAAACGATATAAAATGTTGGGATTATATTTTTTGTGTTATTATTGATGAGCATTTTCTTTATTTCTAGTTTTATATGAGTGACTGTATTTCGGATATGTCTTTATTGAAATGAGTGAAAATAATACAAGCTTTAATTTATTTTATAGCTAACAATTTGGCTTCGTTATATGATTCTAAAGTTAAAAAGAATTTTGCTTCTTTGTACATTATCTTAATAATTGCATTTTGATATATATTCAGATGTATAACATTAGTATAGGTACTTCTACAAATTCTTATTGCATAATTTAATATGGATTCAATTAAGGCCTTGTATATCACTGTTATAAGTTTGTTATTAAGAAATTTCCTTATTTGATAGAATAAATTAATCAATTTTCGTATTTTTGTTGTTGATATTCTGTGTGCTATATCCATTTCACATGTTGATCCGTTATTATTCCCAAATATTTAGTGTTTCTAAGCTTTTCTATTGTTTTAATACATTGACAATTAATTCGGTTATTACGAAGATATGTGATTATATAATGTCTGTGAATTCTCTCAACTTTTTGAATGGAGAAAATAATAAATTTGTTTTTTTCTTCATTTACAGTTAACAAACAATTATTTCTAGGGTTTCCAATATCTATTTTTTTAGCTCTCTCAAACAATTTTCTATGTGAAGCATTTAGAATGTTCATTTATTTCACTATTTACTAAGTTGAGTAATTCGTATATTGCCATTTCTGTTTTTCATTTTCTCTGAAACCACGTTGCTTTGGTGCTAAAATATTATATATTTTTTAAGAAAACCGAGTATTTTAAGATATTTTTCAAATATTTTAGCTACATGATCTATCAAAGATATATTAGTCTATATTTATCAACTTCTAGTAGGGAGTCTTCTTCCAAAAAAAGCTTTGAAAACGGAAATAGACTACTTTCCGAAACGTCAGCAAAATACATTATTTCTGTGTTTATTCCAACTTATATTATTTGTAAAACATAACCTCTGACTGTTCCTTTGACGTAAACTTCACGGGCGCAGAGGCTTTTTTTCCAATAATTCTATTATTTTGTAGATTCGGTGATTTGTTTTTGAAGAGGATAATACATGAGGTAGAAAACCCAAATAACAGGAAAGAATATTCGTAGAATGCCACAAATAACTTTCAGATAATAAACAAAAATTTATCACATACATTGTGGGTGTATTTATAATAAGAACAATTGTATGATTTCAAATATAACAATTTTATTATTAACTTTAATGTATAAATTTATTTTGTAATAAATCAGGTATGGCAACAGGTATATCATGTAACAGAGATACTTCAAATAACAATATATCTTTTTAATTATCTACTAATTCATCATTAACAGAACCAATTGTCTGAGTCTATGCCACCTTAAACTCTGCAACCAGAAATGCAAAATACATACATCAGTCAGTCAAAGGCTTACAACATAGGTAATGAGTAGTTCGTTTAAAACTAAATTTATTTACAATTTTTCATAACAAAAATATATACAAGAAATTTTTAATAAATACTCCATAATACAACTTTGTCATATAACATCCTCATAGGTTATTTCAAGATCACTTTCCGCATGGGCTATTCCTCCAGGTCCAGCAATAGCTATAGCTTCAGGTTCAAACAGGATATCTACGTTGGTTCCTTGCCTCAGAACAGCTTTGGATACCGGCGTTGAAATAGCTTTACCATCAACTCCTGCTATAGATCTTGCAACTGGCTTTAATATCAACGTCGTAATATCATTTTCTATATGCTGACTATTCCTGAAACTAATTACTCTGTCCTTTTGTATTGTATTTTTATTTTTCAAGTAATAAAACAATGGATGTGCTCTGTACGGCGCTAGAGAACCAGGAGTTCCTAAGCCATTGTTTTCCAGCCGAAGGTTTTGATTCTGCCTGTTTTGTTTTAAGATATCACTTACTTTTATTTCTTGTTTGACAGCTGTAATCACTGGGTTTGCCATGGAGGCAATTCCCTGAGGTCTTGGCTCCTTTACTTGAACTAACGAACTTTTGGTAACTATTTTATTATTTATTGTTGGTAGTACTAATTTAGTGGGTTCGGGATTTTTGTGATACCTTGGAAAATGATAATGTTGGCTGTGATAAATTTCTGGTTGTTGCGAATGCAAATTGTTGTAAAAAGCGATGTTATTGGGATGAATGATGAGGGGATGATGCTTTCCGAAGTATTGAGATTGATGGTCTGGGTGAGGTAACCATTTGGGGAATTGATGTCCGTTAGGGAAGGTAACTAATCTGAGGAAAAAGAAAAAGGGATATTAATGTGTGTTATGGTTTTTCGTTTGGTTAGTTTTGACAGCTAAAGTGAGGTTAAGAGTGAAGTACTTTATACGGGTAATAGTTAATTATAGTATTTAGTAAAAGCCATTATATATGTGCCCCATTCAGCAATTCTGGATAGAATTGTGAGCCAAACGATCTTTAAAGCTAAGAATGTTACTGTTGTTTACTGTTAGCAATGTTGTATTGATGTGGCTTTTTTCTTTTGCTTTCTTGTAGAGAAAAAGCGTTTGGAATTCATACTAGATACCAACCCCTATTGTATCATTATGAAAAAATACCTATAAATATAAACGAAACATACTAATTAATTGTTCTCGACGACGATGTTATTCTTCTTGTGAGTTGTTACTTCTGAGTAGATAGGCAAAGTGGGTTCTGGCGCACTCAGCGTGTGTTCATCAAGAGTTTTAGTAATTAAAACCGGTTTATATCTGTTTAAGGTGTGTCTAGAGCTGTTTGAGACCTGTTTATAGCTGTTTAAGATCTGTTTATAGCTGTTTAAGACCTATTTATCCAGTTCATGACGTAATTGAGGACCGTTGGTGTTCCTCTATTGAGTGTGCCAGAACCCGCTTTGCCTATCTACTCTTCTGAGGTCAAACAACAATCAATTAAATTAATAAGAAGATATTTAAAATTTTAGAATAGGGTAAAAATAATTGTATTTGCATTAATTCATCAAGTTTGTTAGCATGATAAAATTTTATTTGTTTATAGCCAATTTTTTTGAAATTCAAAAAAACGGTCAAAAATTGAAATATTTTTTCCGTTGGGTTATTTTTTAATTTTTAATTTTTTTAAATGTTAATGCCTTGTTTATATTTACGTCCTGGTGGAGTTTAGCAGGTTTAGCTACAGCTACTCTTCCACTCAACCAGGACGGCGAAATGAGATGCCGTTCACTCATCCAAGTGATAGTGGATTCTGTAAGTCGGATAGAACCTCGAAAAATATGAATATTTTCTAACCTAATGAGACTCTATCTCCTCCCGTTTTCGCGGACGCTGAACACGATGGCGGTGGTTAAATTTCTCTCCGAGGTCACCCCACCCCCAAACGGCCAAAAACCACCCCCGAAAGTGGTAAACCGCGCATCCGTCATCTCCTACCAGCCAAACCTGTTTTTACCCCGTTTTCGAGGATGCTGAGCACGATGGTGATGTCGAAACCCTTCCTCGACCCCCGCCAACCCCCAAACCTCCGCCAAGACGGCCTATCCGCGGTTTACCCCTTTCGGGGGTGGTTCTCGGCCGTTTATGGTTGGCGGGAGTCGAGGACTGATCTCGACATCACCATCGTTCTCAGCATCCTCGAAAGCGGGGGGTAACACTTGTTTAGCCGAGAGAAGACGGCCTATCCGCGGTTTACCCCTTTCGGGGGTGGTCTTTGGCCGTTTGGGAAGTTGGCGGGAATCGAGGAGGGAACTCAACATCACCATCGTACTCAGCATCCTCGAACACGGGGGTAACACAGGTTTGGCTGGTAGGAGACGGCGGATACGCGGGTTATCCCTTTCGGTGGTGGTTTTTGGCGGTTGGGGGGGTGGGGTGACCTTGGAGAGAGATGTACCACTACCATCGTGTTCAGCATCCTCGAAAATGGCGGGAAGATATAATCTCGTTAGGTTAGAAAATATTCATATTCCTGTCCGATATACAGACTGGATTATGACAGACTCGACCAACGCTGCTTAACTTCGCCGATCGAGTATCAGCGCTTAAACCGAGGACGGTACCTCACTTCACTCACTGGTTTTAGTACTCTTAAAACACTAAAGTTTGAGGTGTCGCTCACATCTCTGTTTTAATGGCAGGATGTTACAAGGGTGTCAAGTTTTACCAACAATTATGGTTTTCAGCTGTTTCAGTACCTCTACTGATTTTTCATTAAAATAATAATAATAATAAATTAATTTAAGATACCTAATTTTGCAATATATAATTTTTTTAAAATGAAAATAATAATCGAGCGAATTCTAGTTTATATGTGCATATTGCACAAGTCATAATGAACATTTTTCATTTGCTTCGTTTGTCCCATAGGACTTATAAGTAGATAGGCAAAGCCGTTTCTGGCTCAATCAGTAGAGGAATATATTTTAATTTTTGCCCAAACTTATAAAGTTAATAACATCTGGTATATCAGTACCCGCTGTACATTGCGTGTAAATCTTTAATTATATACTGTTTAGATGTTACTAATTTGTTAGTCGTCTCTATGGATCTGGCAGCAACTGTTAATTTTGTTGTTAATGAAGATTAACCATTGTTATGTTTTGTTAATGAAAGTGAAGAAATAAATAGTTAAATATTATAAAAAAATACTTTATTACAAGATCATTACAGACGAGTTAATACAACGTAACAGACAATTTACCTGATTATTAATATTGACTTAAAAAGAAGACGTTTTGGGTTATGGTCAGACATTTTCGTCAATCGAGATCAAGTAGAATTAACTTAAAAATTACCTACTCCTTAAAATATGTTTACATAACGTTATTGACAGTTATTTTCTATTATTATTTTAGTAGTGTATACTATATTATTGCAAAAAGTAAAAGAATTAGTTAATTTTGTGAAATATGTTAATCTACAGATTTTTGCTTAAGATAATATAACCACATTTGAAAACAATAATATTTTGAAATATAATTAGTCATTCAAAGGATTACTTTGGAAGATTATTATCTAAGTTTCTAAACGTATCCCTACTACTTATTCTACTCTATTCCCATAAGAGTTGTCTATGATTAACATTATCTGTTTAGGCATTAATATTCAAAGTACTTCTAGTTATTTTCGCACTTACTATACTCTGTCCATTAATATTTAATATTCTAAAGGCATTTAAAAGATATTTACGTCTCTCTTTCATGTAACATGGCTAATGTTATTTTATTTGATAAAGATACTACGAAAATGTGTTACAAGAAATAAAATAAAAAGATTTATTAGTAATTTAGAGGTTGAATTTACTATATCAAATCATCTGTAGAAAATCTTCTGCTGTATTATTAGTAGTACATGTCCAAGAAATTATGTACATATTATTTATATTATTCCTAAAATTGCCAACTTTAACCATTTTTACACACAGAGATGTCTCATTATCAATAATAGTATATATACTATTTTTCTATAAATCGTTTCGGAAACTAAATCTGTTTCCTTTTCAAAGTGATTAACGCAGTTCTTGTATGCTGTATAATTAAATACAAAGATTGTGTTTATGTCTCTTAACAAAATAACCCTTCTAATGTTTCTCCAATGCTCAATGACTGTATTAATTGCCGTCAAACAAAAAAAATTTTCACTGGAAAATATTAACCTTAACAGACAACTCATGGTACGTAATCAACTTCTCAGTCTTCCCTTATGAAATTTTTTGTTCTTGTTTTCAATTTTAAAAATGAATCTGCAATCAGTTAGCTATTTTGCCACTGTCACCACTTAAATATTATGCTTTGGTTCTTGATATTGATTATCATCGTCATTAGCAAAATCAAATTTCTGAAAATAACTGACCGACTCTCACGAATCCTCTAAAAGTCAAAATCACACATAAACCCTAATATTTATATACAGAAAATCATTCTCTTATCCTAGAAATTCACCCTTTGTTATAATATACTACTGGCCCCACTGCGACAACCTTTCCTATCCTCGACGGCGGGAAAGCCTCCGAAGAAGTCTTATTGGTAATGCTATTTGTTATTAAATCACTTAAATTTATACTAGGATCGACTGCCACGACTTTTGTTCCTGACCCGGCGATGGCCAGGCTGTCTGGATGAGTGTAAGCGACACCATTCGGCCCCACGATGGCTGTTCCACCGCTACCAGCGGTTGCAATACCTCCTGGTCCGGCGATGGCTACACCTCCTTTCCTAACTTTTAGTTTGTGAATAAAAATGCCGCTTCCTGTATTGTCCCTACTAAATAATTTTTTATTTCCGTCATTAGAAATTGACACTTCGTCAGCCTTGTCGTCTTCATCCATTTCATCATCCAAATCTTCGTAAGCAGGGTCTCGAATAGGAGGCGAACTGATAGGTTTTTTTATCATTTGTTGTTGTGCTTGCGGTTGCAGTTGCATCTGCAGTTGAGGTTGTGCGGGTGCCTGCGCCTGGGGTTTGACTGTAGGTTTAAAAAATGAGGATGGCCTTAAATCTTTGGTACTTTCAGAGAACTTGTCCAGTTTACTAGCGGGTCTGGAAGCGTTAAATCTGCCTGTGTCCTTTATTTTGTCCCAAGTCGTTTTTACCGGTTTGCTCTCTGTTTCTTTACCTTCTCGGTCGGTGTTCAAGCTCACAGTAAATTTCAAGCTGTCCTCCTTACTTGCTCCAATATTGATATTCTCTATATCTAGATAACTGGTATTGTTTTTGTCTGAATTGTCACCGTCTACACCGTATATAGTAATTTGGGAGGATGAGCCTTTGTCACCTAACTCTAAAATAACTTGTTCCTTTTCACTGTATTCGTCTGCAATTTTTCCTTCTCTCGTTAACGGTTCCTCCTTACCTTTACCTTTATTCTTATTTGGCCGATTGCAAGGGTTGTTCTGTCCTGCATTGGGTCCGTATTCTACCATACTTGTGATTGCGTTGTACATCTGAAGAAATGGGTCTCTTATGTATATTGGAAAATAATTAGCTCCAGGCCAATTCCAGTTTTGACGCCCCTTATCTGGATTTGGCATCGTATATGGTCCATAGATTCGGTAGTTGTAGTCATCGTTGGAACTTTGCTGTTCCAAGCCTATGTTTGGCGCGACAAAGCCATACTGAGATTGCTCTGGTAGGTTTCCTTGCGGGTACTGGCCATAAGGATTATAAAAGTAGGGGTAAGATTGTGATTGTAGTAGTTGAGTATTTGACACGATGTTTTTAATATTATCCACAGTTTGTTTTTCTAAACTACTGAGATCTCCTGTTTTGTTTATTTGGTTTTTATCCTCGTTATATAATGGTGGAAGAGGTTGGATTGGCATAGTTTGTTGTAGGTTCATTGAGGTTGGCATTATGTAAGCTTGCATATTTTGAGGGATCATTGGGTTAGAATATGGCGGTGACAAGTTTGGACTGGGCATCAAAAATGTCTGCTGATGGACTATCTTTCTCTTTATATATTGTCCCGGAATAATATCGTCTTTTGATATACTGGCTGCTGAGGGATTTAACATTGCCTTTTCGTAACCTTGATACTGATCGTAGTCCTGGGACTGCCGATTTGAACTTAAATCATTTCTAGATGGAGTGTTTTCTTCTTTATGTCTTTCTCTTTCTAAATATTCGAAAATTGGGTTGGTAAACGGGTTGCTGGTGAATTTAAAATTATCGCTTTTTCGTTCGTGATCACGTTTTTCTTGTCCTTGTGATCTGGAGTAGCTAAATGGGAAGTGAAAATAGCTTGGTGTTTGCTTCCTTGGGGAGAGCCCTTGTTTTTTATTAACCTCAGCAATTTTATCTAAAATTTCTTTAGTATTATCTTCCATTTTTCTTTGGGATGGGTGTGGAGAGTTGTCTAAATATCTTCTAAAATTTGGATTTACTTCAACTATGGTCTGCTTTTCCAATCTAAAACAAAAACAACATATTACTGGTTTTATATGTAGTGCAACATAGCTACAAAATTGTTAATAGATTAATAAATTAGTAGTAACTAAAACTTACCAAAATAAATTGGTGACCTTCTAGTTCTTCTATTAACTACACTAGTGCACCTTAAAATTTGATCTGCTCTATTCACTACTTGGATCAGTGTCTCTAAACCATCTAAGAAATATATTACAAAAGATGATGTTTCTCTACTACTTAAACTATTTTCTAATCTAGACACATACATATGTTACAATATTAGTAATTATTAACACAAGTGCAAGCCAATTAACGAAATGTGTGACTTACTCTACAGAAGGCTCCGAGGATTGGTGAGAATTTTGTGGCCTGCTGTGGACGGCAGCGAGCGTTGAAACCTGAAAGAGTGAGTAATAATTAGTAATAATGACCACTTGCATTGCAAATATTGAAGAGTAACTAAAAGATGCATCAGAAGGATTTTTAAAAAGCATCAGCACTTCCAGTTAGTAAACTAATAGGCGGGCTTCAAAATTCCTTAAACGAATTATACTCCTCTGTGTACTTTGAACTACTACTACTACTATGAACTGTTTACGATGTTTAGATTGTCAAATTATGACACTTAGAAGCATTAAAGAAAGAGAACGTGCTTTCAAATTACATAAAGAGCTGGAGGAGCCAAGTCAGTTTCATATAACTTTTTTTTTATAAAATTTGTTCCACGATTGTTTCTACCAAATATTGCTGATTTGTTTATAAATCCGTTACTATTTTGTTTATTTGTATCTTAAGTGTTTGTCTATGTTGCACAGAGCAGATGGTTGACTTTACTTCTTCAAGTAGTAGCTGTTCTGCTCAGTCAGCAACTCAGGGAGACAATGATTCAAAAGAAGTCCCTCTTCCATCAGAAGAAAACTGCGTTGATATGTTTAACATCAACAGTAGTTTATGTCTTTAATAAGAGAGATTTTTTTTAATAATGGCCTTTGGCCGAAGACCATAATGCCAGTCACGAAATATCTAATCGATCGTTACATGAAGTTAAATTAATTTATTAAATATACCTGATAATGGTACCTACCAAACAGTATGACAAAATATCCTATACCCAATTCTATCCTAAAAATGAATAAGAAAAAAGAAAAAATGTGAAGAAAACAAAAAGGGATATAACAGGGACACACGTTTGTCAGAATATGTTAAATTAGATAATACAAGGAGGACCACGGTTGATAGGGGAAGAGCAACAGAGGGAAAAACATACGGTAACCAAACAATCTGAAGCTTAATATCAGTTTCTTTTATGAAATCTAATATACAGGGTTACTGGTAATTCGATACATTCCTTTGGAGATGTGATGGGGCATGATCTAAGAAGTAAATTTAGCCCTAACATATATTATGCAAAACTCAATAGTTTTTGAGATATTTAATTTTTTTTGTTTTTCTCAAAAAGTAGATCTTAATGTCCTAAAAGTTAATTTTCGAAAAATCTATTTGACATTTAAAAATTTTTTTTTTCCTGGATTACTTGTCCAATATTATAGATATCCGTTTGGAATGAAAAATGTCTGGAAACATTTCGATCATGTGAACATCTGAAATAAAAACTTAAATTTTTTTTTTTAAATCAGTTATGAAATTTACCTATTAGGTTTTTCAAAAAAATATTAACGTAACCCGCGTATAAATTATTATAAAAACTGCCTTATTTCAATAGGTATCTAACAAGGTACAAATGTTCAATGTACCCTTAATAGTTCTAAGAAAATACTAGTAAAAATAACACAAGTAGTACGAATTTTATTTTTAGATAAACAGTAAAAAACATTTTAAAAGTAGAGTTTAATTCTTCATTAATTTGAAAGTTGCACTTTATTTTTTATATGTCTTGCTCAAAATGGGAGCCCCTATTCCGTATACAGACACGGCAGCGTCTTCTTATTTCCGTCCTTGTTACTCTGGTTGTCAGATTATGCCTTATGTGTTGGGCAGCATCGACTATCCTTTGTCTAAGGTTTTCTATAGTACTGACTGGTGTGGCATAGACCATCTCCTTCATATGACCCCATACGTAATAATCAAGGGGTGTTAAGTCAGGGCTTCGCGCTTGCCAAGGTATTGGGCCCGCTCTTCCAATCCAACGGTTAGGGAAACGTTGATCAAGTAACTGTCGTACTGTCAGCCGATAATGTGCTGGACAACCGTCGTTCTGAAACATCATTCGCTGTCTGACGGCGAGAGGAACATCTTCTAAAATCACCGCCAGATCATTTCTTAAAAAATTTTCATAGATTTCCCCGTTTAAATTTTGAGGAAGAAAGTGTGGCCCTATTAAATAGTGGCCAATGGCTCCCATCCACACATTAACAGAAAACTTCATTTGGAAACTAGTTTCACGTGTTAACTTTGGATTTTCCTCTAATGTAGGTTGTGGAAATTTGTTATACCCTCGCGATTAAATTTCGACTCGTCCGTCCATAAAATACTTGTTAAAAAATTTGCACTTTCTGCATCTGAATTTAACATAAAACGGCAGAATTCCACTCTCCTTCCAGGATCACCTTCCTCCAAGCCTTGGACAGGGGTATAGTGGTAAGGATGACATCCAACTCTACGTATCGTAGACCAAACTTTCCATTGTGACGCTCCGGTTAGTCTTGCGACTTTATTAGTTGAAATAGTTGGTCTTCCTCAAAATACCTCAATATTTCTTCCTCATCATCTGGTTCATAAACGGGAGGAGCACCAGCGTCACTTGTTCTACATTTCACGGAGCCAGTTTCAGCGATATTTCGATATGCCGTACTGAATACACGTGCATTTGGTAAGCGGCGGTTAGGGTACCAAAGACCGTATTCTCGGCGAGCTTCAGCAGCGTTGCCGCCACAGTATCCATAGACAAACAAGATATCAGCGTATTCTGCGTTAACATACGCGGCCATGGCACAGAAAATACAATAACAACAACTAATAACAACAACTACGAGCAAAATCAAAATCTTCGATAACTAATTTAACAAGACCAACAAACTTAAGGGACACGCAGATAAGAATGTCAGTTAATGACATATATGCACAAACGTCAAAGTCAAGGACTGACTGACTTAAGAGCGCTCCGGATATAAGCCGGAAAGACGGTGCAAATTACTCTCATATAAATCATTATTTTAAAAAACGGTTTTCACTAAAAGACATTAAAAACATGTTACAATGTGGGACGATGAGAGAAAAAAAAGTATATATAAAAAAATATTTTTTTTTCTTCTATTATCGATTTGCAAAAATAATTTTTATCGTCCCGCATAGGTCTTATTAAAATAAACATTTTCCCTTTTGTAGAACTAAAATAAAATTAGCCCTAATGTCCTCAAATGCACAGAGAAATTTAAAGATTAGGTATAATAAATTTGTCCAATGTCATATTCTACTACATCTCTATCTCTCGTCTTCCAAGCACACCGTACATTCAGCTGCGTCATTCTATTGACGTGAAGTTATTTACAATTAAAATTGGAAGCATGGATGACTAATACACTCCGACCAACTCTTAAATGAAAATGAACGATTAGTCGTTTAATAAATTCCGCCACCAGCATTATCTTTACTAATTTTTTATTAGAACTATCAAGGGTACATTAAACATTTCTACCTAGTTAGATAGCTATTGAAATAAGGAAGTTTTTATAATATTTTGTACGCGTGCTACATAATATTTTTTTGAAAAAACCTAATAGGTAAATTTCATAACTGATTTAAAAAAAAAAAATTTTACAAGTTTTTATTTTAAATGTACGCATGATCGAAATGTTTCCGGATATTTTTCATTCCAAACGGATATCTATAATATTGAACAAGTAATCCAGTAAAAAAAAATTTAAAATGTCAAGTAGATTTTTCGGAAATTAACTTTTAAGACATTAAGATCTACTTTTTTGAGAAAAACAAAAAAATTGAAATAATCTCAAAAACTATTGAGTTTTGCATAATGTATGTTAGGGCTAGATTTACTCCTTACTCATGTCCCATCACATCTCCAAAGGAATGTATCGAATTACCAGTAATCCTGTATACGTATAAACTTTACGACAATAAGTAGAGCATATTAAATTTTTTTTTTATGAAAAATGCCCGTGGCACGGAAGTGGAAGGAAACGGAGGAAGTGAATATTCGATATATCTTGCAACAAGTTCAACAAGAAGTTCTTATATTTGTTAACTATATATTGCAATCTAAATAATCTCAGGGTGACTACAAGAAATTATAAGAACTATCTGTATATTGCATCAGAAAGCTAGATAATGGCATAGTCTTTATTGCACGAGATTTTTACTATGCTCGAGAGATGGGGAAAGCAGTATTGCTCAAAAATATTCTAATTTAATTACGTATTTATTGAATTAACACCTTACGAAGTGATATTTGTGTTTTTATTGTAACTACCTACGTTCAAGCATGGTAGTTGCACAAAAAGCACCTTATCTTGGTTTGTCGAGTTGTGGACCACACTATACATCATCTAAAATTAACTACATGAATTTCAGGACACCACGTATAGTAAATATTAATAACTAAGGTAACATTACAGGTAAATGATTTGGTATAAAAAAAGACATTCATATTCGTCTTACCATCAACCTGTCTTTTACATATGCACCCAAGTGTATGTAAATGTTTATACAAGTAGAGTGATAGCGGTTTTTAAAATTTACATATTTAATAGGTGTCACATAGACTGAAAAGATCTTATTCGTCATTGCATAAGACAAAGTCACTATAGAACGTAGGGTTTTGACTATTGAAGTTCATGTTAAGATTTTTTACATGCGATTAAATATTTATAACTGTATAACTGTAAATAATAAAGTAGTACTTCAGTCGAAAACTTGTCTTCCATTCGAAAAATGTTTGTTACAATTTATATGCTCGATGCTAGGTCAAGTTATCTTTTAAATTCGGTTAGTGGGAGAATATAATATAATATTTAGAGCACATTGTGTTAGTTACTTTCCAAGTGGTATTAAATTTAAAAATATTATATCCCATATGCATTTTTCTTTTATTAAGAATAAAAAAATTAACAGCGAAAATATAAAATATCATCGTTGGATCAAAGATTGGCACATTCACTTCACGATTACGCTTTTTTTGGTTATAAAGGTACAAGAAAACAGAAAAACTTGAAAAGCTCCATGAATTTGAAATGGCATTTCTTGGATTCGCATAGTGATTACTTCCCAGAAAACTAGAGGACTACTTTTTATATCACTTGAGAACCTAAAAAAACTAGAAGTTGAGATGCCACATTCGAAAATCACAAGCGAAAATGGTTAGAATTTTGTCAGGAAATGCTCCAAAAACTGAATGCAAACCCCATTTTAAAAAAATATGTATTATTGACAGATGAATCGCCATTTTCTACAACAGGGGTTTTCATGGCCACCTAAGAGCTCTGATTTAACACCTTTGGATACATTTTGCTTTTGCTTTCAAACTGTCTAAATAATTTAAGAACAATATATGAGCTGTATTTTAAATAATGGAGGCCACTTGACCAGCTATGGAAAAATGGGCCTTATTCCAATAAAAAATTAAAATATAATTCGTTAGTTAATTAAAATAAGCACCATAAATAAAAGAACACGCTTACTTTATATGCCAATACTCAAATCCATAACAACTATTAAGTAAGTGGCTATATATAAATAACATAACCGGTATTATGTCAAGACATAAAATCAGTGTATAACAAAATATTTATCGTTCAATAACCTCCACATAAAAATAACAGAAATTCCTTTAATATAGTTATCAACTAGTACTTATCCTTTCAATGGGATTTTATAAACTATAAATTAACTTCTTGAGGATTGCATTGTGCTTAGAAAAAGATCTTCACATTTAGATATTGGATACGCTTGAGAGAACTCGTATTATATTGTTAATATCGTAACAACATCAGATCTAAACTTTTTTTAACGAGTTACTTCACTGTTTGAAATTTTAGATGCCAAGGAAACTATTTGAAGGAAAAAATATTCCGTTGGGTTTAAATTTGGATGGTATTTTACACGGTGTGATTTTTTAAAAGATTATAAAATATGCAACTCAATTTTTAAAATTTAGTCTTATGGTAAGCGTTAGTATTTATGCTGTACATTTACGAATTTTATTTAAAAAAATTGCATAGATCTCGTTAGCATTCTTACAACAGGACCCTCATATTCTACACTGTACAGGGCGTTCCAGCTAACTGATGTAATTTTTTTCCAAGCAATTCGATCAGCAACTAAAATATTTCTAAGCTCATGTTTATGCGGCCGATGCTCCAAAACACGTACCCTTTCTCCAAGGGAATTAATAAATGGTAACGATGAATCTAAATTTTGACCTTACTCATCAAATTTTACCTTCACCTAAATCCTCCCAAATTTAAGGTGGTTTATTTGGGAGAGATGTTGCTTGTAAAAGAAGTTAAAAGTAGAAGAACTATCACTTGAGGGTTTCATAGCACGTCAGAATAATTACGAGATGAGCGTTTTATAACTTAAAATTAATTATAATAATAGGAATATCCTCAATAAGAAGTGTAAGTTTATCTTCTGACTCATTACTACTATCACACCTCAATTTTGCTGGTAGGGTGTATGGCTCGTCTCTTACGAAAATGGACACTCAACGTCTTCAATTGATCCAAAATTCATGTATTCATTTCATCTGTGGATTAGGAAGACGGAAATATGCTACTAAACATTTAAAGGATATTGTATGGCTTAATGCAGAACAGAGAAGAATGCTGCATAGCTGTATTCCCTGTTATTAAATTGTAACCCAACAAAAGTGCTAGTACCTGTTGCTACGTCAAATTTTAAAACTCAATCTGACGTAACTAGTTGGTCGTTGTCTGTTGACATAACGGTATTTGCCGGCCGACTAACAGTGGAGATGGTCGGGGTTCTAAATTACTTTGATGTATCAGGGCGCCAAGTAAATTTTTTTTTCACTCCAAATACCAGCTCAAAGAAGGATACAAACTGCAGGCAGCAGGGCTTCAGCTTCGGCTCAAATTTCAGGAATGGCAACTTCCAGCCTATCAATTAACCCAGAAAATGGATGGCTCCTCCACAAAAAAGAAATTCCAGTCCAGCAAGGAGAAGTAACATAAGTACGTGTAGACCAGTGGAAAAAAAAATTGTTTGTTTCAGGGGAGACAAAAAAAACGTAGAAAAACTACGAAATCCTAGGCGAAACCGTAGGTGAAAAAAAAGACCCTAAAAATAAATTTTTACCATTGAACAGTGTACTACAAGTGAAATTTTGCTAGTTTGAATATAAAAATAAAATAATTACCTCGTTTCGGAGGGTTTTCTTAGAAAAATGTTGTTGACCTTGGATGTCCTCGGCCTCGTGTAAATTTGGCAAAAATGGCTTTTACGTATAGATCCTTCCAATGAAGACAATCGATTTCCAATACCATAAAAATATGCACTCGTCCAAACATAAATGGATAACCGAAAAATATAACGTTGCGAATATATCCCAAAATGGTGAAATTACTTGTTTCAAAAATCGCAACGAGCACGTAAAAATACCACTTAATAAATTGCCAAGCGTTCGAGCGAATTACACGTGAAAAGTGACAGACTGCCGGAAGACAAAACCTAAGCCAGAAACTATTGTGAAGAAATAAATCTGTGTTACCGATCGTCAGTCGGTTATAGGAATCTACCTATAAACTAATTAAAAGTTATTGGTTTCCTAGCTTAAGAATTACAGAAATAGAGAGCTTAAGTATATGCAACACGCTACACAACAAAATGTATAACGCCATGCCTATACCTGCAACAGATTCCTTACAATTGCGAATTCATATAGACAACTAAATAATAAATATTACGCGTGACGACGGATAACACGAATTCGTTAGACATTAAACGTAAGAGATAAAGTAATGATTTAGAGATTTTTTTAAATAATGTATAAATGTTAAATTGAACTGTAACACTGTACACAAAATCAAGTCTCGTAACACAGCTCTCCATCAATCATCATATTCAGACATCATTGCTAAGCTATGTATAGTCTTGTCTATGTATAGTCCTAGACAAAAAAAAACGAAACAAAAACTTTACGACATCATTATTATCGCCGCGGGTTACCGGCGGCATGCCTAACATCAAACAATCAAACGACTCGCCGCACATTAAAAACGAGCGAGATGCTTTGCGGTCGAGGGTCGCTCGAGGTAGCACAAAGAGTAATGGCATTTTAATGAAGTTGTAAATTTTTTGTTACGTTTTCTCTGTTTCAGTTTATTCCTACTTGAACTATAATAAGGTACTAGAACATGAACTAGCTATCTACATATTCATGTAAGAAGCTTATGAAAATACTGATGCTTGATGTGTATTAATCTTTAGATACATTTCAAAAAAAAATTATTAAAACACAATGGAACATAAATGCAACAGATGTAAATATAATGTCAGACAAATTAGGTTAATATGTTAAAAAAACCCTTTTGCATTAACATTCCTATTTTGTGGTGGAATGAATTGGTTCAATTTTATTTGTGCACAAAATTCAAAAAGAATAATGCTCGTTTGGTTACTGTACTTACGTTAAAAAAATGTTGTTTGTAGATACTCTATAAATATGTCAAAAGAATTTGTATTTGTTGACCGGTGCGCAGGTGAGTATGATTATTATGTATTTTTACGAAGGAAAGAAGAGGTTGCACGTTCTCGAATTCCCCATTTAAATGAACAGCTAATCTTTCAAATATGGAAGCATGCCTTTATATGAATATTTATAGTATTTGCATTGTGGCAGGTAACTGTGTATTATTATTTCTCAATTAACAGTTTATGGAAGGTTGTTCGTAAAGCAAAAAATTATCCATTTTCATAAATCTTACTGACAAACAGAAAAAGACAAAGAGATTGCATTGAATTGAAAAAACGTTAATCATTCTTGAAAGCCATAATTAAAATCGGTAAATTTATTTATTTATTGTGTTTAAAAGCCACCTGATTTATGTTTCTTTTACAACACTGCTATTGGCATGCAAACATATTTGTTATTACAACATTCTCCGCTCAATATTATTCGAATAAGTTTTTCATCTATCAGCAAAATATGGTCGAAATGTAAGCATATCTGTGTGAAGAACCACAAACTTATTGTTTTAACTCAGTATACATTTGAAAAACTTTTAGCGACTAGATTAGCGAACTTTTTATAAAGATACAATTTTTTCAAATGCATTTCTTAAAACTAACTTTACCGAATGTGAAATTTTAAAATTTAATTAATCATAAAATCAAACAGAGGCTATGTTTCTAGATCTGTCAAAAACGTTGGCCTCTACTGACAACATCGACGACTACTAATTAAATTAAAAAAGCTAGGGAAGAATAAAGAGTCGCTCAGGGCTTAACGACATGATAACAATTAATATAACATAACACAAACACACATCACATATAGTAAGACAACCCCTAAATCCAGGGTTAGACTTTAAGTAAACTCTTAGATTTTTCATAATTTTCATAATTATTTCCTGTCAAGGAAAATTCTGTAACCAATCTATGTATAATAGATATATATCAGAGGAAAAAATAGCACAAAGAAAGTAGCAGAAACTGCATCGCCTTGCCTGTTTAGGGACTACAGGAGTATTGTACTCGTGTCCCACAGCAGCTATGGAGGCAGTACTTGACCTACTTCCTTTTCACTTACATATGAGGAAGGAGGTAGCACTTAATGACCTACGACTGCATCAGGCACAAATTTAAACCAGGCGATCTGGTTGGTCACTTATGGATTCTGGAGTTAGTCCATTTGGAGTCCATGACCAAACTCACCGTCTCTATGCCAATCAAGCATGATTTTGACTGTCCGTTTGACGTGCTGATCGAAAGCCGTCAGACGAGCAAGATGGAGGCACTGCGATTGGAACAAGGAACACTCATCTAATATAAAGATGGATCTGACTGAAGGGATAGGAGTGGGCGTAGCAGGTCCTAAATGTAGGCTATCCAAAGCCCTCGGTAAAACCCCAACCATCTTCTAGGCGAAAAAAGGAGCGGAAGCACAAAATTCATTGGACCTGAACCGTTTTGTGGCCTGGCCAAGGCGCACATAACGGAGGAGATCCAGAAATGGGAAAAGGATCAGAAAGAGTGCTCCTGCCAAAGACAAGCGAAAAAGTTCATTCAGCAAAGAATGCCACAAGGCTTCTCTAACTTGAAAAGTCCGAATTAAGTCTGATAACAGGCTTTTACATCACCACTGCCTTGATATCTCAAAAATATGGGCAAGGCAGTAGACGACAAATGCAGATATTGCGATACTGCAACTGAAACTACGGAACATGTATTTTGTGAATGCAAGGTATTAATCCGCACTAGGCTAAATTTCCCAGAGCAGGCGGAATTAACACCTGAAGACAAATTAGCCTCCAGGAAAATCACAACTTTATAGAAAGTCTTGGAATCCTGGGCAGCAACTAGATGTGGGGTAAATTATAAAAAAAATTTTAAGTGGAAGTGAAGTAGGGCTACTCAGAGTCAAGCGACTCTTGAAATAATCTACAATGTGTAATATATCTGAAAATCCATATTTGGGCTCATAACGCCGCATCCTTAAGGTATTGATGCACACAGCATGCATATACCAGGTGACACAGGGGATGTAACGAATGGTAACTTTTTATTTTTCAAAATGTAATGCTACTTGTTCACACCCTTTAGTAAACACCCCGACCGTAGGTTCAATAATGGCGACTCGGATTGTCACTAACCAATGGTTTATTAGTCACTATATTACTCACTATAATTAGTCCTTGTTATAACAAACTAATTATAACTTTTATATACTATAGACTCACTACAATAATTCACAAATTGTTGCTGTTCTTTTTCTTACCTTACCACTTGGCTCATCTCAGAATTGTACTGAACTGAACTCTTGATGTGCAGGTCTGGCTTCTTATATGCACCTTGACCCTTATTCTAGAGTTTTCTCTTCTATCCTGGTTAATTATTCCATAACAGTCTAGAATTCCCCTGATAAAATCGGTAGCGTTATCTCTGGACCAACTGTCGAACTATCATCCCATAGCTAGCTGCTTTCTATCATACGATTAAAACTCTCTTCGAGGGCGTGGGCGTGCATATGACAATAATTTTTAGATTTGGATATGTTTGTTAAGGTATAAATCCGACACTTTACTTTGAACTATGCAAAGCCCAGTCAGGCTATTTATTTTTCGATTGCAACAGACACTGGACCGCTAGATGGCGCCTGCTGACTATTTTACATGTCGCTATCCCAAATATACCGAAATGTACTAAATGGTCAATTAATCCTCGTGTCGGTCGTCACATGCCTACCTTGCACTGACGAGAGCCAACAGCATCAAACTGCAGTCTGCAAGTGGTGTGTGACGACTGGCACGAGAGCTTCTTTAAGTAGGATCAGTCTTTTGGCTGGTGTTTGTTGCAATCGAAGCATCAGCGTTTTGATGGTAATATGCAATTATTACACTTAACGCGCCAGGCTTGTAACTTGTAATTCAGCGCTCGGCGGGGCACATAGCCCGGAGAGTAGCTGTTGGTTGCAGTCTGGTTACGTTCCTTATAGTAAAATAAGGAATAGAGGAGTTTGCGACTAAAAATATTATGTTTTAATTACTGTATATTTCGTTCAAGTTTGAGATTTTATTTGAAGATGGTAAAAATATTTATTATCAAATAAGTGCAGTAACTAATGGTTCTACAACTTACAACTATTTAATTGGGGCTCTACAAATTCCTTTTTTATCCTCTATACATGACAAAGATAATTTTGGATAGTTATTAAATGGAATAATCTATGTTTAACAATGCCTTATTGTTTAACGGTTTTTTTCTTGCTTGATAAAGGCGTACCTTGTGACCCATTACGGTACAAATTTGAACTTTAAATAATTTAATTTCAATATATTAAGTACCTAATATAGAATATAGAGACATTGTTCTCGATATTGCCTTTGCCGTGACTTTGTTAAATAATTGTGACATGATCAAACGATATCTTTTGTCAACATGAAGTTTTCTAGAAGATTTTTGCCAGAAACAAGATTATGCTTCTTTCTTATAATAGTTCACGTCATTGAGGAAGATGCCATAAATTTTTAAAATACTTAATTTTTTTTTGGTAATATGTGCTGTGTAAGTTGAGAATATAATAAAGGAAACTCATGTAAAATTTACTTCGTAAATATTTAACTTTAAAGTTCGAATTTTTATATAAACAAAAAAAAAACGCGTGATTGAAAGCATTGTGCTATTGGCTTGAAGTCAGTAATTTGTCCGAAATTTGCTAATTTCCGTTGTTATTTTTAATTCTGTTATCTTTATCTATTGGTTAATATGACGGACAAAAGGCTGGTATATCGGGTACCCCCTCCCCAATTTTTTTATGCTTCAAGAAAACAATTTGAAATTGGCGTAAGGAATATTTAGCATAAGAATGCACTATTTGACCTACTCAAACCCAAAAATATCTTTACCTGGGATTTAGAAAACAAACTGGAAATATTTGTTTTTTATTTTAAATTGCATTCTTTATAAAGCGTGTCCAGCCGATCCATATTTCGAAAACTACTGAACGAATTTTTGTGAAATTACGCGTGTATAGTAGTAGTACTGATAAATTTGAATCATTTTACGAAACTTTCATTTCAATAATGCTTTTCCATTTAAGAGAATTAAAATAAATTACAAGAGAAAAAATATATTGGTTCACAAAAGAAATAAAAGATTTACATCAAATTGTCAGCGATATGGCAAAAATTTGCAAAAAAACCATAATGAAATTATAAAAACAATATATCAACATTGTATAGAGCAAAAGTAAGGCAAGCAAAAATTATTTATAATAATGAAAGGCTCAGTCATTCAACAAATTTAATGAAGGAGACCTGGAAAATCATTAATGAAATGAAAGGCACTACACATGGAAATGTTCCTAAATAATTAATTGTAAATGATGGTAAGATATCAGATACAAATTTAATATGTAACCGGATTAATGATTTTTTTTGGACTTGCCATGTCTTAAATCGAAAACGGAACATTTGAAATTACCTCCATATTCACCACTAACCATTTATTTATATCCTACTACATCTTATAAAATGCATATACATATTTCGATATGCGATGTAAAGCAACGTAAGGCGCGGTTAGTAGTTGGATGGGTGACCGTTCCAACGAAGACCGCGTCCTCACCTCACACATCTTCCAGCGGCTTGTATATCAGTGTATGCGCGAAAGCTATACAACCTTAGGCGAGGGTTGTATAGGAGATATACCATCCTTCGGAGGGGATGTAAAGCCGTCGGTCCCTTGTCTATTAAATGTTAGGCAAGTAAAAGATCCCTACTCCTCTTAAGGGAAGAGGTTCGGCAAAATTCCTGGCTGGGGGTAGCTCGTCTACATACGTCGGTGTTAGGCCTCAGTAGTAGAAATCGGCCGACGTTAAATAAATGTATAAAAAAAAATTATAAAATTGAAGAGTTATTAAACAAAACTATTGCAAAACCCGCCGCAGGTATTAATGAAATATGTGGTCAAGCTTTAAAAGCTGTTGGTGTTATAATTAGTGTTCCACTATCCTATTTAATAAACAAATCCTTTACAATGGGTCATTACCCAAATTTAACAAAGCCATATAAATCAGTACCAATTTTTAAAAATAGAGTTAGAAATGAGGTCTGTAATTAACGTAATGCCTGCGTTCAGAGTCAACTTTCAAAAATATTTGAAATTAGTTATAATATAAGGCTAAATAATTTCTTAGAACACTTTAATTTGTTGCCTGAATGTCAAAATGGATTCAGAAAAACAAGTCAACATCTACAGGTATAGCCGTTTATGCACTAATATATATGAGTATCTAAATAATAAAGAGCATCCAGTTGTGTTACATTTTAACTTGAGCATAGAATTCGACACTGTAGGTCACAGTCTACTTTTAGGAAAATTAGATCGCATTGGTGTTCGTGGGGCTGCTAATGAATGGGCTGAATCGTATCTTCAAGGAAGGATTCAGACCGTTATTATAGAGCAGTCAGAAGCTAAAAACGTTCTCACAGGTGTACCGCAAGGCTCCATTCTGGGCCCTATATTATTTTTAATTTTTTACAAATGACATTACACATTCCTGTACGTCTCCAAACAAATTAATTATGGAAGCAGATGACGTAAACATTCTGGTTGCCTAAAATAATTTATTAAATTCTGTACTTAGAACTAACAATTGTGCTAATAAATGAATTTCATGAATGGTGTATTAACAGTGGACTTCTTGTAAATATAAGTAAAACATTTTATGTCATTTGTCGCTAAAAATGTAACATTAAATTTTAGTCCTCTCATTAAGTTAAACGCAAAATCAATACAACCAATTTACTACATAAAATTTTTAGGTATCATTACAGATTAAAAAATTACTTGGGAAACCATAGTAGCATCTAAATTAAGTATAGTTTGGTCTAGTTCAGTCTAGAATAAGCTACGGTTTAGTATTTTGGGGTAAGAACATATAAATAAAATTCTTATGAAACAAAATAACATGATGGGAAATCATCCATTAACATCATGTAAACAATTATTTACGGATTTGTCAATTTTAACAGTCCCTTGTCTTTATGTCTATCTGATAATCTTAAATGTAAAAAAACGAAGAACATCTCCTTTTAAAAAATAATTCAGTGCACAATTATAACACACGTGTCGTAACAATGGCAATCTATACCAGCCCTTTTCAAGATTAGGTGTAGGTCAAAATTCACATTTATATAAGGAAAACTTATTTCTAACTATTAAAAATTTTAATGATTTTAAAAATGTGTGGTATATATATTTAAGTCAGAATGCTTTTTATACTAAAGATGAATATTTACACCCTTATTTTTTTGTATTTTAGTATATACAAGTACCATGTTCATTGTATTTAAATTTAAATTTTGTTTCAAGCTTATACTTTTGTGTAAACTTTAGGTGATGAATCAGGTATTATCTATCTATCTATCTTATCTAATAGTGTATGATCGATCCAACTAAAATCTTTTGACAGTTCTGTCACTTACGTTTATACCGGAAGTAGATGTGAACCTTATAATTTTAAATGGAAAACCCCATTTTCTTATCATGTCAAATTCTACGACTAACAATATGGACAATTTACTTACTTCCCTATACCTAACTACAACAGTTTTAAAGGTATTTACGAAAGTTCCTATTACTTGTAAGATTTAGTTGTCAAATTTCTTGTTCATTTTCAATAATTTTCGTTCGTGATTGTTTCCTTGCCAAATCTATTACATTTATAATATAAATACCTAGGCATACGTGTTTAAGATATAAAAAAATGAAAAATCAACAAAATTACAGATTTAGAAGGAGTGAACAAGTAGATATCCTTAAAACATAATATTTTTAGTCGCAAACTCCTCTATAAAATCCTTATTTTTGTTATAAGGAACGTAACCAGACTGCAACCAACAGCTATTCTCGGCTATGTGCCCCGTCAAGCGCTGAATTACAAGTTACAAGTCTGGCGCGTTAAGTGTAATAATTACCATTAAAACGCTAATGCTTCGATTGCAACAAACACCAGCCGAAAGACTGATCCTACTTAAAGGAGCTCTCGTGCCAGTCGTCACACACCACTTGCAGACTGCAGTTTCGAGCTGTTGGCTCTCGTCAGTGCAAGGCTGGCAAGAGAGATCCTTTAAGTGGGATCAGTCTTTCGGCTGATGTTTGTTGCAATCGAAGCATTAGCGTTTTGATGGTAATATGCAATTATTACACTTAACGCGCCAGACTTGTAACTTATAATTCAGCGCTCGGCGGGGCACATAGCCCGGAGAATAGCTATTGGTTGCAGTCTGGTTACATTCCTTATAGTAAAAATAAGGATTTTATAGAGGAGTTTGCGACTAAAAATATTATGATTTAATATTGCGCCCTCTAAAAGCACATTTGAACTAAGTAGATATCCTGCTAGTTTTTGGAGAGACCCAAAAAAAGCAGGAGTAGCTCTTGATTTATACGCCGAAAGCTATCTAGAAAGAAGGTCCTACAAGAAGGAACTTTTATAACGTTGAATCGAAATGTCGAAACGAATCCGAAGAAAATGGTGGTACTGCCGTGAGCAGAGAAAAATTAGACAACTTTTTTTTCTAATGTAAATCTGTCTCTATTTGAATATGTAATGTGTAGCCGAAATAAAACAGATATCACTTTTAATTTATTTTTTATTTTAATGCTGTAGTTATTGCTATAGTAAATGATGGATGGTTAAAGAGACAAATTGCACTGCGTTATAATATTAACAAAAATTTGGTGTGTAACATTGTAAGAAAATGGAGAATAAACGGTGCGATTAGTAGAAAGCCTGGATCAAAGGACAAAGGATATCCTACTTAACAAGAAACTAACTATTAATATTTCGTTATTGCACCATTTCTATTTATAACTTCTATAAGTCTGTTTGGCATAGAATTAAATAATCTTATACAATAGTCATTAGTAATAATATTTTCCTATGCATTATTTACTATATCCAGTAATTCTTCGACATTCCGTGGTCACACATTTCGTTTTTGGATACTTCTTAGGAGTAATCCCCATACTTCTTCCACAGGGTTAAGATCTAGACTATGACTGGGCTAGTTAAGAACATGGATGTTGTTATCTTGAAACCAGTTAGTTACGGTATGAGCAGTATGAACGGAACAATTGTCTTGTTAAAATATGAACTCATTATTAGGAACTAATTGTGACACAGAAGGGAGCATAGTATTGTTTAAAATCGTAATATACGTTTCACTATTAAATCGTTCCTCAATATGCTGGCCGGCGACCAGTACTACTCGATCCAGGAAAATTCGTTTCTTCAGCAGCCTGAATAACTGAGTAAAATGGATTTTCTACTAAAGCATTTACCAATTGCAAATCTTGTTGTTGAGTTGATATCCTTCGTCGCCCTGATCCAGGATTTCTACTAATCGTTCCTCAATATGCCACAAAACGCCAGGACCACGTGCCGATATCCAAGCCCACATATTGACGGAAAATCTATCACATATCATTGTTAGATATATATTTCTCATCGAATCGAGTATTCGGAGGGCGGTAAACACGAATACGACCGCTGTGTGTTGACTGGAAAGTTTTTTCGTCTGTAGAGATTACATTGTTCCAAAAATTTACATCATGCGCTAAAAATTCAAGCGCAAATCATACTCGAGCTCCTTTATGTTCAGCTTTAAGTAAGTATTTCTGTGCTGCTGCATGACAGCGTAGCTCCGATTCTCTTACTCGCCGGCGACCAGTACTACTCGATCCAGGAAAATTCGTTTCTTCAGCAGTCTGAATAACTGAGCAAAATGAATTTCTACTAATCGTATCGTTTATTCTCCACTTTCTTAATTTTTGTCAATATTATAACGCAGTGCAATTTATCTCATTGACCATCCTTCTGCTTTAGCAATAACTCCAGATTTAACTAAATCGCTTATATGAGGCATATTAATTTTTTGCACACTTGCAATAAATTATGACAACTAACTGACAATGTCACAAAAATTAATGTTAGATGTATATAACTAGATTTCAGCAAAATACCGTTATAAGACTTGTCCTATTTTTTTTGCTCACGACCGTACGTTTATAGTAAGTGAGAAAGCAAAGATAAATGTGTTGGCTTATGCTGAATTTGACCCAAGTGCTTAAACAACCGGTCAATCTGAATAAGGCGGGATGTAGAAGGATTTTAGAGAAATACAGATACTGTTCATGCAAATACAATTTACATCAGCATCTCTATGGGAATGATTATCAGCGAAGAGTAAGCGATTTTGATTCAAACAGCACGAAAAAAACAATTTTGAATAAAAAATTCTTTTTCCGATGAGTCCAGATTCACTAATGGAATGTTTAACGGCAACAATGTGAGATATTGGGCAGAAGAAAATCCCCGATTGCGCCAAGAAGGAGCATTTTAAGAAGGTTTCGGATTTAGTGTATGGATTGGAATATTATAAATATATAATATATATAATAACAAGGGATATGTATTTCCAGCAAGATAGTGCAGGACATCGCAAATCAATTATAGCAATACATTATTTAAATAATAGATCTGATTGGATAAATGGCCACCTAGACCTCCAGATTGAACACCAATTGACTTGTTTGTATGGGGCCACATTAAAAATCATGATTACTTGCGGCCCCGCACAACTTTGCAGAATTTAATAGACAGAGTTGTGAAAGCCATGCGTAGAATTAATAGAAATGAGTTACGAGAAGTGTTACGATGTACTGTAAATAGGACCCAGTTGTGTATGAGGGAAAATGGACATCTAGAACAGTTAATTGGGCATTAATAGTGTATCCATTCACCTATTCAAAAGTTACAAGAGTGTCCCTATCGGCTAAGCCACCCAATATATACATCATATAGCATGCATCTTGCGAAAAATTAATTTATTTCATACCATCATGTAATTGTTTGATTAATTGAGTCCGGAAAATGGGTTGTTACGGGATCAGAGCCGGAAAAAGGTTGCTAGGCAACTTTCCGAACTATTTTCTGTTTTCGTATGCTAACATAACATTTTCGT
The DNA here is from genome assembly GCA_963675555.1 of Leptura quadrifasciata. Taxonomy (NCBI): domain Eukaryota; kingdom Metazoa; phylum Arthropoda; class Insecta; order Coleoptera; family Cerambycidae; genus Leptura; species Leptura quadrifasciata. The sequence continues at coordinate 8,574,219 of OY776676.1, forward strand.
CAATTTTATCTACTTGATAAACTTTTTCCAGTTAGCAAAAATGCTGATACTACTTATTGTACCTATCAGTAGATTTCGTGGGAATCAGTTTCTCCGTTGCATCCGCAGATTTTAATAAAATTTCATTAGAAATATTTAAATTTAAGTTAGCTTCCATTTTTCACAATTCAAATGATATTCAAATAAATTAGCAAATAAAACATACCGTCGCTATGCAACTTTAAAAGCAGGTAATGTGACTGGTTAAATCACGGAATATCGAAAGTACAAATGAAATAAGATATGATACAACTTTAGTTAAATCGCGGAGTATCAAAAGCACAATATGAAATAAAATGTTGTACGTTACACATGCGTTAAGTGATGTTAATTACTTGTTTAGAACATCTAACTCGTACCGTAACACGTCACTTTCCGGACTTGTAACGTAAATAACTATAACAAAAAGGGACCAGGGAGCTTCTAATATGTATTTAGTATCAAGTTATCTGGAATTTAATAACAGTCGTGGTTTGACCAAAATTAAATTGCTTCTGTTTTCTAGGTCGCTGTGTACAATTGCGAGGAAAATAAAAATTTATTAACTTAAATGCGATGTAACTAGTTGTGTGTATACATACAGGCTGTCCATTTTATCAGGGCCCTCGAGAATATCTCACTTAATATCGGTCGTACAAAAAAAAATATTTTTACCAAAATTGTGCCGATTTATATAACCTACAAAATAGTTTAAAGACATTTGGAATCATGGCCTACTTTAAGAGTTATGGCGGAAAATATCGAAAATGCGGAAAACGTCTAGGCCAATTATCTCCGTTATTTGAAGAGATACGAGAAAAATTCTAATCTCTTCTAAATTGTTCAAATCTTTGCTATAATAAAACATTAACACAATTAAGAAGAATAATGTAAATTCAGGTAAGAAAAACAAAATAATAATCAAGAAACTAATATGGAGCAATTATGGAAAGAGTATTCGCAGTTATGCCAATGTATAAAGGTCCTCCATAAAAGTGTTACTCCTTGCTCAGAAAGTTAAAATGTCTTTACCAATTAATTTATGTATAATATCCATTTGTTTGTATTTATTTCATGATTTCACTATTATTTCAATTATTTTAAAATAGTTGGCTATGAACAAACTTGACAATTTAATTCTTTGACAGATCATCTCAGTTAATACTTAAAGTCTCACTCAATCACACTCGTTTAAGAATTTAGAATTTTCAAAAATGATTTTCACTCACATTGATCGTTATAATATGTTCGTTACATATTGCCAATGCAATTTTAACTCTGGATTAGCTCAAGTAGAATCTAGAACAGATTTCCACAAGCACTACAGCCGAAGAAAATTAGCTACGAAACTGAAAAATAATGGTTAATTTTTAAAGAAGACAAGGTTGAACAGTGTTACTGTTAATATAAATAAGGTAAACCGAGTTATTAATTATGTAAGAAATATAAATACAGAAAATTTAGAAACATCATTAAGAGAAATTCAAATTGCTTGTCATATAAATAAAACAAGTGCTAGAAAAATTTTAAAGAAAAATGGTTACCGGTGTTATAAAGCCAAAAAAGGTCACAATTTACAAGAGGGGGACAAACCAAGGAGGACGACTTTTTGTAGGTGGTTGTTGGAAAAGAAACGTGGCGATCCATTAATATGTAGTAAAATACTTTGGTCCGACGAGGCAAATTTTTCCAGTAATGGATTTTTTAATCGCAATATTCATTACAAATAGACTTCTGAAAATACACACTGGGATACACCGACTGGGTTTTAAAATCGTTTTTCAATAAATGTGTGGATAGGTATTTTAGGCACCAATTTAATAGGTCCTTATTTTTATGATGGTCACCTCAGTGGTCAAAGGTACCTAAACTTTTTTGAGAAATGAATTTAATGAATTCTTAGATGACCTACTTTTAGAGAATCGACACAACTTTCAATATTTTCAACAAGATGGAGCTCCTCCCCACAATTCCCAGATTTGCCTAGATTATTTAGACGAAATTTTGCCTCAACATTGGATAGGTACCAATGGATTTATTCGATGGCCCCCTCGTTCTCCAGATATAACCCCAATGGATTTTTTTCTATGAGGGTATTTTAAAGACAAGGTGTTTTCGACGACACCGCAAAATGTAGAGGACCTAAAAGCTCGAATCCAACAGGCGTGTATTACAGTTACCCCCGAAATGCTGAGTAATGTTTTAAATACAGTGCCTCGCCGCGCTCGATTGTGCATAAGAAATCACAGTGGTCGCTTTGAACACTTGATATGATATCTTAGAAATTATTTTGAGGATTAGATAAATATTAAGTTTCTGCGTGCTATATTATTTTTATTATTAATTTGTTTTTGTTACCTGAATTTGCTTTATTCTTCTTAATTGTGTTAATGTTTTATTATAGCAAAGATTTGAACAACTTATTGAATTATTTTATCGTTTTATTTAATCATACTTCTCCACGGCAAATATAATGCTTGTTAAAATAAATTTTATTGGTTTCAAAATTTTTTTTATAATTACTAACGTAGTACCAATGAATAAATATGGCATGTGATATATCGTTGAAAAGGGAGGAAAATACTCTATTTAATGGCGTCTTTTCCCGCTCGTTTCAAAATAATTTTTTTAACAGCATGAAGAGTAAATCTCAAAATACAGCGGTTTTGAAAAAAACTAGATAAAACCTCGTTGAAACACTCTGTTTTGCAAAAAAATTTCGCGTTAAAATTTTTCTCGTATCTTTTCAAATAACGGAGATATTTGGCCTAGACGTTTTCCGCATTTTCGATATTTTCCGCCATAGCTCTTAAAGTAGGCCATGGATTTCAAATGTCTTTAAATCATTTTGTAGGTTATATAAATCGGCACGAATTTAGTAAAAATATTTTTTTTTGTACGACCGATATTAAGTGAGATATTCTTGAGGGCCCTGATAAAATGGACAGCTTGTATATACGTATGTCCATCAATTTATAATATCAAGATACAAATACAAATCGTTAACAATTTGTATTGGTGTTATTAATCACTGATTATATCAACTGCGGTTCAAGACTTAAATTTAGGTCAGAGGATATAAGGCTACATTTTATGCATACCGAAATAAACGTTCAAAATAACGAACTCTATTATACAATCCTTAACAAACAACTGTTCAATCGAATCGATTTAAATTTTTATCATCATTAAAGAAGTAGTGTATATACAACGCAATTGCATAATATGGGCATATACAGGGTGTCCCAAAGTCCAATATCGGCTTTATCAGAAGCCTTTAGAATTTTTTTTTATGAAAGCGGTATAGTCCCAAAAGGCGCACATTTTAAAAATATTTTGAAATATATAGGGTGACTCGCTACAGCGGAGCATCTTCAAGGTAATTTTTTTTAAATGGAACACCCTGTATATATTTACATTTATGAATTCAGTGTAAAATTATCTTTCCAACGACTTCCAGATTTTTGGTTTTTGACGTGGCGTTGCCGAGTTATTCGAAAAAGTAAGTAAGTAAATGTTTATTCGTCAATATTGATTATGTTTTTCATAATGTAGGACAGGTCAAGTGTAAATAAATAAAATGTAAAATTTACAAAATTCTAAATAACGAGATACAAGAATAACGAGTGTAACAAGCAAACTAATATACAAGAGTACATTTAAATACGCAAGCATAAGATATGATCATCTTAATATGGTCATAAAACAATATTGAATAAAACTAATGAAACGTAATAAATTATAATAAATTGTAATAAATTGTGGTAATATGTAGTGACTGGTGGTCGAGAGGTGAGCGCACTTGCCTCTCACCCAGAAGTTTCGGGTTCGATCCCCGATCATGGCAGTGGAAAATACTGTGGGAGGGATTTTTCCATTATATACGAATATTGGGTGTGTGTCCCTTGTCTCTAAATGTGTAGCCCCCTCCCACACAAAGCTCTTCTAGAGCCTTCCGGGATAAAAGGGGCCGTAATTAATTACCTGTGGTGTTATTTATCACGGATTGTCAGTCATATATTCATTAAAAGAATAATAAGATTTTTCAATGAACATACCTTTAATACTTGTTTTGAACTGATTTTGATTTAAAGACTTGTATTGGTGAGGTAATTTGTTATATACTTTAATAGCCAAATATTTAGGACTATCTTCAAACAAGCTGGTACGGTGTCGAGGAATCTTCAGGGTCTGATTATTCCTTGTGTTATATGAGTGGTAGACATTTAAATTATTTAACCCCTCCAGATTAGATCTGGCATACAATAAGAGATGCATTATAAATATTGATGGTAGTGTTAGAATTTGCATAGCTTTAAAATAGACCCTGCAACTAGCCCTCAATCCGATGCCAACTAAATAACTAATGGCCCTTTTCTGTAGTGTAAATACCCTTTGACTCTCACCACAATGCCTCCACGTAATTATACCGTAAGATACCATTGGGTGAAGTTGTGCATAATAGTACATTTTTAAGGATTCAGTATCAACTATATGAGAGAGTTAGTTGCTTTATGCAGTAACATGTAGTAGCGATTTTCTTACAAAGTCAATATGTGTTCTCCAGCTGCAATCCTCGGATATATATATATATATATATATATATATATATGAAAAATACTAGGTTCTCGGGTTGAACCGCGTCTGAGATTGTTAATGTCTCGACGTTTCGGCTCCCGTTTTGGAACCATTTTCAAGAGAAAAAGTGAGTCAAGTAAAAATTGTCAAAGAAAATAATGCTAGGAGTTCGTGGAACTGGTTCGATTCCGGGGTCTCAATCTGCCTACTCCCCAGATCTTGTTAAAGAACGCTATAACCCCGATATACTTTTCGACGTTGTAACAAAATCCGACTTAGGAAATACTTCGTAAGAAAAGCGTGCTTCACGTAAAAACGCCGTGGAAGAGGTTTTTAATTCTTGGAAACATATTTTTGCTCTTCGGAGCATTTTTTATGCCAAATTTTCGCTAACTCTTCAAGGAGCGTTAATTTAGAAAGTGTAGTAAATGTCGCTGCACAGGGACGTAATGTCGCACCGACCACCTAATTTTAGAAAGTATACTAAAATTGGACTTGAACTTCAAAATTTCCAAGATTAAAAACCCTTTTACGAATCCACGTTGTCAAGCACTGCAACTCTTACGAGGTATTGAATATGAGGACAAGTTAGTCCAACGACTATTCAAAGTATATCGGAAGTTATAGCGAAAATAGCCCTTAGCGACATGGGACCCCCATCATTTCCTAGCAGTCGGTTTTGACGGGGAAATGATGTGTTTTGACGGGGTTTGCCCTAAACCGATTCCGCAGTGATTCGGAGTCAAAAAAGTATCTATACCATGTACTCACACGTGCATGGGATCTGCCTTGCCTGAACGTAAAAGTTGTTATTGCATAATACAAACGAAGTAGAGACGCTTCAAGCAATTTTAAGCTCCGAGGAGCGACCAAAATTTATGTGAATTAATAAATACGTTTATAAGACAGGCAAGCAAAAGCCCACCAAAATTTCAGTTACATGAAACTTTTCTTGAATCTTTTTGTGCATCGTTAGCTTATAAAACCGCATATTGGATGGTAGTTGGTACAGTATGAATCGTCCCGTTCCTCACCATGTGTTGTACACGGGCCAGACCATTGTTTGTTAACATTTTCTCTTGAAAAAAGTTGTTGTAAAAACATAATTTTTTAAAGATTTAATATATATATTTTGAACTTTATATTGTCTTTTAGTTGTGTTTTCTAACAAAATTCCTTTTCAGGTTTAATTTTAAGAGAGTGTGATACAGACAGTGTTAGATTTATAGTGTTACGACGTCGTCCAATTGATACCATCAGAGCAGCAGTTAAGCATAAACGACAGTAAGTATGATTTATTATATTATTCTCCGTTTGAAACAGTCGTGTTGAACCCTAAAAATTTTGTGAACGTAATATTTATTATCTAGAATTAAGAAAAGGTTGAGGAAAAAGAAAATTAATTTTTTCTTTTTCCTATTTTTATTTTAAGTTTTTCGAGCAGAAAATACATCCTTCAGACATCCATCAAAGCATGGATCGTTCACAATCTCACCGCGATCCGTCTCTAAGGCCTCAACCTGCCTACTCCTTAGAGCGAACTCGCTGGCAGTATCGGACGAAGTGTTATTTATACGAAAGCTGTCTGTGGGTGGGAGAGTGGTGGGGGGTTGAGGGTCTGTTGATGGAGGCATCAGAGCAGAACGGCTGCTATCAGGATTATGAGGTGTGGATGAATATTGTGGGGCTAGCCTGGAGATCAATGATTTCCAAGCGACTGGAAGACGATGACCGTCATCCCTTTTGTTTAGACAATTGGGACGCTTTTCAATCTCAATCTCAACAGACCCTCAACCCCCCACCACTCTCCCACCCACAGACAGCCTTCGTATAAATAACACTTCGTCCGATACTGCCAGCGAGTTCGCTCTAAGGAGTAGGCAGGTTGAGGCCTTAGAGACGGATCGCGGTGAGATCTGGGGAATAGGCAGATTGAGACCCCGGAATCGAACCAGTTCCACGAACTCCTAGCATTATTTTCTTTGACAATTTTTACTTGACTCACTTTTTCTCTTGAAAATGTCTCCAAAACGGGAGCCGAAACGTCGAGACATTAACAATCTCAGACGCGGTTCAACCCGAGAACCTAGTATTTTCCATACCAACGACCGCGGAAGCTTCTCGGAACATATATATATATAATCCTAAAAATTTAGTAGACTCATCTTGTCGCAAGGAGGTACATTTTGATTTAATTAGAATACTTTCATTGTAATTAGTTTTAGAGTTATTGAATCTAAGGCATATAGATTTTTTACTGTTTAGTAACAAATTATTATTCGAGAACCATGACTGAAGATTGCATTTGGATGTTACATGAGTTAATAGTATTACTTAGAGTATTATCACTACAGAGAATGGATGTGTCATCAGCAAAAATAAAAATGTTAGAAAATTTTAGATCGTTTATATAAATTAAGAACAGCAAAGGTCCTAAAATTGACCCTTGTGGAACCCCTATGGTTGTGGGTAGTATCCTTTAGATAGCTTTTAAACCATTCTAGGACTTGACCACGTTTCCCATACTTTTCCATTTTAATTAGAAGAGTTTTGTGACATACCAGGTCAAATGTTTTACTGAGATCCAGAAAAATTCCAACAGCATTTTTTCGGTTGTCCATATTTTCATACAATAAATTCAAAAATTTGTTTATAGCACTAATAGTGGAGAGACCCTTCCGGTTTACATTGAATAGCCGGAAAGTATCAAAAAAATTTATTTGTAACTCTAATAGCTATAACTTTTTCAAATATTTTTGAAAATGCAGTCAGGATCGCAATTGGTCTGTAGTTTTCAATGTTGTTAACTTCACCCGATTTAAAAAGTGGAACAATTTTGGCAATTTTCAGTTCTCCCTCTCCCTCTCAGTACCTTCACTAATTGAGAGATTGACAGTACGTCAGTGGTTTCACAATGTGTGGTATGCACTTTTTTAATAAACTTGAACTAACCTTATCAGAACCAGCGGCATTTGAGTTCTTTAAATTGATAACAATGTTGATAACTTCTGATTCTGTCACAGTGTCTATGAAGATACAAGAAGGATTTATAGTAATGTTATTACAATCAGCGTTATTAGTAAGTGACATACTTTCAATAAGCTTACGAGGTACATTAATGAAGTAATTGTTAAATGTATTACTGATTATTCGAGAATCAGTCACTACTTTATTATCTATATTTAGATGGACATCGTTTTTCGTGTTAATTTTAGGTTTGATGATATTCCATGCCGTTTTAGATTTATTTGCTGAGTTAGACAATAGAGAAATATTCCACATTTTTTTAGCCTTTCTAATAAGTTGCCTATATACCGCTTTGTATTTTTTATAGTATGTTATTATGTCATTATTATCTGATAAAGTCAATGAGTACAAATCTTTAAGCCTTTGCGCCGAGCTTGTCAAACCCTGTGTCATCCAATTGTTTTTTAATTTCTTATTTACAATATCTATATAAGTCTCCGGAAAAGTCATATCAAAGTGGTATAGAAAGTTATTAAGAAAATTGTTAAATTTTGTATTAACATCGAAATTATTGTCAAATACATCAGACCAATTTTCTGTTTGTAGTCTAGAGCAGAAGTACCTTATTTTTTCCTAATTTTTTACATCCCAGAACATTAGTTTTTTATTGGCCTGTTTAGAACAATTTATTGATGTTATTAATAACAATGCATCATGGTCAGATATGGCATTTCTTATAACTTTACTTTCGTAATCATCAATATTTAAATTGATACATATATTGTCAATACAGTTCCTTATTCTAGTTGGTTCGTTAATAGTAGGTACAAGACAATAAGCATTAAGTACATCATTCAATTTGGTAAGATTGTTGCTATGTGCTAAGAAATTAATATTAAAATCACCGCATAATACAATCTTTCAATTTTTATATTTACTAGTTACCATTTCAAGTAAAGAATTTAACTTATCTAGAAAAACATTAATATTTCCATGTGGAGATTTATAAAGACAGATAATAACAAAAAAGTTATAATTCTCAATTGAATATTTAACAGCAGTAGCCTCAAAATGTTTTTCTATATTTAATACACCAGTGAGATCAAGATCGCTACATCACCTTTATGAAATAATTATCTACAGTAGAAATTTCCAACATAGTAGCCGTCAATTTTTAGCGATTCCATTTTTTTCATGCATGCATGATGTGTGTATTACTATTAATTAAGAAGATTTACTTTCCAATTAGGTAGACAAGGGATGTACTACAACGACACAACCACCAACTATTGATTATAATTATATAGGGTGTATTTTATACTAGCTCTTTGTGGATAATGTCCTATACCTAAAATCGATATTTCCAGAGATATTTTTACTATTTCGTTAAAAACCTTTAAATTATAATACTTTTCATTTCGAACTGATCTAGTAGCCATGATTTTGACATAAAGTGAGAAAAATTGAAAGTAGTACTAATTTTTTTCTGGGTGCATCTTAGTTACCTCAGTAGTATTTTTTCACAGTTTAAATTAAATCACGTTTGAGTCTATCTTAAAAATTTATAAATAATCGTATAATATTACAAAAAAGTTGAAATAAATAATAGGAACAGAAAATACGGTGTTAGGTAATACAAAAATTGGCACATTTTAAAAATTCATAGTTATTTTCAACCTAATTTAATGCAAAAAATAATATACTTAGTGTTTATAGGGACTGTTCAAAGTGGCCTCCCAGTATGTCTATGCATTTCTGTAGACGATTTTCGAATGATCTACCAACATTTCTTAAAATATCTACAGCAATTTACTGAAAAACTTCCTTTATTCTTTCTTTCATATTTTCTTTTGTTTTGTTATAGGAGTCTTGTACACTTGTTTCTTAACATAGCCCCACAAAAAGAAGTCTATTTTGATCAACTCAGGGCTTCTGGCAGGCCAACTCTACGGTCCTCCTCTTCCTATCCAACCATTTGGAAAATCATCGTTTAAATGTTCGTGAATAGCTGCAGCGTGGTACACAGATGCTCCATCATGAAGGTAGCACATTCTCTCCCTAATATCCCTGGGGACATCCTCCAGTAATTCTTCTAAGCTGTCTTGCAAAAACTCCAAATAAATTTGATCATTCACACATCCATAAAAAAAATGTGGTCCTATCACATAATCTCCAACAATTCCTCCCCAAACATTCAACGACCATCTTGTTTGGCTATTTGTTCATGAAATGTAAGGATCGTGGTTGTGTCGTAATAATGAAAATTATGACGATTAACATGTCCAGTTTTATGAAATGTTGCTTCATTGACAAACAGAACAAAGTAAAAAAAAATTCTTTGTTGCCCTATTTCTTGTTTTACCCATTGACAAAATTGTATTTATTTTTTTTATAATCAGTTTCTGCATTAGTTGAACGTCATAGGGATGAAATTTGTTTTTTTTTTTATAGGATTCGATGAATCAATATCATTTTCTCTTGCCAATTCTCTTATACTACGATGAGGATCTTCAATCACGCTCAAAAGTATGAAAAGTATGTTTCGTTTCCTTTATTTACTACAATTTTTGTTCGTTTCTTTTTCTCATATACCACTTTCCCCGTATTGTCAAATCGTTCCATCAACCTCTCAAATGATTTTTTAGAGGGCTCTCTTTTTTCCGGATATCGCTCCCTATAAATTCGAGTTGATAGCAAACGATTTTTATCACTAGCACCTAGAACATAAACCATAACGACTATTTCTTCTCTCGAAAATTTCATGATTGGAAAGTACCAATTTTAAACTAATTTATAACTTAATATATTATCAATTATACGTGTCAATATTTTATCACAATAATGAATAATTAAACGTCAATAAGATAACTTTCAGTTATTCTCACTTTATATTAAAATCATGGCTAATAGATCCGTTCGAGATGAAAAGTATTTAGGCCGTTCATATTAGCTTAAAAATAGCCCAATAGAAAAAAATATATATAAAGTTTTGCCACTTGGGAATTACCAAAATGTAGGCACATATATTGCAGTAGACGATGCTTATGTCGAAATTGTTGCCACTGCTGTTAGAAAATCTCAGGAAAACGAACAAGTTGTAGTGGTTGGTCAATACGTCGACCTTCTTGTTTTATTAATTTCACTTACCCCAGAGGGTACAGATATCATATTTCAAAAATAGGCTCAAGGTAATGTTAAAAAACGGCTGTATAGTTCGAAGAACTTACAGTTATCTAATATTGTCCGCAATTGTAAAAAATCTATCTTATTCATTCATGCTATTAGTGACTGCGATACTACGTCAGGATTCTTTGGAAAGGACAAACAACAGCTTGTACATCTATTTGATCACAAAAATGACCTTAATAGTGTAACTCAGATTTTTAATAATGCTAAATCAATTCCAACAGAAATTGAGCAAGCTGGGAAAGGTTTATATTGGAGCTCTATAAAGCTAAATCATTAGAGGGCAGTTTTAGTGAGCAAAGATATGCTTATTTTAATAAATTTGTTGTCCAAGCGGGCAGTTCCGTGGTTCTTTCAAAATTACCTCCCACGTCGGCAGCAGTACAACAGCATTCCCGCCGTAGTTACCTTCAAGTGCAAATATTTGCATCCTGAGTTTTGAGGCTGGAAAAAAAATTATGATACCCTGTCACCTATCTATACCACTGAGCCACCCGCCCCGGCTTCTATTTTAAATTTAATAACCCGCACTTGCAAATAAGGTCGTGGAAAGAGATGCATCAGCTATACTAAGGCAGGCCTACATTGAACAACTATGTGCAGAAATTGCCGTGGACAAAACTGTACCAATACAGATACCACAGATGATGTAAATACTACCGAAGATGTATTATACATTTATTTTAACTTAGTGGAGAAACCACTTAAAAAAACGCGCCGATAACATTTTTTATAAACACCTCCTCCACTATAATACAACCTTACATTAAATCACAGAGTTCCAAAATTATACCTAAAATACATCATTATACCATGTTCGTCAATCTCTGTTAATGCAACCCCTAACTTCAGTAGTTGATTTCTAGAAAACCTATGTTTTAAACAATTTAGATAATAAACACTTTTTTATGCAGAATGTTACTGGGAACATTTTTGCAAGAATAATTTTTTTGTAGGACAAACAGTTTTCCAGAGAAACCAAAAAACTACCTTTAGGGGTGGGTTTTAAGGATGAAGCTCCCACTTGTTGCTTGGGAACTCTTTTTAGTTTGAAAGTACATCCTTTGACAAGTTTAATTCCCAAGTGGCAAAATTTTGTAATTTTTTTTCTATTTATGCTAATATGAATGGCCTAATTATAATTTAACGGTTTTTAATGAATAAGTAAAAATATCTCTGGAAATATCGATTTTAGGTATAGGATATTATTCACAAAAATCGTAGAGAATTAACATGCCAATTCAAAAATACAATAATATACAAAGTGTTCCATTCGAAAAAATTGAGAAAATTCACTTTGAAATGTCCTGAATTAGCGCTAGTATAAAATACACCCTCATAATTATAATCAATATTTGGTGGTTGTGTCGTTGTAGTACATCTCTTGGCTAGATAATTGCAAAATAAGTATTCTTAATTAATAGTAATACACACACAGCCAATTAATTTGTTAAACCTTGTTCCGACTAAAATTCTCATATTTTTTCGAATAACTCGGCAACGCCATGGCAAAAACAAAAAATCTGGAGGTCGTCAGAAAGGTAATTTTACACTGAATTCATAAATGTAAAAATATATAGGATGTTCCGTTAAAAACATGACCTTGAAGATGATCCGCTGTAGTGAGTCACCCTGTATATTTCAAAATATTTTTAAAATGTACGCTTTTTGACACTACACCACTTCTATAAAAAAATAATTTTTCAAAGTTCGATATTGGACTTTGATGCACCACTGAAACACCCTGTATATACATAAGTATCTCTGGTTCTGATATTTAGGTGTAATAATAAAATTATTGAATGAAAATCTATAATTCTGCCCTTCACCTTCAACAGATATTGTCGTACATCCTGTATATGAAATCAGGGTACCAATAACAAAAAAGTAATGGAACAAAATTTAATAAAACCCCAGTAAATTAATTGAAAAAACAATATCTACAAAAAATAGCTACCTATGACAAAAACAAAGCTATATATTATCTTATTTGGCAAAAAACAGTATATTATGTTGAAAAAATCGTATAATATTTGACCTTCAACCGATCTCTAGTTGCAACCAAAATATAAACTAAGATGTGTTAATTCCTGGTTCTGATGTACCCACTGCCATATTCACCAAGTCGCATGACCATAAACCACCACCACCGCCATAATATACAAGCACTACTAAACTCACAATCACAAAGTGACCAAAAACCGAACGCTTTTTCAAAATTCGTCTACATACCAATAAAATAAACAACTTCATGGTTATAAAGGGCAAGTAAATTCACTATTCTTAAGCATGTGATGAACTGTCCGCTAAATATTTACTTGCGGCCTTTTTAAAACTGCCGGAAAGCAATTTTGTGTCTTCGCCAATGTTGGATACTCGTAACAAGGATAAGGTCACATCAAACGTTACTTCTTTACCTTGAAGAAGGGGAAGGTAACGTTAGATGACGTCGGTGTCGTCTTCGGCGACAGTGACTGCCTCTGGCACCAGAGTATCGAGGAGCATGTGGATGGGCAGTGCAATTTGCTTTAAGGATCTAATTAATATTCGTTCACTTTGATTGATTTAGGTAGTAATTCAATGTATTACATTATACGGCGCGGAATCCCGATGCTACTTAATAGAATTCGACACAAAAATAGATTTGCGGACTACTAATATTTAATTAAATTAACGATAGTAAACATAATAAAAGTCTAACGGTTTAATAGAATTAACCTAAATTATTAATCATGCAACTACTAAAAAATGCACCGTGCCTAGAAAAACGTAATTATCGTATCTTTATATTACATACCTTGTAGTTTTTGCGGCTCAAAACCTGCTCTAAAATTGGAGCGTTATAAAAGTTTTAATTTAATTTTTAATTACTTATCGGTTATGTTTGAATTATTCTCTTTTTATGGACAAAATGGAAAGATGTCAGAATTTTTATTATTTTTCTCACAGAAAATATAAACTTTGTTAACCCATCGTTTGTGGAAATTTTATTACGAATTTATTGGTTATAAACTATTTTAGCTAAAACAACTCTAGAATGTAATTTATTAACAATCAAATTGAAACAGAGGATAAGTAAATTCATTAGAATTAAACTTATGATCAACTTTCCAAGCAATCATTTCAATAAATTAAATCGCATTGGATTTGGTAACTCATAAAATTTCTTTATTTCCTACTTGGAAAATCAATTACGATCCACCAATTATGGTTTTAGCACAGAGTAAAGTAACTATACCAGGTGTCAACGGATCATGGTAGACCTCCTTTTTCCCCTTATTTTTAAGAATATCAGAATGAAACTTTGCAGATGTAGTATATGACCAAGAAGACACTTTGTGGCATAACTGTCATTTGACAAAAATTGACAATTGACTCTTCTTACTAAACGGGCAAAATGATCAATATACTCGTACTTTTTGATTTTTTTACGTAGGTTATATTGATCGGATCAATGTTTCACTGGAAAGTGATTTTATGACGATGTTTTATATTATATAGTGAATAAGTAATTGTATACGTCAATATAAGTGTTTTATATTTATATGTAATACTCTGTACTATGTGATTTTAGGTCAAGTAGTTATCTGACCATATTAGGAATACCTCAAAGATCCAACTTGAGGCCACTTTTTCTTATTTATATTTGTATGTGATTTAGGCGATAATTTAGATCGTGAGAAACTGTTTTTTGATTCGCATAATTGAATGACGGTGTGATTTAACCAATTAGAAATGAACGTTACAAAACATAAGGTAGAGGCATATCCGCGAAAACCAATGGAAATTGAATTTTCAAACTGAGCAGTACCTACCTAAGGCTAGTAGATTTTGTAATAAGAAACTGTTAGCAATGCCCTAATATTTGTTTTATCAAAAGTATTTATTTTACTTCGTTATGTACCTGAAAGTTACAGTAACTTATAAAACCGTAATTCCATCAAGCTAGCAATACCACTTTAAAATTTTGAAATCGTTTTGGCTTTAGTTTTTCATTTTTTTGTGATTTTTTGTTTACAGTTGACACATTTCAATGCAAAAAATACTTAAATGTATTTATTTTTTAACTGTAATTAATAATAACAAGAAATCATTTTTACAAAAAACATCAGGACAATCGTGGACTATTTTCAGCAATTCTGGACCCTTACTGTGGAATTTCACACGATAATGGGCTTAAATATATATATAAAAAAAACGATCGTTCATTTAAATCAAAATTAGATCACATAAATAAAACTCAAAATTTCTACTAAAACTTACTCAATAACCTTAAAAGTGAATAATACGGATTTATTTAATAGCTTTCGCTAGGTAATCAAGTAAGTTTTAAAAAGAAATGCTAGCTTTTGACGTATCGATGCCTTATTAATGTCTACAATAAAATCTACTTTTCTGTTCCTGTTGATCGTCTAAAAATGAATGAAATCATTTTAATTCACGGCTGATATTTAACCAAAGATATCCCCAAAAGTCTGTTTCCCATTCAACAGTTGGAAGTATTTTCCAAAAATTCTAGAACATAAACAAACTTCGATTGCCGCAATTTGCGACAGAACTGGCGCAGGAGAAACATCTGTAAGGAGAATTCTGAGCAAACACAAATTTCGCAGAAACCAAAGTTTATTAATATGCTTCAAGAACGCGATTTTAATGTCAGAGTCTTTTTAACACGCTTTATTTATTTTTTATTTTATTTTTAGCTTCACCTGTATGTTTGTTTGTTTGTTTGTAACGGAATTTTTGAACGTGATTCTCACCCACTTCAAAACGTCAGAGTAAACTGAAACTTTGCACACTTATCCAGAACCGATGACAGTACAATAATTTGGCAACTTTGCCCTAATGACCTCACCAGGATCATCAAGATAAAATAAAAAAATTAATAAATGACTAATCTATTGTCGAGATTTTGCCGGACGCGCCGCTGTTATTAATATATATTTTATAAATTATAGTTATTAAAACTAAATATAACAATAGTAGTGTTGTAAATTTTCACTCAATAATTTTAAACATACGCGAAATAGATTTAAATTTACGAAATACGAAAATTGATGTAATTTTTAAAATTAAATCTAACTTTTTGCAAACAACTGAAATTATTGATTGAAAATTAATATTACTACACTTGTCAGTTCTACTTAGGTAGTCTTATACTTTTTTTTACCAATATATGTGTTAAAAAAGGAGTTATGGCCAAAAATAATAAATATTTCCTTATCGGATCTCTCTCTCTCTTGGATATTCCCACCTTAAATGATTTTTAATAAGTTTAAAATAAGAATGAAGTGATTGACAAAAAAAAATCATTTTATTGTAAAAGGCTGCTTTTTACTATATTTTTATAATTCTACTTTTATCAATAACTACCAATAAAATATTTATAACAATTGATATCAAGCACCCCACGCTTTTTACAATAAAATGAATTTTTTTTGGTCAGTCACTTCATTCTTATTTTAAACTTATTAAAAATCATTTAATTATATTGAGTTAGTGGACTTTCTATCGCTGTTGAACAAAATCTTAATATTTAAACATAATTTTTTACTTTTTAGTTCGGTTTGCTATTAAAGCGTGTTTTTTTTTAGTTTTTTTAAACTATAATTTTTGTGCTTAAATACAAGGAGAAATAGATGAAAATCGATCTTTTGTTACACAGATCCGATTCACAGAGGAAGCAACTTTTTCTTCCAATGGGGTGGTAAGTTCCCAAAACTGCAGGTGGTGGGCTGACGAAAACCCCGGATTTGTGATTGTATGTAAAGACCACTACTCTTTTAAAACCAATTATTCTAAATGGCAGATTAGTTGGTCCTTATTTTTTTCAGTATAATCTCAATTCGGAAAGATATTTGAACTTTCTTATGAATGGAATTACTGAAGTAATTGACATGTCATTGGAGGGAAGAGGCGTCTTATGGTTTCAACACGACGGCGTTTCAATTCACAGTACTATTAATGTAGGAAATTATCTTGTTTAGAGGCAAATGTATTGGCAGATATTCACAATACTCGTGGCCAGCAAGATCCCCGGACATAACGCCCCTAGATTTTTTATAAGGTTACTTGAAAAATAAAGATTACCATAGAAGACCCTTAAAAAATATCAATCATTTAGAAAGCACCATCAGGAATATCCGTCTTGAAATACCCCCAAGAATTTTGAGAAATCTAACCAAAGAATTTTGCAATAGAACAATAATATGTATGGAATGAGAAGGAAGACATACAAAAATGCAGTATTTAATTTAAGAGAATATTGTTTGCAAACATGATTTAAAGTTGTTAAATAAATCTGTATTATTCACTTTTAAGGTTGTTAAAGTAAATTTTAATAGGAATTTTTAGTTTTATTTATGTGATCTAATTTGGATTTAAATAAAAAATTGTTTTTTAATATTTAACCCCATTATCGTGTAAAGTTCCACAGTAAGGGTTCAGTATTACTGAAAATAGTCCACGATTGTCCTGTTGCTTTTTTGTAAGAATGTTTTTTTGCTATTATTAATTACGTTTAAAAAAGAAATACAACATTTATGTACTTTTTGCATTGAAATATCTCAAATTAAGTCAACTGCAAACAAAAAATATACAAAACATTTTAAAGTTACAGATTTTTGGAAAAAATTAAAAACTATAACATTGAAATTCTCTAACCAAATTTCACATTTAAATTCTTAATGTAATTACAAACAACTTTTTCTTATGGCACTTTTGCATATGTTAAATAGGGCATTTCAGGCCATTTCAAAATTTCTAATGACATTTTGGAAGTGTCATAGTTGTGACATGATGAATATTTTTGGCAATTTTGTGGTTATCAGTCATGCTGAAACTAATGCTGAAACGCGTTAAAAAAACAAGTGAATAAAAAAGTTTTCCATATGGTGCAGACTTTTTGGAGGACACTGTATACCTTCGTTACTTTGATATATTTGTTATATGACTATTTGTTACTATTATGCAAAACGTTTATTGGGAATATTGTCAACTGCATGTCAAATTGTTTCTTAGATATGCAGCTAGCAGGAAGACAAACAAACTGTTGAGCTACTATCGTCGGAGAACTAATGAGAAAAATGCTATATGTGGTTTTAAGCCTAGCAGATATCCGCGACAGATATGACGTGACGTACCATAAAACAATGGCAAGTTAACTAGGACAAATACTAAAAGTGAGTTTACATGTATCTCTTGATAAAATATATTTCCTTATTTTGATAAAGAGACACAATTATTTTCCAGTAATATATTTAATGTATAAATGGCCCACACCGATTGCGAAAAGTTAGGCTCTCTAAATACAACCTTTCCATCTTTAACATTGCCATATTATTTAATAAAACACTAATATCGCTCGGAGATATCAACGTTCACAGAGACAACAAACCTAATCAATTCTAAACTTTTATGCGGAGGCTAACAACTGTAAATCAGTAATTTAAAGAGATTACATTATATATAACCTCAGTTAACTTAAAATTAAGTCATTGTTTTTATAATAAATGAGTTCTATAGAATTTAGTTGTGTTAAAGTAAACAATCATTTGTTTGATTTTTAAAATGCTTTTCCTTAGGTATGTTGTTCTCAATGATTATGTTATCATTCTTCTGGTCGTAATAAGTTACATGTCTGTAAAGTTTTAAGTGCCTACTCAAGTTAATCAATAAAGCTTTCTATATCTTAGTGCAGCAAGTCATATTACAATTGTTCTTAAATAAAATATTGGGCGCAAGTATTTCGATTTTTATTAAATTTTCAGAATTTTGCTATTAAATATATGGTTAAACGAAAACAGCAAATGATGTCCTTCCATAACATAAGTGTTCAAATGAATTTCACGTAAAGGCCAAATTAATCAACTAATTAATATTCTTTTAATTCTGATTTAATGTTTGGCAATAGATTAACAAAACTTAACAACTCTATATTAATTAGTATGCTTATGTAAGAAGAACAAAAATGTTATTAACAACAAAAATCATAATTTTATACTGCGTTTTTTAATTCAAGAGAGAGTGATTTTGTTAATATTAAAATGGTACATATGATATATGTATAGTATTAACATCACGGCAGACCATGGTCGAGAACTTATTAAAACAACAACTAGAATATACCTAGATAAATACGAACTATTTTAAGTAGGTATGAATAAAATTCCGATACTTGACGGAGCCACGGATATGAAAGTGCGTCTTTTTAAAACATCTTAAATAAATAAAATGTTAAATGTTCAAGTTTATACATGGCGTAGTAAAACTATTTGGATAAATTTCAATCAGCCTATTTTGTAACCAATCAGTTTAAAAAATGTTTCATAGTGTAATGGATAGTTAGTTAGTTAGTTAACCAGCAACCCAGTATGGGCAATATTAATACAAATTTATTTTTAAAAAAATAACAGAATTTTCTAACGTGATGGACGGACGGACGGACTGACGAACAACCGACGGATATGATTAGCCATGCATTACTGTTACAAGCTATAGCTAAAATTGGCATTGAAGAATATACGTCACAAATAGGTAACAACGCGTCAAATAAATAATAATGAATACGTTGACTCTACGATAATACAATATGGTGTATGTATCTCAAGGTATAATCCTAAAACTCATTTTATTTTCCCTCCACATAAATTGGTTATTTTTATTACAAAGCGGAGGGAAAATCATAGATTTCATGGATTATACGTCATCTTCCATGAACCAAACACCTGGGAACAAGGGATTAGCGATTAACTGTTTCAATACGCATTTCGTCTTACAAACCATTTGTTTAAAAATTAAAATCCATACATAGAAGGTCTTGGATATTATATTGGAATTTAATTATTTTATAATAAACTATTCACTGTTGAAAGTCACCTAAATTATTGCATATTTGGATGGGGATGTATTAAAACTCAGAGATTATAGGTGAGTCTATTAGCCGTTCACATTAGACAACTATTAAGGTGATAGGTTAAAAAATATCGAGATAGTAAGTTGTTGATTGATATATTGATAAATATTAATGTAAGGGTTAACATTCTTACAATTCATCCTGGATTTTCCGTTACTATTTTGATACAAAATGTCTTCAGTTCATTGTAAATCACTGATATTATCTTAACAACGAGTTGTTCAAAAACTTTGTTACACGGTCAGTATTATAACAAATGAAGCGTTAACAAGCATTCATATTCTAGTTAGTAACATGGAACAAAGAAAAGGGTACTTATAGTACAAAGTATTATGTAAGTTTAATGTATAGAAAATAAAAACAAAGCAATGGAGACTAATATTTAAACCCACGGATGATGAGTCATTATCGATTAATTTATAAATAGTTTATTAACAGAAATTTAGTTTGTTAATACAAGTCAGCGAACTTAAATACTTATAATTTAGTATAGTCTAGTCAAGGGAACCCAAATCTATTTCTATTGAAATTCAAATTATTTATTGCGAATAGTTTGATTGGGCTTGAACAGGTCTTGAAGATAAAAAGACTAGATATTAACAACTGGCCAGTTAATATGTTCTACTCTTTGCGCCTTTTATGACCTCAGAGGTAATGCAAATATCAAAATTCTGTGGGATGAAACTATCAAATACAATTAATAAAATCATTTTTGTCTGTTTTATAAAAGGGAAACCTATTTCGCATAGGTGACTATGTAACTAACGTTAAAAATTTTTTTTAGACGTTTCGTTCTTGTATACACACTAAATCACATTTTATTTTTTTACCCCCTTTAATAATAGGGGGAGGGTGGCCATGGGGGTAGCTAACGCTAAAACATTTTTTTAGACGTTTCGTTCTTGTATACACACTAAATTACATTTTAATTTTCTTTACCCCTCTTTAATAATAGGGTGGGGGTGGCAATGGGGATGGTAGAGGAGGTAGCTAAGGCAAAAATTTTTTTTAGACGTTTCGTTTTTGTATATATACTAAATAACATTTTAATTTTTTTGCTCCCTTTCATAATAGTGTGGGGGTGGTATTGGGGGTGATAGTGGGGGGGGGGGCAGATGCCAAAAAATTTTTTGAGACCTTAACTTTCCGTACATGCCCTAAATTGCAAATTTATGGACTCTTACTTGCTTGTTTTGCTTATTTACCCTTATTTACCCCATTTACACCCTAACCCTTTAACGAAATTAGATCAAAATATAATCTAGTTCTAGATCTCGTTACAATACATAAGTGTATCAAATTTCAAGTCAATATAATAAACGGTTCCAGAGTAAGAGTGCGCACAAAAAAGTTAGATAGACAGGAAATTTTTTTCCGCTCAAATTTAAAATCTCGACGTTTCATGACATTTTAAGCCTATTTAAAAAAAAATATTTTTTTTTGTTTGCGTTACTATACTTCCACTGGACGTGGAAGTAAAATCAACAACACAACTTTATTAAAATAATCTTCAAACTCATTAACACTACTTATTATTCATTTGTTTGAATTTAGTCTGCCAAGGCATACTTTGCAGAATTTGAATCTAACAGCAATCGCAAAGGAAAGCGTGGATGAAACAGGACTTATTATTCATTTGTTTCAATTTAGTTTGCCAAGGCATACTCGATAATTTTTAAAATTTGAACAAGAATTCAAAAATATACAGGGTTCAAAGTAAAAGTTAAAAGTTGGGATCACTTCCGGTGAAACCGGAAGACGTAACAACTTGGCAGATGAGTAAAAAAAGAGGTTTTAGAAACATATGACATGTGCCAAATTTCATTTCGATAAGTCGAACCGGCTTTAATGACTCAAAGCTTGCGTGTCAGGCTTGCAACCAAGGAGTCTCGGGTTCGAATCCTGACTAGGGTATGGATGTTTAATGGAGTTTTTCATATGTTACCGAGTTAGTAGCAGTGGGCTAGATGAGGTTGTGTGAGAGACAACACAGCTAGTTGCTGTACCACTCCTGAGTTCGTGTCTCAGCTGCGGCAGATGGCAATGTTGTAAGGAATGATCGTTATGTAATTGTCTATGTGTATAAATGGCTAATGCTAAACTCCGCCAGGACATTAATCTAAAATAAGGCGATTAAAAAAATATAGGTATGGCGACCGGAAAGTGTCTCGTGACACCCGGTATATCGGTTAAACCATTGAAAAGGTATGAACTATTTTCGATATTTTTAGTATTTTTTATTACTCCTAAGCGATGAAATCTTGGTAATATTTGGTAAAATTGCAAGAATAATTGATGGCAATCAAAATGATGAACATCATCTGTGCTTTGGCCGATTGGCCATTGTTATCCTGCTACACCCTTTGTGATTTATTTATACTAAATGAAAAAGTTGGCTTATTGGTATTTGTGGAAAGACGGTAAATAAACTGTGTACATCTGATGACCTAATGTTTATTTCATTCTATGCGAAATACTTATTCTCTGGTTGTTTGACAGCATAACAGTATTGCACTTTCTCGCAAAAATACGAGCACCTATACAAAAATTTTATTTATTTTCAGGACACGTATTTGCCTCATTTAAATTGCTAAAAACTACTTGCTAGCTATAACAGTAACAGGTTATATAAGAAATTGAAAAACCCAAATATCTCGGGACTTATGCCACTCATACGTTCATAAATTTTAGAATGCTGACATTTACTAATCTACTAAATAATCTTAAATATTTTCTAACAAAATAAAAATAACATTTTCCTGTGAAACCTAAGCTAACGAATTTTAAACAGTTTAAATCTGTTGAAAAAAATGGTAATTTATATTCTAAATCAGCTGAAACAGGAATGCCAAAAATCTACTGACGACACTAAAAAATGTAATTAGCATTTAAATTAGTGTTGCCTAATGGGACTGCAGATAGTTTAAGTGATAAAAAATATTTCTGTGCATACACATTTAAATTTTTCCGTGAAATTATAAAAGATAACCAAAATACTGAAGAGGCAACTTTTGTCTACCATTGAATGACTTACTTTATGATGTAATCGCGTTCAATGCTCTACAGGATGTTACTACTTTTTTTACCAAATTTATGGTGCTCGATACATATACCTCCGCCACTGGTTAACTGTAGAGCATGATATAATTACATATTAAGACATCGTCTCTAATTGTACTGCTTAGAAAATTTGTTTTAAATAACTGCAATAATAATGACAATATAAATAAAAATAGATATTTCTTTGGAAATTTCAACACCCCGTATATTCAAATCACCACTTTGGACACCTGATTATAAGAATTTTTTTCCTTAAAATTAATTAAGCAACACTTCCTTCAAATATTTTGACGTACCTACTTAAGTTACAGCCTTAGTTTCTTTTCCCCATATTAGTCCTGTTGACAAATTATTGTAGATTACATGGAGGACGGCAAAATTTTTGACCTCAGGGATGAGTTTGGGGTACTTAGGTGGTAAACATTCTTAAAGTCCCCGACCCTAGGAGGTGATTGAACCTTGCGGAGGGAGGGCTTCCGGAAGGCCCCCGAAAAGTTTCTATCTTCAACCGTTATCGAGTTACCCGCTTCTGAAAATCGCCGATATGCGGAAAACACTGTTTCGGATCACATTTTTCATCATACTCTGCCCCTAACACCTCAAATCTTCTTTGTAAAATAAAATACAACCAATCAAGTGAATAAGATTAAATTGACTTAAAAATTATATTTTCTACATATAATTAATGGCTGAGATGATGAATTTCAAAATTGTTTGCTGTAATGTGATAGGGTTATTGCTTGAAATCATACCTACATATTATTGCATTCATTTGGCTTTTTTTAAATCTATTTATTATTGTAAGTTGCATTTGGTATCGTAATGAGTAGCTACAATCCAATAGTGAGAAAAGCTAGGTAGGTACCTCTATAAGAAAACAACACAGTATTATGGTTTGAACTACTTTTATTTACATATAACAGCTATTTTTATTTATATAAAATTGGCTAATTTCTAATTAGCTAATGCTTTTTTTAAAGAAAGAAAGAAAACCGATAAATTTTCGGATGGGGGAATAGTTTATGGGATCAGCACGCCAGCAGAAGAAAATGAATTCTATAAAAAAACTATTATATCATCAAATTGTTCATCCTCTTCATCCTCTGTCATCCTCTGTTATGGGAACTCCATTGTGGCAGTTGCCCTGGCAGTTGAGGCATGCTGGTGATGGGGACTTCGTGGCCTCCTCAGTTAGTGGGAGAGAGGAAAAGTCTGGCTTGATCAAAGCAACTGATTTTAAAAATGACCGATATCTGTAGTCATCTAAAGATATCTTCTTAGATGGAGCACCGTACCATCTAAGGATGCAATTATGTCCTGCTCTTTCGACCTCGTATGGTGTCGATGAAGGGCTGGTAAACACCTCAGCTGCTTCTTTGACCGATTTGTCTTTTTTGCAGAATTTTGTAAACCTGACTTTGCTCTTCCTGGGGGCTACGGAGGTGGTATCACAGCCTGTGATAGAATGTACAAACAGAATGTGCTCCAGCCCTAGCTGCTGCAGCTCTTTAGAAGAGTATATTGCTGTGAATATTTTTCCTTTGCCAGGTTTCACGAGGAATATGTCACGCTGGGGAGGGGTTTTCACAGGACTGCCAAGTCTATATCTTTACTTATCACAGCTACTGAAGAGAAAACTGACTAAATATACCAAATGCAACAACTTACAACCATAAATAGATTTAAAAAAAGCCAAATCAATGCAATAAAAGCATTCAAAAGGTTTCAAGCAATAACCCTATCACATTAAGGCAAATAATCTTGAAATCCATCGTCTCAGCCATTAATTATATGTAGAAAATATAATTCTTAAGTCAATGTAATCCTCTTCACTTGATTGGTTGCATTTTATTTTACAAAGGTTTGACGTATTAGGAGCAGAGTATGATGAAAAATATGATTCTAAACAGCGTTAGATAGACCCTATCACATTACAGCAAATAATCTTGAAATCCATCATCTCAGCCATTAATTATATGTAGAATATATAATTTTTAAGTCAATTTAATCCTCTTCACTTAATTTGGTTGTATTTTATGTTATAAAGTAGATTTAAGGTGTTAGAAGCAGAGTATGACGAAATATGTGATCCGAAACAGCGTCTTCCGGATATCGGCGATTTTCAGAAGCGGGTAACTCGATAACGATTAAATATAAAAACTTTTCGCCGAAATTAAAAAATGTAAAAATTTTTGTCAGCTTTCAAAAAGGTAAGAATAATTTTTCCGCTAGGACCAATAGTTTTCGAGTTACTTGCGAGAAATCAAAAAAACTCAAAATTTAATGCCTTCCAGCCCTTCCCAGGGTCAGGGACTTTTAGGATGTTTACCTCCTAACTACCCGAAACCCATCCCTGAAGTCAAAAATTTTGCCGCCCTCCACATCTCCATATTGAAAAATTCGTTGACTGGACTATATACGTAGTACATAGGATTGTGTAGAAACTTAATTTTAAGTTATTGATGAATTTACACGTTCTCAAATTCCCTGAAACCAACAAAGTGGTTTTAAAAAAATGTTTGCCATCTGTTGCCTGTGGTCGCTAAACTACTGAATCGATTTTGCTAAAAAAATTTATGCGTATTCAGGACAGTCACAGCTCGAGGGGAAATCACAAAATTGACCCTAGCACAAATATAGGGGAATTTACTCCTAAAAAAACCGATAAATTAATGCAAAATAGTACTAGTATAAGATGGTATGACTCGTTAGTCCTGAAAAATGCAGGAATGAGGACTGTAGGTGGTAAGGTTATGAGAATTAAATAATTTTTTTTTTCTAAAACAGTTATAACAATTGTGATCTTTCAGAGCTAGTTGACATTCTACGAAAAAATCCTCACAGTCAACTGGACTGTTTATAAACATGTTGAATTCAGATTTTAATTTAAAATAATCTTGATTTCTGAAATAAACTGAAATGCTACAATACAGGGTGTTTTTTTAAATACACGCATACATCCGAATTTATTTATAATTTTTTTTGTATACATTTATTTAACGTCGGCCTATTTCCGCTACTGAGGCCTAACACCGACGCCTGTAGACGAGCTACCCCCAACCAGGAATTTTGCCAAACCTCTTCCCTTAAGAAGAGTAGGGATCTTTTACTTGCCTAACATTTAATAGACAAGGGACCGACGGCTTTACATCCCCTCCGAAGGATGGTATATCCCCTATACAACTCTCGCCTAAGGTTGTATAGCTTCCGCGCATACACTGATATACAAACCGCTGGAAGATGTGTGAGGCGAGGACGTGGTCTTCGTTGGAACGGTCACCCATCCAACTACTAACCGCGCCTTACGTTGCTTTACATCGCATATCGAAGTATGTACATAGTAAAGACGCACACACGCTCGCCCCATCCGAATTTATGAAAACTTATAACTTCATAAGATACACACACATATTTATTTATCAAAATACCTAAATGTAACCGAGAAAATATATTTTGAAAATTATAAGCAATTATCCTGTATGCAAATGAGTACTGTTTATATTTGCAGTCGATGTTCCAGTACAAATAAATTTTTTAAGTTTCCACCAAACCACCGTTTTTTTTTAATATTTGACTCTTCTTAATTGTGTAGGGGTAATTTCTAGACATGCGTTCTTTATTCTAGCTCGGAGATCTTAATTGTCTGGGGTCTCGATTTATATACCTTTTTCTTAATAGTACCCCAAAGAAAAAAGTCTATTAGTGTTAGATCCGGTGACCTAGGTGGAAATTCAATTAGAGGGCTGTTGGGGCCTATCCACTGATTTCGAAAATGATTATTTAACCACTGTTTCACTATCACTGCATTATGTACAGTACACCCATCTAACTGAAATTTTAAATTAACTCGGTCACGAATGGGTAAACTGTCTAGTACTTCCGAAAATTCATTACTCAAACAATCCAAAAATTGGAATTGGAATTTCCTTCAAAGAAGAGCGACCAATAATTTTATTATGGAGTATCCTGCATCAAACATGTACTTTTAGTGAATATTGTCTTTTACAATCGATAACCCTGTTTGGATTTTCTACTGACCAGTAGCGTGAATTGAAATGAAATCGTACCGTTGGTGGTGAAAGTGACTTCATCGGTATATAATATTTCTTTAATGAAATTAGAATTATTGAGGTATCCTTGAGCCCATAAACAAAATTACAGTCTTATATCTTCATCTACGGGCTCTAAAGCATTCAAAAACTTTGGTTTGTATGGCTTCAAATGGTTCTTTACAAGACATCTTCTAATAGTTTCTCTTGGAATATTTAAACCTACTGCCACTTCTTAAGCTGGAATTAGGAATATTACGAAAATATTCCAAAATTTGATCATTATGTCTACCTACAAAATGTTCGTGATTTCTGCCTCGGATAATATGTTTAGATACGGCATCTGTGTCATTGGAGACTTTATTTATATTGTATACAGTGGTACTACTGATGTTTGGTCCATTGGAATGTCTAACATTAAATTTATCGGCTGCTTCTCTTATCGAGCAAGCATTATCACCAACCGGACGAACTATTTCAATTTGTTTGTTCGATAACAAATATTACTTATTTTTACAAATATTTAGCACCCAAAACATATTCATACCTTAAATGACAGTCTACAATATTTTTTTATTGTTTCTACAATTATTGCCTTTTAATGGGTAACTTAAGACATAATAAAGGAAATAATAACTTCGCTTGCAAGTTTAGAACAACAAACCAGCAGAACTTTCTTAAAAAAAAAGGATTATGATATTCATTATCTGCCGGTTTCATGATAAAGCTCAAAAAAATTATTTTCTGAAATCGCTGAAGTGGTTATAAAGGGTAAAAGATCGTTCATCATTCACAAAATGTCGTACGTCACTGTTATCAATCTTATTAATTTTAATTAATCAGTAATATTGTTAGATTTAACTTTGTTGTATGTTTTTGATGTATATTTCATGACTTACTATGTCTGCAATAATAAATGCATACTAATATTTTCATTTTTAAATTGATCTGCAAAAATTGTATTAATTCGTATTTTTTTTATGAAATGTGGTATGTATCCATTTAGGAGGGAGCTGAATACAGGGAATACTTAATTTATAACCCCTAGAAAAATGATTTTTAAAAATAAAGTGTGACGTTTTGTGCAAATGTGAAGTTCTTGGTGCTGGATCTTTAAAAAAACCCGGTCAAAATCGATTAATAAATACAACTTTTATGAGGATGGTAAGGTTGAAATGGATCACACTGTATATTACTTATAATTAGATATACATTGTTGGCAATTTTTTTAATGAAAAATTGTTTCGCCGTGTGGGTATCGAACCCACTTGCCTAGCGAAGTGGGTTCGATACCCACACGGCGAAACAATTTTTCATTAAAAAAATTGCCCCAAGAGTGGTTCGGAGTCCACATTAAACTGTAGGGCCTCGTCTCTCTTTACCTAGCACAAGATCCTTGAGATCTTCCAGGGGGTTACTTCGGTAACTTGAGAGGCGGTTAAGAAAACATTTTAAGAAAACATTTAAGAAAGAAAACATTTTATTTATTATACATATATTTATATTTATTTTAGCTCTGGACTTTTCTTTCCAATTATATATTGGCACAAAGAATTAATAAAAATCTATCTATCTATCTTTCTATCAATGATATAAACATATTTTTCCTACGAGCTATATTTACTGATTTAGGAGAGGGTCTAGTAAATACAATAAAAAATATACTCTTATACGAAGATTAGTTTTCTCTGTCAGATTGAATTAACAAAAAGTATCCTCTTCCGCGGTCACTTATACTCAAAGAACGTTTTTCAACAGGGGCTACGCCGCTGATTTCAGCGACAGTCGGGGTGCATTAAAGCACTTGGTGCTGTTTACCTTGCCAGCAGGAATCCTTGACATTGCAAGTCGATGACCCCTACGCCTACCTGCAGCTCTCTTCTACAGAACGGCTATGAAGAAGTCACCCACGTTAATTCATTTATATTAACATTAATTACATAATGTTACGGTACATTAATTCTCGGCTTTTGTTACTTGGATGGTGGTTTTTGTTACCTTTGAGTGGTACAATTACAGGTGGGTTCGGTGATACTAATTGCTTTGTGGTTATTAGTTCTCTATTGAAATTTTGAAGGGACTATTAAAAGTTTGGCTCGATGTTTGGTTGAAGAAACCTGCTAACGTCAATCGGATGAAGAAAACGTTTTTTATACAATGCTTTTGAGAATTGGTTACGCTTTTTACAAAGGCTTTTAAATTATTATTTTTGAAATTATATTCTTAATTTATGTTCATTTACTTAGGAGTATACTTTGTATTTATCTAACATACGTAAAATAAGGCTATTCCTTTTCATAGTGAGCTCCCAGATGGGCTAGATATTAAAAAAGAATTGTGTTTTGATTTACTGAAATAAATTTAGGGCATACGGCCACTAATCATATTAAAAATCGTTTATGGTAAATAAACAACGATAAAAAAAGCAAATCTTGAAGATAAACGAAGAGGAAAGAAGAAATAAAGGGAAAGAAATGCCTCACGCCCTAGGGTGTGTCAGTATATTTATTTATTGTAACGAGTAAATTTAAGAGACTTCTTTAAATTAAAGGATATAACCCAGGGAAAACGAAAGTGATTCTTTACAAGAAATTTTGGTAATCTTAAAACTCTCCAATTAACTCAGTTAATAGAAGTTAGTAGAAATAAGAGCTTATCCGTATTTATTGATCTTACCAAAGTCTGCCACATTAAATTAGTACTAAGAATCAGTCATCTAAGTTTCAGAAATAATAGTTTTAAATTCTCAGAACCATATCTAGCAGCAATAGTCCAATATATGGAGAAAAATTTCGTAAAGAAGGAATAGTTTAGTATGGTGTACCACAGGGGGCGGTTTTAGGTCCTCTTTTGTTTATCATATATATATTAATTAACTATATATACACTTGCGGTTCCATAGTAACTTACTTTGTTGTTACTGCTATCTTCGACACAGCACCAAACTGGCAGGATTTAAAAATTCAGACAGTAATAGATCTGAAGAATATCAAACAATATTTCGATAGTAAGTCGTTGTTATTCAACCAAAGTAAAAATAAATATATCCCGTTTTACTTATGTAAAATATCTACTCCTTCCTTTAATGAACTTGCTGTCGACGATGATTTTAAAGTAATACCTCTATCGCAAATGAAACTTTCGCAAATAACCATTGACTCAAAAATGAAATAAACATACTAATTAAATGGCCAATAAGATAAGAAAACTTTTATAGTGGTGGAAATGTTTAAAACAGTTTTTGGAGAAAATTAATATATTATATCATGTTCCTGTTAAATAAAGTCGAAGGTATAGTAGTGTTGCATGCCTACGCCACTGCTTCACGGAACGTGCGAGAAAGAGGTGGAGGCGCCGCGGTGATTCTAGAACGAGTAAATTCGGCGCGGATATATATAGAGTGAATCTGAACGCACTGAAGACAGTTGGATTTAAGACAAACAAGTGATAAAATGAAATAAGAAACAGTTTCAAGTTGTGAATTATAGTAGTGAAACTATAGTAGATGGAACTTGTAATTAGTGTGTACTAATGTGTGTAAGGACTTAATTAAGTGATTAACAAAGTTGTGATTTATGAAAGTTCTTGTTGAAATTTATTGAATCTACGTACAGGGTGTTTACTGGATATTGTAAACAGTATTTATGTCAGGGAAGGATATTGAAGTCGCACTTAAAACATTTAGAAATATTACATAAACATTACTAAAAATAATATTGAATAAACAACCTATTTTTTAAGTTCCCTCATCAAATCCAATACCAATGCAATGGATATTAGGTTATTGTACTTTTTTCAATGTGTATTATATCACTGACATTCAAATGTCAAAACACCTAATACAGAAAACAAGGAGAAATATAAATCATGTGTTATGTTATTGGTGTATGTAGCCTCATCTTCTCTTAACAGTTTTGTTTCTCATACACTTTTATCTTTGCTATTAAGGGGGAGATCCAGTGGGAGAAAAAATATGATTTTTTGGATGCCAGTAGCTTGTTACTTAACTGATTTGAATAAATTTGGTGTTATTAGGTAGCCAATTCAATAGACTACAAAGCCTGTGAATCAAATCGTCGTACATGAAAGAATTAAAATGGAGGACACTTTAATAAATTGGGATTTTTATACTCTAATCTAATGACATACTCTACGAGAATGATCTTTCTCTTTATGAGGAATAAAAGTTTGAAGAAATCTACACAGTATAAATCTTCTCTTTTTAAAAGAAGCTTCAGGTACTATTTATATAAAAGCAAACAAACTTCCTCCTTATTTGCAAATTGAAAAAAAGAGACTCATCATTATTATATAACTAAAAAAGTAAAAAAGAAATACGTCCAATAAGAATTAATTAGTTCTCAAAGTTGTTTGAAATATGCTCAAGGCATGTAATGGAAGAATAAAATAAATAATTTTGTAACTTTTCATCTTACCGTAATAATGTCAGAATACAACATGAGACTGTGTACCATCAAAGGGCAATAGTGGTTTGACCTTCTTCAGCTTCCTTAGCGATTCTCTGCGTCCTTGGGCAAATGGCGCACAGTAGAAATTTATGGCTATCTCCCAGTGCCATATTCCGCCATAAATAATTAATAATATTCTAGATTAATATTCTTATTTCAAGTTCAAAACGAATCACAGGAAGATTCTCAGAATTATAATAAAAAAGGTAATTTATCTTAAAAGTAAATTATAATATTGTTACCTAATACAACTACAACTAATTTATCGTTATGAGGCTGGACGCTGGAACAAACATTATTTATATTATAATATGGCGAATAATAAATTACATATGGAAACTAATTAAATCCAACATAATTGACATAAAACGACAATTTAACGTATTTTATCAAAAGAATAAAGATTGCGGAATCTAATAATAAAACTACCGAACTGGCTGAACAACTTATAAATTACTTCAATATGATTCACACTGACGTTAATTAAGTTAGAAAGAATTATAGTTAAATACGTAAAAAGTTGAATATCACCTTTGTAATTTGTGTTATTTTTGTCATTCTTACCCAAAAGATTATTTTAAGAAGTAAATATACATCGACTTTTTGCTGAATTTAGTGTTCTTTTACAGAAATCTAGTTGACATGAACATTTTCACGAGATAATGATCAAATCACAACAAATACAAAAGTGGAGTGATTCACAATTTCATACTTACTATGTACAAATCAAGCTTGAACTGAACAAGAAACAACAATGCCAACGAAAAGGTCACCCTCCAGTGTATTTGGAGATTATTGAACGACCCAAACATGAAGTTATTATTAACAGTTGTTTAATAATAAGTTTTGTACAAGCACTACCAAACCGAAACTAAAGTCGAAATTTAACAAATCTTTGATTTGTAACAGGGGCATTTTTGAATTGGAGTTATTTGGCACAAATTAATATCTTTGGTGTCTAAAAACCACTCTTACAATACGTCAAAACATTTGAATACTACACTAGAATCCACTACTCGCGTTTCGCTAACCATATTAGCGTCACAGAAGATGATTAAAACTGAAAATCAGTCTTATTCGTCTCCCGATGATGTTGATATGATTAGCAAAACGCACGTCGAGTAGTGTATTCGAGTGTAGTGTTAAAATATTTTGACATATTGTAAAAATGGTTTTTATATACCAAAGATATTGATTTGTGACAAATAGCTCTCATTTGAAAACGCGCTCACCGCCGGGACTTGGAACCAGCGTAGAGTTGTCTCCTTAAACAGAACTACGCACATAAAAGTTGAAGGAGGTTCTCAGACGGTCATCGAAAAATTCAGTAGCTCTTGGTCTACTTGGTTTTACTTTAAAAGCATCATTTTTATTTGTATTTTGATAGTATCAACGTCTAATCAGTGTAGAACAGCCAAATGGAATAAATTCAGTATTTCAATTTTTGTGCATATTTATAAAAAATGCCGAGACTCGTCGATTTTGGATTCTGAAATGACAACCTGCAACTTACAAATTTCATCCCTCAATTCAACCTCCTTCGAGGGGCAGTTGCAATCCCTAAACTTTTTAATGGGAAGTAGGGGCTTGTAATATCTCATTTGAAAGGTCTTTTCATTATCTATTCAAAAATGCTGTGGTGTTAATATTTATTGCAAAAATTACAGGTAAAAAAAAATAATTCATATGCTCGACGTAATTCGCTACAGCAAACTAAAAAAAAATTAAGTGCAATGTAGGCAATGTTCAAAACGAGTTCCTTGAACATATTGTCAGCATCTTAATCGTAAATATCTTCTAACGTTTTTCAACATCTGAGGCGTGACCCACCTAAGCACATTATTCTTCTTCTTAAGTCAGCTTATATCGCGTGGCTTAGTTTTGTATACCATACTTTTCACATATTCCCATAGAAATAAATCTAAGGGTGTAAGATCAGGAGAACGTACTGGCCATCCTAGCGCGATCCTCGCCTTCCTATCCACCGATTTGGAAACGTTCAGTCGAGGTATTGCCGGACATCGATTAGATAATCCTGCTCAAGCAAACCCACAAGTTCCAGCGGATATAATATGGTTCCAGCAGACCACCACCACATTATCGAACCATTTTTCGCCATATCATTTTTCCGCCGAAATATCGAAAGGTTAAAGTTACTTACTAATGTACATAGATCTATTTTTGGAAATGCCTGGGTACACATATTAATATAGCATTAATTAATATTCTCTTTAATTACAGTTAAATCTTAAACCTAAGACGAAACAGGACATAAACTAAAACTTGATACTGAATTACATGAACTGGGCCCATAAATTATTTTAATTTAAGACATATGTACATATATAGTAAAAAATATGATTAAATAATTCAGACGTTACTGACACTATACGAGATATATTTGTGAATTCGTGGAAATCTTTGTATATAAGACGTGAAATATCATAATATACTGCTGGGTCATGTTACCTTCTTTAGCATTTCACTGCAGATTAAAATCTTTGTATTTATAGTTAAAAGTACAATTCCCGTTATTTTGAAATGTTCTGAACATGCATTCAAATGTAGTCCATGGTCCAAATTAAATGTAAGAATAGTATAAGTTAAAAACGAGAATGAGGGAGATTAACGATTACAGTAATGGGTAATATAATGTACTCAAGTAATCCTAACAGTTAGGTATAAGTTGTTCAATAATTTATAACTCCGGTTATAATATACTTCGGTATGCGATGTAAAGCAACGTCAGGCGCAGTTAGTACTTGGATGGGTGACCCTTCCAACGGAAACCGCGTCCTCGCCTCACACATCTTCCAGCGGCTTGTATATCAGTGTATGCGCGGAAGCTATACAACCTTAGGCGAGGGTTGTATAGGAGATATACCATCCTTCGGAGGAGATGTAAAGCCGTCGGTCCCTTGTCTATTAAATGTTAGGCAAGTAAAAGATCCCTACTCTTCTTAAGGGAAGAGGTTCGGCAAAATTCCTGGTTGGGGGTAGCTCGTCTACAGGCGTCGGTGTTAGGCCTCAGTAGCGGAAATAGGCCGACGTTAAATAAATGTATAAAAAAATAAAATATGAATATGAATTTTTTAACCCCCTAGAGGGATGGAAGCCTGGTGTAGGGGTGGCTGAGGTCAAATCACTCGAGGGACCTTTCGTTCTACTCGAGGGAATAACAGTTAGTCGAAAAACTGGGGAAAGTAAACGGGTTCACTTTGGGGGTGGTTTGCCGAGGAAAAAAATGCGGGACCCCCACCATCCTGTTCAACGACCTCGAAAACAGAGGTAAAGGTAAAGCCATACTTTACTGACGGTTGGCAATAAAAATAAAAATGAAATTCTGTTAGATCAAGAACGGTAAATTAATGATATTTTAGAAAGATTTAACATAAGCAATTGTAAGCCTGTAAGCATGCCCATGGATAAAAATATTTGCTTTGATCAGGTAGATTCTGGCGTTTGTAATAAATAACTGCCTTATCAGCAACTCTTGGGTGATTTGATGTACTTATCAGTATTAACAAGATCCGATATCACTTTTGCTGTGAATTTCTTTAGTCAATTTAACAATTGCTACACTGAGCAGCACTAGAAAGGTGCTAAGAGAATTCTTAGATATTTGAAAGGGACTAAATCCCTTTGTCTAAAGTAGATTGGTTTTGTTGATGCTGATTTTGTAAGTAACGTTAGTGACAGAAAGTGCAGCAGGTGGTGCCATTTCATGGGAATGCAATAAACAAAAGACGGTTGCTTCGAGTAGTACAGAAGCCGAGTACATGGATGACTTTGGATGTCACTGAAACTTCTAAAGAAGCTATTTATTTAAAAAATTCAATATCAGAGTTGCTGCAAATATTCAAAGTTTAGTATTAAACTAGGCTTGTGTAGTTAATATTGTTCAGATAAGTGGGAGTGTTGATATTATGTATATAAAAATATTAACATGGTACTTGTTGGGCCATCTATCGATACTCCTGAACTATATTCTTTATTTTTATCCTTGTTTTAGAATAATAAAGTCTTTAGTCTTTTAAGAGTTATGAATCTGAACAGACGTAGTTTATTTTCACCCCTGTTTCATCCTCAAATTTAACATATTCTCTGATACACTATCAGCCGCAGAAAAATCATTAGACAATTTTTTTTGGACCACATTGTATATATTTCCATATTTTATCCAGATTTCTTAATTATACTAAACGTCACTGTTTGATTTAATATAATGTATTTTCAATAGCAATTATTTTAAATTCACTAGATAATATACCAACAATGCCTATTGTCTAGATTAAATCAATTATGAAAGACGTGGACATATTCAGAAACCCCAAATGAATACCAAATTAAATCTTCAAAGCGTATATTTTAGCTGGTCACTGTGCATATGTTAACAATGTAGACACCATGCGGCAACATAAAAATGAAACATCGTGCATCTATTAGAATAATTTTGTAAACATATTACTTCCTACATATTCATATCATGATTTTAATCGTAATATTGAAAGTCTACAATACAGCTTTTATAACACTTTGCGAAACATGCTGTTGTAAAATTCGTATGTATCATTCATTGATTTCATGCATTCGTATACAATACTAATATTATGCAATTTGTAAAATGAAGTAATTGGTAATTGACATATCTACAAAATTGGAAATAGATTTTTTGTGGAAAAAATTGATCGTTTGTATATGCATGTAAGTGGCTTTATAAAAATATTTGTCCGCCGTCGGTCACATCTTGAGGCGAAATTACAAAATCGGCACTAATTCAAATCCCAAGTGGCATTCAAAGTTACGGTAACTGGCATCAGTGGTATCGGAACTTTAATATAGTAAGCGTTACATAATTGTCACTAAAATGAGTTTAGTGTAAAATTCACCTTATGGTATGCCCATGGAGTAACAATGAACTAGATGATACTGAATTTTAGCACTGTATAGTTGTTACACTTTCAAGTAAGTACTGCAGTAAGTGCACCGTCGCCGATACTACTCGAAATTACTTTGAAGCGTTCTCAACTGTAAGGTGAAGATTTGTAGTAATGCCGACTGGACCAGATTACTAAAGAATCACTTCATAGTAATAAAAACTGCAAGTGTTCCAGTTCCTGTGACGTTGTTAGGACATTTTCTGGAACCTTAAAATTTTGTAACTTATTAGTGACACCTTGAGTAAAAATAATGTTAATTTTGGTTTTTGTCACTCCTATTAAGCAATAAATACGTTGTTGACATATACTACTATAAAGTGACTCGAATTAAAATCACCATTTTTCTGATATTGAATAAAGACGCCATATTTACATTGTCATGTTTACGTTTATAGTAGGTTATTATCATTAATATTATTACAAGGAGGAATGCACGAGTGCTGTGCAAAAGAGGGACACAATAGAATGTGTTAAGTTGCTACATGTGCGTGGTGATAAAATTAACGTTTTACCCACCGGTTTTCATTAGTGACTACAAACTATAAACTACTTTAATTGTAAGTGTAATAATAAAGTTGTAAACTTCTTAATAACAAATGAGTGTTAATAAACAAATGTCTATAACAAGAAGTGAGTGGCTGCCAGTAGGGGAACCCACAGGACTACAATAAGGTAAAGTTCATAGTTTAAAATAGACAATTAAAGTAAAAAGAAACATAAAATATATAAATAAAAATAGAATTTTACCAAAAATATATTTTGCTCTCATACTTCGGTTCACCATCAGATCTGTTGCAGATCATAGGAGTTGGTAATTTTTACTACTATTCCAGTTACGTAATAACCGAGGCGTCAACACGTAACAGCAGAAGTTGCGGAATAAAAATTTTTACATAATACCTATTCCCCATTTTGGCGAATACTTCGTAAAATTATCGTTCTTAATCGTAACAGTCGTTAGTTGCGGAAACCTTTACAGTCCCTCCGATGGTAGCCACCACGTAGAGAATACTTTAAGTGCTGCGTGGGATGTCGTTAAAACCTGATTAAAAAGTAGAAAGCACCTTTTTCTCTAAAACAAATATATTTGGTGGGATAAAAAGAGGTATAAAATGAAGTGAAGGAAGCGACAGAGGCCGTAGAAACTCCGTCAGTAGTAGTAGTTCTAATGGAAAGTGACGTCGAAGTCAGGAATTTTCAATAGATTTTTCTGTAACTTTTCAGTGGGCAACTATTTTATTGCTGCAAAAATGTTTGCATCGTTAGCATACTATAGTATCTGTTATATCATTAATAAATAATAAGAACAAGAGGGGTTTAGAATGGAGCCCTGAAGTACCCCAGAAACAGCCTGAATTTCGACTTGAAACTACGATATTCTACAAGTTGAGTTCTATGGCTTAAATAACTTGGAAAATTTTAATAGCAAGGGAAATAGCGCTGTGATACAAAATTTATTAAGGAACATCCCGTGGTGAGACTTTGAAGTAATTGGTGTATATCACGCCAACCTTTATGTTTTCCGAGGTAAATTATGTTACCTGGAACAAATTGGTTATTGTAGATTCACCGCATACAAAATCATGCTAATATATAGTGACATATCCCTCTATATTAGTATATAATATATTGGAGGAATTATACAGGGAATGTAATGCCTATAATGCGGTTAACATCTTCTACAACAACATAAATTTAAAAATAAAGGAAACAACGACAATAGTTAAGTTCAAATGTGCATGTGCGGAATATTAAAACATAATATTTTTAGTCGCAAACTCCTCTATAAAATCCTTATTTTACTATAAGGAACGCAACCAGACTGCAACCAATAGCTACTCTCCGGGCTATGTACCCCGCCGAGCGCTGAATTACAAGTTACAAGCCTGGCGCGTTAAGTGTAATAATCGCATATTACCAACAAAACGCTAATGCTTCGATTGCAACAAACACCAGCCGAAAGACTCATCCTACTTAAAGGAGCTCTCATGCCAGTCGTCACACACCACTGGCAGACAGCAGTTTCGAGCTGTTGGCTCTCGTCGATACGAGGATCACTTGACTATTTAGTACATTTCGGTATCTTTGGGATAGCGACATGTAAAATAGTCAGCAGGCGCCATCTAGCGGTCTGATATATATTATATATAGACTCATGTCACATATATATTATACACTCACTTCAGCAATTTTTTTTCTATTTTATTATTATATTAAAGATGAAACATTAATAGACAGAGAGACGAGAATGTAAATACTGCTAGACACGATACGAGGTCTCCTCAGGTGTCACTTTGGCATATTACCTTGTTCTTGTAAAATTAGTTGTAGTAATGGATTAAAAATATATATATATATATTTTGTGTAAGAGAATTCAACAACTTTAGCGAAGTTTCAAATTATGATAATAAACCGATAGTTTTCGATATTACACTCCTCAGCTCCTTTGTGAATAGGAGTAATGCAGGAATTTTTCTATGCTCCTGGAAATTTGCCGAGTTTTAATGATAAATCAGATATTTTGGTGAAATGTTCTGGGAAAAGTAACCACAGTCTTTGATAACGAAAGATTGTATTCCTTCTGGTCCTTTGATAAATTTGAATTTTAGTTTTCTGAGACTATGTAGTAACTGTACTGGTGTATATATTGTATAGAATGTATGTATTTATTTGCTGTACGCCAATTTTCTTTGTTAATAATAGCATAATTATAAATATTTTACAAATATTTTTAAATTTACACCATCGTGTATTAGTGGATCTGAAAACTTTATTTCACTGAAATAGAGGCTGTAAAAGAAAATGTGGAAAAGGTCATGTTAAAACGAATCGTTTTGACTGTGTAAAAACGGGAACATGGGAAGATTTAATTTAAACCAATATCTCGAAAGTTTATCAGAGTTTTTCCGAATCATTTATTCCTTTTTATGGATGTCTTTAATTTAGCAAATTTAGTAATATCACTGTTATTCCTTATCATGTCAGTAGGCTCAAATAGTAAATAATATAGCCATAACATGCAATATGATCATGCTCGTTTATGACGCTAGAAATTTTAACAATATCATTCATGCATTGAACTATTGAAATTTTCTAGTGCTGAGTCTCTTTAGTAATCGAGCATAAGAAAATTAAAAACAATGAGTATGTTTTTATACAAAATTATATATTTTTAGTTGTTTCCTCTGCGAGAATCTCATACTATAATCCGTCTGGTTACACTGCTTTTGTTAAAAATGCAACCTGTTCCGTACTTCTTCATTTCCACCGAAGTTTAACTTTAGATAGGTAGGCATTATATGTTCTGGAGATAACACAAGGTATATTGTTCAAAATGGGCGTATCTTTTTCTTAAATTGTTTAGATAATTTGAGACAGCGTTATTATTGTCTTGGTTCAATTCGTAAATTGTTCCCCCAATCTCAGTTTTAATCATTTCAACACCCTGATTAAAACGCAAGCAGAAATGTATTTAAAGGTATTAAATCTGGGCTGTTTAGTGGCTATATAATGTGTCAGCGAATATCTATCCAAACGTCAATTTGACCATTTGCATGCTCTCGAAAGTCCAAAGTACTTTGATTAAGGTGGGCATATCCAAAAGAGAGAGAGAGAGAGATCCGATAAGGACGTTATTTATAATATATATTCATAGTGAGTTTTCACTAATTTTGCAAACAAGCGAAATTATTAAGTGAAAGTTCATATCATAACACCTGTCATAGTTCTACTTAGGTAGTCTTATACTTTTTTTTAACCAATATATGTATTAAAGAAAAAGTTATACCTAGTAAAAAATAATAAATATTTCCTTATCTGATCTCTCTCTCTCTCTCTCTCTCTCTCTCTTGAATATGCCCACCTTAAGTTCGTCAGCAGAAAAGTGTTGTTCTAATAGCACTGCCACCTCTGGAAGAAGCATTTGTAGGTGTGTTACCCATGTTAGGGTATAATAAAAATTATGGGTCTCACAATTATGTCAAAGTGCTCAAATTTTCAGCGTTTATAACTTATGTCAAATTTTTTAAGAATTAAAAAAAAATTAAAAAATTTATATATACATAGACTACTGTTTTGTTTATCTTGATATCAAATATTTTGTCGAGGGGAGGGGATATGCTTAGATTTCGACAACATTGACGTGTATATTTCCATCTAGAAAACTTAATAATATCTCCACATCAACATGGACTTATGTCTGGATGCTCTACTATCTCGAACTCGGTATATCTCTGAAATTCTAGACGAGGGAAATCAAGTATGTTATTTATACTGATTTCTCTAAAGTTTATCTAAATTATAGGTCATAGTTTGTTCAATATCGCGGATTCAAATCTGAAAAATTTTCGCAATCATCAGGAGTTCCACAAGATTCAATTCTGAAGCCGTTACTTTTCGTTATATTTATTAATGGCATAATACAATTATTAATTATCTACTCTGTGCGGATGATCTTAAAATTTACACTGAAATTAAGGCCATTTCACGCTTTCAAAGCTACTAGATAATTTGTTTGAATTAAATGATTGGTTGTGTAAAAAAAACATGAGCGAGCGATTATGAGCGAGCTTGACAGTGTCCTTCTGGAGGAGAGAACCACCCAATTTAAAGGCCTTGGTGATACGTTTGTTGCTAGTTATCATTCGATGAACATATACGTTTAACCACTGAATCGGCGTATAAGAGTTTGGGATTTGTATTACGTAATACTAGTGTAAAAACTTTAAATATTTTTTACACTGCTTTTGTCCACTGCAAATTGAAGGTTTAAGTGATTTAAATTAGACAGTTTATATCAGAGGCGTATCGTGGATTCGATTATACTTCTTCGCAGAATCATAAACAATGCAGTAACCTCAGAGTCAGTTGTATCAAGGATGTTATATCGTGTGCCTAGAGTAGATTTAAGACCTAAGTCGGCATTTTGCTTACCTACGACCCATAATAATTTACTCACTGCCTCACCCTTTTATCAAACGATATGATTTAGAATCGTATATATAAAGAAAAGTTTGATGTATTTGCATGTTCTTTTCATTCTATGAAAGCGCTATTAGTCTTATCTATAAAAAAAAATTCATTTAGGTAATGTTATATATTATTATATGTT
The DNA here is from genome assembly GCA_963675555.1 of Leptura quadrifasciata. Taxonomy (NCBI): domain Eukaryota; kingdom Metazoa; phylum Arthropoda; class Insecta; order Coleoptera; family Cerambycidae; genus Leptura; species Leptura quadrifasciata. Next base: position 8,615,511 of record OY776676.1, read on the forward strand.
TTAATGTATCAATTTAAGTGACTTCTATATCAATTTCTGTCTTCGATCCTGAGTTTGTACGTACTGTCTTTAATGATTTATGTTTGTATTCTAAGATTTTACTATACTTAGTAAATTCTTTATATTGAACTATGTGATTATTTCTCAGTCTGGGAAAAAGGAAGATCCAGCAAAAAAATTATAATAAATCAAAATAATGTCGAAATAGTAAATGATAAAGAAATTAGTGAGAATTTTAATAACTTCTTTATACATATTGGAAAAAACTTGACAGAGAAAATTCAAGTTAATAAATTATTAAAAAGAAGAAACATTAGTTGCAGTAACATGTTTCTCAAACCTATCACCGAAGACGAAATTATAAAAAATATAAACAATTTAAAAAATAAATCTTTTTCAGGTGAGGATAATATATCTTCAAAGATATTGAAGTTTTTGGATGCAATCGTTGATAAAGCCCTATCACATATTTAACTTATGTTTTGAAAAAGGTTTCTTTCCAACATGCTAAAAATATCAACTGTGACATCTGTATACAAAACAGGTGATATGACAGTGGTAAGAAACCACAGATTCAATTCGGTAGTCAACAATATTGCAAAAGCTTTAGGAAAACGTTTAAAAGATACAGTAGTATACTTGACACGAGGATAATTGGAACTGGTCAGTGTTAAAGCACAGGGCCGTGCGCACTGAACTTGATATTTTGTCCTATATATTTAGCAATGGTATCGAGATTCGAATGGTAGTTGAAACTGTGCAGGCGATGAACCATCTACGACTGCACTGGTTTAAAGATAATAAAACGGACAGGCCTACTAGCATAAAAAATACTCGTAAATCGCTTCTCAATAGTCAAAGGTGGACTTCTGCTGTGTTGTTAATGTGCCAATGCAGTGCATAAATGCCTGTTATAATATCAAGCGTAGGTGTTTAGTTAGTTATTGTTCATATTTATAAATATTTACTACTATATAAAAGGTAAAATATTTTAATTATTTACTAATTTACCATGGCTTTCTTATTATTCTTATTATTTTCATATGACAAGCACTTCTATTTACCTCCGCCCATGTACAATAAAGAGATGCCGACTGTTTTTGCCGGCTTTTAGTTTTTATACGGTTTCAATTAAATTCGTTTACACTTTAGAACATTTAAATTATAATAAAATCCTTTCTCCCAATCAATATGGCTTTAAGAAAGGCATGAGTACTGAGAATGGTATGTATGAGGTTGTAAAAACTATATATAATTCTGTAAATAATAATAATAAAAAACAAATCGCAATATTTCTTGATGTGGCCAAGGCCTTCGATAGGGTTTGCATGATATTTTACTTAACCAACTCAACGAATTATAAGGACTACAGTTAATGAATTGTTCAGAGATTATCTTCAAAATAGAGAACAATGTGTAAAAATTGGTGAAAGTCGAAGTAATTTAAAAATAATAAAATATGGCATTCTTCAAGGAACGGTTCTAGGGCCAATTCTTTTTATTATTTATGTCAATGAATTGCTTCAACTTCCAATTAATGGAAAAGTCATATGCAGATGACACTGTTCTTCTGGTTGAGGATGATTCCTGGGAAAATGTTTCCAATAAAGCGGTGGTAGACTACAACAGTGGCTATCGAAAAATTACCTAATGGTTAATCTAGTTAAGACTAAATTTATGTGTTAGTATATATGACAGAAACGTACCTAAGCTAGATATACTTCAGTTACATATATATTCATGTATAAATAAACAAAAGCGTGACTGTATATGTGCTATGAAACTGCAGCAAACAAAGACGATTAAATATTTAATTGTCACAGATCAAAATTTAAAATAGACAGGGCGCATTCAATAATTGAACAACGAAATGCACAAGTTGGTTTGGAAAGTCTACCACCTAAAAAAATATTTTGTCTTTTAACACTTTAAACTCATTGTATCATGCTTTGGTCGAATCAATTCTTAGATATGGAATGATAACATGGAGAAGTGCATACTTGACAAATTTGCAGTCTGAATATATCTCAAAAACATAAAATAAAAATTATCTTAAGAAAAAATAAATACTACTTCACTGAACTACTATTCAAACAATTAATATATTTATTCAGCAACTCCTGTATACCAAGTGTGAATTGTAATTGGAAAAATGCAATAAATTTGATTGATTGATTTAAATTGCTCTTATCCTGTAACTGGGTCTTAGTCCCGTTGGATACAGGGGTAATGTAATTTAAATAAATAAATAATTGAACAGCTAATATATAAATCTTTGATTTCTTACACAATCTCCAATGGAACATTATTGACTTTACCTAAATCTAATGCGATTTTTACAGAGAGTGCATGCCATTTGTTATGTTAAAATCCAATTAATTACTAATAAGTAACCAATTTTAACTAAGTATGCCTTCTTAAAGTTTAACAAAATTCGTTATGCTTTATAATTCTCAGAATATTTTTAAATCATTAGCAAAAGTAAAATATCACTATTGTGTGCTGTATCAACAAAGGCATTTATAAAGATTTTAAAAAAATTTCGGACCTAGGTTAGACCCTTGTGGTACACTTAAAATCACTATGTAAGAATCTGACACATCATTTATATTTTTATATTTATATATATTTATATTTTTTCTATTAGACTATTTAGAGTAGGTTGATTGTCGTTACATGATATCTGACTTAACTTTGGTGGAATGATCGCGCGTCTTGAATACACTTACACAGTACCTACTTGATTTGTTTTTGCGGAGTAAAAGAACAGGGACTATTGGTTAATACAAAGAAAAATTATCGTCTGCAACAATTTTTATCATGCGTCTATAATTCAGATATGCCCATTTTGAGTAGTTAGCATTTTTACTTCACTTTGTATAAAAGTATCCCCTTATCTTCGGTTCGCTTTAGTTTATAGTAAACTACGAGAGACAATAGACTTTGCTGAAGATGAAACCAGTAAGTTTTTTTTAGTAATAAGAACTAATCAATTGTGACATTTTAGAATAATTAATGATTTAATCAATTAGTCAATTAATGGCTGATAATTACGCCTTCTTTTTGCAGACTGCATACTTATTTGACTAACATTCGCTCTGATGTAATATCATAGTCTGTTTAAATTCTTATTGTATACCCAGTTGCGTAGTATTACAGTTTTTTATAACGTTCTATTTTTATATGCTCGGAAAAATAATGACTTTAAAATGTTCGTAAGTCTTAATTGACTCAAAATGTGACAGTTTTCACGGCTCTAAAAGTTCTATGTAATTAAAAAAATGTCTTTGCTCAACAATATATTGAAAAATAAAATAATGACTATATACAATAAAAGTTGTTTTTAGAAATTGCGGCAAAAATCATCGTGAATTCTCTCTAGTAGGATGCAAAAAATAAAGTAACCTATAAAATACGCTTTTTTATACAGAATGTGACTTAAAAATACTGACTAACTAAGACTAAGGAAATAATATCGTTATTTAGCGAATAAGTCATCAAAAACATACATATGTGGGGTATTTTACATAAAAACGATAAAAAAAATAAAAGTAATACTATGAATTATTTGAACATTAAACTAAAGATAAAATATATTTGATTTTGATACTATTTACAATGATCTGTAAAATAGTTTTAATTATTTTCACTTTCGAAGATATATGCAATTCTTTTTTAAAATTCAAATAATCATTACATTTTCTCGGGAAGTTGATTGAATGTAATGATATATTTATAAAATAACGTTTAGGCCAGTATGTTTGATTGAGGAGCATCTGTAACAAGTCATTTACATTTTTTTTTTCGTTTTATATGTGTGTACACTCTCAAATTTTATTTTATTTTTTAAATAATCTGGAATCATTCGTTATTTATTTTTAAAAAACATGTTTATTACTCGATAATCTTTAAATCTTTAAAATTATCTATATTTGCCATTAAAATGTTCTCTTTGTTTATTTTGCTCCTTTTTTACTCTGTGTTTAACTGAGTCTATAACTTTACTTTCTGAAATGGAATCTGATCAAGTAAATCTTCTATAGTCGGGTGTATATTTACTGGACAGTCAAAACACAGTAAAAACTTTATGACCTCATTAAAATACCGTTTACTCTCTGTACTATCTCGTCCGCAAATGGAATCACTTATCTTTATAAGTTTTTATTGTACGTCAGCTTGTTTGATAAGACCATGCCGAATGGTTCACCGGCGACAATAATTAGCTTGTAAAGTTTTTGTTGCCTTTTTTGACTGCCCAGTAAATATACACCCGACTATACGCAAAACGTCCTAAAGTCCTATTCCAACCTAGATAATTTTTTACAGTTTTTACCGCATTTTCAGCAGCTTCATTTGATTGAGGACAAAATGGTGCTAAAGTTACATACTCAATATTAAATTTTTCTAAAAATATTTTAAATTTAACGCTAGTGAAACTTCGGGGATTATACGACACTATTGTTTTAGGCAAACCATATCTTACAAATATGCTATGCAATCCTGATAATGTAAAATTTGTAGTCATATTTCTGGAAGGATAAACCTTCATTCATTTGGAATAGGCAGGACACATATATAATACTCTGTAACTTTGCTATTTGAGAAGTTAAAATTTTGAATTTTGGAGAGTTATATATTATATAATTCTCCTTGTTCTGAGCATATCAAACATTTTCTATAACTTCCGGTTTAACCGGAAGTAGCCTAAATTTTGTTATTTTAAATAATACCCTGTATATATTCCTTACTTATCTGATTCGTCTTTTAATTCTCTTTTCAACCCTGAATCGCAACATGACATTTGTTTTTAAAATGACAGTTAATAGCCATTTTATTGTATTAAGTCTAGGTGGCCATGATATCAACCTTGGCAGATATTGATGCTTAGTGTGCCATGATATCGAAAAATCTCTGGTACGCAACTTTGTGTCTCATACTTTTTTGGGCATAATCAGTAGCTGAACATACTATCTAGATTTTTCTTATTATATAAAACATGTCACAAAAATTTTAACTGATAGTGTCAATATTTAATATTTTACGAAATCCACAATTCATATCATTGAAAGTAAAAATTCACTTTATAGTAATATTATAATTCAGTAATTATTTATTACAATTTAATACAGACAAACAAATATCTCATAAATAAAAATACAAATGCTCAAATTGCGCACCATGCATTCTAATACACCAACGTGGTCTACGAGACACCCCACGCATTACATTTTCAAGCATTTCAGGAGTAAATTGCCTCACATGCGTTTCTAATTCTGGTTTTGATGTCTTCAATATTTTCAGGGGCAGTTTGAAATACATTGTCTTTAATGTAACCCCAGACGAAAAAATCCAAGGGAGTAATATCTGGCGATCGAGCTGGCCATAGAATGGGTCCATAGGTGCCTATCCAGCTACCTGGCATAACTCTCTCACTCTGCTCAGCTTATCTCCCTCCTTTCCTAATTTCGTAGCATCGAAATCCGTTTTTTTTTAAATATTTTTCTTGCATTGTCTTTTTTATGCGACAGTTTCTCGGAATTTGTCTCAAAGAGGCTTCTTCATTTTGGCTAACATAATTCAATACTCTATTCACTTTTCTTACATTATCCGCAACATGTCCTCGCCTCTACTTTTTTTTAAAATGAACCGTGTGTTTTTAGATGCTGAACTAACTTCCTAAACATAATTCGATTTGGCTGCGGAGCATCTGGAAATCTATCTCCGTAAATCGTGACTGTCATCTCAGCGTCAAAATTGCACTGACAATAAATGCTAATCATATCGAATTTGTTATTATTGGTGAACATCATAATTACTGATATAGCACTTGTATTAGAACTCGCCAACGCAACATACAACAGGAATCTGTCAAATTTGTTAATAACTGTATACATTGTTTTTCACTAATCATGGGTTTAGCTGATTTTTACGATTCGATAATATGAATTATGGTTTTCGTTTTCGTCTATGTGAGTGCCTAGAAATTTTACCTTCTCATTGAAATTAATGTGCTGCAATAGACACGTATCAATACCTTTTCTAATATAATAATTAATGGCTGTACCTTTTGACTTATTGAGGATGAGCCTATTTCGTTGACACCAGATGCTAAATTCATTCATTATGTATGTATGCAACTACAGATTCCAATTCTTGCGGAGTATCGGCTGCTACAGTAACGGTAGTATCATCTGCAAACATTGTAATCAGCCCATTGGTGATATAGTCAGATAAATTATTTACATATACCAAAAATAAGAGGGGACCCAGGACAGAACCTTGAGGAACGCCGAGTTTTACGTCGTGTGCCTGAGATCTGGCCCCATTAACATCAGTGATCATACTTCGCTCTTCCATATATGACTTAAACAGTGTAAAATATATACTGGTAGCCCGATATTTGGTAATTTAATAATTCAGAATTGTGAAAATACTTGTCAAATGCTTTCGAAAGATCAAAAAGTAGTGTAACGACTATTTTGCTATTATCCAGATTTTCATATGTATAATTCAACATTTGATATGTGGCTGTTAGATTTATTTACTTTAAATCCAGATAGTGGCATGCACAGTATATTATTAAATTCAAGATAAGTCTTCAAGTGACTGCAAACAATTCTTTCTAACAGTATAGATAACGAGTTGAGTAGAGAAATTTGCCTTGTAATTGTCGATGCCCTCAACATCACCTTTTTTATGCAGTGCTACAATTAAAACAATTTTAAATATTTCTGGAAAATACCCTTAGAATGAAGACTGATTTATGAGATAAACGAATGGCTGACCAATAATATCAATTAAATTTAAGAGAGTTAAATCAGGCAGCTCAGCTATTCCAGACGTTTTTAAAAGCTTTTATTAAACTTGCAATGTTTATTTGTTAGCTAGTTTGTTTGTTTAGGTCAAATCTTGTAATTTTGCACATGCCCGGGGACAATACAATTTAACATTTTCATATAAGAAAAAACAAGATGGCGGCTTCAAGATAGCGGACGACTTTACCGTTTATGATTCGATTCGACTCAAAATCGATATCTGGGGGGTTTTCGAGATCGCCACTTATGAATTCTTGGTCAAAATTTAGAAATTCAAAATGGCGGCGCCAATATGGCGGACCACTTTTATCATTTAGATCCAAATCGATCAAAATCGATATCTGGGGGGTTTTCGGGGTCGCGGATTACGAATTTCTAGTCAAAAATTTAGTTCAAGTTGGCGGACGACTTTACCGTTTATGATCCGATTCGTCTCAAAATCGATATCTGGAGATTACAGCATATGAAAAGTAAGTAAAAAATAAAATTATATAAAAAAATATTTTTAAAAAGCTTTTATTTAAATACACTAAAATGTAAAAAATAAACTTTGAAATAAATCAAACGCATCATTTTAGTACATTTTAGATCATTTAAATAAATTTTTTTAAAATATTTTTTTATATAAGTAATTTTTTTATTATATATTTTTTTCATTTGATTTAATATGTCTATAACTTCGTGCACGGTTACAGGAAATGAATTAAACTTAAATTGAATAGTATTTATATTAGCTATCGTACATGGTACCGATAATTTTTGTCCAAAATGATTTAAAATGCTTTCTGTACTTGCACAAGAGAAATGGTGAGCAAATATTTCCACAATTTTACTAGCACTATTCTTTCCTATTATTTGGGTTTTATACCACATTATTATTATCCTCTTCAAAACAAATCACGAAATCTACAAAATAATAGAATTATTGGAAAAAAGCCTCTACGCCCGTGACGTTTACGCCAAAGGAAAAGTCAGATTTTATGTTTTGCAAATAATATAAATCGGAATAAACACGGAAATAATGTATTTTGCTGACGTTTCGGAAAGTAATCTCCTTCCGTTTTCAAAGCTTTTTTTGGAATAACTCTTATTTTGCTGTGTATGTCAAATACACAACTTTAAGATTCTGTTTATGTTATTTCCATAGATACTTACTACTTACACAGAACATAGAACTGATGATATTTTCTTTTAGATAATGTTGAGTTTGTTAAGTTCTTCTTTTAACATTGGTAGCCGGGTTGTAGAAATATCTACAGAACAATTCGATACGCACTTATCTTCATTTAATAAGATTATTGCTGATTCTTTAATTTTTCTTTTTTTGGAATCTGTTTCTTTTGTTAAAATTTTTGCCGAGTCCCAGTTTATTCTATGTCCGTTTTCCCAAGCACTGTTGACCTTATTTGAGTTATGATTAATAGAAATGATTTTCTTATTAGAAGTTCTACCTATAATTTGGAGTTAGTAATATATGGAATATTATTAACTCCAAATTATAGGTAGTCTCTTTTGTTTTTTATTATAAGAATTTATTTTGGCTGTTTAATATTAAATTTGTATTCTTTTTTTTTATATCGTAAATATTTTTTTAATCAACAATATCAGAGTCTGACATTAACCAAAACATATTTTTTTAATTTTCCTCTTCTTGTATATCTTGGTGACACAGTTTCGTTGCTGACTTTGCCTGGTTGCTCTACTTTTATAACGGCAGGATATATTTTAACCAAGTAATATTTTCGACAAAACAGAGAATGCATCGTTAATATTTAAATTGAATAAATTGGTCCAGTTTACTCTCAACAGCCTGGTTCTAAATTCGTTCATGTTATGTAAATTTAGATCTCTCCTGCTTATGGCTTTCTCGATTTCATTATACTGTTCATTTTTCAACTGTTTCAGTCTTAAGATATGCGCGAAAGGATCGGCAATGTTGGAATCTACTAATTCGCAATCAAAAAAAGCATTGGGCGCCGTTGTAGTCGATACAGGGAGAGCTCGTATGACTATTTTGTTTGTAAAGATTCTGGTGTTGCCGGTGTTACTCTCATATAGGTCTAATTTTACTCAAAAATTTCTTAACAAACAACATATTTCTTTGTTTCAGATACTTCTACTAGTCTCATCAATCTTAGCGCTATCACACACAGCGTCAGTAGTGCCGATAGATTCATCATCGGTGAACGTGAAACAGTCGGGACAGGACTATGCATATTCCATTCAAGAAAATCATGGAATTGCCATTGAACCGTCTCATGTAATACAGCCACAAATACCGATTGCAAAGACGGCACAAGTACCGGGCACCGGCGGCGATATTTTTATAAACCAGGCCGGTCAAGAAGGAGCGCAACATGATCAGGAACAAATACAGGTGCAAGTGCAAGCCCAAGAGCAAGTTCAAAGTCGACTATCAGGACAAATTCATGAGCAAGGTGTTCAACCACACGCACACCAGCAAGCCAAGGCAATAAATTATTTGGCTCCCACATTAGAAACTTATCAAATTGTACCGGCGAACGTTCAGTATGCTTTAACCTATCCTTATGGTCTCCAGTACCCTTATAATTTAATCAGGGTTATTTAGTGTGTGTAATATTGGATAACTTGGGTTGTGGCATATCATCATTTAAAAACTGGCTAAAAAATTACTGAGGATAAGGTACAAAATATGAAAAAATAAAAAGTTTCAAGATTTTATTTGTTTTATTTTTAAACGAATGGATTGGTGAAACAGTGGAATTATTAGAATAGTATTTTATATAACAAAAAACACATTGTAGTCCCGAGTTATATACAAAATTTTTTGTATCGCCATTCTAAATTAGAATATAATTTTGTAAAAATACAGTAAATTGACAAAGTTATACCTTGCCGTAATGACTATTGCTGTTTCCATAGAAACCAATAGTTTTATTTCCCACTGTGAATAATAGTATATTATACACTAAGGGAGAGAAACGTCTTATTTTTCCCGAGGTGTAATTTGAGGCCCGAGAGCAACAAATACATCGAGGGAAAAATAGCGGTCTCTCCCCGGGTTTATATACTATTTTTTCCACGATCGGGAGTAGAAATCGATTTCTATGGCATCAAAATTGTGACAGAAGTAAAGCATTTACTCCCTAGGGACGAAATAAGATAATAATTTCCCTAGGGAGTAAATGCTTTACTTCTGTCACAATTTTGATGCCATAGAAATCGACTTCTACTCCCGATCGCGGAAAAAATTTCTTTATTCAACACTTTCATATAAAGTAGTCTTTATTGATGAGATTTTAAAGGTATAAAGTGGTCCATAAGTCACTAGTGAGTTAAAGTAGTGAGCTAAAGTACACTTTAGGTGACTAGTGAGGTAAAGTGATTTAGTCACTGAAGAGTAATTTAATATAAAAAAAGTCCAAGCAGTTTATTTATTGCCTTTATTATACGGAAAATTAAGAAAACAATGAGTCCACTCCCAATATCAATGCAAACTAAAAAACAAAAACAATTAAATACATAAAAGCAAGAACAACATAATAAACACCTACCTTTGACATAAGATGTCATCGTCAGGGGCATCCATCAAATATTTTTCGATATCTGCTCTCTTTTTTTGGCTTTTTTGGGTTTGAAATTTCTTGTTCGGCTATTTAAGTATGCCACAAGTTTTCCATATCTTGTTATATTAAAGTTCCTGTACACTTTTAAAGTCGCCTTTATCATAGAATATTTAGTTCACATCGTGGAAGGTGCCAGAATCATAACACCCATTTCGATCAGGGGAAACAAAATCCCAACCAAGAGATGCATGACGTACAGGGAGGTAAGACTTGACCAAAGACTGATGTTCAATACCCATATAAACGAGACAATACGGACAGTACTCTCTGTCCAGGAGTCTGTATCTGCTTATGGTCAGGGGTAACAGACTTAACCGACAAAATAAAAAATTGTTGTACACAATGGTGGTCAGGCCATCCATCACATACGCGGCACCGGTGTGGTGTAGCATACCGGTCACGACAATGAAAAAACTTCGAGTGTTTGAGCACAAATGTATGCGCCTCATATCGAATTCTGGAAGATACACCTCCTTTAGAGACCTATACGCACGTAGTAACGACATAACTCCTATAGCAGACTACGTCCAACATATCTCTCAAAACTTCTATTCATTCAAGTTGGGCGATAGTCCGCTAACAAGACACATAACACAAATTAGACAGCATAATGCCCCCATTTCTGATTAAACCAGACGTTACCGATTTTCCGGCAACCTCTGTAACCAAGCTTCAACAAGTATAACTTCCGCTTACCCTATCCACCTTTACTAATATTTCATATCTCTGCCTATCTTTTAATCTTTCCTGTCCCTCTCTTCCTTTCTGTTTGTATCCTTTTTGTCGCGTTTATTATTCTTGTTTCTTTTTGTGCATTTTTGTCTCTAAATTCACTTCTTGACACGAATCTCCAGCAAATTAAAACATTATGAAATCAAAATTCTTAAAGCAAAAAGTTTAGGTCAGCCTTGCGCAGCCCGGCGTTCATGCGTTTCGCAGAAGGTATCTCGTTTAGATTGAGGTATCTGTGTCAATAAAATTTTTTTTAAAGTGTTACAGTGAACAAGCCTCGATGACAGCTTTCGATGCCGTAAAAAATTCTTTTTTAAATCTATTTTGGCAATTTTTTTGAATTTGTTTAAAACCCAATAAACAAAAAATTAATTTTTTTGGCCATTTTGAATTTTTTTTATCAGACCATAAAGAAAATTTTAATATTTTTACTTTAGTAAAAAAAGGAGATTATTTTGGTCAAATTTTTTTTCAAAATAGTCGGCAAAATTCATTTCTTGTTAACTGGGTTTTTAAACAAATGCAAAAAATGGCCAAAATAGGTTAAAAAAAATTTCTTACATCATCAAAACCTAATTTTTGAGAAAAAATTATCCGTATTGGACTTAATGGCACAAAATGGCGGCCAATTCAAATTTTAAATAACAAATTCATTTGCCCCCACAGGGTTTAATATTCTTGCACCAAATTTTCAGGGTATTATTGTTAGAGCGAAAGGCAGATTTTCTGAAAGTTTGAAGCTGATTGGTTCACCCAGTGGCTCTGGACAGCAAAATAAAGAAGAAACTATTTTTGGTCAGTTACTTAACTTTTGTAGGTTATGCTTGCGCTCCTAAGACCTACACTAAAAGTAGGAGGTGAAAACTACCCTTGCAGCGATTGCGGCCACCCTCAATTTTTCTGCCGGTTTTCCAAAAGGATTTCGATTGGGATTGTTTCTGGCATGAACAATTCTTCAATATCTAAGAAAATCGCAAATATTTCAAAAAGTTGTAACTTAAACCCCCATACAATGCTATATCAGAAAAAAAGGAATTTAATTTTACATAACTTGAAGTTTACAAAATGCAACATCACAAATGGAACACTTGTTATACCACTCACTATTGAGTGCAATTAAATTGGAGAGTGCAGCTCTCCTTGTGTTCTTTCTATATGCCAAGAAGTAAATGAGTATCTTTTACACGAAAAAAGTTATAAAGATTATTGTAAACCTAGGGGCGGACATATCACCGGGCATTTCGGTGCGGGTACAGAGGCCCCGAGCCTCTGGGGGCCCCCGGCCAGCCCCCGGACACGAAGACTAAAAATACTCAATCATAGTTTTGAAATTTTTAATGAAACGTACACGGAAAAAAACTTAGACATCTCTAATTTAATAGATCGCTTTGCAAATGCCAAAGTTAGAAAAAGGGCGCTATAACATTCACGTAATTAATCTGGGATACTATAATACTATACTTTCTAGTCTTTACTAAGTTTATAGCTAGTATATATAGATCAAAGAAGGTTAGTAGGACTTAGACTGTTAGACTTAGACCTAGAACTCATAGAAGGCTAGTATAGATTAAATTATTATTAAATTAATCTATACTAGTCTTCTAGTTCTAGAACTTGATAGTTTAAATTAAGAAAAATATTTTTATTTTGTTTTATCCAAAATGTAGCTAGGCTGTAGGTGAATAAACGGTACGATTAGTAGAAATCCTGGATCAGGGCGACGAAGAATATCGACTCAACAACAAGATTTGCAATTGGTAAATACTATAGTATAAAATCCATCTTAATCAGTTATTCAGGCTGCTGAAGAAACGAATTTTCCTGGATCGAGTAGTACTGGTCGCCGGCGAGTAAGAGAATCGGAGCTACGCTGTCATGCAGCAGCACAGAAATACTTACTTAAAGCTGAACATAAAGAAGCTCGAGTAGGATTTGCGCTTGAATTTTTAGCGCATGATGTGAATTTTTGTCAATATTATAACGCAGTGCAATTTGTCTCATTGGCCATCCATCATTTACTATAGCAATAACTACAGCATTAAAATAAAAAATAAATTAAAAGAGATATCTGTTTTATTTCGGCTACTCATTACATATTCAAATAGAGACAGATTTACATTAGAAAAAAAGTTGTCCTATTTTTTTCTGCTCACTTCTTGCACCAAGGCCAACTCTTGCTTAGATCCGCTAATTTGTAAACTATTAGGTATACCTTACACAATTTTTTTTTAAATGTCAAATCTCTGAAACGGCTGGGTTTAGTCATAGGATGTCCTACACATTTTTGACTCAGAATTTTAGGCTCTTTTCGAAAACCCTAAAATTTATAGGGTGTTCCATTTAAAATAAGCAAGTTGGTTTGGACTTCCGGTATAACCGGAAGTGCCAGGTGCTTGTAATTATTTTAGTTGGATTAATAAAATTCTGGTGCGTATCGGTGCAGTTCGTGGTGAGACACCCTGTATAAAAACAATAAAGGATTCTTCTTCCTTGTGAATAACAGCATTACATGCATTTGGCGGAAAATTTACCATATGACTGTCTGTACATCAGTTAGCAATTCACATTCTTCACAATACTTTATTTCACAGGTAAACGTAAATCAGATGTCAAACTTACACGCGCATTATAGGTGCGGGTTTGAAACGATATATAACTTATAATATGACATATGTATATGTAATAAATCTTAAAATGTATTAAATTTTAATTATCAATTTTACACATTTGGTTTCGGAGTCAGCTTTACTCATCATACGGTAAGCCAAAGAACGGGATCCAGTTAGTTTATAAAACACACGAATTATTGTGGATAATCGTTGAATATTTTCTTGTGAAGTCCAATCATTCTACACATGGTAACAATTCGATAAGGGAAGTTAGATACGCAGTACTTATTACTGGATTCGTACACTGTATTCTAATTGAGTACTGAAAAAATTGAAAATATTTCTATTTTACTACATATTTTACTGTTTTAAAACGTTAAATTTTGAGCACGTACAGGCACAAATGATAATAGTCCATGTAATTAGTGACATAGGAAGATGGAATATTTCACTTCCGGATGCTAGTATACAACTTGAATTACGTATTCTTTTACACGCTAATCCTAGCGACTATGGATACGAAATACGAAAAATAACAATTTAGCTTTCGATCGGAAAGTTAGTAACCGCCGTTGTTTACTGAATATGTTTCACCTCTTCATCCCAAGTCACACCAATTAATTCTGGAATTTTATATGGCACAGCAGTTTAAAATGCACAAAACTCTATATTTGTACCAAACGGACTCGCTAGATGGCGCCTGCTGACTATTTTACATGTCGCTATCGTAAAGATACAGTGTGCATCCAGAGGTGACCGAGTGCAGACGTACCGAGCCAAGAAAGTGCACAGTGAAGTGGCAGCCCCACAGTTAGTGTCGTCGTCGACAGTTCTAAGAAGAGGAAATACACACGTCTTTTTCAAGACGGTGTACTAAAAAGATAAATAAAGTCTCCCTCCCTTGGAGACACCATTTTTACTGTTACTAACCATAACTTTTCCCAATAATATTATAGGTATTCCCTTGCAGGACACCCACAGCGACGTTACCGTGGAGGACGGTAGCATGGATTACAGTGAAGACGAAACGTCCCAGAGCGGTAGCTCCCGAGGGGATATCCCAACCCCAAGGGATGACAGAAGGGACGATAAAGAGACGATAAAACGTCTCACAGAGGAAAACAAAACCCTCAGAAAGAAAATAGAGGAGCTCACCGAGAGGTTGGAGCTAATGCAGAGGGAGCAAAAGTCCCAGCACGAAGAACTTCTGCGTGCGATTCGAGGAGAATCGCAAACGCGGAAGCGGAAAAACCCACCCGCCACTAATACGGACTCCGACGAAGAGGCCCCTAAGGCGGCAAAGAAGGTGGCTGAAGAGCCCCTCAAGTGCCCCCCAGAGCCATCCAGACGAAGCAGATCGGGATCTAGAGCTCCCCAGCAGGAGGCTAACGTCCCCAGACAAAACGCCAGGACAGAGGAGACTGAGGCCCCTCAAACAAAAACAAGAAGCCAGCGCATACCGCCGGTAGTGCTGAGAAACAAGGAGACATGGACAACGGTGAGCCGTCGTCTAACCGAAACCGGCATTAACTTTAGCAAGGCTAAAGTTACCGCGGAGGGAATCTCCATCGAGCCGGCGACATCCGAAGATTATCGCAAGATGACTAGGATGTTCGCAAACGAGAAAAGGGAGTACCACACGTATACCCTGCCAGAGGAACGGCTGCTACGTGTAGTCACCAGGGGGATCCCGAGCGGCGTTACTTGTACAGAGGTGGCAGAAGACCTCCAAGACCAAGGTTTCGCACCTACCGCAGTGCAACGGATGACGTCCAGACGGACGAAACAGGAGGTGCCACTCGTACTTGTCCTAGTCCCACAGGACCAGGACAAGATACTCCAAGTCACGAGGTGCTGCTCTCTAGTCGTAAGGACAGAGAGCCAAGGTAGCGGCATCCCAATGCCACTGCTGCCAGCGTTTCGGCCACGGACAATCCAGGTGTACCGCGCAGCCGAAATGCGTGAAGTGCGGCGAGGCACACCGGACGACTGACTGCAAGAAGAAGGCAGACGAACCGGCCAAGTGTGCGAACTGCCAAGGGGCCCACCCGGCCAGCTACAAGGGGTGTCCAAAATACCCCAAGCAATCAGCCAGCGCCACTCAAAGGCCGGTACAGAGGCCGACGACGACCTCAACAAAGAAGGGCGGCGTAGCGCCAGGCACTAGCTACGCAAAAGTAGCCCAGAGCAAGGCAGGACAGAACACCGTCCCTGCCTCAAAACAACAAGCATCGCCAGAGGCCAAAAACCTCACAGCGGTGCTAGCACAGATGCAACAAATGTGCTCAGCGATGAGTGCATTTTTTGCTCAAATGCCAAACTTTACTAATCTGTAATGCCTTTACAGATTAAACCGGAATTCCTGCAGATGGCGGCCTGGAATGTAAACGGCCTGCAACAAAGGAGACTTGAAGTCGAAGAGCTCCTGACCAGGTACGATATAGACGTCATGGCACTGCAGGAAACCAAGATGACCCCGGCCAAGGAGATCAACTTCCCAGGATACCACACGTACAGGATGGACTGGGTAAACATACCTCGGCGACCCGCAAGAGGAGTGGCTCTACTCGTTAAAAAGACCATAGCCCACCATCCGACGGTACTACCTGAGCTAGAAAATATGAATGCCACCGCCGTAGTAGTGTCCACAGCACGAAACGGCGACGTCCAAGTGGTTTCATGTTACCAGCCACCCCACAGCACGCTAACCGAGGGGGATCTGGACGCAATTCTACCCGCTAGGACACAGGTCGTCGCAATTGGCGATTTTAACGCCAAATCCCAGCAATGGAACAGCGGCGTAACCAACACTCGAGGACGAGAACTGCTGCGGTTCCTGGGACAGCACGCCGGCGAACTGCTGGTGGTAGGACCAGCCCAGCCCACCTTTGACAACGGTAGAAACAGGCCAGACGTACTGGACATAGCCATCCTAAAGGAGATGACCCTCGAAGCGGAGATCTCCACCAGAACGGAGGGATCTACCGAGCACAACCCGATCTTCCTAACTCTAGGAGGACAGGCGGGTGACGACAACGCTACCTTCACGAAGCGACGAACGGACTGGGAATCGTACCGGCTGCACCTGCAGCAGTACATTGCACAAATTCCCAGGCTAGATACCGTGGGGGACGTTGAGAGGGCCGTCATTACCCTAGAGGAGCAGATCCTGGGAGCAATAAGGGCCAGCACGACAGAAACAGAAGTAAGAAGACACCCAGCACCGATGACGAACCTACCAGAGGTCACCAGGCAGCTGATAAGGGATAGAAGAAGCGCCAAGAGACGGGCTCAGAGGTCGAGGCTCCCCGCCGACAGAAGGGAGTATAACGTCCTCAGCCGAAGAGTGAAAGCCGCCCTCCAAGAACACCGTCAGGAGGGGTGGCAACGCCACCTTGAGTCACTCGATCCACAGGACAGAAGTATGTGGAATACCCAACGTGCCCTGCGAAACCGGAGGAAACCTATACCCCCGATTCACGGAGAGCGAGGGATCGTCTACACTAACCAGGAAAAAGCCGAGGCGTTTGCCGACAGCTTAGAACTGCAGCGTAGAGAGAACGAGCTCGATGACGAGGACGAGGGCTGTGTGGACGATGTCGAGCGCAGGGTACGTAGGATCCACCGCCTGCCTGATGACGACCACATCCGCCCGACTACCCCCGAGGAAGTCAAGGAAATCCTTAGGAGCCTAAAGCCGAGAAAGGCTTCGGGATGTGACAAGATAGGAAACATCGCTCTCAAAAAGCTACCCAGGAAAGGAGTAGCGGCGCTAGTCAACATCGTAAACGCGATGTTAAGGTTACGGCATTTTCCAGCCAGGTGGAAAAAGGCCGACGTCATTATGATCCCTAAACCAGGGAAAGAACTAATTTTCCCGTCTTCTTACAGGCCCATCAGCCTCCTCCCAGCCATGAGCAAGGTTGCAGAACGGGTCATCTTGAAGAGGCTCACAGAAAAGACAGAAGAGCTGAATATCATCCCGGATGAACAGTTCGCGTACCGAACAGGACATTCCACCGAACTCCAAGTACTTCGCCTCACCAAGGAGATTACTAAGGGGTTCAACCAGCGGCAAGTCACCGCGGCGCTGTTCCTAGATGTTGCCAAAGCGTTCGACAGGGTCTGGCACGACGGCCTCCTAGCTAAAATGATGAATATGGGTTACCCCATCGAACTCGTCAGGTGAGGTCCTACCTGCACCGCAGACAGCTAAGGGTCAAAATCTCGGAACAACTCTCCACTTACAGGACCGTGGAGGCGGGAGTCCCGCAAGGTTCGGTGCTGTCACCGCACCTGTTCGCTATCTACACCTCAGACCTCCCCAGGACCGACCACACAGCCCTGGCCCTGTATGCAGACGACACAGCAAGAAAACTCCAGGAAATGGCCACACTCCTGGAAGAATGGTGCACGAAGTGGAAAGTCGCCGTCAACGCCGACAAAAGCCAAGCCATACTCTTCAGACGAGTGCGGAAAGAAATTCCCACAGGACACGTCTCCATGAACGGCGAGGACATCCAATGGCACGACACCGTCAAATACCTTGGCGTGGTCATGGACAAAAGCCTAACGTGGAGACAGAACACGGACGCTATTACAACCAAGGCGCGGCGCACAAGAGCCCTCATCTACCCGATGATGGGAAACGGTAGCCGTCTCAACCTGAGGAATAAGCTCACGCTTATCAAAACCCTCATCAGGCCGCAGCTGACGTACGCCTCGGTAGCGTGGGGTTACCAGGCAAAGTCCTACATGAAGAAAATCCAGGCAGTGGAAAACATCGCCCTCAGGACGGCGGTCGACGCACCATGGTACGTGAGAAACGCAGACATCGTCAGAGACCTGGAGTACACCACGGTCACTGAAGTCATCCGGGAACGAGCGAAGAAGCTGTACGCCCAAGCAGAGGAGCACGGGAACCCGCTAATCAGACAGGCCACTGATTACGACCCTGCCGACGCCCCGAGGCACAAACGGCCGAGGGTACAGCTTCTGGACAACGGGTGAGTATAACTTATATTTCCCGCTAACCGATCTGTTTCAGATACCCCAGGACGGACCACCACTACCAGAGACATGACGTTTTTCTACCCAAACCCAACCTCCTTGCGGGCATCGGACAACATACCGTCCAACGCCCGTTGTCCTACCTGCTCCGTGGAGTCCGAAAGTGCTAAAAAAGCACTTAGGGTCTCCACACTCCCGAGCTACACAGCTCATATCCTTACCTTTCCGATGATCCGGGGTAGGACACACCTTTACTGTGTCCTACGTACCGGCAGTCAATCCCAGCCAAAACTTCCTAAAACCCAACTAGACCGATGACTACCTACGGGGGTGACAAGCCGGCGAAGAAAGAAAATATCAAGACAAGAAGAGCGCCAGAAGAGACCTCTGCCAGCGAGGTTGAAGAGCCAGGACCAGGGGAGGTCCGCAGAAAATACCACGACACATCTCGCATTTGCGGGCTGGGTCTGGTAGAAGTAAGCGGGCCCACCTATCACGAAGGCCGGTCCAGGTCTACAGAGATAATCTAGGAGCAAAGAGTAGTAGTCCTACTCGGCCCTAGTTATCGAGACCGTCATCAAGCCAATGGATATTGGCGCGGCGTAAAGATACCGAGATGTACCAAATAGTGAAGGGCGCCTCGTGTCGTTCGTCACATGCCTACCTTACACTGACGAGAGCCAACAGCTCGAAACTGCAGTCTGCAAGTGGTACGAGGCGACTGGCACGAGAGCTCCTTTAAATAGGATCAGTGTTTATTGCAATCGGCTGGTGTTTATTGCAATCGAAGCATTAGCGACTTGTTGGTAATATGTAATATGCGATTATTACACTTAACGCACCAGGCTTGTAACTTGTAATTCAGCGCTTGGTGGGGCACATAACCCGGAGAGTAACTGTTGGTTGCAGTCTGGTTACATTCCTTATAGTAAAATATGGATTTTAATATTTCTGCCCTCTAGAAGCACACTTGAAATATTGCAAATTTTCTTATATACATGTCTAAAATGCTAGTTTAACTCACTAAGTCTATACATTGATTACTACTAATTACTGTTGTTTAAAAGTGAAAATCTTTAAAAATATTTTAACTGCCCTCTAGATCATCCGAATAGCCCTCTTAAATTTAGATGTAGATTTGTCTGAGTCAAGGAGAAGGTGCCTTACAGTTTATACTGGAATCCGAATCACTTTTTGGTGATCATTTATAATTATAGCTGAGAATTACGTCACGGTAGGTGAGGCTCGAACGCGCTTCTCTAGGTACACTCAGAGAGAAAGCTAGACTGTCTAACCCAGTGAATTATTTTTGTGATCCTGCCACTTTGAAACTTTGCAAAATAAAAAAATTTTAAATAATTTTATTATTCATTCTTAAAATTGAAATATTTGACAAGGGCCTTTTGTTTTACGTGACTATATTATATAAGTTTACAGCGAATTTGCTTGCAGTAATATATTTTCTGTAATTGAAAGTACATAAATTACAATTCAAATACAATAAAATGAATGGATTAATGCACATCTCTCTGCAATAAATTTTATGCAACTTTTATGTTATAAGTATTAATGCAGTATGTCAAATATAAGTCTAAGTATCAATTAAACTGTGCTCAAGAAACAAAAAGATCTATTAAAAAGTATGAATATTTCACTTAGTTTTACAAACTCATATTTACTTATTATTGTACAATGGTAGACCTAGCTAACTTATAATTTATAGGTATATCAAGTAAAATAATATAATACTGCAAGAATATTTACTAGGCAACGCAATATACATGAATATGATGTTTTAATTGCGTGTCACATATCTACACACGATTCCTTGGTTCTTGGTAATTTTATTACTAAACTTCTTATGGTTATACTTTTATGTTGTACTGTAGAAGAAACATTATCTATTACAGAAGCTACATACCTAATATGTCCCGTGATTTAAAAAACGTAATGACAAATAAACTTTTAATTTAACTTGTTCTGAAGAAGTGAATAAATTGAACGAAACGGCGATAAGAAAAAAGGAAATTTTGTTCATTTTTATTATCCCAAAACCTACCTAAAAAAATATTATTTTATTACTCATCTTTATTCCCTTTTTGCAAAAAAATTTTTTGTCAACCTTCAGAGAAAACCAGATTTTGTAATATTGCACCCACAACCGAGAGTTATTCCTCATATATTTATAGAATATTCAGCTTTTATGCTTTTATATCTTCCTATTTTAATTTCTTCTAATTCCGTGGTCTAGTATCTCGAAAGCGTTAGAGCAATTCATATAAATGAACTCGATCTGACCTTCAGCATCCAGGTATTCAGCTAAGAACTGAGTAATGCACACCAAATTGCTGATTGTAGAGCAATTCGGCATGAATCCTTGTGGATTGAAGCAAATTTGATATTTGAAATGATTTAAAAAGTGTTTTCAATAGCACATCTTTCATTTTTTTCTGAATACTGGATAAATTCTAGACTTTCTCCAAAATTCTGGAAAAGAATACTAGTTAATGGTTTTGCAAATAAAATAGAACAACTTTAAGAAAAAAGCTGGAATACCATCAGGATCTCTAGTACCTGAGAGTTTAATTATTTTTACACGCTTTATATTAGCTTCACCTGTATGTTTGTTTGTATTGTGTATGTAACTTTTTGACTCTTTGTACGTGATTCTCACAAATTTTAAAACATCAGATTAAACTGAAACTTTGCACACTGCAATAATTTGACAACTTTGTCCTAATATCCTCACCAGGATCATTGGATACAACAAAAATTAAAAAAAGAAAAGGAGAATAATCTATTGTTGACATTTTGCCGGAGGCGCCGGGGTTTATTAATATAGGACCTCTGGGAGGGTTGACCGTTTAATTGTCCATTACTCGTGGAAACAACAATGAAAAATGAAACTACAACACAAAAACAAAAAAGAGGAGATTGGCGAAAAAAAATAGTTTAAAAAAAACTAAAAAAAACGCTTTAATAGCAAACCGAGCTAAAAAGTAAAAAATAATGTTTAAAAAATATTTTATTGTAAAAGAGCGTGGGATGCAATAAAAATATAGTAAAAGCACACGCTTTTTTTCAATAAAGTATTTTTTAAACATTATTTTTTACTTTTTAGTTCGGTTTGATATTAAAGCGTATTAACCTCTCCACAATAAAATTGTGAGAGGTTACTAAAATTGGTTCAAAAACGAAAATTGAGATAACATCAAATCTTTACGTTTTGAGGTCCTAGGAACCCAAAAAAGTGGTTTTTGAAAAATGTCTGTGTGTGTGTATGTGTGTTAGCACGATAGCGCCGAAACTACTGAACGGATTTGAATGAAACTTTGCGTGTGTGTGTCTTTAGTGCCCCAAAAAATCTGAAAAGGTTTTGATTGAGATCGGATTACGTTTAGTGCCATTTTGACGCAACAAGTTGTTTATTTTATAATTACTTTCAATTGGCAATGGAACCATTGAAAAGCAGTTAAAATTCTGATTTCAACGATATATCACACTTCCACCCTTTCGATTTGGTTTCCGTGAAAAAAATTAAAAACAAAGCAAATATGGCGTAGATCGCATTTCGCATGACATGATCGATGCGCGTAGCCGTTACATCGTGAAACTCGTCACATCACGTGTCAATTCACGTGTGAGGGTTTCTTCACTGCTCTAGAAGTAAAGCGGATTACGGTTAGTACCGTTTTTAAATATATATACAGACAAATCGAAGAATTAAACTACAAATATTGCTCTAATATTTAGTAAAATTACTGAAATGCTAATGTTTCATTTAACAAAGACAGCCGCGAGCGATAGGGTTGCAATGAGCAAATTTTGACGATTGTCATTGTCATCGTTTGTCATCCGATAACGTTGGTGTCATGTCATGTTAATAAGATGTCGGCATATTTGTAACTTTTAGTGGATTGTCACAAACTTTAAAGGTAGATGTAACAATATCATATTATAAGATTATCACTTTACCAATTTTCAGTTTGTTGCTTTACAAATCTGTAGTATTTAGGATAACTAGACTTTCTTAGTCGTTTAAGTGATGTTAAAGTTGATATCCTAATAGTATATTATTCAACGAGCGATAATGTAGGTGTTAACTCGGATAGATGATTGTAAATTCATTAAGTTGAGGGTTTTTTTAGTGCCCCAGAAGATCTGAAAAGGTTTTGGATGAGATCGGATTACGTTTAGTGCTGTTTTGTCACACAATTTAATGCTCTTTTCGGCTTCAAAGATCCACCGAGTGGGGAGGTTCCAGCCGCTTCCAGTAGCTGCCGATTTTTTTTTTAGTATTTTTAAACCATAATTTTTAAGTATAAGTTACATTTTTTTATGGATACCATTACTATTAAACCAGGGTAGGTATTTATTAGTTTCGGCTAAAGTTTTTGGAACATCATCAGCGAAAACAGAGTGCAAGATAGAAACGTATAAAAATTATCTTTCCTTAAGTTGTACAAGGGATAAGAATTAACAAAATTCTTATTTTGTTTTTGATGTAAAGAAATATCCAGCCTAGGGTGATGATCATCCTCAAGTAGTAAGTAGAATTATTTACCTCTATTTCATAAAATACAGTTATTTATATTTACTCTTCTATTATACTTTACAAAGTCTGAAAATTTACAAAAAGTCTTTAAAACAGAGATGGTATTGCTACTATGGTTATTAGTAAGATAATTAGTATATTTAGGTGTACTGAAATCGTCTTGTTCTTCATAGTAAAAAATTCAAAGTTCACCTTGCATTTAACAAAGCTTATAAAGCTTCTACAAACACTGCTTTCAAATAAAACTGTTTTAAATAACGATGGTAGCTGGTTGCTATAAAATAATACAACAAATGGCTTATGTACGGATACTATTTTTTATAATGAATTTGTCTACAGTCATTCCCATTTTTTCTATATTTTATGTGACAAATTATTTGCAATGGAAGTAATTACATTTAAGCCGTGTGCGATGTAATTATCTTGCCATTAGTGATAACCTTAAATGATGATGGTAATAAAATTACATTTTTATAGCTTTTATCAGTGTCCATTAATACTGCCTATCAGTTAATTATATTTTCATTCATAAAATATAATAAAAATAGTAATGTAGGCCCAAATCTCAATTTGATTTCACTGATTTCTTTTATATATTATATATATTTGTCAATTTGAGGCTAATTTCTGTTTGCTAAATAGTGTAGAAATATGGATGCAAATCACTTAAAACGCTGAACGTGAACCTCTACTTAGTAGTATATTTGATACATGGTCTATTTTCTCTAGGTACAATATTGTTGGAAATAAGGGCAATTCTTTCCATAAAGGCTAGTCACTCTTCTCCGTGGCTCTGTCATTCACAGAGGAGAGCTGGTAATGTCAGTAGCCACTCTCTAGTGACTACTATGTTCGAGAATTGTGTAACCTAAGTAAAGATAATGAACTGGAGGATGGCTGTTTTCTGCATCCTCTCGGTTAAGATGTCTGCCGATATGATCTTCAGTTCCAAAAGCACTGTGTATCCCATTCCACCCAGGACTCCTTGAAACTGTACCACCATTTTAAAAGTATGGTCAATATAGATTTTGATGGATGAGGGCGTTGAATACACCAACCTGACAAGCCACTATGAATCTGATTTCAGCCGCGCTAACCATAGTTAAGAAGGTTAAGGTCGTCAGCCTTTCAGATAATCCAAGGTCTTCTATAGACTTATGTGATAATCTTTCTATATAGATCCATTGTTTTTGACTTTCTTATACTAATTATTATTATATTATTCTGAGACAAAATTGTCAACATGAATTTCTGGAGAAACTATATTTTGCGTGATATGCTAGGGTATATGTTCCGAGCTTAGTTCTTTTAGGTGAATCATCCATATAACATAATAAACAACAGGAAGTTCAGGGACACTGCTTGTGCTTGCTGACATTTTGTTCAACAGAAATAGTACTTAATAAAAAATGCATTTTATAAATAGAATAATTAAACAACATGTTCATATAAATAATGTATAATTAAATAAAACTATCCTTAAATATTAATTTACAATGGGTAAATAAATTAAGTGTTAGTTGAGTTCGTACTGGGAATTAATGTTGTTGTTATCGTAACATCCGTAGTAGTTTCCTCAATACTTTCCGTATAATTTGTACTAATAACATCACTCGTAGCTTCATTCAATTGTTCAGTTCTTAAACTAGTATCAGCTTTGTATTGCTCGCTTGGAGATGGAATAGTAGGGATAATTGGTAATAGATCAATAGCTTGTACATGAGCCCTTACCGACACACCTGGGGGTACTGTAAATAATTTATCCCCAACATTAGTAACAATGGTGCCCTTACACCGTTGACAAGAGTCATCTGTCGCTCCGACTTGTATGACAGGTCTTCCACCAGAAGGAGGTCTAGCATGGCTACTCTCACTTCCGAAGAGAGAAAAATCATCACTTACTTCATTAGAAGGAGGTCCTTCACCGAAACTTGGCGAAGGTTTTTCTGCGCCAAATCCGTCACCGTATCCTCCTCCCGATGCCGGACTCACGCTTGGTGTTCCACCAGGTCTTCCACCAGGTCTTGCACCTGGTCTTCCACCAGGCCGTCCACCTGGTTTTCCTCCCGATATGGGTTTTGGTGGGCCCTGAGGTGAGCTCGTACTTCCAATATCGAATTGTCCAGGTCGCGACGTTGAAGAAATATCTGGTGTTGGTTTGTAAACACCATCCTCCCCTGAAGGTTTATAAGATCCATCATCTTCTGCACTAGTCAAACCAGGATTTTGTGATCCTTGGCCTGATGTAGGAGCAGACCCGCTTGTAGGGCTAGAACCTCCAATACCGCTAGTACCATCAATTCCTCCAGCACCACCACTTCCTCCTCCAGTACTACCAGAGCCACTGCCACCAAATAAGTCACCAAAATCATCTGTATCTCCATCTGTGTAAGATGGTTTGTTAAAAGTGCCTCCGCTAGCACCCCCGAAAGAATTGGTAGGTTTAATTGGTGGTCTTGGTCTAACTGGTTTCTTCATACCAAAACCAAAGTCATCATTATTTGCATCGTTGCCTTTGTCAAAACTTGGTACTTCCTCTTTTGCACCAGGCTTTCCGCTTATGGGTTTAACATGCCCGCTAGCAGCGGTATCGAATACATCACCATCTTTACCATAATCATAAAAGTCTGGTGGGATAATTTCTGGGCGGCCAAATGGAAAGACAGTTGGCAGATGTGGCCCTTTGACCTGTTTCAGTACCTTGTAGCCGGTTTCGGGTCCCGCGATATAGTGAACAGAATGTTGCACTCCCTTATCATCTAAATATGTATAAGAACCTCTCACGTGTCCTGTAGAATCACTTGTTTCAGTGCGTCGTTGATCCGGTCCAGCTGAGACAAACCTGTAATGATTTTTTAATATTTAAAACTGTTGAGTAGTTTTTATAGCAATGGATGAAAATCATCATTGACTCTGATTAAATAAGAGGAATTCACTGAATAATATATGGTGCATACCTGTAACTCCCATCAAGACCCCTTTGTATAGAAGTTCTCCCCCTTGGTATGGGTTTACCGCGACCATTAAAATATAGGGGTCCGTAAGCTCTGGGATTAGAATCGGGGAAAGGAGTTTTGACATGAAACCCAGTGTTCTTCCCAGCAACAAACTCCACATTATGACGTTCTCCAACATCGTCTACATAAGAATACCTTCCATTTACATCTCCTACCCTGTTTGCATTCTCCTGTCTATTGTATAGGCCAGTTCTAAAGGCGAAACTATAGCTGGGATCCTCGAAAGGATCATAATAGGGATCGTCTCGAGAGCCTACGGGTCTAGGTCCATTTTGGTTGAGATCATATTTTCTTACCACATTTTTCCCGCGTGGCCTAAATCCACGAGGACCGGCAGTGTATACCGTTGAGTCGATAGCTCCTGTTTGAAAAGAGAATTATGTATTAGTATATTATGTAAAAATCTGATTTTTTATTGTAAATAAAATATAAAAACAGAAATGAAGATGGAAGACATGTTCTGATAATTGTATAAATATATCCGAAAAATGGAATAGACGTAAAGAGAAAGTAAATTTGAGCAATGTTTCAGACCAAAAGAGAAATAGTTTGATTACTATATGTACCAGGTAAATTATCATTTATTATAGATGCACATAACACACGCATATTAAATACTTTGTATTATTAATGCGGTAAGAGGAAGGCAATCGATTTATTGATTGAGTATATTGTTATTTTCTGCCTTTCCTCGAGTAGCTTTCTTAATCAAACAACATTGAAGTTATTAAAATATATTATGCTAGTTTATAACAAGTGAAAGCTAGTTTATAAAAATTTTTCTTAAAATCTAATATTTTTTGTAAGACATCTGCGACTACTGCATATTGCAGAATTTGAACCAGTTGTTAATATTTAGTCTTAGTACTGTCAATCATATCAGCAATAATAGTTAGCTGATAAAATGGCTTCTAGAAGGCTTCTCTTTCGAGGTTTATTTGATGTAATTTCTTGGTAGTTATATTTAAACTTGTTGATCTAGTCTCTCTCCCAAAAGGGTCACCAACTTTGTAGAAAAGAAATAATCTTCAATAATTTCAGAAATGAGTACTTATTGTCCAATAAATCGAAAATGGTTACAAATAGTCATAGAGATGTACATACATACAAAAAATGTTAAGTTTTCATTCATACATCATATGGTTTTGAAATATACAGGGTGTTACATTTGAAAAAAATTATAAAATTCAATTTAAAAAATCATTTTGGCGGCCCTATATATTTTAAGGAAATGCAAATAATTCAGAAACATCACACAGAGATTAAGAATGAAGTTTCTAAAACTGTGAAAATAATTTTAAATAAACCATTATAGAAACATGTAACTTATTTTCGTAAAATTATTGTATACCTGTCGCTGGGTTTCTTCCTCCAAACTCCCCTTTTACAATATTGTTTCTGTTAGCATCTGCATAATGATATGAGTCTGGGTTATTGTAACCAAATTCATATGATCCATCTCTGTGTATAATATTATAATCATCGTCTGCTCCAATTACGTCTTTTAATGTAATGACTAGGAATAAAAGCCATGATGGTTGCTGCAAAAAAGAAAAGGGATTTTAGTAATATATACATTATAAGTGAATACTGTCTTTGATTACTTGTTTGCTGCTAAGTCATAGTATGACTTATGTATATTTTATCTTCCATGCATAATAAGGACTAACTAACAAACGAATGTACTCAAAAAAACACTTCAAAATCTATTGACTATCACATGTACAGGTATACAATATTGTAGATAGCAAATTAGTTTCAAATATAGTGTTTATTGGTGTATTATACAAAGTATTTACACAAGCCAACAATACAAAGTAAAAAATGTAAATGTATATATATGTTTAGAGAAGCTTCCGCGGTCGTTGACATTGTTAATATCTTAAAGAACTGATCTTGCTGAGGCGGTGTTATATGGCAGGACATTAATCAAAATAAGAAAGAGAGTTGGGAACCCTGAGGTACACCAAATTTCACATTTATCGGTTTGGTATTTATGTTACAATAGTTAACAAAGTGGATTCTGTCCTGAAGATATGAAGTTAGTAACTTCTGGTTGCTAATAGAAAATATGTAAATACCTAGCTTATTTATTAACATATCATGAGAGACGCAGTCGAACGCCTTACTTAGGTCTAAAAACTGAGTATACACAATTTCGCTGTGCTCAAAGCCTCTATTTAACATATTTGTTAGAGTATTTATAGCTAACGTAGTGGACATAGTGTGCTTTTTTCGTATTTATTAGTTGTTTTAAATCATGTGTTGGATTAATTTTGCATAGATCTTGCTAAAGTACGTTTAAATTTATCGAAGCAACAACATGCCATTATTATTGCTATTTTAGACTGAAATTTATAAAAAGTTACAGCTGCGTTGTAACTCATTATTGTTCAATAAATATACAGGGTGGGACAATAGCGTGTCGGATCTTGATATCTCGAGTTCTGCGATAGCTAGAAATTTATAAAAAAATTGCAAGTAAACTAGATCAAAAAGTCTATAACAGGAAATTATTTTCGAATATACAGGACGAGCCAAGATGAAATTACCCAGGACCAAGTGCCTTTTCTAAAAATAGAATGCTATGTATATTAATACATTTTTTGAAGCCTCTTTCTAGGCTCTATTCATTCCTATATCAGCATTGAATATCTCCCAACCACTTGGATGATTTAAATTTTCTTTGTTGAAATAATGTAATCTGCAGATGGATATTTAAAAAATCACCATAGTTACAATTATGGGTTTTAAGAAAAACTTATGTGAATACCAGTTACGAGATATCTAATAAATGTTTCTGAATCATTTTCATTTCCAAAAATGTACAGGGAGGCCAAAAAATATTTTTCAATTTCGAACATTTTAAATTGAACTTGCTCAATTTTTCAAATAAAACACCCTGTATATTTTTCGACGATGTGATGTAGAAATGAAAAACCAACATTTCTTATAAGTACTTCCCTAGAGCTAATTGCAACCAATTTCGTTTTACTGAGCAATAATTACAAAATTCAAAAATAAACTTAAAAAAGGGGATTTCTTCAAATAACTC
Organism: Leptura quadrifasciata; assembly: GCA_963675555.1. NCBI lineage: Eukaryota > Metazoa > Arthropoda > Insecta > Coleoptera > Cerambycidae > Leptura > Leptura quadrifasciata. Next base: position 8,644,912 of record OY776676.1, read on the forward strand.
AGTAGAAAGAATTATAATAAATGTTTCACATATTGCCCATTTTGATTGACACATGCGCTTTTGAAATGAAATTGCCATGCCGATGTGATAGATGTAAAGGCAGTTATTATTCTTTCCTTCATATTTTGTACTGTTGTCGATGTGTCTCTATAAACAATTTCCTTCACGTATCTCCATAAAAGGAAATCTATCTTTGTAAGATCTGGGGATCTAGCAGGCCATTTAGTGGAATCACTTCTTCTAATCCATTGATGAGGGTAGGTATTATTTAAGTGGTCTCTAACTGCATTTAAATAATGTGGTGGAGCACCATCTTACTGAAACCACATCCTATTTCGAATTTTTTCAGGGAGATTTACCAATAATTGTGGCAGATAGTTTTCCAAAAAATGAACATAAATAGCTCCAGTCAATGTACCATAAAATAAATGTGGTCCTATTACATGTTCTCCAATAGTTCCTCCCCAAACGTTTATAGACCATCTGTGTTGGTTATCAACTCGCATAAAAAAGTGAGGATTTTCCGAAGCATTATAATGGAGATTGTGCCTATTAACAAATCCATTTTTATGGAAAGTTGCCTCATCACTGAATAAAACAGTATTGAAGAAGTTGACACCATGTTGCATTTTACCTCTGACCCAATTACAAAAATGTAGGCGCTTTTGAAAATCGCCATCAGATAATTCCTGGTGCATTTGAATATGATATGCATGCAACTTATTTGTTTTTAAGATTCGACCCACAGACCGTCTACTTATTCCTACTAATGAGCTCACTTCTCTTTGACTAACATGGGGATTCTCAACCGTAGCCAGCACCACAGAAAAGTCATTTACTTCGTCCACAACACATTTTATTCTTTCTTTTTTTATATTCGACATTTCCAGTTTCCAGAAATCTATCGAGAATGTTTTGGAAGTTGCTAACATCAGGAATCCTTCTTTCAGGATAATGTTGGCGATGTTGGCAAGTAAATAATTTCTGTCTGACTTGCCAAAAACAAAAGTCATGTGTCTACAAGTTTCGCTTTATTAAAATTCATATTGTAAAATTCCAAATATTTTTAATTTAATACAAATTGTTACGACCGATAAGTGTGATAAATGCTCCTTTGTACACGACAATTTATACCAAACTGAGGTTTTATTGCTTGTCGAATAACGAAAACAGCAAAAAAATGTACAAAAAAAACATCACAGTAAAGGGCCGGTTAAATACTATTTACTTATTTCAATGGATTGGTTAAAATGGTCCCACTAAATGGCGTCGTTTCAAAATTACATAAAGACATGTGTCAATCAAAATGGGCAACACGTCAAACACCTATTATAAACTTTTCTAATGAATTATTTGAGGGGACCTCTTTTTTTAAGTTTATTCTTGAATTTGACACTTATTTATTTATAAAACGAAAATGGTTGCAATTAGCCCTAGGGAAGTACTTACAAAAAATGTTCATTTTTCATTTCTACATCACATCGTCGAAAAATATACAGGGTGTTCCATTTGAAAAAATTGAGAAAATTCAATTTAAAATGTTCTTAATTGAAATATAATTTTTGCCCACCCTGTACATTTTTAAGAAATGAAAATGATTCAAAAACATTAATTAGATGTCTCGTAACTGGCATTCACATAAGTTTTTCTTAAAACCCATAATTGTGACTGTGGTGATTTTTTAATATCCAGCATTATTTCAACAAAAAAATTCATTATATCCAAGTAGTTGGGATATATTTAATGCTAAAATAGGAATGAATAGAGCCTAGAAAGAGGCTTCAAAAAATGTACTGATATACATAGCATTTTATTTTGAAAAAGGGCACTTGGTACTGTAATTTCGTCTTGGCTCGCCCTGTATGTTCGAAAATAATTTCCTGTTATAGACTTTTTTATCTAGTTTACTTGCAATTTTTTAAAAAGTTGTTCCTTGAATTACGAGAATAGTGGTCTGCAGTTTTTGGTTGATAAATTACATTTATATTTTTTTCTCCTACATATTAGGGAAAAATTAAACAGGTATTTATTTACTTGCTTTTCGGATCATAATTTTTTTCATACAATACAGATTGACAGAAAACTTTGGTAATTATAGAATTGAAGATGAGGTGAGAATGTGTAAGTTTCAAAGCTTAATTACTTAATTACATAATCAGTATGTTAATCATTACATAGAACCATAACAAAAAAGTGGGATTTTTATTTTATAATCCAACCGAATCGAAATAAACAAACTCGTCATATTTCCCATGTTTGCTTGTGTCGCCCCATAATTTTGATAATGCGTTACTGATTTGCTCTCTCATATATACAATATAAGGAAAACTAAAATACACACTTTAGATCTTACACTAAATATGAAAAAACACTTTTAAGAAGTATAACCCAGCAATTTTAAAATTAATTTGCCAAAATGAAGTGAGCTAGATTTTTCGGTATGCAGCTTTCTTTTGATATTTTAAAGACCATGTGAAAGCTCCCAGTCGACGTGATGCCAGGATCACAAGTTATTTCCGATGTAAAGTTACGAAAATCGGTTATTTGAGATACCTCACTTTCTATTAATCGGAGATCAAATTAAGGTTAAAATTGTGGAACTGAAAATTCTCTACGAAACAGACTTTATATATTTCATGTTATGTAGGTTTCATCACCTGAATGGAACCTGCAGCGGAATCTTGGACTAAAATGTTATCAAACTTTTTCGATACATTGGTGTTCGAAAAAAACTTATTTTAGTTGTTATCTTACGTTATGTTTCATACTCGTGACTAATTTGGTTGTTTAAGAACCTAGTCCAACTTTTGAAAACATACCTACAGATCTTCAATAAAGTCATTAGAGTCAAAATTTTAATGTTTTTGAAAGCATTTGTGTGAACTATTTCTCCGGTTAACTATACTTTATTCTAGGCTCGAATGAAAGTTGGCATAATAAAGAGTAAGCATAATTTCACCACTACAATAATTGATCATAAATCTTATCCCGAAGCAACTGCTTCTTGGTTTTCCACATAGCGTTTGTATATGTGGATTCCACTATAGATGCATATCTACAGTAATACCTAACACTTTAAGAGTTGTTCGGAGTATATTAGTCATCCATGCTTTCCAATTTTAATTGTAAATGACTTCACGTCAATAAAATGACGCAGCCTAATGTACGGTGTGCTTGGAAAGAGAGTGATAGAGATGTAATAGAATATGACATTGGACAAATTTATTATACCTAATCTTTAAATTTCTCGGTGCATTTGATGACATTAGGGCTAATTTTATTTTAGTTTTACAAAAGGGAAAATGTTTATGTTAATAATACCTATGTGGGATGATAAGAATTAATTTTGCAAATCGAAAATAGAAGAAAAACAATTTTTTTTTGTATATACTTTTTTTTCTCTCATCGTCCCACATTGTAACATGTTTTTAATGTCTTTTAGTGAAAACCGTTTTTTAAAATAATGATTTATATGAGAGTAAATTGAACCGCCTTTCCGGTTTATATCCGGAGCGCTCTTAATGGATTATGTGGGAAACATTTGAATATTGTTAGAGAAATGCAATTTGTGTGGGTTTCTCTTTAAGTTAAACACTATCGAAATGGTCTTATTCTTATTTAAATAGAATTTGTTTTTGTCTGTCCACTTAGCTATTGCATTAAGTATATAAGGTGGTAAATTTTAATCTATCTGACTTATCTTCTACTATAGGAATATTACTGTCATTAGCATAACAGATTTTTAGAGCATTTAGTATTTTATTCAAGCACAGAATTAAGTCATTAGCAAACAGTATAAAGATGAAGGGCCCAAGTATAGATCCCTGAGGAATTCCTTGTTTTACTCTAGACTATTGCTAGATGTACCACTGGGAACTTGTACAATTTGTTTCCTATCCTTTAGATATGATGACAAAAAGTTCAAAGGAGTGCCTCTTACTCCATATCTACAAAGTTTAGCTTTTTAATAAGTTATGGCCAATGCAGTCAAGAGCTCTAGAAAAATCTATAAATAGTTCTAAAACGTACATTATGCATTTATTATCTTATCATGAAGAACATATAATGCTATCTCTGTGCATCTATTACTGGTAAAGCTATGTTGTGCTTTTGCCATTGGAGAACAAGTCATAATTTTTAGCGGATAATATCAAATCTCTACCGTTAAAATATCTCTTTTTGACATTTTTCAATAGTATGCCCAAGTAATCATATAATAGAACTTTAGCCAATATTTTTAATAGTGAATAGTACTGTATTATCATCAAACCCCTCAATATGTGTTCCTTTTTCAAAACGCAATATCAAGTTCCGTGTTTAACCATGTATTATTTTCTGAGCTTTAATGATAGTGATTACTTTTACGGATTTACTGAAGTTACACGTGGTGCATGTCATATGCTAAAAAAATTAAGATTTAAATGATATTTATGGTCTCTCCCCCTATCTCCAACTAGAAATAAAAAATACCCTATTTTTCGTTTTTAAGTTTTTTCCCAGCTGAATCGAATTAGAAAATCCTGCAAAAATTCGAGCAATAAGAAATAGGAAAATGCATCCAAAAATGATTTTCTTTAAGTTCGGGAAAGCATAAGCAGTTAGGTACCTAATAAAAAATATCGAAAAGGCAAAAAGGGAGATATATCATGACCTGTAAAGTTTGCAGTCTCAGTTTCTTATTATATGATGTACTTCATCGAAAATTTTAAGCTTGAATTTCTTCCGATTTTTTCGAAAAGTGCACCATCTTCACAATATCCCCATTTTTAAGCCATTTTAGGGGTTGTTTACTTAAAATTGCATTATCCTTTCAATTTGTTTAATATAAATGTTTAATTTCATAGCATTTCATATCCAAATAACATTAACTGGCAAAAATTACAATCTAGAAATATTTTTTTTGCATTAGCTCCTAAGAAAATATTATCAAAGTTTGCAATTGATTTTAAAAATAATTAATAATATTTGAATCATTCTGGGGGCTTATATGCAAATAGTCAGTTTTTTATTATTTTGTTTTTGTAGCATATGGCTAATATGAATTGAACTAATAAAGTTACAGGGGCTCTAATAATGTTACATATAAAAGTTACAGCCACAAATTTGAGGGCAAAATATTTTACTTCCACCACCAGTGTACTATAAGAATAAGAGTTTTTCTCAGATAAGGAAACACTGTTGAACTGAAGGAGTCAAATGGAATAAAAACATTTTTTATAACAGTACTTTTTAAAATTCGAAAGTGACCAATAATCATTTACAATATATTTAATAGATAGATTTATAATCATATTCACTTACGTACGGACCCCCAAAATAGCGAAAAGTGCTGGTTCTTGACATTTTTGGGGGGCTAATGCAAAATAAATCGTACCTATGTTGTAAGTTTTGCTAGTTACTGTTTGTCAGATATGAAATACTACAAAATTAATCATTTATATTTATAAAATTAAAAGGGACCGCAATTTTAAGTAAAACTCCCTAAAATGGTCTACAAATAGGGGTTTTCAACATTTTGAAGGTGGCGCAATTTGTAAAAATTCAAGCGTATATAATGAAATTGAGATAAAAACTTTATAGGTCACGACATAACTCACGTTTTGACTTTTGGATTTTTTTCATTTTCTAAAGATGCAGCTTTCACTGTCATAATAAGAAAAGTAATTTGAATGGTAATTTTTCACTTATTTGAGCACGGTAATTGATATCCCACATGCATGATTAAAACTGCTTTAACGTAAACATCACTAAACAATCACTAATAATCCAATTGAGGGGCACAAACAATACACGTAGTACTCACATTTTGTAACTGCATGTTAGAAAATTTGAAACGATTCAAAAACTTAACTGAAACTGAATCCAAAAAATTATAAAGAACCTTTTATACTAATAAATCGAATAGTGGGAGTGTTAACACTATTTTTTAGCATTGTCTTAATAAGACATATGTATATGTTGGACCAAGCTAATTAATGCGATGTTTGTAATGAAAAATCTCAAGAAAACAATTGAATTGTTGGATTCCGAGGGAATCCCTTGTACCGTGAAGATGAAAGATGTCCTTGCGTATTCCTCAATGGTCTGCCGAGCACAATTAAGATCCAGGACCCCACAGATAGCGACTCTATTTTTCAATGGCTGAGACTTTTTGATTCATTTTTACCATCCTATTTCGTAAGGAAAACCATTTACACTGTTAATATTGTTATTAAATGTATTAATTATTGTTATTAGTTAGTTTGTAATATTTTGTTATAAGTTAATTATATTAATATTGTTTATTAATAAACAATTTTTATATTCTTTCACAGAACTGAAGGTTTAAGATATAAATCTTACATTTTTATGTAATTTCATTTTAATAATTTGTAAATTAATATGAATATTTCGTTTTAAACTAGCGTTAATAATTATACGTTTGAGCTGGGATCTTACTTAGAAGAATATTGCGCCTTAAACGTCTGTTTAGTCATAACTAATTCATTTCAGTAAAAATTTAAAAAGTGCAATAGTTTTGATAGTTTGTTGGTAAGTAAAACATATTTACTGTTAGCACAGTAAAAATAGCACAAAAAGTCAATACAAAGGAACTTTTTCCATAAGCAATTTTATTGTTGGATTCTGTTGGGGAGGTACTCAGAAGTATCCAAAAAATTTTTATTCAAAGACCTTGTGCTCCAATTGTTATTAACTATTTAATTTTTTTAACCGCGCTTTTCAACCTAAAAGTGTAAATAATTCGAGATTCCAATCGGTACAAAAAAAAATCTTAAATTGTTAATAACAATTGAAGCACATGGTCTCTGAAGTAATAAAACTGTTTATGTAAAAATTTCGACTTTAAATCCTATTTTGACTGCATTATGTGCAACTTAGAACAATATAGACTAGATTTATTAACCAAATTTTGCTTATACATTGTTATTTAAAACTTGTAATATTTGTAGCTACCAAGGAATGTTAAAACATAATATTTTTAGTCGCAAACTTCTCTATAAAATCCTTATTTTACTAGAAGGAACGTAACCAGACTGCAACCAACAGCTACTCTCCGGATTATGTGCCCCGCCGAGCGCTGAATTACAAGTTACAAGCCTGGCGCGTTAAGTGCAATAATTGCTTATTACCATCAAAACGCTAATGCTCCGATTGCAACAAACACCAGCCGAAAGACTGATCCTACTTAAAGGAGCTCTCGTGCTAGTCGTCACACACCACTTGCAGACTGCAGTTTCGAGCTGTTGGCTCTCGCCAGTGCAAGGTAGGCATGTGACGACCGACACGAGGATCACTTGACTACTTAGTACATTTCGGTATCTTTGGGATAGCGACATGTAAAATAGTCAGCAGGCGCCATCTAGCGGTCCAGTGTCTGTTGCAATCGAAAAATAAATAGCCTGACTGGATTTGGCATAGTTCAAATGTGCTTTTAGAGGGCGGAATATTAAAACATAATATTTTAAGTCGCGAACTCCCCTATAAAATTCTTATTTTACTATAAGGAACCTAACCAGACTGCAACGAACAGTCACATGGCCTGGAGAGGAGCTGTTGGTTGCAGTCTGGTTACGGACTATACCCCATAGAAAAAAATCCATTGGGGTTATATCTGGAAAACGAGGGGGCCATCGAATAAATCCATTGGTACCTATCCAATGTTGAGGGAAAATTTCGTCTAAATAATCTAGGCAAATCTGGGAATTGTGGGAAGGAGCTCCATCTTGTTGAAAATATTGAAAATTGTGTCGATTATCTAAAGGTGGGTCATCTAAGAATTCATTAAATTCATTTCCCAAAAAGTTTAGGTACCTTTGACCACTGAGGTGACCATCACAAAAATAAGGACCTATTAAATTGGTGCCTAAAATACCTATCCACACATTTATTAAAAAACGATTTTGAAACCTAGTCGGTATATGCCAGTGTGTATTTTCAGAAGTCCATTTGTAATGAATATTGCAATTAAATAATCCATTATTGGAAAAATTTGCCTCGTCGGACCAAAGTATTTTACTACATATTAATGGCTCGGCACGCTTCTTTTCCAACAGCCACCTACAAAAAGCCGTCCTCCTTGGTTTGTCCCCCGCTTGTAAATTGTGATCTTTTTTGGCTTTATAACACCGGTGACCATTTTTCTTTAAAATTTTTCTAGCACTTGTTTTATTTACATGACAAGCAATTTGAATATCTCTTAATGATGTTTCCAAATTCTCTGTATTTCTATTTCTTACATAATTAATAACTCGGTTTACCTTATTTACATTATCAGTAACCACTGTTCGAGCTTGTCTTCGTCTTTAAAAATGAACCATTATGTTTCAGTTTCGTAACTGATTTTCTGAACAGAGTTTTATTCGGCTGTAGTGCTTGTGGAAATCTGTTTCTATATTCTACTTGAGCTAATCCAGAGTTAAAATTGCATTGGCAATATGTAACGAACATATTATAACGATCAATGTAAGTGAAAATAATTTTTAAAAATTCTAAATTCTTAAACGAGTGTGATTGAGTGAGAGTTTAAGTATTAACTGAGATGATCTGTTAAAAAATTAAATTGTCAAGTTTGTTCATAGCCAACTATTTTAAAATAATTGAAATAATAATGAAATCATGAAATACAAACAAATGGATATTATACTTAAATTAATTGGTAAAGACATTTTAACTTTCTGAGCAAGGAGTGACGCTTTTATGGAGGACCTCTATGCATTGGCATAACTGCGAATACTCTTTCCATAATTGCTCCATATTGCTTTCTTCATTATTATTTTGTTTTTGTTACCTGAATTTTACTTTATTCTTCTTAATTGTGTTAATGTTTTATTATAGCAAAGATTTGAACAGCTTATTGAATTATTTTTTGTTTTATTTAATCATACTTCTCCACGGCAATTATAATGCTTGTTAAAAAAAATTATTGATGGTTTAAAAAAAATGTTTTTATAATTACTAATGTAGTACCAATGAATAAATATAGCATGTGGTATATCGTTGAAAAGGGAGGAAAATACTCTATTTAATGGCGCCATTTCCCGCCCGTTTCAATATAATTTTGTTAACAGCCTGAAGAGTAAATCTGAAAATACAGCGGTTTTGAAAAAAAAAATAGATAAAACCTCGTTGAAACACTGTTTTGCAAAAAATTTTCGCCTTAGAATTTTTCTCGTATCTCTTCAAATAACGGAGATATTTGGCCTACACGTTTTCCGCCTTTTCGACATTTTCCGCCATAACTCTTAAAGTAGGCCATGGATTTCAAATGTCTTTAAGCCATTTTATAGGTTATATAAATCGGCACAATTTTCCTAAAAAATTTTTTTTTTGTACGACCGATATTAAGTGAGATATTCTCGAGTGCCCTGATAAAATGGACAGCCTCTATGTTTGTCCGTTGATTTTGTTTATATTTGTGGTTTTTCATTATATAACCTAACCTAAGCTCTTCCTTTATTACAAGAATTTGTGGTACTACATACATCAGGCGTCCGAAAATTTAACTAAAATATAGAAGTAATAATAGATGATTTATATTTTTACAATAATTTATATACAAATTTTTTGGATTTGATATAAAAATTGCCATAAATAAATTTACAAAATTTAGAAAAACCCTTTTTCATCTTTGTTATGCGAGAGTTGGTTTTAAAACATTTTATTAAAATCCTGTAAAAAGAGTTAGGTAAAACTTCAGCTACATCCTGTATACTTTTGAACCAATCAGGATAATACATATTTTAGTGTCTACCATGATCAGATATGTAGGATACCAATCTTTTGATGACTACCGCTTATAAATTTATGTACTTAACCTTGTTACCAAAAAGGATGTTGCGTACCGGTATATCTTTTAAAATTATCGACCTATTGTTGTGGGTGATTATCAAACAATACTCAGAACCATATCACACTTTAGTACTATAAGACTATTATTAGGGTATCTTTTTTTGCAGTCCCGGCTGCACCATAATTATTAATGATTTCCTACTGTTAACTTTGATTCATAGATTAGTTTTTCATTCTGAATGGATGAGATAATATTATTGCTTTCCATTCAATTAACTTTTACAAACATGTTGACACAGTTCATTAATAATTTTTTTTTTATACATTTATTTAACGTCGGCCTATTTCCGCTACTAAGGCCTAACACCGACACCTGTAGACGAGCTACCCCCAGCCAGGAATTTTTCCGAACCTCTTCCCTTAAGAAGAGTAGGGATCTTTTACTGGCCTAACATTTAATAGACAAGGAACCTACGGCTTTACATCCCCTCCGAAGGATGGTATATCCCCTATACAACCCTCGCCTAAGGTTTTATAGCTTCCGTGCATACACTGATATACAAGCCGCTGGAAGATGTGTGAGGCGAGGACGCGGTCTTCGTTGGGACGGTCACCCATTTAACTACTAACCGCGCCTGACGTTGCTTTACATTGCATATCGAAGTATGTACATAATAAAGACGTACCTACGCTCGCGCACCCTTTTAATAAATAAGTTAAAGGATTCTAAGTACAAGTATATTCTATTAGCAAAGCTTTTTCAAGGATTTTAGATAAATAACTCAGTGGTGTTATAGGCCTATGATTTTGAATCAATTGTGGATCTCCCTTTTTATATAAAAGAATTATTTTACCTAGTTTCAGTATGTCCGAAAATTACCCGAGATTTATTGGCAGATTGGTAAGATACGCAAGGGAGTTTGCAAGAACGCTTTTGCAAAGTTTTAAAAGCTTTATAGGAATCTCGTCAAACCTTGTTAAGTTTTTATTTTTCATATTTTCAGTAACAGCAATAATTTCATCCCCTGCGACTGGTTCAAATGAAATAGTTGTATTAATCGGTCCGGTGGTTGTGCAGCTATTAGATATTTTATTTCCAAAGTGCATGTCCATTCTATCTTTGACCCAAGTAAAGAATTATTTAGCAAATATTTCACACATTTTTTTTTCCATCATTTACTTCATCGTCAACTTTTATACCGATTTTCTTATTTTTTTTTTTTGTTTTTCTCGACCCAATCTGCTATTAATGATTTGCTATTAGGTTTTATTTTTGTTCTGCAAATTATTAATTTTATTGGTATTAATTTCAGTTATTTTATTAGTTATTTTATTATTAATATTTTTCTTATGATTTCTGAAAGATCTCATCAGTACGGGGCAACCAGAGTTTTTGGCAATATAATAAAGCTACCTTAAGTTGCCCACTTCTCGTTTTATTTTTGCATCAGTTTGAGGGTTGTTATTTTTAACTGCCATTGCTTTCTTTTGACAACTTATATCTATACACCATTGAATGTGCGTCAAATATTCACTGTAATAATCATTAATATTATTATAGTCCTTAGTAAATAAGTTAAAGTAAAATAAATGAGCAAAATAGAACATGTTCTGCTCAGAAAGAAATCTACATGTCCTATTACTAATTAAATGAGGATAGTACAGTTGTTTTCCGTCAAACTATAACTAAATAAATGGACTTTATGATCAGATATGTGTGGGTCAATTATTGTCAATTTATAACAATTCTCTGTTAGCATAGTTCAAGAGTGCTTCTAGAGGGTAGAAATATTAAAAGATAAGCCCAGCCAGGCTATTTATTTTTCGATTGCTACAGACACTGGACCGCTAGATGGCGCCAGCTTACTATTTTACATGTCGCTATTGCAAAGATACCGAGATGTACCAAATAGTCAAGGGATCCTCGTGTCGTTCGTCACATGCCTACCTTGCACTGATGAGAGCTAACAGCTCGAAACTGCAGTCTGCAAATGGTATGGGACGACTGGCACTAGAGCTCTTTTAAGTAGGATCAGTCTTTCGGCTAGTGTTTGTTGCAATCGAAGCATTAGGGTTTTGTTGGTAATATGCGATTATTACACTTATCGCGCCAGGCTTGTAACTTCTAATTCAGCGCTCGGCGGGGCACTTAGCCCGGAGAGTAGCTGTTGGTTGAAGTCTAGTTACATTCCTTATAGTAACAGACGAACGAAAACAGATGCAGAGTACATAGTCAATAATTATCACAAATGCGTAAAATTAAATATTCAAAAGTATTTGGGAACCGATCTGATAAACAGTAAGCATAAAAAAACTGGCGGAGATTAAACAAAATATAAATATTTAAGAATGCTTGAAAGGTCAATGGTTGTACTATTTTCGTTATCGCTATTGTCTCATTAAGATAAACGTAAACTGCTAAAATTAAACAAAGTCACAGTATGGAGCATAGTAGATAAATAAACAATAATAAGCAGTTAATGTGGCAGTTGCTGTCTTTTAACAGTAATATATCGACCTCTGCTGGAGATCTGATAAGAAAAGTGTTTAATTATTTATTCATTATTCTATTGTTTATATTTTCTTCGCAATTAGGATCCGCAACATTGTAACAAGGTGAATTTTTGGGAAAATGAACCAACAGAAATTTTAGTAGTTACTTGTACCCTAATATTAATTGTGAATTTTTTTGTCTTGAAATGTGAATAAATGCTAAAAAAATAATAAATTTTTGAATAACTGGGGCCCTTCCATAGCCTACATATCTAGAATTGTAGGACCATTTCATATATTCTACCAATAATAATAATAATAAGGACGAAAGAATCTATCAAGATATAAAGAAAACTGGGAATTTAAATACGGTCTAAAGGCTTTATGGACGTTTGATGGTTAAATCACCAGCTCAGTGGCTCAACGTTAACGTGTTAGGCTTACGACCAAGGAGTCCTGGCTAGGGTATGGATGTTTACTGGTGTTTTTCATGTGATACCGAGTTGGTGGCAGTGGACTAATCGAGGCTATGTGACAGACAACACGGCTAGTTGCTGTACCACTCCTGAGTTCGAGTCTCTGCTGATACAGATGGCAATGTCGTAGGGAATGGTCGTTGTATAATTGTCTATATGTATGTGTCTTGGTTGAGTGGTGGAATAGCTAATATGCTAAACTCCGCCAGGACGTTAATCTAAACAAAAGGCGATAAAAAAAAGTGAACTGACAGATGTGGTAGGAATCGTGAACACGAAACAAACCTAGATGGATATGTATCAAGATTTAGGGTATTTTCTCATTTGCTTTACTTAGCTCTCTTATGGTTTATTATCATGGGCACAACACTCTTACAATTTATCTGGTGTATTTTGTTTCTATGTGCCAAGTAGAATTCAGTAATAGTTGTGGTCCTTCTTTGAAATGGGTTCGTAGACAAAAAAAAGAAATGTCGCAGGCAAATAATTTGCACTGTTTTGGAATAAGCGGGTATATTTCTCTAGAAACCCAGACGAAAATGTACATACATTTATAAGAAGTTCAAAATAATTTTGTTCCAACATTTGCTCTACGTTGCTCGCTTATGGTGAAAAGATAAGGAAGAACATACTTTTGGGAAACTTGGATGCGCTTCAGAATTTAAAGATTAAGAGCAAAATTTCATTGAGAAGTTTGTTTGTAAGGAACAAACATATCAGATACTGGTGCAGTGGCGGTCATGATCACATGAACTTTGTAAATCTACCGATTACCAATTATTAAGATCGCTCTACCCTACATTTACTTTCAACGGATCACAATAAAATATGCCCAACAGTTCTGTATTAGTCCCATCCGAGACAGGACAATAAAAAAGAAACACACTATTTTGTCGACATTTCGGTTATTTGGCACATACTTCTTCAGGGTTTAATAGTTATAATTAGGGTGACTCTATGTACTTATTTTAATTAGACAGTACTTTCTTTTCGGATAGTGTCCTACTGTCCTTAAAAGTTTCATTAAGTACACCTAAATGTACTTCTTTTTCTAGAGATACAAAAAATTAGGAATTTAAATTACCATTTGCTTTTTGTTCGAACTTAAATGAACTGAATGTTTTGAACGTGTGAATTTGAGAAAATATATAAGTTTCATGAAATCAAGTTTTTTATTCCATTATTTCTATCATCATTTTATTTATATCAAGTTTGTTATTTTGTTATATTATGTATTAGAATATAGAATACTTGGTCTTTTCACTTGATACAAATATATTTGGTATTTTATATTTTTAAGCCTTGCGCCCACGAGACCTACATTTCGAAGACAATATAATTTTAAATAAAAGTTGTAACTTTTAATTTAAGGCCGTTTGACCTTGAAAACCTAAATTTTTTGCCCGCGGGCGCATTTTTACGCCCTGCTACCTCAACTTTGATAAAAAGCTACTTTTATCATTGTGTTTCTTTTTCTAGAAAAAATATGTTCACCCTAGTTATAATGCGACATCTATTTAAACGTTTATCATTAGATCCCCTTGCAGCTGATGCTACGTGTACACAGCTGTGCTATGATGTTTCCCAAGAAAGAGGCGTATAATGAAAATCAGCCCCAGTCCCCTACAGGGACATCCCAGCACTATTCATTCTTACAGTACATTGCCAGATTATGATGGAATGGCATCGATCAGAAACCCTAATTTTCCTCCACCATATGAGCGGAGAATGAGAGAAAATGTGCAGCTTACACTCTGTAGCTGGCAAAACAATGGGCATTAGACTTATAACTGGTAAAATGTTGGCAAGTTTTTGCTGTAATGGTAAACTGATGGCAATGTGTGTTTATACGGTATTGCTGTTATTGAATTTTTGGAATTATTTTACCACCGCTGGTGTATTAAATGTTTAATAGTATGGTAGCTAAGTCGGCTAGAGCGCGTTATATGGCAAATTCGCCCTGGTGTGACACCACTGTGCTGTGACGTTGTCTGCGTTTTTAAAAATGTTTAATCCCCCTCCGGACAGCCTTTGGCTTTGGATTTGGGGATTGTCTACTATATGTGGTGTGTTTGTGATGTTTATTTCTTTTACTATGAAATTACAGCATTCTTAAAGTGTTATGTAAAGAAAACTTATTACAAACTTATTTTACCGTCAATCAAATCGGGTTGGCTTGATGCATAGTAACTAATATGCACTAAATGTAGTAATGGGTCATTACTTTACGCATGAAAGTATAATTGAAATATTTGTCAACACAGAAACAACGAATATAAAATTATGCAATTGTAGGGGCTAATATGAATGATTTGCAGATGTTCGAATGTCAATAACATCTCTCTTCATCTCACGAAAAACTCGCTCAAAATTGATTTACATCAAATAATTTAAAACTCAACCATGAGAAAACCCAAAAGCTCACCATATCTTCAAACTTCTAAGAATATATCTGGACGATAACCTTAACTGGTCACTTTATATAGAACAACTTAATTTGAAGCTCGCTATAACTACTTTTCTTTTCAGAAAACTAAAAGATTTTATTGATTTTAACGTACTGAAAATTACTTATTTTTCTCTTTTTCATTCAAAACTGTGTTATGCAGTTGTATTGTGGGAAAATTCCTCTCGTGCAATAAAAGCTTTTCGGAAACAAAAAAAAATTGTAAAAAGTCTTGTGTTAACTTTAGAGAACACTTTCAATCTATATTTATTGAAGAAGGCATTATTCCTCTTCCCTCATTCTATATATATAATTCAGCTTGATCTAAATTCATGAGAGCGTCTACAATTTCTCTACCCACTCTGATTACACTATACTCGTTCTGCAGGCCTTCTTATGAATCCACGATACCGATTAACAGTTAGTGACAAAAAATTCTCTCAGTCTAAATCTATATAATCATTTGCCTACACAAATCAGGCAGTTAAATCTAGTTGACTTTAAATAAAAAATTTAAAAAATGTGTCTTAAAACACTGCTTTTATTCTGTTGATGAATATTTACGAACTCCTTATACTTATGCAGTGATCCTACAGGCATGAATATTGTATGCATTTACTTGCAGAATTTGCCATTTTATTTCATCTTTTCCCATTAGTTTTGTTTTTATTTTGTACTTGTATATTTGTTACCTTTATTTGTTTATCTGTCATATACATATAATTCTTGTGACGTACTTAATATTAAAATACATTATTTTACTTCGACTGGTAACTCCAGATACATGTGCTCTGTTGGCTTGCTACAAATATTGAAAAAAATGTGAGTGTAGTCAAATAAAGCCTATCTATCTATTTATCACATATTTTTCAGATTGTTTCAAATATCTTTTCGTATAATGATTGTATTTAGGTAAACACAATCGACAGGGATCGAGTGCATTCGTTAATACCTGCTTATCATTAAAATATTATTGTAATGAACTGAATACATATTTACGCTTCCTCTGTCATTACCTTTGAATTGCCATTAGCGATAAGTGTAGCGATTGCTCGTTTTTTGTTATTTATATTAGTTTAACGCTATTTTTCATTTCTGTAGGTGACGTCCAGGTAAGTTTTTTTTCTTCCATTTTGTTTCAATAACAAACTAAACATTTTAACTTCTAAATCATAACTTTATTTAATATTTACAACTACAATAATAACGAACCTTAACTAAAATAAAATATACAAAAATATAATACTTTAAAGGTAAATAGCTAATACTTGAAGCATGTTTAGATAATAGGCATTGCGACTGCAGACTAGGGTGTACATTAAAAAAGGTCCAACGAACTTATATCCAACAAACTCATATCTAAAATTAGTCGTTACAAGAATAGGTACAGATCAATCAATATACAATACGCAAGCACTTGCCTGAATTAAACCATTAAATTTATTACCTAACAAAATTCTTATAAAAAAAATTATGCATATTAGACCTTGATTTTGAAATTAGAAGGGTATAAACAATATGGTTCCTTTTTTTTACAATAATTATTGCTTTCTAAGTGCTGATAATAAACATCTTAAAGTTATCACAACCATGACATTAATTAGTAGGGAACCAGGACGTCTGAATTTCACAGCTTGTATACCACTTGGGAAGCTAAAAAAACTGAAGATTGTAAAATGGCCTGCTATAGCCGAATTTTTGAGTGGCATTAATTTGGAACTACAAAATCAGTGAAATGGAGGTTTTAATTTGTTTAATTTGCCATATCTCTTTTATTAACATTAAATTGTAAACAGGTAATACTCAAATACAATTGTTCACAGTGAAATTAATAAAGTTAAAGAAATTAAGAAAATCAACTGCTTTATTATTAAAAGAAAATAGAAATAAGGCAATTTTATGAAATTTGCAGCACAAAATGCTGTTGCATGCTAACTTTATTATTATTATATCAAAGATAGCTAGGTATTATAAGCGACATAGTAGGCAATGAAACAAAGACATTTTTTACTAAAACTTTTTCAAATTTTGTTTAGTTTTCTAGAAAACAGCTGTTAAAGTGCCTGTATTATTTTCATGCCTTTCTATCCTATGGTTTCATCTGTGCATTGCCAGTATCACATCCTGTGCCATATCGATTACTGCTACTTTTGTTCAATATAATAAAAATATTAATAATGAGGAAAAATAACAAAGACGAATTTTATGAGGCAACTACAAAAAAGTTACGATTTAGGATGAAAATGTGAACAACCAGTTTAAGCTTCTTCTACAGACAACTGAAAGGGTGTATTTATTATTGCTTTGATGGCCTTTATTAAAAAAAAACGTAATTAAGATGGTTATTAAATTATTTCATAGTTCACGTATCAGGAATATTTCTTTAATATGCTAGTACTATAACGAGGTTCTTTACGACCATATATGTCATAAACATTATAACACCTATTATAGTACATAGATAATTTTATTATAGATAAAATTCTATTTTAATATACATGGTATTCTAATATTGTGAGCCAATAGCGTAACGGATTCTAGATACTTTTATTACAGTTTATGTCCAAAACAAAACGTTCTTCAACATTTTGATAAAAAATATTAGTTTACGATAATACTTCTACCCAAATTACTAGATATGGCTCCCCATTTTCCAATTGATTTCAAGTCAGAAAGAATTTCACTTTTTTCCTTGGAAGAATCACAAAAATTTGGGCTATCAAAGCCATGTGCTTCAGATTGTGTCAAATTGCCAAGAAACAAATGCGAAATATTTGTGATGTTTCTTTAAAGAATTGCAAGGTTTTAGTTTTGGTTTCACAAGGCCAATAAAAAATTTATCACCAGAGCGGAAAGTGTGGTCTTTAAGGTTCATAAAATGGAGCGTGTAAGTCGTAAATATAAAAAATGTCATTTAATCGATGTGCATAAGAACTCAGCCAAGGGTTAAAAAAAATTTAAACTAAACTTTGCTCCCATAAGTTATTAATTTGTTTGTTAATTATCACTTCTTGACAACTTGAAATAGGAAAACTGATAGCAAAATCTTGTTTTATCAATGTTAATTAAATGTGCATTTAATTTGATTAATAAAGCATGGGTAATTGAAACAAACGTAATACCGGTTGTTTGTGAATTGGTGGAAGTCGTTCAACTGGAGACAGTTCACCGAAGAGGTTTGTTACACTTACTGTATCATATTTATTAAGACAAAAAAATAAGACGATAGAAAAGTATGAATATTTAAATGTTATGTTAAGCTAGCTGTGTTTTACTGCGAAGCTTGACGATCAAATTACTGAAAGCCCACACAGTCGTACGTCTCCTTAAAGGATAAAATACGTCCAGAGATTGAAGGAGATACCTATTTACTTGCTTCAGTAATCTAAAAGTATTATTTGGCCCAATTTTGATTTAAATACATAATTTTCAATGATATTCTTAAAATTCTCTGTGACTTACACAGTACAATACAAGATAAAGTTTTTATATTATCTTCTTCTAAAATGATTGCACATTAATTCATAACAAAAAATAAGTAAAATAGTTCTGGGATTTTCCGTAATTTTTTTTGTTAAAAATAATGTATCTACAATCGTGCGTGGTAACTAGTACTTTACCGCACGCAGTGTGGTAATGTGCTTTTTTGTTATTTATGCGGGATAAGTCCTATATTTTCGCTTGTTTTTTAGATCGGTAAATAGCTGTTTGCCTATTCTACTATTACCACATGACTATGAGTATTTCAAATATTTATTTGCGTGCGATAATCACACTTGTCGCCCGCGAATTGACAATAAAACATGCAAAATTTAAATAAACTGCGCATATCTATGCTAGAGCCATTTCTTGATTTTTCATTTAATGAATAATTTAAAAAACACACTCGAGAATACTATTTTTTAAAAGTGACATTTAAATGACAGGTGATAGTAATTTATGTCAACTTAAAGTGAATAAAAATCTGAAAATAACTCTTCTTCGTGTGCTCAACTCCGCTCTCGTGGGCAATAGACGACTTACCGCACTTATTGCACAATATGCTAGTATCTACAATCGCGCGGCAATGTGGGGTTTACATCATGAATCTGAGTCTGGTAACTAGCGCTTTACCTCACGCAGTGTGGTAAAGTGCTTTTATCTATAACCTTGCGGTAATCTGGTGTTTACCATAAGATTTTGAGTACGGTATGTAGTACTTTACCGCAAGCGGAGTTGTAAAGCGATTTTATCGCACTGGTTTGTTTTCATAGTAACAAATTCGAAAAAGTTTAACAATAACTGTTAGTTAATGAAGTTACGCGTACTAAAAAATGTTTCTTTTTGTATGTTTATTAATTAGTTCAAGGTTGTAGAATAAAAGTCGTATATAAAACGGCCTACGGGTGATAGAGTTTTTACCGCCTTTGGTGATTGTAAACCCCGCGTTGTTATCACCCATGTAATATAATGTACTTGTACTGGTTGGTTTTTATAGTAACAGAGAAAAAAAATGGCAGTAAGTCGTAATGAAGTTAGACATATTCGAAAATATTTCTTGTACTTATATTAATTAATTCGTGGCTACAGATAAAAAGTCGTATATACCATGGTTCTTTACCCCACTCGAGTGATTGCGATCCTCGCCTGTGAGTCAGTTTATAAACTTCACTTGCGTGCGGTAAAGACTTAGTTACAACCCTTATCATGTAATGTACTATTAATAACATTTTAGTCTAAAATTTAATTTACAAAACTGTAACAAGTCACATGCCTCTATAGCCTAATTTCGCATACACATAGCTACACATTTTTTAATTTAGATTGTGCCAATTCCTGAAAAAAAATTGCCGTGTTTAATTTATTATTTCTATTTGATCAAATCAAACAAGTATAATAAAAATTATAAATTGTTTTTTTTAGTTTTAGCGAAAATTAAGGTAATCTTTTACAAAAGAAAATATCTGGAACTAAAGAGGTCGTGGTTTACTACAATTTTTGGTGGTTCCGAGAGAAGTTATACAACTTACTAATATAAGAAAAATAAAACCGATTTATTAAAAAAAATCAATTATCAATATTTCCTTAAGGTGGGCATATCCAAGCGAGAGAGAGAGAGAGAGAGAGAGAGATCCAATAAGGAAATATTTATTATTTTTGGCCATAACTTTTTTAATACATATATTGGTAAAAAAAAGTATAAGACTAAGTAGAACTATGACAGGTGTAGTGATATGAATTTTCACTCAATAATTTCAGTTGTTTGGAAAATTAGTTAATTTAAAAGTACAAGATATGGAGATTGGCACCATTTTTTATTTTAAATTAACTAATTTTCCAAACAACTGAAATTATTGAGTGAAAATTTATAGTTCTACTTAGGTAGTCTTATACTTTTTTTATCAATATATGTATTAAAAAATACGATGGCTCTGAAGGGCCACAGCAAAAAATAAAAAAAGTAGAAATTTCTACTTTAAAGCAAGAAATTTCTACTTTTCAAAGTAGATATTTCTAGTTTTAAAGTAGAAATTCCTACTTTCAAAAGTAAGCTTTCAAAAGTAGAAATTTCTAGTTTTAAATTGGAAATTTCTACTTTAAGACTACAATTTTTCTTGTGGTGGTAAACGACTTCTCTTGTGGTGTAAGGTTGATCGATCATAAGTAGATAGGTAGATAGATGATCTTATTACCATTAAAAATATGGTGTCCCTTGAGGCTTGTAAAAATGAGACTAAATTTCTACGATTTTCCTGTGACAAGGTCGACAAGGATGTCTATCAATTATGTGAATTAATTTTAGAAGAGAAAAAATGAAGTTAAGGCAGATCCATTCGATACAGTTGATATTTACGTTTGTTTAGGAAACGAGATAAAATTCTTGTTAAATTTAGAGTAGTTAGTAATATCTAATTAATGTGATGAATGTTAAGAAATTTTAGTTGCAACTATACAACAAGATATTAAATAAAAAATATCTAACTATTTTCACTTTTTACATCAAACTTTTATCCCGTTTTTTATACTACATTGCAATTTTAAGTGTCGTTTTACACATTGCTCTGTTTTATTTATTTTAGTATAATTTCGAGAAATGTTTTAGTAAACCTAAATATTTAAAGTCAGTATTTATATCTTTACAAGACGGTAACCTACATTTTAAAGGGACAGTTCAAATTGGCTATATTTATGGGCATCAAAATCAATTTATTAAATGTAGATTCTGCGGGAACTAAATATTTTAATAATTTACTATTTTGATATGTCACATAACTAGAAATTTTACTAGATTACTGAAAACTTCTAGTATCTGGTAGATGTTGCTGTAAAAAGCTGTGGTATATGGATACGCACTGTATAAAAGATCATATGTTTGTATTATGTGAGGAGGAAAAAGTAAGCCAAGATACAATTTATTATAGGAATTACTTTTTTTTAACATAAGTGCCGTTACGTATGATGTCATCTATAACACTTTTTGGGAAGATACACTTAATTTAGAAAATGTCAAAACAGGTCTTTCGTCGGAATTTGAAAAGGGGACAAATCGAAGATTTTTCGAGGATTTTCTGTTAACAAACGCCAGTGCAGAATCTCAAAAATTTTGTTAAATCCTTCTCATCGCATTCATGTATGAATTTTTTAATAATTGTTAATATTTTCGATTGTTCTAAATCGAGATGTTCATCAAAAATTATGTTATTTAAAATGTTTTCTGGCGTCGCTTCTCTTTTCGAATAAATTTCAGATAAAAGTTCATAAGGGGTAAAATTTCGTAGAGTAGTTTCCCACCAGTCAATTATAGTTATAATTACTTAAAAAATGAAGAACACATAAAGCATGACGGCAAATAACACTAGAAGACATTTCTGTCTTGAAAATTGAATAATTGGAAAATAGAAATTTCTATTTTAAAACTAGAAATTTCTACTTTTGAAAGTAGAAATTTATACTTTAAACCTACAAATATCTACTTTGAGAAGTAGAAAGTTCTAATTTAAAACTAGAAATTTCTACTTTTAAAGTAGAAATTTCCACTTTTTAAATTTTTTGCTGTGGCCCTTCAGAGCCATCGTAAAAAAAAGTTATGGCCAAAAATAATAAATATTTCCTTATCGGATCTCTCTCTTGGATATGCCCACCTTAATACTCATTTAATTTGGGCTATATAGCAGCATTTATGCAAAACAATGTAACATAAAATAAATATTCTATTTTAGATATGAAGTTTTTGAATACAATCTCATTGTAACGATACTGAACAATTTCGTAAACTGGTCATTCAGCTTCTGTTCTAGCTATAATTAATAAAATAGCTTTGATAACAAATACCTAGCTAAATTAACGCCCCTTAAGTAATTTTAAGGCGTCTGTCCACAGTATTTCCCAATTTCCTCTGAGACACAGTCGAAAACGTCGTAGGCGATAGTGCAAGTTTTACCATGTTCTGCAAAATAAAATATACGTTAAATCATTGTGATTGTTGCTATGACATATACAATTTAAAAAATTGAGAAATCGAGGTCGCATATGTAACAGTGCGCAATATAGTCTGATAAAAATTACGCAAATGGTGTTACATACTTAAATCTTAATACATTTTTAATTGTGGGAAAAAACTGAGGCCTGTCACCTCTGGATGGTAATCTACTAATTCATTCACAAATGCGCATATTCTCTTACACATTGTTATAGTTTTTTTATATTGCTAATACTTATATCAGCAACAATAACATTAATAACAATTAATAGGAATCACGTACCATGTTAATACGTAGTAACGTGAACAGCTGTTGTGTTCTAGTTAAAGAAAATATATTTCATTTCCGAATAACTTGGATCCTGCTGTAATTAAGAAGATACGATACAAACAATATTCATAATTATGGAAAACGGTGTAGAAAAATATAACAATACATCAGTACCACAATTTTAGAATATTTAAACGGCTAGCTATCTCTTATGTACCCAAAGAGAATCTGGTAGAACTAACTGAGAACTCATGGACAAATGAGGGTAGAAACAAAATGAAATATTTTAAGTTATACAAAAACTTATCACAGATAAAGTGAAGTTGAGGTACCGTCATCGGTTTAAGCGCTGAGACCTCGATCGGCGAAGTTAAGCAGCGTTGGTCGAGTCCGTCACTTGGATGTAAACAATATAAACAAGATATTAAAAAAAAGGTACAAATGTATATACCTCTAAGAAAATAATTTCCCAGCTATATGCCATGATAAACATTGGTGCCTTAGAAATATGCGTATTACTTAATACAATTCAGATTATCGTATCTTTAAATAAAATATACAGCAGGTTATGGGCCCTGATAGAAATTAATAAGTATGCTTCATAATTGTGTTAACATTCCAGTTAAAATTAAATCTGGTAGAAGAAGGTATGACACCATATGAGATTTGTTACAACAAAAAACGAAATGTTTGATTGTAAAGTATATTTTTTGAAAAACTCCAAATGAAAGAAAATTCGATCCAAGGTCAAAGGGATGTATATTTTTTTAACTAAGTGAAACAAAAGCTTTAGAATTCAGAATGAAAAAAAATTTGAGAAGAAAATTAATTGAAAATATTTAAGATCATTTAATGTACGAAGTTTTGATCTGAAAATTGATTTGTTTAATACAAACCCCAGTCAGTCCCAGTTGTAAAGGGAATTGAACATGAAGAACCTGAATTGGTTGAAGATGCTGACCAAGAGAAAGTTATACAAAATGAAGATTTACCTGGAAAACATGATGTTGGAAGACTAAGGCTGATTCATGATAAATTGAGGGGGAATATAATTCCTATTAATAAAAAAATCGGAGAAAACCGGCAAACAATGCAGATAATTCAAATGTTTTTAAAGATTCATTATCAGAGCATAGGAA
Source organism: Leptura quadrifasciata (assembly GCA_963675555.1). Taxonomy (NCBI): domain Eukaryota; kingdom Metazoa; phylum Arthropoda; class Insecta; order Coleoptera; family Cerambycidae; genus Leptura; species Leptura quadrifasciata. The sequence goes on from OY776676.1 coordinate 8,668,985, forward strand.
GAAGGCCATGCAAAGAAAACACTAATTTCTCACAAAACTTGGGAAAGGAAATGGAACTTACCTAAAAATTAACTTAAACGACATCGTGAGGGGTATAACTATTAGGGCTCTTCCAGACAGGGCGCGATCTGATCGCGCGATCCAAACGCTTGCGATCTCGTGTTATAGTTATCACATTTGTACTCAGTATATCCCCTCCACACAGAGCGAGATCTGCGTTCGCTTTTCCACCGGGATGGTCACAATCAGTTTTGAATCTTTTGGAGGGGATATACTGAGTACAAGAAATGTGATGACTGGAACACGAGATCGCAAGCGTTCGCATCCCTGTCTGGAAGAGCTCTTAGAACCATTACTAAAGCGATTTAATGATGATAAATTATAACTTAGAGACAGAGAAATAAGGGAAAATTTCAAAATAATCATCAATAAGATACATTGTTATATACATTACCATCTATGGCTTGAGGAGTGATTAGATATTTCTTTTGGGATCTGTTGAGACATAGATGTACCGCTTGAACTGTGGCTAAAATGTAGTCCTTTTTCGTAATGCCTTCTGTGTAAAGTTTAACTAGTCCTTCCACGGTTGGGAAACCTTTTTCGTTAACCTGTGAACAAGAAATAGAAATGGGAGATATAGAATGATAATATGAATATATTATCCACTGATTCAATTATATTTACATAATTGCAAATACTAATAGTGGACAAAATAAAGGTTAAATAGCTGTATTTAGAATATAAAAATGACATTAAACGTTTGTATTAAGTTGGCTGTGTTTTTTATGGTGTTTGGTTATCGGTTTTATGTGTTTTTGCCTTGTGTCAAATATTTTAATGAAAGTGTTAGAGTATATTCTATTTATTTTTATGTCATAGTATATTATAATACCCAGCAGTAAATGAGAACTTCTAGTGATTTTATTTAAAAGCCATTATTATTATTATTATTAATACTCCATATAGTATATTATAGGCATATACTGCAAGTATAAGTTATTCTGTTGCCAAATCTAAATGTGAAATTGGTAATGGTGATTATTTTCATATTCTCATATTACTATAAGATACTCAATCAGATCCAGTCCAGTCGGGAGCTTTGACTAAATCAGATTTCTTGTCAGATTAAATGCTGCTGAAGGGTCAGGGAAAGGAGAATTTGCTTCTTATTCTGCTATACGATCTCTTTCTTAATTTTCCTCTGTAATTTTTCCGGGAAACTTGCACACATAACTCGGTCAAAAATATTGTGACAGTTCTGTATCAGCGTAGAGATCATTCTGTTTGATTCAAGAGCCTCAACACCACTTGGCTGCCTCTGGATACGACACATCCTTGCCAAACTAAATTTTGTATCTGTCTTTGAGAAACGTCGGGACACAAGATGCCTTTCATCATACTCCTAGTCATCTCGTCTGGGGACACAGCTTTATATGGAATGGTAAACTTGTGGATGGGAAGACAGCTGGCACCCTTTGCCTTGTGAAAACTTGAAGTAATGAAGATATCGACCCTCTGAATTATTTGCAGGGAATATGGTTGTCTCACAGGACATTCATAAAATGTTACCTCTTTAAAGCAGCCTCTATCAGTACTGCCCAAAATCCAAATTCAAAACTTCTTTATTAAAATTAACAATATAAAAGTACCTCACCAGGACCTATCCTGGAACGATCATGCATCCATCGCGTTGATCGCGATGGTCGGTTGCAGGACCAGGAGGAGTAAGCCTAGTTCGGTTGAAACAACAATTAAAATCTTAAACCTAAACACCTGCTGCTAATAGACAGATTGAAAAAGTTGGTGTCATTAAAATATATCTAAAAAACAGACTTAACAGAACTAAAAATTACATAGAATAATTATAAATATTCAAAAGAATAGTTACAATACGCACTTGGTATATTATATCATTAGTTTTGTTCAGATTTCTCTGACATATGTTTCGGCTTTTCGACCATTTGGTAACCGAGTGGTCGAGAATGCCGAAATACCAGATTTCATTCGACCCGCAAATTGAGCTTTGACATATTGGTCTTACTTTTCAAAACTTCCGAACCTTAAAGAGTTTTTAAAATATCCGCCAGTACCAGTATAATATGGCGTAACCAGTTGTTTTTAGAAATCATTCAGAGAAAGGTTGTGGGGAGTGGAGTTTAAAAAATTAAGTAACATTGTTCTCTGAAATGGCTCCATCAATTTTGGTTAAACTTAACATGGATATTCCATACCATAGCGTTACTATTACACCTAAAAACAGAGAGGGCAAACCAACCTGATTTAGGTTGTAAAAAAAGGGGGTTTGATTCGAATAACTTAGTTTAGGTGCAGCGGTTGAGCGAATTCAAGCGTAAAATAAAAAATTCGTATATTTGCAATTATTCAGATTTATTAAGTCAAGATGAAAGACTTAATCCACAACATAATATATATACTCCCCGATACGTATCTTTTAGGTGCAGTACATAAAAAAGATTATTCAATGGCCACTAATTTCTACGCTTTGATTAACTTATACCGTAAGATTGGATTGATTGAATTCAAATATTTATCTTTAGTATACGCTTGTGTAGTCGCGTCTCGGAGAGACCGCCACGCCATCTCGCGGATTCGCCGCGTCAATAAGTAAGTGGCGAATTTGAAATTTGCCCAATTTAACATGTTACACATGTGTATTATATAAGTGATTTTGTGTAAAATTAAGTGTTATTTCTCCAAATAAAATGATAATTGAAATTACTTGTGGCTTTTTGCCTGTAAATACAAGTATTTTCCGCAAAAAAAGCTTGAGCAAAGGGAAAAAATTGCTTGAAAGTTTTCACGTAAGTGACGTGAAAGAAATGGTTGACGGACAGAGTAGAAAATTAATTGGAACTGTTTTAAGGGAAACCCCAGGAGCTCATAGCACTCGAAAGCATGAAAATACGTATACTCCGGTAGTACAGGTATTTTTTTAATTACAATAATACATATAAAAAAGGTTAAAAGTAATGAGTATGACATGTATTGGAAATCCTAGCAACAGGTGTAATGTTGCTATGTTTTTGCAAAAATTGCATGTTTGTAGAATATTGCAGGAAAATTTGAATACTTGTCTTAATTTTTATACAATTTTTTCTGCAGCTCGAATTTGACCGTACAATTTTGGACACACATTGCAACTGTAAAGCAGGAAAGGGCTACTGTAAACACGCCGCGGCAATTTGCATTTTCGTGAATGTAGAAAATACATGTTCAAAAACGGATCAACCTATGATATGGAATCGACCTCCACAAATACAACTTGATAAGTACCATAAAGGATGTAGAATTGAAACGTTATTTCCTTGCGAAGGAAATCGACAGGACCACGTTTTTGGATTTGAGGATTTAAAAAACATTAACGACCAGCATTTGTCTGAAGACTCTCCACAAAATGAAATAATCAAGAGCGAAATCGAATGCCACAATCAAAGAGAAGAGAGAATGATCGAACAGGAAAAAAGAAATATCGCAAAGAAAAGTTTTCTTGAAAAATTATACTATTTGCAGAGCAACTCGAACTTTCAAGTTTACAATGCGTATAATTGTTTGCCACAACAAAATACAAAGACAAAATTTGCGAAAATTAGTTGCCCACAAGAATATTTATACAAATATGAGGAAATCAAAGTCGACAAAGAGAAATGGATGGAAATCGCTTTCAATTCTATAGGCCAATCGAATACTTACATGTGGTTGCAAGAACGACGCACAAGAATTACCTGCAGTGAAAAGGCACACAGAATCAAAACAAGAGTAGCAAATTTTGACACATTGGCAGAACAACTCAGTAAGCAGAAAAATAAAGCACTAAAACCGATCGCTATGCAATACGGACTTGAAATGGAATCAACAGCAAGATTAATGTTTGAAGAAACATACGGATACCAAGTTCACGAAGTCGGTCTGATTGTGTCTTTAAAACAACCATATCTGGCATGTAGCCCTGATGGGATAATAGACACTGGTGAAAATATGGAGCTTTTGGAAATCAAGTGCCCGTACAGTTGCGAGAACACCATGATTGTGGATTTCCAAACTAAAATGTCATTTGTTCCATATCTCATGTTCGATGAAAATGGAGAATTATTTTTAAAAGAAACTGACAAGTATTACACGCAAATTCAAGTTTCCATGTATATTTTGGGAATTGAAAGGTGCCATTTCTTCGTATATTCGTCGCAAGGTCACGTGTGCCTGAAAATACCAAAAAATGAGTCATTTTTATCAATATTGATTCCAAAAATCGAAATGTTTTATTTTGAATATTTTATTCAATCTTCTTAATACATAGCAAACATTACATTGATTTGTATTGTGATTAAAAAACATATTTTAATGTTAATTACAACGCAGATTTTTATATATTTTACAATAAAGAATAACAATCATTTTTTTACTTTTTGCGGATAAGGGGTTCTTTATTATTGGCCAATACACAGGCTACGTACATGATTTTGTCCATATGAGGAATAAGTTTTATATTTATGTGTTCTAGGATTTTAAATACTTTAATACGTTGAATACTTCTTTCGACATGGATTCTCACTGAAGCTATCGAGTATCCATGTAGTACTTCTTCGCGCGAAAATTGCGGATTAAAAGCAAAAGGCGGCATAGTGAGTGTACATTTTCTTTGTGACAATTCTTGCTGTATTCCAGGAAATCCCTTGTCAGCTAAAATTTGATCCCCTGGCTCAACCAGACTCAGAAAACCAGAGTCATTAACTATAATACAGTCAGACGTACGACCTCCATATCCTTTCGATACAAAATTTATATATCCACTTGGAGTAATAGCCACCAAATATTTTAAAGTAAAATGAGACTTGTACGTAGAGTACATAGATGCACGCATTTCAACAGTGGGGGGAGTTTCGCAAAAAAGCTCAGTGCAATCAATAATTGCTCGACAGTTCGGGTAATTTTTGAACGTTTCTGGTAAAGTAGCTTTTACTGCCTCTTTTGACGGCCAAAAAATCCACGTTTCTGTGTGATAAAATACCGTTTCCAAAACACTATAAAAAATATCACATGCTGCCTTGTTTGATATTTGAAACAAGCATGCAAGAGCAACAAAATTCAACCCCAACTTCATTTTCATTAAAAACATTAGCAGCCTGTCTTCAGCTTTCATTACTTTAAAATATCTTGGCTGGCCATGAACATTTGGTTTAATAAAATTTAATAAAATATGGAAAAAAGATTTTGTTATTCCACACAATTGTTTGAAAGAACTATCGTCTTGCATATCATTGTACCATTGAAAACCATTTCGCATTTCACAATCAGGACCCACACGAACAGATTTTGTGCAAACATTTTGTGGTTTTTCAATAACAAAAACTTGTTTACTTTCCTTCTTTAAAGTAACTGTAATACTCGTTTGAGTTGCAGCTTCGTTTGTTGAAGAATCTTGCCAGCAATATAAAGTTGATGGTTGGTATTCGACAGTTTCTTCCACGTTGAAATAGTCGGTTTGCACACTCATATCTGTGCATGGTCTTAGTGACGATTCCGGTGCTTCGATTATGTCATCGAACGAAATTTCCTGTCCGAGATCTTCTTCAATGCATTCTTCTGTTGAAATAAAATAAATGACATGTAATTAAATTCATACACTCTGCAAATTGTATCATTTATATCGACAATACTAAGAGTAGAAATACACTCAACTCTCGGGTCTTTAAACTTTTCGGGACCAAGATCTCTCGTATCTTTAAATAAAATTTCATGTGTCGTCATTGACTAGAAATACGAAGTAAAAACATGCGTTTTAGTTCTAATGTGAACAAAGCTTGACTTTTGCGGTTTACTACAAAAAACCACGCAAGAAGTTTAATAATTTTTTAATTGAATTTTTTAAACGAATTTTTTAACTGTTTCTGTTTCATTCAAAGATATAAGAGAATCATATTAAAGACCTGAGAGATTTTAAAGAGTCGAGTTTAAAAGATCCGAGAATCGAGTGTAACATTAATAACTATAACAAATAAAAATACCTTCAATTTTTTTCTTATTTTTGGCACGATTCTCTGCTCTTGCTGCGCGAGCACAAGCTTTTGGGTTCTCTTTTTTCCAAGGAAATATTGTTGGAATATATGCCTCTTTTCGTGGATCATTAGATTTCTCTCCCCCTGAGAAATGAGCACTACAAATCCTGGTATGTTTAGTAGGAGTCCAGGGTATTTTATTAATTCTATAAGAAATCCAATTATTCGTTATAAATTAAAAAAATTTTTAGAAGAATGCAGAATTTTTAAAACAAATTTTCTACATATTTTGACAAGTACCTAACCTAAACTTACAGAATTACAGATGAACTGCATTAAAGTTTTCTATTTAAAACCTGCGAATATTACTTACTCTTTACGTCGAACAGAAATGATCCATTTCTTTTTTCTTTCACCTTCCCATGGGCGATTTGGAAATGCATAAAATTGTAATTCCGGGTTTGTGTTTCGTCGATTAGTGCAACCCGGGACACAACAAGCTTGCCCAGTATTTTTTACACCACTTTTGTGCATTTTATGTGCTATTAAATGTTTATTTCGCATAAAAAATTGTTTTTGAAACTTTGTTTATCGTAGTTTATCGGCGTGATGAAGTTTGTTTACCACTTATTTTTTGACACGTTCTCACCACTACGCGGCGCCACTATAGTCACTACACAAGCGTATAGCGTAAAAATTCCAAAAAAATGTCAATTACTCGACTATACTTTTCCTAATTTTATTAAAATTCCAAAAATTATAAAAAGGTCGGCAACCTGAATTAAAGTTGCAAATGAAGAAATAAAATGTCAAAATCAATTTTAATTGCTTTTTCCTGCAAGTACAATTTCATAAAACTATTACTTATGTTATCATCCTATACTTAGTAATCATTTTTGTTACTAAAGATTATTGTAATTTCCGTGGATATTCAAATAAGCGCGATAGAGAAAGCATTAACCGTGAAATTTCGAAATAAAAAGGCTACAACTGTTATATAGTAGAATAGGTCGCATAATGCTTGCAATAACTATATTAATAAAATGTTTCAATTATTATAGGAAGGAAACAGACACTTATAAAACTGGAAATATACTTACGGCATCCATTTTCCGGTAAACACACTGTAGTAGGCACTGCAATAAAAATCAATAATTAAAACCAATCGTTACATAATTATTGTATTTTTCTATTAATAATGACAATTTTACTATTAAGGCAATTATTATAAACTATATTTCATGTAGTTAATTTCTAAAGTGGTTCGAATTGCATTATAAATTTTTACCGAGGCAAATCTAAATCTCCAAGGCTTAAGAGGGTGATTGAATGACTGGAAAGGCGGTTAAAATTATTTCAAAACATATCAAATTGACAACTTATAGATAGTGGTGGAAATAATGTAGATAACAATAGAAAATTAAAGTAATTTCTTTATTTCTAAAAATATGATATAAATTGCATCAAAAATGTTATACTGTAAACTTCAAATTCAATATTTATGCTCCAATTATTCTAGCTGAAGATATCGGGCGGATGTTATACATTTAAAAAGGTAAGAATCTGCTACTTGTACGTATATTTTTGTACTATCACTGCACTTTGTTGCAATATATACCATATTGTATTATCATTAAAGAATTATGCTACAAAATCGTTCTCGTATATTGCAAGACAGCTTCTAGCAGTTCATGTGCTTAAGGCGAATATACACTTTACACTTTCGATGTGCATCGCGGATGATTCACCTGCAGTGAATATGATTTCATCTAAAGTAGAGAGTACCTTTACTTTCGTTACTGATCAATTTGGATGATCACTTTAGATGAAACGCAGATGATAACAATCTTTACACATTTCGCTGTAGATGAATTATCCGCGATGCATATCGAAAGTGCAAAGTTTATATTCACCTTTACCGATTTTCATAATATCACTAGATATCCATTCAAAGAGGAAAAGAATCCTGTGAAATATTTGTGCAAACCAAATACTTCATCAATACCCTAAGCAAACGGATATTTCAGAATTTACAGCAGCAGTTAGTTAACCTTTATAAATGCATCCCAATTTCGAAGGCAGTCTGGATTATTTACGAGCACATTTAATTAAAAACAATAAAGTGAGCATTAGGATCATGCCATATACAAATAAACATTATTAGGTATATTAAATTACCTTTCCTTTTCAATTGAATAATTATAAGCTACTACTCGTATTATTATTGCAAAGTGAAAATGAAAAATTGTACACAGAAATCTCTTTTTTTAATATAAAATTATTTGGTTAGTTTTTTTATTGTTCATTATGATAAAAGTTATTTTATTTATCATAAAACAACAACTACGATTACTTAAATTGCTGATAAAATTAGATAACCACATTTTACTCAATCGATAATAGGTATATTATTAGCATAAATAAATATCATGTCAATGTTATAAAAAATAAATAAATAATTCATTAAATATATGTATTTAGAAACTGCTTCGCATACGTCTATTTCCTAATTCAGTAAATTGCGTTATGAAATATGATCATATAACCATTTCCCAAGCGGTATTACCGGCAAGAAGCAAGTAGTTATTATAACCAAATACAAAAAAATATACATTTCGTTATTATAGAGTAACAAAGCTCATTTATAACCAACAAAAAATTATACATGTCAGGAAATCTGGATGTCTGAAACTGCTGAAAAATTTTGTTACGCTATAACTGTTAAAAAACCCATGTGAGTTAAAGCTCACAGAAATGCTCGTCAGAATCGCAGTCTTTAAAGTCACAATCTCAGTAACCATCATTATTGTGATATTAGATTTTTTGTTCTATCCATCATTTCTCTTTCTACAAAAAAATTCATTATATATTTTACAATAAATTAAAACTTTTACAAATACGAGATGTCTTTGTTAAAAATTGCTAATAGTTTTTCGAAAAAAAAAAATCAAATACAAATTGTAGAACACGAAATAGCTTTCGTTTGTTTTTACTTTCCCACATACGTAGTATATAGAAAAGCATGGTGATAGTGCAAAAACCGATTTGAAGTTTTGTTAAATTTACACGTTTTCAGGTCCCCTGAAGCCGAAAAAATGATTTTAAAAAAATATCTGTTTGCCGTCTGTAGTCGCACCTAGAACCTAATCTACTGAATCGGTTTTGCTTAAATGTTGTATGCGTATTCAGAATGGTTACAGCTCGAGGCGAAATCGCAAAATCGACACTAGCTCAAATAGGGGGAAGGGAGGGGGGGGTAGTTAACCACTAAGGACCCATAACAAAATAAAAACAGATATCTAGAATTGGAACAACGATTATAATCCACCGCATTTAGTGAAAAATGAGCCGAATCTTCAGACCAATTCATACAAAAGCAAATGGTGATTTCCCAGGTAGGTTGTGGTGTCCTGAATAAGGTCTCAAAAGTCCCCGAAGTGGGAGTGGCAACGCTGTAAAGGGCTAAAATCTTAAACGAATTTTTCGAGATAGAAGAAGACGGACAAGAAGAAAATTATTAATTTTCAACATTTTAATAAGTATGGCAGTCGTGGATTAGGCCTGCCGAGGAAACCACATGAAAAAAACGCACCTAGTACTCAACCTCAAGGGTGGTGTGCAATAGAGTACTTAAATTATTCATGATATCACATAAGTTCAAATTCAATACAAGATTTTGAAAAAAATATTGCGTACACGAAAAATAGACTCTTTTTTATCGAGGATTTCCATAGCTTTCTTTTTGGCCTAATTAATTTTTATCGTAGAGGAAATGAAAACCGAGATATCTCGAAAAATTCGTTTCAGAGCAAGATTTTAGCCCTTTACAGCGTTGCCAAATTTGATCCCACTTCAGGGACTTTAGATACCTTATTCAGGACACCAGAATCTACATGGAAAACCATAATTTGCTTGTGTATGAATTGGTCTGTAGAAAAATCTTAAAGCAGTGGGTTATACTGAGATATATAACGTTGAGGAACTGGCCATGGCGGCCATTTTTTCTAAATGGCGACTTGCATGTGGGATTTCTTCCGATTTTTATATCCTCATCTTACACTAATGGATCTATCCATTACCAAAAACCAGTAAGTGTTCCGAACTACTTCACATTCAAAACTCAGTTTGCGTGATCTACTGATCAACAACTGTGATAACTTTCATTGTAAAAGCATTTTGAGCTATGTTTATCAAGGAGAACGAAGCTCAATTAACTGAATTATATCGACCTATTTTGATTGTATCCTGAATTTTTTATGGAAGGTATTTAAATTCAATGATGCTTGTATAACTCATGATAATATTTCAGAATAACTCCAAGTGTGTTGAATTTTGGTATATATCCTAGTTTAGGGGCTATAAATATTACGTTAAAAGTCTCCGTCGATGGACTAGGCAATTTTTTGACAGCCCTTAAAACCATTAAAAAATCGATTTTTGCAAATAACTATTTTCTGTTAACGACTGTCAATCGTTGGGAACTTTTCAAACGTTACTTATACCCACTATAGTATAAGAGTATATACCAATATCTAACTATCTAACTAACTCAGTTGAATTTTTTTCGCAGTGAAATATTAATATTCTTAGAGTCTGATTTAGATCTACATATTAATCAAAATAAACTGTTTATCGAATTTCTACACCTTATCAAGAAACTATACGCTTGGCGAAATTTATTACCTATATTTTCATCTTAATGAATATCATTGAACAATGCTGCTTTCACTCTTAACATACTGAATAGGCTTTCTCTTCAACCGTAATTCCTTTATTTTTTCAAAACAAGAAGTATACTTTATGACACGTATTGGAAGGCAATTTGGGAAGTTAGTGAATGTTGTGTGTATAATTTTATTAACCAAATTTACATAATTGCCTTTTTAGAAAATAAAACTAATAATCTATCAATATAAGCATAGCAATAGTAATAATTAAGTGGTTAGATAACAAACTAGATTTTTAGATATGGTAGACATCACAGATTTAAGATAAAAAATATTTAAAGTAGAGATTTTTAACACACATTTTAAATTGTTTAAAATATATAGTTTAAAAATAGTATATACTATTAATGCTGGAATGTTTTAGGTGGTGTGTTGATTTTAGACATCGCATCAGATATTTAAAAGTAGTCTTATAATAATAATTTCATCAAAATAATGCTTCTCTGATTGAGTAGTTTTATATACTCCAACTTTCATGAACAAAATAGTATAAAAAAAATTCAATCAATAACAAACTATATAGAATGTTTTTTTTTAAGAAAGCACTATGGCAACGATTATTATTATTATTATCATTAGCCTTTACTTGAGTCCGAGTATAAAAAAAAATGTTACAGTCGATATATTGTCTGTAATAAGAAACAAGTAAAAGGTGTAATCTATTGTAATTCCCATTCATCTACGGTGCACACGACTATGGCTATAGAGCACATGTCGACCGCAGTCAGGACAAACATAGACCTGGTTAGGTCTTGGATTCGGCCTTCTTGCAGCAACATTTCCTTGATAGCTGGCCACAACCCCTGGCCATTCGGTTCTGTCCGCTGCAAGTTGTTCCCATTGTTCGTCTGGAATACCGCAGGATTTTAGATTTTCATGGAGAACGTCTTTGAACCTCTTTTGTTGACCGCCACGCCTTCTTCTACCGCTTAGCAATTCACCATAAAGTGTACATTTAGGAAGGCGAGTATTATGCATACGATGAACGTGACCTGCCCATCTTAGGCGTGCTCTTGAAATAAGCACCTCAATTGGAAGGCTATTTGCTCTCCTCAGTACTTCTCACGTTTGATATGTGATGGAACCAACGGATTTTCATCATACTTCTGAGGTGTCTTTGCCGAAAACGTTCTAATTCTTTCACATGACGACGGTAAGTGACCCAGCTTTCACATCCACATAGCAGTGTTGGAATGACAACTGTTCTGTAGACAGCCATTTTCGTTGACAAAGCAAGGTCGTGGTTGTCAAATACTCTCTCTCTAAGTCCCCAGAGTGCTCTAGATGCAGCGTTAATTCTATTGCGAATCTCGCTGTCCATGTTTGCTTTGTCATTAACAACGTTGCCTAAGTAATTGAACTGATCAGAGAATTTTCGTTAAGTGTAATGTCTATTTGGTTCACTTGATGAGGAGTTGACATAATCTTAGCCTTTCCAATATTGATTTTAAGTCCCAAGGAATCATAGCTCTGGGCATACACTGAACTAAAAGTTCTTGAAGCTCTTCCGGTGTAGAGGCTAAAAGTGCACAGTCATCCGCATACTGGAGATCACAAATGAATCGTGTGCGTGTCTTCGTGAAAGCTCTAAAGCGCCCTATGTTAAAGAGACCGCCATCAGAAGGGTATCTGAGACCTATTCCTCTGACTGTCAGTTTGTTGTCAACAATAATTGTTAGAGCAGTGGTAAACAAATTAAAAAGTAGGGGTGCCATGACACATCCCTGTCTAACTCCAGTGAGGGTTTGGAAAGGTTCGGTTGCCTCATTATTATACATAACCTGGGCGTTGTTGTTTGTATGTAGACTGCGACATACTTCCACAAATTTTCTAGGGATACCTAAGCGGAGCATAATTTTCTAGAGCACTTCCCTGTCCACCGAGTCAAACGCCTTGGTTAAATCAATGAAGGCCATGTGAATTTCTCCTTGATGTTCGAGTGCTTTCTCTTGAAGCTGTTTAAGTGTGAAGATTAGATCCGATGTGCCTCGGTTTGGTCTAAAGCCACTCTGTGTTTCAAGAAGTAACTTTTCCATAACAGGTGTTAGCCTATTTGCCATCGCTTTAGTGTGTATCTTCCCTCCAACAGCCAGGAGAGCTATACCCTTGTAATTTCCACAGTCCGCAGAGCTCCCTTTGTTTTTGAAGAGGTTGATTAAAAGTGTATCACAAAACTCCTGCGGAGCTTGACCACTTTCCCACACGACATCAAACAGTTTTTTGAGGTAGGGTATGAGCTCTGACGACACAGCTTTAAAGATCTCAGCTGGGAGTGAGTCGGCGCCGGGAGATTTGTTATTTTTTAGCTGCCCAATGGCGGTTAAGATCTCTTCCGGTGTTAGTGGTTTATCTAAGTCTTCGAAGGTGTCATATTGAGGGATAAGATTTATAATATCGTGATCGGCTTGCCTTTGCTGGTTAAGAATGTTAGAGTAGTGTTCTTTCCATCGGGCTCTTATTTCCTGGTCTTCTTTGAGGAGATTTCCATTTAAATCTTTAATAGGGCACATATTTTTCCGACTGGGGCCGTACACTGCTTTTACTCCTTGAAAGAAATTCCTGTAGTCGTGTGAATCGGCGTACCTTTGAATTTCTCTGGCATTGCTTGCCCACCACTCGTTCTTTATTCTTCTGATTTTCGCGATATAGGCCCTCGAACTCCCCAGAATATTATCAACTTCGCCGCTCTCTTTCCAGTAGACCCACAGGATTTCTTCGTCAGTTTTTGAGAGCCAACTAACTAACAAGGATAATGATGCGGATGACTGGCAATTTTATCTCTGTGGGAAGCCGAGATTCAAGCATACGCAGACGACCTAGTCATACTGTTTAGAGGAAACTCTGAAGAGGTACTCTCTTATACCCTTGCAGAGTTACTAGATAGGGTGCACATCTGGTGTGAGATGAAACAGACGCCGGTCAACCCCCACAAAACTGCAATAGTACCCTTCACCATCAAAAGGATGCTGGATAACTTAGAACCGCCTTCCCTACTAGGTGAAATCATTTGAGTGTGGAACTGTCAAAAGGCTCTAATCCAATTGGATACAAACAACAAACTGACTCTGGTCTGGGTGCCTGGACAGTTTGGGCTGGAGGGCAATGAAATTGCCGATTGCCTAGCCAGAGAAGGCGCAGCACCAAAATTTATAAGACCAGAACCAGTTCTTGGCGTATCTTCAAGCACTGCCAAAACAAATATTCTAGACTGGGCCGAGACTCTCCACCACTCAGGAACTACCAAGATTAGCTCATTCGAAGGAATTCATCACATACCCTTTGAAATCGAGAGCTAAAAAACTGCTAGAGTTGAATATATTGCACCTAAGGGCTCTAATCGGCCTATACATTGTTCACTGCAGATTGAATCATCATTTGCATATACCTGCACTGGTGGAAAACGCCGAACGCGGTCTGTGTTTAGAGGAAGATGAAACGGCAAGGCATGTTCTGTGCACTTGTTCCCTGCAGAAATAAGCCGGTTCTCATTATTTGGCAATGGACAGATTTTGTCTGAGGACCTGGAGAATTTATGCTGATATGCTTTTCAAAGCATATACAGTAAATTCATGTACACAACTTCCTTCCAGACTTGAATTTCGCTGGTTCAAACCAGCCATCAAAAATGTGAATACTATTTTAGAAGTGGTACAGAAGGATTTAGCTAGATTTACGTACTGGTTCTTCTTGTGATGCTGACCCCTATTTTTGTCTAGGAGTCATATCACGATGAAATTCATGGAATGTGGTGCAGTTGCTGAAGATTGGAAAGTGTTTATAAAAAAGGTGACAGGCTTTCTAGTAGCAAGTACCGACTTCAGTCGGCTTAACCCCCAGTTTTCAATAAGGATCTTGGTTGGGTTGTTCGGTAATTTTCAACTTGAATTTCTTGCATTGAGAGTTTACAAATGCTAGTTGCGATTTGCTTAGACTTTTCATGTCTTCGACAGAGTCCGCAACCACACTACTCTACGAACTAGAGCGTCTTAGAGTGCACAGAAAAGTGATTTAAAATGTTTTGTACGTGTAGAAAATTGCTCTTCCCGTTTTAAATGGTGTGCTCCAATGTTCGATCCTATGTCTAATGTAAGTAGCGTCCCGCCGGGCCCTCTCCTCAAGTTTATCACAATTTTTGTCTGGCTTGAGAAATGAAGATCTAACAAACTATGGTCTAAGATAATAATAATTGTTCATCGCAATAACAATTCAAGTTATTTTAAAATGTTAACGCTTCGAAGTCAATAAATTATTAATAGAATTGAATTTGTTTGTATTGAGTAATTAGTCTGCAATTATCTTTTCATTCACGCAAATCATGCCACACTTCGTTATCAAATCGATATAAAGTGATTAGCGATGAAGCATTGATGACATTCCAATAGTAGGTATACTTTTTGTTTATTTGATAGATTTATATAACATATTACTTAATTGGTTAATAATTATTGAGTGGGATTTAGACACGGTTCTTTTATGGCATTGCATGCATTAAAATGGTGATTATTTTTAGTCACTTGTATTGCTGCTTTAGATATTATTCTGGGACAACGTTTAGTTGATTTTTAATCTTCATGTATTTCATGTGGGTATGGAATATACAAATAAACAATGATCAACTATTAGGACCACCATCATGAAAGTATATATTTTTAATCGTAACTAGTTTAGAAACCAGGTTGTTTAACAATATATGCAGGACGACTCTCTAGTTCATAATAATAAGATTTTTGCATAATATTACAATGGTCTTTGAAACTAGGAACCTATGTGCCAATCTTTCAAGCCATAAATAAAATATCCCCTATGATCGACATTACCACTATCCATTAGAGAGATAGAGAGAGTACTGCTGAAAATTACAGGGTGGCCCTGGATGGGGTTGCCTATAGCACAAATGGACCTAAATAATAATATTTGGACGAAAAGTCACTCTATAAAAAATATACTGTTAAGAAAATTATTTTTTTATGCAGGGCGTTCAAAAATTTCAAAAATATGAATTTTGCCTTTATTTTTCACTTTTTAAGGAGAATTCCATTTTGAAAAAGTTGCTTTTGATTACTTTCTTAGTTCCCACTTGACCAATTTCAATTCTAAAAAATTATAAACTTATTGGCCTATGAATTTGAAAAACTGTTTAATGAATCCTTTATACTTCCCGCACTGAAGGGGTCACATATTGTGCTACAATATAAAAAAGAAATTCCGCAATCTATTTGAAATTAACGACCCATTTCGTTATTACTTACAATATCAAAAAATTTTGAGAAACTTATGAACAACAAATTATTTTTAAGTAGCTTTAATATAATAAATTCAAGCCAGCATGGATAGGCGAACCATTAAAATGGTTTAAAAGCTATTTATGTAGTAGAGCACACCTTGTTGAAATTAATAACATTAGGTCTGATATTCTTGAAACCACAATAGGAGTACCACAAGGGTCAGTTTTCGGTCCCTTACTATATATTATTTATGTAAACGACTTTATTATAGCTGACTGTATACCATTTGCTGATGACTCATCTTCTTTAATAGCAGAATCAAACATAAAACATAGGTAAGGAAAGCTAATGTAAAGCTCTCATAAGCACATGAATGGTTTACAAAAAGTAGATAAAAACTTCATATTCTTAAGATTTAGCACCTTACAGAAAAACTATTTGAATTGTGTGAACAGTGAATAATTTTAAGAAAACTTTCTCAACTATTATAGTATTCGCATTTGGAATGGGGTAAACTAGAAAGTGGGGTACTTCAGGGACTAATCCTAGACCTACTTCAATGTCAACCCTACATAAGTGATTTGCCATCTTGTGTCTTTTGATAAAAACAAAAAGTGGTACCATTAAGTAAGAAAAAACTGTAAAATTTTTAGTTTTACACATAATACATGATTTGCAGGAAACAACTACTCAGCGGGCAAATACCCCGACCTGCATTGAATTGCACCTTACAAATCATGAAAGAATGGTAGAATCATGGCTATGGCATGCTGTTGAGAACTAATAAGTTCGAAGCCGGTCTATGTCTGGTCAGAGAATTCTACCATTTTTTCCATGATGTGTAAGATGTAATTCAATGCCGATCGGGGTATTTGCCCGCTGAGTAGTTGTTCCCTGCAAATCATATATTATAACAGTAGGTTAAGTCCATCTAGGACTGAACGGTCACCGCTTTCAGGTACTTGCAGAATCGCAAGTCGCTGGGGACCTGCAAGCGATAGGAATAGGGTTTTCTAGTTTCAAAAAAGGGGGGTACGGTTTATTGCCGGATTAAATAAACGAGATAAAGCAAAAACTCTGTTTAAGCAATTGGGAATATTGACATTACCCTGCACTTTATTATTGAATCTGTTAGTGTATGCTAAAACCGAACTGAAGAGGATTAGCAAAATATGAACAAAGTCCAAAATACCTGGCTATAAAACATATAATCATTTACCTGCTAAGTACAAATATATGCAAATAAAACTTTTTAAGTTAGAACCTAAAAAATTATCAATAAATAAAAGTTACTATACTTTTAATGAATGTTACGCAGATTGTTTTCTCTAAAGAAAGAAAAAATGATCTTGCTGTGATCCACATGTATTTTTAATAGATTCCTCAATGTTGTATAATATATCACTCTGTGCATATTAGTAATTTTACCTCTTACCTCTATATAGATATTTTATACTTATATGTATAGTTTTATTCTGACATCCTATACCATGTATTTATAATGCACAGGATTAATAAATTATTACTATCATCATTATTTCTAAGTGGAAAATCAACAGCTACCGTGGCATACAACAACTAAAAATATTGTCGAAAATTTATATTCAAATTATCAAACAACTGGTACAGCATGCGACTTGTTCAAGGCTCTCGACAGCGCTTTGAAATAATTCTTCTAAAAATATAATTCTTTGGCAGACGAGGTGTACCATTAAACTAGTTTCAGGGTTACTTAATGAACAGTGAATAATTTTAAGAAAACTTTCTCAACCATTGAGTATTCACATTTGGAATGAGGTAGATTAGAAAGTGGAGTACCTCAAGGATTCGTCCTAGACCTACTTCTATTTCAACGCCACATAAGTGATCTGCCATCTTGTGTACCGAATTCATCACTTATCACTTTTCACTTCGACTAATATTAATAATGATCATATAGGTAATTAGTATGAGATAAATAAAATTTAAATTAATTTCCAGAAAACATGTTGAATAAACTGTAACCAAAGTGCATGCATAGTGCATGCTATTGTTTGAGAGCTATGACACTATTTGTCAATTGAACCTCTATTAAGTTCAAATGGAAACAGTCTGAAAATACAGTATCACACAGTTTTCGGTGCCCTTATTTCGTATGGATATCTCTACCACACAAATTTATTTTCTGATTGTAAAGCCGCCGTGAATTTTTTAAGTCGCATTTTACCAATCTCAACATTTTAGCTTGTATATTTTAGCCGTGTATCTATTAAAAACATTATTATTTGTACATAAAAATAAATCAGCTTACACTTTCTAGTTCAGATACGCGACATAGCTGCAAGTAATAATATAACCATGTTATAAAAATCCAAAAGAAAAAAAAACCGCTGCCCAAGGAATCACTACTTCCACATCCAGATTTTGTATCCAGTCTTATACACACTAATTCCCAATGTAATACTTTACACCCTTTAATAGTGGGGGTGGTAGAGGGGGTGGCTAATGTCAAAAAATGTTTAAAGACCCTTGGTTCTAGTACAAATACTAAATCCCAATTTAATTTTTACTCCCTTTAATAATAGGGTGAGGGTGGAAATGGGGATGGCTAACGCCAAAATAATCCCTTGGTTCTCGTATACACACTAAATTCCAATTTAATTTTTTACTCCCTTTAATAATGTGATGAGGATGACAATGGGGGTGGTAGTGGGGGTGGCTAATGCCAAAATTTTTTTAGAGTCCCTTGGTTCTCGTATACACACTAAATCCCAATTTATTTTTTTATTCCCTTAAACAATAGGCTGGGAGTGGCAATGGGGGTGGTAGGGGGGTAACTAAAGCCAAAATAAATTTTAGAGGCCCTTAGTTCTCGTACACACACTAAATCACATTTTAATTTTTTTTTACTCTTGTTCATAATAGTGTGGGGTGGTTGGGGGCAACAGCGGGAGGGGGGGGGTGGCTGATGCCAAAAATATTTTTAAGACCTTGACTGTTCGTACATGCCCTAAATTGCAATTTCATGGGCTCTTACCTGCTTGCTTTGCATATTTACCCTTATTTACCCCATTTACCCCCAAACCCTTCAACGGAATTAGATCAAAATAAAATCTAGTTCCAGATCTCTTACAATACATAATTGTACCAAATTTCAAGTCAATATCATAAACGGTTCCAGAGTAAACGTGTGCACAAAAAAGTTACAGACAGACCGACAGACAGAAAATTCTTTTCGCTCAAATTTAAAATCTCGACGTTTCATGACATTTTAAGTCTGTTTCAACAAAAAAAATATATATTTTTGCGTTGCTATACTTCCTGGACGTGGAAGTAATAATGTTTCTCTCAAATTTTTGAGACTGACTTTTGATCTAGACGTATATACTTCTTGCGATATGTCCTATACGTATATACTCATTAGGCTTGAGTCAGGGGACAAAGTGCGCCTCAAATTTTGATAGATATAGGCTTTATTCTACGAACAACAGTATTTGGTGTTATCTTGCAAGTTAAGGCTTTTATTTCATATGCACCATAATATAGTCCTGTATCATTAGAAATCCTACGGAAGAACTAAAAATAGGTAGGTTTGTTCACGAACCGCTCATCTCAGTGATGTGTATGAATCCCTAAGAAGTCACCAGAGAGAGCAGTAAATTATTGCTGATAGCATATTCGAATTCTCTGCTCTATGCATTTGAGAATTATCATTGACGCAACGGAATTTTAGAGCCTTATCAGAATGAAACTCCACTGCAATATTGTCAGTGATGTCATTTTCACATTCTCAAACAAAAGTAGAATATAATTACTATTGTTACGTGCTTACACTTTTCAGTAAACACTTTGTGGATTCGAATAACTTGCAACAAGAATTTTCACAAACCACTGATTTTATTAATCACTAAAATTACACTAGCAAATACTTAAAAATCACACAACTAATAATAACTTAATCTAATATAATTTCACTACTTTTAAAACACTATGTATGTACTTTTCTTCCTAAACTTGTCAACTCTTGTCTAACCTAAAAACTCTGTCTGTTTACTTCACTAAACTAAACTGTATTGCCTACTTCACTCAACTGAACTCTTCTTCTACAAACTGTCTCTGTAACCAGAACCACAGACTACCCAGAACTGTACTGGATACTAAACTGAACTGTTCCTTATATTTCACTAAACTGTACTGTTCCCCATCTGCTGGCTCCACCTCTTTATATACCCACTTGGAATGTCCAGAATATCATTGTAGAACTTTCCAGAATATACTGGAATTCTCTATAATTTTCTTAGGCACTACTAAATGGTGGTTCGCCAGTTGGCCCACAGATGGCGCCACCCTTCTGGCCAGGGAGTAATTACAACTCTCCTCTCTGTTAGAGGGCAGCACATAACACTATTATACAGCACGTTGAATTAATTTTAAACCTACCTACGTGTAAAAATGGTTCATTAGAAATTAAAAAGAGTACCTACCAGATGACAACGTAAACTTTTACATTTCTTCTGGGGTTAGAGTTTACTTTCATTTTAGGTAGACTCCATTCAGCCACAATATTTAGAATTATCGACAGATGTTGATTAAAAGGTAATAATTGAGATGAAGTAGAAAACTAAAACATAGTAAATACGCCTCACGTGATAGTGCTTGTCATGATTTCTTTGAAATTCAAGGAAAATGGCAATGAAAGTTATGAGTTATGAAGTTTTTGCAATTTTGAAGAAAAGCTTAAATTCGGATTTTAGTGGCAAAATAATGAAAAACTGCTTTTCCAAAAACTAACATTTTGGTATCTGATGAAAAGCATCAACTATCACCAACTGATTTATTAGAAAAACACGAACTTAAATGTTCACAATTTATCTCCATTCCGAAAAATAAGCATAAAACCTTTTCAATTATAGAAAGTAAAAGGATTTTTATCATGCCACTAAATGCGGATAAATATAAAAACTTCGCAATAAAATATAAGTTTTGCACTTTATTTTATAATGTAATATTTTAATTTATTCCCAAGGTCGTGTGTTCTTAACTGCAAATTTTTTTGTATTATACATAATTGATCGGTATTCTACTTCAGATGTTCACTGACACAGTTATATTAATTTTATCCAGACCAGTAGAATAATACCAGTAACTTTGTTTAATAAATACGGAAAAACTATATGTTGTCATCGGACTGTAGAATTAGAGATATAATTAACAGTCTGTTATATTATTTTACAGCAATTCTTGTTTCACAACAAATTTTGTCCATTATTTAGAAGGCTATTGCACTATTGATATCGTTAATTATCAACTTTCATCATATCCTCTCAATTGTCAACTCAATGCCAAAAAAAAAAAGTTTGTATTTTATTGCATATTCATATGTAACTTGACGTAATAAAGTTCATGTTTATGTAGAACAGTTGATTGTTCTTCATTTATATATGTATTGATTAAATTTTTTTTATGTTGAAAGTATAAAAAATAAAATCTAAAATCCATTTATTCGAGACTTGGTAGGAGAAATAGTAATACGAATCATTAATATGAGGTGTGTGAATTATTACCTATTTGATATAAAATATTAGTTAACTTCCAATACATTAGCTATACTTAGTAGGTGGGTTATATTCCAAAAAAATTATTTCACATGAGTTTAAAATCAAAACTTAGAGACACTTCACTAAAAGCAGTAAAATTGCTAGACATTATCATACAAGGTCTTTATAAGATTTGCGCCTTGCCTAAATCCGCCTTCAACAACGTTGGATGGTAAACTTCAAAACATAAATCTGTTATATTACATAAAATTTTTAACTAAAATATTTTCAGTCCTCCCTATACAGGTCACAGAGTGTGCCAAAAGTCGGTACCAACTTTCTTATTTTAAATGGAAACCTACATTTTTTTACATGGTTCGATTTGTCTTCTAATTTTGAGTTTAGACAACCCAAGATAAGTTAACTTAAGCTACAGGTTTTGATACATGTCAATTTTTTTGAGAAAAAATTTTTTTATATCACAAACCGTTTAAAATTATGAAACCAACTTGATGAAGCAGTTAGCTGGAAGTCCAAGCTAACACCTGATCTTGTGCCATATGGGCGCAGGCGATTTTCAAATGTCGCAATGAAAAATCGTCAAGAACTAAGAAGTCGATTCTTTCAAATGGCACCTACTGCTTTTTTGACATCATTCGAAAGAAAATTGAATTTTAGGGTGAGTTACCTAACTTCACCCCCAACTGAGTTATTCAATAAAAATCTTATAGTTTATCTTGCCGAGATATTGCTTGGTTTCTCAAATATGCCGTGGAAACAAGTGACAATTCTAACAGTTTACTTAAAGATATGTATGCATGTCTTGAGTTATTGGCATTTTTTGTAGTAGGCTTTGGAAAAAATGCCAAATGTCAAAGTTAGCCATTATTGTGTCATTGTCATCTTATTGTTTAAATTAATTCGTGCAATTTTCATCATGGAACATTATCCGAATGATGTTGTCTTTGATTTGTTTCTAATTTATTGTGAAAATAACAGAATAGTTGACAGAACATGCCGCGCGTTTAATTTCAAGTATCCACATCTACGCAAATGACAAAGGGTAAATTTCTAAGGCTTAAAAATAATTTTTTTGATCATGGAAAGGTAGGTAAGCCTCTTGTGAGAACTAAACCTATAACAGGAAATGAAGATATTGAAATTAACGTCCTGGGATATTTTCACTTGTAATCTCCCTACTGCTTGAATTATTCGTGAACGAGTAAAAATTTCCGGTTATTAATTCAAGCACGTGGGGGATTCAGTAAGAAAATTTCACACCTAAAAAAATTTAAAAGTAATCAATTTTCATTTGACAATTAGATTATTTAGATACATGAAAAGGAAAGGTTAGTTGGCCATGAATGTTTATTGGTATGTCAAAAATTATGCGAAGTTAAATTTTTTGTTATTCTGTAAGGTCGAGTGAAGTGTTAAGTAAAAAGGTTGCGTTTTGGAACAGAGAATCAAGACAATATTGGAAAAAAAGTTGAAAATTTAGTGCCACAAAATACAAAGAGGTATAGAGAGAGTGTGTGGA
Organism: Leptura quadrifasciata; assembly: GCA_963675555.1. NCBI lineage: Eukaryota > Metazoa > Arthropoda > Insecta > Coleoptera > Cerambycidae > Leptura > Leptura quadrifasciata. The sequence goes on from OY776676.1 coordinate 8,692,010, forward strand.
GACAATTGTTGCAGTTTTGCTATGAAAAATCTTCTATTTCGATTGAAGCACTGAGTCAAATTTTAGAAGACTCTTCGTTTAATATGAAAAAAAATGAGCTCAGATGATTATAAGGAGGGTGTGGGGAAAGTTATGTGGAATAACACAGCAAAATAGTTAAAAGAGATTTTTTAAATAATTATAATATTAAATTTGATCCATTTTCGGATCCCGAATTTGCACCTGCCAGAGCAGTATGTAATGCAATGCGTAGAAAATTACAGAGGGATTCTTTAAAAAGAAAATCAACTTCACTGACATTATCCAATGAAGAATTTAGTTAAATTATAGAAACTTGCGATGAAGATTGTCCAGATGGTCTCTAACGATTTTTTTTTATGTCGCATCCCTTGAGCTAGCTTGGAGGGGAGGAGAAGGATCATCAACTTGTATCCAGTACTTTATAGAAGAAATTAATAATGAAGGTAATTTAAGTGGAAGGATAGTATATAATACAGTGTTTTCAAAAACAGCTCAAGGCGGTTCAAAATAATTAACTGATAGTAAGTGGCTAGTCACAAACCCAGAAATTTGTCCCGTTCGCTTGTTCAAAAAAGTATTAGCTAAAAGGGGTAACCACATAAAAACTGAAAGATTATTTTTAACCCCTAATCTAACTTGGAATCAACCTGACTCTAAGAGATGGTACAAGAATACGATATACACTTGGTTTAAGTCGGTAGCATCTAATATTGGTTCCGACATACAAAAGAATAAAGTGACAAATCATTCAGCCAGAGCTACAGCTGTTTCTAATCTAGCTAAAAAAGGAGTTGATGGGCAGCAACTTATTAAAATAACTGGACACAGCAACAGCCAATCAATTAAGTCATATCTTCAGTTAGATACTGAACATCATCAGAATATAATTGAGACCATGAGAAGTAACGCCCCTAACACTAATTCTTCGACAAAGGTTTTTCATAAATCAGTGGAAATTAAAGAAAGCACGTTGTCTGAAGGTTCAAATCATCCAACAAATATTTATAAAAATTGTGTTTTTAATATTACCAATAACAATTAGAATATGTAAATAATCAAAAATAGTAATATGGTATATAACTTTAATTATATTTTTTTGTTAATACTAGTAAAATATACTGACAATTGTTTACAGTTATTATTATAAATAAAGTTTTGCGTAATAAAATAGGTGGATCGTATTTTTTTATATATTTGCAGGTATAAAAAATGTTTTACCCATTTTAGTTTAATAAAACTAATATATATTGTTTAAAATAAATCTATTTTACAGTAATAACCTAAGTTATGTTCGCTAAAATAGATGGAACGTTGTTTTTTTTACATTATTTATCTTCAAGTGTTATAATTGCAGGTAAAAAGTATTTAAATAAAATTGTGAAAATGACAATGTTCCACACATTTTAGTTTAATAAAATTACTAAAAATTGTTTAAAACAAATCTATTTTAAAGCTTTAAACTAAGTTATGTTTACTAAAATAGGTGGAACATTGTTTTTTTTTTCATTATTTATCTTTAAGTGTTATAACTATGGGTGTAGGGTATCTAAATCTAAATTTTTAAAAAAACAATGTTCCGCCGATTTCAGTTTAATAAAACTAACAAAAATAGCTTAAAATAAATCTATTTTATAGTTAAAACCTAAGTTATGTAGGTGGAACATTGTTTTTTTAATTAATTTGTAAGTTTTGTATTTGCCACAGTTTTAGAAACAGACAACAAAATTATAGCTTAGATGGCTTTGGAAAAATTGTAATAACAATTGCCTCTTACTGACAGTTCAAATATTATACACTCACCGGCAGTGCAGAATCATAACCTGTACATGTAATTTGTGGCAGTTTTTGTGTCAATATTAGTTAAATTTTAAAAAAAATCTTATTAAATCGAAATGATATGGGAAAAGCTCAGAAATATACTTTATGTACACATTGCGACAACCTTGTGATCTCAAAATGTATCACTCAAATTAAAAATATTTGTCGTAAAGTGTATACGACGGGAATTGAAACCGTATAAAAACTAAAAGCCGGCAAAAACAGTCGGCATCTCTTTATTGTACATGGGCGGAGGTAAATAGAAATGCTTGTCATAAGAAAATAATAAGATTTTCGGGCATTATTATATTATCCTCTGTTTCAAATGGTCTCCAGAAAGCCATGGTAAATTAGTAAATAATTAAAATATTTTACCTTTTATATAGTAGCAAATATTTATAAATATGAACAATAACTAACTAAACTCCTACGCTTGATGTTATAACAGGAAAATACCTGCGTAAATACGCACTGCACTGGCACATTAACAGCACAGCAGAAGTCCACCTTTGACTATTGAGAAGCGATTTACGAGTTTTTTTTTATTCTAGTAGACCTGTCCGTTTTATTATCTTTAAACCAGTGCAGTCGTAGATGGTTCATTCAGGCTGATTACATTGCCAGTCTCGGACTCGCCTGCACAGTTTCAACTACCATTCGAATCTCGATACCATTGCTAAATATATAGGACAAAATATCAAGTTCAGTGCGCACGGCCCTGTGCTTTAACACTGACCAGTTCCAATTAACCTCGTATAAAGTATACCTCATTGATGAATGCAGCTTGGAGTGCAGTTTAGAAAGTTCAGAGGAAAATCTGTTTAGTACAATACAGAAGAATTTACTCAATGTGTCAACTAAGTTCTCTCGGATTTGTAAAGTTAAGTTCAAATGTGCTTTTAGCAAACTCCTTTATAAAATCCTTATTTTTACTATAAGGAACGTAACCAGACTGAAACTAACAGCTACTCTCCGGGCTATGTGCTCTGCCAAGCGCTGAATTACAAGTTACAAACCTGGCGGGTTAAGTGTAAAATTGCATATTACCATCAAAACGCTAATGCTCCGATTGCAACAAACACCAGTCGAAAGGCAATCCTACTCTTGCCAGTTGTAAAGTTAAGTTGAACAGAATTGTTTCAAAATATTATATTTATGTACTTAAGCATACATAGTTAATACGAGTATCGTACTTTCTTGCTCGCCACTGAAAAAAGAAGATTTTTTGATGGATTTTCAAAAACACTTAGGAGATGTAATTAACAATATAGAAATTTAGAAGAAAAAAAAACAAAAAAATCCTATTTTAATTTTTACAGTACAATTTTAAGTCCATCCAATATTTCCACTTATTAATATCATCTAGGGTAAACTGGAGGATGAATATTTCTGGAAATTTTTCGGGTTGCTATGGTAACCAAACAAAAACCGAGTCTCTGATTGGCTTAAAAATGGCGGTGGGAAATTTTCAACTATATCTTATACTTCGATGCAAACAATTCTTTGTGGTCATAAGTTACATTCTTAGAAATTTATAAGGCTACAAAAACTACGTCCTGGGTACTATCAATTTTTGATAAGGATTCATGATCATAATTTTTTACAAAAATCATCTGAACAGAGGACAGACTAAGCAAAATTTTGTCAGCGAAGGGTATTTAATCGAAAAAATCGGCATTTCTAGGCTCACGAAAATCCTTGTATTGTAATGGAGGTAGAAAACCAAATTCAATTTCGTATTAATGTTTTCTGTTTGTTAATGGACAGTGAGGTGAGATATTTCATCTACGATGAAAACTTGAATGGTGAGGGTTATTTGAGAACTTTAAGAGAAGTAGTGGAAAATTAACTGGATGATATGCCGCTCAATCGATTTATCAATCGTTGGTATCAAATGGGCGGAGCTCCAGCACATTCGACTAGAGCCGTAGATACCAAATTAAGGAAACTCTTTGAAGATCGTTGGCGAGAAACAGAGGTCCATCACTTTGGCCCGCCCGATCTCCGGATCTTACTCCTTTAGAATTTTATTTATGAGGTCGGGTCAAAGAATTAGTGAACACAAATGCGATTTTAAATTACGTAGACTTAAGGATAAGGATAGTCGGAGCTTTTGATCGTTCTTTCGAAATTCGGAAAGCAACGCAGTCTGTTCAGGAGCATATTGTACACTGCATTGAAAATATTGAGCATTTGTATTGAAATAAATTATTTTGTTAATCTCTTCATTTGTTGTTTATTTTGTTGTTATTATTTGTTATTGCAATAGGACTTTTGAATAAAAATTCAAATGAAACGATTACTTCCGAAGCCTAGTACCCTTGAGGAAAAAATATTTCTTCCAAAAAATGCCATGTATAGATATGCCATATTTTCAAATAAATTGTTAGATTTGTCATTTGTTTCCATGGCATACTTGGAAAACCAAGCAATATCTTGGCAAGATAAGCTATTTCTTGATTTTTATTAAATAACTCGATTGGGGGTGAAGCTAGTATAGGGAATGCTTAAATAACTCACCCTAAAATCCAGTTTTCTTTCGAATGATGTCAAAAAAACAGCTATTTGAAAAAATCGACTCTATGGCGATTTTCCATTACGACATTTGAAAACCGCCTGCGCCCATATGGTATAAGATGGAACCACCGATGGGGCATCAGGTGTTAGCCTGAACTTCCAGCTAACTGCTTCATCAATTGAAGAGTGGAAGTAACAAAGGAGTTAAGTGCCAAAATCATAATTTTGAGTTATTCAATAAAAGCTTCATGAAACTTAAACTTGAAGGAATAATCCTGCCAAAATTTTATTAAACACACTGGTAGAGTATATAACAGAAAACAAATTTCAAGTGTTATGGGAAACTTGAAACAAAAGACAACAACGAAAAAAAATACAATAAGAAAAAAATAGAAATGTGTTAAGTGCCAAGAATTTTGCGATCAGAAATTGACACAAAATTTATTGGGTACTTTTTTCTTGTCGAGTTGCTTCAAGCGTGGTATCAATTTGTAACAAATTTCCGTAAAATTGCTGGTGCTGCGGATCTTCCAGATAGGATATCATAGAGAGGAGATTTTTTTCTTACTGTCCTTAACGTGATTTACCGGATCCAATGCACTAAACTCTAATCTTGTAACATTGGTGGTTTATTTTGGTTTTATCTAGTTTTATAACTATTGCCAGCTTCCCTAAATGATTTTTGCTCAATTCCTGTGAAAAATTGGCACTTAGCTCCTTTGTAACTTCCACTCTTCAATTTGGTTTCATGATTTTGAAAGGTTTGTGATATACAAATTAGTTCGTAAACTATATACTACAGCGGCATTTTTTTTTAAATGTGTAAGAGATAAGCTAACATAACTTAGCATGCCTAAACTCAGAATTGAATTGAATGTAAAAGAAATGTAGGTTTCCATTTAAAATAAGAAAGTTGATACCGACTTTAGGCACACCCTGTATAGCTGGAGGACTGAGAATATCCTAGATAGAACGGGCATGATTGATTATGGCTGCATACCAAGTTTAAAGTTTGTAATCCAACAAGTTGAAAAACTTCTAACGAACGACCACGTGAATCATCCTGTATATTGTAGAAAATAAGCAAGAGTCTCTTAATGGTAGATAAGCGATGAATTAGTTTTCATCTATCGCAAACGATTTCAAGCGGAACATTGACTGAGGACGTCAAGATTTATTCTAAAACAATGTCTTTTTGAAACCCATTACCAATCTCTCACCACTAATAAGAAAATGTGCTTACCCCGGCAATGCGCTTCTCATCCTCTGAAAAAGCTGCCCTCTTGGCTCGACTGTGGGTGTGTTCATTGACACTAAGAGCTTGCAGGGCCTCTGAAATATTAAGAAACATTTAATAGACTGTCTATCTTCATGTAATATTTAAGATATACTGGGTGTAACAGGATCATGGTCCTTTAGTTCTGAAGATAATTGATTGAAATTTAGGATATACTACATACATAACAAGCGACACTTTTTGACATACAATTGATTTTTTTTCATTTCCGGTTTCGCCGGAAGTGACACTAACTTTCGGGATCACCCTGTATATTATTGCATTTTTGAATTCTGCATAATTTTCTGAATCTAACGATGCCAAATAATCGACATTTCAAACATCAATATTCTTTATAATATAATTTTTAGTTTTCCATTTAAGTGTGCTATGAAGGTTCCGATTTATTCTAAATGACGCGTGTAATGCTACAAAAGTATAAATTCCATCTAAATTACGTGATTTATGAGCAAATAAAATTCACCAAAATTATTTTTAGGGCAAAACCATATCGGTACCGTGTTACCATTTATTAGTACTATTAACAAGGAATTTATTCGTATGCCGAATTAAAATGTGCGATAAATACAAACAAAATTACAGCTAAAAGAAAATAAGAAAATATAATTTTGTTCTAATTAAATATTACGAAGTAACTAAGGTGGCTTTGAAAACAATGAAATATTTAGCTTGTCAAACATTTGTTGGTTTAACGGTGTTTTTATTGTGTCTTTAAAAATTGTTTAAAATTCTTGTTAATAGGGTTTTCCCACTAATTTTACTTTAACAATTTGTGTCGTGAAAATGACATAATAAAACATTTTAATAATTTGCAACAATTTACTTTTCTAATAAGAATTATTTCTAAGAAAATATCGTTAAAACAACTTGCTGATAATTTCACTGCTTTTTAAAACGGGCATTTTTACGCGCCAGAATTACGTATCTAGCCGGAAAACCAATGAGATTATGGATATAATTAGTTTGTAATAGATTCTAACTGTGTGTTAAAGAAAGCTTTCCACTAAAACTTCGTAGAATTTCAATTTGTAATGCTTGTACTGTGATTGGTCTAAAGCAGTGGACGTGTAAATATTGGCCAATCAGAATCCAGATAAATGCCGCACAAGTTATTCGTGAAAGCGTCGGACGTTAATATTTTGTACTGTAGTTTAGGTTTAACCTTCACCGACATTACACATCAGATGACTAACCTAAAACGTCAAATTTATATTTTTATGTTTGTAATGTTTGGAGTGAAAATATTATTTTATCAGTTTCTGGTTTATGTTTTATTAATTCTACAATCAAAATGGAATCAAGTGGAAGAGGGATATGTTAAAGGTGACGCTGATATTTTACCTAAAGTAGAAAAGTGCTGAGTGCTGTCAATAAATAGAGGTTATGTTATGTTAACGGAGACCAAGATTAATAAACAATCTTGAACAGAGACAACCTCTGTGATTGGATTTCAGGCTGTTGACGTCACAACGCGCCAATTTATGGCTGTTTAAAATGAACCCAATATTTTTCAAACTTCAAGTTTTTTTTTGTTACTATTAGTAAAATTAATAAGATAATAAATATGCCATAAATCATTTTTTTACGTGAGTTAAGTATTTCAGCAATAATTTTTTTTTCTGGGAAAACCCTAATTCAAAATGCCGCAAATTTTGACAAAAGATGAAAAAGTAGACATGTTCATTATTTATGGGGAATGTAAAAGAAATGCAGTTGCGGCTACGACCTTTATGCCCAACGATATCCTGATAGACAATGTCCAGCGAAAAATTATTTTAAACGTATTGAAAACCAATTCCGAAGAGAGCCCAACAATGATCGCGGAGAAAACTTCATTAGAGGCGAGCGTGGGTGCGTCTTTACTATGTACATACTTCGATATGCGATGTAAAGCAACGTAAGGCGTGGTTAGTAGTTGCATGGGTGACTGTCCCAACGAAGACCGAGTCCTCGCCTCACACATCTTCCAGCGGGTTGTATATCAGTGTATGCGCGGAAGCTATACAACCTTAGGCGAGGGTTGTATAGGGGCTATACCATCCTTCGGAGGGGATGTAAAGCCCTTGTCTATTAAATGTTAGACAAGTAAAAGATCCCTACTCTTCTTAAGGGAAGAGGTTCGGCAAAATTCCTAGTTGGGGGTAGCTCGTCTACAGGCGTCGGTTTTAGGCCTCAGTAGCGGAAATAGGCCGACGTTAAATAAATGTACAAAAAAAAAAACTTCATTATTGACGAAGGAACGGAAATTAATGTTTTGGCTCGAATAGAAGTTCATATGACTGTTTCTTTAAGGCAAGTTGAGTTTGAATTGGACATCAGTCACCAAACAGTAAGCCGAATTTTGCACAAATATCACTATAAATCTTTTAAATACACGAGCAGCCAAACAATGATTTTTTGGGACTGATTTTATTTTCAGACGAGTCTAGGTTTACAAATTTGGGATTATTTTCCCGACAAAATACAAAATATTGATCACAAGAAAATCAAAATTTATTACGGCAGGGTAACTTTCAAGTGCGGTTCGGTTTCAATGTTTGGCTTGTAATAATCGGTGGTAGAATCATTGGTCCAATAATATTTGAAGGACCTCTGAATGGTGCCAGATACTTGAGATTCCTGGAAAATGAGATTGAGGTCATTTTAGATAGTTACCTTTAGATTTAGGACAGGGAAAGTATTTCCAACAAGATGGCGCTCCTTCCCATAATTCAAGGATAGTAATTGATTACGGAGATTCGGACACAACGCTATTTCAAGGAATGGTCCTGTGAGGTGGCCTCCAAGGTCGCCTGATTTAATGCCCCTTGATTTCCTTGTTTTATGCAGAATTCAAAATGCAAGAATATACAAGGTGTTCTATTTAAAAATCTAAAGTTAGTGTCACTTCCGGCGAAATCGGACGTGAAAAAAATCGATTGTATGTCAAAAACTGCCGCTTATTATGTATGTAGTATATCCTAAATTTCAATCAATTATCTGCAAAACAAGAAGAAAAGGGGGGTATACCATGCATGACCCTGTTACACCCAGTAGATACCAATTTGTGCGGTAATGTGATTTTAAGATCTTTATACGAAATTCAAGCTACTATAATTTTACGGTGTATACATATTACATACTATTGTAAAGTTGTTCATGCTATACTATTACCGATACTGGAGAATTTTGTTGTAACATAAATACATATACTTTAGTTTCAAAGTATATTCATGTCTACATGTGTTGCAGGTCTATCTATTACAGTTACTTCATATCGAGCTTCCTTTCAAACAGTGTCAAGTTTATAGTAGGTGAGGCATTTCTTAAAAACTACACGAACACGCCAAAGTGGTATTCAAAAAGACACACTGTGGTTTGGATAGTATGTTCGTGGATAAATTGTCACAAAAATAAATTTGTAGTGGGATAATTACGGTGAGTTTAATGATAATCTATAATAGAATCATATTTTATACTATGCTAATTTCTATGCTTTAGTTAATATTTAATTAACTTATTGTTTTGTTGGATATGTACGTCAAACTTAATATTTTTTCAATTATTATGTAAGTATATTATATTGAATAGTTCTCACTAGCTCTATTAATTAATAGGGTCAATGACATTTGTGATTATTCAATTCATTCATATAACACATTACTGAAAGTTTAAAGATCTATTTTTTTTAAATCTAGTAGTATATGATACTCCAACTAAATTGATTACATCAAATATATATGATGAATGTCCATGTTGCCAAGTATATAAAATTAAGAAGTACATCATACAAGGTATTACAATAAAAACTCACATGCCGGATATCTTCTAAACTAATACAGACATTTTAATGCCGTAAGATTCAATTTGTAGAGCATTAATTTGGTTTCAGTCCGCAGAGATATGGATTGGTACCAACGGGGTACTTGCTCGACCCGCCCGATCTCCTGACATTACTCCATTAGACTTTTATTTATGGGGATTTAAAATAAATAAATTTACAAATATTAGTAGATGTGGCTAAGCTCTATAATGAAGCTTATTAGTGTGGCAGCCATTAATCAGCATACCTTATTAAGTTTGTAGATTTGAACTACTTAATGCGCTCTAATAGATCAATTAAAAAAATCGAAACCGATATTTTTTACTAAGTCTTTCGAGTCAAGATGATTTTTGAAGAAACCTCTTGCATTTTGCTTATTTGACCTTACAGTTTAAAGTTCAAAAATTGAAAAGACCTGCCGAAACCCTCCTGCCCTAGTCAACCCCGTTTGGGGGCAGTGGAGTGAAACAGCTAAAATCCAAAATGGCGCCGGAAAATTGGCTTTTCTATAAAAAGGGCATTTTTTCTGCTAATTTTGCGAAAACTTAAAAATTTCTCGTCTGTATAATTGGTTATGTTAATTTATTGTTTTGTAACATAAATTACGAAAAAAATGATTCTCGAAGAGCAGAATTTATTAAAAAGCCAAATGTCTTTTTTTAGAAATCATTCAAAAAACAACCTCCAACAACTCCATCCCTGCAGACTCTTAATATATTTAGTATTGATTATATTTGTTTCATTTGAGGACCTTAAATCAATATTTAAGGTCCTCAAATGAAACAAATATAATCAATATTACCAATGGTACTTGTCACTTATTATCCTAATTTTCCACGTTTCCAAAAGACTATAACCCCACCAATCGGGCTCGAAAAACAATAAAAACTACTGTATTTTGAGAGGCCATAGCTCGCAATCTGCTGGAATTAGAGATCGTCTGTTATTAACAGGGAATTAAATACACTTTAACTCTACTGTGGGTCACAACAGATCTGAAAAATATGATTTGTGGAGCAAAAAATTTCAAACAATACGGTTCTTGAGAAAAATTTATTTTAGAAACTATTAGAGCTCCAACATTCGTTTTTTTTTTATTTTAGGCAGAATTTTATCTTTTCTTTGTCATAGGATCACGTTTTTGTGAGTTTTAGTGTCTTTTCAAAAATTGTATGATCGGAATCAGAGTTAACATTCACAAACTAACAAATTTTTCAACACCCAAAGAGTTTAAGCATCAAATCTATCTACTCCTCTACAAAAGTAGCCCATAAACATATTAAAGCGAACTAAAAAGGTTCCTTACCTGATAAAATGGCAATTTTTATTTCATCCTGGCACTGGTTAATGACTTCTTCGATTTTCTTTGGCGCAGATGCAGGAATATCACATTTATTCGAGCTGTTATCCTTCAAATTTATAAATATTTTTAGATACACCGCATTGTTATCTAATTGCAGTCACTTACCTCGGCTTGTACAGTAAGCAAAAAAACAAAACAAAAACCAACAAAACTAACTATTACGTTGTTGAACATTTTTTCAGTAAAAATAAAATCGTTCCCAGGAGCTGCGAAACCGGCAACGAATGCACGATTAATGTGATTATTGCAGAAGCAGTAAAAATTACACAATTTAAGCAATTTTTTTATGGATATACCTACTCTTTCATGTTTCCCCACACACACACTGGCACACCATCACACAGAAGGGTAGTCGATATAAGCCAATAAAAATTGATGATTGACACTGGTGAATTATAATTCTTAACATAACTTTCTATAAGGTATAAGAGGTAGGTATGCTATACGGGTTTGACATCATGGGTGTGCAGCGAGGAGAATAACCGGGAAGTTCGTAATCAATAAATATATTGACTATCATTTTTACTGACATAAGTGCAGTTTAATTTTTTTAGCCACCTTAATTTATCACTTTGTCATATAACGGGCAAGGCATTTATCGAGACAGATGTCACAAGAAATAATGGTTTTAAAGAATTAAAAATTATATCCGATAGATTAAAAAGTACATTTGATAAATTAAATATTAAAATAGATGTACCACAGGGGTCCATACTGGGGCCGTTGCTCTTTTTAATTTTTGTTAATGATCTGCCAGAATTGTTTCCTCAAAACAATTTGACAATGTTTGCCGATGACAACACGCTGCTCTGCTCTGATCTAACAAAGAAGGATGTTGTACAAGAAATGCAAATTCTTATTAATAATTTTTATGGTATGGTTCAAAGCAAATGAACTATATTTAAACGCTTCTAAGTTTGTGTTCATTAATTTCGCATCCACAATCAGTATAATGAATAAAAGCTAGCTTTTAAAAGTAGATCATAGATCAATTACAGGTGAGAGTTACAAAATTTTTAAGCATTTTTATTGATAACAAACTTAGTTGGGAGGATCATATTGATAACTTGTCGAAAAAATTATGTTCAGTTTGTTTTGCTTTTTATAGGTTGAGTGATATTACAAATATGATTTTATCATGCCGAATTTATGTCAAGGGTAAGATATGGAATAATGTTTTGAGGTTCTTCGAGGCATTTTAACAGAATTTTTGTATTACAAAAAAAAGTATAAGAATCATTGTAGGAGCCTCAAACTACCAGTCATGTCGTAATATGCAATTACTACACTTAACTCGCCAGGCTAGTAACTTGTAATGCAGCGCTCGGCGGGACACATAGCCCGGAGAGTAGCTGTTGGTTGCAGTCTGGTTACGTTCCTTATAGTAAAATAAGGATTTTATAGAGGAGTTTGCGACTAACAATATTAATATTCCACCCTCTAAAAGCACATTTAAAGAAATCAAACTGTTTTAAATTGCATATGCCTATGTTTCAAAAATGTGTGACCAAAAATAATAAATATTTTTCCCTCGGACCTCCGTCTCTAAAAGTTTCAGAAGCTTAAACAGTTGAAAAATTCTTCTTTTTTGTATTTCTAGCGGATAATTCCTTCAAAATTTAATATGAAAATTCTCTGCATATACATACCATTGATCTAATTTTGATCAGCTAATACATAATTATCTGATAGAAACCCAAAAATTTTTATTTTTTAAAAACTGTTACAGCAGAAATAAAAGATGCCATTCTTAAACAGTTGTTGAACAATATAGTCTAGAACAATTAATATACACGCCTATGGTTGCAGATCGGCTATGAACACTTTCACTATAGTGTTAAATAATATCAATGTTATGACCTAAAATGTTATTGCAGCGAGAAGAGTAGTTTTTAGTTCTTCTACATGTTAACAATACAATACGTTCAAGAAAATTATGAATTAAAAAGTTTACTCTTAGATAATTATCTTTTAAATAGCGGTTGATGTATTAATGATTTTTTTTTTTTTTATACATTTATTTAACGTCGGCCTATTTCCGCTACTGAGGCCTAACACCGACGCCTGTAGACGAGCTACCCCCAACCAGGAATTTTGCCGAACCTCTTCCCTTAAGAAGAGTAGGGATCTTTTACTTGCCTAACATTTAATAGACAAGGGACCGACGGCTTTACATCCCCTCCGAAGGATGGTATATCTCCTATACAACCCTCGCCTAAGGTTGTATAGCTTCCGCGCATACACTGATATACAAGCCGCTGGAAGATGGGTGAGGCGAGGACGTGGTCTTCGTTGGAACGGTCACCAATCCAACTACTAACCACGCCTAACGTTGCTTTACATCGCATATCGAAGTATGTACATAGTAAAGACGCACCCACGCTCGCCCCGTTAATGATTTATTTCTATATTAATCTCTATACATTTAGACAGACCCTCCTCTTTGTTCATCTTCACTTTTAACTTAGCATATACAGGAGATATATGGTACTCTCGTTTGTTTGCGAACAGATTCTACAAGAGAAAAAAAAAGAAATATTCATATAATCATCCGGAAATGTTATTTAATTGAGCTACGGCCTTTTAGGGATGATCTGCAGATAGTTGATTACATTGATATTCAATAATCGTGGCTGCGCAGTTATTCTATGAAAAATTATTAGACAAAGAACAAACTTTTTTGTATTCGGCTGTGTTTAATAAGATTTATTACTTAATAAATTATATCGGGACGGGATAAAAGGATAAGCCATATGATTTGCTTATCCTCCAACTCAGTGAAAGGAATGGTAGAAATGCGTTACTTGGAAAAAGAAAACTTCTATATCAACAATATTAGGTAACAAAATAAGTGCACCTCAAAGCTCTGTATCGGGCCCTATTCTATTCGTTGTTTACATTAATGAGCTACTCAATCCACTTACTGGATCCTTTAGTTTATTGTATGCTGACGATGCGATACTTTCATGGTGCGTCTCATGAATGTAAAATTGATTATGACTGCTGATTATTTATGTAGTTGGCTTACCAATTTGTAGCTGTGCGCCAAAACCAAATTGTAAGATATTTTATACTGACCAAAACAGTAATATTTCCAGCCTTAATGAGAAAACGAATGATTTTAACATTAAGAAAGACGACTGCGCAATATTTCTTAGCATACTAGATATCAATATGAGAAAGCCACAAATTCATTAGTCTTGTACCCTTTCTTGATTTCATTTAATTTAATTTATCAGCTTACGGTAGGCTTTACTGTCACTCCCAGAAAACACACCGGGCCATACTTCTTGCCAACGGCCTGAATTTTTTGTTGCTGTTCGCTCCTTTCATAATTTCCCAATTTGCTCATGATCCTCTCAATAATTGCTATCCATATGTAGGTCTCCTTTTCTAGTAAGCTGTTTAAAATTATCGTTTTCTTCAGTAGATGTGTTAGGTCCCTTTTTTCAACTTACTCCTATACTGCACTACACATGTTTGTATCATTTTGCAAATGTGTTACTTCCTAATAATGTTCACGTTTGCTGTAATTTATTTAATTTTTATTGTTTTCTGAACAGATGAAATAATTGTAAGGTTGTGCCACGTTCAGTAAGGAGAAGTGTGAATCCATACATGCTCTGATGATTACATCCGTGGACTGCTCACTAGCCTACCCCGTCCACAGTGCATCCATTCGTTGTTTATCACTTCCAGATGCAATATTCTTCTAGCGCTAGCCAAGAAAAAATTAAAAAATATACCAGAGACCTAAAGCAGTTCAAAACAGTATAGGACGAAATAAATTGAGTTTAACTTTGGTCTATCATTAACACCGGTTCTAATAAACGAATCATCGTGCTTTTTTTTAAAAAGGAAGTGTCTTCCAGAGTACTTTCAAAATATATTTTAAAAATAAAAATTCGTTGAAAATTTTCAAACTTATTGCATTTGTTTATAAGCAAAAAAAAAGCCAAATTTTTAAACCTTTTCCTAGGCTCTCCTAATTAACGGATTTTAATGTATTAAAATGGATTTGAAAATTTTAGTGCTCTTTTATATGTCCAAAAATTTTCAACTTTCTAAATGCTTTAGTTTAGCCTCAGTAATATTTTTTAAAATTTGCAAATTTTCAAAATGAAGTTTAGACTGCAAAATTATTATGCAAAAACTAATTTTTAAGACATTTTTTAAAGAGATTTTAAGATATTATTTTGTTTAATAAAAAACCAAGTCCACGTTTTCAAACAAGCGCATAGTGAAATTATCATTTCTTATGATTTTTAGGAGCGATTAAACCAAACATCTGCTAGAACCCGATTCACCCAACCCAAAACTACGATGGTTCTGAAGGGCCATGATCAATACATTTTTCCAAATGTCTTATTAAAATGTCGCACTGCAATATTTTAAATCGCAGTGCCTGTTAAAAAGTTGCACTGCGAATTTTAAAAACGCACTGTGAGATTTAAAGTTGCATGGCGAAACTCAAACAATCGCGTATGCACAAGGAGCCATTGTCATTTGCGTACGCTACGAGCTGGATGGATTTGTTGATAAGTGTCTTTGCCCACCGGCGGAAATTAGGAAACCTTAAATATATTAGAATGCTTGATTTGGCCAAGTTAGCAATTCTGGACCCGATTTCATCAACTTCGTATACAGAAGTTTACACTGCTTTGATTTTATATTTAACGATCCCTGTATTAGTAGCTTTAGCCGAGAGGTCATTTTCGAAATTGAAATTAATTAAAAACTACTTAAGGAACTTTTTATTACAAGAAAATTTGACAAATTTAGCCATAGTTTCCATTGAAAATGAAGCGGCCCAAAGTATAGATATCGACAGAGACATCCAACATTTCGCCGAAGCCAAAACCAGGAAAGTAACTATTTCTTTGGCATTATTTTCCAAATCTATGTATGTTTCTTTGGCGGATTTTTACGAGCTATGATGTTAATGTCGTCTGCGTACGCTACGAGCTGGATGGATTCGTTGATAAATATGTTTGTCCCTTACGCAAACTTGAAGTGCAACTTTAAATCTCACAGTGCGTTTTTCAAATTCGCAGTGCGTTTTTAAAATTCGCAGTGCGACTTTATAATTCGCAGTGCAACTTTTTAACAGGCACTGCGACTTAAAATATTGCAGTGCGACATTTTAATAAGGCATTTGGAAAAATGTTTTGATCATGGCCCTTCAGAACCATCGTACAAAACAAATACCGCCCGGGATATAATCATTTTCAAGAAAATCGGTTATCGAAAACGACCAAAGATGCAATGCAATACACATATAATATTTTGCAGAGCATCAAGTTTCCCATCAGATCGGTGGCTCACTCATTCTTTCAAATAGATCAATTAGTTCAGTGCTGAGTCATCCGGAATTCGCGTTTCGAGGAAGCGTTTTGCTCAACTTTCACCCAGGCCGATCTGATTTAATTAGCTTATAATGCTGATGGTACATTATAATTTCTTGTTAAAATAATTAAAATACAACTTATATCGACAATTCCCGTACAAAGATATCGTACAAAGAAATAAGTAAAACTTAAACGTACCCGGCGCGTCCACCACATTCGGCGAAATATATATTAAAATATTAGTTATTTTTGAGACGATATGAAACACTATCGACCAGCTTATTTTTAATATAGGTAAGATAAATGCACCCATGTAATAAATAAAAAATGTCTGTTTGTTGTCTGTGGTCGCACCTAGGTTTCAAACTACTCGATCCATTTTGTTCTTATTTTGTATGCGAATTTAGGACGGCCACCCTCGAGACACCCTAGCTTAAATGTAGGACGACTAAGAACCGACACAAAAATTTAAAATGATTTTCTTTTGAAAAAGAGCTCTAACGATATTGACCAAATTTAACATATGGATATTCACTTAGCACTAATATGAGATGACATTACCCGTTACGCTCAAAAAATGCAAGGACCGGAATCAGGGCTTCTGGCAGGCCAACTATGGTGGTCTTCCTATTCTTATCCAACCATTTGGAAAAGCGTCGCTTAAATGTTCGTGAATAGCTGCATGTGGTGCACAGGTACTCCATTATAGAGGTACCACATTATCTCCCTAATATCCCTGGGGACAGCGTCCAGTAATTTTTCTAAGCTGTCTTGTAAACATTCCAGATAAATTTGACCATTCACACAAAAAATGTGGTCCTATCACATTATCCCTAACAATTCCTCTCCAAACATTCAACGACCATCTTGTTTGGCTATTTGCTCGTGAGATGTAAGGATTGGTTGGGTCGTGATAATGAAAAATATGACGATTAACATGTCCATTTTTATGAAATGTTGCTTCATCGACCAACAAACCAAAGTCAAAAAAATTTCTTTGTTGTCCTCTTTTTGTTTTGTCCATTGATAAAATTGTATGCTCCTAGAAAATTTAAGGAGGGATATTACAGGTCATGTGGTTTAAATAATTTAAAAAACTTTTATTAAGTAAAGGTAAAATTAATAAAAAACAAACTATAGTGGGTGCAGAAATTCAACTTGATGCCTTTTAAAATTGTGTGCTTGTTTATCAAGATTGCTTGAAAAATTATGGAGATTTGACATAAACATTTATTACGGAAACAGAGCATGTTAGTTTGGGTAACTTATAAGTAATAATAAAAATTTTAATATCAAAATGTATTTATTTCCAAATGAAAAGGTTTGAACGAGTTGTCCCGGATAATTATTTTTTAAAACATTTGTATGTCGTAGTTACATGGTGAAATACGGCTTTTCGGGACTAACCTAGGCAGTTCATGAAATGCCGGCAGATAGTGTGAAACACCTCATGTTACATCATGTGACTAGGCTTTTCATGAAGTGTCTTAAAGTTTTAGTATTTTGGTGTAATGAGAAGTTTAACAGGATCTGCCGTCATTTAGGCCATCGGCAATTTATGAAATGACGTGATGCCGGCATTTTATGAACTGCCTAGGCTTTTCCCGAAAAGCCTATGTCTTAGACACATAGTGCAATAGGCTTTTCGGAAAATGCCTAGGCAGTTCTTGAAATGCCGGCAGATAGTGTGAAGCACCTCATGTTATATCATTTCACTAGGCATTTAATGAAGTACCTTAAAATGTTAGTATTTTCGTGTAATGAGAAGTCTAATATGATCTGCCGTGATTTAGGGTATCGATATTTCATGAAATGCCGGCAGACCGAGTGAAATTTGTATGCTACACGATTCGCCTAAGCTGTTCATGAAGAGCCTTGTTAGTCAATTAATGTTATGATTCGTGCTTTACATGATCTGCCGGCTTCATCGCTAGGCTCATTCAAAATATGACTATATCACGTCATTTCATGAAATGACGATGGCCTATATCACGGCAGATCGTGTAAAGTACGAATCGTAACATTAACTGACTAAATAAACCAGAGGTTCTTCATGAACAGCCTAGGCGAATCGTGTAGCATATAGATTTCACACTATCTGCCGGCATTTTATGAACTGCCTAGGCTTTTCCCGAAGAGCCGTATTTCACCATGTGGCTACGACATGTACACACAGATATAGATTTTTGCTCTTGTATAAAAACTTTCAATAACCGATCTTGGAAACACCATCAGGAAAACCCCACGTTTCTTTTTTTTTTGAAATAAAAGTTGAAAATTAGGGTTTCGGATATTTGACATAAAAACACAATTTTAGACCTCACTAGGCTTTTAATTTTACATGCAGACAGACACAGTGATGGATATTAGGGATACGAAATGAATTTATTTGCAAATTTGCTCTGTTGATTATTAAAGAAAATCTCAATTTAAAAAAAAAAATACGAAAGAATGCCAAAGCAATAAAAAGTTTTAAGTATACCTGTTTATAACGAAGAAACCTGTAAATCAAGCTTCAACATTAATACGACGGGCAAAAAAATAAATAAACTATATAACTAAAGAACATTTCATAACCCCCACCATCTCTTCTAGCATTGTAATTTAATTCTAAGCCGTACCTCCTAATAACTATTCCGGATTTTTCGAATTGTTAAAGATGGTATGTATAGCATCTTTTATTCGATTTTTTAATATTCCCACTCTGGCAGCCTGTGAAACACATTCAAAGCAAACAAAATTTTCCAAGTAGAAGAGTCACATCCATAGGTTTCTTTCAGAATAAAATATTCTTGACACACTGTATCGACTAGACTGAATACCTAAAAATGCCTAAATCGTCATTTATATTATTAAAACGTTACTGATAACCTGAAATATCTTCCATTCCATTGTATCACGGCCCTAAGTGAAAATTGTATTATTTTTAGAATTCGGGAACGAACTCCTACTATAGATCGTCTGACATTTGACCTACTAATTGCACAGAAGCAAACAGTAGACAGTTTGAATTTGGTTAAAGGTGGTGATAGCCAAGTGATAGCCGATGTTGTTTGTTATCAGTTTCGTGAGGTGCGTTTTCACTGTCGCAATAAAAGTCAGATAATCAATATGAACGTTCATTGCGTTTGAAACTTACTAGTCAAGTTGTAATCGTTTGCTTAGATACGTAAAGTACTTTATTTTGGCAAGAGCACAGGTAGTTAACCTCACTTCTCGGGCAACTTCAAATGTCATTTTTATTTACTATTTACTGATGACGTAACTAAATTTGCAAATGATTAAAATCAAAGGAAATTAATCATTAATTTATTGCTTTTTAAATGATAAATTTATCTATAACGCGGGCTTAGACTCGTTTAAATTGTCAACTAAGTTGAACAAAAGGTTAGTGCAAATTGTATTGTAAACTGTTAAAGTAAATATTTGGTTTACTATTATTATTGTTTATATTTAAAGTTTAGTTTGTATAGAGTATTTATATAGCTACACTGCAAACAATTCTAAATTATAAAAAACCCTTATCTTTTATTAAAATACTAAGGAGAGTTTCTCGTTTATATTTTTCCGTATTATCTTTAATTGTTCGCTATCGTATATTGACTGCTCATTGTTACAGTAATTAATCTTTATGTGGAATCGAATAATTATCATGACTGTATTCAGAGAAATGTTAATGCTTTATGTTTTTTTGTTTTAGGTGTAGAACTAGAGTGTAGTTGAAAATGGATCTGCCCGATTTACAACATTTAAAACAATCCAGGATTTTGCATTTGTGCATGGCGATAACATTTTTCACATCAGGAGTTATTGTGAATCTCGTACAATGTATATTATATTTGACGCTTAGACCATTTAATAAAATAATTTACAGAAAAATTAATTGGTACCTCTGCTATACGATATATGCACGTAAGTATTGAAAAGTATTACCAAATGCATAATTTAATTATTTATTATGTACCTATCATAAGACGTAACTCGTTTATTAACATTTTAAAATAAGTAGCATCTATGGCTTATAATAATAAGCCAGAAAGTTAAAAGTATACTCAAGTATGACAGAAATATTTTTGAATTTATTTTTTAATCGTTCTAAATCTAAAGTACCTACAGATTTAATATAAATATAATAAAAAAGTATGATGCTTCGTATGAATCTCGAGTATTAAGAATATAAATAAATATTACTTGTTCAGCTTTACATGTCCATAAAAAATTATATTATAACGTCTGAGTCAAGTATAATTTTATTTTCATCTAGGTCACCCGCAAATAATAATTTGATGGTATGTCTATAAATAAGATAGATAAAACTACAATACCCACAAGAAGAATATAAAATAATAATACATACAAGTTGGAAAATTTTATTTCTATATTTAGACATCATTAGAAAAGACAGTGCAATGGGTGGTGGGGCCTAGATCATACTAAATCTAGGATGGGATACAGCGTTACTCGCTTCATCAGACAGTCTGCAGAGAACACATTTTTCATTGCAACATGACATAATCAACAAAGTTTTCTTTCCTTCCAATTAAAATCATCTTTAATTTTGCCGTATGCACAATACAAAATAACATTTCATACTGTGTATATTCACATAATGAGCAAGCAAATAGAGATGTAACGGCGATCACCATCACAGCTACATATCACCTGTTCTTTGCATAGAGCAATCGCTAGCAGTGATTAGGTAAAAATGAACCGGTGATTAAATCACTCTTTTCTGTAGAACACCGTACAGTAATAATGTTCTGCTCTGCTCTTGTTCGCTCATTGCGGTTATCCGACTGGCAGCTGATAAGAGTAAAGTATTGTCTACTGTGTATGTTATAAGAACCATGTCGCTTTGTCTTTATCGGTACTTTTTATATGCTTTGTCGGTACAAAGCCGAAAAAGCTTCTTATATTATATTATGCATATAAACACTCATAAATTAACCTTTATGATTTTTTGCATAGAGAGGTGAATAAATATATTTTAATTAATAATTAAGTATGTTATGTTGTATTTCGTTTTGTTCTAGTAAATCAGTTTTATTTCTAATAGCGAAATTATTTTGTTCTTCATTTCATCAGTTTAATTAAACTTTTAGAAATTTAATTTAGAGCAATACTCTCATATCAAAAATTAAAGGCTTCTGGCGTGCGTGAATGAATAGGTATATTGTACATTTTTAATAACAATAACAATTAATAATTAATTCATGAACGGCGTAGGTTGATGTCGATCACAGTTGCTTTACATCAGCTGCGAATTTAAAACAGTGAAACGAGCACGCAGAGCAGATCGTGAATTTGTAGAATAAAGTGATTTAAAGAGTGATATATCACTGCTACAAATAACAGTGATTAACGAACAGTCGCAACAGTTCTCACTGTGAAGCAAAAATCGCCGTTTGCCCCATCTCTACAAGCAAATAGACATCCAAGTACCAGTTTAACAAATTTTTTTTTCAAAATATTTATCTATATATTACCAAAATAATACACCTTATATTTTCTGTTGCTTCAGAACTAGTTTGTTTGGGTGATTGGTGGTCGGGAACTAGGATCTTACTATACATAGATAGAGAAGAATTTGACAAGTATTACGGTAAAGAGCATGCTTACTGTGTTATGAATCATACATATGAAGTAGACTGGTTAATAGGATGGATGACTTGCGATAGGATTCATCTCCTGGGGGTAAGTTAACCGACTAGGCTAGTTTAGAATATAAAAAATAGATTTAAGGCGTGACAAAGCTAATCTTAGTAGTCAGTTAGAATAACTTGGAGACATGTCATGGCATAAAAAATAATAGAATGACACTGAAAGGAAAGTAAAATTGCTGCAGATGAATCTAAAAAATCTTCCTACAAAGTAAATAGTCTCAAAAGAAACAACACTGTTATAAACTAAAATTAGCAGAGGTCTAGTAATCTATTTAATGTATTTTTACTCTTGAAATGGGCTATGATGATGTTTTTGTTTTCAAATTAAAGTAGAGATAAAAGAAACAATCACATGAAGTGGTCTATTGTTATGTGTTGTAGATTTGATGTTGTAATTAAACTTGTTCCATTTAATTCATTTCATTTAACATTTTCATTATCTAACTACATATTAATTGTGAAGAGTGCATGATGTAAAAAATAAGTTCAATAAATAATATCGGAAATAGGTATCTGTAAGATAAGATTTAACTGTATTATTGTAGAAAGATTTTTTATTTTTGTTGCCAAATTTGTTCTAAAAATAAAATATAAACCAGCTGGAATAAGTGTGAGGAGATTATTATATTTTTTTAGAACTCATCCACTTCACAGTTGTTATTGGTGGCAGCGTCTCAATATTGGTGAAAGCATCTTACGATATTGACATTCATCTTCCTCCTATAAAATGCATAGTTATTAATGTGCAAATATCTGCTCAGGTTTTAAAGAAATGTATCAAAAAAATCTGTAAAAGTACTTAACAAAACTTACCCCATCTTTATTTTGTACCTTTTTTTTGTGCCTACATATTTTTTCAATACAAGTATATCGGATTTCTTCTTTAGAATAATGTAAATCTGGGAGAGTGAATGCATTTACAATATTTTACAATACAAGCAGGGAAAAAATACGCAGGAGAATTCTGTAGTGAAACTACACAAATATTTATTTTAAATGAGCAGCCATTATCAATAAAATCCCGAATATTTCTCTGATTAATGTCATTATGATTGTGCCAATTTTTTTCTATGTAAATTAGTTTGCTGACAATATATACTTTCATATACTTTTAAGAATCAATTATGCATTATGTTTTTAGATATCTATAAGTATTCTGTTTATAACAATATATTACTCATTTTCTTCGTATCAATAGCTACTTTTAATTATTATCATAAATTATGATAAACATTATGATTTATGACACAGTTCATTATATTATAAATTTCAAAATGTACCTAGTTATATTACATAAATATATGAATTAAAATTTAAATTACAAAATATTTATTTTACAATTTTAATTCTGATTATTTCCAGACCAAAAAAATATTCTTAATAATAACATTTATTGACAAATATATAAAACAAAATTTAAATTACAAAATTTTATAATTTTAATTCTGATTATTCCTAGACCAAAAAAATATTCTTAATAACATTTATTGATATATGCATTCTTCCACTCATAGCCACAAGCCAAAGTTGGAATAGGCAGCAAGGCCTCGTCAAATATTGGCTCTATGCTCCACAGGGTCCAATTTTGGGCCCACTGGTATTTCTAGTTTACACAACTGATAGTATAATTTTTGTATAATAAATCGTTATCAAGGCATATGCAGAGAATACTAATTTTGTTTTAATTTCAATTATTTTCATACATGATTATTTTTTAAATTTTAAACGTCTTATTTAAATTGACGTCCTGGCGGAGTTTAGCCACATCTCTTATGTTCTACACGGAGGTCTAAATGTGCTTATGTAATAATAAAACAAAATAACATTGTATTAATCCAAGTAGCAGGAAATATAGTGTTACGTATTTACAACCCAAGCATGGATTCAATAATTGCAACACGAATAACACTAACCGCCGATTTATTTAACAATTAATTAACTTACAATAATTAGTGCTTATAATTACAACTAGCTACTTTACTATAACTCACTACTTATCACTGTACTTTTTACTAGCCTGGTTACTTTGTTCTTTCTCGTTACTTTATGAGCTAATAAAATTCTAAGATATTTAGCACTAGTAGTGGGAAGTAACATTTTGTTGATGTCTCCACAATTTATACTAATTAGGGGTGGAATTTATAAGTTATAATAGATTTGTCATTGAATTTCTAAGATTAAATAGTGTCCTATTTTATTCAAATTGTCATCTGAAACTTAAATGCATTAGGTCCAGATTTTTAATTGATATAATGATCTAATATCAAGATAAAGAAAATAATGAAAAAAATATTATTGAGATGATCATTAACTGTTTGTGTTATTACTCAGCTTGATGATAAGAATTGCTCATTCCACAAATGATGGACTAAATGTTGTTTTTTTTTCTTTGAGACCGATAATTAAAAATAGGTCAGAATTTTTGCATCCATTTGACCTTACAATCTCACTGATTATTTGTTATAAATTAATTACCCATTTAATTGCTTAATATTCATAAATATTTGTTTGTATTAATTTGTTTTATTTTTCAACAAGAAATAATTTAAAAAATGCGGAACATAAACATTGATTAAAATCCTATAAACGTTTATCTTTATTTATGGAGAATAAAGTGAGTAATGCATAACCAGGGGGGTAGACTGCTAATAGACCTCATTACAGATAGAGTAAAAGGGATTGAGGAAATTTAAGTCTCATAGTCAAAAAAGGTTATAAATATTATTCAGACTTGTACTTTGTTGTACTACATACAGTATGGCCTTGAAGCAGGTGAATTTGTAGAAACAACGATCTGTGACCTGTCCAAAATGTTTGATTGTGTGTGTTATGTAGCTACCTAAACTACAGAACACAAATTACGAGCTATGAAACTCTCGGAAGAAAGGATAAATAGACATGGAGTCTCGCAAGGGTCAATTCTCGGTCCACTGCTCTTCCTAATATACATGAACACAAAGTGTTGTGTTATATGTAGATAACGCAAGCTCCACTTGCACTAACGCAGACTATGCAGAATTAAAAATTTGAAAAATTTGCATGGAGGCCGCTATCTCTAGAGCTGGAGGTTGGTTCTCAGCTGAGCTGGGTCGAATCCTCTGAAAATGGATTCGAATCACGAATCTGAATCATCGATAAGAATTCGAATCACGAATACTAGGTTCAGATTCTTTTTGTAAAAAAAAATGATTCGAATCAGGATTCCCCCCAGCTCTGGTTCTCAGCAGCGCAATTATGTCTGAATCACAGCAAAACAGAACATATAATCTTTACTTTATGTACTCATAAAAAAATTAACAACCTGTGTCCTGGGAATTTATCTAGATCCCACTTTAAAATTTGATATCAATGTAGACCACATCCCAAAAAATTACATTTGTTCTGAAGAATCTGACCAATACTGTAGTCCAAGAAGTTTATATCTTAGCATTCCACGCTCTTATACAATCCGTCTGCAGCCATGTTATACTCATTTGGGGACACACCCACATGCCAAGAGAATATTTTCCATACAGGGAAGCATAATATGGGTATTAGCTAAACTGCAGTACTGTGCAGATGCTATTCATTTAGACACTTAAAAATTACCATGCTGCCATCCAAATATATATTCCAATATCTTCTTTATATTAAAAATATTAATGAAATATATAACTTCACAGTACATACATAGTCATGATACTCGTAAAAAAAAGGCAATGTCAGGACATATTATCTAAGATTTAAAAATCCTTATTAAGCTCCACTGTTTTATAACAAGTTAACGGAAACTGTGAGGTTTCTTGAACAGACAAAATTTAGATATTTAATTAACAAAGCATTTTACGCATTTAAGGAATTTTTAACTAAGATCGTGGAAACATCACATTTTACCATATCGTATAATATGTAAAAGTTACTGTACTGTAGTTAGATGTATTCAATGATGTATTTATATAAAATATTATATATTGAATTGATAAGTTCTCTTCTCTGTTATATTTATATTCGAACACGCCGGCAGGCCTTTGTATTAAGTGTATATTTTTTTTTCACGGAAGATTTTATGATGGTAAAACATGGATAGTGCATTTGATTTTCATGAAGATTTATTCTCATGAAAGAAGAACTAGTCAACTCTATATTACAGCAGAATGAAGATCTAGTAGATTTTTATGTTACATTTAATAAAAAAAAGAAAAACTGAGAAGATACTATTGTTACGCGTTTAAACCGTGTAGTAAACAACTCCAAACGTAGGTTCTATAATTGCAATACAAATTTTTACTATCCACTGATTTATTAATGACTAAATTACAATAATTAGTCCTTATAATGACATACTAGGGATAACTTTCATCTACTATAGACTCACTACTATAATTCACAACTTATTACTGTTTTTTATCTTATCTGAATATTTGACTCCTCTCATAACTGTACTGAACTCATCTCGATGCGCTGGTCCCACTTCTTATATATCCATCACTTATTCTCGATTTATCCAGCCTATCATTCGAGGCGCTTCTAGCTTACCCGTGATAATGGCGCCATCTCTGGCCAACTGGCGAACTACCGTTTTACTGACTCCTAGTTAAATAGGCGGGCTTTCTTTCCCTCTGTTACTGGGGATTAAACCTCTCTCTGTAAGAAAATTTGCTTCAACATTGGATAGATACCAATGGATTTATTCGATGGCCCCCTCGTTCTCCAGATATAACCCCAATGGATTTTTTTCTATGGGGGTATATTAAAGATAAGGTGTTTTCGACGACACTGCAAAATGTAGAGGACCTAAAAGTTCGAATTCAACAGGCATGTATTACAGTTACCCCCGAAATGCTGAGTAATATTTTAAATACAGTGCCTCGCCGCGCTCGATTGTGCATAAGAAATCGCGATGGACATTTTGAACACTTGATATATGATATCATAAAAATAATTTTGAGGATTAGATAAATATTAATGTTCAGTGTGCTATATTCTTTTTATTATTAATTTGTTTTTGTTACCTGAATTTACTTTATTCTTCTTAATTGTGTTATTGTTTTATTATAGCAAAGATTTGCACAACTTATTGAATTATTTTATCGTTTTATTTAATCATACTTCTCCACGGCAAGTATAATGCTTGTTAAAAAAAAAATTATTGGTTTTTAAAAAATGTTTTTATAATTATTAACGTAGAACCAATAAATAAATATGGAATGTGATATATCGTTGAAAAGGGAGGAAAACACTCTATTCAATGGTGCCATTTCCCGCCTGAAGAGTAAATCTCAATACAGCAGGTTTGAAAAAAATTAAATAAAACCTCATTGAAACACTCTATTTTGCAAAAAAATTTTCGCCTTAGAATTTTTCTCGTATCTCTTCAAATAATGGAGATATTTGGCCTAGACGTTTTCCGCATTTTCGATATTTTCCGCCATAACTCTTAAAGTAGGCCATGGATTTCAAATGTCTTTAAACCATTTTGTAGGTTATATAAATCGGCACAATTTTCGTCAAAATAATTTTTTTTTGTACGACCGATATTAAGTGAGATATTCTCGAGGGCCCTGATAAAATGGACAGCCTGTATATTATTCACTATTTATAATCACACTGCCTTACAGCAGTGTTTAATCACTTGTGTTGTACTCTTTGCAACTGCAATATCATTAAAAAGAAATTATGGCATGGTCTAATCCTTCGCAATTTCATCCCTCGGAATATGTTTATCCAAGGACGAAGTATTTGTATGTGTTTTCCTTCCATTGTAAATTGCAAGTTCAGTATGTTTTAAATAAATAAATATTTTTCTAACATAAAGAAATATTATTTATTAATTTGTTTTTAGAATTGTAAGGCATATGCAAAGAAGGTGATCCAATACATGCCGGTTCTTGGTTGGGCTTGGAAATTCTCAGAATTTGTCTTTTTGGAAAGATCTTTTGACAAGGATAAGGATGTTATAAGCAAACAGATTACCGAATTAGCAGAACATCCGGATCCTATTTGGGTAAGTAATTTCTTCGTATTATCATTTTAAAATGCATGGGAAATAAAGTTTTTAAATAAATTGGTATCATTTTTTATCATCTCTAAATGTAGCTCCTTATTTTTAAATTTGCACTTGAAATTTGAGAGAAAATTCAAAACCGATACAAATTTTATTAACTTTTAAGTGCGTGTTTTATTATTTCAGGCATATTGCCAAAGCATCATTATTGTCAGCTATCATTCCAATCATATGTGGTTAATTTTATAAAATTAGTCCGGCAATGTGCCAATAGTTCTAATTAAGATAGGCTTAGAAATGTCAAACTTGGAAAAATAGCAAAGGAGCGGTTGTCTAATCATGGGGTTAGTTTGTTATTTCTTCCTAGGACTAGGTGCACAGGTGCAGACAGTCAATTAAGTTTTGTGTTCCTTAACCGCCTCTCAAGTTACCGAAGTAACCCCTGGAAGATCTCAAGGATCTTGTGCTAGGTAAAGAAAGACGAGGCCCTACAGTTTAATGTGGACTCCGAACCACTCTTGGGGTAATTTTTTTAATGAAAAATTGTTTCACCTTGCGGGAATCGAACCCACTTAGCTAGGCAATTCAGTTTGCTAGCCAGACGCTTTAACACACTGAGCTACCGTCCCCTAGTGAAAAGTGATTTTTTTCTCCCTTCAGACTTATTCTAATCAATTACATAGAATTGAAAAATGTATACTGGGCAAGAGCGCAGCCAATGGACTACCAAAATACTTTTTTATTATATTACTGTACTTAATGTTGTAAAGTTTGTCCAGAATTTTTCTGTAGACGTGAATTTGTACTACAAATAATTTCCCATAAATGTAATACATACATTTTTCCGTAATCTAAGATTATTTCCTGCACCTTTATTGGCTACTTGGGATGGGGAAAACCTATTTATTATGTATAAGGTTACTTAGTATCTTCGAATAGTAGTACATTAATTGACATCCAACATTGGTCGTGAGACCTCTGTCGGCCGGTTGGTGAACCTAGTTAATAATACTCATACATGGTTATATGTAGCATTCACAGTTATTTGTAATTATTTTACAGTTACATTCCAAAAATATATATAAAATAGCTATGGCTCATGCAAAATTTATTAATGAACATAACCGTATATATAAAGTGACTTGTGCAGTAAGTGATTGTCACATAAAAACATTGAACTCACATTTCGTCATTTACCTGATAAAGGTAAACATTTTGTTAACATTAAAAATATATTTGGATACGATGAAAAATGGGATGTACGTGACGTGAAGCTGAAAGTGACAAAATTAAAGAAAATTCATTCGGGATCGGCAATATCTTCTTGGCATTTTAAGTCATCTGATGATTACTTATATCCTGGTAAAATTAAGAAATAACCAAAATAATGTATAAAAAATACTATGGACGCCGGTGCACTCAAACTCAAAACAATGATTAAGTCGGCCATATTGGAACACGTGACTTGTACACCACGCCTCCATGTTGGATATTAATAGGCAAACATAATACATACTATAGGTCTTCTCTTTTGCACGAAATCTCAATTTATTCTCACATTTAACATTAGTGAATGAGTATACTAATCTCAATGAATATGTTGCTGCCCAGTTGTGCAAAAGAAACGATCTTCTCCTGCACTCTTAACTTAAATGTCGATCAAAGGTTTTGTAACATTAAAAAAAGTCTTTGAGTTCTCTAAAGGCTGCTGTAGATTTTTTCATTTTTACGAACAGTCCATAAAATAATCACTCACTGATGTACAACAATATAAATAACCCAAAAGCAAATAAAAACTAACCTCAATCATCAACTGAGTACAAAGTAACTTTGCTCCCAAGTGCTCTCACTTTAGACTCACTTGCAGGAACTAAAAGAAACGTACCACCAACAGAGTAATGATGTCACATGTGAGAATAAACTGAGATTTCGTGCGAAAGAGAAGCAGGGAGTTTTTTGCTTCAGTTACCTCAGTTAAATAATTTCGATGATATTCTATAGAACAAAGATATAATTAATTTAACGCGAATGTCAGAAAAATGCCCATGTGGCCTGACATGCCTACCTTGCACTGACGAGAGCCAACAGCTCGAAGCTGCAGTCTGCAAGTGGTATGTGACGACTGGCAAGAGAGCTACTTTAAGTAGGATCAATCTTTAGGCTGGTGTTTGTTGCAATCGAAGGATTAGTGTTTTGTTGGTAATATGCAATTATTACACTTAACGCGCCAGACTTGTAACTTGTAATTCAACGCTCGGCGGGGCACATAGCTCAGAGAGTAGCTGTTGGTTGCAGTTTGGTTACGTTCCTTATAGTGAAATAAGGATTTTATAGAGGAGTTTGCGGCTAAACATATAATATTTTAATATAAGATACTGTTTGAAAAATTGGAGTTATGACAAATTGAATTTCCATGAAATGGAAAAATGGGAAAAATATTTCTAAATCCAAGCAAATGAACAAAATAGGCCAATTTTACATTTAACTTGTTGAGAAATATCATTTTATTCAAATCCAATGTCTACTTCGAAATCTGTTAAATTTGTTCCTGAATTCCAAAGCCAACTAGAAATAGTAAATAAATGCCATTTTCAAGGTTAGTTTTCATCTGATTTTAGATCTAATAAAGCGTTGGAGAGACAAATTACAGCTTTATGAGAAAAGTGACTTAAATATACAGGGTGCTATTTAAAATAAAGTTGTGGCAATTTCCGGCCATGCCAGAAGTGATTTTTTTTACCACCGAATGGTCACGATACCTATATTTGATTTCCCAAATTTCAGAATTTTATTTTTAAAACTGTAGAAAAAAGTTGGGGGGAGATACTTTCTGGGTCACTCGGTATACCATTTAATTCTAATTAAGCTGGTATTCAGTTATCATTCATTGCATATACATTTTTCACATGTACATCTACATTATGTTATCTAAGTATTATATTAAGTAGTTTTATTCACCCTGAAATAAACGAGTGTGAGAAAGAAAACAAAAATTGCTTACATGAAAGTGAGACAGATGATTGTTATATTAGTGGGGCACAAATGAAAGTTTTTCGACCTCTCGTCCTCACCACAACCACATTCTGCTGTACCATTTGCTGCAACAATATCGATTCCCTGCGTTGCTGCACAACAAGGTGATAGAAATAATATTTCACGAAGCATGCAGCATGCTAGGAGTAGGAGACATTCCACACCTTTAAAATGTGTCCTAACCAGTGTCATTAAATTAAAAAGATATGGTATGCTCTTGAAGTTTTTTGGAATTATCTCGAAAACGGAAACGGTCAAATTTAAAAAGTGATATCGAAAAGGTCAGAAAACCCTTCATAACTGTCCTCGTTTTGCCATCTTTCTATCCCCAACAATAACCTCGATAGCAATACTGGAAATTTTAAACACTACAGCATTTTTACTAATATCAAAATCTCTTTCAGTTATTACTATTTCCGGAAGGAACACGGTTTACTCCGAAAAAACATGAAGCGTCACTGGAATTTGCACACAAACACAACTTACCCGAATTGAAACACCACCTCTTGCCCAGAACTAGAGGTTTTATTGCCAGTCTGCCCCCGATGAAAGGAAAGGTTCCTGCCGTGTATGATATTGAACTAGCGTTTAATGAAGAATCTCCCATTAGACCAAGTATCACTAATATATTATTTGGTAAACCTCTTGTGGCACATATGTACATGAAAAGGATTCCTATGGAAGAGTTGCCGACAACTGAGGCGGAACAGGAGAAATTCTTGAGAGATATGTTTATAGAAAAAGTTAGTATGAAGTTACAATTTATTATTATATTTATGACCCAAAATTTATTTATTAGTTGTTGCTAAATTTCTTGGTATGAAATTTTTGCTCCTATTGTTTTAGAACATTTTTTAAATGAAATACTTTTAATCAAAGTTATGAATTAATGTAACGGACCCTTATTATTAGTCGTTAGTGCATGCTGCAGCCACTTTAATTCAAATGGCTTGTTTGTTTCATTGCCTTTGTTAAATTTTGTTTCATTCAAGAGGTTTAATAAAAACTGCAAATTACTAAGGAACGTGCAAAAATCCAGGATTTAAAAATAAAAAAGTAAGAGTTAAAGCTACTTAAATTTAGATAGTTCTGATTTTACCTCATACAAAAATACTCCCTCTTCATTTCTTCGTCCGGTAACATCATAAGAAGTAATTGATGCTATAGCAGCTTTAAAACATTCTCATTGCTTTGATATTTATGGATTAAACAGTCAAATTGTTATAGAAACATCTGATATCCTTGTGTATCCACTAACAGTTATAATTAATGAATGTTATGCTCAGGGTGTATTTCCGGACACATTAAAAATCTCGAAAGTTATACCATTGTTTAAAAAGGGTGATACACAACTGATTGATAATTACAGACCGATATCTATTATTCCTATATTTGCTAAAGTAATTGAAATCATATTAAAGTCCAGACTTACCCAGTACTTTGAATCAAATTCACTCTTGTGCTCCTGCCAATAAGGCTTTAGGAGAAATTGTTCAACAACCAAAGCTGTAATGCAGATAGTGTCAGAAATAGTTCGTGGTCTCGAGGAAGGTAAACATTCAGCTATCACAATGTGTGACCTCGCCAAGGCATTTGACTGTGTCACACATGACTTGTTAATAGACAAAATTTATATCTATGGTATTAGAGGTTTACTTCTTGAACTTATTAAATCCTATCTTAACAACAGATCACAGTGTGTAGAAATTGACAATAACCAGTCAAACTAAATAAGATAAATATCATGGTGTTCCCCAAAGTTCTGTTCTGGGGCCATTATTATTCATTATTTATGTTAATGACTTATGTTATTTCATGTTGCCTAAAAATTGTGTGCTGTATGCAGATGACACAACATTAATAAATTCTGACAAAGATATAAATCATCTAATAGACTCATCAAATGACACTGCCTCTCGAGCTGAAGTTCACACATGGATATTATGCAAGGTTTGAGTGCAAAATTACTGGGTATCATCCTGGATGACAAACTAAACCGGTCCGGTTATGTAGAACAGTTAACCCACAAGCTAACCAGTGTGATCTTCCTCATTTGTCAGTTGAAGAATTTATTGAATTTTGATATTCTTAAATCTATATACTTTTCCTCATTCCACAGCCATCTAGATTGTAGATTGTTTTACGGGGTCGTTTGGCTTCGAACAGTCTTACTTCACTTCGACCTAAAGATCTTTTGTGATTTACCCTACATCTAGTGGTTATCCCAGGATTCCCAGACTTTTTACAAAGCTTGTGATTTTCCTGGGGGCTAATTTCCCTATGTCTTCCGGCGTTAATTCCGCCTGTTCTAGGAATTTTAGCCTAGTGCAGACTAACATCTTACATTCACAAAGTGTGTGTTCCGCAGTTTCAATTGCAGTATCGCAATATCTGCATTTATTATCTACCGCCTTGCCCAAATTCTTGAGATGGCATCTCAAGGGGCAGTGGCCAGTTAGAAGGCCTGTGATTAGCCTTAATTCGGACTTTTCCAGTTCGAGAAGCCTTGTGGCATTCTTTATCGAATAAGTTAGCCATCTAACTTATGGTACTGTACTTTGGAGAAATTCATACAGTGCACAAACAATTTTTCGTTTGCAAAAAAAAGTGGTGAGAATAATGGCAGGTGCTGAGGTAAGGATCATTATTGTCATCCCTTTTTTGTCAGTTTTGGTATAATGCTTCTTCCATCTGTTTTTATTTACTCCACTTTATTAGATATCCATAAAAACATTAATGACTATGACATACAGTCAAGTTCTCATAATTACTGGGCAAGATCTGGTTTTCTATTAAAAAAGCCTCGATTTAGATTAGCAATGTCAAAGAAAAACTCCATTAAATTAGATTTATACAATAAACTGCCTTTTAAAATGAGATCCTTGAATTTCCGCTGTTTTAAACGTACATTGAAATCGTTTATGTTAAGAAACTGCTTCTCTGTGAGCGAATATTTAAATTCAAACAATTTTATTGAATTAATGTGAAGTTCACCTCTTCTGTATTTAACACCTATGTTTTTTTATATGCCTATTTTTTCTGCTTGCATATTTTTTACTCATATTTTAATCTCAAAAAATAGTTTTCTTCTTTTTTTATTTTTTGTTTGTATGTAATATTGCTGTGTATCGCGTATTTTTATATACTGTACTGTTTTTTTGACCTGCTACAAATGTATTCTCTATGTAATGTAGTTAATAAAGTTCTATTCTATCCTACTGTTTTTCAGGACAAGTTGAGGGATAGTTTTCTGAAGACTGGGGATTTCTTCGCGACATCGGGTGTTCCTCGAATTGAACCTTTCGAGCTTCCCAGAAGAATAAACTCACTGATAAATATGATAACTTGGTCAGTCTGTACGGTGATACCTATATGGTATTATCTAATGAAGTTGCTGTTTAGCGGCGAGTTATTGTACTTCTCTGTTGGAGCCAGTATTATTGGTGCATGTAAGTAGGAAATGTATGTCTGTAGAGGTGGAATTATTGAAAGCCAGTTCTCTGAAGCTTGGGATATAGTTGAAAAGTCACATATAAAGATCATTAAGATTATGTTTATTTCAATGTTAGGATTTAAACAAACCAAGCATCTCCCAAATGTTAGTATTTTTGAGAGCCCTTTTTTTCCTTTAGGGGCCATCCATAAATGACGTCACGCTCCAGGGGGGTCCGGTGGTATCTCAAAAATTGCCGTGACGTCATTTATGGATGACCCCTTACTGATATTATGAACAGACGGTAATTAAATGACGATGAATAATTAGATTGGAAATTGTCAACAGCAATGTCATGAAGTTTATCTGTTCATATTGCACTGAAAGTTAATTAAGGTCCGAGAGTCGAGACCGAAATAACCAAAACAATGCACTTGTTACAAGTCACATCTTGCATCTCATGTTATGATGTATTTGTTTCAGTCTTTCTGTTGTTAAATAAGACGATTGGTATGTCAGAAATTAAGAAAGGATCTTCTTATGGTACCAGCACGACGCCAAAGAAAACCGAGTAAAAATTATCTCATCTAGAGCTATTTCTATTTACCGATAAATTGGATGTTGTCTGTGCCAAGTGTTTAGACATTTTTTGCCTTTAACCAAAAAGTGTAGTGAATTTTCTCTGCTAAACGTAACATTTATGTTTAGATATATTAAGATGTGATTTAGATTATTTATACCTGTTTTGTATTATTTAATTAATCGATTTTATTTATATTTTATTATAATGATATTATTTAAAATACTAAAGCACAACTCAATGCATTTATTTTATGACTTTTTAGGTTGTAAAAGTATTGTAAGTTATTGTAAATATATGGCAAAATTAATATATTACATATTTTTGTTTTATTTCAGGGGATATCGAAAGAAACTAATGTAAAGCAATTTTTGGAAATGTCAATTGACAGGGTGTCTAGCGATCGGGAAATCTGGGAAAACCGGGAATTATACGGGATTTTTATAGTGCCCTTGAAAATGCGGAAAATATACGGGATATTTGGGCCATAACCTTGAAAAAAATATAAAATTTTGGATATAAAAATTTTTAGGTGAATTGCATAAATAATTTCCACCTTAAAAACTACAGGAAAATGAGTATTGTTACGTGTTTACAGTCTTCAGTAAACACTCTGTGGGTTCAAATAACTTGCAACAAGAATCTTCACTAACCACTGTTTTATTAATCACTAAAATTACACTAGTAAATACTTAAAAATCACACAACTAATAATAAGTTAATCTATTATAAATTCACTACTTTTAAAACATTATTTACTTTTCTTCCTAAACTTGTCAACTCTTGTCTAACCTAAAAACCCTCTGTCTGTATACTAGAACTGTACTGTATACTGAACTGAACTGTTCTCTATACTTCACTAAACTGAACTGTTCCCCCATCTGCTGGATTCACCTCTTTATATACACACTTGAAATGTACCAGAACCCTATTCCATAATATTCTGGAATCCTCTATAGTTTTCTACTATGTACTAGATGATTGTTCGTCAACTGGCTCATAGACGGCGCCACCCTACTAATCAGGGAGTAACAGAATAGCAGGTTTCCCTTCACTTTGATCAAGAACTTAATCACATCTCTCTCTCCGTTAGAGGGCAGCACATAACAATATTTACATCCGATTTTGTAAATGAAAACGTTGAAGAAAATGCTGTGATAACATTTTAAAATGATAGGCAGCTATCTGGCCGCATCAACCTCATGTGTTCAAGTGATTTGGATGTCATCCTTATGGGCCCAACATTTAAAAAATATTTCAATTGCTTCCTTTATAGCTTCTTAAACCCGACATCAGGGGCTATATTTATTGTCCCTAATTACGGAATCAAATGGTTTATAGTCTGTAAATATTTGCAGGTTGCATTGTAATGACATAAACTTCACAGTAGTGTATCATTAAATTCTATGGCTTTATAAGTGCACAATGAGAGTTTTTTGTTTAGTATTTGTCTGATATATTGTTACATACAAAAACATTTTAAATTCCAGATATAGGACACGGGTGCTTCAGCAAACGTGCTTGCTTAAAAAAAGGACCATTTTTAAGACTTCTCCAAATCCAACAATAATACACCATATTTTTATTTTTGCGCATAGTTGTAGAAAACCAATAAAAAATCTTATAATAGTATAGATGCAATAAGCCCCAATTTTTTTTAGTTTTTGAATAAAAGCAAATCGAAACTGTCTTATTAAGAATTTTTCTCAAAAGTGTACTTGGTAGGTATTCATAATTTTTAATTGATAATGTGGACATAAATGGGGGCAGTTTAATCAAAAATAAGTTGTAAATAGAACTTTTTCATTTTTTACAAAGAAGGGACGGTTATTAACTTGCTTGGTATGCTAAAGCTTTTTCTACTCCCTTATGTAAATTTGCTATTTTCCGTACAATCTGTAGAATGGATAAGTAAGCCATTCCACTTAACTGAACGGATATATTTCATATACGTTCTAGGAGAAATCGACCAATCACAGTTTGTGTATTAAGTACATAGGCAACTATTCGTTTAAAAAAATTCAAGTTAGTGCGTAAGCTGTCAAAGTAATTGTCAGTGTGTATTCGCGCAGTTTGAGCTAGAAAATAATTTAAAATGAGTGATTCCAGTGAAGAATCGATAAACGGTATACCACCTAAAATTTTATTGAAATTGTTATATACAGACAAAATTTTAGATATATATTATGACAAAAAAAAAAGTAACTATATGTGGGGATTGAACCTATGATCTCTTGCATTTCGAAACGTGCATATAACCGCTAGGCTACTGAAGCTTTTATAAAATGTTTGCACCTAGAGGATAAGATTTAGCAGAAGCTAAGTTTGTATATTAAAATTTGATTAAAACTATTATTTGTAGTTTTTTCTTAATCCGGTCGTAGAAAAAGTATACTGTACAACTCGTGTGGATTATCCATATCGCATATATGGCTATCATATCCACTCTTGTTGCACAAACTACTATTATAGCTTAGTAAACTGAAGAAAAGATATAAAAATCTAAGAATAAAAATGCAACATTATATTTTGCCCACAATACGCGCCAAGCAGTAAACAAATATACAGTGTGTCCCAGTTTATGTGTTACACTTGATATTCTCTCTGATTTCTGAGATAAATTTTTGCTTGAAAATCCAGTCTGACTTAGTTTTTTCTGTGGAATGCGATGTCGTTTAAAAATAGACATTAATAAAAGCTATGGCTGAAAAACCGATTTTTTAAATTAGTTCAGAATGGCCGACGATTGCATAATTTTAATTGACTATAAAAGAGAAGTAAAAACATGCATGTGAAATTTTAAATATTACTTCCGGTTTACACGGAAATGACGTTATTTTTTCCCAAATAATAAATTTAAAATCAAAAAATTTCATTTTCAAAAAGTCTGTTATTATTAGATTGTTGAAACTTTTGAAATATTTGGAAGAAAATAGGGAATAATATTTTTTATTAAACATAATATTTTTAGTCGCAAACTCCTCTATAAATCCTTATTTTTACTATAAGGAAAGTAATCAGACTGCAACCAAAGTTACAAATTTGGCGCGTTAAGTGTAATAATTGCATATTACCATCAAAACGCTAATGCTTCGATTGCAACAAACACCAGCCGAAAGACTGATCCTACTTAAAGGAGCTCCCTTGCCAGTCGTCACACACCACTTGCAGACTGCAGTTTCGAGCTGTTGGCTCTCGTCAGTGCAAGGTAGGTATGCAACGACCGACATGAGAATCCTTTGACTATAGTACATCCCGGTATTTTTACAATAGCGACATGTAAAACAGCCAGCAGGCGCCATCTAGCGGTCCAGTGTCCGTTGCAATCGAAAAATAAATAGCCTGACTTGGCTTAGCATAGTTCAAATGTGCTTTTGCTTTTAGAGGGCGGAATATTAAACATAATATTTTTAGTCGCAAACTCCTCTATAAATCCTTATTTTTACTATAAGGAAAGTAACCAGACTGCAACCAAAGTTACAAATTTGGCGCGTTAAGTGTAATAATTGCATATTACCATCAAAACGCTAATGCTTCGATTGCAACAAACACCAGCCGAAAGACTGATCCTACTTAAAGGAGCTCCCTTGCCAGTCGTCATACACCACTTGCAGACTGCAGTTTCGAGCTGTTGGCTCTCGTCAGTGCAAGGTAGGTATGCAACGACCGACATGAGAATCCTTTGACTATAGTACATCCCGGTATTTTTACAATAGCGACATGTAAAACAGCCAGCAGGCGCCATCTAGCGGTCCAGTGTCCGTTGCAATCGAAAAATAAATAGCCTGACTTGGCTTAGCATAGTTCAAATGTGCTTTTGCTTTTAGAGGGCGGAATATTAAACATAATATTTTTAGTCGCAAACTCCTCTATAAATCCTTATTTTTACTATAAGGAAAGTAACCAGACTGCAACCAAAGTTACAAATTTGGCGCGTTAAGTGTAATAATTGCATATTACCATCAAAACGCTAATGCTTCGATTGCAACAAACACCAGCCGAAAGACTGATCCTACTTAAAGGAGCTCCCTTGCCAGTCGTCACACACCACTTGCAGACTGCAGTTTCGAGCTGTTGGCTCTCGTCAGTGCAAGGTAGGTATGCAACGACCGACATGAGAATCCTTTGACTATAGTACATCCCGGTATTTTTACAATAGCGACATGTAAAACAGCCAGCAGGCGCCATCTAGCGGTCCAGTGTCCGTTGCAATCGAAAAATAAATAGCCTGACTTGGCTTAGCATAGTTCAAATGTGCTTTTGCTTTTAGAGGGCGGAATATTAAACATAATATTTTTAGTCGCAAACTCCTCTATAAATCCTTATTTTTACTATAAGGAAAGTAACCAGACTGCAACCAAAGTTACAAATTTGGCGCGTTAAGTGTAATAATTGCATATTACCATCAAAACGCTAATGCTTCGATTGCAACAAACACCAGCCGAAAGACTGATCCTACTTAAAGGAGCTCCCTTGCCAGTCGTCACACACCACTTGCAGACTGCAGTTTCGAGCTGTTGGCTCTCGTCAGTGCAAGGTAGGTATGCAACGACCGACATGAGAATCCTTTGACTATAGTACATCCCGGTATTTTTACAATAGCGACATGTAAAACAGCCAGCAGGCGCCATCTAGCGGTCCAGTGTCCGTTGCAATCGAAAAAAAAATAAATAGCCTGACTTGGCTTAGCATAGTTCAAATGTGCTTTTGCTTTTAGAGGGCGGAATATTAAACATAATATTTTTAGTCGCAAACTCCTCTATAAATCCTTATTTTTACTATAAGGAAAGTAACCAGACTGCAACCAAAGTTACAAATTTGGCGCGTTAAGTGTAATAATTGCATATTACCATCAAAACGCTAATGCTTCGATTGCAACAAACACCAGCCGAAAGACTGATCCTACTTAAAGGAGCTCCCTTGCCAGTCGTCACACACCACTTGCAGACTGCAGTTTCGAGCTGTTGGCTCTCGTCAGTGCAAGGTAGGTATGCAACGACCGACATGAGAATCCTTTGACTATAGTACATCCCGGTATTTTTACAATAGCGACATGTAAAACAGCCAGCAGGCGCCATCTAGCGGTCCAGTGTCCGTTGCAATCGAAAAATAAATAGCCTGACTTGGCTTAGCATAGTTCAAATGTGCTTTTGCTTTTAGAGGGCGGAATATTAAACATAATATTTTTAGTCGCAAACTCCTCTATAAATCCTTATTTTTACTATAAGGAAAGTAACCAGACTGCAACCAAAGTTACAAATTTGGCGCGTTAAGTGTAATAATTGCATATTACCATCAAAACGCTAATGCTTCGATTGCAACAAACACCAGCCGAAAGACTGATCCTACTTAAAGGAGCTCCCTTGCCAGTCGTCACACACCACTTGCAGACTGCAGTTTCGAGCTGTTGGCTCTCGTCAGTGCAAGGTAGGTATGCAACGACCGACATGAGAATCCTTTGACTATAGTACATCCCGGTATTTTTACAATAGCGACATGTAAAACAGCCAGCAGTCTGGTTACTTTCCTTATAGTAAAAATAAGGATTTATAGAGGAGTTTGCGACTAAAAATATTATGTTTAATATTCCGCCCTCTAAAAGCAAAAGCACATTTGAACTATGCTAAGCCAAGTCAGGCTATTTATTTTTTTTTCGATTGCAACGGACACTGGACCGCTAGATGGCGCCTGCTGGCTGTTTTACATGTCGCTATTGTAAAAATACCGGGATGTACTATAGTCAAAGGATTCTCATGTCGGTCGTTGCATACCTACCTTGCACTGACGAGAGCCAACAGCTCGAAACTGCAGTCTGCAAGTGGTGTGTGACGACTGGCAAGGGAGCTCCTTTAAGTAGGATCAGTCTTTCGGCTGGTGTTTGTTGCAATCGAAGCATTAGCGTTTTGATGGTAATATGCAATTATTACACTTAACGCGCCAAATTTGTAACTTTGGTTGCAGTCTGGTTACTTTCCTTATAGTAAAAATAAGGATTTATAGAGGAGTTTGCGACTAAAAATATTATGTTTAATATTCCGCCCTCTAAAAGCAAAAGCACATTTGAACTATGCTAAGCCAAGTCAGGCTAATTATTTTTCGATTGCAACGGACACTGGACCGCTAGATGGCGCCTGCTGGCTGTTTTACATGTCGCTATTGTAAAAATACCGGGATGTACTATAGTCAAAGGATTCTCATGTCCGTCGTCGCATACCTACCTTGCACTGACGAGAGCCAACAGCTCGAAACTGCAGTCTGCAAGTGGTGTGTGACGACTGGCAAGGGAGCTCCTTTAAGTAGGATCAGTCTTTCGGCTGGTGTTTGTTGCAATCGAAGCATTAGCGTTTTGATGGTAATATGCAATTATTACACTTAACGCGCCAAATTTGTAACTTTGGTTGCAGTCTGGTTACTTTCCTTATAGTAAAAATAAGGATTTATAGAGGAGTTTGCGACTAAAAATATTATGTTTAATATTCCGCCCTCTAAAAGCAAAAGCACATTTGAACTATGCTAAGCCAAGTCAGGCTATTTATTTTTCGATTGCAACGGACACTGGACTGCTAGATGGCGCCTGCTGGCTGTTTTACATGTCGCTATTGTAAAAATACCGGGATGTACTATAGTCAAAGGATTCTCATGTCGGTCGTTGCATACCTACCTTGCACTGACGAGAGCCAACAGCTCGAAACTGCAGTCTGCAAGTAGTGTGTGACGACTGGCAAGGGAGCTCCTTTAAGTAGGATCAGTCTTTCGGCTGGTGTTTGTTGCAATCGAAGCATTAGCGTTTTGATGGTAATATGCAATTATTACACTTAACGCGCCAAATTTGTAACTTTGGTTGCAGTCTGGTTACTTTCCTTATAGTAAAAATAAGGATTTATAGAGGAGTTTGCGACTAAAAATATTATGTTTAATATTCCGCCCTCTAAAAGCAAAAGCACATTTGAAATATTTTTTATTGTTTCGCTTTTTTATTCCTGTGTTATTAAAATAAAAAATATAAATAAAAATCAGTTTTTAAAACTTTCTCACAAAATATCAATTTTAGGGGCGTAGTAGGTACCTACCTTATCACTTTTTTACTAAGAATTGTGCGATTAATGTGACGGTATGAAAAACAAGATTTTTTAGATTATTTTCAATTCAAACGTTAGACGAACGTTCGAATTAGCATTTCACTTGGAACTTTGGATAAATGGTTGGATTTTCATGAAACCTTCTGTATTGTGTTTGTATTATTATTTAGAAAAAAGGCCCTAACTTCGATTTTGAAACTCTTGTTCAAAAATTGTTAAAATAATAATTATGTTGTTAATTTCTTAACTTGCAAAAGACGAGCAAAATAAAACAATAAAATAATTTTTGTTTTTCGTTAAATTTTTGAAAAAACGCGTCGTTTCAGAGATAAAGTGATGTGAAATTTTTCAAAAAAGGGAGAGGGGAAACCATAATATTACTTATATAAAAAATCCGAAAAAATTTGAATAAACACATTTTTAAAATACAAAACTTCTTTTCATTATCAGTTTTTTCATAAAAGGCATACCTGCAAAATTTTCCGTAAAAACAGTAAGAACTTTGATAAGGAAAATTACTGAAAAACATTTTCTTAAAAATCTGAAAAAATTCACAATAGTACATCACTTAATTTTAAACAATTTTCGTATCTAATAATTTTTTTTAAATGCGTATTTCCCGAGATACGAGCATTTGTGAGTGAATTAATAGATGAAAATTGTTTACAATTAAATGTTCTACTATTGTGAATTTTTTCAGATTTTTAGGAAAATTTTTTTCAGTGATTTTTCTTCTCAGTTTTTGCTATTTTTATAGGTTAAGTATTCCGGAAAACCTCACACGTATGCTTTTTCTGGAAAAATCGGTATATAGAAAAAAGTTTTGTAATGCTTGACTCGTGAAGGACTTGTTCTTTTTTCCTATTAAAACATTTTACATTTTTATACTCATTTTCATATTGTGATGAAAAAAATATACGGGAATTTTTTAGAAACTACCGGGAATATGCGGGAAATATACGGGAATTTTTAGGTTAGGATTTGCTAGACATCCTGATTGAAAATACTATTTGGTACATAATAATTTACTTTCTCTCCTAGTCGCCTTTCTATATATTATTAACATTAGTTAGTCGGGGCGAAATCAGTCATCGACTGGGAAAATTTATTGGGACGAAATATTTTTGTGCCATCTTGTTCAAAATGTGCTCCTTTATAAGAAAGTACAGTTTGCCAGATGGAAATGTGGTCACGAACTGTTTAAACAAAGTTTTTTTAGATTCCTGACCCCACATTTCCATCTGGCAAACTGTACTTTCTTAAAAAGGAGCACATTTTGAAGAAGATAGCAGAAAAATATTCCATCCGAATAAATTTTCTCGGTTGATGACTGATTTCACCCAGACTAAGTAGAATGTAAAATTATCCTGGACGTAATTTCTTTTAAAGCATGATATTTTTAGTCGCAAACTCCTCTATAAAATTACTATTTTACTATAAGAAATGTAACCAGACTGCAACCAACAGCTACTCTCCGAGCTATGTGCCCCGCCGAGCGCTGAATTACAAGTTAGCACACTAGCCGAAAGACTGATCCTACTTAAGGGAGCTCTCGTGCCAGTCGTCACACACCACTTGCAGACTGCAGTTTCCAGCTGGTGGCTCTCGTCAGTGCAAGGTAGGCATGTGACGACCGACACGAGGATCACTTGACTATTTAGTACATTTCGATATCTTTGGGATAGCGACATGTAAAATAGTCAGCAGGCGCCATCTAGCGGTCCAGTGTCTGTTGCAATCGAAAAATAAATTAATTTCTTTTGGCAACGTTTCAAATTATCCCTATATTAACAATGTTTCATTTGGCATTTTTTTTCTTGGAGTGATGACGAACATTTTTAGGATCTCTCTAAAGAGATTCGAAAGATTGGTTTGGGCTCTTCCTGGAACGTGCTCTGACGAGATATTTGCAAGAAGCCTTTTTGATTCAATTTTTCTCCATAAAAAATTAGACCAAGAGGTACTGGTTTGAAAAGTTGTCCGAGCATTTTCTTTAATTTGTATGCCCTACTTAAGCAGACTGCGCTGGGCTTAGGTCCCAGCGGTGGGGGCGTTTCCCTATTAAAGTTATTTTACCCAAATCAATATGAGAATCACTTTCACAAAAGATCAAAAATTACACTAGAATGCACTACCTGAGGCGCAATTCCCT
Source organism: Leptura quadrifasciata (assembly GCA_963675555.1). NCBI lineage: Eukaryota > Metazoa > Arthropoda > Insecta > Coleoptera > Cerambycidae > Leptura > Leptura quadrifasciata. The sequence continues at coordinate 8,736,099 of OY776676.1, forward strand.
AAATGGTATTAGCATCATCGGAGATGATAGAAACTGAAAACTGGCTTAATATTTATGAATCCGCGTCTGTATGGTTCTGTGACGTTTAGTTGCGTTATCATCTGAGGCTTTAACGAATCTATTTCTCAGGTTTTAAAAGTTTTTGAGAAGTTTATTGTTTGCTTTACTACTAAGTCAATAATAATAGAAAGCGTCTACCTAGTGATAGACGACACATTAGGTCAGAGAGATGAGAATAGATCATAGTTCCACGAGAGGGGATAATGTCCTCTCTCATGGAACTATACCGTTATTTGGGCACCCTGTAAAGAATTATAGTTGAAATAAAGTATTGCTCTGGATGCCGTATATGATCCTCCTGCACATAATTTCTGTACACACAATTTTGCATGAACTGCACTGGGAGTCAGGTGCATGCAATAAGTGTAATGAGAGATAGATATACACAGAGGGTCCTGTATCAAACACTGTCAGGTAGGCCCACAAAGGTGGACTTAAAATTAATTTATTGAGAGAAGATCATAGTCACGATCACCTACATACATCTGCTTTAAAAACGTATAGCTGTGCCAGTGTTCTCTTTATCAGTAAAATGCCTATCAGCTATTTAAAATAAAAACACTGTTTTCGGCTGCTGCAGGTTGGAAGCATTTCATGGGACGTGACTAATTGATTAACGGCTTTGTAGCCTTAAATCTCAGAATCAAAGGAAATGCCGTATCTTTGGCGGGTATTGAAAACAAAATGAGATTTGTTTTAGAAGCAGCAATTATAGTGGATTTTTATCATTTTTCATTGAAACAGCATGAATTATAACTCCTAAACTCTGAGAAGTGTTATTATTCGTTGCATCTAAAAGTTTTAACTGTTGGCCAGAAAATTAACAGAAACTTTATGATTTGAAGCCAACTTTCCTAAGACTAGATCACGGAAAAGAAAGGGAATGTTTGTGAATACAAAGGCAGGGATGAAATTATTGAGGACGCAATGTTACAATTTAATATTAATTTTTTTTATTGTATTGATCAGGTTTATAAATCAATTTCAGAGAGATTTGAAGGGCTTGAACAATATAATGAAGTATTTGGAATTTCATATGAAGCTTTTCAACAACATATAGATGATAGGGAATTATTAAATGTAAAAATTTTGCAAGTTAAACTATCAGACATTGGTAAAGCAGACATAAAGATATTCAATCTATTTATTGATTAACAATAATAATAATTAACCCCCAACATAAAAAGTCAGGCTTGAGTTAGAGTGGCTTATCTGCAAATACATATAATTTTTTTGTTTTAATGGTTAATAATCCCTAATTAATTGTAATTTTTATTTGATACAAATGATAGGATATAGTATTTTTGTGACATTAAATACATAGAAAAAAAATCAATTTTTTACATTTTTCATACTGCCCCTACTACAAGAAAAACCCATTTACGCCCTTACTTTGGGGCTACATAGTCCTTGTAGATAAGTCAAAATAATACATACAAAAGATAAAACACATACAGTAAACGCCGCGAGCCGTGGGGACTGTAGGGCAACATAGTCGATCTATCGGAGAACACCACGACCACATGCTTTTATAATTTATCGCTGACTACACCAATCATGATAGCGATACTTACACTGGGTCTATATCACTATCTACATACAGATTCCCGTACCTTCGCCAACACTCGTAGCATTTGCAGTACATGGGGTATTACAGGGGTATAGCTCTCCTGGTTGTTGGAGGGAAGATACTCACTAAAGCGATGGCAAATAGGCTAACACCTGTTATGGAAAAATTACTTCCTGAAACACAGAGTGGCTTTAGACCAAACCGAGGCACATCGGATTTAATCTTCACACTTAAACAGCTTCAAGAAAAAGCACTCGAACATCAAGGAGAAATTCACATGGCCTTCATTGATTTAACCAAGGCGTTTGACTCGGTGGATAAGGAAGTGCTCTGGAAAATTATGCTCCGCTTAGGTATCCCTAGAAAATTTGTGGAAGTATGTCGCAGTCTACATACAAACAACAACGCCCAGGTTATGTATAATAATGAGGCAACCGAACCTTTCCAAACCCTCACTGGAGTTAGGCAGGGATGTGTCCTGGCACCCCTACTCTTTAATTTGTTTACCACTGCTCTAACAATTATTGTTGACAACAAACTGACAGTCAGAGGAATAGGTGTCAGATACCGTTTTGATGGCGGTCTCTTTAACATAGGGCGCTTTAGAGTTTTCACGAAGACACGCACACGATTCATTTGTGATCTCCAGTATGCGGATGACTGTGCACTTTTAGCCTCTACGCCGGAAGAGCTTCAAGAACTTTTAGATGTGTATGCCCAGAGCTATGATTCTTTGGGACTTAAAATCAACATTGGAAAGACTAAGATTATGTCAACTCCTCATCAAGTGAACCAAATAGACATTACACTTAACGGAAATTCTCTTGAAGTGGTGGATCAGTTCAATTACTTAGGCAACGTTGTTAATGACAAAGCAAACATGGACAGCGAGATTCGCAATAGAATTAACGCTGCATCTAGAGCACTCTGGGGACTTAGAGAGAGAGTATTTGACAACCACGACCTTTCTTTGTCAACGAAAATGGCTGTCTACAGAGCAGTTGTCATTCCAACACTGCTATATGGATGTGAAAGCTGGGTCACTTACCGTCGTCATGTGAAAGAATTAGAACGTTTTCAGCAAAGACACCTCAGAAGTATGATGAAAATCCGTTGGTTCCATCACATATCAAACGTGGAAGTACTCAGGAGAGCAAACAACCTTCCAATTGAGGTGCTTATTTCAAGAGCACGCCTAAGATGGGCAGGTCACGTTCATCGTATGCATGATAACCGCCTTCCTAAATGTACACTTTATGGTGAATTGCTAAGCGGTAGAAGAAGGCGTGGCGGTCAACGAAAGAGGTTCAAAGACGCTCTCCATGAAAATCTAAAATCCTGCGGTATTGCAGACGAGCAATGGGAACAACTTGCAGCGGACAGAACCGAATGGCGAGGGGTTGTGGCCAGCTATCAAGGAAATGTTGCTGCAAGAAGGCCGAATCCAAGACCTAACCAGGCCTATGTTTGTCCTGACTGCGGTCGACATGTGCTCTCCCGAATTGGCCTCTATAGCCATAGTCGTGTGCACCGTAGATGAATGGGAATTACAATAGACTACACCTTTTACTTGTTTTTTATTGTACACAATCTATCGACTGTAACATTTTTATACTCGGACTCGAGTAACGGCTAATAATAACACACAAAAAAGACAATAGAACTTGCATTGAAATGCAAACAATCAAGAGACTACTAAAAATAAAATGTTAAGATTTAAACTTACATGTTAAAATTTTTAAAAAAATCCGTTTCTAATATTAAACAATCTCACCAATGGTCAATGGTATACAATGCATTATTTGCTAGGAAGTTTTTCAGCTTCTTCTTAAAATTATGAACAGGTAAGCTCCTGAGTTATGCAGAAAGTAGGTTGTGCATGTGGAACCCTGCATAGAGGGATGAATTTTCATAAAATGTGTGTTGGGTATTGATTTATGAATATATTGTTTTCATTCTTTGTATTATATGTGTGAACGTCGTCATGTGAAAGAAGGGAACATTAGTTATTTTAATATACCTAGATACATGCAATTGTTCAGATCTTTTTCTCTTAAAGATCCCTCTATAGGAGGTACCTCTGTCAAGTATCAGCCGAATAACCTGTTTTTGTAACATAAACACTCTTTCTATATGAGAGGATCTACCCCACACGACAATACTTAATGGCTGAGTAAAACAGTGCATAATAGAGGCAGTAGATCGTCTGGGTGAATCTAACAGTTTTGAACACATTTTTCAAGCGCAGTCATTGAATGTAGAGCTACAATTCATTCTACGATATATTTTTGAAAATTCATTAATGCGTGTACATTTCCAAATATTTCTATAGCACTACGAATTTTTTTAACCATTTCAGTGTCTGTTAATTTGGAGTAGCAAAAGCACGAAGTGTCCCCTTTATTTAAAATATTTTTAACAGTCTATTTGTTAATTTATTTTTGTGTTAATTTTTCTTTTAGGTGTAGGTGTAGTAGATGTTTGTTAGTAAAATTTAAAAAAAAAAACATATTTCTGGTAATTTAAGTAAGTTAGTATTTTTTTATTTATACATAAAGGGGCAGTCAAAAAATATTTCGCACACAAACAGCCGACATACTAGTTGGGCCGCTTCTTAACAGGTATTGGCATTCTGCTTAGCCTTAACAGAAAATCCAATAAATGCATCTGTACTTTAATTTCTAATGGGTTTGTAGTGACATAAAATCCAGGGACTCCAGCTTGCTCTAAAATTTGTTGTTGGTCTGCAACCTAAAATTACAACAAATCAATTGTTTGACTACGCAAATGAAGAGATATTTAAGATAAAAACCTTTTGATCGAGTTGAAGCACTAAATTCATGTCAAATGCTTTGAGCTCCTCTTTTTGTTTAACCATAAACTTTTGCAGTTGCTCTATTTTCTTGTCTGTATCATGTTCATAATGCTTGAGAATTTCTTGTTCTTGTACTGAAAATATCCACAATGTAAAGGCTTATTTAAGAAAACGTTTCATGTGTATCAAAACTTTAATGAACTGTTACATATTATGCAAAATACACATTCAAATTGCTCACTTATGTTGGCACGACTTTGTATATTAACATATTTACTAACTTTTCTTTGAGTTAATAAACTGTAGTCTTTGCTGATATAAATGTTGCTCGGTGACATGTTGTATTTCAAGAAGTCCTTTCACTATTTCAAAAACTGTTTCATTCAGCAAGCAATTAGCAAGACTTGCAAGTAATTCATAAGGAAGTCTCATCTGATATTTGCTGAAATTAGAAAAAAAAAACATAGATTTCAGACTTGTTAATGTATATAATATACCTATACAATGTAATATTACTCACGTTGGCAAATCTCTGGCCATATCTTGTAATTGTTGTGATAAAAAATATAATTTGTCCTGTAAAACTTCTGGATCATCCATATTTCACTAAGAGAAATCCTGTATCAATGTAACAATACCCTTTTTGTAAATAACCACAGGACTCACAGGTAGGAAAAGTACTTATGGTCACAGATCTTTGAATATATATTGAAAGTCAGAGACTGTCTTCAGCGTGCTTCAGCTTATGCTGTCTTTCAGAGACTTTAATGCAAAAAGTGTAAATAACAATTTCTGACAACTGACTCAACTGAGCTCTTCTTCTTCCTAGTGTCGAGGACCTCTGGCATTATATTTTAAATCAAAGCGTACAGGATGTTCAGCGTTATTTGGTATAAATTTGATTAACAGATATTTTCTGACAAAAATTGTTGGAGGGGACTTGTAATAACGTTACTAAACGAAAAAAACGGAGAAGGGTATAATTCTGTATGACGCCACGATTAACATATTAAAATTGTTAGATTTAAAAAAATTAACACAAAAGTCAAAATATTCCTAAATTATAATAGTACATACGATATGCGAAGTTGATAGACTTATATGTATTATAATAAAACGGAACCGTAGAGAGCAAGGGGAGGGGATTCTGATAATAGTGACTTTATAGGAAGTTTATAGTTTAGGCCAAGAATTATATTTGTTTATAATATATCCTTGATTTAGGGCAACGAAATGTGACAAACGAGGAAGAGACGTCACTTGCATAACATCAGTTGTGGATGGCCGCTAAATAATCAAATGCGTTTCATTTTCAGCCAAGTAGTCATATGGTCTGAAAGTTATTTGTGGCATTCTACGAATATTCTTTCCTATTATTTGGGTTTTCTACCACATGTACTATTATCCTCTTCAAAACAAATCACCGAATCTACAAAATAATAGAATTATTGGAAAAAAGAGCCTCTGCGCCCGTGACGTTTACGCCAAAGGAAAAGTCAGAGGTTATGTTTTGCAAATAATATAAATCGGAATAAACACAAAAATAATGTATTTTGCTGACGTTTCGGAAAGTAATCTCTTAAAGAAACATAACCTCTGACTTTTCCTTTGGCGTAAACGTCACGGGCGCAGAGGCTCTTTTTTCCAATAATTCTATTATTTTGTAGATTCGGTGATTTGTTTTGAAGAGGATAATAGTACATGTGGTAGAAAACCCAAATAATAGGAAAGAATAAGTAGTCATATGCTTAATAAAATATATATTTTCTCCTTGTCTTTTATTTAATAATTGAAATTATTATATTTTCCATTTATTCCAATGTAGTATAACTGTAGAGTGGGTTCTTGAGCAATAAAACATAAATTTAAACACTGAACTCTAACTTCACACCGCTCTCCGTCATTTTTGCCGCCTCTAAGGCCTTTGTTTCGATTATATTACATCCAAGATCACTTATTATGCAACTTTATTGTTACGTATATTTATGACAAGTAGTCATCGCAAGGATCAGGAAGAAGAGATCACTACAAAGAATTTAAAAGCTTCCAATGTAAATAAACATCTGTCAGATTTGACGTTTATCAATGACAGTTGTCATATAAGGTGGTCGTAACCTTATTTTATTTATCTCATTAGTCATTATTATCATAAAGTGGAAGAAAAAAGCAATAGATCCATTTTTTCATTAGGTTAAAAGAAAAATGAACTTGTGTAAATAACGATGAGTAATTTATTTCTAATATTATTTAGTACAATATTGTAGGTTACTTAAATGTCACTGTAATTTAAAATTTATATAGTGTTCAATTTTAGGACCTGCTCTGCTTATCAAACTAATGACAAAGATATCTGTGAAGCTCTAAGAGATGAATTTGCTGAAGCTATATCGGGATTTACCTCGTGTTCCATATATTATTCCAGACCGATAAAGCTATGTCAAAATTGTACCGATACGTATATAAAAATGTTAAATACTTACCAGAATCTATCAGAGGTAATGTATTGAAGAAGTTCATCATCTAGTCGTTTTCATAGAGCCTTGTATTTTATTTAATAAGTGTTTTCCTGAAATGCGATTTGATAAAAATATGCCTGTTCCAACATATAGTTTAAACTCGGCATTTGCTAATTATTTCTTCAATATTACAAATATTTGTAAAAAAAACATTAATTTTAAAAGAATTAAGGTTTGATTGTATATTACTTACCTATTTGTAAGTTAAAAAGTACAGTTAAGGTATTGCTGAATGACTATAAATATGTGTAATTTATTGGACTTTGGCACTATAGCATGTAATGAAATACAGACAGGAGTGGAGATTAACTTTCATCTGCCCTGGGGTTTTAGCCACAGTACAAATATGTGGATTGGATTTTTCCATTACAGTACAACAAGGTTAATTTTCGATATACCATTCATGTCTTAATATGTAAAATTAAGTACTTAGTTCTTGTATGCAATGGCAGCTTTAAAATAGTTATTTTTGTATCTCGGGTGCGAAATAGTACTTTGTTGATCAAGAATGAAAGTTTTCTGACGAGGCACAGCTGAGCCAAAAGATCGTTTGGGATGACCAAAAAATTTCGCACACGAGATGCAAACAATATTTTTTCTGCATAATTTCTAATATTTTGTGCATTAAAAATTATAAAAACACGCAAAAAAATAATGCCAATGAAATAATGTCTCATTTTAGACACTGACAGTAATGCGTAAATATAGCACTTTTTTGACAGTTGTAGAAAAAAGGTTTTTCTTTTGTTATGCCACCCCCTAAAATATTTTGTCCTAGGTTTTAGCATAGATGCCTATTTGTAAACCCATTCCTTCGCATAGAAGTGCCATGTGCTAAATCTTGAATCATTTGTTGCAGACAACTTCTAATGGCACAAAATGCTTAGATCATTATGTGAATCTAGACAGGTTGCAAATTTTGGAAACGCAGTACTCTAATAGCATTAATTTGTGGACTCGTGCAAAGTGTTATGGTATGAGCGTTGTATTATTTAATTTTAAAATCTAATATTATTAATTGTAGAATGTTACCTAGTTCAAAATGGAACACAAACTACTGAACCATCAAACGAGAATAAACAGTTTAAGACATATTACGACAATTTTATGACTTGCATCGATAATTTAGATTATTCTGAAAATTTGTGTTCTCACTGCATGGATGATTATTTGACCTTGAATGATTATTATTCGAGCATCAGTAATGTTAATGAAAGGATAGCTCTTTGTATGGATTTAGTAGATTTGGTAAGTTGATGTTTTTTCTTAGATGTAGATAATATTCGTTCTCGTCATCTTTTTTCCTGATCGAAACTTCTTAATCTATGTATCTCCTAAGAGTCAAGATTAATATGATTACACAGAACATTCAGTGGTGGGTTCTTCAGTAGATTATTTGGTCAAGGACTTTTTTTAAAATACGGTAATTATGTAATATATTAATTCATTTCAAGATTCGTTGTCAGTATGTGATTGTCTGCTATAACTGGCAAATATACATCATATTAAGTACTGGCGAAGAGAATTAAATTTATCCAGATCATTAGGAGCCCACACTCTCCATTGTTTTAAATGCAATCAAATCATAAAGGCAAATACCAAGACAGAAGCCACTATATGGCCGATTTGTGCGTGGTACAATTGTTATTTCTATCATCTTATACTTTTCGCCTCTCTGCGAAAACTACAAGTAGGGGTTGTACGGGGTTTTTGAAATGGGTGAGGCCCATAAGCCTCTAGAGCTTTACATTCTGAGACAGTTATGTCAACCCAGTGTGTATTTCTGATCATAAGCCATCACTGAATACATTTATGAAAAAGAACCCTATGCCTGTCATTACTGTGTAGAGGTAATCCGGGCCTGCCATAAGAGCATGGTAAGTTTCAAACCTTCATTAAGAAAATCGGGCCGTTCAAACCCAGAACCCAGGTTTGGACAAAATCTCCCTCTCTATCCTCCTCTCGTAGGGTTGGTGCCTGTGATATAACTTCAAGTAAACTTCTGAAGAAACCTAATTTTGAACTTCCAGCTACTGCATGGAAGAAAATTAATAACAAATAAAATTGTGAATGAGTAACATTAACCGTGTACCCATCAACTTTTGTCTAATTCAAATTCTGACCGATGTATGCACCTTAATATTTTGCTAGTAAATTAATGATTCCATTATTTTAGATGAATACAACGTGGACATATTGGAGCGAACAATGCTGCAAATATAGAAAGCACAATGAATATATTTTTATAGGAACAACTGTTGGCATTTTCGTTATTACTGCCCTATTTTACATCATAATTCAATTTTATGGTGAAAAAGGACCGCCTACTATTATTCAACGTAAGTAAGGCAACTTTCTATTGTATCCAAATATTAAAATTATGATTTTTTAGAAACAAGATTCGCAGAGTCCATAAACAATCTCAGGAGTACGTGAATTTCAAAGACAGAGTGTAAAGAAAACTATGAAATTTTAATACCTATGTTAGGTATACTCATTTTATGTAAATATTTTTTAAGCATGTTACTTATGTATAACAAAAAATATATACGGGGATATATATCTCTCTTTATTTTAAAATATATTGTTATTAAATTATTGCATTATCAGTTAATTCTCTTGTGTCCTTAGTGTCTGAAATTTAAATATTAATGGGCCTATCCATACGGAGGAGTACACCAAAACTATAGTAGTTTGCATTCGAATTGACAAGCTATTGGTACTTCCCCTAGTACCAGAACAGTTGAAGATTAAACAACAAATAACTTTGTGGCTGACGACAAAAAATATCAAATATGTTCCTAAAATCGTGATACTTACATCACTGATAAATCCTAAGGGAAGACACATGAAAGACTCGAATTAACAAACTAAAAGTGTAAAAAAATGCATTCGCTTTATCATCACTCCACATGTTCCTATATTTTTCGTTGCAAGTTAAAAATATAATAAACTGTATGTTCAGCTTTTCACTTGCACTGCCAACTTCTTCTCTACATTGACCTTTCATTAGTTCTTCGTAACTTCTCCGCTATAGTAAGCAGCAATGTGCAGGTTCTGGCATAAGGTATTATTACGTAAAGAACAAAAATACTTTTTCTAAATAATTTTATTGTACTTATTAACATAACCACATCATCCTTTACACTGCAAAATTCAGACATTCGTTACGAGGGGGGAAATGAAATTGTGTAATTATTGAGGTAATGTTGGTTTCATGTAGTGTACAAAACCTAAGTCGAAAAGAGTAAAGTGATATATAAATATGTGAACACAACAAAAGTCGCTAATAAAGAAATGATCTTATATCATTTTTAAACCCTATTTCGTTACCTATGCCTGGCTTTTTTATTATTTTTCTTTGCGTTGGGAGTAAAATTTTTCTGTTTTGCTGCGAGATCTGCAACAGGACTACCTCGATCTATACCATTTTGGGCTCCATTTGTTGCAAATGAGTTTGTGTTAGTAGATTGTTTCCCAGCCGTTTTTATTCCCGAGTCAATATGATTTGTAATAAGCCCTATGTTTGTGTCACTTGAATCTTCATTAGTTGGAGATTCAGATTCACTTTGTCTTTCAACTGCGAAATAAAAGTTTTGTTATTTTTTTTTTTTAGATAAAATAAAGAAAATGTTACACCTGGACAGAAAAACTTTCCTATTTTAAATTGTCAATATACCCGTTTTCTCAAAAATTCTATAAAACTTAATTGTTTCGTTTTAATAATATATTTATTTATCAATAGAAATAGCCAAATCTTAAGATATTTGTTTATTTATTTATTATTTACTACCCAACAGTAAAACCAACATAATATAATCAATATCAATTTAATCAACAACAGCTGTAAACGTTCCCTGTTGAGCTATGCTACAGATAGCGGCAGCCAAGTACGTACGTCGTACACGTATACATTTATGGGTCACTAGACATTTCATATTCACAGGCGTAGGGCAAATTGAATGCACAAGTTGAGGTTGAATGGTAGAGGCTTGATCGAGACAGGAAACAAAAACATGCGTATAGATAATTTATTCCGCTTTGAGTAACTGAAGTGTATAGAAGTTTATTTTTATAACAGAATACATCATTATTCCAATCAATTGCTGAGGTGGTAGATTCAAGTGACAGGACAATAAGAAGGATTCTCAAGAAAAATGATTAGGTACCGATCATAAAAAGTAAGAAAAACCCATCCATGAGATGAATGATCCTTTGTGAAAGGCTAATGGACAAGGCGCACTGTGATAAAAATTTCATCAAAATTATTGTTTTTACTGATGAATTGTCCTTTGCGTTACATGGTCAACATAATCCGTCAATCGTTCTTTATTGGTCTCGGGAAAAATCTGCATCGATTTTTTTCATTAAGAACTTTGTATTCCCAGAAATTTTTAGATGCTCTGACACATGTATTCATCGTAAACTGAACAATATTGTAAAAGCATCCACACCCACCATTGTTGTACTGACTGCTAAATAGACATAAACGCTGGGATATCTCAACAGATCATCTACCTGTGTCTGCTGCAATTCGGTTGCTCATTTATTTCGCAAGTAAGTCCTGTCCGATGTACGTACTTGGTTGCAGGAAGATGTAGATTTATTTATCAATAGAAATAGCTAAATCTTAGATATAATTAACATCGGCTACAAAGTTTTCTGTTGAGGTATTCTATATGTTAAACATAGCAAACAAAAACAAATTATTTACGTAATGCAAAAGATAAATCAATGCAAATTACTTAAGTATACGAAAAATCATAATATACATACAGCTCTGCTGAATATACATCAATAACATAAATTAAAATAACAGAATGATGTACGAGTGCAGCTAGATATATTACAAAATATTACAATCATTGTTTTTTTCTATATGGATTCTAATCTGTTCCTCATTAAATCCATAAGAATGAAATTATAACACAAAACGTGACAATAATTGAACTTTTACTTTTTTTGATATAATGGAAGAGATCGATTGTAAGTATATTAAATCAACACAACATCAACATCTAAATGATAAATTTTAAGGGTTTATTAATAATGCTCTTCTTGAGAGTAACGTTTTTCGACAAAATAATAACAAACTCTATAAAAAACCACACTATCACTTGGTATGACCTTCACCCAAAACACGTGAGGGAAATTTCTCCATGTTGCATATAAAAATAATCCCACTGATAGTCCATTGAAGATGTCGGATCGATTTCCGGGGTCAAACCAATTTTTGCACCTCGGCAACCCCCTCAAATTGGCCGAAAACCACCCCCAAAGTCCCCTTTTCCATGAACACGTTTACTTTCCTCAGTTTTTCAACTAATTGTTATTCCCTCGAGTAGAACGGAAGGTCCCTCGAGAGATTTGACCTCAGCCACTCCTACCCCAGACTTTCACCCCTGTAGAGGGTTGGAAAATTGATATTTTTTTTGTGAGAAAAAAAATTGATATGTTACAGGAGGTGTTTTTTGAATAAGGTGGTAGGTAATCAGGGTTGCGTAATCACCCCCGGGGGTTGTTTTCACCCTTCACGCATATCTTATAATTTCCCATATCCCTGTCCGTAATAACGGCACCTAACATGTATCTAAAACCAGTAACAACTCAAAGACTTTCAGTTTCATGAAGTAAGTATAGATAGCCTGAAATACAAAGACCTAATAACCAAAATGATAAAAAATCTAATCTATTAGCACCGCTAACATACTTAATAATGTTTGAAAGAATAAGGGGAATTTCCAGACTCGCTAAAGATCTCAAAGTCTGACAAAAATTTCAGAAGACTTTGATGAATGCGCCTATGTAGGAGTAACCTAACTACCTATAAGGCATTCGACTGTTTCCTATGGCATGCTTTATAGTGAAATTGAAATATTACGGATTCAGTAACACGAGTATCAATTAGTACAGCCATATCTATCAAACAGACAATAGTTAGTCCAACGGTCTGAATTCAGATATAAAGATAATAAAATACGGAGTACCGCAGGGGTCGGTGCTTGGTCCACTACCACTTTTCATTTATGTAAATGATCTTTTAGATAGTATGCAGACTACCGATATCCTGTGTTCTGATATAACAACCATAGATACAGACAACATCTTACAGACAACATCTTTGATAATCCTATAGGCGGCATGACTGAGACACAGACGAAAGCAGCATTTTAGTTTATTACTAATCAACTAGATCTCAATGTCTATGCATCTACACTATAAAAAAACTGTGATTTTGCTAATCCCCCTTCTGTTAAGTTTTTAAGGATGCATTTAGACCCTAAATTATCTTCGGAACAACATGCAGACCAACTGGCAAAAAAAAAATCAAAAAATATCTATCTGTTAAGGAATTTACAACGGACATATAATCTTAACAGCATACTACAACTACAGCTTCTTTCACATATAGTATACAGTTTACTAACTTGGGGACGTTTACCACATGCCAAGCAAATTACAATGACGTGCATGCAATAAGAACTATTGGGGGGTCTGGCATACCAAAATGACGACAGGTGGAAATTCGCGGAATTGAAGATACTAATTTTAACATCTCTGCATTTTGAAATGTATACTATAGATTAAAGAAAGGCTAAGCCTGTTTCAACTCGTGGTGATAGCCATGATTATAACACAAGGTACAATAAGAATCTAGCAATCGATTATCATAAGGTAGACAAAAGTAAATTTTCAGTAAACTATTATGTTTCCACACTGAGCATGTAAAGGGTGGAATAAATTCAATGCAAGTGATAAAAATTCGTTCAGATACGTCGATTTTTAAATACATTCTCAATTTTGTTATATAAAATATATTTTTCTACAAACATTTTTTAAAACCAAAAGAGGCGTAATAAAATGTGCTGACATATCTGAAAATATTAGGAAAAACCTTTTCAAGAAGTTTTGACAGTTAACTTAGGTGAAAAGAAGACATATGTCGACACTTTATTCACTAGTATTCAAGAGGTCGAGAGATAGTAGCATTACAAACGAGTCAAGGCGATCACAATCTCTGATATACCATTTAAAGTATAATACCATGCCAGTGTATGCCACACCATGTTCATCAATACACTTGGAATTGGGCTATGGTGTATTTTACACTGGAAAAGTAGTTCAGGTTCACGTGCGCTTTCTTTCGCTTCATTCATAAATGCTTTTGTAGGAAAAAATCTACCTCTATTTCGCCCAAAGAAAGATGAATGTGAAAAAAGGTGCGGGCTACACAGAAAAGGACAAACAACAAGAAAATAACGCTTTTGGCAGACATGCAAGCTGTACTCATGGCTCCAAAATCAAATGTGAGCAGTTTGTATTACAGAACAAAATTACAAGTGAATAAGGATGGCTATTGTTACTTGTGGAATGAGGTTGAAAAATAAAACAGTTAATGTTGCTGCTGAATATGGCTCAATTTGCCAAAAGGCGAGAAGGAAACCACGTCTATATGATGTGATGTACGTGAACTATGAATTTTTTAGAAATTTTGAAAATGTTTGATTCATGAAAAGCATTAAACCTGGTTGTACCAAAGGTGATGCGAAAGTAACAGATATCCGTGCTCCGAAATATACTCCCAAAAAGATTGCTGGCAGTTAATTCCTCAAAGAAGGTCAAATAATATCATGATAATTCCATGGGGAAACTTAAGCAGACTTCATCACAACAGATGTAAAGTAAAAGATAAAAAATTCGATGATCTTCAGTTTTTGAAGCGAAATGACAATATTTGTTTCAGAATACTGTATTCTTTTATTAAATGCAAATAATGCAATGTCGTTTTGTTCTGCATTTTTATTGTAAAACCTGCTAACTACTAAAATATATTTTTTTAAGAATCGAAAACCTGCCATCCCCAATAGATGCTTATAATAAACAAACTAAAAGTATAATGTATACTTTTTATCGAAGAAATGTAGTCTATAATTATAAATGAAGGAATTTTCATTTTTCTTTATATAGTAAAAACCAACATTTTTAGAAGGTATTATTGTCCTCCTCTAAAATTTGTCCAGAAGTAGATAGCAGGTTAACACTTTAAGCTGACAATACACCGTTTAACCATTGTATAAAAAATATATCCGACTGAAAAAGCATTTTATACCACGGAGGAATTTGATACCAGTGACCTTGTAGTATGTATCCTATTTAACTCTTTTAATGAAATTTTATGCAGTTAGATACAGTTTTGCCAGGCAGCCAATAAATGCAACAAAAATTTTACGAGCTCAATAGATTTTTTAATGTACGTCGGTTTGTTTGATGAGACTACGCCGAATGGTTCACCGGCGTTAATAATTAACTCACAAAGTTTTTGTTGCATTTCTTGACTGCCCAGCAAAACTGTACTCGACTATAGTTATACCTAGTTGTAATTTTGTATTGTATTTTTTCTACACTGACTAATTTACAAATATTTCTATTGACGAATGTATACAATTAATTGCATTGTCTCACATGAAATGAAATAAATAAATATTTTATTGTTAATATTGGTTGTGTATTTAACTTTCATGACAAAGCTCGTCTCTTACCTTTACATATTTACTGCTAAAGGTTTCGAATGAGTAGATCCTTAAAATAATAGTAATAATCAGGGATCGTTATTCCTCTGGTTTTCTCAATCTTTTGAGTCGGTTTGTCTATTTGCACATATCATATTTCTCATTTTGCATTTGTTGAAATCATCTTTCTGATAGCATATCAGTATTTAAGAAACTATTATACTTTTCAATATTACGGATGACTTTTACTCTTTAATCTACAAGTCATTTTCAAACAGTATATTTATTACCCGCAGAAGAACCATACCATCTTCTGACTATCCACTCCCCCTTTTTTGTATAAACATTTACACTTTCAATTAGTTTTGTAGCTTTATTAATAAATATAAAATTAAGAAGGGGAAGAAGCGAACTATTGGTTCAAATTGTATATATCCAAAGCCTTAATTTAATGTCTCTATAGAAAACCAAAGATGTTTTATTGTTTGGGTCACCTCAAAGCCTTTCTTAAACATTGGAGATTTAAATTTGTCTGAGTATAAAGAACACGAAACCTTTAAGTTGTGGTGAAATCCAAACCCCTTGTTGGGGCTACTGTATAATTGAAAATTATTTTGTATTGGATGAGGCTAAAACATGCTTTTTTCTAATCTAATTCATTGCAACAAAAAAAAATGTTATTCATGATTTAGGCGCAAGAGGTGACGAGCTGAAACTAGTTTTACTATAGGTTTATGCAAAAATTGACTATTTTAAAGTCAGTTTTTTATATTTCAAATAGGTTCACCAAATTTACAGACCACAATATCGTGTAACGAGTTCAATATCATTTAACCTTAACTCATTCGGGCAAAATAACAGAACAAAAATATATTCAGGATGCAAGTGTAAAACTAAATTAAATAAACAGAATTTAATGAAAAAAAGAAAAAAATACAAAAATAATACTCCTTAATGTAACAAGAAATAAGTAAATACTAACTACAAAAACAAAATCTACAAATAAAAATCAACTACTATGATATGCATAGGGGTTATTATTGTCTACCTCATAAGAATTCTTACTTTTCTCTGGATTTTGATCAACTATTCCACTGACAGCCTGAAATAATTTACGAATGGATTAATCTTGAATACAGGTGCTTCGCAGAGACTTACGGCCATGGATGTTATAGATGATTTTGAAAAAAGTCTTTCAGCCTCTTTGAATTTTCGATTTCTTTTATCCGCTTTTGAATTAGTTGTTTTGTTACTTGACAGGTACCGGTCCCAACCTCTAATAATATTACCATATAGTTGGGTATCTTCTAAATATGATCCCTCAAAAGCGTATATTTGTTTTTCTAAATTTGCCAAAGTTTCCTGAAAATAATTTAAACTACATTTATTTACTTTATATTAGATGCTGTAGCGACTGAAGATAAATCATAAACAAATATATAAAAGTAACTGGAAATCATTGCAAAAATTAGTATTATTTAAATTGGGCTCTTGAACGTACACCAATCTCTGCTTTTCTTTTTACTAATTCCGCTAATTCTTGACGAGCGTCAACAGAGTTATTCTTCGACATGTTTGTTTACGACTTCACGAGGCACTCAGATTAAGAGAAATCAGAAATATCCCAGTCCAGTGGGTTGTTTGTGAAAGAAACACTTTGGCTACACCGCAAACTACGGAGTGAGTGATTTAGGGGCTACACCACCACAAAGAGACAGGACAGAAGTCTGAGCCCCTAAGCATACGAGTAAGGTCAATTTTGACAGCTGTCACCATTGTCGCTTGTCACCAACTTTACGTTAGCTGTCATTAGTCGTTGGTTCTGACAATTCAGTGGTGCCAACCCTATCGATTTTTGGGTATTTCTACCGAATTGTGATAAAATCTACCGATCTACCGAATAATTTTGATTTCTACCGAAATTTTGGAATTTTTAAAAAATTTAACAAAAAAAAAATTCATTATTATTTTCTCACTTAATGAAAGATTTTCACTTCCGCTATATATTTTTATGGGATTGATATCGAGAGAGGAAAGATGCCAGCAGAATATTTACAATATCTATGCTTGTTTGTGAACGTCTCAAATGGCTTGCGCCGCATTATTTAGATAAATAATTACCTATATATTCAGATGTTCAGGTCGAATGCAATCCAGAGGCACTCGACTTGTAGCTCGAACTCGAGTTCGAGCAACGAAGAGCAGCAGTAGATAGCGAGAACCTGAAGATGCCAGATGAAATTATGTCGAAACGTCGTTTAGTCAACCGTGGCTCCAGGAGGAGCCGATCATCGACCCGGGTAACGACCCGAAAATACAACAACACTGCATATGTATATTTTATTGTTATTTATGTTCATCAAGACAAATAAAGCTTGTGATTTTGAACAATCTTTAATTATTTCTATATCACGTGTTCTGCAAATGATTAATTGCTTTGAATTTCCATTGAAAAGCAAATCTACCGATTTTTCGTGATACCTACCGATTTCTCGTTGTAATTCTACCGAATTCTGTAAGATAAGGGTTGGCAACACGTGACATGTTCCTAAAAATAAAAATCCCTGAAAATTCTAAATGTCAATGCGCAGCAGAATGTAGGTTAAGTGAAGTTGCAAATATAAACAAACTGAGAAATAATATTAAGTCGATATCAGTCAAATGCTGTATTATATTTATTAAAAATGAATAAAAATAATTTACTTCGTGTGACCCAGATGAATGCAATTTATTTGGATAACGAAATTTACAAATCTTTGCATCAAGTTTTACATGAAGCCAGTCGTTACTTACCTGTAAGTTTCTCATTTTTTAATTTAACTTTGATTAATATTTCTTTAATTTTTAGCCTGGTCTGATTGCACCGTATGAGTCTGAACTAAACTTACTCCTTCGCATAGCGGTTTTAAAATATTCCATCGTAAATAATGGTAATACATTTGGACAACAGCTGTTATCGATTAAATATAATAATATATCTAACACCAAGAAAATATTGTACGTAATTTTAAATTGTCTCGATTATGTCAAATCTAAATTGGAATTCTGTAACCCGTCTCATGATATAAATAATACTACTTCTAACATATATATGGTTATTAAATTATTAGATTTCATTAATTTGTCCGTTTTCTTACGTAGTGGTGTAAAACCACAACTTATCGAGAGAGTTTTAGGATTGACTCAGGTCTATGCGTCTGAAAATGCTCAGCGACAATATGAATCTAAATATTTGGCAAGAGAATTGTTGTGGAATGGTTTTATTGTAAGTAGAAATTGATAAAATACCTTGTAACGATATCTGTTGAAGTGTATGTTTTAGGAAATTCTAGTTTATATTTTACCTCTTATAAATTATCATAAGATAAAAAGGTCATTGAGGCAGTTTAATCCTCTGCACAAAAAACCAACTTATAAAGTAATATCTAATAGGGTTATGACTATCCATTCAAAATGTGCCCATTGTGGGGAAAGCCCGATTTTACCTCATCATATGGGATGTGCTCATATTTTCTGCTATGTGTGTTTGAAGGTAAGTAATTTTAGTGGTTCACATAATATTTTCATGATTGAGCTGAAATAATGGTTGATATGTGGTAAAGACAAGTAATTTTCTTTTGATTTATTACGATAGTTATACTTCTTTAAAGTATAGTTCAAATCACGTTCACGTCATCAATTTATATACTTATCAAATATATGGGATTTTTCTATCTTCGTAAGTACAAAGCGCATAGGATGTAAATAACAGTCACTTCTGCTGAGGCTACGACAGAAGTTCCAATCGTAAGGATGCGTTTTACAGATGAATAATACAGCCGCTAGTCTTAGCCGCAAACAACGTTCAGCATACTGTCGGTTCTTTGTCAATTCAGTAGCAGTGGACTCATATATATCAAATTTATTGATTTTCTTTTCGTTTTTTATAAGTTTCTAGTGTTTTTTACTGTGATGTTTAAAGTTTCCTGAAATTACGTAAATAGTTTTGAGTGCTCTACTGCTTGTAAAGAAAGTAACCTTAAAAGTCCTGGCAAAAGACTGAATGCAATAGCCAAAGGCGTAGTGGCAAATTAGTTGATCACTTTTATTTATTTACGGGACAATCCCTTTTCACAAAAAGTAATAATATTTATAGTTTAAGGTAGTGTAAATAAATAACAACACATCACTCAGTATTTTATGAATAATAAAAAGTGGTTACAATTGCTTGATTGATTTTTTAAATGATAATTCGATATTTTGAATTGCATTAGCAGTCCTTAAAATTCTGGTCATCGTCTCATTATGTTCATAATTGGTATGATGACATGGTACATAAAATACGTCAGAATTTCAAGTCTTCTATCATTGGCATTAAATCTTACTAGGCTAGTGAGGTCTGGACAACGAATGTAACCATTAAGGATCTTATGCAGAAAGCACATACCAGCCTCCAATCTTCTATGTTGTAATGTATTGATATTGGGCTGAGCAAGAATGCCATTATAATCATATTCTTCTCTCAAATACCCCAACTTAAGTGCACAGTATCTTAGAAACTTTCTTTAACACTTTCAATATTATAATGTGTATGTTATAATGAGGAAAATGCATGGATTTTAAAAATGCTTGAATTTATTATTTCTCCATAATGTGTACTATATAAGTTGATAATATAGTAAAAGAAACTCATAGAAAAATTTCATTTCGTAAATATTTGACATTAAAATTTGAGCTTTTATGTAAACAAAACCACGTGACTGAAAACGCTATGATTTTGCCTTGACGTCACTGATTTGTCCTGAATTTGCGAATTCACATTGTTACCCTTAATCTTGTTATTAACTATTGGTTAATATGACGGATAATGATTTCATAAGATGCTTAGCGTATTAATCTACAGCCACATCATCCCTTTTAGATGTTTCAACATTTCAACAATAACGACCTGATGTCATCTGGCGCATACGACTTGGCACGGAGAAAGCGTTTCAATGGTTTTATATTCACCCAAAATAAATAATTTTTTTTTCACCCTCAATTTTAACAAAAAAAAAAAAAGGAAAATACGAGGAAGAATATTTTTCTGTCGTCTATCTATCTGTGATATAAAAAAATAACATGCAACTTCCTCATTGGGGCACCAGATTATAGAGCAATATCTAGTATTAAACATACCAGTGAACAGTATAACAATTTTAAACTGTTCATGGAAAAATCTACTGTAGATCTTTGAACGAATCCCAGTATTTTTAGAGATTGATATTATTTCATTTATATGAGTATTAAAAGACAACTTACTATCAAGGTTAATTCCCAGATCTTTTACATGATTTGTCGTACGCAACACAATATTGTTAATCGTGTAAGGATAATATAAGGCGGGTTTGTTAAAGCAAAAGTTATCCCATAACACTTATTTACATTTAAATGCACACCAATAAGAAGTCATCTAAGTCCCTTTTGTAACAATGCAGCATCCGAAAGACTTGCAATTACTTTAAACATTTTTAGATCATCTGCAAACATTAAAAAATCGCTATTTTCTATTACTGAAGCTAAATCATTCACAAAGAGATTAAATAAAAGAGGGCCAATATGAGAGCCTCGTGGAACCCTGGATGTTACTTTAATAGATGATGATTGACAACTATAATATTTTACACATTGTAACCGACCAATAAGATAACTGCTAATCCATTTCAACGAATTGCCACTAATACCTAATCTCTCTAATTTAGCAATAAGTATATAGTGGTTGACCCTGTCAAACGCTTCCGAAAAGTCAGTAGAGACACAGTCAACCTGAACCTTATGTTTCAAGGAGTTCAGAATAAAATTATTATAAATAATTAAATTGGTACATGTAGATTTACCCTGAGAAAAACCATGTTGCTCGTTTACAATTATAATTTTACAATCCCATGTTAAATTCCTAGTTACTAAGTAATCTAATAATTTTAGAATGTCTGACTGTATGCAAACTGTTCTATAGATTTAAATGTTTTCTTTCTGACCAGATTTATGTATTATAGTCTTAGGTAGCTTTTCTTCCAAAAGCAGGAAAAAATACCTGAATTTAGAGATAAATTAAAGATGGTGTGCAAGGGTATCGCCAATGTACAAATGCACTGTTTCAACAAACAAGTAGGAATGCCATCAGGACCAAAAGAAACTTTCCATGGCAAATTAATGGCTCTGTCAATAATATAAAAATTCTGAGGTCTTTTATTTTTGCAAGTAGTCAAAATTAAATGTGGCAGCAGATTTCAAAATTCATTGTATAATGTGCAATTATTGTCCAATATTTTCATTTTAATACTTATTTTGCAAATGTTGATATGTCTATGCATGCCATTCTGTGTGACCTTGAGTTGATTTGATTTGGAAATTAAAAATGAAGATGTGAACGACAACATTGATTTGAACTGTATTCATAATCAAATTGTTTTGATATGAAATCAATCAAAAATATAGGCATATTGTGAAAAATTTGTATATTATCTTCCGATTAGATGATTTTCATTGGCATATATATTGAACTTAGATAGATTTCACTTAGTTGAGGCCGAGTCACACCGCCATGTTTATGAGAAATCATTATTTACCTCAATGCATCTTTATGAGGTTATGTTGGATCTGCAGCTCCCCCTAGAATTTGCTCTAAGGACTTACCTAATGTTTATAGAAAACTGTTAAAATGTTAATTTCAAATCTAAAAGAGAATTGACAAGCGACTAAGATCAAGATCATCAAACCCTAATGTATACACCACTCCGTTCCATCGGGGATAAAATTGAAGATTGTGAAGATGGGCATATCCAAGAAAGAGAGAGAGAGAGAGGGAGATCCGATAAGCAAATATTTATTATTTTTGGCCATAACCTTTTTTTTAAATACATATACTGATAAAAAAAGTTTAAGACTACCAAGTAGAACTATGATAGGTATAGTGATATGAATTTTCACTCAATAATTTCAGCTGTTTGCAAAATTAGTTAATTTAACACGACATATGAAGATTGGCACTTCTTTAAAATTTAAATTAACTAATTTTGCAAACAAATGAAATTATTGAGTGAAAATTCATATCACCAAACCTGTCATAGTTCTACTTAGGTAGTCTTATACTTTTTTTTACCAATATATGTATTAAAAAAGTTATGGTCAATAATACTAAATATTTCCTTATCGGATCTCTCTCTTGGATATACCCACCTTAAGTATTAGTCTACATATAAGCTCTTTGAGAATTGACAGAGCACAGTGTGCAAAAAGTTTTATATTGATTGTTAGTTGTACAATGTCTCTTAAATCCAGTTCTTATTTGAGGCTAATGACTAAAAAAACTTTAGAAATACCAATTATTCATGGTTTTAAAAAAAAATTTTTTTTGAAAAGCGTAGCATTTTGAGAGACTTGATTTGTTAGTTAGTTGTTATTTGTATTATTTTAGGGAAATCAAGCAGCAGATTCCAAGTACGAATGCCCTACATGTGAGCACAGAAATCCAAACATTTTATGTGATAGGGTGGCGGTAATGTGATAGAAACATGTTTTATAATGTATATATTACTTATAATTTAATAATAAACGAAATACAGAACTTGTATATATTTATCGATTTCATTAATCGAGAAAACCCCAATAGGAGGAGATATACAGAAAAATATAGTACAAACAAGAAAAAGGAAGTTAACACATACAACAACATAGACAGTTTTCAAGGTATGGAACGTCCTATAAATTTTTACATCTTTGAATTACGGAGACAATTTAATTAAGATTGCATGGTTTTAATTTTTTTTTTTTCAGTTTTTTTGCATCTAGAGTACAGTGAATGCCCTCAAATTAATTAAGAGAAAGAGATTTTCGAATTGGTCTAGAAGTTATGACCAACAAAAATTTCTGAAATCACTAATTTGTAATTAGGTCAAACTTTTCCAAATACCAACATCTTTTACACTCATTTCCAATTAGAAGTTTATGTAAAAAGTGAAGGAATATTTAAAATGACTAAAATATCCCTATAAACATATTCAACTCTGGTATATAGCGTAGAAATTTTTTCTAAACTTTGTCAATGTTACTATAATGCACATACTCATAATATGCACATTATAATAAGCGTTCAACACTAAAGAGCATTATTCAAGAGAAAAACAAACCAATGAGCAATAGGTCAATTTCATAGTGTGAGTACTCTAGTGGAATGATGATTGTATAATGAAACCTAGCAATTTGAAAGAATTAAAAGTTATGTTAATAAAATGAGCATCAAAAGTTCATTTATTAGCAAAATTTATTCCTAAGTCCAATTTCAGTAACACTGTAATTTATAGTTGTTCAATCTATAAGGATATGAAACAGGGTTTGGACTTCTTGTAGCCGAAAAAATTCCCTGAGTTTTCCATGCTCAAACTAATTTTGACATGTTAAACATAATTTTAAATATAATAACTACTACTTAATTCTACTTTGAAACTTAAGTACAAAATTAAGATGGGGGTGTCTTCTGCAATTTTACGAGTTTATTTTTTCATAGACGTGTTCTACATTGTAGGAAGCATTTGTGACGAAAATTTGCGCATTTTTAAAAATCTTTGTGGGGGGTGTAAAGGCGATTTTTGACCAAGATTTCCTGTAAATTTTGTTTTTATAGTTACTCTTCTAGATATATTTTGTGAACTTTGAATTGTATAAGATTCCGATTCCCAGTATCCGATTATTATTATTCCCATTCTTGAGAGTATCCGAATCTGCCCATCACTAGAATGTATCTTTCTTTGTTGTTGACAAAATCATTCGTCACTAGATGGGGGCACGCAGTCATGTCCACACAATACAATAACTGATCGAATGCAGTGGCATAGCTGACTTTTTTAAATTACTTTTTGTTTAATTAAATCTATAACCATAATTTTCAAAACAATTTAAAGTAACAATGGGAAGTCCTAGGAAATGGATTATTTTCCATATCGAGACTTAATATTCCAGGTTTTTGCAAACTTTATGAATTTCCCTGTGAAATTTGTGAATTTGATTTGGGGAAAGTTATGGCAAAACATTTTTTAACATTTAAAGTTATGGAGTTCAATAAATACCAATTATGTAAACTGTACTATTGCCTGTTTGAAGTAGTGTTGCATCATCTGTGGATGTTATTCGTTTACATAGTTCTAGGTCGTCTGCAGACATCAACACCTCGCTATATTTAATATCAGATACAACATCGTTTATAAATAAAATATAGATTACTGGTCCATAATGAGCACCTTGAGAAAGTCCTGATAATACATCGATGTTGTACGATATAAAATTACCAAACAGATTGGTGCGTCTCATAAAAAGCTTTCAATCCACTTTAGTATTGTTATGTGCTGCCCTCTAACGGGAAGAGATGTGATTAAGTCCCTGGTCAAAGTGAAGGGAAACCTGTTATTCTGTTGATGGCCAGTAGGTGGGGTGGCGCCATCTCTGGGCCGATTGACGAACCGCCATCTAGCACGTAGTAGAAACCTGTGGAGGATTCCTACCTGTTCCAGAAAGTTATGGAATGGGATTCTGGTACATTCCAAGTGTATATATAAAGAGGTGAATCCAGCAGATGGGGGTACAGTTCAATTGAGTATAAAGTACAGTTCTGGTATACAGAGACAGTTTTTTGGTTAGATAAGAGTTGACAAGTGATCAGAAAAGTAAATTACAGTTGTGATTTAAAAGTAGTGAATTTATATTTATATTATAAGTTATTAGTTGTGTGATTTTAAGGATTAACTATTGTAATTTAAGTGATTAATAAAATAATGGTTTGTGAAGATTCTTGTTGCAAATTATTTGAACCTACAAGTGTATACTGAAGATTGTAAACACGTAACAGTATTGTACAACTGAGACATAGCCTGTAGTTTTAAAACCAATAATTTCAAGTTAACTCTATCGAATGCCTTTGAGAGATCAGTATATATAGTCAACCTGAAATCTGTCTTGAACGCTTTGAAAATATAGTTGTGATAATGAGTAAATTAATAAAATTAAAGTGTCCCTTAGAGAGGGCATGCTGATCACTAACAATAATATTTTTACATGACGAATATCATTGTTCAGTATATAGTTAATTAAATAATTTAGGGATTGCAGGCTGAATACCACAATAGTTTACCCATTTCTTCTTTCCGATCAGATTTGAAAATAAGGGTAATAAAGCTGTGGTTCCAAATTAAGAAACTTGTTAAATATGGGAGCTTATTTGATTGTTAACGGTTTCTTAAATCAATTGAACAAGGCCTCACGTCAATGTTGATATTAAAATTGTAATACGAAAGCGCAGTTTCTAATTTTCATATAGACACTGGAAAAGAATTTGGCGAACAGATTAACATTGAATTTGGTACACTGTGAAACTCGATGAATATTATTTTGAGTATTTGCCAAATACTCTATATAGCATATTTTCATAAGATTTTTACATTGGGCACGCGGGAGAAATATTCGTAGCCTTCATTTGTCTCAGATTCTTTATATAGATCTGGTGAGCTTTATTTTCTTCAATAACTAATTTATGAAATTCCAAGTTAAAACATTCAGGAAAAGTTTTATATTTCTTAATGGGAATAAAATCATTAATACCACTGAAAATCATATCAAAAAATACACAAACAACTGAGGCACAAACATTTCGCTATACGTTATTTTTATTGATGCTCAATTGTCTGTTTCTTCATGGCATCAAACTCCTTGGAAAAAACGTTTTGTTTTTATCTCAAACACTAATTGGGACACCC
Source organism: Leptura quadrifasciata (assembly GCA_963675555.1). Taxonomy (NCBI): domain Eukaryota; kingdom Metazoa; phylum Arthropoda; class Insecta; order Coleoptera; family Cerambycidae; genus Leptura; species Leptura quadrifasciata. Next base: position 8,762,333 of record OY776676.1, read on the forward strand.
TTTAGAATGGGCAAGAATCTCAGTGCAGCGTCTTTTCGTTGGACCGCCAAGGAGAAGGTATATGCAAACTGCCGACCAGATGAAATGTAATTATAAGTCGTGGATTCAAATATTAGTTGCATAAATCAAATACGCTGTCTTGGCCTAGTGCTTGCTTGATATTACTGCTACAGGGGGTACATATTTTCATAACAAACTTCATTGTCTGGTCGATAGCCACACGGCTAACCCACTCGGGTGAAGGCGCGAGGTGACAATCGCGATTAATCACACGGACATCGCATCACCGGGTTCGAATCCTGGCTCCGGCACTGTCAGGAAATGGTTGTATGTCCGCGTTTCTGTAATGTGTAACCACTTTCCGCACAAGCCCTGGCTTCTGGAATTGGGGGTTGTCTAATTTCTGTGTTGTTTATTTATTATTATTTTATTATTGTGTTTGATAGAGCGTATAACCTCAAAAATAATTGTCTTTGTTAACATCTTCATTTTCTAATATTAAACGAATGTTCAAAGTATCGACTTTCACAAATGTGACAGATGGTTAAATTCTCCTTTAAAGCCGTGTTAAACCTGAATATTTATTTCTGTTGTACAGAAAAACTCATATCTTGCACTCCTTATTAGAAATAAAGACCGTTTTGTAAACCTTTGGATTTCTTTTGAGGCCTAAATATACTACATTGTCATGAAACAAGTACTTATTGCCAAAATTGGCGCCCAATGTGGGGCAAAATATCTTAGGATAAACAATTTACTTTTTTGTAAGAAAATATGTGATTAAGCAGCTGTTATGCTGGTTATTAAAAATAAAAAATATTTCAAGTCCAAAATCATCTGTATGGGAGGTGACATTTCTCAAGGTTGTGGCTTGTTTGAAAACAAATAAAACATAACCACACTTTAATTCCTCACAATGTGAAATATCAAAAATCACAACTAAACGTAATTTGGTCACGTATATTATCCCGCACACCTATGCAAAATTGGTATATATACCTCACCAAATTGTGATCAATGCAACATCATAGCAGATCTTGACTATATATTTCTTGGATGTGTGAAATATCAAAATGCCTCTAATACATTAATCGCTAATATTGCACAAAACTGCAATATATTGGCTCCGTTTAATATGCTCTTCTTATTGTCCTTAGGATCTCGTGAAGATTATACTTATATTTTTGATTTCGTAAAAGAAACATGTATTAAGCTTTAGGTTATGTTTGGCTACCGTATGTTTTTCCCCTGTTAACCGTGGTCCTACCTGTATTGTCCATTTTTAAATGTCCTGACAGACCCCAGGACGGGAAGCGTGTGTCCCTGTTGTATCCTTTTTTGTTGTCTTCCATTTATTTTTCTTTTTTTTTCTTCGTTTCTAGGTTAGTATTGGGTATATGATTTTTTTTTGTTATACTGTTCGCTACCATTATCAGGATATTTAATAAATTAATTTAACGTTAATCTGACTATCAATTAGATATTTTGTAACTGGCAGTATGGTCTTCGACCGAAAGCCATTAAAAAAAAAAACAACTAAACGTTTTGACGTTAAAGCTCGCTCTTGATTTGTTTTAGCTGCATCAATCAACTAACTAAAATGAGGTTATATGTAATTTGTTTTCCTTCCAAGTAACGGCCATGAAAACGTGCAGATGCCCTATTGTCTTAATTGGCGCCCAACGTGGGGCAAAATATTAGAATGGGCAATTTGACCGAGTTACTCCATAAGAAAACGTGAGATTTACGAAACATTTACTAGTAACTTCGCTATGCCAATTTAATGGTATAATCATAAATTTATATTGTCGTGGCTAAGTGGTGTCTATCCTATAGATATCAAAAACAACCGATCAGTCATGAAAAGAAATAAAATGAACTTTCCAATCATAATATGCGTTTTATATTTTATAAAAACATTTCACAATTAATTAAAAATAACACTTAACCAGTAACCCTATGAAAATCGGTTAGCAAGAGTACAAAATATATCAACAATGATTGCATATAAAATGTAAAATGTTTAAATGCCCTGTTTCATTCAAAATACTGAAGAACACCTAATTCTATCAAAAAATATATAAAAAAACGATGCAAAAAATTATAAAAAAACAAACGTATTAAAACTTTTACTAACTCTTAAAATTACTTTTAAAACTAATAAATAATATTAACAATCTTTATATAGAGCTGAGGGAATATTTTCTTTTGTCTTCGACATTGCACAGTATCCCAGTAGTTCCGGACAGGACGTTTTACCTGCTTGAATGTCTCTGATGGTACTCAGAAGATCATAATTTATTCGATCTGTCACCTTTGAGTCTTGCCTGCAAACAAAAAATCAATTAGACTTGTTCAATAAGAATGTTCAGAATGTTTAATCAAATGTGGTGATAAATATTATGATAAATTTCTCAAGCAACTCTAAAGAAAAACATAATATTTTTAGTCGCAAACTCCTCTATAAAATCCTTATTTTTCTATAAGGAACGTAACCAGATTGCAACCAACAGCTACTCTCCGGGCTATGTGCCCCGCCGAGCGCTGAATTACAAGTTACAAGTCTGGCGCGTTAAGTGCAATAATTGCATATTACCATCAAAACTCTAATGCTTCGATTGCAACAAACACCTGCCGAAAGACTGATCCTACTTAAAGGAGCTCACTTGCCAGCTGTCACATACTACTTGCAGACGCAGTTTCGAGCTGTTGGCTCTCGTTAGTGCAAGATAGGCATGTGACGACCGGCGCGAGGATCATTTGACTATTTGGTACATCCCGGTATTTTTACACTAGCGACATGTAAAATAGTCAGCAGGCGCCATCTAGCGGTCCAGTGTCTGTTGCAATCGAAAAATAAATAGCCTGACTTGCAATCGAAGCATTAGCGTTTTGATGGTAATATGCAATTATTACACTTAACGCGCCAGACTTGTAACTTGTAATTCAGCGCTCGGCGGGGCACATAGCCCGGAGAGTAGCTGTTGGTTGCAGTCTGGTTACGTTCCTTATAGAAAAATAAGGATTTTATAGAGGAGTTTGCGACTAAAAATATTATGTTTTAATATTCCGCCCTCTAAAAGCATATTTGAACTAACTCTAAAGAAAAAAATTCACAAGATACTATTAGCAAGATAAACTTTTATTTTTAATTTCTCATAACACTTAAAATAACATAATAACAAATTTTGAGGGTGAGTGTTACTGAATATACTTATCACAATCTTGGCACGAAAACAAAATAGAGAAACATCTAAATATTGCTGTTGCCTTTGGCGATTTTAAAATTTTCTTCCTCAAATTTTGAAATATGCTTATTTACCCAAGAGGTTACATTTTGTCGAATTTAATTATTGATTCTGACGAAAGCTCAGTTGGTATAGGGTATAGAAATTTCACGATAATCAAGGTGGAATTTCTGTAGAAACCAAGCTTGAGCTGAAAGAAAACTAAAACCAATCAGAAGGCGTATTTGAGACAGATCAATAACCAATTTAAACATAAGATATTTGGTATGATTAAGTTCTTAGAACTTGCCACGAAAAAAGTCCTTATATTTGGCGGCCATTTTCGTTTTATCATGGTAGACTAGAGATTCTCGTTTTTCTCATCCGAATGAAATGCATTCAAGAGAAAACAACACTCATACCAAATTATACAAGAAAATATTTTTGAAAAAGGGGAACTTTTTCCATTCCTATGCTGGATTGTAATAAGTATACAGGATGTTGTGAAAAGTCTTGATAAAAATCTTAATATAATAATTAATCTTACTTGTATTCCGAATGTCCTGTGACAAATTGTCTCAACCAAGAGGCGGTGGTAAGGATTTCTCCAGACGCTCTGCGCTGTATAAATTTGAGGTATTGTTGTATAGTGCAGTGTGTATCTGCGTCCACATCCATGCCACTTAAGTAACTATTTATTAATGGAATAAGTCCAGGAAATTCGCCATCCTAAAAATATGTTGTTTTGTTATGTACTCTATTTCATGTAGCATTTAGAGACTGCTGATAAATTACGACAATCTATCCCTCAAATCAAATTTGGAATGTTTCAAACATTTTTGCTGTTTTTACTTTTTTTCAAGATGGCGGATTGATCTATGAATATTGGCTAGGTCTAGATATTGAAACACCCCTCTTAGAACCCTTGTTACGTGGTGTTTAGTAACCCAATTATATTATTAATTTTCCCAGGTTCGTTTATGCAAAATTTGATATTACTTGTTTGCAATTCTGATATAATTTGCCTATGACTTTAGAAAATTAATCACTCTTTGCATTCAAAGGTTTTATAAAATTTAACATTTTGTATATTAATGAATAGATTTATTTTATCAATTATTTTACTTTGATGATAATTTACTTCAATACTGCACTATAAATTTCAGTTCAAAACTTTGTTTCGTATTTCAGTTTATTGAAATTAATTCATTATCATTTATTTAATTTATTGATTGAATTTTTATGTACTCAATTTTATCTAATTTAATATTATGTAAAGCTTAGAGTTTATTTATTGAATTACCTGAAAAGTCAATGTTGAAAGAAAAAGCAAAAACCGTTTTAATACAAGTATGGTAAAGTTGGGACAATGGTCAAATAAACAAATTTATTTTATATCAATCGTTGGAGCAAATAGCCAAATATGAAGTCAAACAATCCAAACAGAATGTGAGTGTATGTACTGAAGACAATCATCAAAATTCTGGTACATTGCCTAGTGAGGATTCCTATAGAATATTTTGAAAGGCAAAAGCAATCTTGCGAAATCTTACATGATATACAGGTGGCACACGGAAGCCGTTGATTTTTATTTAACTATTGACTAGTTACTGATAAAATCTCTCGTCTTTGCATAACTGAATCATATACAATAACTGTGTTAGAAAATTGCAAAGAAGCAAACTTAAATTTTCCTAATACGATATTTAAATGAAAACATCAAAATAATAATTCTAAATAATGAAATTTTAATGAGCTTCATTATTCTGAAAAATAATTGTCCAGAAAATTATCTAACATCCCAATAAAATGTATCCACTTTTATTATCAAACCTTTATCAAATTCTAATTAGGTATCTTTTGTTATCTTGGTACCAAAAACATCAGAAATCCCCAATTTCTCATCACGAAACCTTAAATTACAATACAGAGCACCGAAATAAAATATGTTATGTAAATTCCTGATAAACATAGTATTAATGAAATTACCCGGGACAGTATAAATTTCCTAGATGTTCTCCAAGTTTCTACCAACGGTCTTGGGTAGTTTTCCATTGTATGTTCGTCAAAGTAGTATATTTTATTTATATGAGCACGATTTTAGTCCCAGAAAATGTAAAAAAAAAGAATTATTCTGAAGTTTTGTAGCTGGACAAAATTTACTTTTTGTGTATATTTGTGTGGCTCCAGAGTGTCACAGCTTCTTGTATTATTTAAAATGTGGGATAAATTGACCCCAAACCTAATAAGCGCCACCCTACATACAACTTTTAGTTTCCTTTTAGTTAAATAAACTACCGCAAATATGTGTCAAATTATAATCCCCACAGAACAGAACGTTAACTCACCTTCCCATTAATAATTTCATTTATAGTCATAAGACCAAACATATCACAGTTTTTACTTTCACAGTTTTTGCTTTCACAGTTTCTAGTTTCACAGTTGGTTGTTCCCTTTTTGCAACATTCGTTCGCTTCAGGTGGGCTGATGTGTGTCGTAATGTCTTTTCTGAACCAGAACTTTTGCTCCTTAGCGGCGTTCCTCTTTTGTGCCTTTTGCATATTCTCATCGACCTATAACAGATTCGTAGGTCAATATATAAATACCGGTACGATTACGATAGAAAGGACTTACACTATAAATAATGCATACTTTCTATTCATACCTTGCTAATGGGAATCAAGAAATTCAGCTGATAAGATAAAATCACACGGGTCAGTAATACTACGAAACAAACCACTGCAGCATTTTCAAAATCTGTTAGCTGTACTTCGCAAGGTCGAAACTCTACTCTCCATCCGATTGTTGAATTTGGTGGCGGAGGCTTAAATCTCATTGTCTGCCAGTTGGTCGATTGAATGTTCTGAAAAGAAAATACAACAAAAATTCAATACCGGGCAGCTAAGAGGTACATCAGGTATATAAGACCATATAGAATAATATAGATATAGATTCTGTGTTTATGAATCGCCTATTTTGATTTTTGGAATATATTCAGGGTGATATACAATACACAAGCTGACTATAAATAAACTACCCAGAAATGTTCAGTAATAACCAGGGCAGCATAAACTATCACTTTTTTGTTCTGATGTTCTGTTTTAAAGAAAAAATTGTAGGGCTAAAATGGATGTGTATATTCCTTCTATTTGGATGGATTATTGATGACTTTTAAAAGTAGGAAAAAAGCCTGTATAAAAAATTGTTTTTTTAGATATATGGTGCTTTGACTATGATTAGACAGTTATTTATTCAACAGAAATCAATATACTGTTGTTCAAACTTCAGAAATTATTGATATATTAGCTACTCTACCTATTAATTCTGGTGTAACTCAAGGGTCTATTTTGGGTCCTTTAGTGTTCTCCATTTATATTTCTGGCTTACAACATGTTGAATGTTGTAATATTTAAATGTTTGCTGATGACATTATTTCGCTCAGCTATAGTTTTTCACCTGTTACCAGTAAAAAGGGGTGGATCGAAACTGCTGAGTGAATAGTAACAAACTTGGGGAAAGTAATTGAAAAATTTTCTCGGAGTTCAAATTTAAAATTGGCGGTTTCAGTTTTCTGTTAAATTACCTATTAGTACGTCCCTTATGTATACCTAGTAAATTTCAGCATTTTATATCGGTATTTCTGCTTGAAACAGTGTTGTCAATAAACAGCTGTTATACGGGGTTAATTTATAGGCTGTAAAATTTTATATTTTTCTACAGGAAAAAAACATGTAAGTAACTTCGTATCTTGCTGAAAAATACCTTAACCAGTCCTATTGACATAATTATTCACAAAAGTGAAAAATTCTGTAGTTTATGAAAATTTTTTTTTTGTCTTAACGTCACTTTTGTCAGAATTTTGGGGTCAATAGAAATAGCCGTTTTAAAGTTTATTTATGTTTTGTAGCATATTATAAGAGCTCGAGAAGTAATTTTTTGTTTTTTTAAATTTGCATTATAAGTTTTCCTGATGATATCAGTGTCGTATATTGTTTCTTAGATTTGTAACATTTTGTAATGGTTTTTTACAACAAAAAAAAAAACCGGTTTAAATAACGTAATTTTATTTTATTTTTCATTTTTCTTTATTTTTCATGTTTCAAGCAAAAAAAAATCACACAATTCTTCAGGTAAGCAAGAAAATGAACAGAGTGGTGGACAGCCAAGGAAAGCAATCCGGTGCTATAAGTGCAGTGAACTAGGGCATATTAAACGAAACTGTCGACAGCGGAGTCCTGAGCGAAGTATACACACGCATTGTTAATATCTGCCCCTCAATAAAATATATCAGGAGCTTACACTGTAAATATTACTTAAAACGCAGCAGTCATGGAGAAGTTTGTTATTTAAAAATTTTCAGAAAACTTTCTATTTCAGTATTGTCTAACCTATATTTGCCACATTCTTACGCTCATTTATTTATTTGTGTTTCTAAAAATAGACTTTCCTCAATGGGATTTTCCTGTATATTTTCTTTACTTGTTGTATCATTTGTCCTGAATAAAAATCGTGTAGATTGCTACTACCTAATTTTCTTTTCAAGGGTCCTAGAAACTTGATATGAAATTTAAAAAATGATTAAAATCAAAAAGGAGAAAATCATTATCTAACGTGATAGTTAGAAATTACGAAGCAGCGTTACAGAATTGGCTCTAAGTGGTACCTCCGTATGACATTTTTTACATTCACATACTGCTTGTAAATGAGCTATTTCTTGAAGATGTTGAAATGAAATTTCATATGGCGAAAATATATTTTCTTTATAAAATGATTCATAAAAGCATTTACGAAAAGAAACATTATTTTATTTTAATTCTTTCAAGCATCAGTTACTTTGGTCGACTTCAAAAAATATATGTTGTATATAACTACCTACAGATATTGAAAAAACAAAACAGTACCGACCCCACAGGTCTATGAGCTTGAAAAAATCAATGTATGTTTATCGAATTTGAATTCCAATTTATTTGCTTAATGTCCCGGAATCGTATCTCTTATTGTAACAAGAAAATATATAAATATAGTAGGAAATTGGAAGATTCTGATCATTTATCTATATAATAAAATATAAACCAATAAGTAAACAACTACCTACCCGCCGACCGGAAACAATAACAGTCTTCTCTCAAATTCATTGCTGTCCCCCGATTACTTTGTGTTTGCTTCTTTTGGAGAGATCTCTATTACCTACGTTTATGTCATAATAAGGCACCTACTGTTTTGCACTACTATTTTAAGCTAGTAAAGTGATTAGAGAAATAAAAGGTACATTTTAAGGACCGTTTATAAACGCAAATTGTTCTTCACTTAAAATGATTAAATATTGATATCTATTGTTCGATTTTAATGGAACTTTTGGTTTTTGATTAACGACAAAGGACCTAAACACGAGAATTTAGTAATAACTACTTCAAATAAATCAATTTTTTATAGAAAAATTGTCACATGAAATTGATAAACAGAGGATAATGAGACATTTGGCAACACTAATAAGTGTAACAAGCAGCTCTGGTATATTATTTAGCTGAACATATGCAGGAAAACTCCATTGTGAAATTCCTAATTTGCCATAAAAATCAATCACTCGTCTTTCAATCTTCCACAAAATTTTACCTCAAAGTGATCCGTGTCCTCGTTGTCATTCTGATTGACTTTCTCCGAAAACAGAGAAACAGTATCCCTGATAAACAAATGGGCGATGTGCTGGGCTAATAAATGATCTATACCATTGTCCCTTAGCTTTTTATAATCCACTTCATCGTACAATAAACTTATGTCATTGTATTTCTCTCCTTGCTCGGACAAATAAGAGTCTATCGAATCATACCGTGATTTCTTTATCACAAATTTACTTTCTCTTAATGGCTTTACCCCCCTTTCTTCCTCCGTACGGTCATCAACAGATGCAGCAATTATATTCCAACGGCAATCAACGTCGGTTATTAAACCACGATGAAAAGGTGAAGCTGCGGTGAATGCTAGCTACAAAGAAGAATTATTACACGTACATATAATATAAAATTAAATAAATGATTTACCATAATGGGGCACAGTGGTGTCAATTGGTCATACAAGGTTCTTGCCTCGGTAATGTTACAAGCTTGAAATGTGAGCTGTAAACAACAACAGCCCATTCCAAAACCCATGGCGTCCATGTGTATGTGGTCAGGAGGGGTGGAACTACTACACTTAGATACATCGTCCACTGGAAATTGGGTATTCGTATCCTTAAACACTAAAACAAAAATTCACTGTTAGTATTGTAGGTAGTTTGTTTAGTTCATTTTACTTTGCTTTTTAATTTTTTTTTTTTAATATTAAAGATGGTCTAATTTACTCACCAGGTATATTGATGTCTACTTTTTCTCCTCTTCTTAGGCGAATGTTACGGGACAACGTTTTAAATCGTGGATGGCCCGGATATATAGCTTCGTCAGGGAAAAATAGCGAACACGTTGCTCCTTCATTAGGATTCGGGACGGTGGGAGGATCAGTAAAATTTTCGCAACCTAACCTAAAAAAAATATTAACATTATAACATCTCCTTGGCTGAAAGTAAACAAATGAAAACATCTAATTTAATAAGACACTAAGATTACAAAAAGCACTTGGTTTGGCAGATATTTGTTTAGTTACGTGCGTATTGAAATAGCCTGTACCTGGGTATCCCATTATTTCAAATATTTTATATTTTTAAATCAACTATTAAGCAAGAATGATTACAAAATTATATAAGAAATTAAATTTGCAATAGAAATTGATTTCGTTAACACTATGTTTATCGCGATTTCAGCACTAAGTTTTAAAATTTAATTTACATATATTTTATTTCGGCGTTCCGCCTCGTAATTTAAAATTTAATCTACGTCGGGTTTCGGGGTAGGAAATTGGCGATTTTTCGAGTTTGCGGTACCAAGATAACAAAAGATAATTAGATTTCGATAAAACATTTTATTTGAATTTAATTGCAATGAGTTAAAATTTCATTATATAGAATTATTGTTTCTGTGTTTTAATTTCTATTAGGAGAATTTACGTCTGCTAATTTGCAATTTTCTATCATAGATAATGTGTAACATTCAGATTTATGTAAATACAAGTGACCAGGATGCTTCTAGGTCATGAGACGCCTTCGTGCGGGAGCATTTTTTGCCGCCCTTTTTTGGGGGGTAAAGGGTGCGATGTTTTTAAAAAAAATGTCAGTACAGGATGTGTCTATTTTATGCAAGGTAGGCATGATGAGTGCCAACAGCTCACACTGCAGTTTGCAAGTGGTGTGGGACGATTGGTACGAGAGCTCCTTTAAGTAGGATGTCTTTCGGCTGGTGTTTGTTGCAATCGAAGCATTAGCGTTTTTTTTGGTAATAGGCAATTATTACACATAACGTGCCAGGCTTGTAACTTGTAATTCAGCGCTCGGCGGAACACATAGCCCGGAGAGTAGCTGTTGGTTGCAGTCTGGTTACGTTCCTTGTAGTAAAATGAGGATTTTATAGAGGAGTTTGCGACTAAAAATATTTTGTTTTAATATTCTGTTCCCTAAAAGGACATTTGAACTAGAGATAACACTACTTCCTCTTTATACACTATACTAACTACTACAACTAATGGCAAATAGTTGATAGAAATGCTCGATGGCTCGATTAAATATCCAAAAACATTTTACCGACGTGACATTGATACGTGACGTGCATGTGACTGTGAGGTGTGATAATAACGCTCTCTGCGTATTCCTGCATACACTTTGGTCATCAGGGGCTACTCTAATACTAAAGATTAAACTAATAGATCAAAAAGGGCGCCGCGGCACCGCTCAGTCGAAATTGGCTTTTCAACATTAACTTTAATTGTTCATCAGTTAAATAAAGATCAACGGCTTCCGTGTGCCGCCTGTATAACATGTAATATTTTGCAAGAATATTTTTGAATTTCGAAATATTTTGCGAAAATTCTCACTAGGCAATTCATCAGATTTTGACGATTGTCGTCCACACATACTTTTCCATCTAATTAATAGACAGGCTAACGATTAGTTTATAGGGCCTCTGGTGCCTTACTAGGTAGTATTCCTAGGAAGTACCTATGGGCAGCAGACTGCATCGGGACGTTTTGTCTGTTCATTATTCCGATTGGAAAATTTGGTATTTGCCATCCTTCTTTAATTATTTAGGAGATTTTCTCAGCATCCTACGATATTTTACGCGAATGTTCAAACTTCCCTTACAAAAAGTCGATATTCGGTAGCAATAATATTCCTGTTTGCTATTTTCCTCGGGATTTTATATTAGTATATTGGCGACTGCCGCAACCTTAAAACAAGATAACGAGGAAATTCTTCTGCGCAATCTACTCTTAACAACTTGAACTTTTCTATATTTCACTTAGATGATTGTCTTAAATATTTGAACTTCATATTTAGCTATTTGCTCCAACGATTGTTATATATGCTACTGCTACTGTTTTTAAAATCGATCGAAAAACAGTTATAATTCTTTTTTTCATATATTGAATTGTAGAACAGTAGGAACTTCATTTCAAACTCGCATAACATCCTTAAAATAAAACTAAAAGCAAACAAACTTAAAGTGTGATGATGTAAAATAAATACATCATTCGACTGAGTATGGTATAACAATTTTGTAAGATATGCCGAAAGTATTATCCAAACCAACTATGGAATTATGTGAAAGACTTTAAAGGCTTCCCATGATTGCTTCAATTTTCTTCCAGGTTTGATCAAGTAACATTACTAACTGTTGTTGCAATGTTCAAAGCTAGCAGCACTTTCACGAGAAAATTGAAAACCAGTTCGCGAATCGCCCGGCGTGTAATTCGGGGTTATGCAGGTATATGAATGAGTATATGATAAATTAAATGCTTGAACTTATAGCATAGTGACTATGCTTATAGTGTGTAGACTTAAATTTTGAGCTTTCCAAAATAAAGTCGAGGCAAGAATTCAAGCGATGCACGTCACGAGTAATCTCATTAAAGAAATTTTAATACTAACATAATTTTTAATCATTAATTACGTTAAAAAGAGTAATTCTTGACACCCAGTTATTAAGCTTTTTTCAGAAATAGGTACAGTTTAATGGGGCTTCATGATTTTTAGCAGTATTGTCTTATTTATAGAATTCTTGCCTCGACTATATTCACATTCCCTGATAAAAACTATTAAAATTTTCTGACTTTTCCAGGTCGCTAGGAACCCTGTATAACAAACGAAAATTCTCTTTCTGAATAATGTATAAGGTTTTTTAACATTTATCTAACTGTTTTGCACATAAATCACGTTTAATTATTTTTTTATGTGGCATCCGATAAGCTAATAAATTATCAGCTTATAAACAACAAAGTATAATACCAAGTTGCTTCATAAAACCACAAAACTAGAAAACCGCATTTACAAGAGGAAATGCGGTTTTCTTGGATTTACTATTTTTACAAACTGTTCGTTGTTTATGATAGGGCCATTTATTTATTTATTTATTTTTTAACATTTATTTAACGTCGGTCTATTTCCGCTACTGAGGCCTATCACCGACGCCTGTAGACGAGCTACCCCCAACCAGGAATTTTGCCGAACCTCTTCCCTTCAGAAGAGTAGGGATCTTTTACTTGCCTAACATTTAATAGACAAGGGACCGACGGTGTTACATCCCCTCCGAAGGATGGTATATCACATACACAACCCTCGCCTACGCTCGTAGTAGATATATTTTTATTTTACTACACTTTTATTGTTTTTGTAATAATTTATCCACTTTGTGTTGGCTTATATATTTTGTTAAAATAAAGTCATTATGAATGTCGCATCATATGGTGGGTATGGCAATATTATTAACAAAGTTGTATCATCAGTATAGGCAACTGGAAGAATGGTATCATCAATAACATTCTTCCAGTTGCCTATGCTGATGATACAAATGGATCATTTAAAAGTAAATTTTCAAATGAAATAATAAATTATATTAAATTTTCTGAAAATCTGTTACAAAGATGGCGTTCTAGCAACTTCCTAAGCTTGAACTTGTATAAAGCTAATACACTTGACTTTGCAGTTGGACCTTCTAATGTTGCAAATAACGATCCTGTAAAGTCATTAGGTGTCTTTCTTGATAGCTCTTTAACTTTTGCACATTATATTAATAAACTGTGTAATCGATTATCAACTCTAATCTTTCTTATTTTTCAATTTTCCATAGTGTAATGGTGTTATACTATTATTCAACAGGTCTTCGAAATACAGAAGAGAGCAATACATGTTTTAACTAAAGCCAAGCCTACTGACTCTTGTAGACCTTTATTTAAGGACAGTTGTGTATTATGACCCTACCTTGATGTTTACTTATTACTGTTTGCTATACGTATGCTGGGTTCTATTCTGAGGATGTTCATGATTACGATATTAGAGAGAAAAAGAGCTTATGTCTGAGAAATGTACGCTTGACAAAGAAAAAAAAACTCCTTTTTATACATGTCTAGTAAATTTTATAATGCTTTGCCACGGCATTTACAAAAAGAAAATATAAGTATAAAAAGTTTCAAAAAAATGTTAGGACATTACTAGGTACTTCAAAATTGTTTTTATAGTAGATAATTATTAAACTGGCGAAGAGTAGCTTACATTTATAGTTTCCTACTAAGAAAATATTTGGGTAAATATTTAATTTCTAAGAGACTGGAATATTGTTTTACTAACATGACTCGTGAGGTCAGTTACGTTTTTAACAACGTTTTTTAAACAAGCATGTTCCCGAAAATTTGGACGAATATACACACAACCACACATATTCTTATAGGATAGGTTACTATTCACTTTCCTGTATTTTAAAAGCCATTAACATGGAAATTAATAGGGAACTAAAATTTACACTATCTTCGTTGAGGATATTTTAGAAGAAATTATAGCATATCAAACGCAGAAAGTGAAATGGTATAAGTAGTATAGGTTAGGTATTGATATTACATCATCACCAAAGAGGATGTGCATTTGTGCAGTGTGCAAAAGGTCAATATTTTCAAATATTACTAATAATACGAAAAAATCAAATCAGTGCAGGAAACGAAAATTATCAAACAGTTACATGAGAAAGATTATTTTTATTTAAAAGCCGATAAAGGTAATAAGGTAGTTTATTTTAGATAAGGATGATTATTATGAAAGGGTAGATAACGTGATTAATAATGGTCCCTGTAAAAAATTGATACTAATCTATATTTATTTATCTTTAAGTTAGAAATGCATTTAATATATGACTATCCTCGTTGGTTCTGTAATATTGGCGGAGTAATATTAAGCCAAACATTTTTGAAAATGGATGTATAGTTCAAGTAGGAAAATCCTGAGACATAAAAAAACCAACAAAAACTTTATGACCTCATTAAAAACCGGTACTGTTTTTTGTGCTATTCGCAAATTGACTCGCTTACCTTTATAGGTTTTTAATGTGTGTCGGGAATGTTTCATGTCAGGCTTGGCGCCATAGCCCGCAGCGATATAATTATGTTGTAAAGTTTTTGTCTGCATTTTTTATTTACTGGGATCTATTTATTTCAACTTAGCGCCATGGCCCGCGGCGATAATAATTATGCCTAAAAGTTTTTGTTTCGTTTTTTTGTCTCAGTTTATTCCTACTTGAACTATAACTGATAGGAGAGATTTTTTTAAAGTTATGAATAATAAATTCGTAGTTTGGTTTAATAGGAATAAGTTATATCTAAACAGTTCTAAAACAGTTTTCATAAATTTTACACCAAGATATAGTATCACTAACGAAAGTCAATTATTAAAAATAAAGAGTAAATCTATTGTTCAAATCAATAGCACAAAATTTCTTGGGCTTCATATAGATAATGCGTTAAACTAAGATATGCACAGATATCATTTGAAATAAACTTTCATCATTGTTTCATTCACTCTAGTTTAAGTAATATTACTGACAAGAAAATTCTTCACTCTTTCTATCATGAACAATTTGTTTCACGCTTGCGTTATGGAATTTTATTTTAGGGGACATCAAGCCATTTAACCAGAGCATTTAAAATACAAAAAAGAGCCATAAGGAATATATAAACTTCAGCCGAAAACTCGAGTCATCAGTAACGCAAAAAATAAGCGGCACTCTTGTCAAAGGATAGTGGCTCTTATTTGATACTAAAGCGGCACCCCGTTCTACCATATAATCCCATTGAATCGAGAAAAATATTAAGTTTTATCCGCCTAGTAGAAATGGAAAAGACGACTACCACAAACAATTTTAATGACCTAGTCGACCGCATAGAGTAAATGATTTAATGTGCCGCCTTTATACCAAATAATTTGCTCGACTAACTATTCAGTCGTAAACAAACTTGGGAAGAAAGAAAGAAATCGTATATCCCGGGCACTCAGAGGCGCCACATACGTATTTATGTAGGTATATATAAAATAATATTTAAAATAAAAAATAAAATATAATTAAATTTGTTTTCACGCTCAACTCAGCCAAAAAGAAAAACCGGAGTTCTTTTAAGACAATTTTATTAGGAGTGGAATATTTACATAATCCGACATTAAAATCGTAAAATGGTTGATGATTATAAAAATTTTAACCATGCCAGTTGTTCTTATTGCCCAGTAAGGACCAACGTGGAGGCATGAGCATATTTCTTGCCGGGAAGGTTGTTAATTAGGGAGTAACAGGTTAAAAAAGAAAAATAAATAGACTTACAACTTAAACATAAATAACTGTTCTACATAAATAAACGTTCTTGTTAAAATAATATAATAAAAAACAAAACTTACCAACAATAATTTCCCACAATAAATAATTCACAATATCACAATCTCACTCTCTCTCACTCACTCATCACTGCCACTGTCACTGCTGGCTTCTACATTTATTATTATTGGTTCAATCACTGCGTCAATCAGAATATCCGTATTCCGCATTTTTTTTCAATTTTTTTATCGTGCCCTATGTATTTTTGCCAATAATCAGCTGTAACTCTTTTTAATACATTGGATAGAAGGCCTTTTACATACTTTCAGCGAAGCACGATCGAATAGATACCTTTACCATCTAACTATTCTTGAATTTGCGCTTTCCGCCATGCACTGGTTGATAATTTTTCCAGTAATCGACTGTGGCACGGGGTTCAATCTTAGCGAGAATTTTTGCAAACCATTCCTCGAAAACATCCGCATTCATGTCCTCATGGTAATCGCAACTTTTTTTCGACATAGAACTCCATCTTCCACGAATCCTGAATCACCTCTTATGTGCGTTATTATTAAGCATTTTCCTTTTCCTGTTGGCATTTTTAATCTGACCCATTTTCCATATGGCCTTGACGAACACTTTTTACATTTCTATTCTATCTTGCCAAAATTGCGTTATAGTATCTCCTTTATTTAACCACGTCTCATCTAAATAATAGCATTTTCTTCATCTTCCACGTGCAACCCTAATTGCCTGAATATAATTTCTTCGCCAACAAATAATATCATTTCTCTCAAGTAGGAGGTTATTTCTCTTTCCTCTTGCAAATACAAAGTTCATATCATGCAAACATTTTTTTAACGTCGATTTGTCCATTTTGGGTATATGTTCATCATCATTCAGAGACTGTAAAATTTTCTTAACAGTAGGAATTTCATTATCATAGAAGAATTTATGAACTTTATGTCGAATTCCATTTTTCTGGAATTTGTCTAATATTGTTTTTTTTTCCAGTTTTCGCTTTAGGTTACTGAACATCCCCTTCGTTTTTTCTTCTCTTAAAATTCTGTAAATGGTCCGCTCACTCACGCCGGTATACCTTAAAGTCATGTTAACTAAACCTGTTGATCCTGATTTCTGTACCACGGGATGATCTTTCTCCAATGCATGATATACATTCAAAATAATTTTCTTCTCCTTGAAGCTTAATTAACGTAATTTATAAACAACAAATTAATACCGCCCAACTGATAAACGACCGCACTCTATGTACACTGATTTTAAACTGAGTCATAACGGTTTAACGCACCAAACACCGCTGAATACGTGGAGAATGTTGCCAGATTCAGGCATAATACTCGTAAATCGGCACGCCCCTCTCTCTACTGACTAGAGTTTTCGGTCGATAGTAGCTATATCAAATCGAACATCATGCAGGACATATTTTAAAAAATTACTCTTGCTATCATTACCCTGTATATGTATCTTAGAAATTTAATTATACGTCAAATCGAACTTAAATAAGTTCATAATTAATGGCGACTTCCATCAATATGAAATCAGGCACAACCATTTGCTGTCAATTCCATCGCACAGTTTAACAATGTATGAGAAAAGTCCTACATATGTAGGAAATAAATTATACAATAGATTAAGCCCAGAAATCAGGTATATAAGCAACCTAAAATCATTCAAATCTAGAATCCATAATATGTTACTTAATAATGCGTTTTAAAGTATTTCCAAATATATGAACTCGAATTTATAGTTTGTATACTGTATCTTGTGTATTGTATGTCGTTAAATTAATTATATCATATTAAAATTATGTTTGTATTACATAACTTTTTACTGTTTTTTTTATATGTCAGCATCGATTTTAAGTAATTTTAAAAGAAATTATATGTGTTTTATACACATCTTTTAAATCTTGTGTCAGATAATTTTGTATCTTATTTTGTTATTTCAAATCTATAGCTTATATTTATTATTGTACTGTGATATGTTTGAAATGTATCTATTTATTTCAAAGTAATTTCCTCTTTCTATACTGTTGTAATATGGTCTCTTGGAGTAAACTATCTATCTATCTATTCTATATATTATTCCTTGCCAAAGATACATAAACAGAGAATGTCGGTGTGCTCATTGTGTTAGCAAGGTGAAATACTTACTTGTTGTCCAATCTAGTTTTGTAGTAATTAATATCAATGATTTTATCAATAAAGTTAAGTAGAATTTTGTACTATTTTGTCGTTTATCATTGTTTCCAAATGTAGCCATTCCACAAACATTGAATTATTTTAATAATTAATGAAGAATTCGTTAAAGAATATATCGATTTAGTAAACTTAGCACGATCGCTTCCTATTCAATAAAACTTTCTGGTATATGGTTGAGAAATGTAGAAGATATATTCACAATGTTCGACTCCCCTAATGTCAGGCACTGCACCCATATATCTTTTTTTTTTTTATACATTTATTTAACGTCGGCCTATTTCCGCTACTGAGGCCTAACACCGACGCCTGTAGACGAGCTACCCCCAACCAGGAATTTTGCCGAACCTCTTCCCTTAAGAAGAGTAGGGATCTTTTACTTGCCTAACATTTAATAGACAAGGGACCGACGGCTTTACATCCCCTCCGAAGGATGGTATATCTCTTATACAACCCTCGCATAAGGTTGTATAGCTTCCGCGCATACACTGATATACAAGCCGCTGGAAGATGTGTGAGGCGAGAACGCGGTTTCCGTTGGAATGCACCCATATATCTATTAAGACTAATCTTAATAGATATATGATTGCACCCAGCGCAAAATGGCTGCCATTAACTTCTTGATGCATTAAGTTTACCCGTAAATGACCCGAGAAAAGCTTTTACCGAGGACGTACCTAAGAACAAGGGAACTGTAAATTTAGTTGATAAAAAATTTAGAAAACCTAGATTTACGGAAATGTTCCGGAACACCTAAAGTTTTGAAGCAGAATTCAAATTTTGTATGAACCTAGATGTACTTGTGGTCTCAGTAAGATCTTTAAAAACTTAAGTTCTGATAAAAGAGTAGTTCATTCGTCGGGAAAAACTACAACATTTAGGCAAATCAATCAATTGCAAAGATCATAATTTATGGCATGTTGGACAAACGAAACCTTCAATTATAAGTAGATTCAAAGAGCATACGGCCCAAATACTTTTGAAAGCTTCGAAATTACCAAATGTAAAAAAAAGAAATCACAGTAGCAATAGTCTAACCAAAGATCTGCATCATTCGTAAGTGCCCTCGATCATGTCTTTTATTTATTGATCTCTAGTTATATAAGGATGACACATGGCTACGTATAAATTTGTAAATATATTATTATGCATATGTTACATGTCACTTAATACGTTAAATTATTATAATCTTCCTCACGCGACAATGCAGACTTTGGTATCAGCAGATAACTGTTTTAATTGTTCTTAATGGATTATAATGTTGGTAATTGTTTTAACGTAGTGTTTTATGTACTTCACGGTTATTAATATAATGAGACATTGCTGGTAATTATGAATAAATGAATATTCATATTTACAAAGTCGTAGTGACCACTACCAATGGTGGCCTTGTTTCGTAATTCGTAGAATAATATTAATTGCTTGTTAACTCGAGGCGTAAGAATACAATATGTTCCAAATACAAATGGACATAGTCAAATAGCCATAGAGCACATTTTGCTGAGTTCAAAACACCCTTACACTTACCTTTGAACCAGTGGCGGCCCGTCAGGGATGGCAGGGTAGGCAGTGCCCACCCAATTACATAAGCGGTAGTTATAAAAGCATATTTATATTTTTATATATTTTTGTAGTTAAATTATCAAGTAAAATTTTGCGGTTAATTATGTAGTATTAAAATTTAAAAATTAGTTTTATTTATAATATTATTTTACAACATATTATCTCTCGTGTAATACTGTCGGAAGTGTCATGCGCCAAGCCAGGGCGGGCGAGCATCGCTCAGAAATCGTGAATTCAATCATTATAAGTCTACGTGCATGTTGGCTATTCACTTTGATCTTACGCCTGTAATGCATTTCATAACGAGACGTACGTCTTGCATGCTTAGGCTATTTACAACCTAGAGTGGGCATGCCATCCCTGAGCAAAACTTGCAATAAACAATATGAATATTGAATGGAATACGCTCACAATTGAAAAGATATCAAACAGAAAAAATAACTAATGTATTAAAATTGATTAATCAATCCTTTATGAATATCAAATATGATAAGCAATTTCTAATTTGATAAATAAGGACAAAAATAAGTTAAAATACATATCAGCAGTGCCAT
The DNA here is from genome assembly GCA_963675555.1 of Leptura quadrifasciata. Lineage (NCBI taxonomy): Eukaryota > Metazoa > Arthropoda > Insecta > Coleoptera > Cerambycidae > Leptura > Leptura quadrifasciata. The sequence goes on from OY776676.1 coordinate 8,782,603, forward strand.
ATAGTTAAGTTACGTATATAACTATAATTTAATTTTTCTTTGTGTTTTAAGGTATAATGATTAGAACACATATGCCTCTATATTATCCAAAAAGTACTAAAATTTTATTTTAGCAGTTTTAGATGTTAAATTAATATAATATGTAAATGAAATAAATGTATAATATTCAAATATGGGATTTCGTGCTTGGTGGGATGTGGACACTGCCACCCTCATCCCTTCCTTTTTTTTTTACAGTGTCGTGATATTTTGCCGAGAATCGTTTCATTTTCGGACGTGTGAAGTCAAGCCAGTATTCGCGAATCTCAAACGTTGGAAATTGTTGCTGATGTTTTAGAATTGGAAGATTTTGATTTTTGGTTAGGTTTGTGTAATGTTTCATTATCTCAATTTTATGTTTCTTTTAATTTGTAATCTGTGATCTACGTTTAGTAAATAGTAAGTGTCTACTTTAGCAGAAAAAAGTGTGGTGAATGGACAAAAATGGGCAGAGGCATCATTGAATGTTTTTTGCGTGATTTTTACACCCACTAAATTTCCGTGGAGAAGTGTCATTATTATTCGTTTCTATCCCCCATCCTGCCCACCCAGATCTAAAAGCCACGGGTCGCCACTGCCTTGAACGTGAATAGTTTTCGAGATACGTGGTGTTTTATGATTTTTGTCCAGTTATTCATATCGCAATATTTTCCCAACGGCGACACATAGTGGGATAAAATTTGGTATAAATATTTTAGTCCAACCATAGCATAATTTACTACTAAAATTACAGGACCGGACTCCGGTAGCTATCAGTGTTCCGAACAACACCCTGTATATCATATATTGAAAAATGTTAGGAAACATTTAAAAATACAATGGACCAGTGTGTAAAAAAATATCATAATAGTTGATGGCACATTTATGGTTATTCTTTAATATAATTTTCAAAATTGTGGATTGACTAAAAATTAAATTCTTTGTAAAATTCATTTGTATAAAGTAGTCAGCTAGCTAACTTCATTATATTGTTAATTTTACGTAAATAATAGTGGGGCAACTTAACGTGGAATCTCGCGTAATGTGGACACACCGGACAAGAGCACCAAATTTTTCCAAGTACTAGTTAGGTACGTAGCTTTCAATTTTCGATAGAAACCAACTCCTCCGTCGGCCATCTTGGATTTTATAGCGGTCACTTTGAAATATAGGTATATTATCTGCTCTTGATTAACTCAAAACCTATTGTTATGTGATAGAGAAGATATAATTAACTGGCCACCGAGGTCTCCCGATCTTACACCTCTAGACTAATTTTTATGGAGCCACTTGAAGTCAGAGACGTGCAATGACACACGGGAACAGCTATTAGAAAATAATTTTAATGTATGTGATGGTATTAAGAATAAGAATAACCCGCAAATTATTAACAAACCAATGAAAACCATATTGTAACGTTCCCAAACATGCATTAACGCTGGAGGGTGCTCATTTTGAAAGTCTTACTTAATAAATTATTTGTTTGTGGATATTCCTGCTTTTATTTTATCAAAATAAAATTCAGGATTTTATTATTTTTTAAAGGTGTTCGGTAGCTGATTGTAATCGTAGATATTAGAAAGTTTTAAATGATGAACCTTGACAATATTAAATCATTTCTAGGAATTAAAGTTGAACAAACTGAAAATAAGATTTCTTTAAATCTGAGTGCATATATAGAAACTGTTTTAAATAAATTTAATATGAATGAATGATGTAAGGCCGTAGGTGCTCATTTGCCAACCAAATTAGATTTAAAGCTTTAAATTCAACTGAAAATATGGCTTCCTGTAGGTTGGGTTTAAAGTATGCAGTTTTGTGTACGCGACCAAAATGATGTTATGTTTATGTTATAAATACTGAGATATATTAAAGGTTCAACTGATATTAACTTAACATATAGCCGAAGAAATTATAGTGATATAATTATATATGTTGGAATATAAACGATAAAATTCTGTTTCTTCAACAGAGACTATACAGGGTGTCTCACCGGGAACTGAATCGATCGATATAGAGAAAATTACGCATCAGAAAATTTTGAAAATTTAGACAATTACTAATGTCAGTGTGGCCAATCCAACTATGCCATGATTAGAAACAATCAGTCATTATCTTATGTCAAAAAATGCCAGCACGTTTAAATTATACCAACGAAAACTTTTTAAATTTGTTTATTATATATGGAGAATGTGATAAAGTAATATCAAGAAGTTGCAGCACATTTGCTACTCGATATCTACAAAAACGCAAAATAACACTAACACTGTAACATGCGTATTAATCGAATTGATGATATGGCATGAACTAAAATGGCAGAGATAAGATCAATTTAAAATATGATTTCATTTTAATTTAATAATTGCTCAAAATTCCGCCCTCGAACCTCGACACATTTTTCGCACCTTCGGATTAGTTCCTCATGGGTAGGTAGCTCTTCTAATTGAATCCTGTGATATGTTTTGAAATGCATTTCTTACTCTTTGCATACAATCTTCAATAGTTGTTAATGGGCTATCATAAACTTTATTTTTAATAGTTCCCCAAATGAAATAATCCAGAACTGATAAATCGGGCGAGCGAGGAGGCCCTAAGAAAGGTCCATTATTGGCAATTCATTGATCATAATAAGTATCTTGTAAATAATTATTAATTAAAATGCGTTACGTGGGGGAGCACCATCGTGCTGATAAAAAATATTTCTATGTTCGGCGAGAGGTAAAATTTTCTAAATAGTTATTATTCAAATTTTGTAAGATATTCAGATATCTTTCACCTAAAAAAAAATTATTATTATTAGCAGAAGAGAAAATTTAATTTACCGTTTAAATTTTCCTGATAAAATTGTAATGCCACCACTCTATCGTTTCTTATGGCACAGGAAACGTTGAACTGACAACTTTCCTGAAAGTCTCGCTCTCTGAACATATGAGGATTTGAGTCACTCCAATAATGCGAATTTTGTGTCTATTAAAAAGTCCATTTTTAGTAAATTTTGCTTCATCTGTCCATATAATATTTTCCAAATAAGAATCGTGACCCCCAGACCTTATTAGAATAAACTCACAAAAATTTTGTCTTGTTAGGAAATCTGTTTTTTTTTAATCCTTAAACCATATGGAATGAAAACGGGTGAAACTTATGTTTTAATAAGATTCTGTGAATTGAATCCTTGCATAGTCCTGATTCCAGAGCAGCTTGTCTTAATGACATTCTTGGAAATGCATGAAAATATCCCAGAATGACTATTTCAATGTTTTCGTCATCAACAATAGGCTTTCTTCTTTACATTTTTGCCTTGACAGAGCCATAATTTTTAAAATTTTCCAGTATGCGTTTTACAGTATTTGGTGACGGTTTCCGTTTTTCTGGATATCGAGTAGCAAATGTGCTGCAAGTTCTTGATATTACTTTTATCACATTCTCCATAAATAATAAACAAATTTAAAGTCTTCGTGGGTGTAATTTAAACGTGCTGGCATTTTTGACATAAGATTGTTTGATTGTTTCTAATCATGGCTATTTTGATGAAATGATTACAACAATATTCTAATTTCGAATTTCTAATAAAATCGCAAATATTTCAAAAAGTTGTAACTTTAACCCCCACAATGCTAATATCAGAAAAAAGGGAATTCAATTTTACACAACTTGACGTAAAAAATACAGGGTGTTCCATTTGACCTAAACAAGTATGAATTTCTAATAAAATCGCAAATATTTCAAAAAGTTGTAACTTTAACCCCTACAATGCTAATATCAGAAAAAAGGGAATTCAATTTTACACAACTTGACGTAAAAAAATACAGAGTGTTCCATTTGACCTAAACAAGTTTTCGGGATTTGAAGTTGACAAAATGTAACGCGAAAAACGGAACACTCGGTATGATATTATTGAATTTATTTCAGTTGTAGAACGTAGTTATCCTTGTGTTCTTTTTACGTGACAAGAAGCAAATGAGGATCTTTTACACGAAGGAAGTTATAACGGTTCTTGCAAACCGTTGCACCTGTCAAATTTTCTATAAAATGTCAAATATCTCTGAAACGGCTAGGTTTAGGTATAGGATATGCTACATATTTTCGACTCAGAATTTTATGCTCTTTTCGAAAACCCTAAAATATATAGGGTGTTCTATTTGAAATAAACAAGTTGATATCGACTTCCGGTATAAGCGGAAGTGCCAGCTGCTTGTAATTATTGTAGTTGGATTGGCCACACCGGCATTAGTAATTATCTAAATTTTCAAAATTTTCTGATGCGTACTTTTCTCTATATCGATCGATTCAGTTCCCGGTGAGACACCCTGTATGCATGGCAAGCCGTAAAAGAAGTAGTATGTTAGTTAGCTCAAAGCTCTTTTAAATAGTGTTGAAACAAATATTGAAAACCAATAACATATATGAAGACAATAATAGTTGCACACGCATAGTTAACAATTCAATATGTCATAAAAGATCAAAACATATTGTCATCAAACATCATTTTTTCTCGGACAAACAGAACAAAAAATAGTAATCCTTAAATTAATTCCAACAGGAAAACTGCTGGACGACATCTTAACGAAGATTGTTACAATCAAGGGTTCAACATTTTACTAAAATTGGTAAAATGTGAAATTTCGACTCATCTCTTTAAGTGGGGTTAATTTTCTACGCAAAGCTTACTTCATAAAATATTACAAGATCCCTTTTTTTGGTAAGGTATATGTGAATGAAATTTGTGAACGATAATAAAAAACGCCTTGTATAAAACTCGCAAATAGAGATATGGATTGGTTCAAAATAAATAAATTGCCATCGATAACTGCCCACTTAGGTATGTATATAACGCATAAAATTACGCGTAGTTATTAATTCTACTTTATTTAAAATTTATTATTTTGACATTGACATAATCGGAATATTAATAAGTTTAATGTTGTGTAATACGTTTGAATTTTCCATAAATAAAATACAAAGGCAATAAGACGGTCATTTATCAAAAGTTCATCACTGCTGTGAAGTTTATAAAAACATCGGTGTGTACTTGAAAAATTCAGAGATATTAGAATGACGGATGTTATTTGTTTTATTATTGAATTATCTCTTGATTAACGGTATAGATTGTTTATTTCCAGTTAGTATAGTGATTAATACGTATACAAATCTCATTTTAATAATATGTAAATGGCTCCCACCAAAGGTGAAATTCATTTAAAAATTGTAGCTTACCTACCGGTAGTTTACAAAGTTCTCCCAATAACGAGATATCTTTATTACAATGATTATATCCGAAAAGCGGGGTAAAACTTGGTACACGTTCCTTCAACACTTGCGAATAAATATCAAAAAGTACCCCAAAATTTAAATTTGGGATCCCATGAAACTCGTATATACCGGGTGATTCAGAAAGTACCTACCCCCCCCCCCACTTTTTTCTAGTTTTAAAAATAAAATTCTGAAATTTGGGAAATCAAATATACGTATCAGTGCCACATTTTGACCATTCGGTGGTAAAAAATCACTTCCGTTATAGCCGGAAATTGCCACAAATTTATTATTTTAAATAGCACCCTACATTTAAGTCACTTTTCTGATAAAACTGCAATTTCGCTTTTTTGAGATTTAAAATCTGATGAAAATAACATTGGAAATGACATTTATTTGCTATTTCTAGTTGGCTTTGAAATTCAGGAATAAATTTAAAAAATTCTAAGCAGAATTTGAATAAAAGGGTATTTCTCAACAAATTAAATGTAAAATTGGCCTATTTTGTTCATTTGCTTGGATTTAGAAATATTTTTCCCATTTTTTCATTTCATGGAAATTCAATTTTTCATAACTCCAATTTTTCAAATAGTGCTCTGTATGTTTTATTTTGTTTACCAGATAGAGTGGTAAATTTGCTTCAGACTCGTTTTTTCCCGATTAAAAATTGAATATAAATTAAAATAAATATTAAGTTTTTTGTAGAAGCGTTCCGAATTATGTGTCCATATCTTGCAGTAAGCCATGAAAAACAGATGAAAAATTGCACACAGCATCTGTTAGAACGTTATTGTTGAGTTAAATAGAAGCGTATTTATTACTTGTAAATTTATAATTATCTTACTCAAGATACAATTTACGATACAATATACACAAAATGAAAAGCGAAGATCTAGCGAATCTAGCGAAGTCTAGCGAATCCTAACCAAGAAATTCTCGTATTTTCCGCATATTCCCGGTAGTTTTTAAAAAATTCCCGTATATTTTTTTCATCACAATATTAAAATGTATTGAAAATGAGTATAGAAATGTAAAATATTTTTATAGGAAAAAAACCAATGATAAAAACTATTAAAATAATCTAAAAATTTCGTTTCTCTTTAAATAGCAATCTCATTTTTTTGTCCATACCGTCACATTAATCTTAGTAAAAGAAAGTGATAAAGTAGGTAATTATAACTTAGAAACTGGTTTTGATTGTGTGAATTTTTGTTTTTTTGCTAATGATTCATCAAAATTTTTGTTATATTTATCAAAATAAATTTTCTCTAATTATACATAACTGATCTGTTTTTCATAGCTTACTGCAAAATATGGACTATGTGTCGAAACGCTTCTACGAAAAGCTTAATTTTTATTTTAATTTATACTCAATTTTTAATCGGGAAAAACCAGTCTAAAGCAAATTTACCACTCTATCTGATAAAAAATAAACATACAGAATACTAGTGGTGAGAGGTAAGTGAATCTACTCATGGTCAATTGCTACTATACACCATAGATGTCTCCATGGGAGTATAGCGACTTGCGATTCTGCAAGTACGTTTCATGATTTGTAAGGTGTAATTCAATGCAGGTCGGGGTATTTGCCCGCTGAGTAGCTGTTTTCTGCAAATCATATATTATACAGGATACTATTTATTTGAAAAATTGAAGTTATGACAAATTGAATTTCCATGAAATGGAAAATGGAACAAACATTTCAAAATCCAAGCAAATTAACAAAATAGGCCAATTTTACATTTAATTTGTTGAGAAATACCCTTTTACTCAAGTTCAAAGTCTACTTCGAAATTTTCGAAATTTGATTCTGAATTCCAAAGCCAACTAGAAATAGCAAATAAATGCCATTTTTAAGATCATTTTTCGTTCGATTTTAAATCTTAAAAAAGCGTTGGAAAGAGAAATTACAGTTTTATGAGAAAAGTGACTTAAATATACAGGGTGGTATTTAAAATAAGGAAGGTGTAGCAATTTCCGGTCATATCGGAAGTGATTTTTTTACCACCGAATGATCAAAATGTTGGCCATTCAGACCATTGATTTCAGAATTTTATTTTTAAAATTGTAGAAAAAAGTGGGGGGGGGTTGTTACTTTCTGGGTCATCCAGTATAATAGTGAGTTAAAAATACGCTTCTGTGGATATCTCTGAAAATACTAGATTTTCGACAAAATAGATAATAGTTGAAATTGAAGTTTACTCTCTATAAAAAGGTAGTATTAATTGTTTTCATACAGCCGACAGTTCACTTAGAACGCGAAATGGAAGGTTTATGCAGTTCACAGCTTTTACGCGTTAAACAATCATTAACACGCTTTAATTTTGTCCTCCCAAAGTAAAACAAAATTTATAGTAGGTTTCTCGTTTTTTTTTTGTGTTTGTATCTATGATAAGCTTTGTTCAAATATTGTAGAAATTCTTGAGGCCTGATGATGTGAAGCAAATTTTTGTATTTCAAGAAACCGATAAGAATTTAGCGAGACAAGACCAATTTGTTTTATTCAAAGAAGTTATTATTATTATACTCTTCACATGTGAATACTTTTCTTAAGCACTTTTCTACAACCGGAAATATCGCTGATAGGGACAAAAACTTTCAAAATGTCCATCTCTCTGTCACTGCTGATTAGAACTGCAATTATACCCAAAAAATTAACTGATTTCCAAAGAAATTGCGAAAAGATCCTCCAGAATGTTCAACAATTATATACAACAATAAACCGACGAAGAATATATTGTTTACATCTAGTAAATTGTTTATTAACGCTCTATTTTATGAAATGCCCTTTGGACTGTTATACTTAAACATATTAGACATCTTATTGGATGTATATAATGGCTTGGTTGTTAATTTTATGGATATTATAAATAGTATTTGGTTTTGAACCAATGGAATTGCGACACAATGTCTTATTGAGACCCATTCGTTGAAATATTTTATCTAAAATTAGAGATACAGGAAATTAGTATTTTTAGAAGCTTTTCCCATTCATAATTACTCCAAAAATATGGTTTCTTGCGTCGTATCGGAATGAAAGTAGTTCAAGATTGTCCATAACTTTCCTGTTATGACTACGTAGTAAACGTGTATCATTTAAATATAATTGATTTTTTACGTCCTTCGAGTCACGTTTCCTCTCTCTTTAATAATACATTAGGGACGTCGCGCGTCGCGTCGCTCAGATATTACAAAACTTAGTATTTGAACGGTTTTTGGTATTTTAATTTAAAGATTCGTTTGCAACTGATGTAAATTTAAGATTATTAAAAATAAACCAAGGCCAAGTATGTGTACTTCAATTTCAAGTTAATTTTACATTGATTATACCAAGCAGATGCTCAATGCAACAGCGATTATATTTTATTATACATGCGGCTGCTATACATTCCAATCATATCGTGTAATACATTATTTACGATAAGGCCAAAGATAATTGAAATAATTATTTCTGAAAGTTCAAGAAGCCATGTATTTTATTAAACTAGTAGTAATTGTTTATTTTTTGTTTCGGTCGCTGTTGACAAGACACTTTTTTTTCTAATTTTATGGACGGAGCTATATAAACCAGTTTTCAAACCGTATTGCCTATTTCGGGACATTTTCTTCAACATTCAAAATTTCGGAAAATATCAAGGCCCACTTTGATTTTTTTTTCAAGGCCAAAGTCAAATAAGTTTGCAATTTTTTAATCTCAAATCTTGCTACGCCACTGGGTTTCGGGTGACCGAAATTTATAAAAAAAATATTGGTTTCTAATAGAAATATAGCATAATTAAAACGTATATTATGTTATCAAAGTACATAGTGGAGTAAATATAGATTTGTAGAGAAAATTTTCCATGGAGCAACGCAACATAAAAAAATAAGTTTGTTTTGGTGGAACTAAGAATACCCCGAGTTTTCTACTTCGTGTAGATGGGGGAGAACACTTTTTTTTCGCGGAAACGGGGAAAATTGGTCATTTTTAAGGGTGGTTTTTCAGTTTTAATTTATTTTGAATCTTTTTATTGTAGATGCTCAAGGAACCTTCAGTTCAAATTTCGTGAAAATCGGTGCACCGCCTCCCACGATTGTGTATAAATATAGTGAAAAAAAGTAAAAAAATGAATTGCGGCTAACTTGGCCAAAACTAAACCGACTTTGATGAAATTTTGGACGAAAGTAACCTATATAACCAAGAAATAGCCTGCCAAATTTTAACAAAAAATATCCGACAATTTGGTTGCAATTTAATTTTTGGTCCAAATTTCACAAAATTTTCAAAACTTTCCCCAATTTGTCCAAATGAGCGAACGAAATTTTTTAAAATCAAAATGAAGGTATTCTTGCGTTCCTTCATGTGATGTAACTAATAAATAACTTTTTTTAATTTAACCGATTTTTTGTCATTTTTGGTATATACATGCGCGCGGCAATTTCCCGTCATTTTCAGTATTATACGTAAGCGCGCACAAATGTAGGTGTAATTATTCATTATGAAAATTACAATATTAATAATAAAAAGTGATTGTGAGCAGGTTTTAAATTAGATTTTAAAAACTCTAGAAGGTTAAATATATATATATATTTTTTGAAACGAAAATTCACTTGATTTTGATTAAACTTTTTACATATATTGATTATTATTTTATTTTATTCATGTTTTCTTTTTCTAATTTAATTGTACTAGATGTGTTACTGCAATAAGTGTCTACTTCCGAATCGGTAACTGAAGTTTGGAATATTTCTTCATCCTCGTCATCGCTAAAGTCGTACACATCTGAGATTATTCTCTGAAGTACCAAAATAGACAGGATTTTGGATGGCGATAAGGACCGATAAAGCTCCTCTTCCTAATGGATAACTCAATATAATTACTTGTGATTGTCAGATCGGTTGCAAAACTAAACGTTGCTCGTGCAAAACCATTGGCGTCACTTGCAGCAAGTTATGCCACAATGGAAGGAATACTTTGTGTCAAAATGCAGATAATATTGTTGATGAAACTGTGGTTGGTGAAGAGTCTGAGCAATTAAAAATTAGTCCTGATATTTATGATATTGAAGAATTCGAAGAAGATGATTATTATGAAGAAGAAGTTTGTACTTCAGAGAATATCTCAGATGTATACGATTTTAGCGATGACGGGGGAGAAGAAATATTCCAAACTCCAGTTACCGATTCGGAAGTAGACACTTCTTGTAGTAGCACATCTAGTACAGCTATTAGAAAAGAAAACATGAGTAAAATAAAATAATAATCAATATATGTAAAAAGTTTAATAAAAATCAAGTGAATTTCGGAAAAAAAAATTATATCTTACCATTTTATTACCTTTATATTACCATTATATTATCTTAACTCGCCAGGCTTGCAACTTGTAATTCAGTGCTCGGCGGGGCACATAGCCCGGAGAGTAGCTGTTGGTTGCAGTCTGGTTACATTCCTTACAGTAAAATAAGGATTTTATAGAGGAGTTTGCGACTAAAAATATTATGTTTTAACATCTTTATTAACAAATTTGATGAAGTGCAATGTTTATTTTGTCATTAAAATGCAACCATTATTGTTGCTAGTAATTTTAACAGATCTTTTAGTATAGATAACAGAAATAATTCAGATCTACGCTCACTCCTTACTTCATACAACAAACATCTTACAATTCTAGAACATACAAGTATTATTAGTAACGGGAAAACTTGCATTGATAATATATTTAAAAATTATGAACATGTATATGATGCAGAGGATATAAAATCACTAGTAATAGTAAAATTTAATGAAATAAATAAACAAGTGACCGCCATGCAGGTGAACATTTATCATTACTCTGTATTTATTTAAATTTAAATATTATTAATAATGATAATCAACAAGAAATTTTAGTTGATGAGAATCAATGGAAAAGTTTATTTTCAATGACAGTCTTAGAAAAAATCAACAGGTCCGGTCATAATATTCAATTTTTAATTCCATTTATCAGAATTAAAAACCTCATTTGTAATGGCAAGTATAGAAAAAAATATTTATCACCTAAACTGTATACTAATTCATTTAATACTACTACTAATACCATGCACTTCTATGCTATTTTAGTTGGATTATTTTTGTTTACGATCTAAAAATAGCTGCCAGATGACTTTTATTAACTTTGTTAACTAAGTTCCTTTGGGTTTCTTGTATCTTGTATTCATAAATAAAAGATTTGTAACTGCTGGCATAAATCTATTATATTACCATATGCATAAATTCCCACCTGACCGCGGACCAACAACGCCTTCCAGACAGTTTATTAAAATGTGCATATTTATTTGGCAGGGACGCCGACACTCCTGCGATTTAATTGTTTGAATTTTTTTGTAACCTGCTGAGACTGGCGTAAGAAAAATAAAGATTAATGCCATCTGTCATAGTACAGTAGAGGAAACGAGAATGGATTTCGGTCTTAATCGTTACTACTTCAACGTAAAGACTTGAAACTTTTTTTCGGCAACATATAAAATGTATACCTTTGAAAATTAGTGCACTCACCCCGGGCGAGTTGCAGCCCCCATTTTACATCCCCAATTCAACAACTCGCAAAGTTCTCAACGAAATCGGCTAAAATCCATATCAGGGGAGTTTTTGGGGTCGCTGATTACAAATCCGAAGTGAAAATTGGTAAATTAAAAATCCTTTGATAATAGGGTGGGGGTGGCTAATGCCAAAATGAATTTTAAAGGCCCTTGATTCTCTTATACACACCAAATCCCAATTTAATTTTTTACTCCCTTTTATAATAGGGTGGGGGGTGGCAATGGGGGTGGTAGAGGGGGTCGCTAACGACAAGAACATTTTTTGAGACGTTTCGTTCTTGTATACACAATAAATCATATTTTATTTTTTTTACTCCCTTTCATAATAGTGTGAGGTGGTATTGGGGGTGATGGATTAAATGTTAAAAGTTGTCTTAGAAATACAAAATACAGTGTGCCCAACAGAAACTCTATAACCTATATTATCCAGCTATACAATTTTTTCGTATTTTTGTGGCATTTCATTAATTATCAATTTCTCGGCATTAAATACACTAACTGATGTACTGTTATCATTTTTAGAGCGAATTGCATTCAAGGAAAGAAGCATTTATGATTAATAACAATAATTACTAAGATTACAAAAGAATACTGGTTATAACTGAATAAAATGAAACAGTTTTATCAGTTATATCGATACTAATACCTATCTCCTTGCCTACTTATTACCAGAGATAAAGCGATTCTGAAATGTCATATGTCCATCGAATTACACGGTAAAGGAACAAGCCGTTGATAAAATCGTCCTGTATATTACAAGTAAAAAACTTTAAGCATATGCAACACCTCACGAGACATAACCGGAGTATAATCACAGGATGTAGAAACTGGTGAAAATTAAATAAAAGATGTTTTAACTACAGCAACTACAAGCTAGGACACACCAGAAAACATAATGAAAGGTAGCATGGCTAAAGTAATATCGATAAAGAACAAAAATTTTATACCGGGTACACAGGAAACATGTAATATTCTGGAACTCTTCTATTTAAGAAGTTAAAATTTTGAATTTTGAGAGAGTTGTATATTACATAATTATCCTTGTTTTGAGATTATAAAACATTTTCTTTAACTTCCGGCTTATGCGGAAGTGACCCAAACTTTATTATTTTAAATGGTACCCTGCTATATATACTTTTTACTTATCTGATTCGTCTTTTAATTCCCTTTTCAACCATGTATCGTAACATGACATTTGCTTTTAAAATGACAGTTAATAGCCATTTTATTGTATTAAGTCTAGGTGGCCATGATATGAATCTTAGCAGATATTGATGTTTTGTGTCGTGATATCCAAAGACCTCTGGTACGCAACTTTGTGCCTCATATTCTTTTGGACACAATCAGTAGCTAAGCAACCTAACTAGATTCTTATTTTAAAAAAAATCTCTAAACAGCCCACGATATCATAAAAACCACGATAGGAAACACATTTTTTTGCCGTACTTAAAAGAAACTTATTTATCTTTTATTTTTGTCAAATACAATTGATGTATTTTCTTCACTAAACTTAGTATCGAAAATTATTGCATAGTAATGAACATTATTACTGCTTACTGCAACAAAATATTTAGTAAGCAGACGGTAAAAATAAAATAAAAAAAGGTAAAATTTTTAATAAATAAAAGACATTAGTAAAAGACATTTGAACAAAATTAACGAAAAACCATTACACTATAAAATACATTTTTACAACGAAGGACTGAAATTAAAATAAAAGATTTACTGAAGCACTAAACACAAAAAATATGTTTTAATCTAGATGCTAAAAATGTTGTCCGTTATTATCTTTGCACAATCGTGTTTTTGTGACTGTCACTTGTTATAGTACATTCCATATATGAATTTCTCCTTTTTATAGTAATGCTGTGCAATATTGCGCAATCGATCCAAGCACGGAATGGCGGGGGACATTTTCCAGACATTTTCAGACTTCTGCACGAACGTCCCCGCGTCGTATTCTTCTGTTTTTTCCATATTTTTATTAGGATGTGCATCCTGAATATTTTAGTTCTTAATTACTAGAAATACGATAAAGTGTTTCTCACAGTTTCCACTAATTAATAACTAAAATATTCAGAACGCACAACCTAATAAAAGAGCTGGAAAATCAAGATGAGTATGATATCACTCTCTAGTTGAATTTATGTCATATATATTCTGACCGTTACGATAATTTAATAATCCAGGAAAGTTTTAATATCAAGTGAAGATAGTTACTAATTTGTATGATTAAAATGTTATAAAATTCTTGGTACGTTCTATTTTCTGAAAAGCTTTTTTAAATATTTATATTACATCTAAGTTCGATTTAAAATATCAAATTCACCAGAAAATTAACACATTTTAAATTAAGAATATTAATTTAATTAATGATGTTATAAATTAAAATCTGACCTAATTTATGTCGGCACTTTAAAAACAAGCACGCGCATAAAAATTCAATATTAGATAAAATAATAAAAAATGTTTGATTAAAACATTATTGGATATTTGTAAATAGTACTTAGAAAACCACTTATATTTATAAATTACAACATAATGACTTTAAAGAAGATACAATTAGAGGCACGCAATTGATTTTCTAATGTGTATTTTAAAGTTTATTTTAAAACATCTTCATCTTTTACCTTGGCCAGTCAATAAAACCATCAAACATCGCAAACGCGCATGTATCTACGATTTTTTATATGTTAGGACCTCTGAGAGTAGTTTATACCCAAGCTTGCAACCCTGAAAACCCTGTGTTACTCCCGTGGTGCTCGAAAAACTCCGAAATTCGGGCACTTGTGTCAGTTTTTTCGAAAAAATTACCTTTAAGGAAGTGTTTTTCGGGTATCTTCACTTCATGCTTTTGTAAGGTAAACAAAATTTGCTACAATTTGAGCCCAACCCGAGCTCTCTAGGTCCATTGGTTGCGGAGATACAGCCAGTCAAAGATGGTCAATTTCTTCCAAAAAGTGAAAATTTATCAGTAGGGTTATTTTCTAAGACACGAACCGCCTAAACTAATGGTCCTAGAGAAAAATCATCAGAAAAATCAGAGGAACTTGTAGAGAATTGAATTAGCTTCAACTTAATTCCAGAATGGTGCCTCTAGGCCTCATAGTTTCCTCAAAAACGAAGAAATAATAAAACATCGGATATTGGGAAAACGATGAAGAGAAAAGATACCCGAAAAACGCTTCCTTTTTCTAAAAAACTGAAACAAGTGCCAGAATTTCGCAGCTTTTCGAGCACCCCGCACAGAATTTCAGGGTTGCACTTGGGTATAAACTACTCTCAGGGGTATTAACAACATACAAAAAAAAATCGGCAGCTACTGGAAGCGGCTGGAACCTCCCCACTCGGTGGATCTTTGAAGCCGAAAAGAGCATTAAATTGTGTGACAAAACGGCACTAAACGTAATCCGATCTCATCCAAAACCTTTTCAGATCTTCTGGGGCACTAAAAAAACCCTCAATTTAATGCATTTACAATCATCTATAAGAGTTATTACCTACATTATCGCTCGTTGAATAATATACTATTAGGATATTAACAACTTTAACATCACTTGAACGACTAAGAAAGTCTAGTTAGTTATCCTAAATACTACAGATTTGTAAAGCAACAAACTGAAAATTGATAAAGTGATAATCTATATTAAATTCACCAACGAAGGTACAGAAAGCATATGATATTGATATTGTTACATCTACCTTTAAAGTTTGTGACAATCCACTAAAAGTTACAAATATACCGAAATCTTATTAACATGACATGACACCAACGTTATCGGATGACAAACGATGACAATGACAATCGTCAAAATTTACTCATTGCAATCCGATCGCTCGCGGCTGTCTTTGTTAAAAGAAACATTAGCATTTCAGTAATTTTACTAGATTTTAGAGGAATACTTGTAGTTTAATTCTTCGATTTGTCTGTATATATATTTAAAAACGGCACTAAAGGTAATCCGCGCTACTTCTAGAGCAGTGAAAAAATCCTCACACGTGAATTGATACGTGATGTGACGAGTTTCACGACGTAAGGGCTACGCGCATCGATCATGTCACGCGAAATGCGATTTATGCTTCATATTTGCGTTGTTTTTAATTTTTTTCACGGAAACCAAATCGAAAGGGTGGAAGTGTGATATATCGTTGAAATTAGAATTTTAACTGCTTTTCAATGGTTCCATTGCAAATTGAAAGTAATTATAAAATGAGCAACTTGTTGCGTCAAAATGGCACTACACGTAATCCGATCTCAATCAAAACCTTTTCAGATCTTCTGGGGTACTAAAGAAACGCATACGCAAAGTTTCATTCAAATCTGTTCAGTAGTTTCGGCGCTATCGTGCTAACACACATACACACACACACACACACACACAGACATTTTTCAAAAACCACTTTTTTGGGTTCCTAGAACCTCAAAACGTAAAGATTTGATGTTATCCCAATTTTCGTTGTTGAACCAATTTTAGTAACCTCTCACAATTTTATTGTGGAGAGGTTAAAATCGTAAATACATGTGCGTTTGCGATGTTTGCCTTTTTTGTGTCGATGTTGACTGGCCTACATTGCTAGAGTCAAATTAGGATTTTAATGCGAATTGTCTGGTCAGGGCGATTTTTTTAATGTGTTAGGGGGGTCATGTTGAGTTCACAATTCTGTGTTGCAGTACGGAGGAAGTCGGCATATTGTTATTGTTAATAATTTTTTTGCAGAAAATAGGTCAATTTCAATGAAAATTATAAAGTATAATCTTAGTTAAATTATTGTGTTCATGCAAAAATCTACTTTGAGTTTTTGATAAATATACACGTTTTCAGATCCCCTGAAGCCAAAAAAGTGGTTTTAAAAAATGTCTGTCTGCCGTCTGTAGTATGTTGTTTGCATTGCATCTAGAACTCAAACTACTCGATCGATTTTACTCAAATGATGTAAGCGTATTCAGAAAGGCCATAGCTCGAGGAGGAATCAGAACGGTACTAGCTCAAATGTGGGGTTTAAAAAAATACCTATAAAAAGCCCTTACAATATTTTAAAATAATTTTGTCAAAGACGATTTTGATCAAATTTAACATATTATGGCGCTAATATGAGATGACATAACTCGTTACTCCTAAAAATGCAGGGACGGCGCTGTGGGGGTAAGGTTAAGAAAATTAAATTATTTTTTTCTTCAAAATGAATACTTCCTTATCATAACAGGTGAGACTAGTTGCTTCTAAAAAGTTCAGGATGAATTAAATAATTTTCTCCTCAATAGCAGTGCTAAAGATTTTGATCAAATTTAACACATTGATACCCCCTTAGTATTAGTATGAGATGATATAACCCGTTTCCCCCAAAAAATACAGGAACGGAGCCCGGGCCGGTAAGGTTAAAATATATAGTTTTTTAAATGTTCAAGTCAATTCATCAATGTTAACAAGTTTGCTGTGAATTGTTGGGACACTTAAAATCAGCCACAGAAAAATCAAATCACACGAAAACAGCTAATCAAATCACTATTAATGATTAAGAGCAAAATGTTAGTAGAAGTTTAAATAGCACTTTTACTCTTTATTTATTAACGATATATTACTTAAATTGCCTCAAAACATAAGACCAATTCATTTGTTGAAAACTCTCATACAATGTACTGTTATCATGTTATCAAATTGTGGTGAATGGTATAAATAATGGAAATATACTAGGCAAAAATACAAAGTTTAAGATAACATGTCGTTTTAAAGTTTCAATAAATAAAGAGAATAACAATAATAAAAATATTATAATCAACCATTTAGATAACGCAGTGAAAACATGTAACTGCAGTTTTGTTCTATTTAAGATTCAATTAATTAACTATTACAACGTATACATCAGTTGCAATCAAACGTATCCGTCAAGTACAACTACTTTTAAAATGTATATTACAGAATCCGATAAAGGTAAAATAGTACAGGGACCATATATGAACTAAACAAGATTTTTATTACAAAAAACACACAGACTATCCCTCGAAAACTTAAGAGAGTTAATATCCTAGTACATAGCGTTATTCATATTAAGTAAAAATTAGTTTTAGGCTTTTAGCATACCCATAGAGACAAGATATTTGGATTGGCCTAGATAGGTATTTTATTTCTTTCAACATACAGGCTGTCAATTTTATCAGGGCCCTCGAGAATACCTCACTTAATATCGGTCGTACAAAAAAAATTATTTTTACGAAAATTGTGCCGATTTATATAACCTACAAAATGGTTTAAAGACATTTGAAATCCATGGCCTACTTTAAGAGTTATGGCGGAAAATATCGAAAATGCGGAGATACAAGAAAAATTCTAAGGCGAAAATTTTTTGCAAAACAAAGTATTTCAACGAGGTTTTATTTAATTTTTTTCAAAACCGCTGTATTTTGAGATTTACTCTTCAGGCTGTTAAAAAAATTATTTTAAAACGGGCGGGAAATGGCGCCATTAAATAGAGTATTTTCTTCCATTTTCAACGATATAGCACATGCCATATTTATTCATTGTACTACGTTAGTAATTATAAAAAAACAAGCATTATACTTGCCGTGGAGAAGTATGATTAAATAAAACGATAAAATAATTCAATAAATTGTTCAAATCTTCGCTATAATAAAACATTAACGCAATTAAGAAGAATAAAGTAAATGCAGGTAACAAAAACAAATTAATAATAAAAAGAATATAGCACATAGCACACAGAACATTAATATTTATCTAATCCTCAAAATAATTTTTAAGATATCATATCAAGTGTCCACCGCGATTTCTTATGCACAATCGAGCGCGGCGAGGCACTGCATTTAAAACATTACTCAGCCTTTCGGGGGTAACTGTAATACATGCCTGTTGAATTCGAGCTTTTAAGTCCTGTACATTTTGCGGTGTCGTCGAAAACACCTTATCTTTAATAAACTCCATAGAAAAAAATTCATTGGGGTTACATCTGGAGAACGAGGGGGCCATCGAATAAATCCATTGGTACCTATCCAATGCTGGGGCAAAATTTCGTCTAAATAATCTAGGCAAATCTGAGAATTGTGGGGAGGAGCTCCATCTTGTTGAAAATATTGAAAGTTGTGTCGATTCTCTAAAGGTAGGTCGTCTAAGAATTCATTAAATTCATTTCTCAAAAAGTTTAGGTACCTTTGACCACTGAGGTGACCATCATAAAAATAAGGCCCTATTAAATTGGTGCCTAAAATACCTATCCACAGATTTATTGAAAAACAATTTTGAGACCCAGTCGGTCTATGAAAGTGTGTATTTTCAGAAGTCAAATTTGTAATGAATATTTCGATTAAAAAATCCATTATTAGAAAAATTTGCCTCGTCGGACCAAAGTATTTTACTACATATTAATGGATCGACATGCTTCTTTTCCAACAGCCACCTACAAGTCCTCCTTGATTTGTGTCCCGCTTGTAAATTATGAACTTTCTTGGCTTTATAACACAAGTAACCATTTTTCTTTAAAATTTTTCTAGCACTTGTTTTATTTATATGACAAGCAATTTCTTAATGATGTTTCCAAATTTTCTGTATTTTTATTTCTTACAAAATTAATAACTCGGTTTACCTTATTTACATTATCAGTAACACTGTTCAACCTTGTCTTCTTCTTTAAAAATGAACTATTATTTTTCAGTTTCGTAGCTAATTTTCTGAACAGTTTTATTCGGCTGTAGTGCTTGTGGAAATCTGTTTCTATATTCTACTTGAGCTAATCCAGAGTTAAAATTGCATTGGCAATATGTAACGAACATATTATAACGATCAATGTGAGTGAAAATCATTTTTGAAAATTCTAAATTCTTAAACGAGTGTGATTGGGTGAGAGTTTAAGTATTAACTGAGATGATCTGTCAAAAAATTAAATTGTCAACTTTATTCATAGCCAACTATTTTAAAATAATTGAAATAATAGTGAAATCATGAAATACAAACAAATGGATATTATGCTTAAATTAATTGGTAAAGATATTTTAACTTTCTGAGCAAGGAGTGACGCTTTTATGGAGGGCCTCTATACATTGGCATAACTGAGAATACTCTTTCCATAATTGCTCCATGTTGCTTTCTTGATTATTATCGAGATTATTATTTTGTTTTTGTTACCTGAATTTACTTTATTCTTCTTAATTGTGTTAATGTTTTATTATAGCAAAGATTTGAACAACTTATTGAATTATTTTATCGTTTTATTTAATCATACTTCTCCACGGCAAGTATAATGCTTGTTAAAAAAAAATTATTGGTTTAAAAAGAATGTTTTTATAATTACTAACGTAGTACCAATGAATAAATATGGCATGTGATATATCGTTGAAAAGGGAAGAAAAAACTCTATTTAATGGCGCCATTTCCCGCCCGTTTCAAAATAATTTTTTTAACAGCCTGAAGAGTAAATCTCAAAATACAGCGATTTTGAAAAAAAAATAGATAAAACCTCGTTGAAACATTCTGTTCTGCAAAAAATTTTCACCTTAGAATGTTTCTCATATCTCTTCAAATAATGGAGATATTTGGACTAGACGTTTTCCGCATTTTCGATCTTTTCCGCCGTAACTGTTAAAGTAGGCCATGGATTTCAAATGTCTTTAAAACCATTTTGTAGGTTATATAAATCGGTACAATTTTCGTAAAAATAATTTTTTCTGTACGACCGATATTAAGTGAGATATTCTCGAGTGCCCTAATAAAATGGACAGCCTGTATGTATAATATAACCGGCTCAATTCTTACGTGTTAGAAATCAAGGTTCGAATCCTGGCTAGGATATGGATGTTTAGTGGCGCTTTTCTTGTATTACCGAGTTGGTAGCAGTGGACTAGACAAGGTTGCGCCAGAGACAACATGTTTAATCGCTGTACCACTCTTGAGTTCGAGTCTCAGCTGCGACAGATGGCAATGTCGTATAATTGTCAATACAACTCTGTAACTGGGAACAGCGTTCCTGTAAGGCGGTGATTAATAAATAAATAATAAATATTATATATTTATTTACAAAAAAAATAGTTCATAGTTTGGTGTTTTAGATTTTAGGAAGGGTGAAAATATCGAAATTTGGATATTCTTTTCTTATATTTATTTACATCAAAAATAATAAATATGTAGTAAAGTAAAAATACCTACTACTAAAGTTCAATATTCCACTGTTTCCTATGAAAGGAAATCGATTCATTGCCATCAATTTTTCCCAATTGAAGACGTAGATGTCGCAAGTTATAAGACATTATTTTCAATTGATTTGGTAACGCACATTGTGCACCTTGATTGGTGGCAATAAATCGATTTCCTTTCATAGGAAACAGTGCAGTACTGCACTTTATTAGTAGGTATTTTTACTTTACTACACATTTATTATTTTTGATGTACATAAATATAAGACAAAAATATCGAAATTTCGATATTTTCACCTTTCCTAAAATCTAAAACACCAAAATATGAACTTTTTTTTTTCTTCGTTTAGGCATTTATATTTTTCTGACACCTCAACAAAACGTAGCATTTAAAGTTTGATCTATTTTGTCCGTTCCCACATAACGGATGTACCAATTTGAAAGGAGCAATAGAAAATAGATACATCACGAAAAATTACAAATAAAATATAAATATCAAAACGCTTTAAACAAATAGTGTCGTCATAACAATTATCAAGTATCTAGTGAATTAGATGAAACGTGTGTGTAATTTCGACTGAATTACAAAGATACAGTTATAAATACGATAACTATCTCAAGGTTATTTAAAATCATATTTAATCTGAAATATAAATAATGTACGTAACAAATATCAATTATTATTTAACAATAAATGAAAAAAAAATCAAGGTAATTATGAAGGTTAGTTAGAAAGATAACTATTGTGAAAAACACTTAAATTCTGCCTCATCGATAAATAAGTGACGATCTGCTCATACAACAAAAGTAGTTCGAAAAAAAAAAAATAGCTCACGTGCCAATTTTTCCCGGTTCGAAAAATACACGTGGGAAATTTTAATTATAAGTTCCATAATCTCTCATTGTGATAATACTGGTTCATACTGAATTTGTAATTGATATAAAACTTAGTAATAAGGCGTATGTAATTAAATAATTAATACACCGTGAGATTCTGAATGAGTAAATGGAATTGTTTTTATGCTCTACAATCATGTCTTACCAGGTATTCTGCTAGAATTTGTGGCACGTGGTCTGTGTGACTCCATAAATACAAGATGGGGAGCTCTATGGGCATCGACAGGAATAATTTAAGTTCTTTTAAAATTGTCTTAAGCCGGGAATATTTGCTATTTGGCGAATATCTTAGATCCACACATATGCGAAGTAGGCAAGTATTTGCTATTCGTCAAACATAAAATAAGTCCCGTTGGTTGTCGGTAAATCCGCGCTCATCAGAGACCGAATATTTGCCCTATCGCAAATCCTACCACCGATCCACTTATGCGTTGAAACTTTAGTTTAGTATAGTATATCTTTCAAAGAGCGACTATTATTATTTTAGTGGGATAACTAGAATTAGAAAATGGAGTGAAACAATGAGTTGGTGTTAGAATTTTTAGATTTATACCAAAATCAGCCAATAATATGGAACACGCTCATTCCTTGCATCCCTTTGTCTGGGCTTTCTTTTCTTTATTTTGTTTAATAAGTATGCACTACTCTTAATTAAAAATGCGGCTGAATAAATTTGCAAATTGTCCATTTTGATCGCCCCTGAATGAAACTGTTTGCCGAATGATTCGTCTCTTCCGGTATCTCAATTCGTCACACTGATTTTCGGCAATTAAGATACCTACATGTGTGGATTAATGTACTTGTGATTCGGCAAATATTCTGCTAATAGTTCGCCAAAAGGCGAATCTTTGGAATTCGGCGAATACCGCATGTGTGGCGCCGGCTTATGAGAATTTTGTACTGAATATCTCTTATAATGGAGTAAAATTAGATTTTCAAAGAAAATTTTACATGGAGCAACGCGAGTAGTTATAATATGCCGGTACGGGACCACTTTCAAGGTCAATCGCTCCGGTTACAATCGATGACGTCATGAACTGCATGGCATGTGTCCATCAGGAGTCATTGTAAGTTAAGATCTGTTTTTATCTGTTTAAAGCCTGTTCAGACCTGTTTGAGACCTGTTTATTTTTTGTACAGAACTGTTTGTAGTTGTTCGAGACCTGTTTAAAACCTGTTCAGAGCTGTTTAAAACCTGTACAGACCTGTTTAAAATCCGTTTTATATCCTGATGGACACATCATCTAGTTCATGACGTCATTGTAACCGGAGCGATTGACCTTGAAGTGGTCCCGTACCGGCCTATTATAACTACTGCAAGATCCGAGGAGAGGGTAATAATAAAAGAAAACGCTCAAATGCGACACACGAGGCAGTACAGATTTCATCGAGAAGCCTGGAGAGATGTATGAATGATAATTCGCAAGAGTTCCCCAATGATGAAGATGCAAAAAACAACGCAACAATTTCGGCAATAAAGGAGAGAACGACAGGAAACTTACCAAATACGGCCAAACAATAGATAAAAAATATTTAACCCAATATGAGAAAACAAACCCGGATTATGAACACGCGCAATTTAACCGAGATTCCATTTACGACGTGAACAAAATCACGGTCACTGCAAATCTCTATCATTTGCCAAACTTAAATGCCATTTTTGTCAATTTATTTCGAGTATATCATCAAGTGATAAGAAATATGGCAAGAATTGGGTAATATTAAACTTTAATAAACATTTTAAAACTCACTTTAAAAATTCGATCTTACTTAGTTTTGTTTTGTAACAACTAACACAGAGGTAAATAGCTAGTGTGAATTATTATTAAGTAAGACAGTTATATTCAAAACTGTTTGGGGCTCGATTTGGTTTAGATAGAAAATTCTGTAGTACAGTATTGTCCACTACTATACAGTACTTGCACATTACCATACATTACTAAGACAGTACCATACAGTACTGCGCAGCACTTGATCAGTACCATACAGTACTCTGTATTATGAACAATATTGTCAATAGTAGCAGCAGTACTGGTAACTTATACAATATTACACAATACTTGTACATTTATTTACCAGTGGTTGACTCCTCGGTAATTATATTGTTCATATTTTATAAAATAAATTTGTTTTTACACTCAACTCAGCCGAAAAGAAAAACTGGAGTTGTTTTCAGAACATTTTTAATGGCAGACATAATTTTCGTCGAAATACTATGGAATTATAGAATTTACGAAATTCGTAAATCCGCACACCCCTGGCTTTACTATTTACTCTCTTCGGACAGACTATAGTATAGAGCCGAACTTAAAATTCGTATCTTTTAGAATGTACACATTAATAATATAGACTGTAACGCGGTGTTAAAATCGAACGGCTGAGTTGCTGATCTAAGTATTTCAAGTGTGTCTCTGGGCGCAATTACTTTTTTGAGTGCCCAGTAAATGTGTACTCGACTATACGTATACTATAACAAAACAAATACATTGTAGACGATTTTTAATAACAATAATTATAATAAATTTATTTCATCCAACTATCGCTACGAAATTGGAAGAATTGAACCCGAAACAATTATAGTCGAATACACATTTACTGGGCACTCAAAAACGCAACAAAAACTTTACGACCTCCTTATTATCGCCGTAGGACCATGCAGCATGTTGTCATCAAACAAGCCGACGCACATTAAAAACCTATAAAGGTAAACGAGTCGATTTGCGAACGAAATAGTACAGACCCAAACTTAAAATTCGTATGAATGTACATATTAATAATATAGACAGTAACGCGCTGTTATAATTTTACGACTGAGTTGCTGATCTAAATATTTCAAGTGCGCGCCTGTCCGCAATTACTTTTGCGACTAGCCTAACAGTATTTTAACGAGGTCGTAAAGTTTTTGTTGCGTTTTTTGAGTACCCAGTAAATGTGTACCCGACTATACGTGCACGGACGAATTTATGGGTATCTAGACATTTTATATTCACAGGTGCTCGGCAGATTGAATGCAACGATACAAAGGAATTTAATTAGTGGGTGTTCGATCGAGACGGCTGCCGCTTATCGTATGCTGTATGAAGGTATTTACATTTGTTCCACTTTAAGCAGAAGCATATAAATAAACGTTTGTTTTGTAGAATATTTTACATTGTTAATTTTTAATTTAATAAAATGGATAGTTATCAGGTTACCAAAAAGCCCAGACAATTAAGCGGTATTATTGTGGCTGTTTAAAGCGTGCAGTTAAAGAAATATTTCAAACTACATATCCAAATAGGCCTTGTCCTGCACTAGACACACTCAGCCGAATCCAAGTTCGAATCATAATGTTCACTGATGAATCGTCCTTTGCATTACATTTATTATTATTATTACAATTATTTCGAATTTGTTACAAATTAGCCTCTTATTAACAACCGAATCACTGTTAAAAAAAAACGTGTGTGCTGGCCTGAGCATCAAGCAAGCACACAACACCAAAATCAACGTTTCCCCCCTAGAATTGCATGTAAAACAATTATTTCGAATTTGTTACTAACAAATCGCCCTGTTATTAACAACGGAACGATTGTTTTTAAAAAAAAACGTGTGCTGCTCTGAGCATCACCCAACATCAAAATCAACGTTATTAACCTCCAGAAAGATTTTGGGAGTTTATTTAAATATTCCTGCCAAGATTCATTAAGGATGAATGGGAGGAGCGACTTTGAAAAATGACCAAATTTGACGTACAATCTCTTCTGGACTATTTTAAGCAACTTAAAAAAAAAAAATGATGAATCCGTTTTCGCATTA
Organism: Leptura quadrifasciata; assembly: GCA_963675555.1. Classification (NCBI taxonomy): domain Eukaryota; kingdom Metazoa; phylum Arthropoda; class Insecta; order Coleoptera; family Cerambycidae; genus Leptura; species Leptura quadrifasciata. The sequence goes on from OY776676.1 coordinate 8,808,259, forward strand.
CAAAATATTACTGCTGTCTCGCTCTTACACATGCGGTTTGCTTGGCGTCGGCTGTGCCTCGGGCCCAAACTTCGAATTCGGCCGAGAAAGATCAACTTTACGACTTTGATACACAAATAACTATTAAATCATATAAACAAAAATGAGCATTTATTATTGCACCTTTTTAAAACTAGAACAGTTAAAAAATCTCTGCAATTTTATTGGAATTAAGCACTACAAAAAAATTACAATCACAAGTCCAAACTGTAATTAAATTTTTTGTAGGCCAGTGTAATTTATACAAGGTGTTCGAAGTATGTCAGTAATTCACGAATGTGTAGAATGTAGATGGCATCAAAACATTAGTACAACACATAAAGCATTTTTTAATTTTTTAACATCCTTCCGAATTCTATTCGAAATCGTTTTTTAATAAACTAAATTTGCATTGAACATCAAGGCGTCCACAAAGTGCTGCGCCGCCTATCTGGCCGAGGGAGTTACCGCTTGCAAATTACCCGTCCACAGACCAAGGATTATAAACAGAAATTGTTTATAATCACAGACTACCAGACTGGCAACTTCCCTGAGAAATTTATCCGGTCAAGGTCGAGGCAACAGAAGCCAAATTCAGATGTCGCTCTTAACGCAAATGTCGTTTGAAACGTCAAACGTCGTCCATTGTTATTATGTTATTTATATTGTGTACTGTGATTGTGTTGTGCTGGTGATATTATTTTTGTAGAAACTTGACTCTTTAACATAGAATACGTAGTTTTTAGTACCCTTTAAAAATTTCTATTTCCAAAGAGGAGTTAGGTGAGTGTTATTGTGCAAATATACATTGGATTACAGTAATATATAATATTGCATTTTACAGATTATTTCTTAAAATGTCTTCTGCCTTCTGCATTGTTTGTGAAACTGAAGAAGTTGATGTGCAAAAATTGCACTATTTTCCCAGGAACCTTCATAAGTAAGTGTGCATTTGCTCCAGTCTTTGTTTTTAGTTTTTGCAGAGTGCAATATATATTTCTAAATATCGTAAGACTACTTCAAATTATTGTTCTGCCTTACCACAGTATCTACTTCAAATAAATAAATAAATATTATCGTTTTCAGATCGAAAATGTGGCAGGACTTAATGGGAATGAAAGTGTCCGAAAATACTATACGTCATCTTAGAATTTGTAATAAGCACTTCACAGTAGAGTCACTCAAATGATACCGATTACATTCTCAATAGAAATGCAGTTCATACTCGGTATCCATGTGGAGACACAGTAGAAACACAAAGGGATTGTACACCTGTACCCATACAGGTCGAGGAACCCAAAGAAGATATATGTCTACCATCAACATCACGTGGTCTTCGTGTTTCTTCTGCACATAATGAGGAATTGGAAAACCCGCATCCAGACACATCTAGTAGTGTGCCAAGTACTCCAGTTGATCGTTCATCAACACCTCTACCATCGTATACCAAATCTGGGGATTCAGAGGCCAAAGTTCAATTTTTAAAAAATTGTGTCAAGAAGATACAACCCCAAGGAAGAAAGTTATGTTTAAGGTAATTTCAAAAAAGGCAGATCACATACGAAAATTAAAAAAGTTGTGTAAAGAGCGAGCAAATAAAATAAAAGAAATGTGTGACCTGAGTAGCTCTGATGTTGTCAGAAATATTTTTAAGGACCTAAAGTCAAGTACTGTTGACTTTTTAATATCTCAACTACACTGTGCAAAACCATATATTTCATCAGGTCCAGCGGCGGGATTCTAAGTTGCTATCGTATTAAGTCGATACGATACTACTGGTTCTAAGTACGTATCTTATAACAATTTTAACTCTTAATCGACAGAATACGCTCGATACCAAAGAAGTTATTGTTTCAGTCTTACGATATTATAACAGTTTACTCTATAACAACTTAGAATTTCAAACGACACGTGTTTGAAATTCATTGCTATCATATCGATTCGATTCGATAGGAACTTAGAATCCGGCCACTGTAGTCATGTTTGCCTTGAGTTTTTTTTATTGAGGTACTAACCTCGTCATCACTGAAAATTCGAATTTGGAGAACATTGTTATCATGTAAGAGGTTGCAAGGCGAGTATTTACTACAATTAATAAATGCACACGAAAAGAAATTGGCAAGAGAGTTATTATAAAATATAAATATGGTTCTCTTGATATTGATAATTTAATTTAATATAATAAAACAAAAGTGCCTTAAATATTAATAATAGTAATAAACTGTCTTTATTTGTGGCGGAGTTCAGCAAAGCTACTCTTCCACTCGACCACATAAAAATACAAGTTTTATGATGTAATTTTTAAAGTATCTATTTAGGTTAAGGATATGTGTGTTTTTAATTCTTATGCTTTCTTTTACTATATACTTTTCCTTTGTCATACTTTTTATTACATGTTTATTTATGTCTGACAAAATAAAGTTCTATGATGTATTACAAATTTGACTTTTAATTTCCTATAGTACTTATATATATGATATGGCTATTTGACATTGAAATTTGTGATCAAAGATTAAGCATGAAACGGCATTGCACTTTGATCACAAATTTTAAATGTCAAATATGTACATAAACTGTAAGTTAAAGTAAACAAATGTCAAATCTCCCGCGTCTGCAACTGTGGCGCCCTCTGAATTTGGCTTCTGCAAATCGGAGAGAGAGAGAGATAGATTTCTGGACAAAAATTTAACATTGAGTTGCCAGTCTGGTAGTCTGTGTTATAATCTTTGTCCAGTGTCCACAGACTACGTATCACATGAAATCTGTGCACGCTGACTACACAGACTAGAAGGTAACTACGCGAGACCGCAAAGAGATGTAATGTGTAAATTTAACAAAAAAATACATAATTCTCTCCGATGGATACTCAGACACAGACTACAAGGGACTGACTATACAAGACTATATTTACTCTTGTCCCACTGACTACATGAGGTTATCCCCTCGCCCATGCCGCTGCTGTGTTTAAAGGATCCACAGAACTAACGTAAATGGAGAAGTTCAATCTATTAATTCGCAGACCTGACGGAGTTTAACCGTACGCCATTCCGCCACTCAACCAGGACACGACCACAAACAGACAACGACACAACACCCGTTTTCTGCGGCATTTGTCATTTGCGCAATTGAGTCTCGAACTCAGAAGAGGTAACAGCGACTAGCAGTATTGTCTCTTACTCAACCACGGTCTATCCCACTGCTCTATACGTGACTAATATTCAATCGGGACCTCACGACTGCAAGTCTAATGCTAAAGTATTGAGCCACTGGGTTTTCTACACACTTTATGTAATATTACTTGGACTTACCGATAAGTTATCGCAAATGCAGTATTTCCCCACATTTATCAATCCAGTAAAAGACGGTTTGAGCCAGAAAAGTGATAGAATAATTAGAATAAGTCTAAAAAGACACTTAAGCTGAAACAATAATTTACAAAATGTCCTCGGAATGCCCTAAGATCTTAAATTCGTAGATTAAGTATCACTAAATACCTGCTGTGATTAAACTAAAGGAAATACTTAGCGATTAACGGATCTTATCTAATAAATCACGGGCTGAAATTACTCCTAACAATAATGACTGGCAATTAAGATAAACTCACACATTTAATTCCAAAGATAACCAACAATTCGTACTGGCATTTGCCTCTTTCGTTGCATCACATATCCACTCAATGTAAACGAAACAGAAAATTACACATTTAATAGTACATAATTTCACTAAGAACTAATGAAGAACAATATGATTTGTCATATCCCCAAAAATATTAAAAATGCAAAAATTTTATTCTGAAAGGAAAGGCACACTATTTACTGACTTTTAAGATACAAAATCGGCGAATACACCCTTTTTGACAAATAATATAAAAACCCTGTCCTTTTCCGTAGCTCCACTTCTGCACATAATGATGCAAGCGAATAAGTAAATATCAGTAATTTTACTAGTTAAGGTTTCAATATTTGAATCTGTCACTGTTCTAGTAAAGTATATACGATTGGAATTGAAACCGTATAAAAACTAAAAGCCGGCAAAAACAGTCGGCATCTCTTTATTGTACATGAGCGGAGGTAAATAGAAATGCTTGTCATAACAAAATGATAAGATTTTCGGGCGTTATTATATTATCCTCTGTTTCAAATGGTCTCCAGAAAGCCATGGTACATATAATAATAATAAAAATATTTTACCTTTTATACAGTAGTAAATATTTATAAATATGAACAGTAACTAACTAAACTCCTACGCTTGATATTATAATAGGTATTTATGCGCTGCACTGGTACATAGACAGCACGATATTAGACTTCCACGTTCCAAGATAAAGAAACGATTTATGAGTTTTTTGTGCTAGTAGGCTTGTGCAGTCGTAGATGGTTCATTCAGGCTGATTACATTGTCAGTCTCGGACTCGCCTGCACAGTTTCAACTACCGTTCGAATCTCAATACCATTGCCAAATATATTGGACAAAATATCAAGTTCAGTACGCACGGTCCTGTGCTTTAAAACTGACCCGTTTCAATTCCAATCGTATATATTATACCATTGTCTGCAAACATAGTTACTGTACCACTTTTTCTGTGATTTGGCAGTCGTTAACATTATTGCTACGAGTTTACACTTTGTAGTAAGCATCCCAAGTGTTCCAGTTTCTGTCAAATTCGGTTACAGGAGAAAAAAAAGGACAGACTGGTCAGAGAAATGCGAATAAAATATGTAAGTTTATTTGAATCCATACAAGATTCATTATGTGGTTTGTTCTTTCTACTCAACTTACAATTTATAATTTTCCATGTCTCTCTAGTTGCATTAGTTTACTGTTCAATTTTGTTTTGATAGACATTTTTGTTTAATATTTTGTCTATTTACGTTATTGGTTAGATAATACAGGTTTTTTAGTTCAATTTCATCTTGAAAAATACTCGGAATAACCCAGGCTTTGTAATTATTCTATCGTATACTCTCCCTTGTAGACAGAGGTCTTCTTAGAGAGAGAAGTTAGCAATAGAATGATAGTTTGTCAGTTGGATCAGAGAGGGCGCCACTACCATAGAGTAACTTTATAATAGATACTTCGAGACCTATCTGGATTCTAGAATCACGGACTAAATTAATAGGGAAAGATACGGAATCAGTCGCAGAGCATAAAAGAGGTGGAACCAACGCACTAGAATAGTTCTAGTGAAGATAGCAAAATTCTTGGGAGCCAGACATGACCACCAAAATTGCTGTCAGGGGTATTGTTGGAATTGTCAGGACATCTGGAAACATGTATCGCACGCACAGCAAAAAAAGTCTTTTAAACATCCGATGTAAAATTTCAATTCGAATTTAATAAGAAACATGACCCCCCCCCCTTCCCCCTATTCTATTGGCAAATAGACAGCGAAAAAACTAATGAGAGACTTTTTGCAGCGGTATCACGGTCTATAATTATTATAAGTTAATTAATTGTTAAATCAGCAGTTAGTCTTATTCCTGTTGCAATTGTCTAATTCACGCTTGGGGTGTTTACTAAAACACGTAACGCAATTTTTGAATTTGCCATAGACCTCATCTACGTCGTACTTCATATAAACAATCTCAGATTTCTACGAAGGCGTAGAAGGGCCACAAAATATTTATTTTTTAAGGTCAAAGATTAACAAAATTTTGAGTTATAAGTCGAAATTTAGTCGGCCTGATGGTGTGATGGACAGTGGCGCGTCCTCTCACGCAGACGACCCGGATTCAAAACCGGGTCACAGCTAGTCGATGAGATATAGTGGATGAGCGGATCTGCTCGCGTTACCTTCTTTCGAAAGAGATGCAAAACTGTGGGATCCGTGTATCTACGATGTGAGCACGTTAAAGATCCCTACAACACGACAAACTGTGGGGGTTCGGCAAAATTTCCAGGTTAGGGGTCCCAGTGCCTACACAGACACTGATGAGCTTATCCCCTGGCGTCGGTGATTGGCCTTGGTAGCAGATATAGGCCGACGTTAAAAAATTATTTTAAAAAAGTTGAAATTTAACAAATCTTCGACTTGTAATAGGAAACTTAAGAAATCCTCAACTTATAAGCTGAGGATTACGTTCATAAAACTATGCTCATCTATGAATTTTTGCAGATACTGGCATGAACGAAAATTAAATAATTTCTGATTCTTTTTACCGTACGTAAGTCTTTCATTTTCAGGATCAAATAAATATGGTAAGGGGAAATATAAATATTACTTTTAATGAAAGAAGGAAGGGGAAGGAAGACCTGTTGCGCACACATGTTCGTCAACGCAATACGACACATTTCTCGAATTGCGGAGTGAATTTAACTCGATTTTATCTAGCAATGTCTGGATAATTGATATAGTTTAAAGTATGGTTCTAAAGACCAAGTGCTACTGAACTTTTCAATGAGCGTCTAAGAACATTATTTAACTTTTATGGTGCGTAGTCCTATTTAAGGAGACAACTTTACGATGGTTCCGAGTCCTGGCGGTAGGGGCATTTTTGAATGGGAGTTATTTGACACAAGTCAATATCTTTGGTGTCTAAAACCCATTCTTACAATACGTCAAAACATTTGGATACTACACTAGAATACACCACTCGACGAGTGTTTCACTAACCATATTAGCGCCATCAGGAGATGATTAAAACCGAAAAGCAGTCTTATTCGTCCCTCGATGATGTTGATATGGTTAGCAAAACGCACGTCGAGTAGTGTATTCGAGTGTAGTGTTCAAATATTTTGACATTTTGTAAAAGTGGTTTTTAGATAGTAATACCAAAGATATTGATTTGTGACAAATAGTCTCATTTGAAAACGCCCCCACCTCCGGGACTTGGAACCAACGTAGAGTTGTCTCCTTAGATAGGCGCACGCACCATAAAAGTTGAAGGAGGTTCTCAGACGCTCAGTGACAAATTCGGTAGCTCTTGGTCTTTAGAACGATACTTTAAACTATATCAATTATCCAGACACTGCTAGATAAAATCGAATTAAATTCACTCAGCAATTCGAGAAATGTGTCGTATTGCGTTGAAATTTCATGTGTGTGCAACAGGTCTTCCTTTACAACCTTTTCTTTCAATAAAAGTAATATTTATATTACCCCTTACCATATTTATTTGATCCTGAAAATGAAAGACGTACAGTAAAAATAATCAGGAATTGTTTAATTTTCATTCATGCCAGTATCTGCAAAAATTCATAGATAAGCATAGTTTTATTAACCTAATCCTCAGCTTATAAGTTGAGGATTTCTTAAATTTCGTGTTAAAAGTCGAAGGTTTGTTAAATTTCGACTTGTAACTCGAAATTTCGATCTTCGACTTACAATTCGAAGTTTTCTTAAATTTCCTGTTACAAGTCGAAATTTAAAAAATAAATATTTTGTGACCCTTCTACGCCTTCGTAGTTTTACAAATTTTGCATGTTCATTTCACAAACATCTTACTTCTGCTACCACCATGTGTTTTGGAAGTATGAGAGATATCGAAATTTAAAACATGAGGTGAGTTATCCGCTTGTTTGAATTTGTTAATTTACACCTGTATAGATACTTATTAGGCATATTCATTCTATTATATCAGAAGTGGTGTTATAGTCGGATGTATATTTACTGGGCAGTCAAAAAGCGCAACAAAAACTTTACGAGCTAATTATTAACGCTGATGAACTATTCGGCATGGTATCATCAAACAAGCTGACGTACATTAAAAACTATAAAGATAAGTGATTCAATTTGCGGGCGAGATAGTACAGAGAGTAACGGTATTTTAATGAGGTCGTAAAGTTTTTATCGCGTTTTTTGACTGCCCAGTAAGGATACACCCGACTATAACTATTTATACTAGTAAAAATTCGGGTAGGTTCGTTTGTCGTTAAACGCAATTCGAAGGATTAAATAAGACAAATAATATTTTTGTATTCCTAGAGCTCTTACTGGAATCAATATTTATATCACCACACAATGTAATATCTGCTTTCGTGACAGCTATATTTGCTATTTGTAAAAAATATTTTTATGTCATCATTAGGAGGCCGATGACTGTAATTATTATGCATTTTATGTTATTAAATTGACATGATATGCTACAATGTTGCATTCAACTGATAAATGTTTTATCGAGTTCAATGAATTTACATTAAAACAGTTTTTTGTCATAATCAGAGAACCACCACACGAAGATGGTTTGACCTAGCAAGATAAATTATACTGTCATAGCTTTCAAAACATATTAATTACATTACACACAGAAAAATGGTATGCTGTACGTTGGGAAACGATTGCACATTTTAAGAACCAGAATTATTTAATTTCACATACATCTGTTTTTTTTTGTCTTATTTATTCTAACGTTCGTTAGCGGAGTTTAGCATTAGCTGTTCCACCACTTTACCAGGACACGTACATACAGACACAATTACACAACGACCATTCCTTATGACATTGCTATTTGCCACAACTGAGACTCGAACTCAGGATTTGAACCCGAGACCTCTTGATTTCAAGCCTAACACGTAAGCATTGAGCCACTGAACCGGCGTATGTATCATTTCGTGATGTGTGTAAAAAATTAGGAACACAGCCTTGCTCATTATAAAAAATATGGAATCTATTCTTCTCTTTATTGACTTTAAAGAAGCAGGGAGAGATGTACTAAATATAGTTGACAAACAAAACTGTTTTGATTTGCTGTCGATCGAACCGTGAAATTCAATATAATATAATATAACATAAATAATTTATTTAGTTTGGTTTATACGTGCGAAAAGTAATAATAACTCCATAGACACCTGAACGTTTTTCAATGTCGTTACTTGGAAGAAAAATAAGTAACCCCAAATTTATAGTAAAAATTCAGAAATTCATAATATAGCACGAAAATAGGTACTTAAATTCAATGTACGATACGCAATAAAAACACATAACCTCACATTAGTTAGTTAATTGCTTGCAGATAAAACAAATCAAGGATGCTTCAGCGTTTAATAGACCATTCCAGAATGACGTCATTGACAGTTCGGCCATATTTGCTGGGTGGCATACAAAACCATTTGCGTATATAAACATTACGAGTATTTCATCATTAAATTGTTTAATCCTGCTCTAATTGATAGAAAATGCCACATTTTTGTATTGCTGTTGAATGTTCAATGCGTGGTGAAAGAGATTATGCATTGTTTTTCCGATTTCCCGCTATTTTAACCAATAGGGGAATTATCTTAATGCATTGCCTATAGAAAGAAGAAATACTCAGATTAAGGCTTTGGGACGGGGGCCACTAAGTAAAAGCCACCTAAAACACGGTCGTATTTGTTCAAAACATTTTATAACTGGTAAGTACTTAATTTTTGTACAAAAACTCCTTCTAGGTTTTATAAGGTTAGACTTAAATGATGTGTGTAATTTTAGGAAAACTAGCTGCTTCAGAGGATAAAACTACAAATACGCGCCTTTACAAAAGGCCAAACTCAGTTGTATCCTATAGATTTGGAAAACACATGAAATATTGCAACTGTTCGGGTTCATGTAGAAAGAGTTGTAGGTTTGCTCAAAAAAAAAATTTAATTTTTCATGAAACAATACCCATAAGCACGTTGTCAAAATGAGGAAATTGAGTGCATTGGATAAAATTGTCGTGGTATGTAGTGCAATCATAAACATGTGCCTTCTCAAATACTAAATAATATAAATAATGAATTCTCTATGTACCTGTGTGTTTTATTAATAAAAACAATTTTAATTATATATCCCTATTAATTTCGATATATTGCACATCAGTAATATCTATTTTTTATTTACTGTAAAACAAATGTTATTTAATATTCACTTTATTCTCTTAAAATATCCAAGTTCAGGTTCAGTCGAGCCAAAAAAGACCATAAATTAGATACGGACATAAATAGGCGCAAATTAATTTTTATCTATCAAAAGGAGGATGTTTCTGAGACAAACCTCTTGTTCCTACCATATCCCCTGTTCGCAACATTTCTACATTTTTCATGGAAGGTACTGGCCAAACGGAAAGTCAGTGGATGCTGGACCAGGACTACTGTCTTCGATGGTATTTGGACGATCGTGCAGGTAAAACAGAATCGTTATATGACTGCACATTTCTGATAAACATGTACATCTTATACATGTACAGTGAGCAATGGAAATGCTGGTGTTCTTTAAAATAATAATACAAACTTGAAGTAACTTTTCCCTCTTTCGTTGAGAGTGTTTAACCTACAACAAAGATTTAAAAAATGTTAATCAAGTTTAAAACCGCTGTAGCATATCACAATTATATACATTAACATATAGAATCTAATTATAATGTAAAATTACGCATTAACTTTGATTTCTTACCTTCCCAATGACAACAAATGCCTCATCACTGATTTGTTTTGCCAAAATTTCTTGAACAGAGCCAGATTCGTAAAGCTTGTAGGCTTGCAAGCTTTTATAAGGCTTAAATTATTGACAAGTATAATAACTATGAGTTAGTATCAAATAATTCACGAAGTCCATCAGGTAATATTATAAACTTCAAGCCTGTTCTCTTCAGGAGAGATTGCATAGTGGTCAATATTATCAATGATCTCGATTTTTTTATCATATCTGCACTTAATATCACCTCCAAGGGCTACATAGTATTCACTTCGAGACATCTTGGTGAAAAAGTTTGCAAAAAATCACAAACTCGATCCATACCACCAAAACGAATGTAAACACACGGAAAATAATCGCTTTGTGTGCCACCCAGGCAAAATGGCGGATCTGTCAAAGTCACGTGTTCTGGGATGGTCTATTCTGGTTTGTGACATTTATAAGGAAGTAAAGTAAGGTCATGTATTATTTGTTCTCCCTTCAAGCAACGACATAAATAATATGGACGTCACGTGTACATGCCTTATTATCGAATGTGGAGCCATTATATTGCAAAGATTTGCTAATGATAGTGAAATTGAACTATTTTTACAATCCACCATTATAAGAACTGCCACCAATTAGCGAACACCCTTATAACAAGTGGTTGTTTTTAGTAATGAATTATAAAATGGCGTTAATTAAAGCTATTGTTGTTTTATTATTATACTATAAATTTCAAGTAAATTTTTAAGATAATTGTAATCGGCGATTATGAACTAATGATAATAATAATCGTAAAAGCAAGAATCGTTGCATCACCACTTTAAATCTGAAAATAAATAAAGTTCTTGAAAATCGTTATGAACGCAAACTTAGAAATTTTTATTTGGAGTATAAATGACCGCGTCACGCGTCAAATATTGTAGCGTCACCGTCACGACACAAGACATAATTCATTTTTCGGTGGCGGTAACCTTGAAGTTGCGATAACTGTATGATATTTTTTTTTTCTGAACATTTCTATAGAATACATTGTTTCATTTAATTGAATGCTTCGTGCTTTTAGTGAAATTAATCTAGTTGCTATAAACACCATTCACAAACATCTAAAAGAGAAAAAATGAGAAAAACACATTTAATTTAAAAGATAACAGATATTTTTAAATTAAAATCCAAGATCAATCGTCGATTTCGCTCAAATGCCCAAATTTTTTTTTTATAATAATAGGCCGAGTCACTCAATGGTTAGACATTAGGTTTGTAGTCGCGAGGTTCCGGGTTCGAATCATAGTCAGATATGGGTATTTAGAGGTGGGGTTCATGTGTTGTCGAGACGGTAGCAATGGGCTAGACCGCGGTTGTGTGAGAGACAACACGACTAGTCGCTGCTACCTCTTCTGAGTTCGAGTCTCAGCTGCGGCAGATGGCAATGCCGCAGGGAATGGGTGTTGCGTTATTGTCTATATGTGATCGTGTGTCCTGGTTGAATAGCATCTGGCTAAACTACGCCAGAGTGTTAATATAAATAGTATCATTAAAAAATCCCGATTTAATATGAGGTGGAACTGCATCTTGTTGAAACCACATCTTTTGACAAATGTGAATACATTTTTGATAATTTTGAAATTTTCGAGGAAATTTTTGTCCACTCTTAATTCTCATTAGCTCCTTGCAAAACTTCTGAAAATGGTTTCCCAAAGCAATTTTATACTTCTATGACTGACTACATTCTAAATTATTTAAAGGATACCACTACACGAATTCATCGTTAAATTTAGAAACATCCATATTATCTTTGTCATAAATTGTTACCCGGTTCAACTTACTTATGCAAATTATTTAATATAGTACCGTATTTTTGCAAAAATATGCATAAATGCACTTTTTGCACTTTTTTTTATAACATTCAATAATACTCCGTCATTTTTAATCAAGTACGTGGTGTATGAAAATTTTACATAAAATTCACTCCATTTATCAGTAAATTTAGCTTGGCAAGTAAAATTCACTGTGAACAGTGTGAACTGGAATTCACGTGAATTTCCTCCACTTTAGTTTTAAGTAAATGCATCAAATGCTCGATCAAATGTGCCTGCATTTGCAAATAGTACGTTGAAGAGAGAAATTACTATTTAAGTTAGTTACACTGACATATAGTTGGAAACTAAATAAAACAAACGGTTTTAACATATCAGATTACTAGATTCATATGTTCATAAAGTGTTTTTGTTATTGTTGATATCACAATTTAATACATATCAACTAAATTAATCTTCCTACTATTAGGCGGAATTCGGCTTTAAAAACACGAAAATATGTATTCTATATAAATGCTCATCTTTACTAACTTCATGCAGTAATCGCAATTTCAAGGTTACCGGCACTGAATAATTACATTTTGGCATCGGGACACCGCGCCGGCACTACGGTAAACAACGCGAGATTTTTAAGAACTCGGATATGACGGCCATTCATCTATACGGAAATAAATTGCAATTACTATTGGGTTGTAAGATGAAATTATGTGAAAGGTTCAAGATTTATAAAATCAGCTGTAAGAGATGAATTAAAATATGTTAGACAACCGCAACGTCTAATTTTAGCCAGATTCAAGAAGCATAAGACTCACTTCCAAGAATTGAAACGTCTAGTGTTTCCACGTCTTTCATAACAATCGTGTAATAAATATCGTGCGTTCATCGAGCCAAGATGAGCTCAGGTAGAGGTAGGGATAACTGGATTGGTTGAAACAACCGAATCATGACAGTTCAGTATAAAAATAAAGAATTCGCTTAGATTTACTCCAGAAGATGGTGCTAACATAGTTGTCGAAGCGTATCGAGTGTAATATTCAAGAGTTTTGGTGTCTGCAGCTTTCTTATCATTAACAGCGCTTAATATGTTAATAATTGTTGTATATAGACCACCTAATGGGGATTTTAATTTATTTTTAGATCTGTTTGACGAGTTATTAGAGAGATTGTCAGTCAAGGACAAGCTTTTGGTTATAAGTGGTGATTTTAATGTAAACTTTAAATCCTGCAGTAATAATTTAGCACTTTTGACTGATTTATTTGGATGTTGACATTACATTTACCATCAAAATGCCTACAAGAATAACCGCTTCATCTAGCTCATGCGTTGATAATTTTCTGATCAATTCTAATGTTACCAACTTTAAAATTATGTTATTAACCTGTACTTATCCGATCATCTTTCTCAATCAATACATATAAACACAGTTTTTCCTGAAAATAAATTTGTTCGGCATAGAAATTTTTGCAAAGAGAACATTGTATAGTTCTGTAATTTTTTTAGAGAGGGTAAATTAGCAAGAAATGTATGCTCAAGATTGTGCAAATAAGGCTTGTAAAATTTTTAGTAATGTATTATTTTCAGCTAAGTATGTTTTACTCTAAAAAGGGTATCACTGTTTAAAAAAACAGAAGGATAATCGGATGACTGAGGAGAGAATTAAAACATAAGTAACTTATAATTTTTAGCGACCTTGAGAAAACGAATAAAGCTTATAGGAATATTAGTATATTTTTTCAGAAACAATACTACAAAGCACTAGCTAAAAGAAATGCTCATGATAGGCAAATTCAAGGAGCTCAAAACAAAAAAAAAGGCAATATGGAACACAATAAATAAAACAAAGGGCAAATCAAACTAGCCAAATATTATAACTATAACAGAAAATGGCAAAAAAATTTCAGATGCTATACTTAGTGGCCAATAATTTTAATGAACATTTTACATCCGCAATAAGTAAAAATTCTGTTTTTGATCCAGTCTTTTTAACCTCCAATGTGCCTTCTTTTGAACGATCACTTTTTTTTTTAAGAGTTTTACCATCCGATATATTATCTTTAATAAATAAGGTGAAATCGTCTAACTCTTGTGGATACGATAATATTTCCAATAATTTAATTAAACATTCTAAATTGTAATTTTCTAAACTATTTGAACTTGTTATCAAAGATCAGCTGTCTTCATTTTTGTATCAGGATGATTTACTCTGTTTGTCAACATGGTTTCTATAAAAACAAGAGCACCGAATCAGCAGTCTGTGAGTTCCAAGACTTAATTGTTAATGCCCTCGATAACAAGCAATATGCCTTAGGGTTATTTATCGATTTCTCCCGTGCTTTTGATGTTGTTGACCATGAAATTATATTGAATAAGCTAAGGCAGGTATGGAGTCAGAGGGGTTGCTTTAAAACCCCTTTTCCTCCTGCCTAAACAACAGAACACAGATCGTTAAATTAACCTATGATATAACCAGTACTGCATGCAACATAATGCACGGAGTTCCTCAGGGATCTGTTTTGGGGCCTTTACTGTTTAATATTTTTGCTAATGATTTAGTAACATATTTAAATAAAAATAAAACTAATATGCTGTTGTTTACTTTATGTCAATATTTAATAGAAGTGATATTACTTTCTGTGAATCGGTCAAACTGCTAGTCATAACATTTGATAGATACTTGGATTGAGAAAACCATATAAATATTTTATGTAATATATTGAGAAGCAACTGTTATGGCTTGAGGTTTATGTCATTATACTGTACTCGTGATGTGCTCATAAGCCTGAGCATGCGTATTCATTCTGCAGAAGTATGCTATGCAAATTATTGCTGGCTTAGGCTTTCGTAAGAGCTGTCGTACTACTTTTAAAAACTTGAAAATATTAACTGTAGCAGGTGTCTACATTCTGGAGGTCTGTACATTTGTTTACAAGAAACAGCATAGGTTTTTTGCCAATCAAGTCAGCCATTATCGGTTCGATTTTGTAACTTTAATTTTATGTGTTTTTTATTAAGACTTGCACCCGCAGTTTTGGACCTTTCACCTATATTTTATTATTATTAGACAAATGTCACATGTAAGTTCCAACCCCCACAAGAACTTAGGTGTTGGAGGGGGTTTAGATAAACAGAAATACTGAGGCAAATGGACTAGAAATTGAATAAAAAATATAACTTGTTGTTTGATAAAAACGTTGGTAATTTCACTTGAAAACCCCTGACGAAACAAGTCATTAAGACCCATGAGATATTTTTAACCATGTTTAATAGTGCAAGTTTTCTTTTTGTTTTTTCCTAGATAAAATTGTTTCTTGAAAACAATTAAAGAGGTACATGCATGTGTATATCTTTTAAGATCCTAAGTACACACTTTTAAAGATTGTAGATTTTATAATTTGAATGCATGCTTTCTTTGAAACAATGGTGTAGATGTTAGATTAATTATAAGTGATAAGATTGGTAGTTTGATATGGCACATGTGTTAGAATAGAATAGACGGAATTTCTAAAAATATTTCGCTTTAACAATGGTATTACCATATTATGAAGATAATATAAGCAAAATTTACCGAGATATTCTACTCATACGCCTTTCAGTCATTGCCAAATGCTTGAAAGAATTTGGTAATTTAACACTGAAATTCAAATAAAACTCAAAATTTAAGTTTATATGTGTATCTCAAAAACCAAAACTACTCGAATCGCTACTAAACATGTTTTAAAATTCAGAAACAGAAAGTTTCCTTATTTAGTCATTCTTCTACTGCTAATAACCTAGAACCCACCGATAGGGAAATATAGAACGTACCTACTAAAAAGCGAAGTAAAATTCACATATATTTGGGGATACCCTTGGCCACTTTAACGTGAACTTAATGTAACAATTAGCAGCAGAGTATGAGCATTACAGAAACCATCTTATTGAAGAATCATCGAAGGGTCTAACGCTGGAAAAAACTGTGTACAAAATATTTTATACTCCCTCGTCTACTTAGTTTTATTTGTCTCATCCCATTAATATTTAAGATCATCTGGACATTATATAGAACAGTGGTGAATTCATTATATTTATATGGATATTTTGTTCAACGCAATGCGATAAACCCTTTTTGAAATTTCATTTATCGAGGACACACACACATGAACAATTCAATGGAATTTAAGTTATTCTATGTAACTTGGAAAAAAAATTGCTACGATTGAATGAATGTGTGTCAACAAACCATACCTTGAAATCAAACAACATTTACTTAATTATAGTGTATGATTATGTCGAAAGATTATTTAATAACACTGAAACGTTTCATACTGTTTTTAATTTCTTTCGTAACGAATAAACTGCAAAATTTTAACATCTGACAAAATTCGATATAAAATATTCACAAAAAACATAATAATATATAATATATTCAGTTTTGTTGTGTCCTTTGCTTATATATCTGAAAATGTAGGTAGGTGTATTCTATCAATGAATAGAGGATACAGTATGTGTTTCTCTTTAACAATTAGTATTGATCCTACTCTACCTCTACCCACAACATTTTATTGAAGTATGTTATAAAGGTGAGTTATTGATTTCAGTAATATATTATGCAATGTCATGAAAAACCCTCAAGACAAATAATGAATCATAATAGGGTCAACAATACAACTAACCTTGGAAAACTGGTTAAGCTCATAACAGCTTCATCAGGCTTTAGTAACTGGGTAACTTCTTCTCTTCTATGCTTCATGTTAGCCTCCACAATGTTAAAATGTGCCAGCAAACCTCCATAAGGCTTCCCCGGGGTGCCCTCCACCATATAGGCCCCGTACTCCGGTCTCCACAGCGACTTAACTGCTTGAGGGTTCGCAT
Source organism: Leptura quadrifasciata (assembly GCA_963675555.1). Lineage (NCBI taxonomy): Eukaryota > Metazoa > Arthropoda > Insecta > Coleoptera > Cerambycidae > Leptura > Leptura quadrifasciata. The sequence goes on from OY776676.1 coordinate 8,825,297, forward strand.
GCTCTTTTTCATTGAGTATATTTAATAACTCATGTGCCCTTAGACTCACTTTTGCTTCTTTCTTATCATCAAAGAATTTAACAATAATATATTCCACTTCATCTCCCCATTTAAGTATATCACCCTGCCTATCACGAAGCCTCTTATACAAATTTATAAACTGTAAAATACCATGCTCCCTGACATGCTGTGCGAGCTTTTTTGTTTCTTCCCAAGACAGTGGACTACCTTCTGTTAAAAGCCCCATTATTGGATATTTATTTGAGTAGAACTTTAAATTTATTTATTTATTAGCACCACCACAGATCTGTATAAAATACAAATGATTTACGAAATTTTATTTAAGGTAAGCGATAACGAGGCACGAAGGGTTACAACGCAATCACCTATCCGCCACCAAATTTAACGAGCGAATATGAACAACTCGCGGTTCAAATTCACTATTTATGCGTGAGAAAAATTTACTAGTCACATTGGTTGCGCAAGCAGATAAGATTTTGCACGATTCAACAATACATTAGTTTATCAGATCCATTTGTGTTTGAGTCATGATTTTTCTCGAAGATCAGGAACTAGTCCGTTTTCAACATTTGAAAAAAAACATGATGACTGTCACTAAACTATACATAATTTCTGAAAATTTGACAGCTGTGTCCTTGAATTTATTGGTACTATTGGTAGTGATTTAAGTGAGTCCCTAGGCGTTTAAAAATAGCAATTAAACACCGTAAAACACTAGTTACTTATAGAAATTGCAAAATCATTCTATTAAAATAGAACTTATTGTTAAATAATTCATTTGATTCAATGAAATATTACGTAACGATTGCAACGAATCATTTTTATTTTTAGTAGAAAGCTGAAGTGACGTCCATCTGGCATCTAGTGGTGAATATTCGTACTAGCATGTATGCACGTTTCCATTTACAGAACACTTCACTGTTTCTAGTTCTCGTTTCCTATAACTAACAGGATTTGTATGAACTTTTACACTTTTTGTATTATTTTCGTTTTCGCGTAAGAAATTAGTCACAAAAACTTGATTGCTTAATGCTTAAATCTAAATTTCCTGATTTATAACATCATTACAGAATCGTATTTCATGTTTTTGTAACAAATGTAGGGAGTGTCAAATATCAAAAATATTCCTTGATAAATAACAGGTGTACAAGAAAAATGTATGACTTTTCTCTTTTTTGTTATTCGTATCAAATCCAATTTGTTACATATACTTCTCAACAGCCGTAAATACCTGGTTTCAAATAAACTTATGTTTAAAAAAGGACTGGACGTAATTATCTATATGTCTTCCTACATGTTAGTCCAGTTTCTGTGTATAATTTATCGAACGAATATTTTATATCGGTACCTATTACGTTTCACATTTCGCATAAATTTAATAGGTAGATATTCAATTGAGCAAGTCATTGCGTCGTATGCTTGTATAATAAATTATTGAATTTCAGACTGATACTTAACGCTTTTTTACGTAGGCAGGTATTTATATTCCACTAGAATGAGTTTTTTGGGATTTTGTACGTGAAGCATTAACTAATTAATAACGTTAAGTTCTATGTCAAGGCTCGTTTGCTATTAATTAATTCATTAATTAGGTAGGTATATACCTACCTGCTTTTTGTACGGTATCAGATACTGTAATCAAGAGAGTAAACAGTATTATAAATATGGGAAGTTCGATAAAAGTATAATAAACATAGATCTAATGAAGTGAACACTGTTTTTTAAAAGATTTTATTAAATTTGCAATGTTTGTTAGTTAGTTAGTTAGTTAGTTTGTTTAAATTTCGATTAGTTCTAATTAAGCTAGAGTTTTGAAATTTTGCACATATGACAATACACTTTAATAAGAAAAAAACAAGATGGCTGCTTCAAGATGGCGGACGACTTTATCGTTTACGATCCGATTCATCTCAAAATTGATATCTGGGGGTTTTCGAGATCGCCAATTATGAATTCTTGGTCAAAATTCAGAAATTCAAAATGGCGGCGCCAATATGGCTGACGACTTTTGTCATTTCGATTCAAATCGATCAAAATATCTGGAGGTTTTGGGGGTCGCGGATTACTAATTTCTAGTCAAAAATTTAGTTCAAGATCAAGATGGCGGACGACTTTACCGTTTATGATCCGATTCGTCTCAAAATTGATATCTGGGGATAACAGCATATCAAAAGACTAAAAAGTAAAAAAAAAATTATATAAAAAAATATTTTAAAAAAAAGCTTTTATTGAGATGCTCTAAAAAGTAGAAGATAAACTGTGAAGTAAATGAAACCCATCATTTTGTTACATTATATAATTTGTATGTGATATAATTATCACTATATGTGCACAAAGTTGTGGCTGCAGTTTTGACAATTACGTCATTAACAAACAATGGTTCAAAACTTATCCTGTGTATGGTTTTCCTCTATCCTCTTCCTAAACACTGAAATTTGCGGTGAAAACTGCTTCTTTTAGTGAGACGCTTAAATCTTCAAAATTTTGATCTTTCGTTAGTGCAGTAAATCACAAGGATCCTCAATATTTTATACGTGTGATTATTCAATCACTGTCAGTAAAAGTTGACATACAATCTTCTATAAAATTTGAAATAAATTTGTTGAGTAGATAAGATGATTGTTGCAGGGTTATAGTTTTATGAAAGAGGTTAGTGACATGCTCCCGTCTCCCTAAACCACAAATTAAACTAATACACGAGTTTTTAATAACTTGAAGACGTCAAGCGCTAGGCCATATAGACTATCAGCAAACTTGAGGTGAGATTGTGAGATAGTAGAGTAGTCACATAAGAGAATATCTATTACATTTTTTATTGAGTATACTCCTATTATTGTAGATTATTTTTATGACGCAGGAAGGCTCTTTTAGTAATCATTGTGACATGCTGTGAAAACCGTTGGCTATGGTCTATTGTTAATCCCAATTTCTTTTCATGCACTGATTGCGAAAGTATATATTATTTTCTTTTGTACTAATCAAGTTCGAAAATATTTTAAAATAATAACCTTAGATTTGGAAGAATTTATTTCAAGGCAAAATTTGGTGAATATTGGCACTAGCGAACCAAGGTCAAAATTTAAATTCATGTAAGAGGTTACCAAATCCCTTTCGGGGAAAGATATATATATATTTGTGTGTGGTCAGCATAAAATTGCGTAGATGTTCATAAAATTGAAACGTATACAAAGCAAACAATAGAGGATCCAGTGTGGAACCTTACGGTACTCCATTTTCTACTAAGGTAATATCAGACTCCAATGCTCCCAAGATAACAGATTGAAATCGTTGCGCCAAATAATTTTTTATCAATAACTTAGCTTGATCAATAAAACTAAAATACAGGGTGGGGCTATTGCCATAGTGCGTCGGACCTCGATATCCCGAGTTCTACGATAGCTAGACATTTTTTTAAAAAGTAAATTAGATAAAAGAGTCTATAACTGGGAATTATTTTCGAACATACAGGACGAGCCAAGACGAAATTACAGGACCAAGTGTCTTTTTTAAAATGGAATGTTATGTATATCAGTACATTTTTTGAAGCCTCTTTTTAGGCTCTATTCGTTTCTATATTAGCATTGAATATCTCCCAATTACTTGGATGTAATGATTTTTTTTTGGTGAAATAATGCAATCTGCAGATGGATATTAAAAAAATCACCACAGTCAATTATGGGTTTTAAGAAAAACTTATGCGAATACCAGTTACGAGACATCTAACTAATGTTTTTGAATCATTTTTATTTCCTAAAAATGTACAGGGTGGCCAATAATTATTTTTCAATTAAGAAAATTTTAAATTGAATTTTTTCAATTTTTTCAAATGGAACACCGTGTATATTTTTCCACGATGTGATGTAGAAATGAAAAACGAACATTTTTTGTGAGTTTTCGTCGAATAACTCAGTAGAAAAAATTATAATAAATGTTCCACATGTTGCCCATTTTGATTGACACACATCTCTATGTGCTTTTGAAATGAGGTTCCCACTGTTCCTAAAACTGCCGATGTGATAGATGTAAAGGCAGTTATTATTCTTTCCTTCATATTTTGTACTGTTGTTGGTGTGTCTCTATAAACAATTTCCTTCACGCATCCCCTTAAAAAGAAATCCATTTTTGTAAGATCTGGGGATCTAGCAGGCCATTTAGTGGGTCCATTTCTCCTAATGCAGTAGTGCAACTATATCCAGATCGAAAACCTGACTGATGCGATGGTAAAATATTAAATTCATCGTATCTGATTATTTATGATTTTTTCGAAAACTTTTGAAAGGCAACAGAGAATGCTAATAGGACGTAAATCTTTTAGTTCTTCCGTATTAGTAACCTTAGGTAAATGAATTACACGAGATAACAGTGTAAACTTCTTTCTCTATGGCAAAGTTAAAGGTATGACATATAATATAAGGCAGAATGTGAGGACAAGCATATAATAACACACCGTTATGTGCACGCCTACGCCACCGCCACCGCCTCATAGATAATTCGAGAAAGGTCCAGAAACGTCGCGAATGATAGTCTGGAACATTCTGGAGTGATCGAGTACATATAGAGTGGATCCAAGAGCACTGGGTACAGTTATGTATGAGATGAGCAAGTGATAAGATAAGATAAGTAACTAGTTGTGAATTATAGTAGTGATGCCGTAGTAGAATAAACTTGTAATTAGTGTATATTAATGTGTAATTATTGTAAAGACTAGTTATTGTAATTAAGTGATTAATAAATCAGTGGTATGTGAAGATTCTTGTTGCAAATTATTTGAACCTACGTACAGGGTGTTTACTGGAGATTGTAAACACGTAACGATACTTATGCTGACATTATCTACTCCTACGGCTGTGGACTTGTACGTGTGTATGGTAAATATGAATATGATTCCATGTAAATCATATGAATGTACAGCATTGGATACGTAATGAATATGCGCCTTAGTCTGTTCTTACACGTACATCATATGTTTGTACATTTATGTAGTAAACATGGATATACTTTTGTGTACATCATATGAATGTACCAGCAATCGATTCCTAATGAATATATGCCTTGTAGATTGTTTTATGGGGTCGCTTGCCTTCGAACAGCCTTACTTCACTTCGACCTAAAAGATTTTTTTGTGATTTACCCTACATCTAGTTGTTGCCCAGGATTCCAAGACTTTTTAAAGCTTGCGATTTTCCTGGGGGATAATTTTAGCCTAGTGCGGACTAACACCTTGCATTCGCAAAGTATATGTTCCGCAGTTTCAGTTGCAGTATCGCAATATTTGCATTTGTTGTCTACCGCCTTGCCCATATTCTTGAGATGATATCGCAAGGGGCAGTGGCCAGTTAGAAGACCTGCGATTAGCCTTAATTCGGACTTTTCAAGTTCGAAAAGTCTTGTGGCATTCTTTGTCGAATATATTTTTCGCTTGTCTTTGGCCTGGAGTATTCTTCCAGTAAGACTTTTTCTGGTCTTTTTCCCATTCTTGGATCTCCTCCGCTATGTGTCCCTTGGCCAGGCCACAAAACGGCTCGGGTCGAATCAATGGTGCTTCAGCTCTTTTTTTTTGTAAGGCTGTCAGTAAGTTCATTTCCTTATATTCCCTCATGCCCTAGCATCCACATCAACCTGGCATCCACCTTGTTCTTGTTGGCCAGTTGCTTCAGGGATTGTCTACATTCCCAGGCAATTTTAGACTCAAAGGTATAGGACCTTAGTGCCTTTAGTGCTGCCTGGTTATCATATAGATCTTTGCTCTTCGGATGCCTCTATTTAGGAATTAGTGGACACACAGATCAGTAGCGTAAATTTCTGCCTGGAAGGTGGTTGGGGAGTTACCGAGGGCTTTGGATAGCCCACATTTAGGCCTTGTTACGCCCACTCCTACCCTTTCAGCCATCTTAGATTCAACTGTATACTAGATGAGTGACCCTTGCTCGTCTGACGACTTTATGCCTTAGTAGTTTCTTCAGTATATCATATGTTTGCGCATAGGCGTATGTAGTACATAAGCATATATCTGAGAAGGGTGCTTATTTTTTGGGCTATTTTATAAAAGTGTACGGTAAGGTTGCAAGCGCAAGCATATTTTAAACCTGGCGTTGATATACATGTAATAGTTTACATACCACCATTTGCTATATGTATGTATCCTTCTATTATATGATGACAATATTCTCCCAATGATGAAATGAAAGCAATGATGGGATTACTCATTTACTGGGATATATGTTGGACATTCTGAGAATATGTATGGAATATAAAAATGTTACATAGGTATTACTTGACAAAATATATAACGTTTTCTGCTGTCGCGATCCTCCTTGAGACCAAATAAGGCGATGCATACAGAAATAGAAAATAACTTAGCTATAAATTAGAAGAGCAGAAAACTTAAGAAACGAAAATTAAGGGGAAAAAATATATAGTACCTATATAGTAAAAAAAGTGGTTTCAAGTGAGGAGTCTATAGTAGGAAGTGTTAGTGTTCCGGTAATAGTAAAAAGTGATATAGATGCAAGACCTAAAAGAATAATCATTAAGTAAACTGTAAAATTAGATTTATAAGATTTCTTTAAATTTCGTATTAAATATTTTAATTTAAGGATGATATGTAGTATTAATTTGTAAGTGACCTCCTTGCTTCTACGTATTTCATCGTTTCTTGTTAAACAACAATGGTATAAACTATTGTTAATTAATTAATTATTAATTGAAATTCTGACAACGCCAGGCTTTAAACATGTTTAATCAATCACAATCAATCATAAATATTCATAATATTTAAAGTGTAAGAAGAAAAAAGCAGAATGTTGAGTCTAGATAGCCAATATTTATAGTATAGTTGCATACTAATAACGACTATAATAAACAATTATGGAACATCAGTTGGCGTAGGAAGGTGAATTAAAATACACACTAACTATTAATTATTATACAATGTGCCTATGGCAAAGCGGTATTATAGATGCAAAAGAGTTATCAAAATTGGCACAATGTCATAATTTCTTTTATTAAAACATATTTCAGTAACTCGCGCAGAAAAAAATGCAGTTTATCTGATGCGATTTTTATTTTATTGAACTATTATACTCGTACCCCCTATAAATTTTTCAAATTCTACTAAAAATAGGTTTTGGAAGAGTAAAATACAGAAAATTGTATTTAAATTTTTTTTTAAATGCCATTTACGCCTATAATACCGCTGCGCTTTACCGTGCAGACATTGTATATTTCAAATTTTACGACTATTTTTTATCTCTATTTTATTTTTAACTTACATTGTAACTCGAAAATTATTACAAATAATGATTTGATTTTCTAACAATATCAATAATATTACATAAACAAAATTCACACACAACTGTAGACCTAAAATATATTCCCGGGGGCCGTTTCATTATAAGTCTATATAAGATAGTGCTACGATTTACACGTACATAAACAAATAAATACGTTGGATATTAGTGGTTATAAGATATTACATAAAGAAATCACTTGGGCTACGGTAGCGTAGCAGATATCGCAGACACAACTTACCCCGGATAAGTGATGTAACGTGCCCACGACAAAATTTTACTAACTCAGACTATCTCAGGGCGTTAAGCCCAAGTTTACATAAACTATGACGAATTATTAGTTTACTTACTTACACAAATCACTGAGGGTTAAATACGTAGTGGTCGCAGACGAAATAATGACACTTTCTTTAAACATGAAATGCGCTATATTACAGAATTTACAAATATTGGTTCTCTAGCATGTAACCTGGTGATGTTCAAAAGGTGTGGCAAATTTCTTGATTAATAAGTTACAACATTAATAAAATGCCTCGTGTAGTTACACATCGGTTTACAACGTGAGGATAAATGGTAATAAATTCGGCCACAATGGGTCTGATTTAGAGAACCTCCTTAAATAAATATAAATGCATAAAATCTTTAAATATGTACAGGTTAAAATACAAAAGTAAGTATGAATGGAATATAACCGCGCAGAACCACTGAAGGTGGTCCCCGGTAAGTAAAAACAACACACTTATCTAGGGTGGTACGATACCGACTTCGACGTTGAAGAAACTGTAGCCCTACGGTGATGTCTTCGGGACGAAAGAAATTGACCAGAGGATGGGGTTGATTATAGCCTCTCCAGCCCTGGAACTTTCTACTGTGTCTGGATGCCCCGTCCGTGGAACCCTCACCGATGAGGGAACAATCCACCAATGTTCCTAGAAAGCCTCAGTTGGATGAATGGGGTCGAGTCCGTATTTCAAGTCGACACGATACTTCCAAAGGAAAGCCTTGTATGCTTAAATATCCTGCTTCCGCAGTTAAAATTACTCACAACAACAAAATATTCCGCTAAGGCGTATGGTGGGTCGTATACGCTAGAGGTCCGCAACAATAGCCCAAAAAACAAACGGGCCTCACAATATTATTCTTTTTTTATATTTTGTATACAGTGTCCGCCAAAAAATCTGCACCATATGGATTTTTTTTTATTGAATAGTTTTAGCATTACACCACCACACGGCACCACGCACCACAAAATTGCCAAAAATATTTGTCATGTCACAACTATGACACCTCAAAATCTTAATAGAAATTTTAAAGAGCCTGAAATGCCCTTATTTTTCAAAATATGGAAAAACCATAAAAAAAAATTGAACACGATGTATTTTTCCCACCCCTCAGTAACTACCTCTTAGCTCGAAAAACCACCCCATTTCGCGTTTTTCCATCGTAGGCATGCGGATCGGTTTCTTGGGCAGGATTCGGGTAGGCCGTATGAAACTTAACCACCCCGGGGTTGAAACTAGCCCTTCCCTAATAATAAAATATCCTCTAAAAAAATCAAAATCCATGAAAATTTGTTTATACCCGTTTTCGAAGGTGCTCAACACCATGATAGTATTCATTTCCTCCCCACCCCCCTCCAACCATCCTTGCACCCACCCCCTTTTCATATTTTTTGATACTGAGCACACTCGTTGAATCGTTTTCTTTTATTTAATGCCTTGTTTATATTTACGCCCTGGCGGAGTTTAGCTACAGCTACTCTTCCACTCAACCAGGACGGTGAAATGAGATGCCGTTCACCAATTCAAGTGACGGACTCGACCAACGCTGCTTAACTTCGCCCATCGGGGTCTCAGCGCTTAAGCCGATGACGGTACCTCACTTTTAAATGTTTACAATGTCGAAATTCCCTTAAAAGTCCTAATCCAATGAGTCTCCACATGCCCAGTATCAAGAAATATGAAAAAGAATATGGTTTTAGAAGTGGTTGGTGAAGGGTGAGAGGGAAATGACTATTACATCGTGTTGAGCACCCTCTAAAACGGGAATAAACAAATTTTCATACATTTTGATTTTTTGGGGATACTTTTAGGGGAGGGGTAGTTTCAACCCTGGGGGTGGATAAGATGTTGTATGGTTAAATCTCATATGGAGTACCCGAATCCTGATTAAAAAATCGATCCGCATGCCTACGATGAAAAAACGCGAAATAGGGGTGGTTTTTCGAGTTTACTGGTAGTTGCTGAGGGGTGGGAACCTAAAAAATATCACCATCGTGTTCAGTACCCTCGAAAACTGGGGTCAATGTTTCATCCCTGTCACAGAACTTTTGTGTTTTAAGCCTTTTTCTGCAACTTTCATGGACTATTATACTATTAGTGCATTCTGTTACTCGAGCGGAAATGTTCATTTTTCAGAGCCTAACGAGACTATGTACCCCCGCCCCCTGTTTTCGAAGATTCTGAACACGATAGTGGTGGTTAAAACTCTCTCCGAGCTCACTCCGCCCTCCAAACGGCCAAAAACCATCCTCGAAAGGGGTAAACAGTGTATCCACCGTCTCCTACCGGTCAAACCCATGTTACACCCAATTTTCGAGGATGCTGAGCACGATGATGGTGTCGAGGTCTCTTCTCGACCCCCGCCAACCCCCCAAACGGCCAAGCACTACCCCCGAAGGGTGAAATGCGGATAGGCCATTTTCTCTCGACCAAACCTGTGTTACCTCCCGTTTTCGAGGATGCTGAGCACGATGATGATGTCGAGATCTCTCCTCGACCTCCGCCAACCCCCCAAATGGTCAAAAAGTAACCCCCGGGTGAAAATAAATCCGTATTATTCACTTTTAAGGTTATTGAAGTAAATTGTAATAGGAATTTTGAATTTCATTTACGTAATCTAAATTTGTTTAAATGAACTATGGTTTTTTTTAATATTTAAGCCCATTATCGTGCAAAATTCCACAGGAAGGGTTCATAATTACTGAAAATAGTCCACGATTGATGTTAAAAACGGGTTGTCCGATAGTTATTGTAATACGTAATGAAATGTCCAAATGTCAGGCAAAATACAATAACGGCAAAATATTTATAAAATGTCTAGGTATATAATAATTGCAAATAACAATAATTATGCAACATGCTGATGTTTACGATCAGACTAAAAAACTAGATCAGGTGGCATGCAACATAAACAAATGAAAAGAAAACATATTTCATTACATAATAAATGGACATACAGTGAATTTCTAAACGAGAATAATAAAAGCAATTTACATGAATTTGCGATTTTTTATTGTTAATTACGTAAAAACCCAAGTGACCAATTAACAGAACCAATTAAAACGTTACGATCCCGGAATTTGAATTAATTTCCATACCTATCGATAAAATTATCCCGAATCGCATATTTTAGTCCCTACATGAAGTATACACCTTTCTCCCAAGTGCATGGACATTAGAATCAGTTGGTCAGATTTAGTTTTGCAAGTAAGGAAAGTCGAAGTTCCGATAAACGTTTAATTGAACATTTGTATATCTTTAGTTGATCTAGTTTTGCGGGAATAGGAACTATAAAAGATAAGTAAATATCATATATTTATCAGTTGCGAAAGAAGTCGCTATGACTGCGAGTGGCTTAGTCTTGGTGAGTGGATGATTTTAATACAAGTCGGTGGTGGCCCTTCAAGTTTTTTTATGTGATTCACTGCAGAGGTCGGTACAAAATATACATATCTGTTTGATAACAATTTGGGAATACACCTACGGCAATGCTCTTGCAAGTGATTTACCTTTACCTTGCACTTTTACTCTTCAAAATATATTTAGTATAATAAGTATCGGGTGCAAATGAATAGTGGACGTCCTGCTTTTAAATACGACATGACAGTATGAAATTTTATATGAAGAAAATAGGTATGATTTTCAAATTTTAGAGACCTATCAGCCATACTTGACACTTGCCGTTTCACTGGACAAGGCTCTAAATTTGTTTTCAAAGAATCGTCTTGTATATTTTTAAACTTTTTAACATTCTGGATACATTTCTCCTATTTTAAAACTTTTGGGGTTGCACAAAACATAAATCGAATTTTAATTATTAATAGCTGCATAAATATTAAAATTATTTTATTCCCACTGTAATTTATAAAAAAAATACGTCAATATGTAGACTAGGCCCCCACTTATGTTTACAGTTTGGAAAATAAAATTCTGAAATTTGGGAAATAAAATATAGGTATCAATGGCCGCATTTCGACCATTCGGTGGTTATAATTATCTCACTCAAAATAAGATACAATTTATGATACAATATACACAAAATGAAAAGGTAGATTTACGTTTAATTTACGGTGAATGCCAGAAAAATGCCCATGCGTTCGCATGTTTATATTATGAAAGATATTCCGATCGTCGTCAGCCATACCGGTAGTATTTTAAAATTCTAGAAGAGTCATTCCGAAATGCAGAAAATATTGAGGTGGCAGAGGATAGATTTATAGTAAGCGAAGAAATTGAGACACATGTATTGGGTTACAGACTTGTGTACCCAAATGTCTCTACAAGAGAGCTGGCTAAAAGAGATAAATATTGATTTCGAGACAGTATATAACGTATATTTAAAAAATGGTTTTAAATGCTACAAATACTACTACTACTAATTATATGAAAACGACGGAAACAGAAGATTGATCTTTTGTAAGTGGTTTACTCAACACGTGTAATTAAACAATTAGTGAAGTCAAAGTAGGTTTTCACTTCGGGAAAATTCCGGGAAGCCGTAACTTTTTACTGTACATTCGTGAATATGTTATAAAAAGTTATCGACAAAAGAGTGCCTGCTTAGTTTTTTATTTAAAAAATTAGTTGTAAAATACCAATTTTCTTAAAAAGCAAATTTTTGTAAAAAAAATTATTATCGCCATTCGAAAGAACGGAAAATTTTACATAAAAATGATACAGGAAAGTATTTTTGTAAAATCAAAACTGTAAGCTGTGGAATTTTTTTTTAAGTCTCCAACATATTACTCAAGGTTAGGAGTCGGGATTTTTTGGGGTTTTTGCTTTTTTTGCCAGAGTGCCAATCTGGTGGGGGTCCCGCAATTTTTTTTCTTCGGCAACCCCTTCAAATTGGCCAAGAACCACCACAAACTGCCCTTTTCCGTGAACCCATTTATTTTCCTCAGTTTTTCGATTAACTGTTATTCCCTCGAGTAGAACGGAAAGTCCCTCGAGGGATTTGACCTCAGCCACCCCTACACCAGGCTTTCACCCTTCTAGGGTGTTGGTAAATTGAAATTTTTTTTGTGGAAAAAAATGTATATTTTACAGGAGGTGTTCCTGTGAAGAAGGTGGCAGGTGACCACGGTTGTGTAACCACCCCCGGGGGTGTTGTCACCCTTCAAAGGAGTGGATTTTTTTTTTTTTGGGGAAAAAAATAATATTTTATAGAAAGGTGGCAGGTAACCAGGATTGTGTAACCACCACCGGGGGTTATTTTCACCCTTCAAAGGGGTGGATATTTTATTTTTTTTTGGAAAAGAAATTATTATTTTGTAGGAGGTGTTTCTTTAAGGAAGGTGGCAGGTGAAGAGGGTTGTATGACCAACCCCGAGGGTTGGGAAAAATAATATTTCGTAGTAGGCCTACCACCTTCCGCAATGAAACGCCTCCTACAAAATATCATATTTTCCCAAAAAATATATTTTTTCCATCCCTTTGAAGAGTAAACACAACCCTGGTTACTTGCCACCTTCCTCACAGAAACACCTGTAAAATATCAGTTTTTTTCAAAAAAATATATACAGGATGTTCCATTTCAAAATCGATAGTTAGTGTCATTTCCGGCGAAACGGAAATGAAAAAAAATCAGTTATATATCAAAAATTGCCGCTTATTATGTACGTCGTATATCCTATATTTCAATCAATTATCTTTAAAACTAAAAGAGAAAAGCGGGTATACCTGAGAAAAAATTAAAGTTTTATAGTAAAAGAACTTGAAAATATCTATATTAACTGTAAATATCTGATAATGTCTGTAATTTTAGTCCCAATTCAATCAAGAGCAAATTTTGTTCACTCATGCCTTTACAAGATGTGATAACATATCAGGTTTCTTTGGGAAAAGCAAAGCAAAATTTGCCTATATACCGGAAGTCGATACCAACTTGCTTATTTCAGATGGAACATACTATATATTTTAGGGTTTTAGAAAAGAGCATAAAATTCTGAGTCGAAAATATGTAGCATATCCTATACGTAAACCTAGCCGTTTCAGAGATATTTGACATTTTATAGAAAATTTGACAGGTGCAATGGTATGCAAGAACCGTTATAACTTTCTTCGTGTAAAAGATCCTAATTTTCTTCTTGTCACATCAAAAGAACACAAGGAGAGCTATGTTCTACAACTGAAATAAATTCAATAATATCATACCAAGTGTTCCGTTTTTCGCGTTACATTTTGTCAACTTCAAACCGCGAAAACTTGTTTAGGTCAAATGGAACACCCTGTATTTTTTTACGTTAAGTTATGTAAAATTGAATTCCCTTTTTTCTGATATTAGCATTGTGGGGGTTAAAGTTACAACTTTTTGAAATATTTGCGATTTTATTAGAAATTCATGAATTGTTGTAATCATTTCATCAAAATAGCCATGATTAGAAACAATCAGTTATTATCTTATGTCAAAAAATGCCAGCACGTTTAAATTACACCCACGAAGACTTTTTAAATTTGTTTATTATTTATGGAGAATGTGATAAAGTAATATCAAGAACTTGCAGCACATTTACTACTCGATATCCAGAAAAACGGAAACTGTCACCAAACACTGTAAAACGCATAATGGATAATTTTAAAAATTAGGGCTCTGTCAAGGCAAAAATGCAAAGAAGAAAGCCTATTGTTGATGACGGAAACATTGAAATAGTCATTCTGGGATATTTTCATGCATTCCCAAGGATGTCATTAAGACAAGCTGCCCTGGAATCGAGACTATGCAAGGATTCAATTCACAGAATCTTATTAAAACATAAGTTTCACCCGTTTTCATTCCATATGGTTCAAATATTAAAAGAAACAGATTTCCTAAGAAGACAGAATTTTTGTGAGTTTATTCTAATAAGGTCTGAGGGTCACGATTCTTATTTGGGAAATATTATATGGACAGATGAAGCAAAATTTACTAAAAATGGACTTTTTAATAGACACAATTCGCATTATTGGAGTGACTCAAATCCTCATATGTTCAGAGAGCGAAACTTTCAGGAAAGTTGGCAGTTCAATGTTTACTGTGCCATAAGAAACGATAGAGTGGTGGCATTACAATTTTATCAGAAAAATTTAAACGGTAAATTAAATTTTCTCTTCTGCTAATATGTATAGGTAAATTTTTGTGTCTTTTTTTAGGTGAAAGATATCTGAATATCTTACAAAATTTGGATAATAACTATTTAGAAAATTTACCTCTCGCCAAACATAGAAACATTTGTTATCAGCACGACGGTGCTCCCCCACATAACGCATATTTAATTAATAATTATTTACAAGAAACTTTTTATGATCAATGGATTGCCAATAATGGATCTTTCTTATGGCCTCCTCGCTCGCCCGATTTGTCAGTTCTGGTTTATTTCATTTGGAAGTTTATGAGAGCCCATTAACAACCATTGAAGATTGTATGCAAAGAGTAAGAAATGCATTTCAAAACATATCACAGGATTCAATTAGAAGAGCTACCCATGAGGAACTAATCCGAAGGTGCGAAAAATGTGTCGAGGTTCGAGGGCGGAATTTTGAGCAATTATTAAATTAAAATGAAATCATATTTTAAATTGATCTTATCTCTGCTATTTTAGTTCATGCCATATCTTCAATTCGAGTAATACGCATGTTACAGTGTTAGTGTTATTTTGCGTTTTTGTGGATATCGAGTAGCAAATGTGCTGAAAGTTCTTGATATTACTTTATCGCATTCTCCATAAATAATAAACAAATTTAAAAAGTTTTCGCTGGTATAATTTAAACGTGCTGGCATTTTTTGACATAAGATAATGACTGATTGTTTCTAATCATGGCCATTTTGATGAAATGATTACAATTCATGAATTTCTAATAAAATCGCAAATATTTCAAAAAGTTGTAACTTTAACCCCCACAATGCCAATATCAGAAAAAAGGGAATTCAATTTTACACAACTTGACGTAAAAAATAAGGGTGTTCCATTTGACCTAAACAAGTTTTCGCGGTTTGAAGTTGACAAAATATAACGCGAGAAACGGAACACTTGGTATGATATTATTGAATTTATTTCAGTTGTAGAACGTAGTTCTCCTTGTGTTCTTTTCACATGACAAGACGCAAATGAGGACCTTTTACACAAAGAAAGTTATAACGGTTCTTGCAAACTGTTGCACCTGTCAAATTTTCTATAAAATCCCAAATATCTCTGAAACGGCTAGGTTTAGGTATAGGATATGCTACATATTGTCGACTCAGAATTTTATGCTCTTTTCGAAAACCCTAAAATATATAGGATGTGCCATTTGAAATAAGCAAATTGGTATCGACTTCCGGCATAAGCGGAAGTGACAGCTGCTTGTAATTAACTAAATTTAAAAAAAATTCTGATGCGTACTTTTCTCTATATCGATCGATTCAGTTCCCGGTGAGACACCCTGTATATTATTTTGAAGAGACCTTAGGAATTAGCTATAAGTTCAATCGAACGACATTGATTTAAAATTCATTTTTTATGAAATATTGTACCAGTCTAAAGCAAATTTACCACGCTATCTGATAAAAAAAATAAAATTAAAACATACAAGTATTATTTGAAAAATTGGAATTATAACAAATTGAATTTCCATGAAATGGAAAAATGGGAAAAACATTTCTAAATTCAAGCAAAAGAACAAAATAGGCGAATTTTATACTTTAATTTGTTGAGAAATACCCTTTTATTCATATTCAAAATCTACTTCGAATATTTTTAAATTTGTTCCTGAATTACAAAGCCAACTAGAAATAGTAAATAAATACCATTTCCAAGGTTACTTTTCATTCGATTTTAAATATGAAAAAAGCGTTGGAGACAGAAATGACAGCTTTATGAGAAAAGTGACTTAAATATACAGGGTGCTATTTAAAATAATAAATTTGTAGCAATTTCCGGCCATACCAGAAGTGATTCTTTTAAAATATGGCCATTGATTTATATCTGATTTCCCAAACTTGAGAATTTTATTTTTAAAACTGTAGAAAAAAGTGGGGGGGGGGGGTTAGGTACTTTCTGGGTCACCCCTTATGTATTATGTACATTTTGACAATAATCGACGATTTCAAATTAGTCGTACGGATAAATGAAATTCCGTACAATAATTTTAATGACTTTATTAATTCAGCTCGACTATTTACAAAAGAAGACTTATGCAATCTTTTTCAAACTATTTTGAAAGTTTTCCGAAATCTGGAACCCTACCGTCTCATCTGCTTATGTACTATATTTAATACGTAATATAATCCAGTTATGGATTATACAGAATAGAATATTTATTTAATTAACAATAATCAGTAATGTTACATTTTTCACAAGAGATCTTTCAACAATATAAAATAATCTCGTATCAGATAACTAACATTATCCTGATATAAAGATCGATAAAGTAATAAAAATTTTATCTAAACAAGGAAATGTTTCCAATTAATGAAAATTAATTACGTAAAAAACGAGTGAAGGGATTATGCTGATACGCTTTGCGTTGGTCGAGTCACTTTGTATAGTGCACGGAATACCAGAGAATGTATTCGTTGAATCGAAAGTGAAATATTACAGTTGTAGGTACCAAGCATTCTATAATTTGTCATTTAAAATAAGTTGAAATATGCTCCCTTCGTACGCTATCTGGTTTCACAAAAAGACAAGATACGAAGTTTGCATTCATCATCGAGATCTAGCGTACAAGGTGTGTCAATAAAACTCCCAGAAGAAATATTTTGGAAACATATCCGGATTTCAAAAAATGACGAAAATATGCGGGTATCCTGATTTTAAATGAGACGCGCAACTTTTAATCCAGTCAACGAATACATGAAAACAGGGTTTGTTTGCAAAAGATCGGGAAGTTTTGAAACTTGGCACATACCTAGATCTTGAGATCCTTAATGATCACCTGATTTTGCGAACACGGCGTCGCGCCGCTCGCGACGCCATATTAGAAAAATGAAGCATGAAATTAGAGAATTAGCCATGTCTTCGTTACCGTACGTTTTACATGATGGATAGAGCTTTTCCGTTAGAATTATGCAAAATTAAACATAATAACAAAAACAATAAACCATGGATAACCAACGACATTGTAAATGAAGGTGTATTTTTGAGGGACTTGTATAAAACCTATAAAACATCGGGTGATAACGAGGTTTATTTAAGATATAATATATTAAAAAAAAATCATCATATTAAAATTGAACAGGCTAAAAAATATTACTATGATTTTAAATTTCTTAATTCGACTAATAAATCAAAATCTGCCTGGCAAATTATCAATAATAGTAATGCCAAACAGGAATTTCCTAAAAACTTTGTTGATTCCGATGGCAACGTTATTAGCAACATGCAAAGCGCTGCAGAGGCTTTCAATAACTTTTTTATTGACTCAATAAAAACATTAACTGATAAAATGTCTTCTATTTTGAACGATAATAAACAATTTTTTAATCATAACACTACTTTTTTGTTACCATTCAGTTCGAGTGAAATGCTGGATATCATAAAAAAAATCTGTCTCCATAAAAAATTCATCTGGCTATGACGATACACCGTGTTCACTTCTTAATAAAGTAGCAGAACTCATTGTTGATCCTTTAACTTTTCTTGTAAACCTATCTTTTACTGAGGGAATATTTCCTGATGTCTTAAAAAATCTGTAATTTTACCAATTCACAAAAGGAATGATAAATCTCTTATCTCAAACTATAGAGGCATTGCTCTCCTATCTGCTTTCTCTAAAACCTTTGAAAAAGCTTATTACGTAAGATTAAACGATTTTATAATTAGACCAAATTTAATATCATCTTATCAGTTTCGTTTTCGGAAAGATTTGTCAACGAAAGATGCTGTTTTATCGCTCTGCAATTACATATTAGACACTTTTGAAAACAAATCTAAATCAGTTTGTTTATTTTTTGATATAACGCGTGCCTTTGACACGGTTTATCATAAGTTACTGCTGGATAAACTTAGTAATTATGGAATTCGTGGTCCAGCCTTAACTTGGGTAGAATCCTATTTAACTCAAAGAACACAATCCGTCGTTTTAAGAAATGCCAGTAATTCAATCTCGTCCAGCTATCTTAAGGTTTCCACAGGTGTTCCGCAAGGCAGTATTTTGGGGCCCTTATTATTTATTTTATTTATTAACAATATCGCGCTTCATATAGAAGATGTCTTTATATCACTTTTTGCCGATGATTCCACCGTCGCGGTAAATTCTAATAGCACAAATGAACTCAGCCTTAAAACTAATAACACCATCAGATCTATGCAAAGCTACTGTATGAGTACCGGTTTAGCGCTTAATAATGTAAAAACAGATTTATCATTTTTCAGTACTAAAAAATTTGATTATAGCATCTTAGTTAAAGTCGATAAACACAGCGTTAAACAAAACAATACCGTGAAATTCCTTGGAGTTTATATGGACTCCCATCTAAATTGGGGTACCCATGTAGACTTTGTTAATAGGAAGCTATCCACTCATTGCTTTGTCTTATGGCAGCTACGCGTTTATGTCAATATTCACATTTTAAAAATGTACTATTATGCGTACGTACAGGCATGTTTAAGTTATTGTATCATCTGCTGGGGCAACTGTTCTCGTTTTAGCGAAGTGTTTAAGCTTAAAAAAAAAATTATACGTACAATGACCTTTAAACCTCTTCGTCACTCGTGCAGATTACTTTACAGAGAATTAGGTATCTTAACTGCTCCTTCTCTTTACATTTTAAACTGTGTAATTCATATAAAAGAACACTCTGAACAGTTCAATGGCAGATATGAGACAAGTCACAGTCTGCGTGAAAATTATAATTTTAACATACCAGTTCACTCTTTATCCACCGTTGCAAAAGGTCCCAAAGTAATGCCGATAAAATTATTTAATAAATTACCTGTTCACATAAAAAAAATAGATAATATTCATCTTTTCAAATGGGAAGTTAAATCGCTTCTACTTAAATATTCTTTTTATTCTGTTCATGAGTACTTAGGCTGCGATCTCGCTAATGCCAGCTAATAAGAGAAATAATATACCTATGATATTGTTTTTGTTTCCCCTGTAGTAAAACTAATTTTTTTGTAATCCCTTGTTTGTTAATTTTCACAAGGTTTGTTTGTTGTTTTACTTTTTTAACTAAATGTTTTGTATTTGTATAAATAGATATTTATGTGAATTGTTACCAATTTTTACCAATTCCTATGGAAATAAAGTTTTATTATTATTATTATTATTTCAATAAAACGTACTGTAAGGAAGATATGGCTAATTCCAAGATGGCGTCGCGACGCCGTGTTCCCAAATCAGGTGATCATTAAGGACTTCAAGATTTAGGTATGTGCCAAGTTTCAAAACTTCCCGACCTTTTGCAAAATGAATTGTATTCATTGACTGGAGTATTTGTTTTTATCTATTAAAAATGCAGTTATTATATTCTGCTGTAATTAATTGCTCTTATTGTCTCAACTTGTTTTTTTAACTTGTTAAAAAAAAATAAAGGATAGAAAATCTATATATAGAATAAAAAATAAATAAATCCTGGGTATAGTTGTGTAAATACATTAATTACACAAAAACCCATTCAGCGACGAGATTCAGAATTATTGACATTACCGATACTAGCTGAAAGATAATAAACATGAAGAAAAACAAAGGTAAAACACACGAAATACGGGCTTCACGTCAACGACTTTTAAAACAAATAGGGGAAACTACAGGTTAATCAAGACAGGGTAAAAAAAGGAGGCGACGATAAAAAATCTCTAAACCTCTATTGCACAAAGCATAAAATCTTTTAAAAAATAGACATTTTTGTATCTAGGGTGCGAAATGCTACTTTAGTGATCGAGAACGAAAGTTTTATTGTCACATTATTCACATTACCTTTCAAAAAAGTTTCAAATGAACTATCGTCTAAGATTTAATGAAATAAAGTTACGGCGATTTTAGTTTTTCAAAAATTAAATATTTTAATCTCAAATTTCTCGAGAACCGTAGGATTTTCGATTTTTTCCATATTTTTAAACAACTTTAAATTTAATTGAAACTAAATTCTCTTTAACGTAGATAATATTTCTATGTTCCTGTCATTCAAACAATTCTTTGTAGCGCAGCCTATCTACCCCTTAAAATATTTGTATAAAGCCATTTATACAGGCTGTCCATTTTATCAGGGCCCTTGAGAATATCTCACTTAATATCGGGGGTACAAAAAAAATTATTTTTACGAAAATTGTGCCGATTTATATAACCTACAAAATGGTTTGAAGACATTTGAAATCCATGGCCTACTATAAGAGTTATGGCGGCATATATCGAAAATGCGGAAAACATCTAGGCCAAATATCTCCGTTATTTGAAGAGATACGAGAAAAATTCTAAGGCGAAAATTTTTTGCAAAACAGTGTTTCAACGAGGTTTTATCTAATTTTTTTAAAAACCGCTGTATTTTGAGATTTACTCTTCAGGCTGTTAAAAAAAATATTTTGAAACGGGCGGGAAATGACGCCATTAAATACAGTATTTTTCTCCCTTTTCAACGTTATATCACATGCCGTATTTATTCATTGGTACTACGTTAGTAATTATAAAAACATTTTTTTAAAACCAACAAATTTTTTTTAACAAGCATTATACTTGCCGTGGAGAAGTATGATTAAATAAAACGATAAAATAATTCAATAAGTTGTTCAAATCTTTGCTATAATAAAACATTAACACAATTAAGAAGAATAAAGTAAATTCAGGTAACAAAAACAAATTAATAATAAAAAGAATGTAGCACACAGAACATTAATATTTATCTAATCCTCAAAATAATTTTCAAGATATCATATCAAGTGTTCAAAGTGTCCACCGCGATTGTATGCACAATGTATGCACAATCGAGCGCGGCGAGGCACTGCATTTAAAACATTACTCAGCATTTCGAGGGTAACTGTAATACATGCCTGTTGAATTCGAGCTTTTAGGCCCTCTACATTTTGCGGTGTCGTCGAAAACACCTTATCTTTAATATACCCCCATAGAAAAAAATCCATTGGGGTTATATCTGGAGAACGAGGGGGCCATCGAATAAATCCATTAGTACCTATCCAATGTTGAGGCAAAATTTCGTCTAAATAATCTAGGCAAATCTGGGAATTGTGGGGAGGAGCTCCATCTTGTTGGAAATATTGAAAGTTGTGTCGATTCTCTATAGGTAGGTCATCTAAGAATTCATTAAATTCATTTCTCAAAAAGTTTAGGTTTAGTTTGACCACTGAGGTGACCATCATAAAAATAAGGACCTATTAAATTGGTGCCTAAAATACCTATCCACACATTTATTGAAAAACAATTTTGAAACCCAGTCGGTCTATGCCAGTGTGTATTTTCAGAAGTCCATTTGTAATGAATATTGCGATTAAAAAATCAATTATTGGAAAAATTTGCCTCGTCGGACCAAAGTATTTTACTACATATTAATGGATCGGCACGTTTCTTTTCCAACAGCCGCCTACAAGTCCTCCTTGGTTTGTCCCCCGCTTGTAAATTGTGAACTTTTTTGGCTTTATAACACCGGTAACCATTTTTCTTTAAAATTTTTCTAGCACTTGTTTTATTTATATGACAAGCAATTTAAATTTCTCTTAATGATATTTCCAAATTTTCTGTATTTTTATTTCTTACATAATTAATCACTCGCTTTACCTTTTTTACATTATCAGTAACACTTGTTCTTTAAAAATGAGCCATTATTTTTCAGTTTCGTAGCTAATTTTCTGAACAGAGTTTTATTCGGCTGTAGTGCTTGTGGAAATCTGTTTCTATATTCTACTTGAGCTAATCCAGAGTTAAAATTGCATTGGCAATATGTAATGAGCATGTTATAAGAATCAATGTGAGTGAAAATCATTTTTGAAAATTCTAAATTCTTAAACGAGTGTGATTGAGTGAGAGTTTAAGTATTAACTGAGATGATTGTAAAAAATTAAATTGTCAAGTTTGTTCATAGCCAACTATTTTAAAATAATTGAAATAATAGTGAAATCATGAAATACAAACAAATGGATATTATACTTAAATTAATTGGTAAAGACATTTTAACTTTCTGAGCAAGGTGTGACGTTTTTATGGAAGACCTCTATACATTGGCATAACTGCGAATACTCTTTCCATAATTGCCCCATATTGCTTTCTTAACTATTATTTTGTTTTTGTTACCTGAATTTACTTTATTCTTCTTAAATGTGTTAATGTTTTATTATAACAAAGATTTGAACAACTTATTGAATTATTTTATCGTTTTATTTAATCATACTTCTCCACGGCAAGTATAATGCTTGATAAAGAAAAATTATTGGTTTTAAAAAATGTTTTTATAATTACTAACGTAGTACCAATGAATAAATATGGCATATGATATATCGTTGAAAAGGGAGGAAAATACTCTATTTAATAGCGCCGAAATTTGCTTGTACCAAATGACTTTTCATAATTTTCATAAACAGCTAAGTGAGAGCAAATATTCCAAATTTCGACGACATCTGAGTTTTAAACGAAATAGAAAATCCCGGTAATTTTTAGGTAGATTTTTCATCTATCTATTGCACAGTGCAGCACGAAATATTGCAGGCATATGCTTTGGGTTCATATCTCGGTTAAATTCAAAGATCGGTCAAATTGCCTTCTTCGATTCAAAATGGCGGCGATTCAAAGTTTTTAAAAAGTTCTCAAAATTATATTTCGAATCAAATATGTACATGGGATACATTGTTGGATAGTGCTCATCTAGCCCTACAATTCGTTTGTAAAGTTTGATATTAATTGGTCGCTATAGCAGTAAAAACTAGATTATTCATGACCCCAAAGTAATTAATTTAGTAAATAAATATAGGATTGTCATAGACAATTTGATATTTTAGTCACCTGTTACTGGGTAAAGTAATTTCGTCGTATTATATTATTACAAATCAATAAAATTCCCGTGTCGGTCGTAGGCAACCTGAATGTAAACATAAAATGTGTTAACCTACTACAGTGTGTCACATGTAAGTCGAAGACAACGCCGATATGTTAGTTATGCTTAGTTAAATTTCTTAACACTGAGCTGTCGGATGCGATCTCGAATCTTTCCCTCAATGCACAAGAAGAAAAGTATTTCCAGTTAAATGATGCACCCGTTCATAATTCATAGTTCACCAATGGTTGAACAAACATTTTCCATTACGGTGGATTGGCAGAAATAGCTTAAGTAGACTCCAGATATTACACACTTAGATTTTTGTTCCTGGGATACTGAAAAAAAACCGCTGCCCAAGAATCACTACTTCCACATCCAGATTTTGTATCCAAGTCTTATGCACTCCCTTCAATAATAGGGCGGGTTCTCCTTTGGTTCTAGTATTCACACCAATTGAATTCTTTACTCCCTTTAATAATAGGTTGGGTGTGGCAAAAAAAATTTTGATACCTAAATTGCAATTTTATAGACTCTTACCTGCTTGCTTTGCCTATTTACCCTTATTTACCCTATTTACCCCCGTGCCCTTCAACGAAATTAGATAATAATATATAGATATAATAATTCCAGATCTCGTTATAATACATAAGTGCACCAAACTTCAAGTCAATATCATAAACGGTTCCAGAGTAAACATGCGCACAAAAAAAGACCAACAGATCGACCGACGGGCAGACCGACAGACATACAGAATTTTTTTCCGCTCAAATTTGAGATCTCGACGTTTCATAACATTTTAAGCCTATTTTACAAAAGAATAGAAAAATGCATTAGAATTGATGATGGGCAAGTTGAAGGAGACTACGTTCGGTTATTAACATTAGTTAATTGTTTCTGTATTCGATTGTTTCAATTTCTATTTAAGTTACGTTAACTTTCTCGTTAGATTTTCGAGTTGATTTAATTTTTGAATAAATAATGTAATGTTGGTTTTATTTATTTTTGAAAATTACTCAACGCCCTAGGTGAAAGAGAAACTACGAGACTAGAATATGAGTGGACTCATAATTTCAAAATTTTTAAAAGTTTTACAAAATGTGACTTTTGCAATGGAACTCTACATGCAGGGTTTACGATTGTCAACAACTTTTTATAACATATGTTTCCAGTACCTCGTATGCGAAACAAAATACCGAAAACTGGCCTTATCTATGAGGTTGCAGTAGGCTACTGGGTTTACAAGTGACAATTGATTTGAACACTTGGAAAAATGCACCTTATGGGGTTCTAGTATTGTACAAAGCTGAAAAGTTCTAGTGCTAAATGTAACTAACATACTGGGCTGTCTTCACTTTATATGCGACACAATATATAACCATAAAAGTTTAATGAAAGAAACTTTATCATTGGGAACCAGTATTCTTATAAAATTTAAGAATTTTCATAAAATTCAAATATTACTGAGGGTATTGAAAATTGAGAGCTAATTTCATACATTTCAACAGTAAACTGCTTGTCTTTGGAAACTTTTGGGAGGACCGACATCATTTAGCGGCTTTCTACAAACGTATTAAAAACATAAAATAATTTCATTAACTTGACATGATGTCTCAATATTAAGTCTTCTCTGTTGACTGTAAAATACTTCTGCTTTACTACAGGCAATAATAAACTGAATTGTCATTGGAATAATAAATATGACTTTAAGCATTTAGCTTCGACAACCTCCTAAAGATCGTTATTCTTTGGGCCCTTTTTGAATTTATTAGACGCCTATGACTACTGTCACAGAAATATAGATTTATAGGTAGTTATATAAACAGCTCTTATGAAAGTCCTGTAGGTTATAAAAAAATTTAAATTGTTACTTGGAGTCCACTAAATATTCCTAAAGGTTTTTGTAATGTGGAAGATAGCAACAATTATTTCATGACTTCATACCAAATTTACAAATTTTACGAAAAGTTGTGTATATAATAAGTAAAAAAAATCTCACACTAGTGGAAATGATGAATTATTAATTAAAATATTACATTTTGGTTTACAGTGGATTTCCGATTTCAAATCATATCATAATATCATGTCATATATCATATCATATCATATCATGTCATGTCATGTCATAATCAAATCACATCACATTACATTATATCATTAGAACTAAAACTTACCGCAGAACACCCGACACTTAGATAGCAATTAATATAGATCCGGCGTTCCACAAGGATCCGTCCTAATACCACCTCTTTTTAAAATAGATTGATTGCAGATATGTCGAGACTTACGCTATTCTCAAAAGTATAGACGAGGAGAATTGCCACGAATACAAAAGCTTGCCTGTTACATTTCTTTAAAAATTTTGAACCGGCTGGTAATTAGAAGTGAAAAAATATATAATATATTTTTTGAATTTAAATTTCTCGCAATGTGATAGCTTCTGTGATTATATAAAATTTTATTATATATTATATAAAAAAATCTTATAAAGTTCGTATCTATTCCATATAGTGTAAACCTTTTCTTATAATGTCATATAACTGTGTTATATCTGAATGCTGATTCCTTGATCTTTCACGTTCAGTTTGTCTAATGTTTGAGGTAAATCTTGTCGTAGAAGAGATGAATGATTATCTGTTGTTATTAACTAATTTGCCATTATTAAAATGGCTTTCAACATGATATATATCAGCATTCCGATTATGAATTTTATCAACACAAGGCTGGAGAAACTTCATCTCGCTTTAGGCGCGGAAGCTATTCAACCTTAGGCGTGTAATGTGTAGCGGATATACCATCTTTTGCAGGGGATGTACAGCTGTCGGTCCCTTGTCTATTAAATATTGGACAAATAAAAGATCCCTACTCTTCGAAAGAGAATAGATCCGGCAAAATTCCTGGTAGGGGGTAGCTATATATACTAATCCATGAATATGTTACAGATAACCGTATGCCTTGCTAACGTGTTAGCAGCACAAGCCGAATGTTGCAAATGCGACTGTCAGGGAGCTTCAAATTCTGTCCTTCACCACTCCCAACTTTACTATATACCGGTCGTGCCATCGCACCAAAGTACTGCCCATGTAGAAGGTCAACATTTAGCAGCCTTGTCACTTGCAAATATCGCTCATATAGCACAAGTGGCACCCAGTCAGCATGCTGACTACCAAAATGCTGGCCAATACGCCGTAGGTGAAGGTGGCACCGAAGAATCATCAGATATTGGAGACAAGGTATTGTTTATTATGTTTTTAAGTTAATATTATCTATTATGTGATTGGTATGAACCGTATTGGATAATACTAAACCATTGAAGGCATCTGATATTTGAGATAGCCATGTGCTCCTTGAATTTAGGTCGAACTATTTGTATATGGCTCCATAATTCCTGAAAGAATTGGAGTTGGAGTATATAGTTGCAAGGCAAACATAATAATAATTTAAAGCCTGGATAATAATGAGGTTTCTTTTAAGGTGAAATCTATGCCATTGAACATTGAACTGTGTACATAATAGAATCTGAAGCAAATGTACAATAGGCATATATCAGAAATCAGATAACAAAGCGGCTCTTAAACCTCTTTAGGCGAGCGGGAGCAACTCCTAAAATGGCCATGACAATCGTAATCGCCAAAAACAGTTTATTCTTATGTTTTCGAGGTCGCTAAATACGAATCCGATGTTATTTAAAAAACATAATGGGGCGTCTATGTTGAAATCAGTAGTAAAAAATGAAGCAAACGCTTATTTATACTTTTTCACTTTCAACTCGCTATATCTCCGGCGGATTTCATGATTTCTTTTTGAAATTTTAACTGCACATTCCTGATAGTAGTAGCAAAAAAATAAGCCCTATCCAACCTTTTTAGAATATTTTATATTCAAATGACGAATTTTTAAAGTTGCACGGACGCATTTTACGAGTGTTCACGTTCTATCGCAAAAGTTGAGTGACGAAGTTTCGAATTTCGAGAAACGAATTGTTTTGAAAGTTTCAGCCCTTAATGCTTTATAGAAAAAAGATATGAATTTTTAAAGTTGAGCGTCCAGTCCGGGTGCCCACGCTTGGCTCGCTAATCACATCGGTATGCGTAAAAAAGCGTTTAGGAGAAAGTAATTGCTTTTATTTACTGGCTTCGTCATTTTAAAATATAAATAGGATACATATGTATGTGTGTGTATATACAGGCTGTCCATTTTATCAGGGCCCTCGAGAATATCTCACTTAATATCGGTCGTACAAAAAAAATTATTTTTACGAAAATTGTGCCGATTTATATAACCTTCAAAATGGTTTAAAGACATTTGAAATCCATGGCCTACTTTAAGAGTTACGGCGGAAAATATCGAAAATGCGGAAAACGTCTAGGCCAAATATCTCCGTTATTTGAAGAGTAAGGGAAAAATTTTAAGACGAAAATTTTTTGCAAAACAGAGTGTTTCAACGAGGTTTTATCTAATTTTTTTCAAAACCGCTGTATTTTGAGATTTACTTTTCAGGCTGTTAAAAAAATTATTTTGAAACGGGCGGGAAATGGCGCCAATAAATAGGGTATTTTTCTCCCTTTTCAACGATATGTCACATGCCATATTTATTCATTGGTACTACGTTAGTAATTATAAAAAGAATTTTTTAAAACCAATAAAATTTTTTTAACAAGCATTATACTTGCCGTGGAGAAGTATGATTAAATAAAACGATAAAATAATTCAATAAGTTGATCAAATCTTTGCTATAATAAAACATTAACACAATTAAGAAGAATAAAGTAAATTCAGGTAACAAAAACAAATTAATAATGAAAAGAATATAGCACACAGAACATTAATATTTATCTAGCCCTCAAAATAATTTTTAAGATATCATATCAAGTGTTCAAAGTGTCCACCGCTATTTCTTATGTACAATCGAGCGCGGCGAGGCACTGCATTTAAAACATTACTCAGCATTTCGGAGGTACCTGTAATACATGCATGTTGAATTCGAACTTTTAGATCCTCTACATTTTGCGGTGTCGTCGAAAACACCTTATCTTTAATATACCCCCATTGAAAAAAATCCATTGGGGTTATATCTGGAGAACGAGGGCGCCATCGAATTAATCCATTGGTACTTATCCAATGTTGAGGCAAAATTTCGTCTAAATAATCTAGGCAAATCTAGGAGTTGTGGGGAGGAGCTCCATCTTGTTGAAAATATTGAAAGTTGTGTCAATTCTCTAAAGGTAGGTCATCTAAGAATTCATTAAATTCATTTCTCAAAAAGTTTAGGTACCTTTGACCACTGAGGTGACCATCACAAAAATAAGGACCTATTAAATTGATGCCTAAAATATTTTCAGAAGTCTATTTGTAATGAATATTGCGGTAAAAAAATTCATTATTGGAAAAATTTGCCTCGTCGGACCAAAGTATTTTACTACATATTAATGGATCGGCACACTTCTTTTGCAACAGCCACCTACAAAAAGTCGTCCTCCTTGGTCTGTCCCCCGCTTGTAAATTGTGAACTTTTTTGGCTTTATAACACCGGTAACCATTTTTCTTTAAAATTTTTCTAGAACTTGTTTTACTTATATGACAAGCAATTTGAATTTCTCTTAATGATGTTTCCAAATTTTCTGTATTTTTATTTCTTACATAATTAATAACTCGGTTTACCTTATTTACATTATCAGTAACACTGCTCAACCTTGTCTTCTTCTTTAAAAATGAACAATTATTTTTCAGTTTCGTAGCTAATTTTCTCAACAGTTTTATTCGGCTGTAGTGTTTGTGGACATCTGTTTCTGTATTCTATGTGAGCTAATCCAGAGTTAAAATTGCATTGGCAAAATGTAACGAACATATTATAATGATCAATATGAGTGAAAATCATTTTTGAGAATTCTAAATTCTTAAACGAGTATGATTGAGTGAGAGTTTAAGTATTAACTGAGATGATCTGTCATTGCCAACTATTTTAAAATAATTGAAATAATAGTGAAATCATGAAATACAAACAAATGGATATTATACTTAAATTAATTGGTAAAGACATTTTAACTTTCTGAGCAAGGAAAGGCTTTTATGGAAGAACTCTAACGAATCATTACAATTACAAACATCACAGCATTTTAAATTAGATGCTACATGGGCAAACAGTTGAGCAAGAATTTTTGCCGCTGCAGGAGCAAAAGTATTTCTGCAACGTTTCTATTGCAGTTAGTGCCTCATAATAATCAATTTTCAATTTTTCTCCTTCCACTAATCATCCACATTTTGCAACGTCTTCGGAAATAATCATCGATTGAGTAGCCTGCTTCCCTTCGTTTAATTGCCAAAGAACTCTTAAAGGATGTTTGAGCATAGCTGGTTTGGACAGAGGAAGTTTATCGATGTTTAAATTTTTTCGATTGCCAAGTTATAACGTATCGAATAGTATCACTGCGATCGGCTTTAGATTTTTTTTTGGGATCATATAAATTTGCTATGAAAAAGCTGACGATTTGTAAGACATTATCTGTGTAGAAATCAGTTATTTCAGCTAAATTTAACAATTCTTCTTTCGACATGTATTTCAAAGTCGCATAGACAGTCTTTTTACCTATATAAAATAATGCTGAATTTGTATCAATATTTTAAAGACGAAGCATTTCCATATTATAGTAACAACTAACAGAAAAAAAAAACTATATGATAACATAAAACTCAATTAATACTTAAACACACAATTTATTAACATTACGTATTAATAATTTCTTATAAATGCTTGTATACGCCTAACCGATGTGATTAGCGCGCGCCAAGCATATGCGCCTGGACTCGACGCTCATATTTGTTTTTTATAAAACATTAAGGGCTGAAACTTTTCAAAAAACTTCCTTATTAGCTATATTTTAATACTAAACAATTCGTTTCTCGAAATTCGAAACTTCTTGAGTGACGAAGTTTCGAATTTTTCGTAAAATGCGTCCGTGCAACTTTAAAAATTCGTCATTTGAATATCAAATATTCTAAGAAGATCGGATACGACTTATTTTTTTGCTAATGCCATCAGGAATATGCAGTTAAAATTTCAAAAAGGAATCATGAAATCCGCCGGAGATATAGCGACTTGAAAGTGAAAAAGTATAAAGAAGCGTTTACTTAATTTTTTACTAAAAAGTCGATTTAGACATAGACACCCCATTTCTTTTTTAAATAACATTGGATTCGTATTCAGTGACATCAAAAACATAGGAATCAACTGGTTTTGGTGATTAGGATTGCATGGTCACATACTGCTATTTTTAAGCCGCTTTTTGGGGGATATCCGCTCGCCTATCTTGCATTATATCGTTGTAACTTCAAATCAATTTGAATTATAGATGTTTCGGGAAAAACAGCAATTTTAATCGAAAATAATTTTTTTCCCGCAAATTTACAAATAATAAAATTTTCTCCTCCATAGTCGATCGATATTCATTCAAGTTGCTCCCTCACCTAATAAGTTAATCATTTTGTTCAGTTCTTTTAAATGTTAATAGTAAAGGTCATAAACACTTACACATTAATATGACAAATAATTGTAAGCCAAACTCTACTACTTACGTATCTGCTGCTCATAGAAGTCGATTTAAAGTCGGAGAATTGACCGGGTATATCGGCTTTCGATTGGTTCGTAAAGAGATTTAACGGAACCTATATTTTGAGCTTGGTATTTAAATACCTTAAGGTAATTTTGGACTGATTCATAAATCGTACCCATGCTCTTATTATCTTATACAGTGTGACCCATTTCAAATGGAAACCTCTCTGTAAAAAATGTATTTATAATCCCATGTTAACGCTTTTTTTTTAAATGATGAACCATCGAAAACTCCACTTTATGACAAAAATTTAGAGATAAATTTCAATTTTCAAAGCCTTCTATGATTTATTTTCAATGTCGAAAATGGACAAATTTGATTAGCGATTTTTTTATTGAAATTTTAACTACAGTAACATCTCAAATGGGTAAATCCCAAGTTTCATGAAAAATATTTAAAAATGACAGAGCTATGACAAAATTAATGTAGGCAGTTGTGCGAACCATTTTGAATGGAAACACCCCTGTAAAAAACGTGTCTATTATCTGATTTTGACGGGACTTTTTTTAAATGATACACCATCCAAAAACTCCACTTTATGACAAAAATTTAGAGATAAATTTCAATTTTCAAGGCTTTCTATGATTTATTTTCAATATCGAAAATGGACAAATTTGATTAGCGATTTTTTTATTAAAATTTTAACTACACCACTGGATTCAGTAACCTCTCAAATGGGCAAATCCCAAGTTCCATGAAGAAATATTGAAAAATGACAGATTTATGACAAAATCAATGTAGGCTCATAGTAACTTTTACTTGATTTTTTCTAAAAATCGAAGTAGCCCATGAAAAATAAACAAAAGAAAGATAAATCAAGTGAATAGTTTTAATAAATATAACATTTTTATTGAGTAATGCCAGATAATAAAAGGGTGCCATGGAAAACAAATTTTATAGTCAAACGTCAAATCTTTAAAATTCGCATATTCATTGTTATTGAATTATAAGATTAATCGATAGTTATTATCAAGTATTAGTTTATTAGTTTGTAGTTAATTATGGTTAATCTAAATGTACAGGAAAAATTGGGCTTGTGCGCCTTAGAGGAGATAATGACAGAACTTTGAAAGAAGTACGCGAGATATTCAACAGGCATCCGAATAGGCCCAACATTGCTCAAAGTACTGTTTATAAAATAAACAAAATTTTTAATAGAAGAACCAGGTACGAGCAGACAGTTTTAAATTATTTTAACAACAATCCAAACGCCAGTGTAAGAGTAGCTAGCTTAGATTTGAATTTACCTAGAGAAAATATTCACGGATGCCTTAAGAAGAATTTAGTAAAACCATTCAAACCCAAATTTTTACACACTTTGGAACCTGGTGATGATAACAGACGGATGGAGTTTTCCTTGTGGGCTCAAGGAGAGTATCTTAATAACAGAAATTTTAATAAAAATATTTTATTCAGCGATGAAGCAACTTTTACAACAAACGGGGTAGTATCGTCACAAAATTCTAGGTTTTGGGCTATAGAAAACCCACAGTTTGTCATTAATTGTAAAAGACAATATTCCCAAAAAGTTAATGTTTGGTGTGGGTTGGTCAATGAAACAATCATTGGCCCTTTCTTTTTTGAAGGTAATATGAATAGCATGCAGTTTTTACAGTTCCTAAGAAATGAATTTTGGAATATTCTACATGAACTTCCAATACAAGAAAGAGTAAATCTACATTTTCAATTAGATGGAAGCCCTGTCCAATGCCAGAGTGGTTACCAGATGGCTGAATGCTAACTTTCCTAATCGATGGATAGGTCGTGAATGGCCACCCCGATCCCCGGACTTAACACCACTGGACTTCTTTTTATGGGGTTTAATAAAATCTAAAGTTTACAGGTCACGCCCGAGTAATAAAGAAGATTTGTGTGCAAGAATAAGACAAGCTTGTGCAGAAGTTACCCCGCAACAATTACAGAATGTCGTAAAAAATGTTAAAAAACGATTCGACAAGTGCATCGAAATAAACGGCGGCCTTGTAGAGGCTACAGAAATTGAAGAAGTTTTAGTGTAATATTGTACAATGTGTTATTTTTTTATTTAATAGGTATCTAATTATTATTACTTTTAATTGTTCATACTTATGTTCTTAAGTCCAATATGATTAAGTTTGTTTAAATGACAATATTTATTAAAACTACTCACTTAATTTTTCTTTCTTTTGTTTATTTTTCATGGGCTACTTCGATTTTTAGAAAAAATCAAGTAAAAGTTACTATGAGCCTACATTAATTTTGTCATAAATCTGTCATTTTTCAATATTTTTTCATGAAACTTGGGATTTACCCATTTGAGAGGTTAAAATTTCAATAAAAAAATCGCTAATCAAATTTGTCCATTTTCGACATTGAAAATAAATCATAGGAGGCTTTGAAAATTGAAATTTGTCTCTAAATTTTTTTGCCATAAAGTGAGTTTTCGATGGTTTATCATTTAAAAAAAAAGCGTTAACATAGGATTATAAATACATTTTTTACAGAGAGGTTTCCATTTGAAATTGGTCACACTGTATATACTAATTTGGTTTGGCGTGAAAAACTGTTGAAGTTGTTGAATAACTTACAAAATTTTTCAGATACGAGGTATCGCAGGAAAAGTGGACTATCAAAGAGGCGAACAACAATCATATAGCTATGGAGAATCTGGACACATGGATGCATCTGACTCATCCAATATTGGCGTTTCGCAAAAACAACTTTCTAAGGTGTCTACACATCTAGACACACATTACATAAATATAGAAAAACAGATAGTTTCCGAGGAGAATTCTATTAAGGATAGCGATCACTTGGGAGATGAAAAGGGTAAAATGTCATTCATTTCATTTCATAAATAGGTATATCATATACCATATTTTGTTTGTACCCTTAGTATTTCCTTATTAAAAATAAGGGAACCCAGTTACTACAAATTTTAGTTTTTAAGAGCTCGTTGAAACAATAATTAAATTTTTTCAAAAAAATATGATAATAAATATTATTTAAGAAAATGTGCAGTGCAAAACAAATTGATTGCAATAAGTCCTAGCAAAAGAATATTGCTGGCATATTTATTATATTATTTTATTTTTCAGACCATCACCATCATGGCAAAGACGACTATTACAAATTCGAATACGCGGTAAATGACAAAAAAACTCACGACATCAAAAGGCATAAAGAGGAAAAAAAGGGAGATGTAGTCCAAGGTGAATACTCCCTTGTAGAAGATGACGGAAACGTAAGAACAGTCAAGTATTATGCTGATTGGAAAACTGGTTTTCACGCCCAGGTTCATAATTCTAAAAAGACAGTTTTAGGCTGATAATCTGCAAGGGAATTAATTTTTCTTAGTGTTCTCCCTTGGTATGTTACCATTTCTTTTACTGTTACAGTATCTTATCCCCACTAGTCTAACATAAAAATGTACTGTATATCATTACTGACCTGACAAACTTCCATGTGATACCGTGTTTATTTTGTTAACAATAAAATATTTTAAAAATCTATAGGCACCCATTTCATTTTGTCTCAGAAAATTCGGGCGACAGGGAAAATCTTCTGTTAGCAATTTTTCATAAATTGATGAGTTAATAATTAAGAATATACAAAATAAAAAAAATACGCAGTGTATTACAGAAATATTACCATCTGACACCTTTACGTCAAACTAACGGGTGTTTTTGACAAATAACATAATTAAAAATAATGTATATCGCCGAATTATCGGAAACTTAATATGTTTTATTTTTCAAAGTATTACCTAAATCATATCGCAGAATTTTCATATTCATTCCCTAATGAAATTAAAAAAAAAATGAACTAATAAACGTCGTGGCGTTGAAGTTATTTAACCAGAAAGAAAAGGGGCTTGTACTGGCCGAGTTTTATAGGAAGCCATTTCAGATTGATATTTCATGATTGCCGGCCACTTTCTATATACGATATATTAGGTTCTGATTGCTGATTAATATGTCCATAAACTTTCTCTGAAATATAACTACGTATTTTGTAGATTTATAAATTAATTACTGTAGTTAAAAATGTTACGCCTTTTCTTTCGTAAAGTTGTTTTATTTTATTATTTACTTTTGTCGGAGGAATGTCCACTTTTTTAAAAATTTTACGTAACATATTCAGGGGTGTGGTGTGATGAATTCTTATATTTTAGTAAACTTCTCAGTTTAAGGAAGTTTGGCATTGTTAGTGCTAATTTGATTATCTAGAATTTGTTTTTTCAACAACATTATTATTAATACTCAACAATATAACAGCATCTCGTTTTAATTAATTTTTGTAACCTCTACGAGGCCGCCGTTTATTTCGATGCACTTATCGAATCGTTTATAAATATTTTTTACGATATTCTGTAATCGTTGCCGGGTAACTTCTTCACAAGCTTCTCTAATTCTTGCACATAGCTCTTCAATCCGAGCGTGACTTGTAGACCTTCAATTTTGTTAAACCCCATAAAAAGATGTCCAGCGGTGTTAAATCTGGAGACCGAGGTGGCCATCCAAATAGCGGGCTGCTTCGACATTTCCACAGATTAGAAAGGATTGATTGATTTTGTACTAGAACCTCTTTGATAAATTTTTTCTCGTTATTATCAATATCCTGAAGCCTTTGTTGATAGAGATTTCATAAATGTTGAAAATAGGGACAATCAGGTACGACAAAAACCTGAACGTCATTATACAGCAATAATTCCTTATGTATACGGACTATCGGAAAAGCTACGCCGTATAGGTGACAAATTTGATGTTAGGACGATATTTCAAACGGGGAACACTTTAAGATCTATTTTAACAAAAACAAAACCGATAAACAGGGAGCAGAATTCAAAAAACTGTATTTACAATATCCCGTGCGAATGTGATAAATGTTATGTGGGTGAGTCATCCAGACCTTTCAGTGTGAGGTTGGATGAGCACAAGAATTACATTAGAAAGAATGAAATTCAGAAATCAAAGATTTGTGAACATGCTTGGGAAAACGGACATAGAATAAACTGGGACTCGGCAAAAATTTTAACAAAAGAAACAGATACCAAAAAAAGAAAAATTAAAGAATCAGCAATAATCTTATTAAATGAAGATAAGTGCGCATCGAATTGTTCTGTAGATATTTGTACAACCTGGCTACCAATGTTAAAAGAAGAACTTAACAAACTCAACATTATCTAAAAAATATCATCAGTTCTATGTTCTGTGTAAGTAGTAAGTATCTATGGAAATAACATAAACAGAATCTTAAAGCTGTGTATTTGACATACACAGCAAAATAAGAGTTCTTCAAAAAATAGCTTTGAAAACGGAAAGAGATTACTTTCCGAAACGTCAGCAAAATACATTATTTTTGTGTTTATTCCGATTTATATTATTTGCAAAACATAACCTCTGACTTTTCCTTTGGCGTAAACGTCACGGGCGCAGAGGCTTTTTTTCCAATAATTCTATTATTTTGTAGATTCGGTGATTTGTTTTGAAGAGGATAATAGTACATGTGGTAGAAAACCCAAATAATAGGAAAGAATATTCGTAGAATGCCACAAATAACTTTCAGACAATACTAAAAATATTATGTTTTAATATTCCGCCCTCTAAAAGCACATTTGAACCATGTTATTTGAGTTTAATTTTATTTTATTTTTCCTTTCACTTTGCATTTTTAATAATGTCTACAAAAACGTTATTACTTAAAAACCTTCGATAAAATTTAGTACAGTCCCGTTTTTGGGGTGGTGAATCCAGTGGCGTGCATAGATTAAAAAAAAAATCGCTAATATGAATCATTATGTATATATATTCTAAATGTCAAAATAGTTGGTTCATAAACACAGAAGCTACAAGCTGAGGCGAATTTCGTGGCCATCCGGTATGTTAGTGGGACAGTGTTGCCATTTTCTTGAAATTAAATAATGACAATGGAAAAATCGATGAGAGAAAATTCCCACAAAAATGTCTATGCTCTTTGTCTGAAATAAAAGCGCCTCAACATTGAATCTGAAAATATGTAAAATTCGATAGTTACTATGTAGCTTTGAATACAAACTGTACGTAATAATTATAATTATAATTTCATTACAAATTTTTTACCTATTTAGTTTTTGATATCATTATTAATTTGCTCCACCTATAATCATCTAATCAATGAATATGCATAATTAACCTAATTCTCAGAAAAATATCGACAAAATTTATTTTTAGAATCGAGTAGGTGGGTTGACATTGATATAATACAAAAGTGTATATACAATATGTCTTACAACTTTCTTTAACATAAGGATATTATATCACTTCTGTAATCTGTATATGGATAAATATCTACAGACAGTTAACATTTAGTGAAATACGGAAAGGTAATAATGCTGACGTAAAATTGTAATAATTTTTAATAAAACATGTCTCCTTAAAACTTATTAATCGCGTAGTACGTGTGGCAGTAAAAGCTGTATTGATTTTAATAAAAAGAAATATAAAAAAATTGAATGGTTCTTTTATGTTTCTACAGGGTGTCCCACGACGAACTGCGGCGATCGATATCTCGAAAAGTAGACATCGGAAAATTTTGAACATTTGGTAGTAAACTAATGCTGATGGGGGCAACTCGGCTAAAATATTTTCAAGATGGTGGCACTTCCGGTTATACCGGAAGTCGATACCAACTTGCTTATTTTAAATGGGACACCCTATATATTATTACATTTTTGGATTATACGCAAAATTCTAGGCCGATTTTGTGTATCATGTCCTATACCTAGGTCTCTCCGTTTTTGAGACATTTCAATTTTTATGTCAAAAATGACGTTTGCGGGCCCTAAAAGAATTATCAATTTTTCCTATAAGGAAGCCTTTATTATCTAATTTGGGTTCGATTCTTTGTTGAAAAAGACCTCCTTTAATAAAGTTTTTATAATATTTTGATAAGTATTAATACAGAGTGTTCAAAAAATAAGAATAAAGATGAAATTGAGAGAACTGTCAAAAATAAAATTTTTCAAATGGAAACCCCCAATTCTTATAATCTTATCTTATTCGCCATTAAAAATAAGGGTAAGTTTGTATATGGATGTCTATTCCGAAAATTTTTAGTTTTCGAGATATTCCCAATTCAATATTTCAATATGGGTATTTTGTTATAGATATTAAGTTAAATTACTCTTAGTTGGCTATGACGGCGTTGAGTGCTAAACAAATGTATGTAGCTGTCACTTACCATTTGACAAATATCAATTATCATGCCGCGGCGCTTAAATTATACGCACGAGGATTACTTAAATTTGTTTATAATCTATGGAGAATGTAACAAAGTTTTATCAAGAACGTGTGAAATATTTGCTAATAGATATCCAGATAAACAAAAACCGTCTCCGAACAGTATTAAACGAATAATGGAGAATTTCAAAAATTTTGGCACCGTTAAGGCAACAGTTCATAAAATAAAACCAATTGTCGATGATGAAAATATCGAAATTGCTATTTTGGGATATTTTGCGGCATATCCTTTGACATCCTTAAGACAAGTGGCCTTCTTTTGAAGCAAAAATTCCATCCCTATTCCATTTCTATGGTTCAACACCTAAAGGACACCGATTTGACCAGAAGAGTTCATTTTTGCGAATTTATTTTAACAATGTTACAAGGCGACTTTCGATTTTTGGACAACATAATTTGGACTGACGTGGCAAAATTTACGAAAAATGGACTTTTCAACAGATATAATTCCCACTTTTGGTGTGATTCAAATCCCCATGCCGTGAGATTGCGAAATTATCAAGAAATCTGGCAATTTAATGTGTACTGTGCTGTGAGAAATGATGGAGTCGTAAAACTTAATTTTTATGAAGAAAACTTAAATGGTAATGAATTAATACTTAAATAGTTTTTGTTTTTCAAATTACGTATCAACTTTTTTTTAGGTGAAAGATATTTGAATATAATACAAGATTTAGATAATCAGTATTTGAACAATTTACCGCTAGCTGAACATAGGCAAATATTTTACCAACACGATGACGCGCCACCACACAGCAGCTTCATAGTTAACAACTTCTTGGAAGAAACTTTTTACGATAAGTGGAT
Source organism: Leptura quadrifasciata (assembly GCA_963675555.1). NCBI lineage: Eukaryota > Metazoa > Arthropoda > Insecta > Coleoptera > Cerambycidae > Leptura > Leptura quadrifasciata. The sequence continues at coordinate 8,864,504 of OY776676.1, forward strand.
TGCTAACAATGGACCTTTTCTGTGGCCTCCCCGTTCTCCTGATCTGTCTGTCTTAGACTATTTTATATGGGGAACAATAAAACATAAGGTTTATTTTAATCCAGTCACAACAATGGAAGATTGTCAGGCAAGAGTAAGGAATGCTTTTGAAAGATTATCTCCAGGTTCTATTAGAGCGGCCACCCATGACGAACTAATCAAGAGGTGCGAAAAATGTTTGGAAGTTCAGGGTGGACACTTTGAACACTTATTAAATATTTTCCTGAGTATAAGTAGTTATATTGTTTTGTATCTAAGTTACATTTGTTTAATTATTTTATGAACTGTTGCAGTGCCAAATTTTTTGAAATTCTCCATTATTCATTAAATACTGTTCGGTGACGGTTTTTGTTTCTCTGGATATCTATTAGCAAATATTTCACATGTTTTTGATAAAATTTTGTAACATTCTCCATAGATTATAAACAAATGTGTGTGCATAATTTAAGCGCCCCAGCATGATAATTAATGCTTATCAATTGGTAAGTGACAGCTACATACATTTGTTTAGCATTCAACGCCGTCATAGCCAACTAAGAGTAATTTAACTTAATATCCATAACAAAATACCCATATAGAAATATTGAATTGGGAATATCTCGAAAACTAAAAATTTTCGGAATAGATATCCATATACAAACTTACCCTTATTTTTAACGACGAATAATATAAGATTATAAAAATTGGGGATTTCCATTTGAAAAAATTGATTTTTGACAGTTTTCTCAATTTCATCTTTATTCTTATTTTTTGAACACTCTGTATTAATACTTATCAAAATATTATAAAAACTCTATTAAAGGAGGTCTTTTTCAACAAAGAATCGAACCCAAATTAGATAATAAAGGCTTTCTTATAGGAAAAATTGATAATTCTTTTAGGGCCCGCAAACGTCATTTTTGACATAAAAATTCAAATATCTCAAAAACGGGGAGACCTAGGTATAGGATATGATACACAAAATCGGCCTATAATTTTGCGTGCAATCCAAAAATGTAATAATATATAGGGTGTCCCATTTAAAATAAGCAAGTTGGTTTCGACTTCCGGTATAACCGGAAGTGCCACCACCTTGAAAATATTTTAGCCGAGTTGCCCCCATCGACATTAGTTTACTACCAAATTTTCAAAATTTTCCGATGTCTACTTTTCGAGATAACGATCGCCGCAGTTCGTCGTGGGACACCCTGTATAAATATGTTATATTCTTTAACAAAATAATGAGCTAGGTGTGTAAATGAGACTAACTTTTCCAAATATTTGAAAACTAAAAAAAATAAATAGTTTTATTGATACAATTACAAATTAATTCAGTAACGACCCATACGATATGAATATCAGAATCCTAAACTCTACCAAACACATTATTTTCGTACTCCTAATAAAATTAATAAATCTGTGTATCTAAATTAATGTATTTCCTCAGATTTTAAAATTGTCAAAAGTTGTAACTTTATACAAGAATGGCAATGGCACTATTGACGATCCAGCCAACCACAGGCATATGGTAATTTTTTCCTGTTTTTTGTAAAAATTCTAGAACTTGTATCTTTTCAACCATTTCCAGTTTTGTTTTACAGCGGGAAAAAGCACAACGTTAGCCATAAATTCTCTAGTAGACTTGATAAATAAAGATTTTGAGGACAGGGAATTTCTCCACGTTCAGTTCCTAGATTTGAGTAAAGCTTTTGACTGTGTTTCCCGTAATATTCTAATAAATAAACTAACATTTTATAAATTCTCAATAAATAGTCAGTCTTCTAAATTCATATCTTGAAGATAGATTCTAGTATGTACAGTACCAAAACATGAAATCGAACTTAATTGATACAAATATTGAGGTACCGCAAGGTTCAGTATTGGGCCCAATACTGTTCTTTATCTACATAAATGATTTACCCACCTGTACATCTGTACCTGATTTTTACTCTCTTCACGTCTGTAAAAAAATTTCCAGCATTTTTTTTTGCTACGCAGCCTGGCGAGTATTGTTTCATAGTCAACCTTACTAAGAGCCTAACATGGACTCATTCACTTAGCATTTTTATATGCAATTCTAGTAGTAGTAGTAGACACTCTGCGCATACCAAGAACATTTTCTCGATGCAAAAAGAAATCAGATCAGAGTTATTGCAGGCCTAGGATACAGAAACGATTCTAAGGACGTCTTTAAGGAATTATACATTTTATCATTGCCCCGCACATACATATTACATCGTCTCATTTATATCAAAGAAAACCAGGATACATACACGAGACGAGATCTGCTCCACAACCATGCAACCAGGAACAATCAAACATTAAACCATAATTTTTTACTTCTAACCAAGTTAATATGAAATAAATGTTTCAATGTATTGCCGGATAACATACAAAGACTAGAATATAATCGTTTTAAAACTGCAATAAAAAAATATTTACTAGATAATGCCTTTTATGATATCAATGGTTACTTGTCTTCTGATTTGACATGTATTACCATATGAAATTGTTCTTTACCTTGGTTATTGTAGTAGTGTACTATTTGTTTTATTTGCTTTACTATTTATTATCTAATTGTTTTAATTCTTTTATTGTATAGTCACCTTGCCATTGTATGTTTTTATGACCTGTGTAAATACTAATATGTATAATGCACCAATAAAGATCTATTTATCTATCCAACAATATAGGTATAGATAGATATAAGATGAACCCGCCATGTGGTTTCGTTGACCTGGACAAAGCTTTCGATAGGGCGAGCCCTATGGCGCTGAAAAAAGTAAATGTTTTATCGATTGACTACCGAAAATTGACAGAGGTATCTGAAAGGTCAAAGAATTTTATCATAGTAAGATTTTTAAAATATGCCGTTTTAAAAATGTCGATGAAATAACTGTTCTAAAACATCTCTCAAAAACTGTTGGAGCTACTGGTGTCGATCTTCAATTTATGGAATTATGTTGTCCTCATTTATTACCTAATGTGACCCACACAATACATTTTTGTATTGGTGGTTAGAAACTTGCAAATCTAATACCAAAATTGATAATTCACAAACTGTCACAGGTCTTAGATCTTTAATATACTCCTTGTCCTCTTTAAGCTCAAAGAACATCTGGATTCTAATGGGAGTAATCACACTAGTTTTTGTTCAGATTAAGCTAATGTATGGTGCTTTGCTTAATGTTTATAGATGACATTATTACGGATTGTGATAATGACTATATTACAGTATTAGTTCTTCATACGTGTATGTGTTTAATGTGGAGAGAGAGAGAGGGGGGGGGGGGATTTATTTCACGATTCATATAGACAAAAGATGGCTGCCAACTTGGCCAGGTAGTTCAGGGTTCGATTCCCGGTCGTGGCAGTGGAAAATAATGATGCGGGAGTTTTCCACTATACACGGATATTGAATGTGCGGTGTTATTTATTTACTTACTTGCGGTGTTATTTATTTATTTAAAGCAGAACCCGAAGTCCCAAAATATTTTTTGAAGTTGCGTCTTGTACTGCAGATTGTAGCATGTATGGGGTGTTTTAAACTGTCACAGAGAAAAATTGTTACCAATTTTAAAAATATTATGAAAGTTAGGATTTTAAAGAAATTAGAATTATTAATTTAATATCAAAGCTCAATTGTGTTCCTTTCGAGTTTCTCTGTAACATTCATATGCTTTTTTTCATTTTTGGGCTCATTTCGAGAAGGTCCGCTAACAACAAACAACAGAAATTAGACAACATAATGCCATATACTTTGAGTAAAACACATCCTATCGTACGAGACGTTACCGATCTTCCAGTAACCCTTGTAGCCAAATTTTAACCAACTATAACTCCCACTTACCCTATCCACTTTTACTGATATTTCATACCTTTGAATCTTTAAATCTGTTCTGTCCCCCTCTCCTTTTCGATTTGTTTCCTTTTTGTTCCGTTTGTTTCTTATTTCCTTTTTGTACATTTTTGTCTCTTTATTAATTTTTCACCAACATTCTAACAAGAACCAAAATAGGAAAACCAAAATTATTGAAATCAAATTTTAGACCAGCCTATTAGCAGCCCGGCATTTTCACACCTTGCGGAAGGCTCCTCGTTTATGTTAATATGTCTGCGTCAGTACCAAAATTTAAAAAAGTGATAAAGTGAAATTTTAAAAAAATATAGTTTTTAACGCCTTTTTTAATTTGTTTGTTAACATAAGGAGTTTAGGTTTAAGTTTTAATTGTTTTTAGCCCAGCCAGACCTAATCCGTCCGACCCTGCAATCCGCCACCACGAATTACGCGGTGGTTGTATGACTGGTGGTCGAGAGGTAAGCGCGCTTGCCTCTCACCCAAAAGTCCCGGGTTCGACTCCCCGTCGTGGCAGTGGAAAATACTGTGAGAGGGATTTTTCCACTATACACGTATATTGGGTGTGTATTCCTTGTCTCTAAATGTATAGTCCCCTCCCACACAAGACTCTTCTAGAACCTTCCGGGATAAAGGAGGTCGTAATTACCTGTGCTGTTGCATGGTTGGTCCCGGAGTGAGTTCTGGGGAGGCAATTATTTAAATTCTAAGCTAAATAAAGAATCGTTGTTGAGGCTAGCAACCGAGGAGTGCCGAGTTCGAATCCTGGCTAGGGTATGGATGTTTAGTAGCGTTTTTCATGCGTTACCGAGTTGGTAGCAGCGGATTAGACGAGGTCATGTGAGAGATAAGACGGCTAGTCGTTGCACCACTCCTGAGTTCAAGTCTCAGCTGCGGCAGATGGCAATGTCGTAGGGAATGGTCGTTCTATAATTGTCTATGTGTACAGCTATGTAATTGAGAACACCGTTCCTATAGAGCGGTGCTTAGTAAAATAAAAAAATGTTATCCTCGCTTTTCTTACACACGTAATTTCCACCAATTTTTCTTGCACATTGAACAGCGAAAATCTCTGAATTTTAATGGCAACGTCACCCAAATCCATCTGATATAAGGGATATTTTTAATACTGAAATCCTACAAAAGCAGTGGTACATATTGGTGTTGAAAATAAATAAAACCACTTTCTCTTTTTAATTGTATAATTGAAATTTTCCTCATTGTCCATACATACGCACATTTATGTTGATTTTACATACATACAGACATACAGGAAATTCTTATTCTAGAAAAATTGTAAATCAGGGAAAAATTTAATTCATCAGGAAAATAAGTACAGTTTGCCAGACCGATAAAAATGTGAGTATGCTCTGCTAGAGAAAATACTTTAAATTCGTTTCTTTTGATTTTGGCACTTTCTTTTTCTGACAAGTGAATCGGCAAACTTTACGTTATTTTCGTTATTATTATGCATCGATCGTTAATAAAATTTGCTCTAAATTGTGAAAAAGGTAAGGAATAAATAAAATAGTCTTAGATCTATATGTTGATACGATGAAAATTAAAAAATACTACACAGACATATACAAACGAAATTTACAACAAATTTAATAAAAATATACTTAGATGAACAAATAAATTAAATTATACGTAATAATGTACAAACAACTAGGATATATTGAGCAACTTGGCCTTTAAAATTAAAACGCACCAAGTTTTTAAAAAATAGAATAAGTTTTGGTAACTGAATTGTGCGATGTAACATCCTTGTTGTCGACAGCAGAATTTGACATTTTTTATGTGTTTGGATATTCTTTTGTAAACATACCTAGTTCGTTAATAAAATATGTTAACTCAGTAGTTATGTAAGCCCTATTAAAGCTAAAGAGAACTTGAATAATTTGAATACCAAATATATTGTCATTATACATATGCTCTCTATGCCATGAAAGATAAAATTAGTAAATTATGGGTACTTAACAAACAGTTTCAAGAGAATTGCAAAAAATGATATAACGTTAGCATCAATCTTATGCAGAAGAGTGGGAATCAATTATATTTGAAACAATATATTTCATTTTTGGACTCTGAATGTTACATTGTTACCTTAAATCAAACTGGACTAGGTTGCGACATTCATTTTCATTTCAACACTTTAGAGCTGGATGGTACTACTTCCAAGGCATAGAAATATTAACTAATTAAGTGACACCAATTTCTTTTTAACTATCTTTAATTGATACATTTATTACACTGTATATTATATCGATGGAAAAGTAAAAAAAAATTATAATCAAATTAAATCATTGAACAAAAAATAAGTCATTTTAAAATTATTTTAATATAATTTTATGCCTCCCATTATGCTACCAATATATTAAGAATTTAAAATCACCCTTCGTTATAATAATAAATAAAAAGCCATTGATTATTTTGGCGCTGAATGTGGGGCATAACCTCTAAAACGAACCTTGCGTATTTTGAACTTGTACCGAAAACAGCAGATTGTAACAATTTCATTACTTAAAATAACTTCTTTGCTTGGGCATTTAGATAATCGGTTTAAATTTGGTGTCTAAATTAACATATTTTATTAATTACAGTGTCTATGACATAATTATTAATATTAAATTATTAAACTATTATGTATTTCTTTAAAAATACATATCTATTTCATTAAAACTACATACGGATCAACTATTACTAAATTTTATATATTCAATAATAATGGTGAGACAATGTATCTAGTCCCTTTTTCTTTCTACTGATTCACGTGATTGCATTAAATTACATTAAGGTTTTGTAAAAGTCAAACCATTTTAATGGTAAATAAATTTATATTTAAATATTAACAAATCATTACTATATAGGAATATGTTATTTGAGATCTAAACTTATTGTGAATTAATGTGCTTTTATAGAAATTTGCAATTTACCAATCATTAAGTGAACACAGATATGATTATGAGAGTAAATATCATAACATTCATTACTAAGTAGAACAGTTAGCACCTTCTCAAAGTAACAATGTGAGATATTTTCACTTTTGGATGAATATAATAAAAATATGAACTAAGTGAGGAGCGTTGTATCAAGAAGGCCCAGAAAGACGAGTTAGGGACACATGCCGTCAGAGAACAATAGAATGTTAGAATTGCCTCTTCAACCTTTAATAAACAGTGTTAATATCTCGCAACCAGTCACTAATCAATGGTTTGCAAAGAAAAGAAAATCAACACAATGAGAAATTCCATCGAATAAAATATTTTGGATTCCTTCGATGGCAAAGTAGTCACTAAAAGTCACCAAACATTTCCCAAAACTCAAATTTCGCCGGATTTCTATAAGACTTGGTGATTGGGAATTTTTGAGGTCGCTAATTTCGAATCTAATGCAAATAATTAAAAATTAATAATAGTGGATACGGATGGCGGCCATAAATACATCCTTTAACACACCCATCGTTACCTATCTGAAGTATAATTAGATTTGCGTTATTTCACAAAAAGGTTCATTTCTAAAAATATACACCAGGAGAGTCACAGACAATTTTTCTTGAGAAAGGTTCTTATTAATCTCGAGTTAGTTGTAGTAAAAACTGATGTGCCAACGAAATAAATTACACATTATGAATGATACAAATACATGTTATGCTAATTTTGGGACAGAATGAGAGTAAAATCAATGTTTAACCTAAAACAAATTTAGAAGAAGCCTATTGAACCAGATTGTGTTTCTAAATAGGTAATTTTTAACTGGATAATAATCCCCCTATCTATAATTCCAATGGCCTAGCTACCCCAAATTCACCCTTAATGTACAATTTTTCAGAAATTCTTAAACTTCTTCAGAAACATTTATCGACAAACACACTGACTATATTCACGTGCAGATTTTTAAAAGTAACATATCGAAAGTGGGATGTTATATTTCTGATTTTCCGTTGAACTAGTTTATTTCTTATATCTTGAGGACCGTATTAGCTCTAACTCGTCTTTGAATAACAACTATATCAATATCGATCAATTGAAAATTTTATGCAAGAATTTTTTTCCGAAACCTTACATGTTTCGGAAAAAAATTCAGTATGCCGAAAAATTATACCTTATGGTAGTTTTAGAGTAGTTAGGCCATTACAGTTATAAGAGATTTCCAGTCCATTAAAATAGCCCATTTATGAATGCAATCCCGCTAAAATCATCTTAATTCAAATTAATGTCAGATTCCTGTCAAAATTCACTTAACTCATTGGCCATATCACGTATGTATGAGACTCTGAATGTAAGCCACATCTAAAAGAACTTGAGTAGTATGGCTGATGTGCATTTCAAAAAGCTACTACAGAAAAATATGCTAGATATAAGTTAGAGACACAAATGCTGTTTTTTAAAGATTGGGGCCTCAATAGGTAAAAGAAAAATGACAATTTGGTAACTTAATATTTTTACACTTTACTTCCACAAACAGATCAAAATTACTATGGATTTTTAGCGAAAGAAATTTTATGAACATTCCCCCATACTACAGTTTATTAATACAGCAATTTTACCCTTTTAATATATTTTTTAAGACTAATACTAAACTTAGTTTCCAATAGTAATATATATCTGATGGTAATAACATTCAAGAAGTAAATCATCAATTTAAATTCCGGAATGATTTGTATATTAATTACACTACACACATATTATGGCACTTATGTCAAAGGTATTTAATAAAAAATATATTTCGATATTCCTTCTTGTGCACAGGTTTATATAATAATAATAATAATAAAATAAATATAAATAATATCAGTTGTAGGAAACAAAGTTCTAAGAGATGAAAACAAAGATAATATTGGTGAATGGTAAAATAAAAATTTCTTTACAAGCACATTTTCATAGACTTTTTACTCAATAACGAAATATTACTCTATGTATGCAATAAAAATTATTCTACAAAGATTTGCAAATATGCATATACATTCTAAAAGTACATAAGAATGATTTATATGCCCTGTATTACTGAGTTATTTTTGGTACAACATGAGTCCATCTTTTAAAAATGATTTAAATTATTATTAATTCTTTTTAATCTTAGATTACAATTTTTAAACAATACGCATCTTAGATTTGGGGAAATTAATATTAAACAGTGACAATTCAGTCAAGATAGTCACAAATATTTAACAATTATTTTAATAACCGTATATAATTAACAATTCGTTTTCACAACAGTCCATTGTATGATTCAAGCACATCAGTGATTTTTAAATATACCTAAATACACTAACTATTAGTTTCGAGCAAATTGCTAACATAACGAGGTACAAATAAAATACTTTCGTCTTATTTATCACGAATATATTTACGAAAAGTTTTTTTTATAGCATCTTGTTGATATTATAAAATTCATGAACCAAAAATCTGGAAGTTCACTGAGGGGGGGGGGGGTGTTTGATGAAGGCAAAGATTTAACCCTACTCTCAACAAATGTCCTGTCTACGAGATCAAGATAATGCTGTACGAAATATATCATATCGGTAAAATGGCAAGTAACCCCAAAATGGTGTCAAGTTTGAAATTTATAAAATAAACAAAAATATATCACATATAAGTAGTACACTAAAAATTATTACATCCTAAGTAGGAAATTCTATCAGATGTCTGTCTGTTTTACTTAACTGAATAAATTCTTCATGTGTTTGTGCTGATTTGCCACTTTAATTAAAAACTGAAATCTAATCTAAAACATTAGAACATAAGAAGTTTCATCGCGAATTTTGGGACGCAAGCGCGTTGGCAATAGGTGCGGTACTTTGACAAGGAACTACAAGAATTCCTATTTTGCACATGCACTTCGAATTTTTAGTAGTGTCAAGTACTTAATCACTGAGACCCTTTCAATATTGTTAATGCGAAACTTCAACATGAAATTGGACAGTGAGATTTGATTAATAATTTTGTTTATTATTTTTTAAATAATTTTTCTCTTAGGTGTATATCATGTAATGTTTAGAATCAATTAAAATAGGAAACGTTGGCAGCAGTACAAAAACAGATGTCAAGAATTATAAGGAAAAATTATGAAAATATGTATCTAATCTGATGGAACTGCATAATTCCATCACCGACTCTAAAAATCTATAACTCAGCTATCTTAGTAAGGATTAAAAAGAAAGTAGGCACCTGTATATCGCTTTAATCACAAAATCCTTCATCTTAAAACGGAAAACAAACATCATTTTTGAAACGTGATCGACAGTTTGAAAAGATCAGCGTTAGCAAAGCCGCACTTTAGCGAATTTATAAAATATGACATTCAAACAATCACATTCATATTTTATTTTATTACGAAAAACAAAATGAATTCGACGTTGTCGCCTATAAATTTTTCATACATACTAACCTTAAACATTTCTGCAAACAGCTGAATAAACCATAATAATAATAAAATAATTCACCTGTTAATGTTATATTGTATAATTCAGTTACATCTCGATTTTGCTAACACCGATTCAGTTAAATTGTCGAACACGCCTTCATAGAGGTCGCCACGATTATTGGTGTCCCTTCGTTGTCTATCTCTAAATTAGAGGCGATTTAATTGTGAAATAATTTGTGGGAAGTGATTTGGTACCTTCAGTATGTTAGCAAAATGTCAACATTAACAGCACCCAGCCATCTAGAACTCGGCCATCACTGTATTATACAGGTGGTGATTAAAAGGCGATATGGGCCTTATTGCAAGGCTTTATTTCGGCCTTATTGCTGGTTGTATGTATTGTGTATCTCCAGGCCAGTGCTTGTTTCAATGAGAGACTTACGCGAAGCGCTTAGCGCGGCCATACTGTGATCTCTGCCCTTGCGCGGGAGAGTGGTAGAGGTTGCCTCTAAACTACTGTCTCTTGGCTTCCATACGGGCGACCCTATAAAAATACAACTAGATGAGTTTTGCTGTTATGATGTTTGGGACGTACTTTTGCTTTGCTCCACATTTATGTTCTTGTCCATTGCCAATTTGCAGTCTTAGTATTTGGCTAGTAAGGTTTAGAGTATGGTTTAGTAGAAAATTTAGGTTCACCTTTTAGGTATAGTATTAAGACAGTAGTTGTCGTAAGTTTAGAGATTAGCAATGAAAAAACTTATTTACTTAAAATGTATTTTAGCATGTAGTAAACATGTTAATTTTTAGATACTCGGAAATATAGCTATTCTTTACGTAAACTATGCCTATAGGTTTATTAATATTATTAGTTATGTTAGTTACATTTAACGTCCATTTAGAACATTATGAGAATGTCAATTTTTCTAAAAATTTAAAAATAATAATTGTTTCTCAGAATTGAATACCCATGTAACTCAACTTACAATAGTTCAAAAATGCATGGCTGAAATACTACATTCATTCAAAGTAAGACAGAAAAAATAATTTCTCTAGTAGCTTACATATGAAATAACATTTTCAGATTTTGAGGGAAGCTCGATCTCTATACTTAACATACTTAATGTCAATAAAATATATTTTTCCCCAACATTTGTTTACAAAAATAATATTAGATTTTTTTCGAATTTCATCTGATTCTATTTTTGTAGGCGCCTATGAAATCAACAATTTGTCATGTTGTCATATCAAAAAATACACTACTCTTAGACGATTTTAATGTAGAATTTAATTTAATTCAACAATTTGCAAGCAATATTAAAGACAACGAGTCGTTAACAGTTAAAACAAAGAACGTAAAATGTTTCAAAGGGAATTTTCCCTGCACTTGAAACATTCTAGAAAATAATGGTAGTTTCATCAAATATTAGTTCATCTTTAAGAAAATTATTTGAATATTTACTTTCTTGGAAGTTGGTTTCCTCTTTGGATTGAATGGGGTTGGATAATGGGTTTTGACTCACATATTCCTCAAGGGTATTATTGTTTAACTGAGATGCTTTTCTTGGACGCCCAGAACCCACTGTCTTACTCAGATTATGAGTTTCTATCCACTTAACAAATACTGAATTATTTAATGTTAAATACGAGGTCGCATTTAACTTTTTAACTTTACGTTTGATGGATTTGGTAAGCAAATGCCCATTTTTTAAGTAATGGTAACGAAAAGTTGGTTTTAGGGAGTATTGTAAAAAGAGTCTTATAAAACACAATGAAATATGAATTAGGAAGTATCGTGAAAACTGAAATATCATAAAAAATAGAGTGGGGGGTAGTAGAGGGCGTGGCTAATGTAAAAAAAAAATTAGAAGCCCTTGGTTCTCGTATACGCATTAAATGCCAATTTAATTTGTTATTCCCTTAAACAATAGGGTGGGGGTGGCGATGGAGGTGGTAGAGGGGGTAATTAATGTGAAAATAAATTTTAAAGGCCCTTGCTTCTCATACACACATTAAATCCCAATTTAATTTTTTACTCCCTTTAATAATAGGGTGGGGGTGGCAATGGGGGTGGTAGAGCGGGCAGATAACACTAAAAAAATTTTTGAGACATTTCGTTCTTACATACACACTAAATCACATTTTACTCCCTTTCATAATAGTGTGGGAATGTACTGGGGGTGATAGGGGGGTGGCTGATGCCAAAAAAAATTTTGAGACCTTGACTTCGTAAATACAATTTTATCGACTCTTACCAGCTTGCTTTGCCTATTTGCCCTTATTTAACTCATTTACCCCGAACCCTTCAAGGGAATTAGATCAAAATATAATAATCCAGTTCCAGATCTCGTTAAAATACATAAGTGTACCAAATTTCAAGTCAATATCATAAACGGTTCCAGAGTAAACGTGTGCACAAAAGTTATAGACAGACAGACCGACAGACAGGAATTTTTTTTTTGCTTAAATTTAAAATCCCGGCATTTCATGACATTTTAAGAATAATTCAAAAAAGACTTTTTTTGCGTTACTATACTTTTACTGGACGTGGAAGTAAATACGGATTGGAAAGTCTAACGAATAAATTTCAGGATTTTGGTTATTTATGAACAAAAATGGTTTTCTATAGAATTTAATTAATAAGACTGCCTATCTGCAAAAGTATTAATTATTTTCAGATGTGGAACCAACTACAAATTCAGTAACGTAACTTATAGTTTACGCATGACTATTGTTCTACTCATTTATTGTTTTAATGGACAGTATTAGATTAACAGAAGTAGACCTACTAGGTATCTATCTATGTCGTCAAGGGTTCAACCTTTCTTGTTTGTGTTTCAACTGACACTAGCTAGCAACTTTGAAACGCGTCAAAATGCATACGATGAATTTAGAAATATTTGAGTATTTTACATGAAATTTCTACCTTTTTGAAGAAGAGTAGTAATTTTTGCACTGGACATCATAGCATTTGTTGTTATGAATGACTTTTTGAAAAATAAACATTGTTTTTCTGTTGTAAATTGTTTTTCTCAAACTGTCAAGTAAACATCAAATACAACGATAAAAATCCAATCTCCCTTACTTGATACTAAAAAGATTTTCAAGAGTATCTTGTCTGCAATCCTTTCAAGGTTCTGTAAAATTCCTCAAGTACTACGTACATTTACAGGGCAATTAAAAATTACAGCAAGTCAAATGTTATTGTGATGAAATGTTTGGAGAACAAGATACTTTATTGATTTCAAGTATACATCGAGTAACTTAATAAAAGATAATGTTATATTCCATGCAAAGGAAATTATTGAATAATGAATTGTGAAGGATACATTTTTGGACTAAAGTGGTTGAGTTATATAGGCTCAATATGAACTCTATTCTGGGACACCCTGTATGACGTTTTATTACCTTTATAAATGCAGCTATTTAAAGAATAAGTGTCATAATTATATACGTTGATTGGAATATTGCTATTTTATATTCACATTTTATTATTAACTACCTAATTATTATTTAACTTCCTAGTGTAGTAGATTACTGTCGTTAATAAATCCCGTGATTACTTTTGAACTAAAATGTACCTAGCTAGAGTAGTTACTTATACCCTTTAAACTATGAAGCACCAAATCGGGTCCATAAGGACACAACTATAATTTTCTAACCCCAATAAATGATAGACCTATCATTTTCCCCCCAATCACCACAATTGCTTTTAAACGTCTAGTTCTCTTAATAATTGTAAATAAATATACGTACATCGTAATGTCACTACGCAGATATAATTGAAATCAACCGAGTTATGGAAAAGAGATTTCGTGAACGTATTAATTTTGAAGATTAGGGGGAGAGAAGACGATGCTGTTAATTCTGTGTAATTAATTTGTCAAGACTTGAATACGCTTCAATAGTATGGAGTAAATAGAATTTTTCCGCAAACTTAACAGAAATACCATTTTACCAACCAATTTTTTTTCTTCTTAGGTTAACTCCCCGAGTTAAATCCCATTTGAACTGTAATTCAATAAAAATTCTATGTTAGGCCAAGTAAACCGAGACTGCAGAAATTTGAAAGCCGTACTAATTTTTCCTTTGGTATACTACACCCATCGCGAACTCAATTTGGGGACACACTGTGTATATTTCACTGTGTTTACTCTAAATAGTTATATATGTATGATTATTATAAGGAAATTGTTAAGTTTTTGTTGGGCTGCTGTTCTGTCCGGATGAAAGGAAGCAGATGCATTCTGAGTTTATTTGTAAGTACTGTTTATCATTCCTGAGAAGATAAATCCCTGAATCTTTTCCCAGCTAGAATGTAAAGTCTGATGATAATGCATTTTTGGTAGGCAGAAGTTGGGTTAAGAAGAAGAACGGTGTTGACGAGGAGGTAGTTTGTTACAACATGTGTTAAATAATGGTCATACTAAAAAAAATTATGAATAAAAAACGACAGGCTAAACTAACGTTTGAATGTAGTGGACACTATTACCAAGGACGAAATGTTAATATTATATTAATGAAGGAAACATATTTTTGGTAGCCATCTTGTAATAAATAAAATGAGGGGGTTTTGTATGTAGTTTAAGAGATTTTTACTTTCATTTAAGAGTAATTTTTCTTCTTTAAGATACCAAGTGATTATCTCTATAACGTAACTTAAAATTTTTGACAATTGGACTCGATGATTTAAATGTAAATGTAAATATTTATAAATATAAACAATAACTAACTAAACTCCTACGCTTGATATTATCACAGGTATTTACGCACTGCACTGGCACATTGACAACACATTTCACAAGTCAACGTTACTTCTGAAAAACGATTTACGAATTTTCTTTATGCTAGTAGGCCTGTCGGTTTTATTATCTTTAAACCAGTGCAGTCGTAGATGGTTCACTCAGGCTCATTACATTGCTAGTCTCGGACTCGCCTGCACAGTTTCAACTACCATTCGAATCTCGATACCATTGCTAAATATATAGGACAAAATATCAAGTTCAGTGTGCACGGTCCTGTGCTTTAACATTGACCAGTTTCAATTATCCTCGTATAAAGTATACGAAATTAGTAAATTTAGTTACCTTTGATAGGCCAAGCTATGACGAAGTAATTGAAAAAATGGACTAAGGTATAAGATGACGTGCCATATTTACAAATAATTTAGGCTATATATATTATCCGATGTTTTTTTTTGACTTGAAACAAATAGATTTATATATACTTATAAAAAAGAATGATAATATCAAATTAAACAGATTTAAAAAATTAGAAAAGAAATTTAGGGATTTTTATTGAAATTTAAGTTATTTCTACCGCATGCATTTTTTTAGCTCTCATCCTCATCCTTGGACTCAAGCTGAATAGTGTTCAAACAGATAATACTCGGCATTCGCAGCACAATAAAGTACACAAAAGCTCTGCTTTTCTGTAAATACACAAAATTGTCCTTCAGCTCTTTTTGCAGTTGCACAAAATCAGATTCAAGATTTCCTTGAGCGCTGGAAGGTTCTTTGTTTTTACTGGTGCCGAAACATTTTGTTCATTCTCCACCTCAAGGACTCTGGATTAATATCATTACCTAACAAAGTTCGAACTTTGTGGTATAGTAATCTGCAGACTTACGATGCAGATAAAAAAGGCAATAAAAACTTTACGACCTCATTAAAATACTAATAGTCGCAAAAGTAATTGTGCGCAGCAACGCACTTGAAATATTTAGATCAGCAACTCAGTCGTTCAATTCTAACAGCGCGTTACGGTCTAGTATTTATCATTAATATGAACATTCTAATACATATGAAGAATTTTAAGTACGGCTCTGTACTATTTCGTCCGCAAATTGAGTCGCTCATATGTATAGGTTTTTGTACGTCGGCATCGGCTTGTTTGATGACACCATACCGAATGATTCAACCGCGTTAATAATGAACTCGTAAAGTTTTTATTTCGTGTTTATGAACAGGGAAACTCTGAATCATACTATACGTTCAATAGCTGTAGTCCGTTGCAACCGTTAGAGTCTGTGGCAAAAGTACCGATTAGATTTTTTTAAATACTTATCTTTGAAATAAATGTACTTCAATTGAAAGATTTTAAGCCTCCATATATTACTAAGAAATCCTTTCATAACCTTGTTTAATATTCGTATGTGACGCCGATGGAGAATTTAAATTTCGCATCGTTTATGAGTTATATTAAAAAATATGAAAACATCCAAAATTCTGAAAATTTATGAAAAAAGTTCAATTTTGAATACTAATTTCTCCAAATTTATGACATAAAGGATTGGCACTATGGGAATTCGATAGATTATGAAGTGTAGTTTATTGAAACCTACTTCAATTTTTAGTTTTTTTTCTTTTTTAAAATCTACGGTGATTCTAAAAAGGGGTAGTTTCTCCATCATAGTATGGATGTATTATAAATGTTAATAAAATACGTTAGAATCAAGATAAATTAACATTAACAAGTTTATCAAAAATATAAAAATATGTAGATTTATTATGGTTAAATATTTTTTTAATGACAAATTCTAAGAAAATATCCGTTTAAACTTCTTAAAATAATAACTTTAAAATTACAGCCCCCGTATAATATCAAACCACTTCTAAGACACTTTGCATACCCCCAGTATAAAAATCTAATTCATTTAAATAAAATTTTTACAAGCCATTTCTCGTTCAATCTAAATATCTATTCGGTTTTACGTCTTAAATAATAAATTATCATATATTTTTATACACGACATTCTACAGCTCCTCGCTTAATATAAATATTTACTTTCATTCCACATATGCACATATGCACAAATTCTTTTATGTTAACTTTACAGCCCGCAGCATACTTCAAATATGTTATCAAAACTTACTTCCGTTCATTCAGCTCGCGCCATCTACGGCACTTAATATGACCGCAGCCCCATAATAAGTGTTCGCCTGCGGAATCATTTTACAAAGGCGAATTGAAAAGTAGTAAATAAATTCGGATGAAATTATCGAATAACTTTTTAAGTAAATCTGACTCACTCGAATTCTATTTAAGCAGCAAAAGATTTTAAATTTTAAGACCGAAACAACCACATAACTTTCAGTTCAAATTTTAATCAACTTCAGTTATTGCGCAGTTAGTGCCCGCACTGAATGGGTGGGGACATATCCAGCTTTAAACCGTGCTCGCACGGAATGGGCTGTAGCTTTCCAGACTACAAAAAAACGATCGTGTGAGACTCGCGGTGCATGATTAACGCAATAGTAGTGGTAGTATAAAACGCGAATCTCAGGCAAGTCAATTCCGGTACGCGTTCTTATACCTATCAGCGAATTCTTCCTTGGTAGCTCCAAGTAAAAATAACAAATCAATTCTGCTTTCGGGTAGCTAATATAAGCGAATTTATCAAACTATTATAATCGGCACCTTCGCCAAGAACGTGAATTTTTCAAATTCCAAAATATGAGGTAATTTTTTATTTTTCTAAGACAAAACTTCCGTTGTTGAAAAGTTAACCTTTTACAATCTACCTTTAAGTTCATTTTAAGTGCATTAAACTCTGTTAAGTGCTTCAAAACAAATATTATAATCTCGTTCTAAAACTGGTGTGTAAGTAGTGTGAAGTAATATACAGGATGGTGAAAAAACTATTAGAAAAACCAAGTGCTCCGACTGCATATACAGGGTGAAGTCTTTGACCCTTGTGCAAAAATTAACAAATTTTTCAAAAATTAAACTGATACTTTCTAATAAAAAATAAGTGCACGAATTTCATTAAGGGTCTCTACCAAAGCTCTCCGACTCAAACTTTTAAAATTTTCCAAACTCGAGGCCATCGTTCATGTTCAGTACCTAACTCAAATATGTGACATGTAACTTGTAACAAGTTTTTGCCCAGATTTGTTTGTGATTTAAACCAATATGAACCACAAACTGTGACATTAATTTAATAAAATACTTTCTATGTTGGGATTATGAATTGCCTAGCAAAATTACAACTGTAATTTCATAGTTTACTTATTCGCTTATTTCAGCTAGAAATTGTTTAAAGTCCATGCATAGATACTTAATGAACCTAATGTTAAAGTTATATGTAGGATATGTTTATATATTGAGCAGTTTTATCGTTTAAATTAATTTGGTATATCATTATTTACAATTTCATATTAACTATTTGTAATCAAGTCTATATGTGAGGGCAAAGCAAAGTACGTAAGATTTAAACATAAAATAGGGTCGTTCGAAGTCCAACAGACATTAAGCTTTCTACGTACTACTACAGCAAAGCGGGAATGCTACAGAAAATTAAGGAAAACGAAAACGTTAAACATCGGGGCAGCATTCAGTACATTGTTTGACTAACTAATTACTTTATCTAATTTTAATTGTCAATTGTCCTTAGCACTTAATTTCGTCGATGCTGTCGCTGCTAAATCGAGAAAGAATAAAACTGTTGCTCCTTTTGTGAAGGAAGTGCGGATGCTATCCTGCCTTTTCCGTTTTTCCTGACAAATAGCACTCGACGCAAGTAGGGGTCTCGATACTTAATGACCTCGATGGCTGTTTAAGGGAGGATTTGATTTTTTTAGGACTTTTTGCACCGTTTTCTACAGGTTTCGGACTAGAAGCACGAGATTTTCTTGGGGTTTTTGGACTAGATTTACGAGAGTTTTTGGGGCTCACACTATCGGAACGTTTAGTGGTTTTGCTGGGACTCGACTTTCTAGATTGATTTGGGCTAGATTTTCTAGAATGATTAGGGGTGCTTTTACGTGACAGGTTAGGGGCAGGATCTGATTTATTAGTTCCGTCTTTTTTATTTACTAATTCCTGTTTTCCAGAGGTAAGATCCTGTTTTAGGGGAGATCTGTTTGGTGATTTGGTTCTGGTGGGGTGGACTTCAGCCCTTATAGTTTTGATATTGTTAAGATGCTTACCTAACTCTTCTATCTGCATCGGATGAAACGTTTCAGGAGGATGCGAAGATTGTATTAACCTAGCTTGACTTCCGGTGCTACCAGCGGATAATGTTGATGTTGTACTACAAAGAGTTTTATTCAATTTGTTATAATAAAACACATTTACAGTTACCTTAAAGTTAAGTGATTTGGTGTCTTGCCTAGAGTTGCTTTGGGTTTTACTGTACCTGTCTGCGAATCGTCTTCTCCTTCTGATTTTATTCCGGTGTCATTTCTCTCATGCTCCGGCCTTTTAATAGGGTCTACAAAATACAGAAGATAATGTTATACTTAATTACGGGTCTAATATCAGTAAATAAACACACTATTTATATTCCTGTCTCTAGTGTGAGTTATTTTAATGTCTATAGAGAATGTAAGATAAATTTCATACATTTCTAAACCGTTAGAAATTATTTGTCATGGATACCGGCCAGTATTTATGTAGTGTTGAAATTAGAACGTATACAGGGCGTCCCAAACTGAACAGACATGGTGAAATGTGCGATAGAGTATACTTTGCTGAGTTCAAAACATCTCACACCACGACACCTTGTATATTAAAATCAACAACATACATAGCAATTTTGTTTATTCCAAGGATGATTTCTTTAAGGTTTTTTTACATCCACCTGTCAATTAAGTCACTTTAAGAAAACTTATTCTACAAAAATACCTCAACATAGCTTAGACTAATTTTTAGAATATGTCTCAAAATATACAGTGTGCCTCCATTGCGATAGGTGTAATATACAAAAAAAATAGTACTGCTTTTCTGTCTCTGTCTGCTTGACCAAACATGGATTATTACGTAATTACAGTTTGAATGGGATCTAATTAACGGTGTTAACTTAAGAAGAAAATAAATCAGTGTAGGTAAACTGGCCTTTCCGTTAAGTTTACGAAAAAATCTATTTGAATAAAATATTTTGCATTGAAGGTTAGAGCCATTTGCTAACTTTCACTGCATTTGAACAAAAAATACTACTAGTTAAAGTAGGTAGGTTATTGTTTTTTAGCACAATTAACAATTTCAACGAATTCAACTAAAAACCTTTTCAAATAGTGCCCAATCTAAATTACCACATAATGACTCCGTTCTTCTAAATGACGGGTTACACAAAGTAACCTGGTACTCGATGTAGGTAAAACGAACTTCATGTCTTTTTTCCCGATTAATAAAAAAATTGATTACAACCTCCTGGTAAAAATAAATAGTAAAAGTTTAGAACAAAATGAACTTAAATTTCTGGAAACATGGTTAGATAGTAGTTTACCATGGGCTAGTCACACAAACGCTCTATCGAAGACCTTGGCAACAAAAAATTATATGATCTTACAATTACGAAATAGTGTCACTATTGTAACCTTAAAAACTTTTATTATGCATAAATTTTTTTCAGTTATCACTACTGATGCTGAAGACTGGGGTCAAGAAAGCGGTTTTGTCACTTTTACTGTATATCTCTCTTTGTCGGTTGGTGGTATTGTCAGATTTATTTTTAAGTACCTACTCTGCTACTAAATGTGATCAAACGATTAAGAGTTAATCTCCGTTTCCCCTTTATTTTGATAGTAGGCGTTGCTTTGCTACTCTTATAATAGAGAGGATACGGTGATAAAATCTTTGTCTCATTATATTTTTAACATATTTTCTTTAAAGATCTTAGTATTACTATTGTTGTTATTATTGAGCCATGGGGGGGGGGGGCTATAGCCCCCACATAGATCCGCCCTTGAACAACACAGATAAAAAAGGGCCCTTACACGATGTCTATAAAATTATATGACCATCTTGCCGCGCGGTACAAACGCAAAAGCAGCCTCAAACAATATAAATCTTAAAAGAAAATTGTTTTTAATATCTGGAAGAATGCTTCTCGTATAATCAATTTTAGGGCTTTTATTTTAATTCTGTGGTTTGTCACCTTTACAAACTTGTATGTTATATATGAATTTTAATAAAGCGGAACTTGTAGACATGACTTTTGTTTTGGGCGAGTCAGACAGAAATTGTTTACTTGCCAATAGAATTTATCATCAACGTTATCCCGAAAGAAGGATTCCTGATGTTAGCATCTTCCAAAACCTTCTCGATAGATTTCTGGAAACTGGAAATGTCGAATATAAAAAAGCGAAAGAATAAAACGAAGAAAATAAGTTTTCTGTGGTACTGGCATCGGTTGAGAATCCCCATATTAGTCAAAGAGAAATGAGCTCATTAGTAGGAGTAGGTTTATGGTCTGTGGGTCGAATCTTAAAAATAAATAAGTTGCATGCATATCATATTCAAATGCAGCAGGAATTATCTGATGACGATTTTCAAAAGCGCCTACAATTTTGTAATTGGGTCAGAAGTGCAATGCAACATGATGTCAACTTCATCAATACTGTTTCATTCAGTGATGAGGCAACTTTTCATGGAAATGGATTTGTTAATAGGCACAATTTGCATTATTATGCTTCGGAAAATCCTAACTTTTTCATGCAAGTTGATAACCAACACAGGTCTATAAACGTTTGGGGAGGAATTATTGGAGAAAATGTAATAGGACCACATTTCTTTGATGGTACATTGATTGAAGCTATTTATTTTCATTTTTTGGAAAACTATCTGCCACAATTATTGGTAAATCTCCCTGAAAGAATTCGAAATAGTATGTGGTTTCAGCAAGATGGTGCTCCACCAAATTATTTAAATGCAGTTAGAGAACACTTAAATAATCCCTACCTTAATCAATGGATTGGTAGAAATGAACCCACTAAATGGCCTGCTAGATCCCCAGATTTTACAAAAATGGATTTCTTTTTATGAGGATCCGTGAAGGAAATTGTTTATAGAGACACACCAACAATAGTACAAAATATGAAGGAAAGAATAATATAACTGCCTTAACATCTATCACACAGGCAGTTTTAGGAACAGTAGGAACCTCATTTCAAAAGCGCATAAAGATGTGTGTAAATCAAAATGGGCAACATGTGGAACATTTATTATAATTTTTTCTACTGTTATTTGAAGAAACCTCTTTTTTTAAATTTATTTTTAAATTTTGTAATTATTGTTCAATAAAACGATATTGGTTGCAATTAGCTCTAGGGAAGTACTTAAAAATGTTCGTTTTTCATTTCTACATCACATCCATCGAAAAATATATAGGGTGTTCCATTTGAAAAAATTTAGAAAATTAAATTTAAAAAGTTCTTAATTGAAAAATAAACACTTGATTTATTTATAAAACGAAAATGATTGCAATTAGCCATAGGGAAGTACTTGCAAAAAATATTCGTTTTTCACGATGTGATGTAGAGCATCACATCGTCGAAAAATATACAGGTTGTTCCATTTGAAGAAATTGAGAAAATTCAATTTTAAATTGCTCTTAATTGAAAAATCATTTTTGGCCACCCTGTAAATTTTTAGGAAATGAAAATGATTCAGGCGCATTAATTAGATGTCTCGCAACTGGTATTCACATAAGCTTTTCTTAAAACCCATAATTGTGATTGTGGTGATTTTTTTAACGTTTTCTTTAAAATGTGTATGTCAACTAATAAAGGTAATGTATTTGGATAGAAAAACACATTTCCTTGTTAACAGCCCCACTTTGAGCGCCAAGTTATATTCATCTTTGCGATAGATTCCATAAACTGTCCTGACTTTAAATTTCAATTTACATGGCAAATACTAACGTATCTTGATAAAAATATAATTTATTTGGGTTGATATATTTTATTGAAATACATTATAAAGTTGTATGTTCTTAAAATAAATTCTTCAAAATTAAAACATTTATACCTGCTACATCTCCAACTGTTTTACTTCTCGATCTAAAACTCCCACTTGAAGGTTCCTCAGCTTCTTGACTGATGTTATCATAATCTATGTTACCGGCGGAATGTCGTTGTGAAGTTTTCGGTTTCTTAATCTTGCCTAAAGTATGTGATCCCTGTACTATAACTGTTTTGACTCGATCTGGGCGCTCCAATGTTTGACTGTTGGTATGCCCAGGTTTATGAGCGGTAACTAAAAGAATTCCTGGTCCCGCTCCTGGCTTTGTAGATGGTATCGACATATTTCTAACGGATTCTCTAATTATTTGCCTGATAGTCTTCAAAAATGCGTTCCTAAATTCGGCCGTGCTGAAAGAATTCGAAATTCATAATTAAATATATGACGCTAGCAGGTTTCATATTTTATTGACAATGGTGATTACAATTAACAATAATTTTATAAGTAATATAATAATAAACGTGTCCCATATTCGGAGGTCTGATTTGAAAAGAATAAAAAAAATATATTTTAAGTTTCGTTCGAGTAGTAGGTCAGTCGTCAGGTAGATTGACATCGGACAAAAGATTTTACTGTTGGAACCAGTTCATTATAGGCTTCTTTTTTCATACTAATTTAAGAAGTTATCAAGCTGCCATTTTAAAATAGCTGCCACATTGAAACCATTGAAACCCTCAAATTTAGAGACAGATACGTCTAAGATCCGATATTAGAAATATATGCCCGCATCTGTTATTTGACGATGACAAAGATTATATGTTAGATAATATACACATTGATAAACAGCAAATGGGTTGGCTAGCTAAAGGGCGTGTCGATACTCTTAAATAATATAAATTCTAATTAACTTTTTTGAATCAGTCATCAGTTCATCAGTTATTCAATCATTTTTTCTATTAAATGAAAGGTTATTTTATTCCCTGCCCAACAGTATTAGGTTGCCTTAGTAAACGTTTGTTACATCCATGGTTGCCTAGATTTAAGATGTTAAGTTTTGAGCGCGAGCGTGGAGAGTGACAGAGAAGGGTTGCATGCACCACTCTATGCGTCAGACAGGGATGCAAAGGAGAGTTTTTCTGAAAGAAGATTTTTCCGATTGTGTAAGCGTGTTCCATTAATCAAATACTGGATTCAAGTCAGATTAAACATTACATAATGATACCAAATTTTTTTTATTCGCGCATTGATTGACAATAGCAAAATATCTTATTGAAAGATTTTAATATAAGAAACTTATTCTGATTCTGACTCGTCAAAAGTGCCTATGTCAAAACCTAATTCTAATTCTTCATCGTTTTCTTTTTGTTTTGATTCACTGAGTATATCCTCAACTTGTAAGGGTGTCGGGTCCCCTACGAACCACGTTGGCTTCAAATAGCCGTCAAAAAACCAACCGCAATCTTCAGGACTTGACGCAGCTTCATCAGTTGCATGAAGCCACATTGAGTTTACATAGATTGTGCGCAAAATTTTCTGTTTGAGTGAGATCCAGCGTGATGGAATCAGATTGGAGTCGATGCCTTTAATCATCTTTATAAATTGTTCTTTGTCTTTTTCGTTCCTTATGTTTTTTGGAGCATGCAATATCTAGCGTCATTGATGCTTATAAAATGCTTGATCCCATAAACTGAACACATTCAATTTTCTCTTCGACGAAAAGATCTACTGGGTCTGTCAATGATGCGAATATTTCCTGGAAATCCGTTCGTCTTGAAAATATTTTAAAAGACTTGACTTTTCCTTTGTTATAAAACGCAGCTGTGTAATCACAGCCCGTAAACGCGTGGAAAGCTGCCAGACCCAGGCGTAAAGTAGAACCCAACTTCATCGCCAGCTCAGTACAATTAATGCAATCAAGATCAGTATCATTCGCTCCGACCAATATTTTCGAATTTGGTGGCGCTTTTGATATATAAAACATTATCCGCGTATCTGCCTCTTCATGTTGACATAATCTTTTTCTGCACGACGTGGTTTCCGACTGCATAATAAGAAAAACAGTGTTCTCCAATTGTTATAAAAAAAATTTGTTTTGGATTATTTATACTAAATTATCATTTTCCCAGTAAATAGCCAAGAATTGTACCAAGGCTTCTTTGAAACGGTAATTTTTGAGACTTCCGTGAAAATCGCTAGGTCTTGGTTGAAGAGGTCCTTGGATGACATACGGTGTATCGAACTCCAACCGACTTTGACATTCACAGTCTTTGATAGAGGGTGTTAAGTGCCTGTCAAAAATTATGTGTAATTCAGAGGCGTCAGTTGGGCACAATTTTATTAAGATCGATTCAGCAACCTTGTCAAATGTCTGCGGCATAGATGATCCGATAATATACAAGTAGTAAAAACAGTATATTATTTCAATATCAATACCTGCAGACTCAACTGTTTCGACATTAGACTTCAATATTTTGGCTAGCTTGGGTTTATCAGTTTTCAGCATTTCACCAGTACACGAAATCCTCCGAACCACACACAAAACACTTCTTCATTTTCAGATATGTAGTTTTTCGTCTTGACCGATG
This sequence comes from Leptura quadrifasciata, assembly GCA_963675555.1. Lineage (NCBI taxonomy): Eukaryota > Metazoa > Arthropoda > Insecta > Coleoptera > Cerambycidae > Leptura > Leptura quadrifasciata. The sequence continues at coordinate 8,890,013 of OY776676.1, forward strand.
TTTTCACGAACGGTGTACGCAACAGCACGCTTGTTTACAACCGAATGCGAGATTTACTCCAACACTTCTCTGTCACTCTCCACGCTCGTGCTCAAAACTTATCATCTAAAATCTATGCAACCATGGACGTGATAAACTTTTGCGAAGGCAACCTAATACTGTTGGGTAGGGAATAAAATAACCTTTCATTTCATAATAAAATCGATTAAATAACTGATGAGGGTATATTAATGACGCTTGCCCCACCTGTTTATACCTGGCAACTTCATAATTGTGCTGAGGGGAAAGTAGGCAACCTATATTTTTCCAATTCCTGGTGTGATATTCTCTCAGCTAATGCTCGATGTATATGAATAACAAATCGGGGAAATTGATCCAAAAAAGTTAATTAGAATTTATATTATTTAACAGCATCGGTACACGATTTAGCTAGGCAACCAATTTGCAATTTATCAATGTATCCATTATCTAACATATAACCTTTATCATCATCAAATAACGGATGAGGGTATATATACAGGCTGCCCATTTTATCAGGGCACTCAAGAATATCTCACTTAATATCGGTCGTACAAAAAAAATTAATTTTACGAAAATTGTGCCGATTTATATAACCTACAGAATGGTTTAAAGACATTTGAATCCCATGGCCTACTTTAAGAGTTATGGCGGAGAAATCGAAAATGCGAAAAACGTCTAGGCCAAATATCTCCGTTATTTGATGATACGAGAAAAATTCGAAGGCGAAAATTTTTTGCAAAACAGAGTGTTTCAACGAGGTTTATCTAATTTTTTTCAAAACCGCTGTATTTTGAGATTTACTCTTTAGGCTGTTATTTTGAAACGGACAGGAAATGGCGCCATTATATAGGGTATTTTCCTCCCTTTTCAACGATATATCACATGCCATATTTATTCATTGGTACTACGTTAGTAATTATAAAAAAAAATTTAATTATTTTTTAACTTACCGAGGAGAAGTATGATTAAATAAAACGATAAAATAATTCAATAAGTTGTTCAAATGTTTTGCTGTAATAAAACATTAACACAATTAAGAAGAATAAAGTAAATTCAGGTAACAAAAACAAAATAATAATTAAGAAAGCAACATGGAGCAATTATGGAAGGAGTATTTGCAGTTATGCCGATGTATAGAGGTCCTCCATTAAAGCGTCACTCCTTGCTCAGAAAGTTAAAATGTATTTACCAATTAATTTAAGTATAATGTCCATTTGTTTGTATTTCATGATTTCACTATTATTTCAACTATTTTAAAATAGTTGGCTATGAACAAACTTGACAATTTAATTTTTTGACAGATCATCTAGACTAGACCAGAGACTTACGTTCAATACACACATAAACGAAACTGTACGGACGGTCTACTCCCTGTCCAGAAGTCTGTATCCGCTGATGGTCAGGGGTAGCAGACTTAACAGACAAAACAAAAAGTTGTTGTACACGATGGTGGTCAGGCCGTCCATCACATACGCGGCGCCGGTGTGGTGCAGCATACCGACCACGACAATGAGAAAATTAAAAGTGCTTGAGCATAAATTTATGCGCCTCATTTCGAATTCTGGAAGGTACACCTCCCTCAGAGACCTCTACGCACGTTGCAACGACATAACCCCAATAGCGGACTACGTCCAGGAAATCTCCCAAAAATTCTACTCTTTCAAACTGGGCGATAGTCCGCTTACCGCAAACATTACACAAATTAGACAGCATAATGCGCCCTTTCGGATCAAACACAGCCTACCATACCAGACGTTACCAATCTTCCGGCAACCACTATAACCAAACCTTCACCTACTATAACTTCCTCTTACCCTATCCAATAATACTGACATTTCATACCTTTCATATCTTTAAATCTATCCTGTCCCTTTCTTCCTTTCATTTTGTCCATTTTGTTTCGTGTTCTTGATCTCTTTTTGTGCGTTTTTTGTCTCTGTTCTTGTTATCGTTCTCTTTTTGTGCATTTTTTTCACTCAAAATTAGCTTCACTATAAAATTTCTAAGAAACAAAATTTCGATAAACCACAGTTTAGGCAGCCTTGCGCAGCCCTGCAGTACCTCATTTTGATGAAAGTTCCCCGTTTTAGATTTGGGTACCTGTGTCAGCAGCAAAATTAATTCAGTGCAGTGCGACAGCTTCGAGTTTGTGTTTAGTTTTAAGCTTTGTTAAATTTTATTTTTAAAATGTTTTTTAACTATATTGTCCTTTTTCATTTGTTTTTAGCAAAAGGAGTCAGGACTTCTCTCCCCATTTTCTTTTAGCCGAACCGGAGTCACCCCGCCCGGCCATGCATCCAGCCACCGCGAACAGCGTGGTGGTTGCAAGGTCGGTCGCAAGGTAGTCTCCGGGGAGGCCATGTTATGTATTAATTTTAATAAAGTCTGTTTGAAGTTGAAGTTTGACACTCGTTTAAGAATTTAGAATTTTCAAAAATGATTTTCGCTCATATTGATCATTATAATATGTTCGTTATATATTGCCAATGCAATTTTAACTCTGGATTAGCTCAAGTAGAATATAGAAATAGATTTCCACAATCACTACAGCCGAATAAAACTCTGCTCAGAAAATTAGCTACGAAACTGAAAAATAATGGTTCATTTTTAAAGAAGAAGACAAGGTTGAACAGTGTTACTGATAATGTAAATAAGGTAAACCGAGTTATTAATTATGTAAGAAATAAAAATACAGAAAATTTGGAAACATCATTAAGAGAAATTCAAATTGCTTGCCATATAAATAAAACAAGTGCTAGAAAAATTTTAAAGAAAAATGTTACCGGTGTTATAAAGCCAAAAAAGTTCACAATTTACAAGCGAGGGGCAAACTAAGGAGGACGACTTTTTGTAGGTAGCTGTTGAAAAAGAAGCGTGCCGATCCATTAATATGTAGTAAAATACTTTGGTCCGACGAAGCAAATTTTTTCAATAATGGATTTTTTAATTGCAATATCCATTACAAATGGACTTCTGAAAATACACACTGGCATAGACCGACTGGGTTTCAAAATCGTTTTTCAATAAATGTGTGGATATGTATTTTAGGCACCAATTTAATAGGTCCTTATTTTTATGATGGTCATCTCAGTGGTCAAAGGTACCTAAACTTTTTGAGAAATGAATTTAATGAATTCTTAGATGACCTACCTTTACACAATCGACACAACTTTAAATGTTTTCAACAAGATGGAGCCCCTCCCCACAATTTCCAGATTTGCCTAGATTATGTAGACGAAATTTTGCCTCAACATTGGATAGGTACCAATGGATTTATTCGATGGTCCCCTCGTTCTCCAGATATAACCCCAATGCATTTTTTCTATGGGGGGTATATTAAAGATAAGGTGTTTTCGATGACATCGCAAAATGTAGAGGACCTAAAAGCTTGAATTCAACAGGCATGTATTATAGTTACCCCCGAAATGCTGAGTAATGTTTAAAATGCAGTGCCTCGCCGCGCTCGATTGTGCATAAGAAATCGCGGTGGACACTTTGAACGCTTGATATGATATCTTAAAAATTATTTTGAGGATTAGATAAATATTAATGTTCTGTGTGCTATATTCTTTTTATTATTAATTTGTTTTTGTTATCTGAATTTACTTTATTCTTTTTAATTGTGTTAATGTTTTATTATAGCAAAGATTTGAACAACATTGAATTATTTTATAGTTTTATTTAATCATACTTCTCCATGGCAATTATAATGCTTGTTAAACAAAATTTATTGGTTTAAAAAAAAATGTTTTTATAATTACTAACGTAGTACCAAGGAATAAATATGGCATGTGGTATATCATTGAAAAGGGAGGAAAATACTCTATTTAATGGCGCCATTTCAAAATAATTTTTTTAACAGACTGAAGAGTAAATCTCAACATACAGCGGTTTTGAAAAAAATTAGATAAAATCTCGTTGAAATACTCTGTTTTGCAAAAGATTTTCGTCTTAGAATTTTTCTCGTATCTCTACAAATAACGGAGATATTTGGCCTAGACGTTTTCGGCATTTTAGATATTTTCCGCCATAACTCTTAAAGTAGGCCATGGATTGCAAATGTCTTTAAACCATTTTGTAGGTTATATAAAACGGCACAATTTTTGTAAAAATATTTTTTTTGTACGACTGATATTAAGTGAGATATTCTCGAGGGCCCTGATAAAATGGAAAGCCTGTATTTCTAATACCGGATCTAGCACTAGTAGCCATTTATTTATTATAAAGACCTAATTGATATTTCCTCCGAATTTATTTTGCCCCCTCAAATTATACCAAAACATCGGCAATAGGCAATAATTGTTCTATTTCTAGTACTTGGCCTCAAAATTTTCTTTATTTTGTGGTTCAAGATTTAAATAACAATATATATTTTATCCATTGCTTTCAACCAATATTTTAATGCCTTTTTCAATAGTATCCTTTAATTATATTAGTAGCAACTATAATTGAACAATTAATCTTACAATTAAGCATTAAAAGTAAAGCACTTTCCATCCTAAGAAATATATAATTCTTAGCTAGACAGGCAGCTTCAACTGATATGCATATTATTCAATTACCACCCATACATGCACAGAAGTGAACACTGCATACCTATTAGAGAGAACGTAAACCTTCTCAGATCTCCTTTGTAATTGACTTCTTAAGTGAATCAATTCCCATAGGAAATGAGAATCCATATCCTTAGCGGAGGACGCCCTCACTTGTACTTCCGTTACCGGAATCAGCACTTGATACCTAATAATTTCTACTTCGGATGAGGAACCTTTACTGGATACTCCCTAGAGAAAGGAATAAAAGTTATGTTTTGCTTCAATAGATTTATGTGCCCACTCACCATGAGTTTCTTTTTCTGTCGTAAACGCTCCTTACATAAAAATACTACGGCCGTTTTAAAAACGAAGCACATCGCGTGCAGCTCGAGACCCTTCTTAATTTTACCTAGGAAATCGGAAATGTTCAACCATTCGACCCCACCATAGTAGAGGAGGTCTCCTGGACTTAAATCTATTGGCTGAAATAAAAAAAATCTCTACAATATTTTTCTAAATTCTAAATATTGGCGATTCAGATGATCCTATTTCGTTGAATTTTAGATCGGGATTGTTTTAAATTCATATTAGTCATATAAACTGTTAATAAAACAAAAAACTAATTCTTTCCAATTTAAATCGCTTAGTATTGGAAAATTAAAATAAATAAATATTGTCGACAGCTCAAGAGAAACTGAAAATGCTAAAAGCTGGTATGTGGCTAAATAAGTGCCCTGGCTTGTGTTAAAAAAATAGGAGCCGTGACGGTTGTCGTGAAGGAAATATCTGTTACACCTCAAACTGCTAAAAATGGTTAGGAGATTATGTACTTAAAGATAGAGTTGTCAATTTTTAGTTTGAGACTTGCCACAGGTTTTTTCTACGGTTATCAAATCCCGCATTGCATATAGACGCATGTTGCTTAATTTTGTAAATATAGTCTAGTACACTTTAACTTGGCGTGTGTATGTATGAGTTAATATTTCCGTACGATTTCATGTTCTCCCATATTGTATACAAAATTAAAGCAATAGTCCAGAAACATTGTCTACGTGGACAATATTTCTGGATCTTTGTGTACAAGAGAAAATGAATATTCTTTCCTATTATTTGGGTTTTCTACCACATGTATTATTATCCTCTTCAAAACAAATCACCGAATCTAAAAAATAATAGAATTATTGGAAAAAGCTTCTGCGCCCGTGACGTTTACGCCAAAGGAAAAGTCAGAGGTTATGTTTTGCAAATAATATAAATCAGAATAAACACAGAAATAATGTATTTTGCTGACGTTTCGGAAAGTAATCTCTTTCCGTTTTCAAAGCTATTTTTTGGAAGAACTCTTATTTTGTTGTGTATGTCAAATACACATCTTTAAGATTCTGTTTATGTTATTTCCATAGATACTTACTACTTACACAGAACATAGAACTGATGATATTTTCTTTTAGATAATGTTGAGTTTCTTTTTTTAACATTGGTAGCCAGGTTGTACAAATATCTACAGAACAATTCGATACACACTTATCTTCATTTAATAAGATTATTGCTGATTCTTTAATTTTTCTTTTTTTGGTATCTGTTTCTTTTGTTAAAGTTTTTGCCAGTCCCAGTTTATTCTATGTCCGTTTTCCCAAGCATGTTCACAAATCTTTGATTTCTGAATTTCATTCTTTCTAATGTAATTCTTGTGCTCATCCAACCTCACACTGAAAGGTCTGGATGGCTCACCCATATAACATTTATCACATGAAAATGAAAATCGTACGGAAATATTAACTCATACATACACACGCCAAGTTAAAGCATACTAGACTATAGTAGAATTGCAACTGGTCCTGAAGGCAGTATATGGACCACAATGAAGAAAAACTGTCTTTAGTTATGCAGAAATAATTTGAAAAATTGAAAGTAGAAACTAGAAATTAAAGAAGATCGATCCGTTTTCACTCGAATTCTCGAACACGTCCCGAAATCGACTTGAAAAACATTATTTGCAAATATGAACTCTCTCCAGTGGCTCGACCGATGTTAAATTCTCAAGGTATGTTGTACTTTTGTTAAAAAAGTGAATTGTTGAATTTGTTAAAAAACTTCCCTACTGAAAATGTTGAGATTAAAAATCATTCGTCAGAGGCCGCTGATGTAATTGTTGATGCTATGGCAGAACTCCAAGGTTTCAGTACGGAAATGTTGTCGACGTGTGTTGATTTAGCCACAAATTTCTGAGATAAATTATTTACCGGATACAAGAAGCATCATAGTCAGATACATATTGTGTCTGATGCTTAAAAAGGCGACTCGGGAAAATCGAAATGCAAGTGAAGTGCGCTATTACATCACATCCACAATAAAAATTAAGAAAACTCCAATGAGAAAACTTTTATCCCATATTGAGACTAAAACTGAACTGATCGGTTATTTGGCAAAAAAATAATCTGTTACGCAAGAGAAAAACTAGTAGTAGTTTGTCTGATGGAAAAGATTTTAATGTCTTTTGAAGCTAAATACTCTGATTTGGTCATCGATCATGAGGAAGCTGATATAAACATTTTGCTCCACTCCTTATTTATGTCCAAGCAAAGATACCGACGTCTTTATTACAGCTTTAAGTCAGCGTGAACACTTCTGCAATGGAGCCTATTGGGCTTGATACTGGGGTTGGAAAAAAGCATAGGATGATTCCAATTAGTCCCATATACAAAATTTATAATGTCATTAAGTCAACTTTTACGGTATTTTTTGGTCTTCTAATAAGATTAGATCCTTATTTTAGACAATCTTTTCATTTATGTATTTATCTCAATACCATGAAAATAATCCATTGGTTCATAAGAAAGTGAGAAAGTGTTTACGTTGTTATTATGATTTTGTTTTCCCTTACGTTTTGTGCTTTCTTCAATAAATACACTTTGTTTCATTAAATTTGAATTTGTCTTTCAAAAAATTATTAAAATGCTTAACGGCACTTTCCTCGAAAACAGTTGGAGTTATCAAGTTCTACCAAGTATACCCTTTATACGTGAAAATGACGCCCTCATCAGATTTTCTGGTCAGAAGTACCACAACGTTTCGTCAAAACAAATGACAAAAATTCATCATCAGATACAGGTCCTGTTGCGCCCTCTATAATCTAACGTGATGTAATATACAAATTAATTTTTCTTAGAATAAAAAAAGTTCCTCTAGCAAATTTGGCGAAGGTCAGTCAAAAGGCTGTTGAGTTATTGTAAAAAACGAAAAAATAATTTGAACTTTGACAACCCTGTATCTTTTTCCACAGTAACATTTTACTAAAGCATATTTGGTTACATCCTCATATTTTGACCCAAAGAATCTATCCCTGAACTATGGCCTGTTATTAATGATCCACCCTGTATACTGAAGGGAAAATAATAACATAGAATATAACGTCTCTCCTAAATTGAAAATTGATCATTGTTTTAAATATTTGCGTCGGTTCGATTTAATAAAAACTTATTAATTTGTTTTATTATTCCAGTTTCTTACTAGCTCTATAAAAAGTAACTCTACGAAGCATTGTAAAAAATAAATAAACGTACTCACTTGTTTACAAGACTTTTGGTGTTGTCTAAAAAGGTGGTCAAATATTGCTCCGTATTCTTCGTGTATTCTTTGCATTTCGTTGATGTGTTCCGCTACCTTCTCCATTCCTTTTAAGGCCTCTGATTCAGAATGCAAATAAATTTTGAATAAATCAAAATCATAAATTACAGTAAAATTATTTTATTCTAAATCCTCGTTCAGAAAGTGTTAGTTGTTAAGAGCGATAAACTTACCTACTAGATGTTGATGTTCATCAGTATTTGAATCAGTCAGGTTTCGCAGTTGTTGCAGCAATAACGGATATTTCAATATTCTTTGTATGGGTTTTATCAAATAAGATTCTAAAGTGGAGGAATGTTGTTGTTTTGGGTTTCTCGCGGATAAAAATTCTTGAAGTGCCTGATTTCCTTCGTCTGAAATTACATAATTTCACGTTTTAACTTTGACGCGAAAAATGTATTTGAATACTTACTGGGATGAAGAACTTTTTGAGCTTTGCTGTGGCTGGCGCAGAATGAACTGTATAATTTAAAGTGATTTACATAATATAAAAATGCGCTACCAATGGAAAATAAGACGTTCTGAAATTCAATTAAAGATGAGTTAAGTACAAAAACTTTTATTTAAGTTTCTAGCGGGCGGACAAGAAAATCGATTACTCAAGTTTTCAACTAGTTTGATAGTTTTTAAAATTGTATGGTCTGAGGTTCTGAGGTTAGTAATAATGACTTCTAGCATAACATACAGGCTGTCCATTTTATCAGGGCCCTCGAGAATATCTCACTTAATATCGGTCGTCAAAAAAAAAATATTTTTACAAAAATCGTGCCGATTTATATAATCTACAAAATGGCTTAAAGACATTTGAAATCCATGGCCTACTTTAAGAGTTATGGTGGAAAATATCAAAACGTCTGGGACAAATATCTCCGTTATTTGAAGAGATACGAGAAAAATTCTAAGGCGAAAATTTTTTGTAAAACAGAGTGTTTCAACGTGGTTTTATCTAATTTTTTTCAAAACCGCTGTATTTTCAGATTTACTCTTCAGACTGTTAAAAAAATTATTTTGAAACGGGCGGAAAATGACGCCATTAAATAGAGTATTTTCCTCCCTTTTCAACGATATATCATATGCCATATTTATGTGCATTGGTACTACGTTAGTAATTGTAAAAACATTTTTTTTAAACCAATACATTTTTTTTTAACAAGCGTTATACTTGCCGTGGAGAAGTATGATTAAGTAAGACGATCAAAAAATCTTTGCTATAATAAAACATTAACACAATTAAGAAGAATAAAGTAAATTCAGGTAACAAAAACAAAATAATAATCAAGAAAGCAACATGGAGCAATTATGGAAAGAGTATTCGCAATTATGCCAATGTATAGAGGTCCTCCATAAAAGCGTCACTCCTTGCTCAGAAAGTTAAAATTTTTATTTAAAATTTATTTGGCCTAGACGTTTTCCGCATTTTCGATATTTTCCGCCATAACTTTTAAAGTAGGCCATGAATTTCAAATGTTTTTAAACCATTTTGTAGGATATATAAATCGGTACAATTTTCTTAAAAATATTTTTTTTTGTACGACCGATATTAAGTAAGATATTCTCGAGTGCCCTAATAAAATGGACAGCCTGTATAACTTATGCATCTTCTTATAATTTATTTATAAGTAGAGATAGAATTAAGTCACCTCCTGGTCAAATTTGTCAACGTTCTCAGCTGCAAAAGATAGATCGACATTGTTGTCGTACACAAGATATTTATTAAAAAATAATAAAGTGAGAAAGTCTTTTCAGAACCACGGCTCTAAAAACTGATAAACTGCATTAATTAATGTTATTAGAGTATGCGTGTAAAAACAAATTACTTTACATTTTTACGTTCTTAACATGCAACCTTTGTTTAATACCTCAACCATTAAGTTTAAAGACATCATCTTGCCACTAATAAATCATCTAAGTTAGACGTTATTTCTCCGTAATATATATACATTAAAGAATAGCAGTCATGAGGGCACTTGAGCGTGGGAAAATTTTGATGACCGTGGGAAATTTGCGATTTTACCTAAAACACAAAAAAATAAGATCAAAGGAAACCGCCACCTTTGTCGGCATACATCAAATGAAGCCGTCAGGTTAGTTGGATGCCTCCAGGTGTATTCAATCAATCGATCAATCTAATTTTTGGCAATCCTGTGACCTATATAATAATAGATACATTTCCATGTTTGGTTTCTTCGTTTAAATGAGTGAGCTACCACTAGGACCTACAAAATTCTTATCTAAAATTATTTTAAAACCTTTGTATCTCAACGATTTGTTATTACCGCTGTTAAAACAAATAACAAAAATATGTAGATGATTTTAAAATGTTTGTCTATTCGTCGTGTCATTGTAGCCTGATCTAAATATTTATGAAATAGTAGAATAGTTTCTAGTTGGTCCATAGGTATAGTCGCGAGAAGTTGATTCTAGAAACGTAGAATGACTTTAAAATAAAAATAATTGTTGACATGTTTCAAATATTTTATCATAAGCCCTTGTTTTGATGGTGACTAGAATGTTATCAAAACCAACAGCGTTTTGCAAAAATTATGCAAAGGAAATATGGTTGCTTTATATTTATTTGAGCAAAAACTGAATGATATTTGGAAGTAAATTTAAATAATACATAACTCCCTGGTCTGGTTTTTGCACATTCCTCGTTCCTTCGGTTAATTTTTAACATAAACAATTAACACATAAATAACATCACGAATTTATACAGGAAAATAAGTTTGATTTAATCTTTAACTTTGATCGTGTATCTTTACACCGTCGAAACATTGTTATCAGAAATCATGTTATTATCATTTCGATAGTATATACTACATTGTATTTCATCATGTTTCCTTTTGGCTATATTTTAATTTATATAAGTAAGTTTGTCACAAAATAAAAAAATATAATTATTTCAGTTGAATCTCGTAACCTTAATCGGAAATTCCGCATGCATTCGAGGTATTTCTATTCACAATGATCATCTATTTGACCTCGCCCGACCTGTCCGGCGGCTTCCTTTGATGTATACCGGCAAAGGTGGAGGTTTCCTTTGATATGATTTTTTTGTGTTTTAGGTAAAATCGCAGTTTTCCCAAGGTCATCAAAATTTTCCCACGCTCAAGTGCCCCCATGTCTACTAGAATGAACAAATGTTACTACACTTATACCTATATGTACTCACTATAGTCTTATTATATACTTAGTATTTTAGTATCATAAAAATGGAATGTTTTTCCGATTATTCATCATATAAATTCTCAAGGACATTTTTCCCTTAACCATAAAATCTCAGATCGAGGTCTAAGCATCCATTATTTGTCTTGTCTTCACTATAATAAAAATTTCTCTATTTCCTTCGGGACATAACTAGCTATACAAAATTTAAGAAATGAATAATTTATTACGCAAAATTATTCATTCACAGCAGTTTTATTGCTTTTTTATCCTTATAACTGCAAGATGTTATCAGTTCACGAAGGTTCCTCAAGGCAACTGCTTTAGAGAACCATTGAAGACAATGTTTAGATATGGAATTTATTACATTTGACTCCAAGCTACATGTCAGGGTAGTCAAGTTAATATATAATAATGTTCCTATATTTCAATTGTTTCCGTTTTTAATTAGTCTTCAAATTATTCTTGTGCAAATACAAACGAAAGTTCTATCTAGTTTTAAGGGTTATTCAGCCTTTCCCTTGCGTCTCAATTTAAAACAGAAATATTGAAATATGTAAATTTAATATAATATTAAAACATTTCCCAACTGTGCCAAATAATTTAGATTGCATTATGTAAAGCAGAAGATGCCACCATTAGTTTTTGGACAAGGAAAAGAAAACTTTTCAATATATTTTATTAATTGCTTGAAGTGATAATTTGAATAAATCATGTTTATAAAGTATATCATGATACTTTTGCCTTTTTAAAATTATGCTATTATTATTATTATTATTAAAACATCTATCAATACATCTCTTAAAGTAAAACTGATATATTTATACGCATGCTAGCTTGTTTTTAGAAGATTTTTGAGAGCCAAACATATTTTAAAGGATACGATTAAATTTTGACACGATCCAGGTCACTATTTATTTTCAGGGGAGGGGGTATTGGTTCAAAACCGCTAATTATACTCTACTATCATTCAAACTAAACGAGAATGTCGAAAATATAGCTATTATTATTATTATTATTAAGCATGGCATAGATGTGAATAATAACAACATTTTCTTAGAGTAAGAAGTTTGTATCATGAAAAATATCTTATCTGAAAGTGTAAAAGATATAATTACTAAACATTGAATTAAATTTTAAAGTACAAACAGTGTATATCATTATCATAAAATTCAATTTTAATTTTTTGCACTTGCAAAAGGGAATATAAAAGTAACTACACTTATTAAGTCCACATTTAGTCATTAAATAATAAAAATAAATATTGTTTTAGCTGCCTTTGTAATTAACTTGCCTAATTATTATGTAAATACCCCTTTCATTTAATCAAAGTTTGAATCGTAAATGTTTCAGTGGTTATTTAGGACCGCTTAATTTTATTTAATTTGTGTCTTAATACTCTAATTTGACTTTCTATTTAATTTAGCAACTCGGTTAACGCATAGTATGAGGTCGCCTTCCGCCTTCCGCAACCGAGCTGGTCAGTTGCATACCTGCTCCAGCTAAAACTTCAAATGCAGCTTCGTTTTCAGTCGATTAAGGCTTTAAAAAAATGATGGAGCGTTCAAGTGGGACAAAATCATCCGGAGGTAAAATACCCTCCCGATCGGATCTCCGGGGGAGGGTGCCCACAGGGACACCTCATCGAATGTCGAAAAAACACCGTCAAGTTAAATCCAACAAAACTAATTCTTTCATCTACGGCGCTTGGAATGTTCGTACTTTGAACGACAGCACTCGCACCGATAGGCCTGAAAGAAGAACTGCTCTAATAGATAGAGAACTTCACCGACTCAATGTTGACGTTGCAGCTCTCAGCGAAACTCGATTTTTGGAGGAAGGCTCTCTCACAGAAAAGTACTACACCTTCTATTGGAAAGGTCTTCCCACCAATTCAAGAAGACAACATGGAGTAGGATTTGCCGTTCGGAATCAACTTGTATCCAACTTAACACAAGTACCACAAGGCCTATCCGAGCGTCTAATGCTGCTACGCTATGAGCTATCAGATGGCAACGCGGTAAATCTAATAAGCGCCTACGCTCCCACTCTGGATGCAAGTCACGAAACCAAGGAAAGCTTCTATCAACAGCTGGAAGAAACCCTCTGTAGAATACCTAAAACGGAACGACTCGTTATTCTTGGCGATTTTAACGCTAGAGTAGGGAGAGATGCAGACACCTGGCCAGGCATCATAGGCAAGAACGGTTTGGGCAACATGAACGCTAACGGTCAACTACTCCTAACTAAATGCGCCGAACATGATCTAGTTATAACAAACACCATTTTCCGACAAAAGGATAAATTTAAAGGCACCTGGCGTCACCCCAGATCAGGTCACTGGCATCTACTGGACTATGTTATCGTACGTAGGAAGCATCTCAAGGACGTCCAAATTACAAAGGCGCGCATTGATAGCGAATGTTGGACCGATCATCGTCCTGTTGTCTCTAAAATGAAAATTGTTATGAGACCCAAACACCGAAGAACTCAAGTAAAACGTAGACCCCGTCTCTGTATTAGTAAATTGCGTGACCAAGAAACCGTCGAACAACTAAAGCAAAAAGTTCAAGAGAATTTGAGTGCACTAGAAGAAACCAATTCTGTAGATGTCACTGCTACCTGGACACAAATTAAAGACAGTCTAAAAAGTGCGAGTGAGGAAATTCTTGGCACTGCAGCAAGTAAAAAACAGGAGGACTGGTTCAATGATAATGAAGCTTTTATACAAGAACTTCTTGACCGCAAACATACTGCCTTCCAAAACGCTATCAACCACCCCAACGACTCATCAAAAGCAGAAGCTTTTACCCAATCTAAGTATGAAACGCAACGCGAAATCAGAAGAATAAAGAACGAGTGGTGGGCAAGCAAGGCCAGAGAAATTCAAAGGTACGCCGATTCACACGACTACAGGAATTACTTTCAAGGAGTAAAAGCAGTGTACGGCCCCAGTCGGAAAAATATGTGCCCTATTAAAGATTTAAATGGAAATCTCCTCAAAGAAGACCAGGAAATAAGAGCCCGATGGAAAGAACACTACTCTAACATTCTTAACCAGCAAAGTCAAGCCGATCACGATATTATAAATCTTATCCCTCAATATGACACCTTCGAAGACTTAGATAAACCACTAACAACGGAAGAGATCTTAACCGCCATTGGGCAGCTAAAAAATAACAAATCTCCCGGCGCCGACTCACTCCCAGCTGAGGTCTTTAAAGCTGTGTCGTCAGAGCTCATACCCTACCTCAAAAAACTGTTTGATGTCGTGTGGGAAAGTGGTCAAGCTCCGCAGGAGTTTCGTGATACACTTTTAATCAACCTCTTCAAAAACAAAGGGAGCGCTGCGGACTGTGGAAATTACAGGGGTATAGCTCTCCTGGCTGTTGGAGGGAAGATACTCACTAAAGCGATGGCAAATAGGCTAACACCTGTTATGGAAAAGTTACTTCCTGAAACACAGAGTGGCTTTAGACCAAACCGAGGCACATCGGATTTAATCTTCACACTTAAACAGCTTCAAGAAAAAGCACTCGAACATCAAGGAGAAATTCACATGGCCTTCATTGATCTAACCAAGGCGTTTGACTCGGTGGACAGGGAAGTGCTCTGGAAAATTATGTTCCGCTTAGGTATCCCTAGAAAATTTGTAGAAGTATGTCGCAGTCTACATACAAACAACAACGCCCAGGTTATGTATAATAATGAGGCAACCGAACCTTTCCAAACCCTCACTGGAGTTAGACAGGGATGTGTCCTGGCACCCCTACTCTTTAATTTGTTTACCACTGCTCTAACAATTATTGTTGACAACAAACTGACAGTCAGAGGAATAGGTCTCAGATACCGTTTTGATGGCGGTCTCTTTAACATAGGGCGCTTTAGAGCTTTCACGAAGACACGCACACGATTCATTTGTGATCTCCAGTATGCGGATGACTGTGCACTTTTAGCCTCTACGCCGGAAGAGCTTCAAGAACTTTTAGATGTGTATGCCCAGAGTTATGATTCCTTGGGACTTAAAATCAACATTGGAAAGACTAAGATTATGTCAACTCCTCATCAAGTGAACCAAATAGACATTACACTTAACGGAAATTCCCTTGAAGTGGTGGATCAGTTCAATTACTTAGGTAACGTTGTTAATGACAAAGCAAACATGGACAGCGAGATTCGCAATAGAATTAACGTTGCATCTAGAGCACTCTGGGGACTTAGAGAGAGAGTATTTGACAACCACGACCTTGCTTTGTCAACGAAAATGGCTGTCTACAGAGCAGTTGTCATTCCAACACTGCTATATGGATGTGAAAGCTGGGTCACTTACCGTCGTCATGTGAAAGAATTAGAACGTTTTCAGCAAAGACACCTCAGAAGTATGATGAAAATCCGTTGGTTCCATCACATATCAAACGTGGAAGTACTCAGGAGAGCAAACAGCCTTCCAATTGAGGTGCTTATTTCAAGAGCACGCCTAAGATGGGCAGGTCACGTTCATCGTATGCACGATAACCGCCTTCCTAAATGTACACTTTATGGTGAATTGCTAAGCGGTAGAAGAAGGCGTGGCGGTCAACGAAAGAGGTTCAAAGACGCTCTCCATGAAAATCTAAAATCCTGCGGTATTGCAGACGAGCAATGGGAACAACTTGCAGCGGACAGAACCGAATGGCGAGGGGTTGTGGCCAACTATCAAGGAAATGTTGCTGCAAGAAGGCCGAATCCAAGACCTAACCAGGTCTATGTTTGTCCTGACTGCGGTCGACATGTGCTCTCCCGAATTGGCCTCTATAGCCATAGTCGTGTGCACCGTAGATGAATGGGAATTACAATAGACTACACCTTTTGCTTGTTTTTTATTGTACACAATTTATCGACTGTAACATTTTTATACTCGGACTCGAGTAACGGCTAATAATAATAATAGTATGAGGTGAGGACAGAGCACTAAAGATGTAAAGAAACTGAAACCTTTTAAAGCAAGACTTGAAAATAGAGTTTAAAATTAGCAACTATAATAAAATATAGTAACAGCTAACAGGGTTTAAAAAATTAAATAGTTAAGAAATGTATAAAAGTCTGAAACACGAGTTAAAATGCTTGTTGAAACGAAAAAGTTTACATGAACGAGGAAGATGCATGCATTTTAAAAATGATTAAATTTATTATTTTTCCCTAATGTACTATATAAGTTGAGAATATAATAAAAAATGCTTATAAAAAAAATTGACTGGATAAATATTCGACTTTAAAAGTCGAATTTTTATGTAAACAAAACCACGTCATTGAAATCGGGTTTCTTATTTGTGTGACGTCACGAGTCACAAAATACGGGCATGTCAATAGAAGAGGCATTAAAAAAGCACAGTTTACTCTATGATAAAAATGCGTAAAAGTATATTTTTACTTATCCAAAAAGGACTAGTTGTAGTGTTTTGACTGTTTTGTGAAGAATGAATACCGTTTTATTTGAGCGATGACGGACACGGGTTTTTTGTATGCCCAATCGGATAATTTACCCAGAGTAGATGCAGTCATAATGACAAAAATTTTTGGCAACAATCCTGATTTCATAAGTGCAGAGAAGGTGCAAAGACTATGAGGTTTATATGCACGTTTATTTTTAATAAGCATTATATTAATTATTGTACAATAAAAAAAGTGAAAATCATGACTTGGCAGGCATCAGCCCCTATATTTTTGAAAGTGTCAAAAAAAAACTTGTCACTGTAAGTTTTCAAATCAATCTAACCTACCCTACATATTTGTATTACGTAATTTACTTGCTAATCGAGCCGAAATACATCTCGTACAAAACGTAGTAAAAAAAAAAAACTGAAAAAAGTTTATTCGAACCCTCGACCTCACGCGTGAGAAGCTGATAATCTAGCCGCTACACCACGGGCGGCTGTTAAGAAACTATTGTACCTTAGGCTATATCAGTATGATCTAATGAATACGTTAACGCGCACCTTTTAGCTCACCTGTAAGGTGCTTCTGCTCATCAAAATCGCCTGTCAATTTTTTTTCATACTTAACTATGAATAAACTAAATCATATTAAAATTTCAAACTTACAGCGACAAGTTTATTTTTTTTTATATTTTCAAAAATATAAGGGGGATGTGCAGGGCTGATGCCTGCCAGGTCATCGTTTTTATGTTTGTGAAAGGAACAGCCAAAGGTTATCTCTTGCTAGCCTTTATTATTATATTCTCTTGTGGCCTGTTGATACATACAATTTTTTTCAGAGGAATTTTGAGGAACTACAACGAAATCTGACGAAATATTTTGCAACCACGACATGTAAAAATAAATTCATGAAAATTTTAGTAAATAGTTACTCCTTTCGAAACTGCAACAAAAAATTGGTTCACGTCGTTTCATTTTGGAAATGAAACGAAAAGATATATTTTCATTACCCTTCCGAATCTATATTGTTCCCTTTAGGAACTATAACAAAATTCGATGGTAATATGCAATTATTACACTTAACGCGCCAGGCTTGTAACTTGTAATTCAGCGCTCGGCGGGGCACATAACCCGGAGAGTAGCTGTTGGTTGCAGTCTGGTTACGTTCCTTATAGTAAAATAAGGATTTTATAGAGGAGTTTGCGACTAAAAATATTATGTTTAATACAGTTTTAATTTTTATATTCGATGAGTTGCTCAACACATAAAAGGTGCTTGAGAATTTGAGTTTTTATTATATAACAAAACTTGTTTTTATCGCATCCCAAGTGTTTTTAAACGGCAAAAAATAATTATGAGTTCTTTATGCGTCAATATATAATTACAATGTTTATCACATCCTTTGAGTTTTTGTTTGGAAAAAGTATTCGAGGGTTATTTAGGTTTCAGATCCCAGATAGATCCTCATACACACCATTTTGGAACCACATCAAGCTTCATATATTTCACTGTAGTTTCACGTATATTCTTATAATGTCTTATATATACTCATAAAGGTAACTTATTGCATAGTTACGGATCGTCATCATGCTGAGCCTAATCTTATTGTAATAAGTTGCAGTAGATGGATCTTTTGCAATATGCTTGTACAAATGTACTCTAGTTTAGAGACTGTAGCTAATTGCATGAATAATGTGACAGGAAAGATTAACTTGCTTGGTGATACTCATCAATAGTCTGTACTAACAAAGGCCACAAGATGCTTTTAATGATACAGTGTATCCGCCATACAGGTTAAATATTTCTGCTGGGGTTTTATTGTAATCGCTTTTAGATTTGGATATTACACATTTTAAAATAATATTAATTATTCAATTATTGTACTTTATGGAAACTACAAGATTTACCATTTTTGGGCATTAGATCAAATTTGCATTAAATCATGCCTCATATAATCCATTGTGGTTTCACGCACATTTTTTAAGTATCTTACATATGTTCATAAAGGTAACTTATACAATTACATAGATACAAATCACTTAGGTTTCAATTTTCAGACAGATCCTCATATATAAAACTTTGAGACCAGTTTCAGTCTCTTAAATACCAGCTAATTCCATTGTTTTTTCCATGTACATTCTCAAATGATTTCATTATGTGAATTTGCAGTTACCCGCCCATCAGTTAACTTATACAGACTCTTAAGAATTGCTTGTGAAATTACCATCTTGAACTGATTAAAGATATATATGCAAATCCTGTTATAAACTGATAATGAGGGATTATAGGGAATTACAGTTTCACTATCCAATCTGATCTTATAGATTCATGTGTACATATTATATTTTATAAGTTCTTACGAGTCATTTTTGGCAGGGAAGGTATAATAATATTATTACTGCTATTAAGTTTCATAACTAACGTAACCATTATCTAATCACCATTACTTGTCCGCCCGCTTAAAAGAAACAGTTCGAAATATATTATCTTACCTTAAAATGGCTACTGTATTCGAATTTATGGAAATCCGGTTCGAGCTCTAAGGCGTCCTCTAAATTTTGTAAGAATTGCCTCTGGAATGCAACTATTTCTTGTATATTCCCGAACAAGGCATTTATCTCGGCGTTTGAGAGGAATGTTTCTTTCTTGAGTGGTTCCAGATAGTTTTCTAACAAGTTGTTCAGATGCTGTAAAACAATTTGCAGGAATTGTAATTTTAAACAATTGTGTCAGTGCCAAGTCTACGACGACACGTACAATATAAACGATACATTTTAAAGTTTTAATAGAAATCGTCGTGTTTGCATTGTACAGGAATGCTATCTCATCTCCTTTTATATATTATTGTGCAGAGCTTAACCGCCTTTAAAAAAGCACAACTGCAAATAATGAGGAAATAATTCTAAAGGTAAAATAAATGCTTTTCTATTCCTTGAGCCGCCATTTGGGATTATAATTACAATATTATTTTTGTGGCTTTGTTTTACAATTTGTATATGGTCGAGACTAAAATTTCTATTTAAGTAAAATTAACTTGTTGCTATTTTTCTTATAATATAGTAAATAATAATAATTAAATATAACTAATAAAGTTCTAAATTTAATATTTATTTGCAAACTAATTCTGTGTCTGATCAGTATAAGAATTATAACTTAGTTAAATTTAAAAACAGCGTATATTCTGCCAAATTATGTATAATTAACTCATTGTGCTTTTATCTTTATCCAGGACCGCATTTACCTTGCAGACACGCTAGGCACGACCTATGAGGCCCCCACTATCGTAATGCTAATGTATTTATTTATACTGAATTTTTTTATTATTGATCATTATGCTCAATATTTTATTTAAATTGCGAAATGTAACCAGTAGTTACTCTATGCGGGTTCTGGCGCACTGAGTAGAGGAACACTGCCGGTTCTTAATGACGTCATGAACTGGATGGCATGTGTCCATCAGGAGTCATTGTGAGTTAAGACCTGTTTTTATCTGTTTAAAACCTGTTCAGACCTGTTGAAAACCTGTACAGACCTGTTTGAAACCTGTTTATTTTTTGTACAGAACTGTTTGTAGTTGTTCGAGACCTGTTTAAAAACTGTTCAGAGCTGTTTAAAACCTGTACAGACCTGTTTAAAATCCGTTTTATATCCTGATGGACACATGCCATCCAGTTCATCACGTCATTAAGAACCGGCAGTGTTCCTCTACTCAGTGCGCCAGAACCCGCATAGAGTAACTACTGTAACCTTCTCAATGTACTTGTCTGTTTGAATGTTTCAAAATGACGTTTGTTCTGATGCATAAAAAAGATCCAGTAGCAAATTCGAATTCTATGGAAAATTTTACATAAAAGTGTGTAGTATGTTTAATACTACAGATCAAATCATGAATATTGTCGTTCACGTCATCATCATCATCGTCAATCAACCCTTTATCGTCCACTGCTGGACATAGGTCTCCAGTAAATTTTGCCACTTCTCTCTATCTTGAGCCACTTGCATCCAGTTGATTCCGATACGTTTTAGATAGTCCGTCCATCTTGCCGGTGGTCGGCCTCTGCTTCTTATTGCCGCGTGTCTTGATCTCCATTCCAGAATTTTTCTCGTCCATCTGCCGCCCATTAGTCTGGCAACACGACCAGCCCAATTCCACTTCGATTTTTGTTACTGCATCTGTTAGACCTGTTCTTCTTCGCAATTCTTTGTTCCATATCTTATCTCTAAGGCAAGTTCGACCTTTCCATAGCGCTCTGAGCAACTCCTATACTGTTTATGGATTTTTTGTCATCGTCAAGGTTTCTGCTCCATATGTCATAACAGGAAGTACATATTGCTCATATACCCTTCGTTTTAGACATATAGGAATATCAGACTTGAATACATCTCGCAGATTGCCGAATGTAGGCCATGTTAAACCTAGTCTTCTAAATATTTCGCATGTCAGATTATCCCTGTTTAATTTAATTTCATAACCTAAGTATTTGTATGAAGCGACTTGTTTGATTGCATTTGTTCTTATGTAGATATTTTCACTCAGAACTAAGTTGGTCATGACCTGCGTTTTGGATATATTGATTTTGAAGTTATACTTTCTTTGACTTTTGATGGAGACGTTGTAGCACGTCATCATCTTTCAATTTCCGAATCAAATCATCTCAAGATCGCACATAAGGGCACGCATGGGTGTATCAACATATGTAAAAGACGCCGAGTATTTTGAGAAGAAAATATCTGGACAATAATAGCATGCGATACAATGAATTTTAACATCCCTTGCCATATTTAATTTTACAATTCACCTCATGGATTTCTTGAAAAGGTAAAAGGGAACATCTGTTACGTGTTTCCTGACTAAAGCACTCGTTTAATTTCACCACCATGTCTCTGGCTACTGCATTCAGTCCATTATCCACCGCACGCTACTGAGTTGACAGTAAACTGACAAAATGCTCAAGGTTGGTTGTGGCTACGACTAACGCTTGTAATATTCATTTGTAAAACGAATAGTTACGCTCGGAATTTCTGTTGTAGCCTCAGCAGACGTGACTTTCTGTTATTCACATCCTACGCGCTTTGTATTTGCAAAGATAGATACATAAATCGATAATGTGAACGACGACATTCGTGATTTCAATCAATCAATTTAGACTAGATTTAAATGATAGAGTTAATTACCAGTTTTTTTAACTCTAAAAAAACTCCACCCCCACCAAAACATCGCCTAGAAGCCCAATAATAGTAAATGCGGTCTTGTCTTTTTCTTTACCGTTTGTTTTTCATTTATCGTTATCTTTAAATTGGTGTTGTTATTTAAACATTGTAATTAATTTAGGTTACCTCTATGTATACCGCATATTTTAATTGTGTCAGATATTGTATTTCATTGAAAAGTTTTAACATGTATAATAAGGGCTATTGTTATTGTTATAGTCAGAAATAAAGACATTTGTTATTATTATTATATATTTTCTCTGTGTATAAATATTTCATTTTTAACATAACCAATGTAAAAAATAAAGACAAATGTGACATAGTTAATGAATTACTTAGGAGCGTAAATAAATTCTCATCAATGTAAATAGAGAATTATGACTTCGTTTGTCCATCCACGTGACAAAATGTAGGTACTGTAAAGAAGAAAAGAGAAAACAACAAAGAATTATTTAATTTAGTAGCGATCTAAGTTTAATTTCAGCAATGTTTAGATTCCTAGAAATATAATACAAAAGTATTGGAATTCTATCCAGTATTCCAATTGTTAAGTATTATAGCCAGGCACTGAAGGGTTCTGCTGGCCTTAAGAGGTCCAACAAGTACAGAAATATTGATGTGTTAGTCTCCAGTTTGATTTATTTTAACATAATGAATCGATTGGCGTAGGTCCCATATTTCATATTCCATCTAAATACTTAAAGGTGACCACTAATGTATTATGGTTAATAATAGGAAGACCTAGGACTTCATACCTTTTGTGAAAATTTAGATCGTAATAGGTAACATTTAAAAAAGAATAGTACCTAACTACTTTAAAAGTAATCCTACAGAGTATTTCACAATATTAAGTAAGAGATATATTGTTTTATTTTAATGAGAGGTTACGTACACCTATAGGCCATCAATTATTCTTTGATAAATTATGTTATATTCAATATTTATTGGATAATGAAGAGTTTTAATAATACTTCAAAAAACAAACGGTAAACAGCAAATATATTTTAAGTGAAAAAAAAAACCTCAAAGAAACGAAGGTGCTTACACAGAAACCTGTGTTGTAACATCCTCAAGTTTCAAATATTGAATATATTCTTTGTGATATCTGTTATTCTTAAATAGTCTACAGAAGGTATTATATCTTTGTCACTCAATCCCTACTTTAATCTTAGCAACAATGCAAAGTTTTCTTCATTAATCACATTTATCTGAAAGGAAAAGTTTAAATGCAAGCGGAAGTTGGTACATTATTTTAAACCCATTTTCCAACATTAAAAAAAGTTTCGCGTATAATGTAATTATAACGGAATATAAACACTTGGAAGTTAAGGGCGAACATATTATCATGCAATGTAAAATTTATAATAAAAAAAATTATGAAGAGACACACTCAAGGCAATCTACACAAATTAACTTCGGTTGTGTCTTTGGCAAAGTAAATTTTTTCTTTATTGGACCTATACAGGGTGTTGCACCATGAGAGGGACATAGCTTAATAGGAGGTAGAGAACATCAGTGGTAACCGGAACCTCCCATAGAAATGTCTCATTGAGCCTTCATTACGAAGTTACAGGGTGTTAAATAATTTTTGGCCAAACCTGTTTTTTGTCATAACTTTGACAGGGAATGAAATAACGGATTCATATTTGGTACGGCTAATGTACTAACGAGCCCCAAGAGGTACATGTATAAAAAAAATATATCCAGGTCCGGACTCACTATAATTTATGTTTCTTCTTTGCATCAATAAAACATCACCCTGTATATATTTTTTTGAAATTTCGATACGATATGCGAAAAGAGCAAGAAAAAACAAACAAAATGGCCTATTTCATTTTTTTGTTACACCTTCGTGGTTATTTAAATACGTTGTTAAATGTGCAAGAAAATGGATTACAGAACCCTATTAAATGAGAGGCACGTGAAATAAATAGTTTTATAACTAAAATTTGCAAAAATTCTATTGAGCCTAGGTGGTCTGGGTGAATCCTAATTCCGGCACGTTTTAAAGGTCCATTTTGGTAAAAAACTGTGGTCCTAATAAGTAATCGGGTATGAAATAACAAAATTTTTAATCAATCACAGTAGGCATGTTCAAAGAATAAAAGTGACAGATAATTTAAACCATTTAGGCTAAGCAACCAGTTACTTTGATCAAGAAAATCATCAACATTTTATACTTAATAAAAATTGGAAAAGAGAACAAACTAAAATCTAAATAAATAAAATATTTTCCATTCAATTAACAATAAATAACAAAACAATAACTAAATGTGTTTAAAAATAAAACGTAATTGACACTAAAGTAAATTTTCAAAATGTCCTCCCCCACATTCTGTGCATTTTCTTGCGCGTTTAGAAAGGTCACCAATTGCTCGACGTATCATTTCTGGATTATTCCGTACTTCGTCGCAGGTTGTAACGATGCGCTGGATTAAATGTTGTCTACTTTCAATTTCAATGCTATAAACCTCGTTTTTTAAGTGGCCCCATAAAAAGTAATCACAAGGGTTACAATCAGGAGATCTTGGTGGCCATTCATGTGGACCCCCGCGTCCAATCCATCTATTAGGATACACATTGTTTAAGTGTTCTCTTACTTGAAGGTTAAAATGTGGTGGGGCCCCATCATGCTGAAACAACATGCCTCTTATACCGATATTTTCTAACATATTCGGTAAAATGTTTTGAAGAAAATCAAAGTAAATTTCAATCTTTCTTCAAAAAAATGTGGCCCTATCAAATGTCTATTCACAAGTCCGACCCAAACATTTACAGAAAACCTGTGTTGCGAACGGCGTTGGCGTACCGCATGTGGGTTTTCCTGTGCCCATTTATGATTATTTCGTGAATTGTTTACTCCATCCCTTGTAAATTGTGCCTCATCCGTAAATAAGGTTCTGTAAATGACTGGGCGATGGTTAGACAACCAATGACAAAATGCCAGGCGGGGGATATCGTCGCGTTGTTGAAGACGCTGTACCTGCTGGATATGATATGGATGGTAACGTTCTCTTTTTAGGGTTCTCCATACTCGCCAGTGAGGAATACCAGTTGCCAAACTGATTCGTCTAGTGCTCATATTTGGGTTTTCTTGAACTACGTTTATAATATTGTTGTGTTCCTTGTTGCAAAACACGCTCCACAACTGCAGAAGTAGGAAACTTTCCGTGTTGTCTTGCATACTGGAACACCGTACTAAAGATTTTATGATTAGGGCATTGACGACCAGGAAAACGCAGCCGATATTCTCTTTCCGCCGACCTACCATTTCCATTACAGAAACCATAGATGAATATTATGTCAGCATATTCCACGTTTGTAAATTTTACTGGCATAGTTAAAATATTTTCACAAGTTTTCACTAACTAAATGCGGATTATTGACACATTAAATTACTAACAAACAATTATTCAACTGTTTAGGAGATTTCTTTTTATTATCTGTCACTGTGAACAAGCCTACTGTGATTGATTAAAAATTTTGTTATTTCATACCCGATTACTTATTAGGACCACAGTTTTTTACCAAAATGGACCTTTAAAACGTACCGGAATTAGGATTCACCCAGACCACCTAGGCTCAATAGAATTTTTGCAAATTTTAGTTATAAAACTATTTATTTCACGTGCCTCTCATTTAATAGGGTTCTGTAATCCATTTTCTTGCACATTTAACAACGTATTTAATTAACCACGAAGGTGTAACAAAAAAATGAACTAGGCCATTTTGTTTGTTTTTTCTTGCTCTTTTTGCATATCGTATCGAAATTTCAAAAAAGTATATACAGGGTGATGTTTTATTGATGCAAAGAAGAAACATAAATTATAGTGAGTCCGGACCTGGATATATTTTTTTTATACATGTACCTCTTGGGGCTCGTTAGTACATTAGCCGTACCAAATATGAATCCGTTACTTCATTCCCTGTCAAAGTTATGACAAAAAACAGGTTTGGCCAAAAATTATTTAACACCCTGTAACTTCGTAATGAAGGCCCAATGAGACATTTCTATGGGAGGTTCCGGTTACCACTGATGTTCTCTACCTTCTATTAAGCTATGTCCCTCTCATGATGCAACACCCTGTATAAAGCAGAATATTTATAATTTAACATTAAATATGTTCGTAACTCTGAATAAAAGGAAAACAATATGATACATATAATACAAAATATAACCCACATAACCTGTCAGATAGAACAAAGACATTATATATGATAAAAAACTGCGCTTTCCTACGGAAATGGTTTGTTTCCGTGTCGTAATAAATTCAGCCTCCGATAATTTACGAGCTCGTAAATAATTACCTTAACGTAAGCCCGCTCGGTGTCTACAAGCTCCAGGATGACTTTACGAAGTTTCTCCGCGTCGGTAAGTTGCCTGGAAGGAGTCAGGATGGCCTGGGAAGTGTTACTAACAACGCTGCCCGTGGGGCTGCTGGTTTTCCTAGTCTCAACAGGTGATCGACAGAAACCGGTTACTTGTTCGGCAGTCTTGAGCAAATTTTCTATCTCGAAAGAATTGGTTCTCGAACTTACTTTAATGCCGGAGTCAGTCATTGAGGATGGGGGATTTTCAGAGTCGGTTGAATAACGATCCTTGCCTGGAAAAGATAATATGTATTGAAATTTCTTATTTAGTCTTACATTCGTGTCGGAACATACATTGACGATTATAATAGAATAACATGTATTGACTACTTTACGATTTCTGGTACAATGTCTATAAAACCATGTAACAAAATGTAAAATGCAAACAATAAAATTCAGTAATAATACCTTACAATGTTATTGTGATAGTATAACAACGAACATATTAATTTAGAAAGCATTAGGTAATGTGTCGTATGTATAGCATATATTGTAAAAATAATTTGTCATATCTTAATGAAAGTTACAAACTGTCACAACAAAGAGAAAAGAAGCAAAAATTTGAGATACTACTCTCCAGGTGGTGTAGTACAGCGCTTCCCTGCACATAAAAAACGAAATAAAACCTTTACGAGCTCATTATTATCAACAAAAAAGTAGGCCATTCATATCAGCTTAAAAATAGCCCAATAGAACAAAAAATTATGAAGTTTTGTACTTTCAAATTAAAAAGAGTTCCAAGCAGCCAGTAGGAGCTTTACCCGTAAAACACACCCCTAACGTGCAATTCGGTAGTTTTTTGCGATTTTCTCAAAACCGTTTGTCGTATAAAAAAATTATGCTTACAAAAAATATTCTCAGTAAAATTCTGCATAAAAAAGTGTTTATTACCTAAATTGTTTAGTACAGAGGTTATAGAGAAATCAGCTATTGAAGTTAGGGGTTGCATTAACAGAGACTCACGAACATGGTATGTAATGTACCTGTAGCTGCAAACAAGGTTGTGGAAAGAGATGCAGCTGTACTAAGGCAGGCTTATATTGCACAAGTGCAGAAATTGCCGTGCCAATACAGATACCACAGATGATGTTGATACTACCGAAGACCACTTAAAAAAGTACGCGCCGATAACTCTACCTCAATGGTGCTGTGGAAACAATTGCTTTTGTATAAATCGGAATTTTTTTTTATAAACCCCTTCTCCACTAAAATACAACCTTACATTAAATCACAGAGTTCCAAAATTATACCTAAAATACATGATTATACCATGTTCGTGAATCTCTGTTAATGCAACTCCTAACTTCAATAGCTGATTTCTCGAAAACCTCTGTTCTAAATAATTTAGCTAATACACTTTTTTGTGTAGAATTTTACTGGGAACATTTTTTTAAGTATACTTTTTTTGTAGGACAAACGGTTTTCCATAAAAACGCAAAAAACTATCGAACTGCACTTTAGGAGTGGGTTTTAGGGATGAAGCTTCCACTTGTTGCTTGGGAACTCTTTTTATTTTGAAAGTACATGCCCTGACAAGCTTAATCCCCAAGTGGCAACACTTTATAATTTTTCTTTTCTATTTATGCTAATATGAATGGCCTAAAGCCGACGCACATTAAAAACCTTTGAGACAATTTGCGAACGAAATAGTATAGAGCTGTACTTAAGATTCATATGTATTAGCATGTACATATTAATAGTACTAGTTCTAGTCCCTTCAAATTTGGAAAAATTACAGAAAATTTTCCCACAGTTATGGGACCTGTAAAAAGTTATTAGGTATTAAGTATTTAGGTTGTCTAAACATGATTTTCACCCCCGCAGATCCAAAAAGGGTTGTTTTTGAGAAAGGTATACATATATATGAATTTTAGCGTTTTTTCGCCATTTTCTCTATTTTTAGGAAAAACTAAGCATTTTGGTGGAAACTATCAAGAGAGAAAAGTTGTAGAGCATAAAATTTCCTACAAATTTTGACTACACTATTTTTTTCGAATTCCACATAGTTTCGGCGCTGGAGGGCACAGAAGAAATAATGAAATATACATATACAGGCTGTCCACTTTATCAGGGCCCTCGAGAATATCTCACTTAATATCGGTCGTACAAAAAAAATTATTGTTACGAAAATTGTGCCGATTTACATAACCTACAAAATGGTTTAAAGACATTTGAAATCCATGGCCTACTTTAAGAGTTATGGCAGAAAATAGGAAAACATCAAAAATGCGGAAAACGTCTAGGCCAAATATCTCCGTTATTGGAAGAGATACGAGAAAAATTCTAAGCCGAAATTTTTTTGCAAAACAGAGTGTTTCAACAAGGTTTTATCTAATTTTTTTCAAAACCGCTGTATTTTGAGATTTCCTCTTCAGGCCGTTAAAAAAATTATTTTGAAACGGGCGGGAAATGGCGCCATTAAATAGAGTATTTTCCTCCCTTTTCAACGATAAATCACATGCCATATTTATTCATTGGTACTACGTTAGTAATTATAAAAACATTTTTTTAAAACCAATATTTTTTTTTAACAAGCATTATACTTACCGTGGAGAAGTATGATTAAACAAAACGATAAAATAATTCAATAAGTTGTTCAAATCTTTGCTATAATAAAACATTAACACAATTAAGAAAAATAAAGTAAATTCAGGTAACAAAAACAAATTAATAATAAAAAGAATATAGTACACAGAACATTAATATTTATCTAATCCTCAAAATAATTTTTAAGATATCTTATCAAGTGTTCAAAGTGTCCACCGCGATTTCTTATGCACAATCGAATGTGGCGAGGCAGTGCATTTAAAACATTACTCGGCATTTCGGGAGTAACTGTAATACATGTCTGTTGAATTCGAGTTTTTAGGTCCTCTACATTTTGCGGTGTCGTCGAAAACACCTTATCTTTAATATACCCTCATAGAATAAATCCATTGGGGTTATATCTGGAGAACGAGGGGGCCATCGAATAAATCCATTGGTACCTATCCAATGTTGAGGCAAAATTTCGTCTAAATAATCTAGGCAAATCTGGGAAATGTTGGGGGGAGCTCCATCTTGTTGAAAATATTGAAAGTTGTGTCGATTCTCTAAAGGTAGGTCATCTAAGAATTCATTAAATTCATTTCTCAAAAGTTTAGGTACCTTTGACCACTGTGGTGACCGTCATAAAAATAAGGACCTATTAAATTGGTGCCTAAAATACCTATCCACACATTTATTGAAAAACCCAGTCGGTCTATGCCAGTGTGTATTTTCCGAAGTCCATTTGTAATGAATATTGCAATTAAAAAATCCATTATTGGAAAAATTTGCTTCGAAAAAAGGTAGGGAGTTGTAGGAAATTTTATGCTCTACAACTTTGCTCTCTTGATATTTTTCACCAAAATGCATAGTTTTTCCTGAAAATAGAAAAAAAGGCGAAAACACGCTAAAATTCATTTTTTGGCTAATTTGAAAGGACTATGTGCGTTAAAATTGAATGACTAAGTTGCTAATCTAAATATTGCAAGTGCAGACCAGGGCGCAATTATTTTTACGAGTACTTTAATGGTTTGTATATTAATGAGATCGTAAAGTTTTTGCTGCTTTTACGTGCAGTGTAAATCTGAACACGCATGTTTCTTATAACAAAGAAAAATCGTAAAAATATTTTAAAATTACGTTATTTAATTACGACATACCGGGTGATTCTTTCATCCTGAGACTTTCACATATCTCAAATAATAGGCATTCGACGAAAAAATTTCCATAATCGTAATTTAATCATTCCGCGGAGGAAATACATTTGTGCTACACTTAGTCACCCTCCTCCCTCAGTGTAGGTCGAGAGTAAGTAAGATTTGGTTCAAACATTTAATGTTTAATGTGTATTTCTTGATTTCCTGTATAATTTTCACGTATGTAACCTCCCCGTTAAAATACATATGAAATGATATGAAATTGTTTCAAATTTATTTAGTAGTATAGGGTACGATTTACAATGTAAGAAGCTCGTGAGAAGTCAAAAAACATACAAACTTGTTTAACGTTGGTAGGCTTCACTGACATCAGGAATAGATCCACAGCCACAGAATTGTTTAAAGTTATTATAAAAAGTTTTCCAAGATTAGGTCATAAAAAGAAAGAATTATATCTTGTATAGAGCTACTTTTACTAGAGCTACTGCCTTGTAGTCGATGTTATTTTTACTAGAAGAAAAACTAGCAGTATTTATTTAATTTACATACGACGTTTGAAGAAAAAATAGCATATTCTATGTGGAGTAGAAAGATGTATTGTGTCTCGGCTGTTCTTGCTGTAGTGTCAATTACAATCTCAACAAAAAAATTGTCACTCCATATAAAACAATACTATTCATTTAGAAAAGAGGTGCGGTGAAAAGACTTTTAGTGCCTCTCAGATGAATTGTCAGAGAATTAATAAATTAATTTACAAAACTTGTCATTAAAGTTATGTTTAGACGTTCTTGAATTCAAAGCAATAACCTGCGAATGATGTATCCAAAAATTTTACTTGTTTTAATGAAAATTTCTACTTATTATTTTTGCACTTAATAACGGCAGTATGTAGAAGACCTACGGTAGTCAAGAGTATAAATCCGTCCCTCATTATATTGAATTTCTGTATTTCACAGTAACTGTTTTTTCAAATAAATAAATGAAATCTGCACAGTCCTTAATTTTTAGCAAACTGAGCAAAAGTCAAATAATAATTTTAATGAATGCATCTATATTATGGAAATATATTTAAATGGTATTCAGCGTATATTTAGTTTCCTTGAAAATAAATGTTCGTTGTCGAAATTATTATTATCATGTTTTTGGTGATTTAGAAATTTTAATGAAAGCATTTATCTCTGTTAAGAGACCAGACGACGTCGAAATCTTAGCACATCCTTTCTTACTCGGATGTTTATGAAAATTAAAATATTTGGTAGGAAGATAAACAAAACAACAATCTATATATTTAAAGATTTAGTTTTCTTGAGGACAGAGGCTATTAAACTGCCAAAGATAGTGCCAATTACTATCATTTGCAATACATGCATAACAATTTAGAACATAACTTAATTCAAAATTGAAACATATAAGTATAAAAAACAGAAAGCAACATGAGCAAGGAATAAATTAAACTTACAGAAAGTATGTATTATTGAATATGAGTTATTTTTCTAATAAAATTGATTTGTAAAGAATTTTAAAACATATTCTTTAAATATATGATTTTTCCCAATGACTTCTTGAAGTCATTAATTTTTGCAAATAGGCTGCCTTTTAATATGAGCTTTAAACATTTTAATGTAGAATGCGTTGAAATATCATCAATTTTTTTGGAGATCTTTTCCTCCGTTACCCAAACCCACAGAGGCCTTATTGAAAAATAAAAGCATTTGATGTAAAAAGATTGAGGTTATCTGCCCTCCAATCTCTTTCAAATGCCCTATGGTGCAAGCGCTTTGTAGCGCATTTACTCGTCACGTCAAATGTTTCAAGGTCGCTGCTTGGAGCGAATAAAAACAGCACAATATAACTTCACTTTAGTTCCTTGTAATAAATATCACCCTAAAAAAGCTGTTAAGTTTTTATTTAATTACATTTTACTGAAAATTTAAAGTTAAATTAAATTTTATTTTATTAACTTAACGTTTTCAGGTTATGATATTCCTTGATTTGCATCAAGGACTGTTCCTTGGATTTACATTCCCTCCAATGACCTTGAAAGGTGTGCAGATGCCACATTGTGCAGCCGGCTAAGTGGGGGAAAAGAACCTTGTAAATGATAGTCCATTGAAGGAGTCGGACGGAATGTTTACGCGTCGGACTTGATAATGTCTCCCTCCGTTTTCGAGGGTGCTGAATCGATTCCCGGAGTCACCAATTTTTTCACCTCGGCAACCCCCTCAAATTGGCCAAGAACCAACCCCAAAGTCCCCTTTCCGTGAACCAGTTTATCCTCCTCAGTTTTTCGACTAATTGTTGTTCCCTCGAGTAGAACGGAAGGTCCCTCGAGGAATCTGACGTCAGCCACTCCTACCCCAGGCTTCCAACACTTGTAGGGGGTGAAAAATTGATATTTTATAGGAAGTGTTTCTTTGACGGAGGTGGTAGGTGATCAGGGTGGTGGAAAATTTTGTTCATCTATAATTGAGAAATAGTATAAAAAATATGTTTATTAATGTGTTTTATAAATTGATTTTACACCCTGTTGAAAGGTGAAAACAACCCCCGGGGCTGGTTACACAACCCTGGTCACCTACCACCTTCCTCAAAGAAACACCTACTACAAAATATTAATTTTTCCCCTAGAAAAAAAAATCAATTTGCCAACCCTTTGAAGGGTAAAAACAACACCTGGGGGTGGTGACACAACCCCGTTCACCTACCACCTTCCTCAAACAAACACCTCCTATAAAATGTCAATTTTTCTCACTAAAACAAATTCCAATTTTCCACCACCTACACTGGTTGGAAGCCTGAAGTAGGGGTGGCCGAGATCAACTCGCTCGAGAGACCTTCCGTTCTACTCGAGGGAACAACAATTAGTTAAGAAACAGGAGAAAATAAACAGGTTCACGGAAAGGGAGACCTTGGGGGTGGTTTTTGGCCAATCTGAGGGGGTTGCCGCGGTGGAAAAAATTGTTTGACCCCGGGAATCGATTCAGCACCCTAGGAGGGAGGGGCATTGTCTTTTCCGAGACGCAAACATTCGGTAATTTCGCCATAAATCCCGATTCTTTAAGTGGACTATGATGGTAGACGAGAGTACGTACAAAACCAAAGTACTGTTGATAAAACAATAAGCTATTTAAAAAACTTCCTTGAGCCATATTTGATTGCAAGAGTGACAAACAAGGGTATAATGCCCGAAATAATCAATAATTATTTTCACAGGATTAATGTACCTGAATTTAGCCGCCCCAGACATAACCTATGAATTGACAACATAACTTCACCTGACGCGGAGCTATAGAGTGGGGAAAATCAGACTGATTACGTGCTAATTGACATATTATAAATCAAATCGCAGGGGGTGCGATTCATAAAATAATCTGCGTAAGCATAGTTTAGATGCTTGTTTTTTATGTATTTTATTAAAGATCCAATCAGAACGCAATACTTAAAAATACATATTAAAAAACTTGTATTTCATCAGGATGTAAAATTTGTAGCTGAAGACAGGGTTAACACTATCTAGGAGATAATATTCATTGCTTCGCTGAACACTTATCCTCTGGCTACGAGTTAACCTTGCATTGATAAACCGACCTTAAGTGAAATATCTGGTTCATTTGATCTATCTACCACAGAGCTGAAGATATAACGGGTATAGTTTGTAAAGAGTGGACTGAGAGTTCACTTTTGTGTTAAAAATAATTTTATTATAAAAATGATCCTCACCTTAATCAAGTCATAACTGAGTGCATTAAGATCAAGATTAAAATCGATTTAACTTAAAAGTATATATGTCTATCCCTAAATTTCATTTTTGGAAATATCTTTAAAAGAATCCCACACACTAGGATTGTTATTCAATTTGAATTAAAAGTTTTCTCTTCTAAAATTGTGCAATTATAAAGACATTATAAACAATTTACCGTCAACATTCGTTATTCTTCTTGCATCTTGTTGGGGTTTCAAAATACCGATTCTCCACAATCTGAAGAACGCAGTAATAGCTGTAAACATGGTATAAAAACGTATTTAACTAAAAAAACACAGATAAAAACACACGTATGACACACCGAATTCAGAACCAAACGGTCACTGAATTATATGTATAAATGATCCACAGACATCTAATTGGCTCTCTATACAACGTCTGCTGAGGTAGTGCGACTTGCGACTTGCGACTTGTCCCCCATTTTTTTCATATTGGTTTTTTAAGCTAGCGATATATCTATCTTTTTGTATTTAGTAGAAAATATATAAACTGCTACTAGGAAACTAGGGATAGACGAATAGAGGATGAAATGATTCCATAAAAATGCACC
Source organism: Leptura quadrifasciata (assembly GCA_963675555.1). NCBI lineage: Eukaryota > Metazoa > Arthropoda > Insecta > Coleoptera > Cerambycidae > Leptura > Leptura quadrifasciata. The sequence goes on from OY776676.1 coordinate 8,924,353, forward strand.
AAGTCAAAAAATTATCTTAATGGGCACAAATAGAAATGGTTGAGTTTATTATACCATTAAATTAAATAAACTGTCAATAAAGTTGTTGCCAGAAAATACATTTAAATCTTAAATTACCGAAAAAAAGTTACCAAAAACATTTTACAACTTTTTATTTTAAAATGATATCACTCTCAATAGCCAAAGCTAATAAATAATTTAAGATAAAATTATGTTTTCAGTACGAGTGATATTTTCAGATTTCAAATTACCAGCAGCATATTTTTCTTCAACCTGATGGAACAGATAACTACATAAACAACCTGAGACACATGGTGGTACACAATATCCAGAACATTCTTTGTACACCTTTGATTAAATAAATCAGAATTATTAACCTCATTAAATTAGGTTTGCTGAAGTGGAATGAGGGAGATTGTGAAAAAGTGAAGAAATATACTGGGAAAGTGAGGCGATAGGGGAAATATGAGGGGAGAAAGTGATGCGAAAATGGGTGGGCAAGTGGTAATAAGGTAGAAATAGGTGAGGGAATATGGGATACTGAGGGAGAGAGTGAGAAAAAGATGGGAGATCCTCGCAAAGGTATTTATTGATTGATTAAGAATAAGCTGCATTGCATTGAATTTGAAATTAATTATTGAAACTTATGAGGAACACTATCTTTGTCATATCATGTCTGCATTTCAAACGTATAGGAACCGGTTAAGATGTTTTAAAATTCTTGAAAGGACACGTTAGCAGCTCAACTATTTTTAAGAGATATAAAGTCCATATATGGATAAACAAATATGCTGCACCGTAAGACAATAACGGAGATTTAAGCGCCCATTATCCGGTCGTTTTATGGATATAAAAGCTTCCGAGGACTCCTAAATCTGTAAATTGGAAGCAGTTTAGTGGCCCATTCTCAATTTTTATGGCCCTCGGAGGCACTAACGAATCAATTCGTTTTAATGCTTTCATAAGAAATATATTCATAGGTCTGCAGTCCAAAATATACATTTTTTAACTTTCTCTAACATAATGAACGCAATTTCCATTGTTAACTGACAACTTGCCCGCGCGTGAAAGAATCGTGGCTATTTTGGCAACAATAATAACAATAATCATAATGTTATAAGATTTATTTACTGTAAGTGAAGTCTATATTGTTTTTTGATGATTATTATTAACACGGCGAATACACGTTCTTAAGAAACTGGACGGACAAGCTCACAAAAGGATTTTTTACTGGTATTTCTAAAGTACAGAGGCTAATTATTATTCATGCAGATGGAGAAATGGAATTGAAACCTAACGGCTTATTGTTATTTAAATCTTGTAATTACAGATAATTCAACATTCAAGTTAGTCCCGCTCCTACATCAGTAGATAGGCAAAACCGTTTCTGGACCACTCAGTAGAGAAACGCTGGGGGTTCTTAGTGACGTCATGAACTGGATGGCATATGTCCATCAGGAGTGACCACGAGAGTCGACGGGATGGTGAAGAAGTTCAGGGCGATTCATAGGGTGTCATGGATGGTTCATGAGGGTGTCATGGTGGTACATGCCTGTAGATAAAACTGTAAAACTGTACCAGAAGCTCTTTGAGACCTGTTAATACGTTACGATCCCTTAGATTTGCTAGGTGTATACGACCACGATAGGTTAGTGTTGGTTAGGAGCGGGCATCTAGCCAACCAGCCCTCTACAGTAAACTCCACGAGTGTTAGTGAGCGGTGGGGACTGTAGGGGAACATAGTAGACCTATCGGATAACAGCACGATCACGTGCTATACTAATTTATCACTGGCTACACCAATCATGACAGCGAGGCATACGCTGAACCACCCATGACACCCCTATGAACCACTCATGACACCGCATGAACCATTATACACTTCTCCACCACCCCCTCAACTCTCGTGATCACTCCTGATGGGCACGTGTTATCCAGTTCATGACGTCATTGAGAACCCCCAGTGTTCCTCTACTGAGTGGTCCAGAAACGGATTTACCTATCTACTCACATCCAAGGCTAAAAAAGCAAAAATGGTCTAGTGGTTGTTTGAAAAAAATACGTTTCGACCCAAGTGCATTGAAGCCGGAATTGTATGGGTAGTGAAACGCAATAAGCAACAATTCATTACCTATAAATTTGATGAGTTGTTGCCTTCACATGATCACAATATGGTCGCCATTCAATCCTGATTTAAATCCCATGGAATTGATATGGAGTACAGTGAACAATAAAGTATCGCGAAGGGATGTAACACACCTTTTGCGCAGTTAACGAGTTTTCATTTATTTCAATCAGCATATCGGCGCATTGCCAATGTACGTATCTAATAATTATGGATGCTAAGCACCGCGGTGGGCGAGGGCAGTGCACGATATACATACAGATTCGGCAAAAATGGATTAATATATATCCTGAAATAAACGAGAGCGAGAAAGAAAACAAAAATCGCTTATGTGAAAGTGAGACAGATGATTGTTATATTAGTGGGGCAGGATGAAAATTTCTCGACTACCCATCTCACCGCGACCGCATTCTTCTATACCGTTTGCCACGGCAATACTGATGCCCTGCGTTAATATACAATAAGGTGATAAATATAATATTTCACGTGTGCGCGGCGGCAGCGTGTTGGGAGTGGTATATCCGATTTTCTGTTTCTATCAAACTAGTATTATTAGTAACAATTAACAATCTAAAATTAGAGCAACTTAATTCATATTCAAACCATCCTGAATTTATATTAATATATAAAGGCTATGATTTATACTATTATTTATAGCGAAAAAATTAATTGAAGATATTGCCAATTGCAAAAAGTTTTTAGAAATGTTTTAATGCATACTACTTGTATAATTTCTGTGCTCAAAGCGTAATTGCCAAATTAACAATATACTAATTTGTAATTACGATATAATTGAAATTTATTGTACATAGGAGTTTATCCAGCGGCAATATTGAACGATTCATTAGCTTCAAGAAATTATATTCCCTTTGTATTCAACATTGATTGCATTCTCTACAAACTACCCTTAATTACTCACTCCAACCTGGGGCAGGTACGATGAGTCCGGATATCATTTCCTCGCTAATCACAGGCGGTTCAGAAGGCGGTGGTGGGCAAACAAGGCTCTCGATGATGTCGTCGGTGGCTCTTAATATGCCGGCCAAGTCGGGAGGTTCGGTTCGGGAAGATCGCATCATCATGCAAAGAGCCAGCTCCTCTTGCAGCACGCTTTCCAGATACATCATGTCCAGATCGGATACAATAGCGCCGTTTATCACCATTATTTCATCTCCTTTAATAATCCCTGCAACAAGGGATGACTTACTGGGGAAACAAGAACTCTAAAATAATGATAATATAATTGTCTGCATATAAATATTGGTGCAAGAAGTTAGCTATTTTCGAGACAATTTTTTATACAAATAAGTAAGAGGATGGTATTGTTTTAAATCAAAATAATGTAAACTATAAAAAGACAGAATAGGTCACACTGACAGACGTTACATCGAAAATGGCGCGAACGTGTGTAGATAATAGAAGAATTTAGACATTCACCGGGGACATGTTCTTGATACCATTATGAGGTTTATACAGAGTAGTACAAAGACGTATGTCAATATTACCAAATAACTGAGGAAAATGTCAATTTTGCATATATCCTAAAAAAAGAAAGTACCATCCTTATAAAGTACAGTTAATCCATAACTTGAAGATAATCCTAATAGTAGACAAGAATATTGTAAATAATGATGAACAATTGCTAAACATTTTGCTTATATGGTACCGTTAATAAACAAAACTGTCGATATTGGAGCAGAGAAAGTCCTCATTGGATGATAGAGATCCACACTATTTCCAAATGAATTTAACATTTATGGCAGGATGAATGGTAATCAAATAACTGGCTCCTTACTTTTGTATCAATTATTAAATTGTGAATGCTAACTGTATAGTTAATGAACTTTTTCCTGAATTAAAAATTCGTTATCCTATGATGATAATCCAAACGATATAGATAGGAGTACCAGAAGGGTGGAGCCCCAGTGCATTGTTGTTGAAGTTACATGTTATATGCAATTATAACTGCATACGTCATAACGTATTTTTAAAATGTTTTATTCTTTGTATCGTTATTGTATTTGCGGCACGTAGAGCAAGTGAACAAAATGAATGCAAAACTGTTCCATATTTCGCGCAGTAAATGTACTGTCAAAAACTGTTTATTTCGCCAGCTGGATACTGTCTCCCAACAGATTAAAACTAAGTTAAAAAATAGAATTAATCACAAACCATTTTGCATAGCGACACTTTTATCTTCCACCCGACTGACATAACAGCATAGTTCATCCTGGCGGTCGGCGTTCTCTACAAGCTCAGCCTCGACACTAAATCCCCACATCTGTTCTAATGTGCTCCGAGATAACTCCACTTGGTAGAGGATCTTGGCGCACACCTCCACCACTTCGTGAGTATGTAACTGAAAATAAAACAAAGGTTTAAATATTAATTAAGCAAATCTACGTAGATTTGTATATTCAGTGAACAGTCTATGCCAGTTGTCTACTTTTATACTTCTGTAGAAGAATCCACCTACACTGGGGCGTAGCAATTTCTGACAAGAGAGGTATAGATCATAAGGTGATCAATATAACCGACTCTATATCATAAGAAAAAACTGTGAGTGCTATAAATATAAACATAAACAATGTAAAATCTGCCCTGCTTTGTGTTTACCGCTCTTTCAGTAGCGATTTCAATTTTTCTTACAATTTTTAAAGTATACTGTGTAAACTTCCAAAAATCATTCTTTGTGAATAATTGAAGGATGAGGGGGATGGCAGGGGAGGGAGGGGGGAAGAGATGAGAGAAAACAATAGAGTAGAGTAGAATAGAATGGAATGGAATAGAATAGAGTAAAGTAGATAGAGTAGAGTAGAGCAGAGTAGAGTAGAGTAGAGTAGAGTAGAATAGAATAGAACATTTTATTTCAAAAACATGTTTACATGTATGGAAATATATGAGTATTTATTCAATACAATACATAATAAAGTTATTTGGTTTTGCAGACAATTAACAGAATAGTTTCTATATTTACATTTAACCCAGTTGTCAGAGACCAATTTTTTCTTTCGTTAAAGTTTATACAGTACCTATGTTTTCTTGAAATTAATTTTAATTTTATTTGTCTCCCACTAATTTACATATATGATCCAAACTTTCATTTACATAAGGTACAATGTTAGTTGATCTATTGCATTTTACAAAAAAAAGTGAATCGTCAGCGAAAAGCGTTACCGATGAGTTCGGTACACAAGAAGGCAGATCGTTTATATAGAGTAGAAACAGAAGTGGTCCTAGGAGTTATCCCTGAGGTACCCCACTTTCTGTTCTATCCCATTTCGGATGCGAATGCTGTGATGGTTCAGATGTTTCTTTAAAATTATACGTTGTTCTCTGTCCACTAAGTAACTCTGAAACCATTTTAGTGCTACACCACGGATGCCATAGAATTCTAGCGCAGAATTATATCTAAATTTACGCTATCGAATGCCTTAGAGAAGTCGCATGCTACACCAATTCTTTGATAATATGAATCCAAATTTTCCGCAATGGTTTTAGTTACGTCATATGCTGCGGCGTTATTGATTTGCCATTTAGAAATCCATGCTGGCTTGGATTTATTATATTATTAGAGCTATTTAAGAATTCCAATAATTTTTTTGTTCATAAGTTTCTCAAAAATTTTTCATATTGTAATTAATAGGGAAATTGGTCGATAATTTAAATGTTAATTTTAATAGATGTGCATATATTTAGATCATCAATATTACAATATTTGGTAACGTTTTTGTACGGTAAGCCACCGATACCATTTAAACAGATCTTAAACAGCGAAGATCCAAGCACAGAACCTTGGGAAATATATGAGGTTGAAAGAAAAGTCATTTTTATCAAGCTTGATATGGCTTATCAGAAATATTCAAAGATTAAGAATTATTATTTCAATAGATAATTTTCCACTTTTGATAGATTACAACTTATAACTTAAAACTGAAAAATTTGCCACCTTTAAGAAACATAAATTTATAAAATCTTTATTTATGTTAAATTTCCATGATAATTACCATAATGAAGTGATTACACATTCACGGCCTCTTGAATTTCTAAGGACGTCATAAACATTGCGATCTATATTTTTCATGCAAAATGTACCCTTAATTTGCTTTAAAAAGGCCAAGAGGAACATTCGTTTAAAACTGTTTGCAAACTCAATTTGTTTACTGCTGTATATCTTATAGGTATACCATCATTAATTCCTGGGTATGTAACCGGCAAATTAGAAGTCTGTTGTAACTAATTGCATTATCTACACTATAAATTGAAGCCAAATGATGTTGCAATTAAAGTTTAATGTAATCCGTTGGCTTATTTTACAAATATATTGCAAAAAATATTTTAAAAACTGAATACGCAGTAAAGGATACAATCAAAATATATTTGTTGGAGAAAAATATAAACAGTCTGAACTGCCAGGCCGGCTTACGAAAATTTATAATATAGCTATTGGACATTATATATAAAAGCGATTTTTTGAGCAAAAATAAGTTTTTCAGTATCTCTGGTTGCATACACATGTACTACTGTATGGACTCAGTTAGCTGTGATGTCACAACTTATGTAACCAAACATACTACTGTCATAGAAATTTTGATTCCATCGAACAACATCGAAATTTGAGCCTTATTACCTTGTTCATAAAGACTATAAAATATGATGCTAAAATATTGTTAATAGTGGGGTGGATCGGGCAGAAAAAAGATTCTCAATTCGTAGTCCTCAAATTGAAGAATGTTTTTTCCCAATCGACTAAGTCGGATCTCGGCATTGTTTCCCCACTTACGTTCAATAGATATGAGGGTCGAGAGGGGGGAGGGGACCGTTTAAAAATACGGGAAACTGATTTTTCGTCAATAAGTCGGCGGGTGTTGATTCCACAAAAAAATATATACTTCCCAAAAATGAAGAACTTGACAAAACACGTAATTTTATAATATTTTATAATAAATAGGCTTAAAATGTCATGAAACGTCGAGATTTTAAATTTGAGCGAAAAAACATCCTGTCTGTGGGTCTGTCTGTAACTTTTATTGTTTATTGTTTATTATTTACTCTGGAACCGTTTATAATATTGACTTGAAATATACAATAATACACTTATGTATTGTAACGAGATCTGGAACTAGATTATATTTTGATCTACTTCCGTTAAAGGGTTCGGGGTAAATGGGGTAAATAATGGTAAATAGGCAAAACAAGCAAGTACGAGTCCGTAAAATTGCAATTTTGGGCATGTACGAAAAGTTAAGGTCACAAATTTTTTTTTGCATCAGCCACCCCCCACTATCACCCCCAATACCATCCACACACTATTATGGAACGGAGTAAAAAAAATTAAAATGTGATTTAGTGTGTATACAAGAACGAAACATCTAAAATAAATTTTTTGGCCTTAGCTACCCCCTCTACCACCCCCATTGCCACCCTCACTCTATTATTAAAGGGGGTAAAAAAAATTAAAAAATTATTTAGTGTGTATACAAAAAAAACGTATAAAATTTTTTTTTTGCGTTAGCTACCCCCTCTACCACCCCCGTTGCCACCCTCACCCTATTATTAAATGGGGTAAAAAAAAATAAAATGTGATTTAGTGTGTATACAAGAAAGAAATGTCTAAAAAAATTTTTGGCTCTAGCTACCCCCTCCCTCTACCACCCACATTCCCACCCTCACCCAAAAAAATTAAAATGTGATTTAGTGTATATAGAAGAACGAAGCATCTAAAAAAAATTTTTTGGCGTTAGTTACCCCCTCTACCACCTCCACCCTATTATGAAAGGGAGTAAAAAATTAAATTGAGATTTAGTATGTATACGAGAACCAAGGACTTCTAATTTTTTTTTACATTAGTCACCCTCTCTACCACCCCCATTCTATTATTAAAGGGAATAAAATAGTACATTGGGATTTCGTGTGCATAAGACAATCTGGATGTGGAAGTAGTGATTCCTTGGGCAGCGATTTTTTTATTTCTATCCTGATAGCTTAAGGGGGAGTATTAGAACTGTAAGCTATGGCAGGATGTAAAGTATATACGAATGGAATTGAAACTGGTCAGTTTTAAAGCACAGGATCGTGCGTACTGAACTTGATATTTTGTCCTATATATTTGGCAATGGTATTCGAACGGTAGTTGAAACTGTGCAGGCGAGTCCGAGACTGGCAATGTAATCAGCCTGAATGAACCATCTACGACTGCACTGGTTTAAAGGTAATTAAACGGACAGGCCTACTAGCACAAAAAAACTCGTAAGTCATTTCTTTATCTTGGAACGTGGAAGTCTAATGTCGTGCTGTCTATGTGCCAGTGCAGCGCATAAATACCTATTATAATATCAAGCGTAGGAGTTTAGTTAGTTACTGTTCATATTTATAAATATTTACTACTGTATAAAAGGTAAAACATTTTAATTCTTTACTAATTTACCATGGCTTTCTGGAGACCATTTGAAACAGAGGATAATATAATAACGCCCGAAAATCTTATCATTTTCTTATGACAAGCATTTCTATTTACCTCCGCCCATGTACAATAAAGAGATGCCGACTGTTTTTGCCGGCTTTTAATTTTTATACGGTTTCAATTCCAATCGTATATACTTTACTTGCTATTCTATTTATATTATCTATGGTTGGTAGTAACTGACGAACCTGTAACATTAATAGGTTATAACACTTGTTATTTTTAATTTACGCTTTTACTTTAGGGGCGAATAGAAACAGAAACTGAAGCACATAGCAGGCGGGATGATCGATAATGGCATTAAATGTAGGTACTTTTTATCATTAATTGATACAAGTAATATACATACTTATCTCTTTGCTAATTGTTAAGCATTTATCGAATCATATGAGTGTATTTACCCAGTAAAGTAACGGCATGAAACAAAAGTAGATTTTATTACCTACTGCGTTGTGTGTTTTTAAAATTGATTTACTTTTGAGGTTAGTTTTTAACTTTCTACTATAAGCCTACTTGAATACAAATTTTGGCAGTCATTTCCGTATCGGACATAAGTAGAAGTAGGCAAGCATATTTAGTGTATTTAGAGCCGGTTGTAGCTTTATGGAGATTGAAATATTTTGGGGGTCCTGCAGATTAAGGTCATAGAATATTATGATAGAGGTTTTGATATTTTATAAAGTTTCACTATTTTGATATTTCATTTTACAGTTATTTTTAATTTACAAAATATAAAAGTACTTATAAAAACTTTATAAAAAAAAGGTTTTAATACTTTTTAATACTTTTTTTGTCGTGTCTTAAAATACCTATTCCCTAAAGAAAAATCCTATAAACAGTGCTATCCAGTAGCCAAGTTAATTAAAATGTGGTAGGTACTTTTTAGGTTATCCTGCAATTAGTATTATGGCTTTGAATAGAAGCTATCGAGAAAGCTACACAGGAAGAGAACGTTTCGTGGCAACTATTGGCCATTATAGTGGCTGTTACAGACCACCCGTGGAATCGTGGGCACCTATCCACAAAATTACGGCCTTATTGTTAAACTGATTGATCGATTGCTTATGTACATTCTATAAACTTAATCGGATGTAGTAATTAATTTTAATACAGGGAGGCATAAATGGACCTTTCACTGAGATTGTTGGAATTTTCAAACATAGCCATCTCCTTCCGTTGGAAAGAAGGCTGCTATTATCGGGGTTTTAGAAAGTAGAACCCACACAAAGTCGAATATTATCGTTTCATTTCTCTATCGAGTACATCTCCAGAGATTCTTGAAAAATTGTTGTATACCTAATTAATCACATTTTCCATTCATAAACTGGAATAATATATTGATTAATTGTCAACATGGACGGACGCATGCTTGTTTGGCTACAAGTATGATTCAAGGAGGTGTGACTTTAAGTAATATAATTAAGAATTATATGAAATACATCATTATCTTAGTAGAGAGTTAAATTGGTTAATAAATGAGCGTGTAAACTGCTTTTTAACACGCTTTTATTATCTTCACCTATATGTATGTAACGGAATCTTTGAACGTAACTCTCGCCCACTTCAAAACGTCAGATTAAACTGAAACTTTGCACACTCATCAAGGACTGATGACAGTACAATAATTTGACAACTTTGTCCTAATGCCCTCGCTAATATCATCAGGATAAAATAAAATTTTAAAAAATGACTAATCTATTGTCGACATTTTATCGGACGCGCCGCTGTTAATATTATATATTTTTATAAATTATAGTTTAAAAACTAGCAAACCGAACTAAAAAGTAAAAAATATTGTTTAAATATTATTGGCTAAAAATTCATTTTATTGTAATGATTTAAGAAATTATGTAATTACTGAATAGAAACAAGTAGAAATTAATTAAGTTATAAAAATATAATGGAAAATAACAGTAGTTAAGTTTCAAAATGTACCTAATGATCTTCTATCGCTAAAGAAGCCTAGAGAATGTGCTAAAGTATCAAAAGTAAAGAGAATACTAATTAAGAAAGAGGCTTCACCATTCCTTCAGATATTGGTCATATTGTTTTTTAGGATTCCTGTTTAACGATGTTAATAACACTACCTTAGGTACACCCTTCGGAAAAAAAATAATTTGGCAGTCACCATCACCATTCAGCATAGTCTGCTGAAAAATCTGTTGTTATATTCTGGAAGGAAATTAACATAAACTTTGATGCGAGGGTTCTCTAACTTCTGGAAATCACTGTCTCTTTTAAAAGCTTTTATTAAACTTGCATTGTTAGTTAGTTAGTTTGTTTAGGTCAAATCTTTCAATCAAAATTTCGATTAGTTTTAATTAAGCTAGAGCTTTGAAATTTTGCACGTGTATAAGTCCGGTGACAATATACTTTAACATTTTTATATAAGAAAAAAACAAGATGGCGGACAACTGTACCGTTTATGATCCGATTCGACTCAAAATCGATATCTTGGGGTTTTCGAGATCGCCAATTATTATGAATTTTTGGTCAAAATTTAGAAATTCAAAATGGCGGTGCCAATATGGCGGACGACTTTTGTCATTTATGGTCCAAATCGATCAAAATCGATATCTGGGGATTTTCGGGGTCGTGGATTATGAATTTATAGTCAAAAATTTAGTTCAAGATGGCGGACGATTTTACTGTTTATGATATGATTCGTCTCAAAATCTATGTCTGGGGATTACAGCATATCAAATGACTAAAAAGTAAAAAATAAAATTATATAAAAAAATATTTTTTAAAAAGCTTTTATTTAAATGCTCTAAAAAGTACAAAATTAACTTTGAAGCAAATCAAACCCATTATTTTGTTACATTATATAATTTTTTATGATATAAAAGTTTGTCGCGAGCAATCAGGAAAATCTCGCGACAAGCTTTTATATCATAAAAAAAAATTATATAATGTAACAATGTGGTGGGTTTGATTTACTTCAAAGTTTATTTTCTACTTTTTAGAGCATTTAAATAACAGTTTTTTTTATTAATATTTTCCTTTCTAAGAAATAGTTTGGATATACCCGAAATATGTATCAAATACTAGGAAATTCTTATAAAAATTAGGATATGTTTAGAAATACTTTGAAATGTAACGGAAGTACTTGGAAATCCCATGAAAATACTTGGAAATGTAAAATATTTTAGAATATAAAGTAGTACATAAGTAATACCTTACCAATATTTACCGCGAATTACGTCATTGGTGACAAGGTGTAACGCAATCAACGTTGTTTTTTGTTTCTGTACTGATATAGTTTGAATATAAGTATACTGCAGAATAAGTTTCGTTCTTACCTATAAGCTTACTTTAGCTAAGATTTCAATTATATACCTATATGTATGAATTTTATATCGGGCATTTATTTCTGTTCTCGCAAGGTGTCGCTGTAATCGCACAAAATTGAAATAAACCTTAAGCGTCCATAAGTTTGTAAATATTTACAAACTCTAGCTACTCGTGTTGACAAAAAAACATTCAGTTTAAAAAACAATATCTGTGATATCTTGGTTTTTATGAATTTTTTTTTTAAAGTGTTCTTAATAACAGTATTTATTTTGTGAAATTCACAAAATTCACTTTCACCAAGAGTTAAATGAAGATGATTTTGATCGGCGACTTGAATTTAGTAAATTCCAGCAAGATGGGGCTCCTCCACACTATCGGGATATTATTAGGGACTATTTGAATGGTACTTTCGAAAATCGATGGATAGGTCGAAGAGGAACTATTGAATGGCCTGCAAGATTTCCCGACCTCGCGCCACTTGATTATTTTGTTTGGGGCTACGTGAAGGGTAAGGTTTATTTCACTAAACCTCGTGATTTGGAAGAGGCGAGGCAACGCATAATAAACATTTTTGCAGAAATACCACCTCAAATGAAGAAGTACTATTGAAAATTTATACGTTCGTCTCGGACAATGCCGAGAAGTCAATCGGCATCGGGTTAGGGGTGGGAGAGTCGAATCCAATATCATTGGATAGATTTCGTAAAAATAACAAATACGTGTTTTTCAGTTTTTGAATTGGACGTTTTTTATGGGCACAAGACGCTACTCTTGAAACAGTAATGTTTTCTTTTAATTTTTTGCGATTACAGCGACACCATGCATGAATCGAAAAAAATGTCCGGAATAAAATTTACGTATTTTTTGCCGTAGAATCCGATTCCGCAATAAAAAAATAGGGGTTTCCATTTGAAATTTGCCCTCGCCCCACCCACAGGATGGTGGCTGGCGAGGTCATTTTGGTATCAGTAGATAGTTTTTTGAAAAATTTTTGACACGTATTTTAATATTTTTCGATTTGATGCAAACTGTTCGAGATTTTCCACCGTTCCCATACTTTTCTAACACCCGGTATAGTTTGCCTTGTAAGGTTGAATAAAGGTGTCAGGGTTGATGTGACATATTACTACTGTTCCATGTATACAAATTGGCGTAGTATTTAAACAAAACAGAGCTGCACGTTGATGTTTATATTATGATCATTACATAGATGCACCGTCCTTTAATACATCTGCAAAAATACCGTGGTCAACTTGAAAAAGTCTATGAAATTAGTTTTGAAGACCCACTGTGAACTCTGCTCGATGTTTGCCAAAATAATAGGTTGTATTAATAATTTGTGAGACCTTGTAATATTGGAGTTCAGATCGATGCATATATTGAGTGCTTCTCGCTCTCTTGCAATACTCTTATTCCATGTTTCATAAACAATAGAGTAATTTGAAAATTAACGAACAATTAGTTTTCGAAGCTCTACATAGATTGAAAATCAAGCTAATAAAGCTCTCACCGGTTGAAATGCGGCATAAAATACCTTGCATTTTAACGAGCATTTCAAACTTTTGAAACATAATAACGACATTTTCAATTTCAGATTCAATGAAACATTTCAACGCTCTGAGATTGATCATTTTCTACACACTTAACTCTGTATGTGTATATGTGCAGCTTGTGCAGTATAGAGACGTATTTTATTAATTTTGTTGCTTTACAAGTTTCAAGCTCGGCCAGAGTTGCGCTTCATTACAGTGGATTTAGTTGTAATACGATTTGCTACAAACACAGCCTCAATCTTGTTCAAATGCTATCCAGCTTATTGACCAGTTTCGATGGGAATCGAAGCAAAAACTTACTTTTATCGTGGATGCTTGAGGAAAGATATACGGTGGATTTTTCACAGCTCTAATTAAAATGTATAACGAGAAATAGTACTAAGCAATAACAGGAGTCTCGTACGTCCAGGACTCGAGTTTAAGCTAATTAGATTCCAAATATTGTTTTCTGCTGTCGTTAAATGAATTGTATGAAAATTTTAGTTTTTCATTTGTCATGGATTTCGTGTTTTTTATACGAGTTGTAGAGGGCTATTTACTATACTTTGATTCCCTTTTATTTCTGTATCTCCAATAACAGAAATAAATTTGCAATCCAAAATTTACAAAAAAATGCCAGTGGCGTGCCATAATATCAGAGAAAAACGTTAACGTCATTCCTTAAATCTACGACACTGATTATAGCTGGCGATTAATTTTCTTCACGTTAAATACAATTCTACTCATGTATTGTAAAGTATAAACGAACTTAATTGAACCCGTATAAAAACTAAAAGCCGGCAAAAACAGTCGGCATCTCTTTATTGTACATAGGCGGAGGTAAATAGAAATGCTTGTCATAAGAAAATGATTTTCGGGCGTTATTATATTATCCTCTGTTTCAAATGGTCTCCAGAAAGCCATGAATAATTAAAATATTTTACCTATTATATAGTAGTAAATATTTATAAATATGAACAATAACTAACTAAACTCCTACGCTTGATATTATAACAGGTATTAACGCACTGCACTGTCACAGACAGCACATCTCTAAGTCCGCCGTTGAAACGATTTACGTGTTTTTTATGCTAGTAGGCCTGACTGTTTTATTATCTTTAAACCAGTGCAGTCGTAGATGGTTCATTCAGGCTGATTACATTGCCAGTCTCGGACTCGCCTGCACAGTTTCAACTACCATTCGAATCTCGATACCATTGCTAAATATATAGGACAAAATATCAAGTTCAGTGCGCACGGACCTGTGCTTTAACACTGATCAGTTTCAATTATCCTCATTTAAAGTATACACACAAAGTTTCATTTTGATATCTACATTTGTTCAAAAGACATTTAAGGATACGTTGGAAATTAGAAAAATAACGGTCCTTTATCTAACAAACTCTATATTTAGCTACCGGTTTCGTGGTATAATGTACATCAAGTACTACATCCTAAAATAAATATAAAAATGTTTTTAAATAAGATACTCATTATAGAAAAGGGTAATTTAAATTTTTTTTCACGAAAGTGAAAAGATTTGTCCATAGGATAAAAATACAATACAATGCTAATAAACAAACAATACATTAACAAATTATTAAGAATGATAGCAGTGAACCAAACCCACACGTTGTATTCTATAGACGGGCTCGAAATGCCACTAATAATATGAGAGATCTGTTGGAAAGTTAGTAATAAGTATACCGGCTGCCCTCTAGCTGGAATGGAATTAAATAGTAAATATAAATCACTGATATATAATATGTGATATGTATTAATAAAAAGTAAAGTCTTATCTACAAAAAAATATGAAAAAAATGGAGTCAAAAACTATATGGAGCATAATGAACATATAAGAAAATAAACTAATTTCAAAATAAAACAGAAAAAGTACATATATAATCAGATTGTAGGGGGCGAGCGTAGGTGCGTCTTTACTATGTACATACTTCGGTATGCGATGTAAAGCAACGACAGGCGCAGTTAGTACTTGGATTGGTGACCATTCCAACGGAAACCGCGTTCTCGCCTCACACATCTTCCAGCGGCTTGTATATCAGTGTATACGCGGAAGCTATACAACCTTAGGCGAGGGTTATATAGGAGATATACCATCCTTCGGAGGGGATGTAAAGCCGTCGGTCCCTTGTCTATTAAATGTTAGGCAAGTAAAAGATCCCTACTCTTCTTAAGGGAAGAGGTTCGGCAAAATTCCTGGTTGGGGGTAGCTCATCTACAGGCGTCGGTGTTAGGCCTCAGTAGCGGAAATAGGCCGACGTTAAATAAATGTATAAAAAAAATCAGATTGTAATTGGGTGTTAAGTGAACTAACATTATTAGATTTGGAGTGTCTAAGAATTTCTAATGATTCTAAGTTATTAAGTAAATTATCTTTAATCGCTAAATGCAAAATTGCAAAACCAGTTTCTTGATCAAAATTGTAGTTTTCATTTAAGAGGTGTTCCGCAAAATGTGGAAAACCTGAATTTAATCTGAGACATCTCAGGTGTTCTTTAAATCTCGTTTTAAAATTTCTACATGTTCTACCTATGTATATATTTTTACAATGGTTACATTTAAGTTTATAGGCTCCACATTTGTCTAAAAGAGGTATCTTAACTTTATTTTCTACAAAAAACTGGTTTAGAGAATTAGACGATTTAAAGGTTGTGAGTATTAAAAACATTAGCTATTTTATAAGAAACTGGCCCTATATATATCAAAGAAAAATATATCAAATACCAAGTTATTTATAGGAGGTGCAACAATATAGGTTAAATTAAATGTGATTTTATTGTCTTTTTTTTGTTAGTATACTATCGATCAAGTTTGGATTAAAGTTATGGTGATAAGCAATTTGTTTTATGATCTATAATTCTCCGTTAAAGGATTCTTTTCGACTGTGTAACGCTGCTGATTTATGTTGAAAAGGATGGTTTGATGAATTATCGATGATTACGGCATACGAAATATTTCAAAATAGTGATTATTGTCTTTTACTGAGATGGTTAGGTCAAGGAAAATTAAAATGTTTCTGGTGATTTTACAATTTAATCGTAAATTTTATTGTCTTGTGAAGAGTATCAAGATAGGTCACGAAATTCATCAAATGATTTATAGTACCAGACCATAATATTAATGTTATCTACATATCGATAATAATAGATTAAATTAGTATTAAATTTTTGATTATTAAGAATGAGAGCACACTGAAAGTTATGCATAAATATATATGCTGAAATAGGTGATAGGGGAGACCCCACAGCAAATCCTTCATTTTGATATTTAAAGAATAGTTTTAATTTTTTCAAATTCAACGCCCTATATCTTGTAAACGTACGCTCCAATAGCAAATGTTTTTATGACAAAATGTTCTGAAATTTGGACGAGGAATATGCTCCTTCATTTACGATACACCCTGTATATAGGAAACATATAAAGAATTGACTCTTGCGACATATAGGCAAATTTTCTGTTCTGTACGACCTTATTTCAGATTTTTGCCCTTTAATTCTTTGGACATCAAGAACAAGTTTCAATTGCTGTTCCAAGACAGTTTGTATACATGTATTTTAAATATATTTGACGTTACTAATTCTCCATTTGATATCTTCAATGGCAATTTAATTTAACAATATGGTCACACTTAGGAAGCATTATTTTAAGATGTATAAAAAGCACAATATCTTCGAATCTATAGATAAGGTGAAAATCCTAAAGCGTGATATGAAGTCCAGTATTCGTCGTGAAAATAATAGTATGACTCGAACCAGTTCTCGAATTTTGTGAATGCTAAGAAGAATTCGTCGAGAATACCTGGTGCTATGGTTTATGATGATCGTCCTCTAACAACTCCTCAAGATATTGTTGATGGTT
The DNA here is from genome assembly GCA_963675555.1 of Leptura quadrifasciata. Taxonomy (NCBI): domain Eukaryota; kingdom Metazoa; phylum Arthropoda; class Insecta; order Coleoptera; family Cerambycidae; genus Leptura; species Leptura quadrifasciata. Next base: position 8,941,646 of record OY776676.1, read on the forward strand.
TTGCAAGACAATTCAGAAGTGTATTTTTAAACGACAGCTCAGTGAGTAGTGATTCCCTCTGAGATGATAAGTCTATTGGTGCCAATGTCCTACACAGTTTCATCGTTAATATTAGTGATATCAGAAGAGTAGTGGTGAAGATTAAAGCCAATTTCCTAATGGGTGCGGATCTTATTCCAACATTTTTGATCAGAGACTGTATTAGCTTCTTTGAAGAATCGTTATGTAAGATTTTTAACTTAATTATTGATAAATATGTATTTCCAAAGTGCTGGAAAATTTCGAAAATTTGTCCAATTTTTAAAGCAGGTACTAAATCTAGTATTACTAATTACTGGCCTATTGGCGTAATTCCAAATATCGCAAACTTTGAGTGTATCTTGTTATTTGTAGTGTATAATCATTTCTGCAAGCAGATATCCATTAACCAACATGGATTTCTTAGGAGTCGTTTTACTCTGACAAATATTGACAACTTTGTTCAATTTGTGTCTAATGCTCTCAATAATAGGTTACAAGTTGACGTAATCTTCACTGATTTCACTTTGATCAAGTGCATTATGGTATGATCATAAAACTTAAATAATATGGATTGTGTGAACATTTGATTGAGCTATTTTATTCACTATTAACAAATAGAAAAAACTATGTAGAACATAAAGGCTTTCAATCCAGTATTTACTGTGCAATAAATGGTGTAACTCAGGGATTCGATTCGGATCCTCTTATGTTTTTAATGTTTGTCAATGACATTGATAAATCTCTAGATTCCCATATTTTTCTCTATGCAGATGATTTAAAAATTGCAAGAATAATAAATAATGAGCAAGATTGTGGTAATTTACAGAATGATGTCGATTCCTTATGTGCATGGTGTTCAGATAATAAATTAAATTTAAATATTAAGAAATGTGAGGCAATGACGTTCTCGAGAAAAATAAATGTGTTTGGACATGATTACAAAATAGATGACGTTTGTTTTGGAACGATACATTAGGAAAAAAGACCTAGGTATTATTTAAATCCTGCTTTATCATCTATTCCTCAGTACGAGTATTTTAATGGTGAATGTTTAAGAATGCTAGAATTTATAATTCGAAATACACAACAATTCACAAGTGTTGAATGCCTCGAGATACCCCGAACAGAATTATAGTTATAGTGACCTGCTAAAAGAATTTGATATTGAGCCGTTATTCGTACGGCGTAGAGTAGTGAATATCATATATTTGTATAAAATTAATTATTCATGGTCATGTTGATAATCCTCAACTCTTAGAGCAGGTGCAATGAAATATACCCAGACTCCATATTTTAGTGTGTATATGTGTATTTTTGTCCATATGTATATATCTGCTTAAATTTTTACAATGTTTGTTCGAATTTCTTTCTTTTTCTATGTAATTCTATATTTTACTTCGTACATTACTATCATGATTAGCTTTGTCTGCAGCATCCTTACTATCTATTGTTTTTTTTTTTGTATACATTTTTACTTAAATTATACTTTTTTGTATAATATGTAGTCTTTATAATTGCTATGTTTTAGTATCCTATTTATGGACAGTCTTGTCTGTTGGATTTTATCTTGATAACTAAATTAATTAATAATGTATTATTTCCATTCGCAAAATTAAAGTCTGCAAATTTTATAACGAGATAAAACTACTAAGGTAATTACGTACCTACTCTATTCATATAAAATAATGAAGTGAATTTCAACAGATTCAAATTGTTAGCAGTTTTAGAAAATGCAGATGTAATAAAATTCTTTCGTTTGATGATATGATCAAAGAATCCTTTGTTATACATGTGGCAGTCATATCTGCTACTCGTATGTAGCAGGACGTGCATATATTAGAGAATCACAATGAGAGGATGAAATTAAAACACCTCTAATATTTGTTTTTTAACGAACTGCACAGTGTTAAATTAATAGCATAAAGCTACTGTTATACTTATATGTTATACGATATATATTTCAAATTTCAAGCTAATTAGGTCATAAACACAGAGGCTATAAGCCTGAGCCTAGCCACCCAATTCAATTCAACAATTCTTTATTAAAATCGCAAAACATCCTCCCCAAAGTCTAACCCGGGACCGGCCGTGCAAACACAGCATATATTACAGTGGCAGATTGCAGGGTCGGGTGAAGCGCTGACCTGTTTCGGCTAAAAACACATCATAAAGCGCAAGCCTAACTCCTCCCATTTAAAATAAATTAAAAAAAAAATTAATATCTAAAAACATATATATTAAAACTTAAAAATTATAAACACACACACGCATACTTTCGCTTTTAAAATTTTTTAGCTAGCGCAGGCACCTCAATCTAAGAGAGGAACCTTCAGCGAGGTGTGTGAATGTCGGGCTGCGTACAAGCTGCTCAGACTATTGGTTCTTAAATTTTTGGATTTTGGAAGGGAAGGCAGGTGAAGTGAAGTGAAGTGAAGTAGAGAAGTGAAGTGAAGTGAAGAGAAGAGAAGAGAAGAGAAGAGAAGAGAAGAGAAGAGAAGAGAAGAGAAGAGAAGAGAAGAGAAGATAAGAGAACAGTTGCAGTGATATGAGTCTTCACTCAATAATTTCAGTTGTTTGCAAAATTAGTTAATTTAAAACTACAAGATATGAAGATTGGCACTGTTTCTTAATTTGTTGTAAAAAACTGAAATTATTGAGTGAAAATTCATATCACTAAACCTGTCATAGTTCTACTTAGTAGTCTTATACTTTTTTTACCAATATACCGGGTGCCTACGATATTACTACTACTACTATCCTATAAATTTCTTGTAAAAAAGATATCGGTTTCAAATTTTAGGAAGTTGTATGGCTGAACACGGTGCACAGTTTGATTGCTTCTAGATCTGATTTTCATTTCCGGTTTAACCGAAAACAGTATAAACTTTGTTTCTTTTAATGGAATATCATGTATATTATTCGAAATTTAAATTGCCCAAGAAATTCTAGGTCCAAAATATATACCTTATATCTATCTTTGACAGTTTTCGAAAAAATGGCGGTTGAAATAGGGTTTTCCCAGAAAAAAAATTATTGCTGAAATACTTAACTCACGTAAAAAAATGATTTATGGCATATTTATTATCTTATTAATTTTACTAATAGTAACAAAAAAAACTTGAAGTTCATTTTAAACAGCCATAAATTGGCGCATTGTGACGTCAACACCCTGAAATCCAATCACAGAATTAACATCACAGAGGTTGTCTCTGTCAGCACTCAGCACATTTCTACATTAGGTAAATTATCAGCGGCGCGGCACTTTTAACATATCCCTCTCCCACTTGATTCCATTTTGATTGTAGAATTAATAAAACATAAACCAGAAACCGATAAAATAATATTTTCACTCCAAACAATACAAACATAAAAATATAAATTTAACGTTTTAGGTTAGTCATCTGATGTGTAATGTCGGTGAAGATTAAACCTAAACTACAGTACAAAATATTAACGTCCGACGCTTTCACGAATAACTTGTGCGGCATTTATCTGGATTCTGATTGGCCAATATTTACACGTCCACTGATTTAGACCAATCACAGTACAAGCATTACAAATTGAAATTCTGAGAAGTTTTAGAGGAAAGCTTTCTTTAACACACAGTTAGAATCTAGAAACTAATTATATCCATAATCTCATTGGTTTTCCGGGTAGATACGTAATTCTGGCGCGTAAAAATGCCCGTTTTAAAAAGCAGTGAAATTATTAGCAAGTTGTTTTAACGATATTTTCTTAGAAATAATTCTTATTAGAAAAGTAAATTGTTGTAAATTAATAGCAATTTCATTTCCAGCTGAACTGGAAGTACTACTTCTGGTGTCCTCTGTTTAAACCTAATAGTTTATGAGATATCGGCGACTGAATGTTCATCTGCACTGTCACAAAGGCTAAACAATAAATTATGTTTAAATACAACTTTGATTCAAGAGGGCTGGGTAAAAAAAAGAACTATTTGCCGATTTTCATTTAGATTTTGACAGTACTGCTGCATTTTTTAAGAGTTTCCCTCGACAGTTCTCATTTAATTTTTGCGTTTTATTCTTGATTTACCTTTTAGTAAGTGTTTAAGTGTTATCTGCTTTTTCAAAATGGCTGTCTTTAGGCGAGAATAGAATAGAAATATTATATGTTCGACGTTATCCAGAACGCGACCAGCCTTGTGCACAATATTTTCTTAATAATGCGTATGAAAAATATTTATTTAACGAATACATGGTATTTATAGAGTGCATAAAAACTATTTTTTGAGTAAAATATGTTACACATAATAAAATATATTTACATTTTCTTTTCTTATTTCGTTTTAAAATGGACATTTTCTAAGGCGCATTAATTTTGTAGAAGTATCTTTTATAGTAAAATTGCCGTTGCAATAGAATTTAAGCCTCAAATATCGTCGAAATATTATGATTTTGGATACAGTGTAGTAATATAGGTAGGTATGCAGTCTATAGAATAAATCATTATAAGTACCTACATGTTATAATAACATTCGTTTGTTATAATAAAATGGCCACAAATTCTTTGTACTGTCATGAGCAGAAAAAAATAGGAAAACTTTTTTTTCTAATGTATATCTGTCTCTATTTAAATATGTAATGAGTAGCCGAAATAAAACAGATATCGCTTTTAATTTATTTTTTATTTTAATGCTGTAGTTATCGCTAGAGTAAATGATGGATGGTTAATGACACAAATTGCACTGCGTTATAACATTATCAAAAATTTGGTATGTAACATTTTAAGAAAGTGGAGAATAAACAATACGATTAGTAGAAATCCTGGATCAAAGGACAAAGGATATCCTACTTACAAGAAACTATCTATTCATATTTTGTTATTGCACCATTTCTATTTATAATTTCTATAAGTCTGTTTGGCATAGAATTAAATAACCTTATACAATAATCATTAGTAATAATATTTCCTCATGCATTATTTACTATTTCCATTTCGTGTTTGGATACTTCTTACGAGTAGTCCCCATACGTCTTCCACAGGGTTAAGATCTGGATTATGACTGGGCCAGTTAAGAACATTGATGTTATCTTGAAACCAGTTAGTTACGGTATGAGCAGTATGAACGGAACAATTATTTTGTTGAAATATGAACTCATTAAGGGAGCATAATATTGTCTAAAATCCTAATATACGTTTCACTATTAAATCGTTCCTCAATATGCCACAAAACACCAGGACCACGTGCCGATAACAAACCCACATATTTACGGAGAATCTACCACTTTTATCATTGTTAGATATATATTTCTCATCGAATCGAGTATTCGGAGTGCGGTAAACACGAATACGACCGCTGTGTGTTGACTGGAAAGTTTTTTCGTCTGTAAAGATTACATTATTCCAAAAATTTATATCAAGCGCTAAAAATTCAAGCGCAAATCCTACTCGAGCTTCTTTATGTTCAGCTTTAAGTAAGTATTTCTGTGCTGCTGCATGACAGCGTAGCTCCGATTCTCTTACTCGCCGGCGACCAGTACTACTCAATCCAGGAAAATTCGTTTCTTTAGCAGCTGAGTAAAATGGATTTTCTACTAAAGCATTTACCAATTGCAAATCTTGTTTTTGAGTTGATATCTTTCGTCGCCCTGGTTCAGGATTTCTACTAATCGTACCGTTTATTCTCCACTTTCTTAAAATGTTACACACCGAATTTTTGTCAATATTATAACGCATTGCAATTTGTCTCATTGACCATCCATCTTCTGCTTTAGCAATAACTCCAGATTTAACTAAATCGCTTATATGAAGCATATTAGTTTTTTGTACACTTGCAATAAATTATGAGAACTAACTGAAAATGTCACAAAAATTAAAGTTAAATGTACACAACTAGATTTTAGCAAAATACCGTTATAAGACTTGTCGTACTTTTTTTGCTCACGACCGTACCAACTCAAAACATCGTCAATATATACTAATGAGAATTTAGTACTTGTTGTGAGCTCCAACTTTTCATTACTAATCTGTGAGCAATATGGCGTTTCAAAACCTGCATAACTTGATTTAAATAGAAGTAAATTGATCTTTTCTCGATTCAGCACTAACTTGCTTTATGTGAATCAATTTATTGCATTGTTCAATGTATTACTGCATTTCTTCAATAAGTCCGGATAAAGTTCGGAGTCCACAATCAAGTTGGTAACATCTGCATAGTTAACTAAACTTATATTGTTGATGTTATTTATGGCTCTCGCTAAGTCGTTTATTTATATAACAAATAGTAGGGGTCCAGTTATACTTCCCCGGGGGATTCCTACACTAATTTTACAGTATTCTAATACACCTCAAGGTTTTTTTGTATGTAACTTCGAGAGACTGCTTTGAAAAAAATCTACCAAATTTAAGAAAAAGTATAAGGCTGAAATTTAAAAAAAGCGATTTTAACAACGTGGATTTTTTTCAAACTGAATTCACCCCTTCGAAGATTTTGTCTTGATGTGCCACTGAATGTGAAAATGCTATATGATATTTTCATTAGATATGCCGTATTCATCTCAGAATGTCACATGTTAATTTATATTGGCCTTATGAGTGAGTTTCCTCTAAAAATAAGTTTTATAAAGCAAAATATTTTAATTTACTATTTTATTTTTATCTATTTTAAATGATTGTAATAATTGTCACAATTTATAGTGTTAGTGGTACGAGTATTCGTAGAGCATATGTTAAAATATGTTACATTCGACCGAATATAGATCATTATTAGGTTACAATTGAATTTATATTAGTCAAAACTACATCGAATACAACTGAACAATTTATTAGTGGATTCGCTCTGAAATAAAATTTCAGGTATTTGTTTTCAATTAAGGCTTGCAGATTGTAACGTTCACTAATGTAATTATTTTCTGCTAGAGACTGTTAATTTTAAACCGGATGGATTTTTTATTAGACATCATTAAATTATCTGAAATTCGAAAATAAATGAGTAATTATCGAGCAATTTCTAAATTGGCTATTAATTTAAAACTCGAAATGTCCGCGATCGGCAAAGATTATAGGGATTTAATTGGAGAGGACAGTTCTTAATTAATCGATTGAGAAGGTCTATTTTTTCCATTTGTTTTATAAGAAACGAGGCGTGTTTTGTGTTTAAGACAGATAGAATTACATTTTTATTCGCTTCCTCCCAGTTCAGATCTGCTGTACTTTTCGTTCTACCCTATGTTGTCCAGGAAAATAAGACATTTGAAAAGAGTTTTTTTTGGGACTAATCTTTTTATTTGGGGTACTTATAGACAACCAAAAAATTCTAGCAACTGCTTCTGTGATTCTCCCGAAAACCAGCTATTTCCGTGAAAATTATCAAATAGAACATTTTCTAGCATATTTAAGGCTTTGGTCAAGAAATAAATGAGGTATACAAATTCGAAAAACTTATCTCAAATACTACCGAGAATATCCAGCGTAGTGCGTTAACCTGGGATGCTTGTTTTATTAGGAGTAAAAGTAATAATTTTGTGACGAGTCTGACTTTGTTCGTCCGGCAATTACAGACGAGTTACAAAAGTGGCTTTTACTTCGAATAAGACATGTTATTTTTACTTCAAACGTCGATTAGCTATATAAAAAAATAAAGATAAAGAATGTTTTCTACAATGGTCAGAAAATTATGACATTTCTTACTCATTTCATGATACTAAAGTTTGACATTTCAGGTGGATTTGCGTTGTCATTAGCAACGGAAGTAAAAGTCCGCTCGAGCGGAAGAAAAATTACTTTTATTTCTGTTGTTAATGGCAACGCACGGCCGTCTGAAATGTCATGAAATGAGTAAGAAATGTCATGATTTTCTGACGTTTGAAGAAAAAAGGTATTTTTTGTGTCAAATAACTAGTTTTGGATCCTTAAAAAAGTATTTCAAAAATAATTTCTTGATCTTTTTGATTCATATACAGATAATGAAGCCAACTTTAAACAGTTCTTAGACACGCTTATTTTGAGGTGGCATTCCGTGTTCAAGGTAATGGGTGAGTGTATTCTCCCATCACCCAGTGCATTTGGGTACCAACCTTCTCAGGGTTTTCTTTTTCTTTTTGGGGAACTTTGCAGTTTATTGGTAATTAATTTATTTATTTAAATAATTAAGTATTCGTGTTAGTATTTTTAATTATTCCGAAGAAACTCACTATTGAAAACTAGACCGTGTCATATCAATTTTCTTCAGTATTTAATGTATTATGAAAAATTAGTGACACATCAAAATATTAACTTTATTAAACTAAGTAGGCATTTTTATTCTTCACATGTAAAAATTTGCGAGGCGAGTTTTGTGAAAATGTTTAAATCCTCCAACATGGCTAATTATACGAATGCTGAAATAAAATAATTTTTACAGTGAATAACAATGACTTGTCAAACTAAGGAAGATAAATGTTGAACCACGACAAAAAAGCAAAAACAACAAAGCCCGCTTAAGTTAATAAACTTAAGATTTTCCAATTAATTAAAAAAAAAATCGTGAAACTATAAGTTGTAGCAAGAATACTGAAGCGACAACTTTCACCTACATTTAAATGACTAACTGACTGACTTTCATTTTTCAAAAGCATTTGTCTGTGTGGACCATGATATCCTACTCAAGAAAGTGGAATATTATGGTTTGAGTGATCAATGTAATAAACTCTTAAAAACCCATTTATCGAACAGAAAACAGTACGTAGATTACTTTGGTATGAATTCTTCTGAATTAGGCATTGACATTGGTGTACCACAGGGCAGGGTCTTGGGTCCACTACTGTTTTTGTTATATATTAACGACATAGAAAAAATCATATCAACTTTCTATTCTGCATATGCTGATGATCTGACGTTGATGACAGGTAGTGACACTTGAAAACATGACCAGTAATCTTGAAAAGAACCTGAAGTTTACCTGTGAGTACTTCAATGAAAAGAAATTGGTCTTGAATCAAGACCTTTATGCAATTTCCCCCGGTAGGTGCTAATTATATAGCTAGTCCATTGATTAAGGTACATTGTGGATCTCTAAGGCAAGTAAAACTTAAAATTGCTGGGAATATATATATAGACTTATCTCTAGACTGGAAAAGTCATGTGAAGTATGTTTGTAACAAATGTGCCAGTATATATATGCAATAAAGAGGCTGTGACTATAAAAACTACAAAATTTTTTTATTTCTCGAGTTTTGAATCTAGAAGTGTAGTTTTCCGAGCATACTCTGTATCCTTTGGCAGGGTATTTATTTTGCAGAAAAGGGCCATACCTTTCATGTTCAGATTTAATTATGGGGAATCATGTAAAAATACATTTATTCGGCAAAAATTTTTAACGTTTTCTTGCATACTTATTTTGGATCTCTTAAAATTTATAAAAAATAACCTCTCTGCAAAATTTTAATCATAATTACTCGACGCGTCATGCTCAAAATCTACAATATGATATGCATAGATTAGAATTATAAAAACTTAATCCTTACGTTTTTGTATAATAAACAAAACAGTAGAATTAAAAGTATGTCCAGTGTAAATACATTTTCATCAGCTGTTAGAGAACATCTTTTTAAAAGTGTCTTTTATTCAGTAGAGGAATATTTAAATTTCTAACCACATCTCCCTGAAAATAATTATTAAAAACTGCTCCACATTTATCAAATTTTATTTGTAATATATTCTTTCTAGCCTGTAATGTTTTATTTATTTATTTTTTTACTTTGAATTATCCTATATCATAATTTCATCGTCAATTGGATGAATAAATAAATAAAAAATTTAATGACAGATCTTTCCGGATATTCTCAAATATTGTTTGTAGAAAAGTGTGAACATGGGTAATAATACGTAATTAAGATAAAAATGTAAGAATAATTACCATGAAGAGCAAGTAATATATCACATAGTATTACAATAAATTCATTGGACAAATTCTGCATCGAACAAGTCGTGAAGTGAACCCCGATTGCAACGTATAATCAAGTACACTTAAATCCCGGCTTCGTGCAATCTGTATTTCCTTTACAATCAAAACCAATTGGAATTGATAGCACCTAGGAGACCAATAGGTTAAGATATAAATTCCCTTTCCGACTTAACTTAATCCAGATTGGGTTTAAACTGTTTTCGATATATCCCGATACAATCGTTACATCCTTCCTTTATTGATACTTAAGTTTCGACCGATTTCACCAATGCCGTATAAAAGGCTTATTGGTATTCGTATCTCTGTTGGTGCATCTATGAGTAATTGGTATAAATGCATATCAGCTAAGAAAATTAAGGGGAGGATCATATTGCGGTTTATATGGAACGTCATAGAATTAAGGAAATATGAAGCTCGAATGTTTAGACTTCTAGTGATGGTTATTTAGATTTAAAATTCTATACGTGTACCAACTAGCAAATTTAAAAAATGTCCACAATCAGAAAAAAGCAGTAAAAATTAACAAAAATATAAAGAGCGAACAACAGATTTTCGATAAATAGGTAAAATCGTGTGAATTCTAGGAATTTCGTAATAATCATAATATATTAGCAAATTATTGTCTGAAAGTTATTTGCGGCATTCTACGAATATTCGTTCCTGTTATTTGGATTTTCTACCACATGTATTATCCTCTTCAAAAACAAATTACGAAATTTACAAAATAATAGAATTATTGAAAAGAAGCCTCTGCGCTCGTGACGTTTACATCAAAGGAACAGTCAAAGGTTATGTTTTACAAATAATATAAATCGGAATAAACACAGAAATAATGTATGTAATATTAATTGGACGGAATCTGCGGTAGGTTCTTGATGAAACATATTCAATAGAATAATTATAAATATTCAAAAGAATAGTTACAATACGCACTTGGTTTATTGTTTCATTAGTTTTGTTCACATTTATCTGACATATGTTTCGGTCTTGCGACCATTATCAAAGAGATAACTTAATTTGCTATTTCTTAAAATTTAACAATACAGGCCGGAACTTCGAACTTAATTTTAATTTTATTACTGTGTCTAGTACAGGATTGTTCATAAATTCTGTTTGTGTATTTGTAACGTTTTTATGGTTTCTTAGGGTCTTCTTAATTTCTAAAATTTCATTTTTAATCTGAACAAAACTAATGAAACAATAAACCAAGTGCGTATTGTAACTATTCTTTTGAATATTTATAATTATTCTATTGAATATGTTTTATCAAGAACCTACCGCAGATTCCATCCAATTAATTATTATTGAATGAAATTTAATTGCACAGTGCAACTTTCCTTTTACATGATTCATTATTATACTGAGGATAATAACAAATTTCTCGATACGTCAACTCATTAAACTAGTTCTTTCTTCGCCTAGTGGGAACAATTACGTAAAAGTTTTTTGAGCTATAAACAAACTGGTCTGAAGGCTGTTCCATTAAATGAATGTAATGTTCTAAAGTACTCACATAAGTTTCGATTAGGTCACTTCTGTGCGGCACAAAGTAGTTGTGGTCCTCCATTTCCCTACGCTTTTTCACCCTGATGAAATGTTCGGTTGCGTTGAGGTTTTTCCTAGCACAGGCACTGGCTAGAAATTCCTCCACAGACATGGATTCCCGCACGTAAACGGTTGCGGTGGCGGCGTCTGGTAGTGACACTTTTACAGTCTTCTCAGATTCATCGCGAGAGTTTATCTGAAAAATAAATATAAAATGTAAATATTCAAGTCGAGAGTAATAAATTCGTAAGGCGGAAACTATCCTGAGACAGAAAAAATTCCCGGAGATGTCTTAAAAATTAATGTTTAATTTAAATTTCGACGCATAAAAACATGAGATTCTACTTGTTTATTATAAATTGGAGTTCCTAGAATGGCAGTTTTATAAGATAATATTAAATTTTGTAATGTTTAACTTAATAGCACAACTGAAACGAAAAGGATGTGGATCGATACCACAGTAGTGCTGGGTCGTTAGAGTGAAGTTTTAGAGAAGTTTCTCTTCGGTGCAGAGTAGATAAGGTTATGTACGTTTTGACTATTTCACCAATAATATATTTCCGTACGTCGCTCTATTGTATCCACTATAATTCACAAATTCTCATGGGAAAATTTCATATTTGACATTTTCGCCTAATAAACACTCGACGTCCAATGGACCTCCATTTCATATCCATTACAGGTCCAGATGTTCATGGATATATTTTGGATATTCATTGGACGTACATACATGGACGTCCATTGGACACGTATCCACTGGACATCCAATTAATATCCATATGATTAAATTTCTGGATATGATATTCAACCAAATGACCATGGACATATTCTGGCCATCCAATGGACTTCAATAAATGGATATCCACTGAACGTCCATTTAATGTCCATAAAATCAGGTTTTTGATATATATAATACACAGAACTTGACCCACGTTTCTATATATCGAGATCAGCTCGTGATGAGACACATTTTAAAACAACCCACCGGAATTAAACCTGCTTCACCGGTCAGCAAGATTCTTAGAATTCTTTAGATATAAGCGTTATTTTTGAGGACGGCCGCCCGCTAATTCGTTTAAACTTGCATGCAGTAAGTGGGTGCAACACCACTTCAACCCCTTCGGACAAGGGAAGAAGGTCTGCAGAATTTACGACAAGAACATTTCCCTACATGACCTAGTAGCTGTGTTCAAAGACCCGAAAGCCACCCCCTACCAGATTTCGGTGGCCAAACCTGAATTCCAATTGGCCAGACTGCCACCTACCAATGACGCGCCCACCCACCATGTTTTCCAAACATATCTCCAGGTTCAAACGACATTGTACCTCAGTTTAGGGGTGGTCGTTGACAAGACGTCCCCATGATGACCACACGCAATGCAGCCCAAGGCAACATATTGAACTCATCTTTTGTAAATCCAAGAAATGGTGTAGCAATGCAGCCTGCAGTTGCAAGAAAGCAGGACTGCGGTGATCCACCCTTTGCAAGAACTGCTGGGCGCATGCATGCGAAAATTCGTCAGAGCTCCAAGACGAAGAAAGAAATAATTATGGACGCACTGCTGACGATGCAGAAGAGGGTGAAGAAAATGAAACTCCGTAGGGTGCCAAACGCCTAAAATATTAACTTTACTTTATTAACATTTACTTTACATTTCCCTACTTTAAAATTTTCGTTACAAATTTATTAGACAGTGGGATCGCTATAATATACTACATATAAAAATACTGTGTTTTAATGTTCTTTTTTTCAACCTAATGAACATCTACTAGTGGAAAAACGAGCTGGGTTATTTTATGCTCTTTCAAACCTTACATGTACACTGTATAGTGTGAACATGTTAAAGGAGGAGGAGGTCGTAGTGGTTGTGGGGGGAAGGGCTAAAATGGATGTAGATATCACAAGTCCATTAAATATGTTGAAAAATGGAGCCTTTTTAGCAGTTTTTTATGATTTTGAAAAAATTTGCACTTTTTCGAAACTCTGTATCTCGGTGCCTATGGGATCAAGAAATACGTATTACCATGCAAATTGCAGTAAATTTAATCCTCTACAATTTACTAATTTGAAGTTGTCCACTAAAATCAACCATTTTCGAATGACTTGGAAAAACCCAAAAAAGTGTAAAAATGTTGGGGATTTTCGCCCCTCCCCAAAATTCCACAGGGTTTCTTTGTTGGATAAATTGGGTGTAGCACTACTGGATACTCATAAACAACATCCCGAAGTTTCGTTAAGTTCGGAATTTTTCGAAGGTACTCCCAGATTTGATTCTATGACGACTAGCCTACAGAGCTAAGGAGTTGGGGCAGTTCAGTTCTAACTGAGAAAGTAAAGATTTCAGATCAAAAGGAGGAATGGTGATTAGTGCAAAGCGATGAGTGACACGTTGTGGATTGTAGTAGTGAGTTTATAGTAGATAAAAGTTATAATTAGTGTGAAATTATAAGGGCTAATTATTGTAAGTGATTTAGTGATAAATAACTCAGTGGTTAGTGACAAATCGTGTTGCAACTATTGAACCTACGTTCGAGGTGTCTATGGCAGCGTGTAAACACATAACAATATTTCCGCATATGTGTATATGTATGTTTCTAGATTTATGAAATAGCCATTACTTACGCATGAAGTAAGCCTATTTCCATCCAATCTCATACAAATCATTGGCATATAAAGTAAACACTATCGGACGTAGAATTGCCCCATGGGACCGATAAACGAAATATCCGCAGGATTCGAATAATATATTCATTTTTAAAAATAAATCTGGTTTGATGTAGGTATGCATGCGATCATACTTAATAAACTTGATGTATACAAATGTATATATTTGGAAAACTTAAAAATGTGCTGTATGTAAGTATTTCTTCCAGTTTACTGGCAGATAATAAAAAAAACTGCGAACAAAAGTTTGAAACTTCGTGACAAAGTTGGAATAGAACCTAAATGAAAATAACTTATATAGGACTTTAGTTCGAATATAGTGGAAAACGTAATTAATTTTCTGCTGTCATTTTAATATTTGATTTATCTGCGAAATAGCTCAACAACAAACATTTATTATTAAGTTTCCTTTGTGACATGATAATAAAATATGCCTTTGTGTTAAATTTTACCCAGATAGTTAGGCAACAGTTTGCTTGACATTAAAAACACATTACGCCGGCCATTATTAAATGTCATATGCTTGAAAATATGTTAATGCATTTTAGTAATTTGGAAATTTTATCGTCTGCGTTATTCAGCATTGTCCTTCGCTTCAATTCTCTGAAACTCAATTATTTTACAATTAAAATGAAAATAACGATTTTAAAAACATTGTATATGTACAGTTCAAGAACCGAAGAATTAGGGCTTATTAATCCATGATCGATGACTGTGAAAAACTGAAGCCAACCATTTCGACATTTTTAGCCCCCGTTAAAAGCTCAGATTCTTATTACTTGTTGGAACATTTAAATGTAACCTAGAGCTAATAAATTGCGCGTCTGGTCGATTATGTAATTATATATGAGTGAATATACGATATTGCGTTTTTCGGCGTCATTGACAGAGAGGGCCTTAATTTTTAATTTTAATGGGAATTGAAGCAACTAGAGTCGACGTTTAAAACTTCTTCTATGTAGAAACCTTTTTTAAAACCTTTTCTTCCCCGGGACATTATTATTCAATTTCTCTTGGAAATAAGACTGACAGAAAAGTAAAGACTGATTTTTCAGCTAATAAACTAGTAAAAGAATATTTCTGGCTTTAATAATGGACATAAATAATTCTTCACCTTCTCAAACCTCACACTCTTGCATCATCTTCCTCTCCTGCAGGTCATTTTCCCCTGGCCTCTCTAAAATTTTTAAAAATATAAAAAGTTTTTGACCTCCTTAATGGTATTAATAATACAAGGTTAATTTGCCGAGAAATATGTTTAAAGATAATTTTTACTTGGCCACAAATGTTTAGAGAAAAAACCCAATACCGTATATTCATTCATCCACACAAATAATACCTCTGCCTATTTAATTCCTAACAATCAGTTGCCAGGTTGCTAATTCTCAACCCAGAAGGTTGTGTTTGGAGTTTTATTTTCACTCTGTCAACCACAGAAACAATAATTCTTTATGGTAAATTTAGTGTTATTTGGGCCATTGTTGGTTTTTGATAAAAAAATCATTTTTTAAATAGAACATAATGTAGACCATGCTCAAATTTGTTTATCTTCGTGTTCGAGGGTGCTAAACACGACGGTAATATGAATTTCTCCCCCACCCTCCGCAAACCACCCCCTTTTTATATTCCTTGATACTGGGCATGTGGGGACTCGTTGGATCGGGGTTTTTAAGGGAAATTGAATATATTACACGATATATATGTGTATATGCATTGCGATCTGCCGCAGCTGACACTCGAACTCAGGAGTGGGACAGCAACTAGCCGTGTTGTCTCTCACACAACCTCATCTAGTCTACTGCTACCAATTCGGTAACGCATGAAAAAGACCACTAAACATCCATACCCTAGCCAGGGTTCGAACCCGGGACTCCTTGGCTGCAGGCCTAACACGTAAGGGTTGAGCCACTGGGCCGTTATATAAGATTAATAATAAATATTTAAAATACAGAATGTATCTGCAATACTTTAGATATGCGAATCATGTATGTGAATAAGCTATTTTAAAAATAAAAGCTTCTATGTACACATATCTTTTATATATATGAACTTCCAAAACTTATGCCCATAGAATATGCAGAGTTCCATAATAAAATCAGATCCGACAAGTGCTCGCGTGCCTAGTACCTCTAAATGTGAAAAGGGGGTGATTTTGGGGACTTAGAGGTGGTTGATGGATAGTTCGGGACGAAATAGTATTAACATCGTGTTTAGCGCCCTCGAAAATGGAGAGAAAACATTTTCCACTATTTTGTATTTTTCGGTGGATTTCAATGTTAAGGGTGGTGATAGTTTCAAACCCGGGGTTTATGGCATGTCTCGTCACTCAACTCCCTTTAAACACCCCGATCCAACGAGACCCCACATGCCCAGTATCAAGGAATATGAAAAGGGGTTAGTTTTAGGGGTGGTTGGTGGAGGGTAAGGGAGAAATTAATATTACCATCGTGTTGAGCACCCTTCAATACGAGGATAAACAAATTTTCATGCAGTTTGATTTTTTTGGGGATATTTTACCTGGGGATGGATAAGACGTTGTATGGTTAAATTTCATACGGTCTACCCGAATCCTACCCAAAAACCGATTTTCGAGTTTGGGAGTAGTTGCTGAGGGGTGGGAGGGTTTATATCACGTGCTTAGAGCAAATTTGAGATCCAACTCGGCATTTTACTTACCTACAGCCCATACTAACTTGCTCACTGTTTCACCTCTTTATCAAATGATTCAAAACTACCAGATGTACGAAGAAATACTTGATAATTTGCTTGCTCTATTCACTTAATTAATACATTGTTCATCTGATTTGTTAACTTATGGAATGTTATATATATATATATATATATATATATATATATATATATATATAAGTTTTTAATGGATCTATTTATTTGTGATTGTGAGTTTGTATATTTTATCTTTAATAATTTTTGTTTATACTTTAAGTTTTACAATTCTTTATATATTTATGTGTATTTACTTTTGTCCTTATCCAGTAATTGGGCTTTAGTCCCGTTGGGTATTGTAATTTAAATAAATAAATTTAAAGCTTTTTGCAAAGAGAAGCATTATTCTCACGAAAAAGATACGACTACCGATCAACTTACAAATATTTTGACTGACTGGGATTATAACTCAAACCTCTTTTCCGTGAAAATTTTGCTCGAATTGAGGGACATAAGAAAAATCGCTCCACATCGTGGCGCGATTTTTCCATATCCTTAATTCTCAGATAATTTTCTTGGGGAAAACAGGATTTTGACCAAAAAAATCCACTTCTTGCGTATTAATGCCCAAAAAAATATTACTGTACACTTTACAAGCTTCATTTCATATTAACAACATTCATGCCAATTTGCACCGCTTGGAAAGTAGAAAGTAAAAACTACCGATGCTTTTGTAAAAAAACACAATAAAATTGTGAGAGGTTACTAAAATTGGTTCAAAAACGAAAATTGAGATAACATCAAATCTTTACGTTTTGAGGTCCTAGGAACCCAAAAAATTGGTTTTTGAAAAATGTCTGTGTGTGTGTATGTGTGTTAGTACGATAGCGCCAAAACTACTGAACGGATTTGAATGAAACTTTGCGTGTGCGATTCTTTAGTGCCCCAGAAGATCTGAAAAGATTTTAGTTGAGATCGGATTACGTTTAGTGCCATTTTAACGCAACAAGTTGTTCATTTTATAATTACTTTCAATTTGCAATGGAACCATTGAAAAGCAGTTAAAATTATGATTTCAACGATATATCACACTTCCACCCTTTCGATTTGGTTTCCGTGAAAAAAATTAAAAACAATGTAAATATGGCATAGATCGCATTTCGCATGACATGATCGATGCGCGTAGCCGTTACGTCGTGAAACTCGTCACATCACGTGTGAGGGTTTCTTCACTGCTCTAGAAGTAGAGCGGATTACGTTTAGTGCCGTTTTTAAATATATATACAGACAAATCGAAGAATTAAACTACAAATATTCCTCTAAAATCTAGTAAAATTACTGAAATGCTAATGTTTCATTTAACAAAGACAGCCGCGAGCGATCGGATTGCAATGAGCAAATTTTGACGATTGTCATTGTCATCGTTTGTCATCCGATAACGTTGGTGTCATGTCATGTTAATAAGATTTCGGCATAACTTTTAGTGGATTGTCACAAACTTTAAAGGTAGATGTAACAATATCAATATCACATGCTTTCTGTACCTTCGTTGGTGAATTTATTATAGATTATCACTTTACCAATTGTCAGTTTGTTGCTTTACAAATCTGTAGTATTTAGGATAACTAGACTTTCTTAGTCGTTCAAGTGATAAAGTTGTTAATATCCTAATAGTATATTATTCAACGAGCGATAATGTAGGTAATAACTCCCATAGATGATTGTAAATTCATTAAGTTGAGGATATTTTTAGTGCCCCAGAAGATCTGAAAATGTTTTGGATGAGATCGGGTTACGTTTGGTGCCGTTTTGTCACACAATTTAATGCTCTTTTCGGCTTCAAAGATCCACCGAGTGGGGAGGTTCCAGCCGCTTCCGGTAGCTGCCGATTGATATTACTGTACACTTTACAAGCTTCATTTCATATTAACAACATTCATGCCAATTTGCACCGCTTGGAAAGTAGAAAGTAAAAACTACCGATGCTTTTGTAAAAAAAATGTAAATTGAAATTTGAGAGCAGTGTAGTAATGGCTGTATTACACTTTTTTTATTTTATAGAAAGTGCACTCAGGAGGAGATTCCTGAATAGTTTTACATAACTGAATAGCGAACGTACAATTCGCCCCGATAAATAAAACAGCTGAGCCAGTAACATGGATTTTACAATGTTTGCATTATTTTTACATATTTTTAGTACATTCGGCGTACCCGGATGATCTTTAGATGTTTGTTTTAAGTGACAGAGCAAGGCTACTGTTTGCATATTGGGATTCTTAGATTGAGGCTTTTCTGTGTGTAAAAGTAAAACTTTTAGAATGTTTAGTTATTGCAATATATACTTCGTAAATTCGAAGCTCAACTGCAGAAATTCAATTTGTGGCTAGAATAATAAAAAGTTGAAAATGCCGCTGCATAAACTATTTAACGACATGAACACCGTACATTTAATATTAGCCGGTGATTAAAACTGCTACGATCTTAAAATTGTTTTCTGTCCACGAGGAAATTTTCATTACCTTTCATGATATAAATGTAATAAGCTATAATTAAATTTGCTTCAAAAGGGAGAGTGGAAATTAGAAATTAGCCGAATCTCTGAATTTATATTTAGATTTTTCCTCTTCCTTTTCCTACCGCTTGATTGATTAAGAAAGTCATAAAAAGCGAGGAACTGACGCATTTATAATTTTTTATCGGATATTTTCATTTGTCTGTTTGAGATGGAAGATATTTTACTCATAAATGTTGCCTTTAATAATTGTAACAAACCAATTACACTGCCTTTTATATTTGCATCTAAATTATAAGGCTGTGGGCGAGTCAGACCTTGCAAATGGCCTATTGTACTGCCAGTAATATATATTTTTTGAACAAATATGAAAATAACGATTCTACCTATTCGATGTGTACTACTTAAAGTTAGCGATCCACTCTGCGTTATATAAATAGCAGCACTATAAATCTCATAGAATGCACTTACTTGTAACGATCTTCTACTCGAGCCACTGTTCGATCTGGATAACATAGGCGGCCTTCTTTTTGTTGCTCCTCTACCAGCTAGTAGATTGTTAAGAAGCGACGGACTCCTTGCACAAATAAAGGCGTGAAACGACGATACGGTGAAAACTCCTAGTTTGTTTAACGTGTTTTTCGTTGCTCTCGATACGTGTGTTAACAAGGACTGAAATAAAGGAAACAAAGGTTAAGTCTGTACAGTATTATTTTAAGGGATATGTACTTATAAAATAGTAATATAGTCGAGGCAAGAATTCAAGCGATGCACGTCACAGATCGGTTCTATAAATAAGACAATACTGCTAAAAATCATGAAGCCCCATTAAACTGTACCTATTTCTGAAAAAAGCCTTAACAAGTGGGTGTCAAGAATTACTCTTTTTAACGTAATTGATGATTAAAAACTATGTTAGTATTAAAATTTCTTTAATGAGATCACTCGTGACGTGCATCGCTTAAATTCTTGCCTCGAGTTTAATGAAAATGTTTTTAAAAAGGAATAAGAAATATAATATTTTAAAGTTAAGATGCTCTTAACCACGAAGTTGTGGAACTAAAATGGTTAAAGCTACTTGTGGTTATACAGGGTGTCCGGAAACAAAGTAGAAGAAAAAAATTAACTGTACATTCCTTAGCCCAAATTAATTGGGGTTCTTCATATAACATTTTTCAAAATACCCCTACGTTTTCAAGTTATAGCCCTTTTAAATGGGTACGTTAAAATCTATTTTCTTTTTTTACTCAAAAAATAAAATTCTAAACAACAAAACATTTGGCGTATCTACTACACTTATTGAAAGGCATCTTGTGAATTTTGTTCATCCTCTTGAGTGCTTCACCAAGGGGTGGAATGGGCAACCACTAATATATTTTTAAAAATATTTTTTAAATCCATTCATTTTATAATTCAGAATAAAATATTTTTTGATTCCCTTGTTGATTCTAAAACTTTTTCTTCTCTTTAAAAAATGTCGTGGTTCGAACCGTTTTCCTGATAGAAAATAAAATTTACGTTCATGCATTTCAATCGTTACTGATGCCGATAATGTTTTTAAAGTTTTAATAGGCTGCTATAATCGAATAATCTAAATATTAATTAACAACTTCTATGCAATAATAAACGTACATATTTTTTAAATCATATTGACAAATATTGTATTTATGAATGGAATAATATATTAAATACAAATGATAATATTAAAGAAGTGAAACAATTTAAAAATTTATTAGGGTTTGCGCATTCCACCCCTTGGTGAAACACTCAAGGGGATGAAAAAAACTCACAAGATGCCTTTCAATAATTGTAGTAGATATGTCAAATATTTAGTTTTTTGGAATTTTAATAAATTTGTAATGAGTAATGAATACACATAGTTAAACATAAAATGCCTGAGAGAAAGTACTTTGACATACTAATTAACATGCCTGTACACTGCAAAAATGAAAATTGCATTTGTAGTAAATTCGACGTTTTGTGTCTTAGGGTTATCCGGATTCTCTCCAACACAAGCCTTATAGATTTTTAAAACGCGTTGCTTTCTTCAACTGAAAAATGACTGACTCTCCGTTTTTTTCAGTGGAGAAAGAGCTGCTTGGTCCACAATTAATATGAATCGAAAATCGAAAGAATTCCTAACCTCAAAAAGATAAAGTGGTTCTGATATTTAATCAATATTAATTATTTTCACGTATCTTAATAAACACAAATGTATCAAAGTATTTAAAAACACTGTTTTATTATATGAATATGAATAACAGGAAATAAAGATAATAATTTAACAGCGATTATTAAAGAACATCAAAAACATAAAATGGTTAGTTGTTTGTCTGGTCGATAGCCGAGTGGGTTAAGGCGCGAGGTGGCAATCGCGATTAATCTCACACGGACATCGCACCACCGGGTTCGAATCCTGGCTCCGGTACTGGCACTGTCGGAGGAAATTGTTGTATGTCCGCGTTTTTTCAATGTGTAACCCCCTTCCGCACAAGCCCTGGCTTCTGGAATTGGGGGTTGTCTAATTTCTGTGGTGTTATTTATATTATTTATATATTATGGGATTTAAAAAATTAACCAATAGAACAATTTTATTTAAATACGACGCACTTTTTTGAGGACTGGCTTAACTATTTCTATTTAGTAAATGAACTATAGTATAATATGTAAATAAATAACTACTCAATAAATGATTTAAAATTTGACCTTATCTACACTTTTCTGAATTATTGACAGTCATTCTTGAACACCCTGTATACTGCTATTTGACTCTTACAGTACATTGGAAAAATTTTTACTTTGTAAGGAATTTCTCGTTTAGTTCATAAATTCTTTCATGACTTCCAGAACTTTGCTTTAATTTTTATTATACGACGTCGGTCGTTGTTCTGTAATTTAAGCTAATTTATTTGTTCACCATTAGTCTTTTGTATCAGTTTGTTTGATTTTCGGTATTGGAGAGGCTTTTTTTTTTTAATACATTTATTTAACGTCGGCCTATTTCCGCTACTGAGGCCTAACACCAACGCCTGTAGACGAGCTACCCCCAACCAGGAATTTTGCCGAACCTCTTCCCTTAAGAAGACTAGGGATCTTTTACTTGCATCCCCTCCGAAGGATAGTATATCTCCTATACAACCCTCGCCTAAGGTTGTATAGCTTCCGCGCATACACTGATATACAAGCCGCTGGAAGTTGTGTGAGGCGAGAACGCGGTTTCCGTTGGAATGGTCACCATCCAAGTACTAACTGCGCCTGTCGTTGCTTTACATCGCATACCGAAGTATGTACATAGTAAAGACGCACCTACGCTCGCCCCGGTATTGAAGAGGCACAAGAATTTTTTTTATGACTGACCTTTGGCGTGTAAAATTTACTACCGAAACACTAGTGAAAAGTGTAGGTGTGTGTCTTTTCTCTATTCACAATTCAAAAATTTGAATATTGGTTGACAGAACATTTGTGGCGGTTTAACTTTACCAAAATATTATTATAAGAGTTTTTTATACAAACGGGCGCTAGAGATTATATCTATTAATAAGACACAGGATTCCGGGACGATGGAGAATATTCTATTAATCACACACAGAATTCTGGGATGATGGAGAACATTGTTTTGTCAATACGGCAATTTTTAAATGTGTTAGACATATTGTTATATGTTCACCCCCTCCTTTAGTTCGTCCCTCTTGGCTGTGCAATGGCGACTGCAAAAACTGTTATCCCGTTGAAAAAGCGCAGGGCATGGTAATGTCAAAAAACCCACATAATCATATCTAAATTCATCACACTTGAAGTCAGCAAAAATTTCCTTCGGAAGGAAGTTTTCGAAGCTGTAACGAAATCCGACGAAATATTTAGCACGAACCGCGTGCGGCACGTAAAAATGTTGTCGGACGATATTTTTGGAAGTACTATGAAAGTTTTTCGAAATTGCAACAAAAAATTTATTTTTCGGGATTATAACAAAAATTTCATTTATGAAAACTATCACAAAAAATCATTTCACGGGGCGTAACTCTTGTAACTGCAATGAACGACGTCTCACGAAGCGCGATTTGCGGAACTATAACAAACATCGCACGGGGCGTAAATTTAGTAAGTACCTTGAAGACGGACGTCCCAATAAAGTTCTTTATTACGAAGCGGCGTTGTGTAGCACTGCTTCTTGTGTTTGGTACGAACTATGAGGATGAGTTAAGTTCATGAAGGTAAACACATTTTTCAACCGATTCAAAGTCACAGTTACAGAAAGCAAACTTTGCTATTGGCAAAATGTGTGCCAAATATCGAAAAAAATGGCCTTAGAATCGATCTTTTGAAATTTGCATATATTTAAACCCTGTATGAATCACTCACAAGATATTCAATGTAAATTTCAACATAAAACCCATATTGGTAAGATTTATTGAAATTTTAAGGTTCTATAAAAAATAATTTATCAACGTCAATAAATTGAATTCAGTTACAGAGGTTTTGACTTTATACCTTGATTTATTGGAATATTTAACATATAAATTGTAAGGGTTTATCTATCCCAGCATGTAATACGTATAGATGGTTGGTTCTCAATGGAATATGACAAGAATTAAATACATGGTCTAGCCTGAACGTTCTAAAAGAGTCTCTAAAATAAAAAAATATTGTTCAGCGGCGTATACAGGATTCAGCTATCTAGTTTAAAATTAAGTTTTCCCATAAATGATGAAAACATTTCAAGGATATATTCTGTCAGAGAAATAATAATGAATTGTTTAAACGTTTTCCCACAAGGAGAGATTCTATTTATTTTTCATCGCACGTCCACTAGAAATAACAATTTAATTCTCGAAAATGAAAATATCAGTTTGGTATAAAAAAGAGTATTTAATACTATTATATTCCTTATAAAGTAAGTACGTTTAAGCAAATAAATATGTGTATGAAATACACTGCTAGATATATTCATTCTTAGTGTGTGGAAATGGAACTAAATATAGTCTATGAAAGCGTATTGTGTTGTGTGGGTAATATACGACGCGATCATTTCGAGTAATATATCAAACAATGCACAATGGAGGAGGTGGACGATTTGTCTTTCCAAGCTATATAGCAACCAGTCCATATGTAGTTTAATTTCAGTTCTAAAACTGATGTCATTTGCAAAATATCTGCACAAATACTTTCTGGTTCTGATAGAATCCAGTTTTCTTTATACTATTAAAGATAACATAGGGATTCTGAGTGGATTTTTTAAATATTTTCCTGTACAGTTGATTATCGCGTACGGAACACTCACATGCAATGCAATTTTTAAGTTCCAATTGATACCAAATTTATTGTATGAGTAGTGTGTAGGTCTATGGAAAGGGATATACATGAATAGAGGTAAAAAAATACGATATCAGTACAGAACAAGAGGACGATAATTTTATTAGCTTCATAGCATAGGGTTTGTAAGAATAGTTACAGCCCATAATATTTTCTTCCCTTTGTTGACAATTGTGTTGTTACTAACCTTGGGGTTGGGAAGTTCTCCACTCTGCAGACTAGCCATGTAGCATCTGAGCCGGAATTGCTCGCAATGTAGTCGTTCAAGGTTCTCCTCCCATTGGACCACCTGGTTGGTGATTTGTTGTCGTGTATCTGAATCATTTACTACTGACTGTTGCATTTCTGCCATATGTTTCAATTTATAATCCTGAAACAAGGAATATAGAGATGTAATATTGGATATTTTATAACAACCATATATTTATATTGTCAATGCACACTAGCATCTAATTAATTTAATTCAAATGGACATTTGAATGTAATGTCGATAAATTATCCAGATAAATTCAAGAAAACTATATCAGCTAAATGGTCAAGTCGGGTTCAGATTTGAACATTGGGCTAGAAACACGTTTACAACTTAAAATTTAACAGCAAGTACAAACATTAATGCTGCTAACACCTATCAATATTGGAAATCAAGTTAAATCTAAAAAACCAAAGCGCGTCTGGTCATATTTAAGTACTAGCAAGAATGTACGCAGTATTTTCAGTGTTGTATGACCTATTATGATACCTCATTATATGAGTATCAAGTAGCAGTTGATCTATTTGCCTAATAAATATTATTAAGGGATTTATCAGTATTTTCTTATGATACTGACAGCACTTAAAACAAACTTAAAAGTACCACACATGCTAAATCAAATTAAAATTTCATTAAACCATGATTCTCACAGAAATATAAAAATTGCCCATATCTGCTTGTGATTTTACTTTGCTACGTTTAATAAAAATAATGAAATAAGTACTTCATTTTTTATTTACACTTTCAGAAGTTATCCTTATTTAATTCTTGAGCAAGAGCAAGACAAGAAATAAAACCACGTGTATCTGCAAATTTAGGGGCGGGGCTGCAATCGTTCTCTGCTCGAATAGGCGCGAGAAAAGGTGAGATATGCATTTCTTTTCGTCTGGCGTTTTATTGCCGATAGTGTCATCTTCGAAAAACTTTAGTTTACATTATTTTGGTGAACACCCTGAATGTAGTATTAGATAGGCTGGTGTTCAATTCCACATAACATGAACATCAGTATAGGGGATTTTGAAAAGGCAAGGACTTTACCCCTATTATTTACAGAGAATACAAGAGTTGTTCCCTAGTAACTTTCCACTTGATTTTTGTAGAATTATACTTAGGAAACCGTTAGATTTTACAAGAAAAGTACTATTCACAGATTAATGCTGCTTTACACGACATGGAGTTTTAAATTTTCGTAACCAGCATTTATGGAGCGACGATAATCCTCACGTTGTTGTAAATGGAAGACATTAGTACAACTTTTAAATAAATATTTGGGCCGGAATTATAGGCAATAAATTAATAGGGCCTTTTGGGTTACCAGACAGATTTAATTGTCCAGCTTATTTAAACTTTTTACAAAATGACCTGTACCAACTTATAGACGATTTACCTCTTGCACGTCAAACACTGTGGTTTATGCAGGATGGTGCGCCACCTCATTATTCTTTAAAGGTTCGAGAATGGCTACACTCAACATTTAGAAATCGATGGATTGGAAGGGGGCGGAAAGCCACAATTAAATGGCCCTTTCGGTCCTCAGATATGCATCCGTTGGACTTTTACATTTTAGGCCACTTAAAAAATGTTGCTTACTCGACACCTGTCCCTGACGTCGAAGTTTTAAGAGAGAGAATCTTTAATGCTGCCAATGAAGTTCGAATTTAATCTTTTTCTTAAAAATGTTCGTTTTTAAGAAATTTTTTCAAGAGATAAAAAAGTGAATCATAATGTTTATTTCTTTTTTTAATTGAAAAAAAAAATAGCAGGCAGAAAGACATTTACAAAATTTCAAGAAGGGTAGTTAATTTCACCCTTTTGTGTACATGCTAGGTGGATGAAATGGTTCCGTTAGATGCTTTTTGATGAGAAACGGGGATATGCCAAATTTCTTCTTTTCCCGATTACGTTATTTTCAGACAGAAATTAAAAATTATTTTTTGGCACACCCCTTTAAGGGGATGTAGCTGGACAGGAAAGGGTTATTTAGAAAAAATTTATACGAAGAACCCGTCTTAATTTTCGACAGGGAATCTACAGTATTTTTTGCACGTTATTACGGGACACCCGGTAGATATTTTTAATACACAATTATCTAAAAGAAAAATCTTTTGCTCATTGCTTCAGAATAAAAACAAGTATACTATTATTAAAATACAATTTTTATATCAAGATCTTGATACATATTGTCTGAAAGTTATTTGTGGCATTCTACGAATATTCTTTCCTATTATTTGGGTTTTCTACCACATGTACTATTATCCTCTTCAAAACAAATCACCGAATCTACAAAATAATAGAATTATTGGAAAAAAGAGCCTCTGCGCCCGTGACGTTTACGCCAAAGGAAAAGTCAGAGGTTATGTTTTGCAAATAATATAAATCGGAATAAACACAAAAATAATGTATTTTGCTGACGTTTCGGAAAGTAATCTCTTTCCGTTTTCAAAGCTATTTTTTGAAGAACTCTTATTTTGCTGTGTATGTCAAATACACAGCTTTAAGATTCTGTTTATGTTATTTCCATAGATACTTACTACTTACACAGAACATAGAACTGATGATATTTTTTAGATAATGTTGAGTTTGTTAAGTTCTTCTTTTAACATTGGTAGCCAGGTTGTACAAATATCTACAGAACAATTCGATACGCACTTATCTTCATTTAATAAGATTATTGCTGATTCTTTAATTTTTCTTTTTTTGGTATCTGTTTCTTTTGTTAAAATTTTTGCCGAGTCCCAGTTTATTCTATGTCCGTTTTCCCAAGCATGTTCACAAATCTTTGATTTTTGAATTTCATTCTTTCTAATGTAGTTCTTGTGCTCATCCAACCTCACACTGAAAGGTCTGGATGACTCACCCACATAACATTTATCACATTCGCACGGGATATTGTAAATACAGTTTTTTGAATTCTGCTCCCTGTTTATCGGTTTTGTTTTTGTTAAAATAGATCTTAAAGTGTTCCCCGTTTGAAATATCGTCCTAACATCAAATTTGTCACCTATACGGCGTAGCTTTTCCGATAGTCCGTATACATAAGGAATTATTGCTGTATAATGACGTTCAGGTTTTTGTCGTACCTGATTGTCCCTATTTTCAACATTTATGAAAATTCTATCAACAAAGGCTTCAGGATATTGATTTTGTACTAGAACCTCTTTGATAAATTTTTTCTCGTTATTTAATATTTCATTATTAGATGAAATTATTTTGGCCCTATCGTATAAACATTTTACAACACCCCTTTTAACATTTATTGACTGATTTGAGTTAAAATTTAGATATCTATTAGTATGTGTTGGTTTTCTATAAACGCTTGTTTCAATTGTATTATTTATCCTTCTAATTAAAACATCTAAAAACGGTAGTTCATTCCTACTTTCTACTTCTAATGTGAATTTAATAGACGGTTCCTTACTATTTATATTTTCTAAAAAACTATCTAGTAAATCAACACCATGAGGCCAAATTGCAAAGATGTCGTCAACATATCTCCACCAGACAACCGGTTTGTTTATACAATTTTGAACATGTGTGTTCTCAAAGTTCTCCATAAATATGTTGCTTAAAATTGGTGATAATGCAGACCCCATAGCCATACCAAAATCCTGCTGATAGAACTCATTGTCCAATTGAAAATAGGTTGTTTTTATACACAGTGTTAAGAGTTCCATTATGCTATTTACACTTAATTTAGTTCTAGTTTCCAAATTATTATCATTTAGCAACCTGTCTTTAACTATTTTTAATGTTTCATCTACCGGAACATTGGTAAAGAGGCTAACTACATCAAAACTAACCATCAGGTGTGATTCATGAATATCGGTTTCATAAATTTTTTCTATGAAATGTTTACTATTTTTAATATATGAATCGGTATTTCCAGATAATGGATCAATAATTTTAAGTAAAAATTTTGCCAAATTATGACATGGTGAATTAATAGAACTAACAATTGGTCTTAAAGGAATATTTTGTTTATGTGTCTTTGGTAAGCCATAAAAATGAGGGGGCTTACTATGATGTGGTGTAAGTTTCCTTCGTTCAAAATCATTAAATTCATGTTTGTATTTAAACAAAGTTCTGTAAATTTTGCTCTCTATTGATTTTGTTGGATCTTTGTTTAATTTTGAGTAGGGTCCCTCATTTACAAGAGTCATGATTTTTGTGTTATATATATCTTTATCTATAATGACTGTGGCATTACCTTTGTCTGCTGGCAATATTTTTATACTTTCATCGCGTTTTAAAGAATTTATCGATAACTTTTCTTCTGGAGTTAAATTATCTTTAATTTTGTATTGCTTCTCTAAAGCAATTTTTGCCCGTATGCGATATTCATTACCACTATCTGTTGGTAAATTTTGAGCCGTTTTTTCTATTGCCGCTACTATGTCGAATTTTGGAACAGTTTTCGGGTTTATTGCAAAATTTAAACCTTTTGATAGTACAAGCCTATCTGAAATGGACAAAAGTCTTTTTGACATATTAATGACAGTCCTGTCAATTAAAGGATTATTATTTATATTTTGTAATTGCCTAATCTGTTTTTCCCTTATTAAGTTTCTAAATTTATGTAAATGCGTACCTTTTTGCAGATTAAAATATTTTTCGTAACTCAACCTGACATTCTGGATTATAAACTGATAATCCTGTTCTATAATGTTTCTGCTTAATTCATTCTCCGTGTAAGTAATGTCCCCAATAGTTCGTTCTTTTTGGTATCTATGATATTGAATCCTTTCCCTAACCATGGACTTGCTTGCCTTGTCCAAAATTTTTCTGGTTTTCGCATTTTGGAAAGGTACATTTAGCCGTAAAAACTTCGGAATTACATCATGTTCCCGACATTTACACAAAAAGGTTATACTATTTTCTGATCTGGCTAGTTTCTTATAACATTTTTCTAAAAATCTGAAACATTGTTTTATATTAGGCCCATACCTGTTATCTAAATATTGTCTGAAAGTTATTTGTGGCATTCTACGAATATTCTTTCCTATTATTTGGGTTTTCTACCACATGTACTATTATCCTCTTCAAAACAAATCACCGAATCTACAAAATAATAGAATTATTGGAAAAAAGAGCCTCTGCGCCCGTGACGTTTACGCCAAAGGAAAAGTCAGAGGTTATGTTTTGCAAATAATATAAATCGGAATAAACACAAAAATAATGTATTTTGCTGACGTTTCGGAAAGTAATCTCTTTCCGTTTTCAAAGCTATTTTTTGAAGAACTCTTATTTTGCTGTGTATGTCAAATACACAGCTTTAAGATTCTGTTTATGTTATTTCCATAGATACTTACTACTTACACAGAACATAGAACTGATGATATTTTTTAGATAATGTTGAGTTTGTTAAGTTCTTCTTTTAACATTGGTAGCCAGGTTGTACAAATATCTACAGAACAATTCGATACGCACTTATCTTCATTTAATAAGATTATTGCTGATTCTTTAATTTTTCTTTTTTTGGTATCTGTTTCTTTTGTTAAAATTTTTGCCGAGTCCCAGTTTATTCTATGTCCGTTTTCCCAAGCATGTTCACAAATCTTTGATTTTTGAATTTCATTCTTTCTAATGTAGTTCTTGTGCTCATCCAACCTCACACTGAAAGGTCTGGATGACTCACCCACATAACATTTATCACATTCGCACGGGATATTGTAAATACAGTTTATTTACAATATCCCGTGCGAATGTGATAAATGTTATGTGGGTGAGTCATCCAGACCTTTCAGTGTGAGGTTGGATGAGCACAAGAACTACATTAGAAAGAATGAAATTCAAAAATCAAAGATTTGTGAACATGCTTGGGAAAACGGACATAGAATAAACTGGGACTCGGCAAAAATTTTAACAAAAGAAACAGATACCAAAAAAAGAAAAATTAAAGAATCAGCAATAATCTTATTAAATGAAGATAAGTGCGTATCGAATTGTTCTGTAGATATTTGTACAACCTGGCTACCAATGTTAAAAGAAGAACTTAACAAACTCAACATTATCTAAAAAATATCATCAGTTCTATGTTCTGTGTAAGTAGTAAGTATCTATGGAAATAACATAAACAGAATCTTAAAGCTGTGTATTTGACATACACAGCAAAATAAGAGTTCTTCAAAAAATAGCTTTGAAAACGGAAAGAGATTACTTTCCGAAACGTCAGCAAAATACATTATTTTTGTGTTTATTCCGATTTATATTATTTGCAAAACATAACCTCTGACTTTTCCTTTGGCGTAAACGTCACGGGCGCAGAGGCTCTTTTTTCCAATAATTCTATTATTTTGTAGATTCGGTGATTTGTTTTGAAGAGGATAATAGTACATGTGGTAGAAAACCCAAATAATAGGAAAGAATATTCGTAGAATGCCACAAATAACTTTCAGACAATATTTAGATAACAGGTATGGGCCTAATATAAAACAATGTTTCAGATTTTTAGAAAAATGTTATAAGAAACTAGCCAGATCAGAAAATAGTATAACCTTTTTGTGTAAATGTCGGGAACATGATGTAATTCCGAAGTTTTTACGGCTAAATGTACCTTTCCAAAATGCGAAAACCAGAAAAATTTTGGACAAGGCAAGCAAGTCCATGGTTAGGGAAAGGATTCAATATCATAGATACCAAAAAGAACGAACTATTGGGGACATTACTTACACGGAGAATGAATTAAGCAGAAACATTATAGAACAGGATTATCAGTTTATAATCCAGAATGTCAGGTTGAGTTACGAAAAATATTTTAATCTGCAAAAAGGTACGCATTTACATAAATTTAGAAACTTAATAAGGGAAAAACAGATTAGGCAATTACAAAATATAAATAATAATCCTTTAATTGACAGGACTGTCATTAATATGTCAAAAAGACTTTTGTCCATTTCAGATAGGCTTGTACTATCAAAAGGTTTAAATTTTGCAATAAACCCGAAAACTGTTCCAAAATTCGACATAGTAGCGGCAATAGAAAAAACGGCTCAAAATTTACCAACAGATAGTGGTAATGAATATCGCATACGGGCAAAAATTGCTTTAGAGAAGCAATACAAAATTAAAGATAATTTAACTCCAGAAGAAAAGTTATCGATAAATTCTTTAAAACGCGATGAAAGTATAAAAATATTGCCAGCAGACAAAGGTAATGCCACAGTCATTATAGATAAAGATATATATAACACAAAAATCATGACTCTTGTAAATGAGGGACCCTACTCAAAATTAAACAAAGATCCAACAAAATCAATAGAGAGCAAAATTTACAGAACTTTGTTTAAATACAAACATGAATTTAATGATTTTGAACGAAGGAAACTTACACCACATCATAGTAAGCCCCCTCATTTTTATGGCTTACCAAAGACACATAAACAAAATATTCCTTTAAGACCAATTGTTAGTTCTATTAATTCACCATGTCATAATTTGGCAAAATTTTTACTTAAAATTATTGATCCATTATCTGGAAATACCGATTCATATATTAAAAATAGTAAACATTTCATAGAAAAAATTTATGAAACCGATATTCATGAATCACACCTGATGGTTAGTTTTGATGTAGTTAGCCTCTTTACCAATGTTCCGGTAGATGAAACATTAAAAATAGTTAAAGACAGGTTGCTAAATGATAATAATTTGGAAACTAGAACTAAATTAAGTGTAAATAGCATAATGGAACTCTTAACACTGTGTATAAAAACAACCTATTTTCAATTGGACAATGAGTTCTATCAGCAGGATTTTGGTATGGCTATGGGGTCTGCATTATCACCAATTTTAAGCAACATATTTATGGAGAACTTTGAGAACACACATGTTCAAAATTGTATAAACAAACCGGTTGTCTGGTGGAGATATGTTGACGACATCTTTGCAATTTGGCCTCATGGTGTTGATTTACTAGATAGTTTTTTAGAAAATATAAATAGTAAGGAACCGTCTATTAAATTCACATTAGAAGTAGAAAGTAGGAATGAACTACCGTTTTTAGATGTTTTAATTAGAAGGATAAATAATACAATTGAAACAAGCGTTTATAGAAAACCAACACATACTAATAGATATCTAAATTTTAACTCAAATCAGTCAATAAATGTTAAAAGGGGTGTTGTAAAATGTTTATACGATAGGGCCAAAATAATTTCATCTAATAATGAAATATTAAATAACGAGAAAAAATTTATCAAAGAGGTTCTAGTACAAAATCAATATCCTGAAGCCTTTGTTGATAGAATTTTCATAAATGTTGAAAATAGGGACAATCAGGTACGACAAAAACCTGAACGTCATTATACAGCAATAATTCCTTATGTATACGGACTATCGGAAAAGCTACGCCGTATAGGTGACAAATTTGATGTTAGGACGATATTTCAAACGGGGAACACTTTAAGATCTATTTTAACAAAAACAAAACCGATAAACAGGGAGCAGAATTCAAAAAACTGTATTTACAATATCCCGTGCGAATGTGATAAATGTTATGTGGGTGAGTCATCCAGACCTTTCAGTGTGAGGTTGGATGAGCACAAGAACTACATTAGAAAGAATGAAATTCAAAAATCAAAGATTTGTGAACATGCTTGGGAAAACGGACATAGAATAAACTGGGACTCGGCAAAAATTTTAACAAAAGAAACAGATACCAAAAAAAGAAAAATTAAAGAATCAGCAATAATCTTATTAAATGAAGATAAGTGCGTATCGAATTGTTCTGTAGATATTTGTACAACCTGGCTACCAATGTTAAAAGAAGAACTTAACAAACTCAACATTATCTAAAAAATATCATCAGTTCTATGTTCTGTGTAAGTAGTAAGTATCTATGGAAATAACATAAACAGAATCTTAAAGCTGTGTATTTGACATACACAGCAAAATAAGAGTTCTTCAAAAAATAGCTTTGAAAACGGAAAGAGATTACTTTCCGAAACGTCAGCAAAATACATTATTTTTGTGTTTATTCCGATTTATATTATTTGCAAAACATAACCTCTGACTTTTCCTTTGGCGTAAACGTCACGGGCGCAGAGGCTCTTTTTTCCAATAATTCTATTATTTTGTAGATTCGGTGATTTGTTTTGAAGAGGATAATAGTACATGTGGTAGAAAACCCAAATAATAGGAAAGAATATAGATCTTGATACATCCTGCAATCTCTTTATCCTTCATTCATTCAGTTATTATCGATTTGTTTTATCTAAACTGCTGGCCACTCGAACTTACACATAGAGAATTTTAGGCAAAATTTAAAGTTCAATATTTTCAACAGGAATGCAAATTTTTGAACACGGCTTGCAAATTTTAAGAGCTAGTTTTTTTCGGATTAAGCTGCATGACGTATATTTATCGTAGAAACATAAGTTTATTATATACGGGGTGATCAATGAAGTCATGCAAAAAATCAAAAAGTTTGTATGAGTGAAATTTCCGCAAAAAATTTTTTTGATCGTTGCAATATGGTTCGTTACTAAGGTAACATCAATATCTCTAGACGGTTTTGTCAGTTTTTGGATTAAGGCCCTTAGGCCTTGTACACACTACTCAACACAAAATTTGGATACCGAAATTTTTAAAATGCTATAACTTGACATTGGATTGACGATTCTTGATGATTTTTGCGGATTTGGAATCTTTATTTCACGTAGATTTTCTATGGTCTAAGCATTTTATTTGAGGGTTGAAATTTACACATTATACCGGGTCGATAATAAACAAAAACGTAGGGTACGACGCGCTCTAAGGTTTGGCATTATTTAAGTTTTTGTAAAAATAAATTCTCATCTCAAGTTGTTTTTATTTAATGTTCCTCTCACTGTTCTGTCCGAAACTCACACCCCAGTTTGTTGTCTTAAAGAGTCATTCAGTTTTACAGAGTTCTTTGTCCACCCCCAAGCCCATAATTATGATCGGGTGTAATTTCTACGCGACGCGTCAATTTCAAAGTAGGCATTGGAAAAACAAATTTGTTGCTATGCAATTAAAAACTGCTTACATTATTTTAGAAATAATCTGACACATTTCAATGTTATAATTTTGTAAAGTTTAATTAATATGAGGCGTTTAACCACGGCAGAAAGGGAAAATTGCATTCGACTTCTCAACGAAGGAATGTCAAAACAGCAAATTGCGCACATTTACAATGTCAGCCGAAAGACAATTTATAATTTGATCCGCCGCGTCGAAGCTACTGGTGACCATATTTATGGGCATGGGGGTGGACATACAAAAAAAAATAAACGAAAGAACCGAAAGAATTTTAATGAGAGAAACTATGCGGAATAGAACAAAAAACTCTAGAAAACTAAATGACTCTTTAAGACAACAAACTGGGGTGAGAGTTTCGGACAGAACAGTGAGAAGAACATTAAATAAAAACAACTTGAGGTGAGATTTTTTTTTTAAAACATAACATAATGCCAAACATTTTAAATTATAGAGCCCGTCGCAGAGTAAAATGTGTGCGGTTATTACAACACCATAGAGCGAATAGGCGGGCATGGGCAAATCGGCATGCGAATTGGGGTAATGCAGAGTGGAGCCATTGTTTATTTACTGACGAAACAAGATTTAATTTGTTTCACTCCGATGGCCGAATTTTAGTTTGGAGAAGGCCAAATCAGCGATATTTGGAGGAAAATATGGACCCTCAAGAAGCATTTGGTGGCGGAGGTGTTACAGTGTGGGGAGGTATCATAAGAAATGGTAAAACAGAGCTATTCATTACCAACCAAACCATTAATGCTACTGTTTATCAGGAGGAAATTTTGGAACCTATTGTTGTTCCTTTTGCTCGACATTACGGCCCAGAACTTCTATTGGTGGATGACAACGCTCGACCTCACAGAGCGCGAAAAAACACAGAGTTTTTGCAGGCACAAAACATCAATAGGATGGACTGGCCTGCAAAGTCGCCGGATGTTAATGTCATCGAACACGTTTGGTCTTATTTAAAACTTAAAGTAAGATCTCTTGATGTACCCCCTGAAACCTTAGAAACGCTCAGTGAGGCCATTCGTGAAGAATGGGAGAATATTCCACAAGATTTTATAAATAATCTTGTGGATACTCTACCAAATCGATGTCGGGAAATAATATTACGAGCAGGAGGACCAACAAAATATTAGCTTCTCTTTTTTTAATTAATGTACCTAATTTTAATTAGGTAATTTTAATTTAAGTTTAAATTAAATTCATTTTTAGTTTTTGTTAATTTTTTTTTTAATTATTAAAAATTACCAGAATTAGAATTATAAATTTTTTAAGAATTGACTTTTGGCCGTTGTTAAGCAGTCTTGTACATTGTAGAATATAATGTAATAAACTTGTTCTTGTCGCTACGTTTTTGTTTATTATCGACCCGGTATAATGTGTAAATTTCAACCCTCAAATAAAATGCTTAGGCCATAGAAAATCTACGTGAAATAAGGATTCCAAATCCGCAAAAATCATCAAGAACCGTCAATCCAATGTCAAGTTATAGCATTTTAAAAATTTCGGTATCCAAATTTAATGTTGAGTAGTGTGTACAAGGCCTAAGGACCTTAATCCAAAAACTGACAAAACCATCTAGAGATATTGATGTTACCTTAGTAACGAACCATATTGCAACGACCAAAAAAATTTTTTGCGGAAATTTCACTCATACAAACTTTTTGATTTTTTGCATGACTTCATTGATCACCCCGTATATAATAAACTTATGGTCCTACGATAAATATACGTCATGCAGCTTAATCCGAAAAAAACTAGCTCTTAAAATTTGCAAGCCGCGTTCAAAAATTTGCATTCCTGTTGAAAATATTGAACTTTAAATTTTGCATAAAATTCTCTATGTGTAAGTTCGAGTAGCCAGCAGTTTATTTGTATGTCCCTTTATTTTTGTATAGTTAATAATATTGTTTTATATACAAAGTTAACCCTTGTGTAAGTTTTCCAC
Organism: Leptura quadrifasciata; assembly: GCA_963675555.1. NCBI lineage: Eukaryota > Metazoa > Arthropoda > Insecta > Coleoptera > Cerambycidae > Leptura > Leptura quadrifasciata. Next base: position 8,978,467 of record OY776676.1, read on the forward strand.
CTCGTAAATGGGGTTCTGTCTGAACAGTTGTAACCAAAATAAATTAGACAAATTAGGAACACTTTGCGGCATTAATTATTAGCCTTCAGATGAATTTGGTCATCAAACGGTCGAAATAAATAAGAAATTATTGCATGCGTGATAGCATGTTATAGGAATATAAAGGAGCAAGAAGACTCCACATGTAGACGTTGGTGAAAGTTCTAAAACTTGTCCGTGTGAGTTATTTCATGCGCACGTTAGGATTTGTTCGTGCCTGATGACACGAAGAAAATATTATTTGTTCCCTCATAAGAGAACAGGTTGAAAGAGTGAGCAAAGGCGACAGTTCGGAAAAGTTTTGATTGATTTCGTGCAAGAGGTGACTTAGCTGAAAATCTGAGAGCACAATGTAGTTTTATCTGGGGAGCCATATAATAATATATTGTACGTAGTTTACAGAAAGCAACTGAAGAATTTTTATCCATTCCCTATATTGACAAGAATACTAAATAACTACATAATGTATATAATTTCTATGAGTTTATTCGAATAATATAATTTTAGATATACATGTATTCAAGACTCTGACTTTCTCTGTGGCGAGCATATTTCACAGATCTTGTAGCTTTTGGCTATCCTCAGCAGTATAGGATAGGTAGCAATGTGCTCCCATTCGGTGGTTCAAGTTAATTCAACCTACATACGAGCGAATTTTAATATTTTCTTTTCATTATTTCAGCTTTCGCTCCAAGTATACTTTTTCAGACAAGAAAATTGTATTTAGAATAGCGTTTTTGCGGATTTCCTGAGATGCCTGTCGGTAATTAGATCTCTCTAATATTATTGAAGATGTCTACTTGACTTCATCGTAATTCTGCCATTGAACTTCCTCAGTTTTATTGCATTGTCAGCTAAAACCTGAGAGCATTACTGTAAATTAATTGGAAGATCCTTAAAAGAGAAGCCTAAAAGCACGAAAAAAATTAAATTAACGATGATTTACGTGTTGTTGGGAAACAAGTCGATATTAGTTAGTAAGTATTTTTAAAAGTATTGGAATGAGTTTGCAAAATGTTATCAAAATAAAAGATACTTTAGAAACAAAAAGAATTGCCCTAGATATACAAGTACCTATAGTTCGACATTGTTTGCTATTTAGAAAAAAAAATAGAAGGCATTTAATGATGATATAAACGATGACTTAATTTTTGTAAAACAGAAAAATTTATGTTAATAATTTGTTCTCTCCATTCTAAAGGTGTACAAGTTTTAAATATTTGATGCCTACTACTTTAAACCATCAAGATTGTCGAGTTGGTGACTATAGCAATGATAAATCAAAGCTACTTTAACTATCTACAATTTATGAAAATTTAGGTGAAAATTAATTGATTCTTTCAGCAAAATAATGATCTACTTAAACAAGTCCTGCGATAAAAATTTAATGTTTCTTCTTGATTAAATTTATAATGAGATAATTAATTCATATGGTATCGATATGAGCCTTGAAATCACATAGTAAAAAATATTTGTTTTTTAGTTGTAAACTTCCACAGCTTCTATATGTTTATAAGTATAGAACTTATCTTTAGCTTTAGGTGTTAGGCCTCAGTAGCGGAAATAGGCCGACGTTAAATAAATGTATAAAAAACCTATCTTTATAAGCTCCAAATACTACTCAAGTGCTATTTACGTTTAAGCATTTTACTAGGCAAAAAGTCAGTATAAGTAGCATATACCGTGATTTTATTTAGCAAGATAATTTTGTATATTGCTTATGGTACTAAGCAAAAACACAATTTAAATAATTCTATGCATATAATGAAAAAAATTTTTATTTCAAATTTATTTATTTAAAATATATAATAAATCTATCGACATACTGCATGCTTTCAAAAATATATATAAACTGTTAAAAGCATGCTGGCAGAATAACACAAAGTTCCCTCCATTTATCTCAGTTTAGCTCTTTGACCAATTACAGGAGCTTTGCTTAGCAGGGCAGAATAGGTCTAGCTTGGGACTAACTTACATTGAAATTATAGGATTTCTGTAGATGCTATTCTTCAGTTGTTTAATGAAATCGCATGTATTAAATGTATGTATTAAATTTTACAAGCGTGCAATGATAAAATTACATTTCTTTTCAAACATTTGCCTAAGTTATTATTTGATAAAGTTTATGTAGTGCTTTTTTAATTTGCTTGTGATTTATTTGCTAATATAACTATTTAAAAGTTTTTAAAACATACAAAATGTGGTATTCACCCAAAATGAAAAGGTGGACATGTTAGTTATTTATGGGGAATCTAAAAGAAATGCATATCAAGCTGAAAGGTTATATGCAGAGCGTTATCTTCGAAGGCATCACCCTTGTAGAAAATGTTTTAGGAGGAAAATTTAGGGCCCAGCCAAATGAAAACGAACGAAATACGTTTATTATTGATGAGATTAATATTTTAGCATCCGTGGAAATTCAGAAAAATGCAAGTATACATGAGACTGGAAGTGCTCTTGATATTAGCCGAGGATTTATATGAAGCTGATGCAGGTAAGAGAATTCATTATTGCAGTTGGTTACTAGAAAATAGAAACATTGTTCCCAGAATTCTGTTCACAGATGAAAGTCGGTTCACTAACAATGGCATGTTTAACTGAAATAATTTGCGTAACTGATATCAGGAAAATTTACATGAATTTAGAAAAGGAAATCACCAAGAAGTGTTTGGGGTAAATGCATGGGCAGGAATTATGGGTACTAGGATCATAGGTCCTGTTTTATTTCAGGGGACTTTAAATGGAATTATGTACCTGAACTTTTTGGAAAATGAAATTGAGGGCTTTTTAGAAGAATGACCTATGACTTTGAGAAGAAGCTTTTATTACCAACAAGATGGGGCTTAGCCACATAACCTTCGAGATGTCTCTAATTACTTAGAAAACTGATTTAAAAATAGAGTCACTTCGACATATGGACGCACAAAATGGCCTGCCAGATCACCTGACCCAACCCCTAAGGATCTTTTCCGGTGTCAAAGAACGAGTTTATTCATCATCTTCAAGAAACCTCCAGGAGTTGGAAACCAAAATTCGCCAAGCTTTTGCAACAATAACTGCGCAAATGTTAAAACGGGTGGTAAGGGAAACCATCAGTAGGGCTCAAAAATGTACTGAAGTTGAAGGAATGCATTTTGAACAATTGATATAATTTTATTTTCCCCTATCTTATAAATAATTGTTAATAAATTCTGTAAATTTTATTTAATCTTTGTGTATTTTTTCAACAATACCAATTGGTAAAATGTAACATCTACAGAAATCCAATAATTTCAAAGTAAATTAGCACCGAAACTAGACGTATTATACATCAAATGATAGGTTGATGTTTTTGGCTTTGTTGGTGCAAGTAAAAAGATAGAATAGAATAGATAAATTTCATTTGCTTTTTATGTTTTTCCGAAAATTTGTTTTTGAATTCAAAATAGTGATTTTGGCACGAAATAAACTTTCATTGAAATGCGACAATAAAAATTAAAATGACATCCAAGGCCTACTGGGTAAATTTTTTGGGAACACAGTATTGTAGTTGCCAATTTAGCTTTTAACTTTTTCGAATTTATAACGCCAATTGGAAAAAAAATTACCTAGTCGTGATACATCGTTGTAACGAGAATCTCATGTGGAATCTAAATATGTAAAAATATATATAGGTTGCTATTTAAAAATAAATAGTTGATGCTACTTCCGGTTGGACTGGAAGTAATATTTTTCACTTAATAAGTATGTGGCTTTTTATGTCATAAATGATATGCCAAAATTTCAAAATCGTATTCCTAAAATCGTTCTAGAAATTGTAACTGGACTAATCTCGTTGTTACTCGGTATAATTTGCTAACATTTGACATTCTGTTCCATTATAAACTATTCGTTCTATTAATGTCAAATTTTTGCCGAATGCGCCGGGTATAATTGAACAAAACTTGGGCAGCTCCAGCGCCCAAACAAATATAAAAGAGTTAAAATTTTCTTCTCGGCGACCAAAAATGAAAGTGCAATACAATTTTTTTTTAAGACTGTTTGGTATTTTAGTAGACTAAACAACATATTGGTCAGAAAAATTATTTTAATTGTATCTTATTGTATATATAAATATAATAAAACGTTTTGTAAATCTGTAAAGCTCTTATTTTCTCAAGTCATCTTTATAACCAATTTTTACTACGCAATCATTTATTTTCTTTACTGTATTCATTACCACAACATTGGTAACACTAACAACGTATGTATCGCTATATATTTCAAAAATAAAATATAAATGGTTTGATAAATCTTTATTTTTTGATGTACATATGTACATAAACCTCCTGGTAAACGACTTTCACGTGTGCCTGAAAAATACTTTCTATTTCGTCGTTTAATAAATAATAATTTCTTATGTTTAGACATTTTATTAATGATATTATTTACTTTGTTAGTTGAAAAATATAAATATCATCTTCAGAGATATATTTTTCTTCGAAATAAATAGTTTTCAGTGTGCTTTATTCTAAGTAAATATTTGTATGTTCTAAATGTAAACATTTTTGCCGATTTATCCATAATACATCGTAGAGCAACAAAATTTAAAGCTTATTTTCATCAGAGACCAAATCAATCAACTAATAAATTCATATTCAATACTGAGTTTTACAAGTATGTTAGAATGGAAACTATAATTAAAACTAGTAGCTGAATAATTTCTTCCTTACCTAATTTTATGGAGAATATCCTATATTTATTGTTAGTTATAGGCAATGTATCTAATAGATCAGAATAAAATAATAACTTCAACTTTTAATACGCAGTCGTCATTCAATTCAATATAATTTTATTTTGAATTTTAATTACAGTTGCCTCCCCAGAGCCCACTCCGGGTCCGGTCGTGCAACCACCGCGCGATTCGCGGTGGCTGATTGCAGGGCCGGGCGGATTGGGTCTGGCTTGGCTAAAAAACAATTAAAACTTAAAACCTATACTCCTTCTGCTAACAAACGGATTAAAAAAGGTATTAAAATTAAATATATCTAAAAAACAGGTTTTATAAAACTTAAGAACTACACATTTTTTAAAAAACTTTCATCTTTCACCAAGTAATTTTGACACTGACGCTGACACCTCAACATAAACGAGGAGCTTTCCGCGGGGTGTGAAATCGCCGGGCTGCGCATAGGCTTTTTCGAGAATTTTGGTTTTTTTGTTGAACATTTTTGAATGGAAATGAATTTAGACAAAAATGTACAAAAAGAATACAAGAAATAAACGGGATGAAAGGAAACAAACAGAAAAGAAGAGGGGGAGAGGAAAGATTTAAAGACTCAAAAGGTATGAAATATCAGTAAAGGTGGATAGGGTAAGCGGAAGTTATAGTTGGTGAAGTTTGGCTACAGAGGTTGCCGGAAGATCGGTAACGTCTGGTATGGTAGGGTGCGTTTTATCCGAAATGGGGCATTATGCTCTCTAATCTGTGTTATGTTTCTTGTTAGCGGACTGTCGCCCAGCTTGAAAGAATAGAATTTTTGTGAGATGTTCTGGACGTAGTCCGCTATTGGGGTTATGTCGTGGCAGAGTGCGTATAAGTCTCTGAGGGAGGTGTACCTTCCAGAATTAGAGATGAGGCGCATAAATTTGTGCTCAAACACTTTTAGTTTTCTCATTGTCGTGGCCGGTATGCTGCACCACACCGGCGCCGCGTATGTGATGGACGGCCTGACCACCATTGTATACAACAATTTTTTATTTTGTCGGTTAAGTCTGCTACCCCTGACCATGAGTGGATACAGACTCCTGGACAGGGAGTAAACCGTCCGTATTGTCTCATTTATATGCGTGTTAAACGTCAGTCGCTGGTCTAGTCTGACCCCCAAGTACTTCACGCACCTTTTAGTTGGAATTTTGTTTCCCCGGATCGAGATTGGTGTTAGGATTTTGTTTTCAGTGAAACGGCGTGTGAAGACTATCGCTTCCGACTTTTCAGCATGTACCCGAATCTTCCACTGGTCGTAATACGCCGTGGCACGAGCCATGTACGCCTTCAGCAGCATGTTCGCTGCTTGAGCGTTATGCGAATGCGCGTACATGGCCGTGTCGTCGGCGTACTTGGCCAACTTCGTATTCGGGAACTCTGGGAAGTCGGAAACGTACAGGTTGTATAACTTTGGTGACAGGCACGATCCTTGTGGGACTCCCGCGCGAATGTCCCGCCGTGTTGAGAGTTTGTTACGCAGTCGTCATGGAGCTGCAAGAAAGCAAAAAATACTAACCTACTAGTCCATCTGAATGCAGTAGCAGTAGTGTAAAAAAATAGGTTAATCTAATTTGTGGATGTATGATAGTTATTTAGCTTTAAATGACAATTTGTTTGAATGAATAGATTATTGATAAAGTATACTTTTGCGCGATTATCTTGTCTGTAGCAGAAATATACATGTCGTGTCTCACACTTCATATTAGCAGGATTTCAATAGTTTAGAAAACGTCATACAATACATTTTTCATAAATGCGGGGCCGCATAACTCATAATATTGTGGATTAGCAGTCAAAATAGCACAAAAATCAATGTAAAGGAACTTTTTCCATCAGAAATTTTATGGTTGGACTTTGTTAGGGAGGTGCTTAGGAGTACCCAAAAAAAATTTATACTTCAAAGATCCTGTGCTGCAATTGTTATTAACAATTTAATTTTTTTAACCGCGTTTTCCAACTTGAAAATATGAATAACTCGAGATATATAGGTCCGATCGTGACAAAAAACGAAATCTTTGTAATTAAATTTTCTACAAATCTACGTTTATTGTAGGTCTTAATTATAACAAAAGTGAAAAAAAAACAAAAATCGTTTTCTTTTTCATTTTGCTGCCCAGAGCCGCTGGATGAAAAGATCAGCTTAAACTTTCAGAAAATTTCGTTTTGCTCTAACAAAAACACCCCCAATAGCGCACACTGGGTTTAATATTTTTGCACCAAATTTTTAGGATGTTTTTGCTAAAAGCAAAGCACAAACTTACTGAAAGTTTGAATCTGTTCAGTTCACCCAGCGGGTCTGAAGACCAAAATGAAAAAAAAAAAAATATTTTCAGCCAGTTTTTATTTTTGTAGGTTATGGGTGCGCTTCTAAGACCTACACTAAACGTAGATTTGTAGAATATTTAATCACACCAAAAAATTCTCTCAGACGTTTCGTTCTTGTATACACACTAAAATCACATTTTAAATTTTTTTCCTCCTTTTCATAATAGTGTGGGGTGGTATTGGGAGCGATAGTGGGAGAGGGGTGGCTGATGTCAAATTTTTTTTTAAAACCTTGACTTTTGGTACATACCCTAAATTGCAATGTTATAGAATCTTACCTGCTTGCCTTGCCTATTTACCCTTATTTACCCCATTTACCCTCGAATCCTTCAACGAAATTGGATCAAAATATAATCTACTTCCAGATCTCGTTGCAATAAATAAGTGTACCAAATTTGAAGTCAATATCATAAACGGTTCCGGAGTAATCGTGCGCACAATAAAAGTTACAGACAGACCGACAGACAGATAGACCAGACAGACAGGAAACTTTTTTCGCTCAAATTTAAAATCTCGATGTTTCATGACATTTTAAGCCTATTTCAACAAAAAAAAATAATTTTTTTTTTGCGCTACTATACTTCCACTGGACGTGGAATTTAATAATATGTCTTATTTGCATTGCTTTGTATACACTGAAATAAGTAGGTAAAAGGAATATTATGATGTATTATTATTACGCAGCTATGTACTCTAGAATTAAATATGAAATAACATTTTGGGGTTGTTCACATTACAACATATGAATCTTTCATCTACAAAAAAGAGCTATTCGAATAATTGTTGGCGTTTGTAAACTCGCATCATGTCGACCTATTTTTGAAGAATATAATTTATTAACCATGCCGTATTTATATAATGGGAACCTCAATCCTTGTAAAATCAAATCATGAAATATTTGTACAGAATAAGCATTATCATGTTTATAATACCCGGAGGAGAAAATTGTAGCTTCCGTATCCATAGCTTGGCAATATATGAAAAAAGTCGTTCATATATTGGTAAAATTGTACAACAAATTACTTGATGCAATAAAAAATATTAGAAATATGGTTCCCTTCAAGAAAAAAATTTGTTAATTAACAAATGTTACTACAGTGTTCAGGAATATCTAAATGAGTAAAGTATGTATCTGTCCTTTTATTTGTACTTATGTATTATCTTTAATTTGTGCTTCTGTATTATTAGTGTAGCCCAGTCAGGCTATTTATTTTTCTATTGCAACAGACACTAGACTGCTAGATGGCGCCTGCTGACTATTTTACATGTCGCTATCCCAAAGATACCGAAATGTACTAAATAGTCAAGTGATCCTCGTGTCAGTCGTCACATGCCTACCTTGCACTGACGAGAGCCAACAGCTCGAAACTGCAGTCTGTAAGTGGTGTGTGACGACTGGCATGAGAGCTCCTTTAAGTAGGATCAGTCTTTCGGCTGGTGTTTGTTGCAATCGAAGCATTAGCGATTTTATGGTAATATGCCATTATTACACTTAACGCGCTAGGCTTGTAACTTGTAATTCAGCGCTCGGCGGGGCACATAGCCCGGAGAGTAGCTGTTGGTTGCAGTCTGGTTACGTTCCTTATTGTAAAATAAGGATTTTATAGAGGAGTTTGCGACTAAAAAGTATTATGTTTTAGTGTAACTTAGTATTATTATAATGTACAAGTTTATATGTGGTACTTTTGTCATTAATGTTAGTTGTAAGTTTGTCATCTATGTTTTATGTTTGTTATATTACGAAAGTTTGTAGCTTGTAATTTTAATGACTTTACTATGTAATATAGTATACTGGAATAAATATTATTTTAGCTTAATGAAATCCAGCCATGTATAAAGCAATATCTCGAGTTTTGGCAAAAAAGTTTCTCGTACTATCATGGCACTGTACCCTTTTTTCCGAAAATCAGGAAATTGGACCTTAAACCAGACACGAGCACCAAAATTGCTGCTGCTGCTTGCTGTACTGTTGAATTTTTCATGACATCTGAAAACATGTATTACATGGATAGCAAAAAAGCCCTTTAATTTTTTTAATTTTAATTTTTTAATTTAATTTAATGCCTTGTTTATAAATATCCGATGCGAAATTTCAATTCGAATTTAATAAGAAACATGGCCGTTCTGATCGCACCCAGCGACTCTTACCCCCACTTAATATATATAATTGTGCTTCGTGTTATAGGAGCCGCAAAAAAATCCAAACAGGATGATTTTTTCAGGGTTGCTTGAGGACTGCCTCCTGAGTATCCAACCAAAAACTTGCGTGCACCTTGCAGGGGTGATCTTGTAGACATATTTTACAAAAAAAAATTATAAGGAAAAGTTGTTCAGAATTTTATCCTCTACAACTTTTATTATGGTAATTTTGCTCTAAAAAAATGTTTAGGAAACCATCGCTATAGCGCAAATCATACCGGGCGTTCGAGTGCGATCATTTGGTTGGATACTCAGAAGGCAGTCCCCAAGCAACCCTGAAAAAATCATCCTGTTTGGATGTTTTTAAACGACATCTTTATTGGATTAAAATAACCAGCAAAAATCCAGTGAGAGGCATTTTTGCAGCGGTGTCACGGTCTATAAAGAAACGACTACAAAACAACTGGATAATACAATATAATGTTAGAATTGAAAGGGTATAATACAATTTATAATAACGGTATTATAAATCAAAATGATGGAATAATCATGTATATTAAATCAAATTTAGAGTTCACACATAAAGTTATACAATTAGAGAACAATAATCGAATAATTGAAACAATTTTAAACTATCATAATAAAATTTTTTTAATTATTGCTATATATAGATCGCCATCTAGCTGTCCGTTCGAATTTATAAATTCTCTTAATAATTACTTAATAAATAATAAACACCAGGTAGATTATGCATTTATTGTGGGAGACATTAACATTGACATCTTGAAAAACACAGATATAATCATGCATTGATCATATCTTCGTAAAAACAACGGACCTAGACTTACTTTTACCGCTAATAATAAAAACAACGGTAACAGATCATTATATTACCATACTACAAACGGTTATTGATAACACAAAAAATACAGAAGAACAGGCAGAAAACATTAACATATTGAAAAAAATTGATGATAAAAAATTCTACCATCAGCTGCAACAGTTAGATTGGAGCTGGGTGTATCAGGTAGATGATGTTGAATCTGCAACAAAAAAATTTGTCGATATTATTAGTAGTCAAGTGTCGCTGTGTACTAAAATTATTAAATTAAAAAATAAAAAACGTAAATGTTGGATCACTAACGGCATTATTAATTCTATCAATCACCGAGACAAGATGTATCAACAATTAATAAAATACCCAAATAATGAAATACTTAAGTTAAATTATATCCAATACAGAAACATGACAACATTGCTTATAAGGAAAATAAAATCTAAGTATTACAAGGAGAGAATTAAAAAAGACAAAAATATCTCAAAAAATTTATGGGAAACAGTGAAAGAAATATGCTCACAGGGAAAAACAGCAAATAATATTACCTCGATTACCAGTAACAATGGTGAAAAGATACGGGACATGAAACTAATAACTAATACGTTTAATGCTGAATATATAAGTATGGGAAAAACATTGGCAAGTAAAATTAAAAAAAAATTATAACTATAAAGAAAAAAAGGAAATAAACATGAACTCAATGTTTTTAACGGCAACAAACAGTCTAGAAGTTAGTGAAACAATTTCGTCACTAAAAAATAATAAAGCAGCAGGAGTAGATGGACTAAAAGCAGAAACCTTAAAAGTTATTTCATCAATAATTAGTGCACCATTTGCACATATAATAAACAAATGTATAGAAACGGGATATTTTCCCTCTATATTTAATAAGTCTATTGTCCTGCCAATTTATAAAAACGGCGACCGTTTAAAAGTAAGCAACTATCGACCTATATCTTTGATAACTAATTTCACTAAAATATTTGAAAAAATTATTAAAAAAAGGTTATGTAAATATCTAGAAAAATACAAGTTAATATCTGAAAAACAATATGGTTTCCGAGAAGGCATGTCTACTCAGGATGCAATATGGCATTTAACTTCTGAAATGTATAGAGCTTTGGACGAGAGTAAGCCTTCCCTCTGCATTTTTATAGACTTGTCAAAGGCATTTGACACCGTCAGTCACGCTATACTAATAGATACCTTAGAAAATATTGGAATTCGGGACACGGCATTGGGCTTATTTAAAAACTATATCAATAATAGGCAACAATGTGTCAAAATAAATAATATATATAGCAACTACAAGAATGTAGAATGCGGTGTTCCGCAAGGCACAGTATGAGGGCCCATCTTATTTAATATCTATCTCAATGGCTTGTTCTCTGTTCAAAGCTGTGGTACAATTGTCACTTATGCAGATGATACTGCTATATTTTACACAGATGATACTTGGAATTCCTTAAAAACTAAAGTCGAATTAGATATCAAAAAAATTAAAGATTGGTTTGACGATAAGCTGCTTACAATAAACACAGCAAAAACATTTTATCTACCGTTAAGCTGTAACAGGACAACGTTACCAGACTTTGATCACCTCAATGTGAATAACGAGTTCTCTATAATGGCTACTGAAGAAGTCAAATATCTGGGAATCATGATAGATCGACATTTAAAATGGGATGCACATATTAATTATGTTATAAAAAGACTCCAAACTCTAATATATAAATTTAAAAAACTCAAGGGAATCATACATGATATTAAATTTATGAAAATTTGATATTATTCATTAGTAGAATCCCATATTACTTATGGAATTTTAGGTTGGGGAGGTGTTGGCAAAACATTATTAAATAAATTGATGATTGTACAAAAAAGAATATTAAAAATTATATTAAAAAAAGAAAATACTTACCCTACGGACCTTTTATATATAGAAGCTGGTCTAATGGATCCTCGTCAACTCTTTTTTGTCCATTGTAATATAAGACAGCACCAAAATAGGTCATCCTTAAAAAGAAATGAACATAATTGCAATACTAGAAAAAAAAGTAACAGTTACCTACCTCCTTTTATGTTTAAAACCATAGGTCAAAAAAGTTATTATTTTCTAGGACCAAAACTATACAATCATTTACCATTGGCAATTAAGAAAGCAAAAAACTTATATGTATTTAAAAAACAAATTAAAATATACACACTTACAGTGCGACGAATAGAAATACACGATTTAATTTAATTAAAATAAAATCTGATATAAAATTTTAAATACTTACTTATATATATTTTAAAGTGTTGAATATGTGAGAAATATGCATATGTCTAATAGTGGTCATATTAATTATATTTATTATCATATGTAAATATATATATTATTTGTCTTTTAAAGTTGTGTACTTAAAGTAAATGTGAGTATGCATATTCTTTTCTCTATATCCATATTATTATTATTATTGTTTTTATTATAGTTTTTATTATTGTTTTTATTGTTGTTATATTAGTACTAGTCTTTTCTACTTTGTTTGTTATTTAAATATTTTATCCACTTGTTATTTTTAAATTGTATTCGTATAGTCTACGCAAGTATTTTATTACTTTTCAGACTTTACTTTGTTTATTGTACTTAAATTATATTTGTAAGCTATGTATGTGTATATCTCTTCCTTATCAGACAATAAACATTATTATTATTATTATTATTATTATTAATATCTGCCAATGTTTGACTGTTCTGAGACAAGCTTTTAATCAACCGTTGAATTGCTTTAGGAGCTATTCAAAATTCCCCTGTGGATCATGTTTTAGGTATTTGTTACCTGACATAACTTGTGCTGCTATTTATCCCTGCAGACATAGATTACGAGAAGATTGCTCTTGACATTTAAGTTGCCCCTTATCACCTTCCTATCCATCATTCTCGGCGTAATTTGAACAAACACCCTCGAAAAGTATCTTAAAATTGACAAAGAACATCATACGCTGCATTCTAATGCATTTTGCTGGAAGATCCTTAACTGTTCGTTTATCCTATCGTGTTGAGGTTACATGTATAAAATTTGAAAGTTTACTCTCTCTCCAAAATAATAAATCGGGAGGCAACTAGAGCATTTTGTGATTAACTACTTCGCAAGTCCTTGAAGCGTTGAGTCTTAATCTACTTTGTTTACATCATCCTTTCAACCGCTCAAACTAGGGTTTCAATTCTGCACTTATGCCTAGTTTAAACTTACATACAAATAAGATCAATATCCTACGTGCCATTACCGGGAGTATTACTATGTCTAAAATAACCACCAGGATTATTACAATTACTGATGTACCAGAAATTTACACATAAATTTAATTTGAAGTAGCTACAGCAACATTCATTCAGAGCTAGTGATAAAATTATCACTACAAAAGAAATGGATTATTTGATGCTTACATGGCTACAGTATAAACAAAAAAGTGCGAAAAGCAGACAGCAAGAAACGTGAAAAAAGGTAATAATGTGGTATTACTTCCATGTACAGTGGAATTTAGTAAAGCAAAAAAAAAATTTCTTTTTTGTTGAAATAGGTTTAAAATGTCATGAAATGTAGAGATTTTCAATTTGAGTGAAAAAAACTTCTTTCTGTCGGTCTGTCTGTAACTTTTTTTTTGTGCGCACGTTTATGATATTGACTTAAAATTTGGTGTACTTATGTATTATAACGAGATCTGGAACTAATTTATTTTGATCTAATTGCGTTGAAGGGTTCGGGGGTAAATGAGGTAAATAAAGGTAAATAGGCAAAGTAAAAGTCCATAAAATTTTAACTTAGGGCATGTACGAAAAGTCAAGGTCTCTACATATTTTTTTTGGCATCAGTCACTCCCCACTATCACCCCCACACTATTATGAAAGGGAGTAAAAATTAAAATATGAGTTGGTGTGTATAGAAGAACGAAACGTCTCAAAAAAATTTTTTGGCGTTAACTATCCCCTCTACCACCCCCTCCCTATTATTAAAAGGAGTAAAAAATTAAATTGGGATTTAGGTGTGTACGAGAACCAAGGGCCTTTAAAATTTATTTTGGCATTAACCCACTCACGTATACGTCCCAAGTAGCACAAATTGCTTTTTAACAACTCTATGACTATCTACTCCACCTTTTTATAAAGCTTAATACTTTATAATTAAGAGTTAATAACAATAGTCCAGTATTAATGAAGGATCTATATACCCAAAATAGGCACAGTTTATACAGCCTCGGTAAACTGTGTAAAAGGTACATAAATGCTTAAAGTAACATTATGGCAACCTCTTTGTTTCGTCTTACCAGCTGTTATAAATCATGTTATATTACTGCTAAGAAGTTGTTATATAATTGCTGCAAGTAAGTTTAATTATATAGTAAAAATTCCTCTAAATGTTAGTTACTGTTTGCAGTTATAAAGCATCGATATCAGTGTCTCTAGCAGCTTTAATGCAATAACTTTCTTATGGCAAATTATTAGGAAGCTGAATGAATATTCGCTGCGAATTAGTGTATGCTGTGGTTCGTAGAGAACTAAATTTGTCATGGGAAGATAATTTTTCTGTTGAAATATGCTACTCTACTTCGAAATAAATAGACGCTCCTCCAAAATTCCTTGAATTTGATAAGTTGAAAATTATTTTAAAAACATATTTTTTTATTTTTTTCTATAGAATTGTTTTAAAATGATAAGCCACGTATTTTGAACACCGCATAAGTGATTGCTGTAAATATTTTGCAAGGTTTTCCTTTTCAAGTGATTAAAAAGTTAATTATACCTCAAACCGGCAACAATGGCCGCCCTGTCATATTTATTTTTAGAAAATACAATATGGTTCCCTATAAGTATCCAAAGAAGGTCACTACAGAAGCAGTTACATATTCTTAAAGCAGCAATTTGGCTATGTAGAAGTAGTAGTGGAAGACAAAATCCTCGGACAGGTGAATTTACTTTGATAGAAATCCACATTTTCTGTAATAATTGAATTCATGATAACATCATTTTGATTTGATATGATATTATCACTTGCGCAAGTGCGCTTACCTCTCTATCATCAGTCATACATAACAAGAAAAATTCGAAAGCAAATCAAATGATATTGGAGGTTATGAAATGGAGTAAATTTAGCTGTATAAGAGTTCTACAAAGGCAGCTACATAGGTCCAAAACAGAATTTCAGCTGAATAAATGCTTTATAAAATACTCTTTCCACTATACGTAAAAAGCATTTATAAATAATCTATATTAAGGCTGACGTAAATGTCATTTGGCTTAACTAACTATATTGCTGTAAAATTTTGCTTTAAAGACCTTTAAAACTCAATGTTGTAAAACAGTTATAAAGAAATTGCTAAGCTGTAAAACGGATGTATAAATGTTATATAGAGGTTTTTCTAATTTTGACATATAAAGTGACACTTTTTAAAACTGATTGACATTATGAAACGTCTTACTTTTTGTAACTAGTTGCATAAAGTAAAATTTTATGCAATTGGTGACGAAAAATGTATTTCAAAATTAGTGACAAAAAGAATTATTCTATTTATTAAACTGTTATAATACAAGTTAAAAACATAAATTATAAATTAATTAATTATTATAAATATTGATAACACAATTATTGCAATTATTC
The DNA here is from genome assembly GCA_963675555.1 of Leptura quadrifasciata. Taxonomy (NCBI): domain Eukaryota; kingdom Metazoa; phylum Arthropoda; class Insecta; order Coleoptera; family Cerambycidae; genus Leptura; species Leptura quadrifasciata. The sequence continues at coordinate 8,994,173 of OY776676.1, forward strand.
AAATTAATTCCCGACGACATATTTTTTTCATTGCTCGAACTTGCTGTTATTTGGGAAGTGGCGCACATTGCTTTAGATGTTTCACCAAATATTTCTTGCGCTATAAGTTTCTTATTATTCATAGAATTTTCGACATATCCCTCCGCAACAGAGCTAGATTTCCAACCTCCGTGCCTCTTTAATTTTAAAATATCAGCGCCACTGTCTGCTAGAAAAGTGGCAGAGCTTCTTCTAAAGCAGTGGCCAGTATATAGAACAGGGTTTGAAAGACGAAGAAATTGTGCAATAACTTTTGGCAGACTGCTAAATGTGTTAATTCCAACAGGATTTCTGGTACATTTTCCATTCGCATATTTTACAAAAAATCTGTTGTGTTTAAGAACCTGGGGACGCAACTTAATATATTTTCTTAATATTTCAACAAGATTCGTATTTTCAATGTCTCCAGTGGTAATTGCAAACTGCCGTATAACTTTTGTTTTTGAAGGTGGGATATCAACTTGAAAATAGCTTCCTTCGTCTATAACATTTTCAACTGGAAGAAATGTTAATTCTGCTTTTCTGCATGCTCCTGCCATTCCAATTATCATTGCAACCTTAGCCATTAAGTATTCTTTGTCATCAGCTTCCACTAAAAATTTGGCAAAATCTTCTTTATAAAAACTTTTGACTTTTTAGCACTGTACCCGTCCGCTTGACTTTTAATATATGCTACCAAATTTGTATATTTTTTAATATCAATATTCCTTTTCAGATTTAGTTCAGACCTTAACATTGAGTAAAGTGTCCATAATGTGGAAACTTTTAGATCTTTCTTACCCTCAAAATATGCAAGTAAAACTTTCTCATTAACATGTTTAATTTTCTTCTCATCACACCACGTAACAAATTTTTCGTATGCCAAATCATAAACTGCCTTTGACTTTTTGGGAATTACTGATAATAGAGCATTACCTGCTGCCTCTTCAATATCGCTTGGTAGCTCTTCAGAACTTGAATTACTCATTTTTAAAAAATAAAACTAAAAATATATCAATCTCACTAAAAACCTTCCGTCTAGACTTTTTTACAAAATGTCAAACTGACAACTAACATGAAGTAACAGCAACAAACTAAATTTATGTTTTCCAAATTTTTATCAATTATATTAAATTTAATTTTTTTATTACTTTCTTCAAAATTAGAAAAAATCTTGTGTGCAATACGTTACGAAATGAAATTTTGTGTAACTTGTGAATTTTGAAACTTTGAAACTTGTGACTTGTGAAAAATCTCACGCGTTACACAAAATTAGGCATTTCGTAACTGATGGCATAAATAGCTATTATACACCTGTTATAAATATACATGGTGTATATCTGTATAATAGACCTCACTAAGACTATTATAAATTAAAAAAAACTGTATAAGATGCTTTAACAAAGAAGCTTTATATTTATGCTGTGAAAGCATTTTACCAGCAATCTTATTCCGCCGAGTTACTTTATAAGCAGTTTAGTGTTGAATAAAGCTTCAATATAACCAATTTTCTGTTTAAGTTGCTATAATATATTATTTATAAAGCTTTAAATGTAATAAGAGGGCGACATGTGTTACTTGGGGTAGCACTATGTATTTTATATCGCGTATAATTTCAATTTAATCTGTTGCAGAATACATATTATAATATTTATGAAATATGTTTCTAGCTACAGGCGTTCTAACAGAATGCAACTCACGACTTATACTTCGTTTGTTTTAAGAGTTATATTGGTGGTTAAATATTTTAAATTTATTATACATTGAAAAACTTTAGTTTTAGTTTCTCTTAAAATACCCTTGCAATTTTAATATATGTTCTATATTGTTATTTTACTATTTAAATGTTTTCTATGTCCTCCTGAAGACACGTCTAATAAATGCCTGACAAATATTTTACCACCTGAACTGTCGTGAGCAGAAAAAAATAGGACAATTTTTTTTTCTAATGTAAATCTGTCTCTATTTGTATATGTAATGAGTAGCCGAAATAAAACCAGATATCACTTTTAATTTATTCTTTATTTTAATGCTGTAGTTATTGCTATAGTAAATGATGGATGGTTGAGACAAATTGCACTGCGTTATAATATTAACAAAAATTTGTGTGTAACATTTTAAGAAAGTGGAGAATAAACGGTAGGATTAGTAGAAATCCTGGATCAAAGGACAAAGGATATCCCACTTAACAAGAAACTAACTATTCATATTTCGTTATTGCACCATTTCTATTTATAACTTCTATAAGGCTGTTTGGCATAGAATTAAATAACCTTATACAATAATCATTAGTAATAATATTTTCCTATCCACCATTTACTATTACCAGTAATTCTTCGGCATTCCGTGGTCTCACATTTCGTTTTTGGATACTTCTTACGAGTAGTCCCCATACTTCTTCCACAGGGTTAAGATCTGGACTATGCCTGGGCCAGTTAATAACTTTGATGTTGTTATCTTGAAACCAGTTAGTTACGGTATGAGCAGTATGAACGGAACAATTGTCTTGTTGAAATATGAACTCATTATTAGGAAATAATTGCAACACAGAAGGGAGCATAATATTGTCTAAAATCCTAACATACGTTTCACTATTAAATCGTTCCTCAATAAGCCACAAAACACCAGGACCACGTGCCGATATTCAAGCCCATATATTGACGGAAAATCTACCACTTTTATCATTGTTAGATATAATTTCTCATCGAATCGAGTATTCGGAGGGCGGTAAACACGAATACGACCTCTGTGTGTTGACTGGAAAGTTCTTTCGTCTATAAAGATTACGTTGTTCCAAAAATTTACATCATGCGTAAAAAATTCAAGCACAAATCCTACTCGAGCTTCTTTATGTTCAGCTTTAAGTAAGTATTTCTGTGCTGCTGCATGACAGCGTAGCTCCGATTCTCTTACTCGCCGGAGACCAGTACTACTCGATCCAGGAAAATTCGTTTCTTCAGCAGCCTGAATAACCGAGTAAAATTGATTTTCTACTAAAGCATTTACCAATTGCAAATCTTGTTGTTGAGTTGGTATCCTTCGTCGCCCTGATCCAGGATTTCTACTAATCGTACCGTTTATTCTCCACTTTCTTTAAATGTTACACATCGAATTTTTGTCAATATTATAACGAGTTTGTCTCATTGACCATCCATCTTCTGCTTTAGCAATAACTCCAGATTTATTTAAATCGCTTATATGAGGCATATTAGCTTTTGCACACTTGCAATAAATTATGATAACTAACTGACAATGTCACAAAAATTAAAGTTAGATGTACACAACTACATTTTAGCAAAATACCGTTACAAGACTTGTCCTATTTTTTTTTGCTCACGACCGTACGAACTAGCAGCTATAGTACAATTATTCTGTCATTTGAGAAAAAAAAATGGCAAGTAAGCTGAATTTTTGTATATAGTCTTTGATAATTGGAAAGGTAAAATTCCAAGTTGGCGGATCCCCACTTGTTTCTTAACCATTGTCATCTTAAACAAAACTTTGGAATCGATTTATCTCATTTCCTGTTCGTCGGAGGAAAAAAAGTGTAAGCACGGAAATTACGCAGCTCAAAATTTCGTAACATTTTTTGTTTTGGGCCGAATTCTCTGTGGCTAGTTCCCAAAAAGAAAGAGGGCATCAAAGTTTCCAATAATCAATTTTTCCGGATTTGAACCTTCAAAAATTGATTTAAACCAGAGAATTTTCATAAAACTTGTAGATCTCGAAAGAATCTATTAACAACATAGATATCGTTTATAACTTTCCCGAACAGGCTCTGAGATTACAGCAACAAAAATTCAATACGCATTATAATATCGATTCTTCCATGAACTGTCTACCGCTACATGTATGGGGAAGAATTGTAAGTACTTAATATTGTTTAGTCTATTAAAATAAACTATGCATTGAAGGCAACCCCGTAGTAAATAATCCAATGGGATTAGGCCCGGAGATCTAGCTGGCCATTCTACTGATCCGCGTCTACCAATCTATATGCATGGGAAAATGTCGTTTAAATAATTACTCACTATTGCCAAATAATGCGGGTTTATTTTCTGAAATTGCAGGACGACCTCTCGTGAAATTATGTGTAATTTCGCTAAAGTCTTGTAGATTCCTATATATGGGGTCATACCTCCATGTTGAAGGACAGATCATATCCAGTCAACATGGTTTTGTAAAAAGTAAATCCACCATTACTAATTTAATGTGCATGATGCGATACGTCTCACATCTCTTAAATTATCTCTCACATGACTACAATCTCGGAACTTCTTTTCTATTTCGCTAACAGTTGATTGTAAAATAGGTCAATCAGGGTATTTACCATTAAACAATTCACAAACCAGAGTTGGTGTTCGGTATCTATCTCCATCATCAACATTTCAATTCGTTGTTCTATTATCGTTCTATCATCAGAACATTAAATACAATTTGACAAGTAAAGACTAATGTGTTGCACCCTCTACCAGAAAAATGTGCCTGTTCAAATGACATTTTTAAAATGAAGGCTGCCATTTAAAAAAATTAACAATGACGTCATAAGTTACTAAAAAATGTTTGTAAAGTTTTTACATAACAAATTGAGAAATGCATTCAAAAATCAACTCGCCCGCGTCTAAGTGAACTTTTTTAACTTGCTTTGTAACGAGGAATGTATTTTAAGCTTTCCGTGCTCAATGTATATATTTATTATCTCTCTGCTTTTATTACACTTTTAATATACCTGCACTTCTGCTTTAAATAAATAAATCACTCGTTTTGAAGTTGTTTACTTCGCTGTCAACGAATGAACATAAGAAAATTTATTACAGAGCTTCTTTCCTTATTGAAATATATATTTCTTTACTCAAAATCACCTATTTTCTCTCTCACTCTCTCTTCAAACTCGACTTTAATAAAACGTTATTGTTGCACTTGAAATACTTTATAGTGGAAATAGCAAGCTTAATATTTATAGAAAAAGTACATGCAAACGCTTCTTTTGGGTAGACGTTTTATCGAATAAAAATAATGGCAATAAAATCAATTTGCCTCCTTTGCTAATAATACTCCACTAAATGGTTTAAATGAAAAAAATATGTACCACTCAACTTTTCCGCTACAATGAGAAATTGGCGCAAAAAAATTAATTTTAAACTGTCTATGTTTCAAAGTTATGAGTTATGCTAATATTTTCAGATAGCTGGAAGGAACGGTTAAAGTACTTAAAAGTTTTCAGAAATTCTTAGAGTTTTAAGAGCGCTTCCTCAACAAATTTTAAGCAAATTTGCGAAAAATAAAGTATTAAATCATTCGGTATTTAAAATGTTACTTATTCACCACAGTCAACATTCATCATGTAAATAGAGAAGTAAATATGGAAACAAAATGTTTTCTTCTACAATGTGCGTGCGAGTATTGAAAGCAATAAAATATTTAGATTTAGAACATTTGTAGGCTTACCGGTGTAGTGTTTAAAATTCTTGTTAATTTTGTTAAAATGCCGCCAATTTATTCAAGAGATGAAAAAGTGGACATGTTAATTATTCATGGGGAATGTAAAAAAAAATCAGTTACGACTAACTACCGTTATGCTCAACGAAATCCTGATAGACAATGTCCTGCGAAAGAATATTTTAGTCGTGTTAAAAATTAATTCCGAAGGAAGACCAATAATGATTGCGGAGAAAATATTATTATCGAAGAAGAAACGGAAATTAGACTCGAGTGGAAACTGAAAAAACGTTTTTTTTAAGAAAAATTGCGTTTGAATTAGAAATCAGTCGGTACCAGGTATCGAACCCAGAACACAGCAGAGTCCGACTAAGTGCGTTCATTACTCAACGGGATCTAGCGGACTGAGCTACTGTGGTGGTACTGTGTGAAATTTGTATTTTGAGAAAGGAGACTTTGTTTACACAGAATGTTTTGATCTAACTAAAGCAATTGGCCGTGTCTCACACAAAGTCTTAATGAAGAGCCGTTTACAAAGTTAATAACAATAGTATATAACTTATTAGGTTTGTTTCAGTAATAGTAATTCGAACCTTCGAATTATTACGGATGGAGTACCTCAAGGATAGACACTAGGACCTTTACTTTTCTTTGTTTGTGTAAACGACTTAGCTGATATCAATCCCACTGTTGATATTGTCCTATTTGCTATATCAAAGATTAAACATATAAATAACTTATTATCCGTTGTCCATGATACACAGTAGTTAGATGAAGAGTGAATTTTTACGAATAAATTGATCTAAAATACATCTAAATCTGATATAAGGTCTTTTCATTTCTTCAACTCAATACTGATATGAACGATAATATAGCTAATTGTGTAAAGTTCCTAGGAGTTTACTTGCATAACAAATTAACTTGGAAATACGGACGATCTGTCCACATACTCTTAATGGATTTTAACAAAAACAAAACCGATAAACAGGGAGCAGAATTCAAAAAACTGTATTTACAATATCCCGTGCGAATGTGATAAATGTGGATGAGTCATCCAGACCTTTTAGTGTGAGGTTGGATGAGCACAAGAATTACATTAGAAAGAATGACATTCAGAAATCAAAGGTTTGTGAACATGCTTGGGAAAACGGACATAGAATAAACTGGGACCCGGCAAAAATTTTAACAAAAGAGGCAGATAACAAAAAAGAAAAATTAAAGAATCAGCAATAATCTTATTAAATTAAGATAGATGCGTATAGAATTATTCTGTAGATATTTGTACACCCTGGCTACCAATGTTAAAAGAAGAACTTAACAAACTCAACATTATCTAAAAGAAAATATCATCAGTTCTGTGTAAGTAGTAAGTATCTATGGAAATAACATAAACAGAATCTAGGTAGGTCAGTATATTATACAGTTACTCAACTAATTAGCGCTTAATAATGCCATAACTTCAGTAATATCTTACGGTTGTTTTGTCAGGGTTTTATTGAACAGGCGATTATAAAAGCAAAAGGCTCACGATTCGACTCGTATATTCCTTTTTCCTATGTTTTTCCACTCATTGTCATGGATTAACTTAAGAGATTTCTGTAATATATTCTGTAAAATATTGTGTATGGCTGTCGCATTGTAGTCCCATTAAACTACGTCTAGTGTGGGATGAACAAAAGTTGGAATTAAGTTTTTATATTACCAGAATATTGGCAGAATTGGCGAAGGCGCTAGTGTAAGTTTTCTTTTCATTTACGTTTTCAAATTTGAAAACCTAGAAACGAATGGTGTAGTGGGTAGTTTTAACAATTAAAGAGAATCACCTGAACATTTTAATGCTCTAACTTTAAGGGCTTCAAAGTTAACATATCTATTTTTAAATTCGAGCCCTCCTACATTTTACTCCATGACAGTTTAATTTTAAATATATATATATATTTAAACTTGCTTTTCTTAAAATCGTACTAAAAACAAGAAAAACAAGGCGTGCGCGTGCTTCTTATGATTGCGCGAAAGATGCGCACGACTTGCTTTTCTTGCAATTATGTTTTACTTTTTAGTATAACTTTAAGAAAAGCAAATTTTTTAAATTTTTTTAATTTTCTACTTTTTAGTCATACTTTAATTATTTATAATATATAGAACCAATTTACATACATTGGAGCTGGGTTCCGAGGTATAAACCTAACGGCATTCCATTAGGTCACCGGAACTAATATCGTACCATTTGTTACGGGATAAAACGGACGTAGAAGTCTCTGATCAGGCGAGAAATCTTTACAATTCTACGTTTTGCCGGAGGTGCCGGTTGGATAGTATGTTTAATCAATTTTTATCTCCGCGCCCCTTACGTGTGGATATTTACGACAGTAACGGTGGAATGCTATATTGTCATCCGCTCTTAATAACTGCAAAATTTAATCAATTAATTATCTCAGGAAGTGTGTTAAATAAATGATGCAAGATTTGAACACCAACATGAAAAATACTACATTGTGAGTTAAATAAAAGCAAGTAAAAATATATTGTTTAGAGATTAGTCTAAATATCTGACTATATGAATATTATAACTAATATCTCGTGAAAATTATAAATTGCACTGAAATATGCATAATGAAACTTTATGAAATAAGAAATACGCATAGATCCGAATTTAGTTACTGCACTTGGCAGTAAACCCGCAATAAAAAATACAGTATATAACAATCTCTACAGCCATTATCTTTGCCGCAATGTGACCACCAAAGTCCCATTGTTGTTGGCTTGTAACTGAGAATATCGGGAGCATGAAATAATTCTATTTACGAAGCACAGAAGTTTTACCGTGTAATAATTTAAATTTCAGCAGCCTGCGAAAGCCCCAGCAAGTCTTCTTAAATCTGGAACCATTCCAACCAGCGGCGACGTATTTGAAAATTCGCAGTATGTAATTGAATTTAATATGTTAAAATTTCAAGTAATTTACAAAGTAGAACAGAAAATTATAGCAAAAGAAATTAAGTTCTTACTCATTTGGATATAGGACCGACCTTGCGAATTTACTATGCCTTGTTGAAATTTTGTAATCTAAATAATTAACTGTTAATTTAAAAAATCCCGAATGCACATATGAAAAAGACATTTAAGTAAAATATAACGTCGAGCGAATAATTTTATGAATCATGAAAATATCTAACTAAAGTCCCTCCAGACCTCCATTTCAATTCTTCTTTTTTCTTTGTTTTGAATTATAAAACAAAGCGCATTTTGTCAGTTCATGTTTTACAAAAAAGGCGAATCGATATTCTTTCCTATTATTTGGGTTTTCTACCACATATATTATTATCCTCTTCAAAACAAATCACCGAATCTACAAAATAATAGAATTATTGGAAAAAACCTCTGCGCCCGTGACGTTTACTCCAAAGGAAAAGTCAGAGGTTATGTTTTGCAAATAATATAAATCGGAATAAACAGAGAAATAATGTATTTTGCTGACATTTCGGAAAGTAATCTCTTTCCGTTTTCAAAGCTATTTTTTGGAAGAACTCTTATTTTGCTGTGTATGTCAAATACACAGCTTTAAGATTCTGTTTATGTTATTTCCATAGATACTTACTACTTACACAGAACATAGAACTGATGATATTTTCTTTTAGATAATGTTGAGTTTGTTAAGTTCTTCTTTTAACATTGGTAGCCAGGTTGTACAAATATCTACAGAACAATTCGATACGCACTTATCTTCATTCAATAAGATTATTGCTGATTCTTTAATTTTTCTTTTTTTGGTATCTGTTTCTTTTGTTAAAATTTTTGCCGAGTCCCAGTTTATTTTATGTCCGTTTTCCCAAGCATGTTCACAAATCTTTGATTTCTGAATTTCATTCTTTCTAATGTAATTCTTGTGCTCATCCAGCCTCATACTGAAAGGTCTGGATGACTCACCCACATAACATTTATCACATTTGCACGGGATATTGTAAATATAGTTTTTTGAATTCTGCTCCCTGTTTATCGGTTTTGTGTTTGTTAAAATAGATCTTAAAGTGTTCCCCGTTTGAAATATCGTCCTAACATCAAATTTGTCACCTATACGGCGTAGCTTTTCCGATAATCCGTATACATAAGGAATTATTGCTGTATAATGACGTTCAGGTTTTTGTCGTACCTGATTGTCCCTATTTTCAACATTTATGAAAACTCTATCAACAAAGGCTTCAGGATATTGATTTTGTACTAGAACCTCTTTGATAAATTTTGTCTCGTTATTTAATATTTCATTATTAGATGAAATTATTTTGGCCCTATCGTATAAACATTTTACAACACCCCTTTTAACATTTATTGACTGATTTGAGTTAAAATTTAGATATCTATTAGTATGCGTTGGTTTTCTATAAACGCTTGTTTCAATTGTATTATTTACCCTTCTAATTAAAACATCTAAAAACGGTAGTTCATTCCTACTTTCTACTTCTAATGTGAATTTAATAGACGGTTCCTTACTATTTATATTTTCTAAAAAACTATCTAATAAATCGACACCATGAGGCCAAATTGCAAAGATGTCGTCAACATATCTCCACCAGACAACCCGTTTGTTTATACAATTTTGAACATGTGTGTTCTCAAAGTTCTCCATAAATATGTTGCTTAAAATTGGTGATAATGCAGACCCCATAGCCATACCAAAATCCTGCTGATAGAACTCATTGTCCAATTGAAAATAGGTTGTTTTTATACACAGTGTTAAGAGTTCCATTAAGCTATTTACACTTAATTTAGTTCTAGTTTCCAAATTATTATCATTTAGCAACCTGTCTTTAACTATTTTTAAGGTTTCATCTACCGGAACATTGGCAAAAAGACTAACTACATCAAAACTAACCATCAGGTGTGATTCATGAATATCGTTTTCATAAATTTTCTCTATGGAATGTTTACTATTTTTAATATATGAATCGGTATTTCCAGATAATGGATCAATAATTTTAAGTAATGCATATGTGGATACAGAACCTTTACAATGTTCTTAATTAGCCTTTTTTGAACTACAAAATGACTGGTTCGATATCACGATTCATTAAAAAATTTAAGCAAGGAGAACTACGTATTTACTTTTGATGAGTGGCATGGTAGTTCAGTCGGTTAGAACGCGTGCTTTTAGTAATCTCCAAACGTTTATGGTGTGTTTTCATAATAATAATAATACGTTTATTAATCCAACAGATATAAGTCCATATAAAGGATATACATTACAAGTATAACGAAATAGTACATTTTTTCAATATAAAAAGAAAGGAACGATGATAATAATAATAATAATATTTATTGACTTTAAGACAAAGAGTTACAAGGCATTAGTCTTGTCCAAGTGACAGAGGTGATCGAAATAGTCATAGACACTTTTCAACTAATAATTTCTTATACAAAAAATACTTAACACAAGAAACATAACTAGATAAAAAATATATAAAATATAACAATACACATTAAAAACTATTTGTAACAGGTGTTTACGTTTAATATTCCAAATATTCATCTACAGTGTAGAAATTTCCATCTAACAGCAGTTTCTTAACTTTCTTCTTAAAATCAATTTTGCTATTTATATCTTTTATGGAATCGGGAAGTTTATTATATAGCCGAATACCGATGTAATATGGGTTTCTTTCATAATGAGTAAGATAATGTAAGGGTAATAGAAGTTTATCCTGGCCTCTGGTGTCATAATTATGGTGAAAATTGTTTCTTAAGAACTCAGTTATATTTTGTTTCACAAAACATACTGTTTCTAATACATATAAAGAAGCCAGAGTTAGCACTTGATATGATTTAAATAAATCTCTACAAGAAGTTAACATCGACACTCCTGCTATATTACGGATGGGGCTTTTTTTTGCATCAAAAACTCTTACAGCAAAATGTGAAGAACCCCAAAAAATAATACCATACGTTATCCGAGAATAAAATTGAGCATAGTAATATGATAGCACAACATTTATGCTTGCAACCTGATTTAGTCTGTACAGTGCATAGCAAACGGATGAATGTTTTTTACGCAGATTGTCTATATGTATTTCCCAATTTAATGTACTATCTATTTAAACATGTTTACAAGACCACCCCTGCAGCGTGCGCAATTTATCTCACATAATGCGCAGTAACTCGTTAAGTATTAGAAATACAAAAAAATTGTATGAGGAAAATTTGTTCAGGATTTGATTCTCTATTAAAACTTTTATTAAAGTCATTTTGCTCTAAAAAAAATGTTTACGAAACCACCCCTATTATAGCGCAAATCGTACCAGAAATTAGAATGTGATCTTTTAGTTGGATACTCGGGAGGCAGTCCCCAAGCAACCCTGAAAATATCATCCTCTTTGGAATTTTTGTCTGCGGTACCTATAAGCCGAGTACAACCTTATTGGACTAAATGTGATACATGATTGTACAAATAACATGTAATAATGGATTCGAACAATTTGGCGAAGTTGAAAATTACACCAATAGGTCGATAATGTTCTATTTGACACTGTTTTGAATACAGAAACTACTTTCGATAATCTCCATTTGGCTGAAAATGTGGCAGATTTGAGACAAATATTATAGATATAACAGAGAGGCGTAACAAAACATGAAATACAGTCCTTTACTATAAAGGCTGGAACTAAATTTGGACCCATAGTTAATTTAGGTTTAACCTTCTTCGTTGCTTCAAGGATGTCACTAACAGAGAGCATGATATTATTTATGGTGGAAAGTCCCACGTGTTATGTGTTACTCAGATTGAAATACATAACTAGGGTACTGTCGTGAGCAGAAAAAAATAGGACAACTTTTTTTTTTAATGTAAATCTGTCTCTATTTGAATATGTAATGAGTAGCCAAAATAAAACAGATATCACTTTTAATTTATTTCTTATTTTAATGCTGTAGTTATTGCTATAGTAAATGACGGATGGTTAATGAGACAAATTGCACTACGTAATAACATTAACAAAAATTTGGTGTGTAACATTTTAAGAAAGTGGAGAATAAACGGTACGATTAGTAGAAATCCTGGATCAAAAGACAAAGGATATCCTACTTGACAAAAAACTAATTGCTAATATTTCGTTATTGCACCATTTCTATTTATAACTCCTACGCGGTTTGGCATAGAATTAAATAACCTTATACAATAATCATTAAAGAATATTTTCCCATACATTATTTATTATTTCCAGTAATGTTTCAGCATTCCGTGGTCTCACATTTCGTTTTTGGATAATTCTTACGAGTAGTCCCCATACTTCTTCCACAGGGTTAAGATCTGGACTATGACTGGGCCAGTTAAGAACATTCAAGTTGTTATCTTGAAACCAGTTAGTTACGGTATGAGCAGTATGAACGGAACAATTGTCTTGTTGAAATATGAACTCATTATTAGGAAATAACTGTGACACAGAAGGGAGCATAATATTGTCTAAAATCCTAATATACGTTTCATTTTTAAATCGTTCCTCAATATGCCACAAAACACCAGGACCACGTGCCGATATCCAAGCCCACATATTGCCGGAAAATCTACCACTTTTATCATTGTTAGATATATATTTCTCATCGACTCGAGTATTCGGAGGGCGGTAAACACGAATACGACCGCTGTGTGTTGACTGGAAAGTTTTTTCGTCTGTAAAGATTACATTGTTCCAAAAATTTACATCAAGCGCAAATCCTACTCGAGCTTCTTTTTGTTGAGCTTTAAGTAAGTATTTCTTTGCTGCTGCATGACAGCGTAGCTCCCATTCTCTTACTCGCCGGCGACTAGTACTACTCGATCCAAGAAAATCCGTTTCTTCAGCAGCCTGAATAACTGAGTAAAATGGATTTTCTACTAAAGCATTTACCAATTACAAATTTTGTTGTTGAGTTGATATCCTTCGTCGCCCTGATCCAGGATTTCTACTAATCGTACCACTTATTCTCAACTTTCTTAAAATGTTACACAACGAATTTATGTCAATATTGTAACGCAGTGCAATTTGTCTCATTGACCATCCATCTTCTGCTTAAACAATAACTCCAGACTTAACTAAATCGTTTATATGAGGCATATTAGTTTTTTGCGCACTTGCAATAAATTATGACAACTAACTGACAATGTCACAAAAATTAAAGTTATATATACACAACTAGATTTTAGCAAAATACCGTTATAAGACTTGTCCTATTTTTTTTACTCACGATCGTACTTTATATTAGTTAATGAACGCCTAGTTCAGTCCACTATAATTAAATTTGTTTTCGTCTTTTATATGGTAAATCAGCCTAGTAGCCAATTGAGGTATATTAGCTAAGCCACTTTTTGATGCCCTAAGTTGATCATTTTGTCGTTTCTACGCCAAAATACGAAACCGATGTATCATGTGCTGAGCCAAAAAAAATCAGGTATTAAGTTCTTGGGTTTTATTATTATTGATAGTAGTGGATACAATTTTTACTCTTAGTAATTACTATAAGTTAATTCCAACTCCATTCTATGATAAATCGTTTTTGAAAATTTTATCTATAATAAAATTGTAGCAAAGAAGCTTTGTTGGGAAAATTATCCCATTTCCGGCGATTTTAAATACTATGCCCTGAGAAATATCCATTTGTGCACGTTTACGGTTACACTGAAACATACGTTAGAACTAGATAGATACGTTTTATATTCACTACAATAAAACAAAGTCAATTTATCAGTCAGCCGCTTTACCGAAAAGGAAACACATTGTTTTACTTATTTTAGCGTAACCGAAAAACATTTTTAACGAAATTTTAAATGAATCACAATGCGAGGCAAAATTGCGATCCTACATAAAACTTTCGCCTCCAATTCAAACGACCACAAAACAACCAAACGTCGGAATCCCACAAAACGAATGTTGGATTTAGATTTACGATTCGATGGTGAAATGGAGCATAACTCTAAACGTCCAAGTTCACGCAGTTATTTTTGTTGCAATGGCTTTATTTTCTACCATCTTGTTTCTGGCGGTTTCACATTAATATGGCTCTCATGAAGTATGTGAAAATAAGTAGATGCTTCACTTAATTAACACAGAATGGGATATAAAATTAATAATAATTTCTAATTTGTGGTAATATAATATTTTAGTGAGCTAAACTACACTTAATTAAATAATTAAATATATCTCATTTTGCAGCGAATTATAATTTTTCTACATGAAATGTGTGAGTGAAATTTTAATTAAATTAGTCGAGGGAATAGCAAGACAAAATATTTCACTATTTATGCTCTTTGTATCGAGGTATATGAAAACATAGTTGCTGCAAGTTGGACGGGAAATCACATACAGTTAGGGGTAGCCAAGTACGCAGACTTATGAATTTATAGGTTATTAGACATTTGATATTCATGGGTGCAGAGCAAATTGAATGTACAAGTTGAGGTTAAATGGTAGGGTGATACGAGCCTACGATGAGCTGGCTACGTTCTGGGAGAAAATAATCCCGCTCGGCCATAGGCAACCCACTGTACTCTATAAAGTATATAAAATCACATAACATATAAATTCACATATGCATCGCTTCGACATAGAGGGCTATGAAAGAACTTCCGTCTCGGCCATGATTCATTCAATATAAGTTTCGTAGAACACGCGGCCGCTTTGTTGACGATTGCCAAGTTTAACTGTAGCCACCTTCCTGGGATTTGTAAATTTAGGCAATCAGCTGCAGTTTTCCCATATTTTGGATATTGTTTTATTTTGTGGAACTAGTTTCGAGAGAAAAACTATGACTACTAAGTAGGATTTCAGTCGACAAACGGTAAGCATGTTCTCCATGGTCACCCTTCCACTTCCTGACATGTGATGTTTATTATTTTAGGCCGGTTCCGGCACGTTCAGGGTATGCTTTTATGGTATACTTATGGTTCGTTTTTGGTACGTTTATGTTATGCTATTAGTACGTTCTTTGTACGTCATTGGCATGCTTTTTGTTGGTACGCTAATCTTTTGTTACATAGCAATACATAACCTATTAAACACATATTGAGTGTTACATTGTTAAATTTGAAACACATAGTCTGTCCCGCGTCAGTTGTTGCAGTACTAAAATGTTGTATTTGTGAATCAGGGTATTTTATTTTTATGTCACATCAGGGAAACGAGAGCAATTGATAATTCATCCCGTAAGTATAGGGTAGAGTTACGTCCGGAGGTACTGATCTAGTTTACTGTTTTCTCGTGTGCACTGCACCACAATTCCGGGCTAACTGTGCCATGCCTATGCTACACTCTGCGCCCTCTTTGAACTTATAATTTGCCCCTTATAGTGGTTTCCCTGTAGCAAGGAAGGGGCTCGATCTATATGCTACAGCATGTAGAATAATTGAAATGTAAGAATAATAATAATCAAATTCGCGAAATAATGGTTTTGGTGGCTATTGACAAAAATCCCACTTTTGCTACAGCAATTGCTGAGGCCAGCGCCGTTATTGATGATTATTACCTTGTCTTGCAGCCTCTTCGAACCATCAGTCGTTCGTTATCGGTCTCGGCAAAATCTGCAGCGAATGTATGGGGTGGTATGCTGCAGAATCATATGCTCGGTCAATTTTTCATTGATGGTATACTAACCGCTCTTAAGTACTTAAACCTATTGTAGCAGCAAATTGTACCGGAAATTAGATTCAGTAAGAACCATCTTACTGAAACTAGATCTGATGTCATCCTCACGATTCTGCCGCAGTTCAGGAATTCCTGAACATTAAATTTTCAGGTTATTTATTGAGTGGACGGGAAACTATCCTATGGCCAGCTAGATCTCCTGACCTGGGTTCAAACGACTACATTTTATGAGGACACGTAACGATAATTGTCATCTACAGTGAAACAAATATTTCACAAAACGGCGTTGAATATTTTCTATATTGTCATTGTACATAACATGTCCCATGGACCATATCAGTAATTGATATTCTTATTTTGATCATATAGAGATGTAGTACAATAAATCCGGTAAGGCTTCTGCCAACAGTGGCACTAAGATTCTTAATTATATTGGGTCTTTGTAACTTTTACTTACTTTAATGGTAATTATAATTGACATGGATACAGCAGCCTCTACAAAATTCATATGCGATGGTCTTTATATTCAATGAAATTTAAATTAAATATAACATATTATTAAGTCATCCGCATATAACAAACTTCTAGTACCAAGATTGGCACAAGGCGCACAAATCGATAATATAGATGTTAAATAATAGGGGCTCTATAATGTTTCCTTGAGGGACTCTCATTTTGGTATTTCTTACTGTCCACTTGACCTCTTTACCCTGTGATTTTAATTTTACTAATTATTTACGATTTTGTAGGTATGATTTTAACCAATCTAGTGCTGTCAGCCAAACTCCATACATTTCCAGTTTTTGTGTCTGAATTTCATGATTTATACTATCATATGCTTTCGATTGATCTAAAAATATGCCTAAAGGTATTTCATTTTCTTAAAAGTGGTTAAAATTTGATTTACATAATCGAACACTGCAATGTCAATGCTTTTCCCTTTAATAAATTCATGTTGATTATTACTAAAAAAGGTTATTATCATTCAAAAATTTGTCATTTGAAGGCGGACAACTTTTTGATGAAAAGCGGACCCCGCATAGGTTCCTGAGGAATACCTTATATATGATGAAATAAATACTTACTCTTGACAGTTTTCGAACTATTGATAGCTTTTTTTATTGCATGATGTATTTTTTATATCACATTTTTATCTATTGTTGATTCCCTGATCCTATGCATTTTCCACGCACTCGAATTACGAGAGGAGATTTATTGCTATTAAGTTAAACGAAGCTTGTAGTTTATGAAATTCCATAGTATTATGATCATTTGACTCAATATCTTAACATTCTCCTACCTCCGGTCGTGTAAAGTTGATAATTTACGTAAACATGAGTGGTTCCCGTAATATTTTTAAAAATGACAAGCAATGAAAAATAAAAATTAGACTTGAACGAAACTTGCTATAAATTCCATTACATTAAGTTGAAGAATTTCAACCTCGAATGAATATTCGAGGTCACAAATATAGCCTGGCGCCTGAAATATCTTGCAAATATAAGGACCCTTTGTTTACTACTAGTTTATGGTATCAATTAATGGCCGATAAATAATTTTGCTTGCGAATGTCACTTGCTTTGTTGTAAATACAGTATGGGATATACATTGGGGATATTCGTGATTTGTTACAAAAAGCCTACAAGTTAAACTCAATGTTGTAATGCTAGTTTGTCTATTAACTGAAATAATATCGATTTCAATATAACATTATGCTTCATATTAATAGCTGGCTAGTTTTTTTAAATCTCGGTCTCATTTATATTTTTTTGTAATGATATTACTTTGCAACCTTCTGTCGTTATTTCCTTACATTTTATTGAAAAACAACTTTGGCAATTTTTAAAAACTATTCGGTGCTGAATTGGCTACCAATTGATCGGAAAACGATATTTGAAACTTGGCTGTAGAATCTGTAATTTGTTCTTTAGTATGTGTAAATTCACTATGCACATTATATCTTGGTACAAGTTTAGAAAACAAGGATAATGGATGTTGAATTTTCATAATGTTGTGGAGTAAAAGAAGCAATATAGGGAATTCTATGATTGCGCATTTTTCCTACCTAATGTCATATATATATATATATATATATATATATATATAATATTTCAGTCGCAAGCTCCTCTATAAAATCCTTATTTTACTATAAGAAATGTAACCAGACTGCAACCAACAGCTACTCTCCGGGCTATGTGCCCCGCCGAGCGCTGAATTACAAGTTACAAGCTTTTATAGGATTTTATAGAGGAGCTTGAGACTGAAATATTATGTATTAATTTTTCGATTACAACAGACACTGGACCGCTAGATGGCGCCTGCTTACTATTTTACATGTCGGTATCGTAAAGATACCGAGATGTACCAAATAGTCAAGGGATCCTCGTGTCGTTCGTCATATGCCTACCTTGCACTGACGAGAGCCAACAGCTCGACACTGCAGTCTGCAAGTGGTATGGGACGACTGGCACGAGAGCTCCTTTAAGTAGGGTCAGTCTTTCGGCTGGTGTTTGTTGCAATCGAAGCATTAGCGTTTTGTTGGTAATATGCGATTATTACACTTAAATCTGCCTACTCTCTGCTTCCAATAGAGCTATCTCCTTTGGCGATGGTTCTTGACTGCATCAAAGTCAATGGCAAAACATTTTTGTAGATTTAATAAAAGTTTACCGCGATCTTTCAATAGCATGTACGTTGTTTACCGACTTAAAATGGTTGTTATAGAAATTAAAAGAAATAGAGGGCATAAATATTTGGAAATTAAATTCGAAAGGGTAACACATAAAAGTATAAGTAAATATAAAATGCTCAATTTAACTTCAACTTCAACAAGGACGTAAATTGAATGTGTATCTGAATTATCCTGCGCTCACTATATCGCGTGTTTTAATCTATGAAAATATAAATCGAATAAAAGTTGTATTGTAAATAACCAGTCTATAAAGTTAAATTAACGTA
Organism: Leptura quadrifasciata; assembly: GCA_963675555.1. NCBI lineage: Eukaryota > Metazoa > Arthropoda > Insecta > Coleoptera > Cerambycidae > Leptura > Leptura quadrifasciata. The sequence goes on from OY776676.1 coordinate 9,013,192, forward strand.
TCCAAACAAGGAGACGCATAATCGTATGAAACAGGATTAAATATTCATAGCGCGGTGCGATTTTATTTTATTTTCCTTCAAATCCATTACATCCAATATTAAACGAAGAATGGAAATTGGAGAGCACTAAACATACAACATAATTCTCCATATTCAGCTATATATAGTTTGGTGTGCGAATATTATTTGCATTTTTACCTCCATCGCTTGCCAAAGTGAACTTCGAGTTTTCTTAAGATCCGGTTCCTTGGTGATTCGGTGGCAAACAAGTTTTATTACCATGTGCTCATGTCCCATGTGTACATGGGACCGCCTTGCCTGAATATATGAATATATAAAAGCCACATTATTATTCAAAGTCGTTGCGATTTAAGCATTTTTAACCTCTAGAAGAGCGCCCGAAATTATCATTGTGATAATTTAAAATATGTAAATAGACAGGCAAGGAAAAGCCCACCTATTCATAAACATTGAATTTTTATGTTGAATCTGTTTGTGTAATCCTTCGCTATAAAATAAACATTAGATGGTAGTTGGAGACATTGTCTTTGTCGTTCCGTTCCTCACCATGTGTGGTACTCGGGCCAGACTATTCTAACGAAGTGTTTTTCGTTACCGAAATTTATATAAAATATCATTATTTTCTTGATAATATTTTATAATTATATTTATTTTTGTAAATATACTCTACCGCCACAGGCGAATTAGTTTAAAATTAATTAATCTCTAGAAACACCGCGTAGGTAGACCAGATAGTAAAGTACAGATGAACTCGGGTGGGGAAGAGACGAGAAGAGTGTCTATATTTCAGGCCAGCTACACCACGCAAGGAGCAGTGCCTTCCCAGCGACCGACCACTTAGATTTGCAGAGCTCTTCGTCCTGTGGTAGAAGAGTAAGGTAAAAGTGCACAAATCCGTCGTGGCATTATTTTTCCGAAAGTCCGAAAATATTTTACAATTCCATTTCAGACAATATTTAACTTTCAGACAATATCCATTTGACGTCACCCATGCGACGTCACTCTTTCAGTATATGGGAATAATTTAGTTATTCCGCAGTCAGTCTTCCGGTTGCCGTCCTACGAGGTACACATGCCTGCTGCTTGCTCCAGTGTTACAACGAAAATATCGTAAGTCCACAAATTAAGGTATGTGAATTTTTTCAAGTTCACAAATCCTCATTTTTGTTATTTTTATAAGTCCCCAAAATATTTCAAATATTTTGTCTAGTCCGTCTGACGTCACCGTGATCCATCGCGCATCCGTTTTCTGCTATAATTAAATTCATACCGTGATGGCAGTCAGCCAGAAAGACTCGAAGTAAGCAGAGGTGTACCCTCCGAGATTTGAACGTAAGGTATTGTAGGATATTAAATTCCGAGTCGCGGAATTTCTGTTAAGTCCAGCCTACGTCATCGAACAGTAGCATATCCGTCTGGCGCCTACTCCAACTCCCATGGTAAGAGGTGTCGCTGACAGAAAAGTTCCTGTGAAGCCAAGAAGACAGTCAGCCCAGGCGACTCATCGGGATCAGACGTGTCCACTCCGAGAAGCGAACCCAGGTGCCATCTGTAATATTCGAGCTGTAGGATTTTGGCAAAGTCCAGTCGACCAGCAGCGCATCCATCAGACGTCTACTCCCACTCCCATAGTAAGTTGTTTTATTTTCAGAAAAGGATCTGAGGAGCTCTGCAGAAGGGATTCCACTACGATCGCTCCACCGAAGCAGACGTGCCCGACCGTAAGCACAGGGAGTAAGTAAGTCCACAGAGGAGTAGGTAGTAGTTATTATTATTATTATTAGCCGTTACTCGAGTCCGAGTATAAAAATGTTACAGTCGATAAGTTGTGTACAATAAAAACAAGTAAAAGGTGTAGTCCATTGTAATTCCCATTCATCTACGGTGCACACCACTATGGCTATAGAGGCCAATTCGGGAGAGCACATGTCGACCGCAGTCAGGACAAACATAGACCTGGTTAGGTCTTGGATTCGGCCTTCTTGCAGTAACATTTCCTTGATAGCTGGCCACAACCCCTCGCCATTCGGTTCTGTCCGCTGCAAGTTGTTCCCATTGCTCGTCTGCAATACCGCAGGATTTTAGATTTTCATGGAGAGCGTCTTTGAACCTCTTTCGTTGACCGCCACGCCTTCTTCTACCGCTTAGCAATTCACCATAAAGTGTACATTTAGGAAGGCGGTTATCATGCATACGATGAACGTGACCTGCCCATCTTAGGCGTGCTCTTGAAATAAGCACCTCAATTGGAAGGCTGTTTGCTCTCCTGAGTACTTCCACGTTTGATATGTGATGGAACCAACGGATTTTCATCATACTTCTGAGGTGTCTTTGCTGAAAACGTTCTAATTCTTTCACATGACGACGGTAAGTGACCCAGCCTTCACATCCATATAGCAGTGTTGGAATGACAACTGCTCTGTAGACAGCCATTTTCGTTGACAAAGCAAGGTCGTGGTTGTCAAATACTCTCTCTCTAAGTCCCCAGAGTGCTCTAGATGCAGCGTTAATTCTATTGCGAATCTCGCTGTCCATGTTTGCTTTGTCATTAACAACGTTGCCTAAGTAATTGAACTGATCCACCACTTCAAGAGAATTTCCGTTAAGTGTAATGTCTATTTGGTTCACTTGATGAGGAGTTGACATAATCTTAGTCTTTCCAATGTTGATTTTAAGTCCTAAGGAATCATAGCTCTGGGCATACACATCTAAAAGTTCTTGAAGCTCTTCCGGCGTAGAGGCTAAAAGTGCACAGTCATCCGCATACTGGAGATCACAAATGAATCGTGTGCGTGTCTTCGTGAAAGCTCTAAAGCGCCCTATGTTAAAAAGACCGCCATCAAAACGGTATCTGAGACCTATTCCTCTGACTGTCAGTTTGTTGTCAACAATAATTGTTAGAGCAGTGGTAAACAAATTAAAGAGTAGGGGTGCCAGGACACATCCCTGCCTAACTCCAGTGAGGGTTTGGAAAGGTTCGGTTGCCTCATTATTATACATAACCTGGGCGTTGTTGTTTGTATGTAGACTGCGACATACTTCCACAAATTTTCTAGGGATACCTAAGCGGAACATAATTTTCCAGAGCACTTCCCTGTCCACCGAGTCAAACGCCTTGGTTAAATCAATGAAGGCCATGTGAATTTCTCCTTGATGTTCGAGTGCTTTTTCTTGAAGCTGTTTAAGTGTGAAGATTAAATCCGATGTGCCTCGGTTTTGTCTAAAGCCACACTGTGTTTCAGGAAGTAACTTTTCCATAACAGGTGTTAGCCTATTTGCCATCGCTTTAGTGAGTATCTTCCCTCCAACAGCCAGGAGAGCTATACCCCTGTAATTTCCACAGTCCGCAGCGCTCCCTTTGTTTTTGAAGAGGTTGATTAAAAGTGTATCCCGAAACTCCTGCGGAGCTTGACCACTTTCCCACACGACATCAAACAATTTTTTGAGGTAGGGTATGAGCTCTGACGACACAGCTTTAAAGATCTCAGCTGGGAGTGAGTCGGCGCCGGGGTAGGTAGTAGTAGGAGTATCTTAATAAATTATTTTAGATTTTTTGAATAAACACAGTGAAAGAAAAAACAAAAAGAAAACACATTTCCGACCCCATGAGGTGGAAGGAGTATTGAGTCAAATCGACCATGGGTACCTTACTTGTGTACCACAAGACACCATATTATCAGATCTATTGAAAAATCCAGAAAAAAGACAGTTTACTTATCTAATTTCGGAATATCCTTTGTTTATGTATTTCTCATGGTGAAAGCATATTCCAGATCGCTATTGTTTATATCGTAAACCATATCGCATGTATTTAATACAGACTTGCCAAACTTTTCTGCGATCATAATTATCTTGTATAACTCAAGATATTAGTTTTTATTATTTTCCAATATGAGACAGATCGTAAGAGTAGGAAATTAATAAACAAAACAATACACAGAAGAATTGTGCTTTTATCAATCGGGTGTAGACATAATTTTTATCAGAACAACCCATTCCAGAAAATACGCTGTCATTGTCCTGTCTATCAGTTCCTTTGAAGACGGGCTTCGTAACGGAACCGAGTGTAGAGCTTTTAATTTCATAACCAAATAGAGCGAATATTTTTATTAAACATCAAACAACAGCCGTTTTTATTTCTGGTATATTTTAATAGAAGCTCTACAAACAAGCGCAAAACATAGTTTGTTTTAAACTGTAAATCACGGTATTATTTTATCGTGGCGTTATTTAAATTAAGCCGATCTGAAATTCCATATGTATTTATTTAAAAAAACCAAAAAAGGTTTTTTCGTTAAATAAATGTATTATGTAACAATTTGTGAATGTGTATTTTGTGCTAGATAAAAATACCGTTATAATGTTATTAATGCAATGAATAATAGAAAACTAATTCAAATTAATTGGTATTAAAATCACATGTAGATTTAGTTGTAATTTGTATAGTGTTGCTAACTTGTTTTTATTTGAGTTTTTTTTAAATTATCCCTACAAATTAAAACTGTGTGTTATTATTAAATGTAACATGTTTTAGAGTCGTATTCCTGTTCACATTGAAAAGATAAAATGCACTTAAAGAAGCACACATCTAGATGTTAAGCTTAACGTCCAATAGCTTTAGAGCTTTTTTTCAGAGTAATTAGTAATTATTTTACTTCTCCTTAAGGATAGTAATATTATAATGAGAGTATAGTTTTAAATTTTTGAAAAATAGCAAAAATCAAGATCTTTAAATTACTTAAATTTGTCTCATGACTAATTTTATTTCTCTCATTTCTTAAATATGTTTTAATAAATTGAGGAACAAAATAAAAAAGTGGAGAAATTAAATCATTTTTAATTTAGCACTGCAAACCATTACATTTCCCCAAATATGAACTCTGTCCTGTTTTTAGATAATGTAATAAGACTGATATTGAGAATTACAGACTTACAGTAGTCCTATGCAAACTCTTTGAAATTGTCTTATACGATATGATCTTTTTCATGCTAAATCTCAACTATACAACAGTCAACACGGACTTTTGGCAGGTAGATCTACAATTAGCAACTTGGTGAGTGTTATATATTTCATCGCAAATACGGTGGATGCATCATGGTGGTCAAGCAGATATAATTCATATCAATCTGTCTAGAGCATTTGACAGACTGGATCTGATTGGATCAAAAGTTGTCAGTCTCGACTTTCTAAGTTTGTTTGAGTTATATCTTTGCAACAGAATATTAAACTGACAGTATCATGCGTTTTCATCTATTAAAGTATTAGCGATGTCAGGAGTTCAGCAGGGCTCTGTTTTGGGACCACTGTTATTTATAATTTTCATCCATGATTTTTGCAGGTAAATAAAATAATGTCCTTCTATTTGCCGATGATATTAAATTGTTTGCATCTATTAACTCCTAAGAGGACTGCTGTCGATTAAAGTATGACATTTAAAAAATAAGTTCATGGTGTGAAAATAATAGGCACACATCAAAATGTAATGCAACGACCTTTACGAGAAGAAATAACTCTATAAGCTTTTCCTACAAAATGGGTCATGTGCACTTAATTCGAGGATTTTGGAATTATCTTTGACACTTCACTGCCCATATAGATCACTGCTTAAACTATCTTCTGATATATATTTTGTTTTTTCCCTTAGTTTAACAGTAATTATTATCTGTAAAATATTTAGTATTAGGTTTGTACTCTATACTGTGTACATATTTCTTTCTATATTTCTTGCTTTGTAATTGATTACATATCTAGTTGTATTCATAAAATGAAAAAATATTATTCTGTAATTCCTGATTTTTTGTTAAATTTGAAGCTATCTATATTCATCCAAGCTTTACCCAGGTATAATTATGAAATAAATGCTAAGGAAGTGACCAGGATATAAAACATGTTTTTCGGTGGACGTGCATAAAATGATTTTAATTCGAAATTTTTTACGTACTATTTACTTGAATTTTTAATACAATTACTGTCACTGTATCGGGTTTATCAACTTTTGATATACACTATACCTTTTGGACATTATCATTGACTATCAACAAATGACGAGAACAAACTCTAGATAAAGTAGGCAAAGAATATATTTCTTGTAACCAAAATATTTAACGATAGGCAATTATTATACTACGCAATGCCAAACAGTGTAATTTATAATCGTTATTTGCTATATGTGCCACGACAACTAACCAGCGTTTAAAATATGGCTAAAATGTATTATATCAATTCCTCTTATACTTACATTCGCCATTTTCACGTAAAGTTAAATTGAGCAACAATGAAATTTATCTAAGTCATAAACTTACATAGAATAAAGTTCGATGCATTTGAGCCTTATTTGATTTCTTGTAGACAAAGGAAAGGAAATTAAACTTACTGTTTCGATAGCTTTCTCAAGCCGGAAGATTTCTTCTTGAAGTAGATGTAAAGTTCCAGTCTTTCCTCGGTGCCTCGCAAAAGCTGCTGCACAAGCACTGTGAATGCTGTTTACCCAATTCTCTAATTCAACCTGGAACAAATAAAGTGACATATTTCAATTTATCATCAACACTTTAAAATAAATATTCTGATTTGTGTAAATTCTTAATCGAACAGGATGACTGACGTGGAATCTAATGTATATTTAGAGTATACCTATGGGGGATGGTAGCTCAGTGAGTTAGTGCGTATATCTTTCTCTTTGTGCATACCTAGCGGGTTTGAGCCCCATGTACTGCGAAGTAATTTTCAAATATAAATCATCCCCAAGAAGTGGTTCGGATCCCACTATAAATTGTAGAGCCCCGTCTCCTGGGCTCAGACAAAGCTAGATCTCCTAGACTTAAGAGGATCACTCAGGTGATAGTGAGAGTGAGCATTCATCGTGCGAAGCAAGAGCTCCCATCAGACACATCTCACCCGACCATCCCAGGCTACATTCCGTAGGTGTAGTGAACATGAAGTGATTCAGCGAGAATAGCCTAAGTTACAACCAATTAGGTTGACGCCAAAGTATCACCTAATTGGTTATAAATTCGGCTATTCTCGCTGAATTCCTTTACGTTCACCATCTATTCACTGCACTTACAGAATACAGTCTAGGACGGTCGGGTGAGATGCGTGTGATGTGAGCTCTCGTTTCGCACGATGAATGCTCACTATTCCCAAAATTACAGAACTGAGGTCCTGTAGTTACAGAATTGACCCTTATTAATTTTCAAGTGAACTCCGCCCACTTCTCACGGGAATGTGTTTTCACGCTTTTACAGAATAGAGGTCCTAGAAGGCGATTAATCAACATTTATAAACATTTATATTTTAATCTGCAGGTAAGAGGTTTAAACACAAAGATGTGTATGGTAAATTGCAAATTTATGATATATTTTGTTACTAAAGGAATATATAACAGAGAATTATTCAGAGCGCCCTGTTTAAATGTGGCCACGCTGCAAAAGACATCTCCTCCCCCGCTTCCGAGGGTGAAGAATACGATGGTGACAATGGCTTACACCCCAATTTAGCGCAATCTACCCCTTTATGCAAAAACCAGCCCCCTTTCCGGTTTTTCGTGCCTGGGTGTTCGAGGGTTTGTCGAATCGGGATTCTTTTTCTCAATTTCAATAAATTGAGCAACTGTCAATCACAAGTCATCCCGACCGATCCCAAGGGCTGAAATCATACCCCCAAAAACCGAAATACTTCCAGAAAGGTTCAAATCGAACAGAAATTGGTATACTTCCTTTTTAGAGGGCGACAAACACGATGGTGACAATATTTCTCACTCACTCCTTCCCAACCACCCCCAAACAAAAAACTTGTCACTTGCCACTAGTCAAAAATTGTCACCATCGTTTTTCTCGGCCACGAAAATGGGGGCATTCCCATTTCTGTTCAAATTCGAGCTTTATGATGGTATTGCGGTTTTAGAGATAGGGGTGGTTTCAAACCCTAGGGTCGGGCAAGGTGGCTTGTGGTCGAAAGTTGCTTAATTTTATGGAATTAAGCAAAAAAACCGAACCGACAAATCCTCGCACGCCCAGGCTCAGATAAGTAGTGCGAGGGGCTTGTTCTTGCGTTTGGGGGTGATTAGGGAGGGGTGCGTGAGAAAATATTGCTACCATCATGTTTATCGCTGTAGAAAATGGTGATATAGCAATTTCTGTTTGATTTGAAGTGGAAGGTATTTCGGTTTTTGGGGGTATGGTTTTAACCCCTGGGATCGAGCGGGATGGCTTGTGGTCGATAGTTGCTCAATTTATCGAAATTGAGCAAAAAAATCCTGATCTGACAAGCCCTTGACAAGTTTTTTGCATTAAGGGGTGGATTGTCCTCACCTTCGTTGTCTTTTGCTGTGTTGCCAGTACTTTAATGGTATTTGCATATCCACAGGGGACTATATTTATTATTACAGTTTTTGCAGTCACATACATCACGTTTTAGTCTTTCAGCAGGACAATTTGAATGATTTTTTAGAAAATTACATCGATTCAGTTATTACCTAAATCCTCGAAGGAGAAGATAATCTTTTTTAGGATGAACTGCGTTTTCAATAGGATGAGATAACTTGATGTAACTGTCCGTTAATTTTTTAATAGTCAGTTTTCTGGGCGATGGGTCAGAAGAGATCCTATGGAGTGGCCAGCTAGCTCACCGGGTCTTACTTTCTTAGATTTCTAACATTCATAAACGAATCTTTTGTCAATCAACCCAGAATTTCTTGATAATTTACGTGGCAGGCTTGTTGCAAATCCTCAAAATTTCAATAAACGTCGAATTATAATTTAAGAATGACTCAACAATATCACATTTGTTGTCAGAAACTTTGAATTTTATAATTTAAAGCTGTGGTTTACTCTTTTATAGAAAATTTAAGATAAAACCAGATTCATCAAAGAACACTTCAGGATACCCTGTATATCTTACAATTCCTTAATAAACTAATATCAATTTCTTTGCAGCGAATAAAAGGACAAAGCAATGTTCTTTCGAGATTATTATTATATTCGACAAGGAGCTGTAATATTGAGTTTTCGCGCCTAAAACGTTTGGGAGTATATTGATCAAACCAGTGCGTGAGATAATAAGGAAGATATGGGGTGTGCAATTAGATTACATGCTTGACAAAAACAATGAAATGTGGCGCTTCAACGGGCATTTGAAAAATATACGAGTGGCAAGAAGGTGTGCAATGGACGCTGGACAGATAAATATCAAGATGAAAATGTAGGCATGAAAATGGGTTTCGTTTGTGAGAATATTTTCAAATATGTCAAATGAAACCAATCAGATCGATATTTATATTAACGGTATTGTATTATGACGCATTTTGCAGAACGTAGCAATAAAAATTTTATTATATTATATAAATCCGTTGGTCGGTTTTGTAAATTTAGTAGATTATCATGAAGAAGTTGAAATTGACTGAATTAACAATTTAATTTGTGTCTTTTTGATTCTGTATTTTTGTGCATTTTTCTTCTAGAGCGTATTTTCTTAGTAGGGATTTAGTTTCAGTCACATCCTAACTTTATGTTAGTTTCTTTGAAAACTATATTTCCAGGACTCTTTTCTACTAGGGCTGTTTTCTGTTGGAAGGGTTTTGGACAGTCAGGTCATGACAAATTTATTTAGAATTTGGTACTAAATCCTACTAGGTAATAAATTTTTCTCAACCGTTTATATTTTCCTTTAGGTAAGTCAAATTAACTTACACCTGTAAACAACTAGGAATTATTTATTGCCCAGCTTACCAGTGTTTGATTGTTTATTTAACTTTTATTGTCTTCACTGTAGTTACCTTGAGCCCTTGTCGCACTCCCGACAAGGAAGAGTGGTGTTTCTACACATTCAAACAGAAACTAGCTTCCGAGACTCGCTTGCAAATTGCAACACAACCAATCCTTACATCTCACGAACAAATAACCAAACAAGATGGTCGTTGAATGTTTGGAGAGGAATTGTTGGGGATTGTGTGATAGGACCACATTTTTTTTATGGACGTGTGAATAGTCAAATTTATTTGGAATTCTTGCAAGACAGCTTGTAGAGGAGTACCTAACTCTTGGGTAAATCCTATCTCAGTAACCGTACTCAGAGAGTTGAATTAAAAGTGTGTGGCAAATTGTATCAATCTGATGCTCAGTTGGTACCAACAGGTGTTCCCTAGGGTAGTACATTAGGTCCAATTATTTTTTTAATCTTTATTAATGATCTGCAAGATAGTTTTACAGTAACACATGATTTTCACGTCACTCAATTTGCCGATGACGTGGAAATTTCGTCGACAGTCAACAATTTACTGGATCTTTCATTCGTATGAACAACTACTGTAATAAATTCGGTTTAAAACTTAATAGTTCAAAGACCCAAATACTTATGTTTACCAAAAAATACTCCCGATTATAGCCTACTGACAAAAATCAACAATCAGTCTACAAAAAATAGTGAATGCGTCAAGTTATTAGGCATAACGGTTGAACAAAACTTAAACTGGTTTAAACATATTGAATCGGTATCGAAAAAAATATCTGCTAAATGCTATATTGCTTGGCAGCTTCGTGCTTATATAAGTTTAGTACTGCTTAGAATTTACTACTTTGCACATGTAGAATCATTATTAAAAAAATAGGATTCTTTGCTGGGAAACTCTAGTAGACTTAATGATCTATTCTTAGTCCAGAAAAAATAATTAGAACCACGATGTTCAAGAATTCCACTTAATCATGTAGGGACTTGTTTGTCTCACTTAAAATATTAACATTACCAGCTTTATATATTCTATCATGTTGTATATTTGTCAAGTCTAATATTGATCAGTTTACCCATTTTTCAGATCACAATACAAGGTGTCTCACCGGGAACTGAATCGATTGATATAGAGAAAAGTACGCATCAGAAAATTTTCAAAATTTAGATAATTACTAATGTCGGTGTAGCCAATCCAATTAAAATAATTACAAGCAGCTGGCACTTCCGCTTATACCGGAAGTCGATACCAACTTGCTTATTTCAAATGGAACACCCTATATATTTTAGGGTTTTCGAAAACAGCATATAATTCTGAGTCGAAAATATGTAACATATCATATACCTAAACCTAGCTGTTTCAGAGATATTTGACATTTTATAGAAATCTTGACAAGAGCAACGGTTTGCAGGAACCGTTATAACATTCTTCGTGCAAAAGATCCTCATTTGCTTCTTGTCACATAAAAAGAACACAAGGAGGACTACGTTCTACAACTGAAATAAATTCAATAATATCATACCAAGTGTTCCGTTTTTCGCGTTACATTTTGTCAACTTCAAACCGCGAGAACTTGTTTAGTTCAAATGGAACACGTCGAGTTGTGTAAAATTGAATTCCTTTTTTTCTGATGTTAGCATTGTGGGGGTTAAAGTTACAACTTTTTGAAATATTTGCGATTTTATTAGAAATTCATGAATTGTTGTAATCATTGCATCAAAATAGCCATGATTAGAAACAATCAGTCATTATCTTATGTCAAAAATGCAAGCACATTTAAATTACACCCACGAAGACTTTTTAAATTTGTTTATTATTTATGGAGAATGTGATAAACTAATATCAAGAACTTGCAGACTATTTGCTACTCGATATCCAGAAAAACGAAACCGTCACCAAACACTGTAAAACGCATACTGGAAAATTTTAAAAATTATGGCTCTGTTAAGGCAAAAATGCAAAGCAGAAAGCCTATTGTCGATAACGAAAACATTGAAATAGTTATTCTGGGATAGTTGCATGCATTTCCAAGTCATTAAGACAAGCTAATCTGGAATCGGGACTATGCAAGGATTCAATTCACAGAATCTTATTAAAACAAGTTTCACCCGTTTTCATTCCATATGGTTCAAGGACTAAAAGAAACAGATTCCCTAAGAAGACGGAATTTTTGTGAGTTTATTCTAATAAGTTCTGCGGGTCACGATTCTTATTTGGGAAACATTATATGGACAGATGAAGCAAAATTTGCTAAAATTGGACTTTTTAATAGACACAATTCGCATTATTGGAGCGACTCCAATCCTCATATGTTCAGAGAGCGAAACTTTCAGGAAAGTTGGCAGTTCAATGTTTACTGTGCCATAAGAAACGATAGAGTGGTGACATTACAATTTTATCAGGAAAATTTAAACGGTAAATTAAATACTCCTCTCTAATATGTATAGGTAAATTTTTGTTTTTTTTTGTGAAAGATCTGAATATCTTACAAAATTTGAATAATAACTATTTAGAAAATTTACCTCTCGCCGAACATAGAAACATTTTTTATCAGCACGACGGTGCTCCCCCACATAACGCATATTTAATTAATAATTATTTACAATAAACTTTTTATGATCAATGGATTGCCAATAATGGACCTTTCTTATGGCCTCCTAGCTCGCCCGATTTATCAGTTCTGGATTATTTCATTTGGGGAACTATTAAAAACAAAGTTTATGAGAGCCCATTAACAACCATTGAAGATTGTATGCAAAGAGTAAGAAATGCATTTCAAAACATATCACAGGATTCAATTAGAAGAGCTACCCATGATGAACTAATCCGAAGGGGCTTGTCTTCTTAGGAAATCTGTTTCTTTTAATCCTTGAACCATATGGAATGAAAACGGGTGAAACTTATGTTTTAATAAGATTCTGTGAATTGAATCCTTGCATAGTCCCGATTCCAGATTAGCTTGTCTTAATGACTTGGAAATGCATGAAACTATCCCAGAATAACTATTTCAATGTTTTCGTTATCGACAATAGGCTTTCTGCTTTGCATTTTTGCCTTAACAGAGCCATAATTTTTAAAATTTTCCAGTATGCGTTTTACAGTGTTTGGTGACGGTTTCGTTTTTCTGGATATCGAGTAGCAAATGTGCTGCAAGTTCTTGATATTACTTTATCACATTCTCCATAAATAATAAACAAATTTAAAAAGTCTTCGTGGGTGTAATTTAAACGTGCTGGCATTTTTTGACAAAAGATAATGACTGATTGTTTCTAATCATGGCTATTTTGATGAAATGATTACAACAAAATTTTCTATAAAATGTCAAGTATCTCTGAAACGGCTAGGTTTAGGTATAGGATATTCTACACATTTTCGACTCAGAATTTTATGCTTTTTCGAAAACCCTAAAATATATAGGATGTTCCATTTGAAATAAGCAAATTGGTATCGACTTCCGGTATAAACGGAAGTACCAGATGCTTGACATTATTTTAGTTGGATTGGTCACACCGACATTAGTAATTATCTAAATTTTCAAAATTTTCTGATGCGTAATTTTCTCTATATCGATCGAACACAACTAACATTTTGCTTCCTCAACATAATTCATCTGCAGTCAGTAATGGTGTGACTGTTATGCCTATTGAAATATATAATCATCTAACAAATTATCTAAAAGAAATACCTACGGAAAAACTATTCAAATTAATTTGAAAAGAATTACTATTACAAAAATCGTTTTACTTTATAGATGAATTTTTTGGTATTACCATTTAACCTGAGCTGAACACTCCATTTACTTCTTTAAATATTGTCATTGTCCCTTATATTTTATCTATGTATTGTTTGTCTTTATATATGTTTTACACATTGTTTTTTGTTTATATTTATATGTTTATATATTGACTATGTAGTTATCAATTTATTATTGTATTTTTGAATTTTGGCGATTTTTATATACATGTAATGCATGTCAACTTAAAAATAAAGAATATTATTATTATTTTCCCTGACTAAGGCGAATCACCGATGTCGGGGGACAAGTTACCCACAACCTGTAATGTTTACAGAACCCTCCTATCTGTCCAAGAGCAGGGGTTTTAATTGCCTTGTTCAACTTTTAACCGCAGAGTGAAGGAAAACTCTTTGAAAATTCCAACATTTCTTAACAAATTCTTGGTATTGCATTTTTTCTTTATAACCAAAGAGAAATAATAGAATATTGCGTTGCAGCACAGCTAGTGATCTTTATTTGAAAATAAAGAATTGTAAGGCTCGTTCTAATAATGCACCGGAGTCCTTATAATTAAAGTTTATCCGAACTAGAAAATGTAGGTCAGAAGTAATTATAGCAGTGAATGAATTAAAAGGTAAGGCATCGTTATACATTTTAAGCGATTTTATCTCGGGCCCATTACCATATTATTTCAGTTTTCAATTAGGATATACGAGCCACACATAAATTAATTCAAATAATTACACAATGTGACAGAGCGGCTACCGGAGTACATTTTATGCACGTTATTGATCAGCCCTAATATGAAGTACGCGTTTTATCTTCCATTTCATTTGTGATTTATATGGCCTGGTAATTTGTATAATCGAGTGCAAAAAATTCCGCTTTCATCAAGGAATTGCATCATTTGTGGAATAATTAATAAATCAAAGAATGTAGACGAATGCTGACGCTGCAAACTGCGATGAGTTTTATTAATTAAATACTTTTGTTTTTGTTGGCAACGCAGCGTAGTCCGATGAAATAGAGTAAACAGAACAATTAGAAGTTAATTTCTCTCAAGCCCATTGTTCTTCTTTACTTAGGTAAGTATTTGCGCACGAAATTTTGTTGGTAAACACACCAATGCGTTTGTTGCATATTTTGTGCCTGGTAGCGAAATTCTAGATCCATCAAATTAAGTACCTAACTAAATATGTTAATTAAAAACCATTAGGTGTTCATGCAAAAAATTAAAACTATGTGAGGCGACACTAAGAAAGTCGTAAAAGATAAAATACACTGTGTCCCAAATTGGTGGTTCATGTATTGCTATCTCTGTTATTATTAGAGATAGAGAAACAGTTAAATGAGGAATTTTGAAGAACTTTGTGATTGTTTCGATGCCGTTTTTAAATTTGGCCTAGCTATCTTCGTTTCCGAAATATTTTGAAAAAACTGAAAAGGTGCATTTTAAAAAACTTCCCGTATCTGCCTAATTTGATGACTGGTGATATTTTAAAAAGTACATTGTTGGGACCCCTTTTTTAACCTCCCCTCAATAAAATTGTGAGAGGTTACTAAAATTGGTTCAAAAACGAAAATTGAGATAACATCAAATCTTTACGATTTGAGGTCCTAGGAACCCAAAAAAGTGGTTTTTGAAAAATGTCTGTGTGTGCGTATGTGTGTATGTGTGCTAGCACGATAGCGCCGAAACTACTGAACGGATTTGAACGAAACATTGCGTGTGCGTTTCTTTAGTGCCTCAGAAGATCTGAAAAGGTTTTGGTTGAGATCGGATTACGTTTAGTGCCATTTTGACGCAACAAGTTGTTTATTTTATAATTACTTTCAATTTGCAATGGAACCATTGAAAAGCCGTTAAAATTCTGATTTCAACGGTATATCACACTTCCGCTCTTTCGATTTGGTTTCCGTGAAAAAAGTTAAAAACAAAGCAAATATGGCATAGATCGCATTTCGCATGACATGATCGATGCGCGTAGCCGTTACGTCGTGAAACTCGTCAATTCACGTGTGAGGGTTTCTTCACTGCTCTAGAAGTAGAGCGGATTACGTTTAGTGTCGTTTTTAAATACATATACAGACAAATCGAAGAATTAAACTACAAACATTCCTCTAAAATCTAGTAAAATTACTGAAATGCTAATGTTTCATTTAACAAAGACAGCCGCGAGCGATCGGATTGCAATGAGTAAATTTTGACGATTGTCATTGTCATTGTTTGTCATCCGATAACGTTGGTGTCATGTCATGTTAAGATTTCGGAAAATGTTTAACTTTTAGTGGATTGTCACAAACTTTAAAGGTAGATGTAACAATATCAATATCATATGCTTTCTGTACCTTCGTTGGTGAATTTATTATAGATTATCACTTTACCAATTTTCAGTTTGTTGCTTTACAAATCTGTAGTATTTAGGATAACTAGACTTTCTTAGTCGTTCAAGTGATGTTAAAGTTGTTAATATCCTAATAGTATATTATTCAACGAGCGATAATGTAGGTAATAACTCGCATAGATGATTGTAAATTCATTAAGTTGAGGGTTTTTCTAGTGCCCCAGAAGATTTGAAAAGGTTTTGGATGAGATCGGATTACATTCAGTGCCGTTTTGTGACACAATTTAATGCTCTTTTCGGCTTCAAAGATCCACCGTGTGGGGAGGTTCCAGCTGCTTCCAGTAGCTGCCAATTTTTTTAAGGTGATTTCGTTGACGTTATCAAAAAATTTCTACCGTCATTTGTTTCTCAGTTAATGCCACTAACTTCGTTTTTCTTATGGACGAGATATTGGATTTTTTGTATGTTCAATAGTGCTCTTAATTCTCTTTTCAATGATGTATTACCATGTCAGGAAAATATTATTTACTGGTGTAAAATATGAAAAAATTAAGTTCTCTAAGTAGGCTATGAAGAAAATTTATTTTAAAATAATCCGATTTTATTAGCTTCAACTTAAAATTCAAACAAAAAATTAAAACACATTCAAATGAGTTGTTGAATTTATTTGCACCGTCCAAATAAAAGAAAATAATGGTATTAATTTTTCTAATAGTAGGTGCCATGGATCTTGTTACCATGACAATAGGCACTGACAATTGACACTTCTTGTTGTCATAATTGCTGTTTTTCTTGTTACTAGTGTTTCACTGTGATCTACCATTACTTTGTAATAACTAGTTTTGTGCCTTTCTTTTATTAAGTTCTTTTTTTGAATTTATTATGGCTTTGAGATATACAAATGAAGAAAAGTTAGATATGCTAGAGATTTATTTTATATCAAATAGAAATACTGATGAGGCGTCAAGAATTTATGAGGATAACTTTCCAGAACCGAATCAAAGGTATTTTAAGACTCTTGTTATTAATTTATTAAATTATGGACGGTTTAATGGAAACAGAAATGATCCTTATGAGATAGATAACGAAGAGCAAAATAACATTGTATTAGAATACGTAGAAGAAAATGCTACAGCATCTCTAAGACAAATTTCAAATCAGGTAAATATTTCCAGAACACAACTGTGCATAGTATTTTAAAGAAAAATCATTATCACCCATACAAACCAACCATTGTTCAAGGTTTACAAGAAAATAACTATGAGAGAAGAGTAACATACTGCGATTGGTTTGTACAAAAACGTCTACAGAATCCAGACTTTCATTCAAAAGTATTATGGACAGACCAGACTAGATTCATTAATTGTAGTGTTTTCAATAGACATAGTACACACTACTGCAGTATCCAGAACCCTCACATAACTAGCCAAAGAAGATTTAAAGCCAAATTTGGATTAAATGTCTGGTGTGGCATCATAGATAAACTTATTTAAATCGTTCATTAATAATAATTCACTATAAAAAAATACTTTCCAGGTAATCACATTATTGGACCATTTATTTATCATGTTAATTTGAACAGTGTAAATTATTTGCGAATGTTTCAAGAACAAATAATACCAGCTCTTAGACTTGCTGTAGAAGATATTAACCAGATTTGGTTTCATCACGATGGTTGTCCAGCATAATAGCGGCATAGTAACATAATTCTTAAGAGGAACTTTTGATAATAAGATAATTGCAAATAATGGGAGCGTTCTATAGCCAGCCAGGTCTCCTGATCTCACTCCATTGGACTATTTTCTTTTGGGGGTATACAAAAAACGAAGTTTATTTATTTGAACACCAGAAAATATTCAAATTTTAGAAGAGCGTGTAAGAAATACATTGGCTGCTGCTAACAGAAATACTTTAAGGAGAGCGTGTAGTTCAATATTAAAGCGATGTCGAAAGTACATTAACGACGACATATTGTTTTTGATTGATTTATTTTAATTTTAAGTTGAAGCTAATAAAATCGGATTATTTTAAAATAAATTTTCCTCGTAGTCTACTGAGAAAACTTAATTTTTTCATATTTTACACCAGTAAATAATTTTTTTCTGACATTGTGATACATCATTGAAAGAGGAATTAAGACCACTATTAAACACACAAGAAATCCAATATGGCGTCCTTAAGAAAAACAAAGTTAGTGGCATTAACTGAGAAACAAATGACGGTAGAAATTTTTTGGTAACGTCAACGAAAGTGTCCTAACAATGTACTTATTAAAATATCACCAGTTATCAAATTAGGCACATACGGGAAGTTTGGTAAAATGCACCTTTTCAGTTCTTTTCGTAAGTATTTCGAAAACGAAGATAGCCGGTCCAAATTTAAAAACGGCATCGAAATGGTCACAAAATTCTTCAAAAAAGTCCCCATTTAACCGTTTCTTTATCTCTAATAATAACAGAGATAGCAATGCATGTACCCCCAATTTGGGACACAGTGTATACATTGTGACCCATTTCAAATGGAAACCTCTCTGTAAAAAATGTATTTATAATCCTATGTTAACGCTTTTTTTTTAAATGATAAATCATCGAAAACTCCACTTTATGACAAAAATTTAGGGATAAATTTCAATTTTCAAGGCTTTCTATGATTTATTTTAAATGTCGAAAATGGACAAATTTGATTAGCGATTTTTTTATTGAAATTTTAACTACACCACTGGATTCAGTAACCTCTCAAATGGGTAAATTCTAAGTTCCATGAAAAAATATTGAAAAATGACAGATTTATGACAAAATCAATGTAGGCTCATAGTAACTTTTACTTGATTTTTTCTAAAAATCGAAGTAGCCCATGAAAAATAAACAAAAGAAAGATAAATTAAGTGAATAGTTTTAATAAATATTACATTTTTATTGAGTAATGGCAGATAATAATAGGGTGCCATGGAAAACAAATTTTATAGTCAAACGTCAAATCTTTAAAATTCGCATATTCTCATATTCATTGTTACTGAATTATAAAATTAATCGATAGTTATTATCAAGTATTAGTTTATTAGTTTGTAGTTAATTATGGATAATCTAAATGTACAGGAAAAAATTGAACTTGTGCGCCTTAGAGGAGTTAATGACAGAACTTTGAAAGAGGTATGCGAGATATTCAACAACAGGCATCCGAATAGGCCCAACATTACTAAAAGTACTGTTTATAAAATAAACAAAATTTTTAATGAGTGTGGCGCTGTGACACGGCGTATTATAAGAACAGATAATATACAAAGAAGAACCAGGTACAAGCAGACAGTTTTAAATTATTTTAACAATCCAAACGCCAGTGTAAGAGTGGCTAGCTTAGATTTGAATTTATCTAGAGAAAATATTCGCCGATGCCTTAAGAAGAATTTGGTAAAACCATTCAAACCCAAATTTTTACACACGTTGGAACCTGGTGATATAACAGACGAATGTAGTTTTCCTTGTGGGCTCAAGGAGAGTATCTTAATAACAGAAATTTTAATGAAAATGTTTTATTCCGCGATGAAGCAACTTTTACAACAAACGGGGTAGTATCGTCACAAAATTCTAGGTTTTGGGCTATAGAAAACCCACATTTTGTTATTAATTGTAAAAGACAATATTCCCAAAAAGTTAATGTTTGGTGTGGGTTGCTCAATGAAACAATCATTGGCCCTTTCTTTTTTGAAGGTAATATGAATAGCATGCAGTTTTTACAGTTCCTAAGAAATGAATTTTGGAATATTCTACATGAACTTCCAATACAAGAAAGAGTAAACCTACATTTTCAATTAGATGGAAGCCCTGTCCATAATGCCAGAGTGGTTACCAGATGGCTGAATACTAACTTTCCTAATCGATGGATAGGTCGTGATAGCCCGTTAATTGAATGGCCACCCCGATCCCCAGACTTAACACCGATGGACATCTTTGTATGGAGTTTAATAAAATCTAAAGTTTACAGGTTACGCCCGAGTAATAAAGAAGATTTGTGTGCAAGAATAAGACAAGCTTGTGCAGAAGTTACCCGGCAACAATTACAGAATGTCGTAAAAAATATTAAAAAACGATTCGACAAGTGCATCGAAATAAACGGCGGCCTTGTAGAGGCTACAAAAATTTAAGAAGTTTTAGTGTAATGTTGTACAATGTGCTATTTTTTTTATTTAATAGGTATCTAATTATTACTACTTTTAATTACTTATGTTTTTAAATCCAATATGATTAAGTTTGTTTAAATGACAATATTTATTAAAACAATTCACTTAATTTATCTTTCTTTTGTTTATTTTTCATGGGCTACTTCGATTTTTAGAAAAAATTATGTAAAAGTCTATGAGCCTACATTAATTTTGTCATAAATCTGTCATTTTCAATATTTTTTCATGAAATTTAGGATTTACCCATTTGAGAGGTTACTGAATCCAGTGGTGTAGTTAAAATTTCAATAAAAAAATCGCTAATCAAATTTGTCCATTTTCGACATTGAAAATAAATCATATTAGGTTTTGAAAATTGAAATTTATCTCTATACTTTTGTCATAAAGTGGAGTTTTCGATGGTTTATCATTAAAAAAAAGCGTTAACATAAATACATTTTTTACAGAGAGGTTTCCATTTGAAATGGGTCACACTGTATATACAGCGTGTCCTCTGATTGGGTTCGTTATAAGTGAAGTGGACAAAAAAATTTCGATTTTTTTTTCATATTTGGGGATTCACCGCTGCTTATCTAAAAAGTAATTTTGGATGTACAGGGTAATGCACTATATATTGACCTCCCTTTATTTCTGTTATTATTGAAAATAGAAAAAAAATTCGTATAAAAGTTGTAGTATCTTACCTACATTTTATTGAAACGTGATAATATATGTTTTTTTAAATGGAACACCCTACACAATATTAGTGCATTTTCGAAAAGACATTTTTCCCCCGATTTCAAATATATAATATTGTATAGGTCTATCTTAAATACTTCTTGACATATTTGACCTTCAAAATTCAAATGAACTGCTTTATTGCAAGAATAATAAGTCATGCGTGTCAAAAACACAAGTGAAACAAAAATAACAAGGTAGGCCACGAAAATAATTATTTGATTGTTTATTCAATTTTGACATTTCAAACCGCCATTGTTAACACCATGGCAACAACCGTAAATAGTTGTTTATTCACTAGTAAAATAAAAAGTTTTTTCTTCAACTGCTTTGAAATGTGCTACTAACTACGAACTACTAATTACTCTTGAAAATTATTGATTTCACATAGCGAGTGATAAATCTTTAACGCAAGCTAACAGTATGTGAAAACGCTTTCACGTAGGAAAAATGCTATTTTCAACATGTAAATTATATATGACCCATTTTCAAAAGTAAGGCTTGATTTCATGATGTCTTCCTAAAAAAGCACTCATCATTTTTTCTTGTCATTTATTTGTTGCAATTTCTATTTTTTTTTCTTTTAATATAGTAGTTTTTGCAATTTTATTTTAAATTTTTTAAAAAAATATTAGGAAAATATGAAATTATTAAGGTTTTATCTGGAAACTATGCATTTCTGACTGACAGCGTGGATGGCTTTGAAAGAAATTGAAAATGCAATTATGTCAAAATTAAAAAATGTCAGTTACAACTTTCTTAGTAGACAAAATAACCATTGGACTTCTAACACTCTGTGTTTCACCCTAATATGTGTATTTAGATGTGAGCTGCTTACTATATGCTTTATTACATTCGTGAGCTGTGATCCTTTGAAAACTTAATCCTCTGTAGGCCTTTCATCTGTTCCACGAGACATGATAATCCTAGCTAAGGGGAACATTCAACAATAAACCTCTTTGGTATTTACTTCATGAGGGTAATACAACCCAAACATTTCAACAATTTAGTCATGATCATGATCGATATAACCTGCATAGCTAACTCTGTTTTTGAATAGACGTTACAAAATGTAAAGTGTCTTTTAATTTAAGTATTCCCAAGACGTACATATAAGAGATTAATCCTTTTGTCAAATGTCTAATCTATGCGATGTTAATAGAATTTTCATATTTTCAACTGCAATGCTACTTGTTAGTCCTCGCACATTAGACATTTTAGAAGAAATAATTTATAAAGAAATAATATCTTGAGATATATACTCTCCATAGAGTTAGAAATAGATATCCGAAAAGTTCCCACCCCATTCAGGAACGGAAAGTCTCTTTTTTATAAAAAACCACCCCTAACGGGGACTTAATGCTGGTTTTTCACTTTTATTATGTAAACCGTTCATTGGAGGAGAAAAAGTATACAAAATTAAAAAAAATTGTCATTATATTCTGTATAAAAAATGTGTATTGATCCCCACCTATTTCGCAGTAATAGCGTTCAGACTGAGGGGTAGTTTGGGGCGCACATGTAAAAATCGATCTTACACGAAGTTTCACAGCGAATACCTCAAAACCGGTTACCTCAACGAGAAAATTACCGAAGAATGAATTTATAGAGCTGAATTTTCTCTATAAGATGCATGTCTAGTGGGTTTTGATGCAAGTGATTTTTGTTTATTTTCCCTTTTTTCCCATAAAGATGTGTTTTTTAATTTGACCTCGTTTCCACGCCACCCTTGAGGTAGAGATCTCGGTACGTTTTTTAAAAAGTGGTTTCCCCTGTAGGCCTATTCAGCTACTGTCCTGCAGCTGCAAAAAGGGTTGCAGAAAACAATGCAGCTGTATTAAGGTTGGATTGCCCTATTCAACAATATGCTCTAATTGTCATATGCAAAGATGTTTAAATTCCAAATTTGAAGAACAGTTCGTCGATGAAGAACCCTCTAATGAGTAAAATTGGACAGAATTTTAGTGGAATAGGCCTACAGGGGAAACCATATTTTTAAGAAAGCCCACCGAGAGCTTTCGCATATCTATTTCTAACTCTATCGAGAGTACCTACATATATCTCAAATATTATTTCTTTATAAATTATTTCTCTTATTCACTGTTTTTAACCTCTCCACAATAAAATTGTGAGAGGTTACTAAAATTGGTTCAAAAACAAAAATTGAAATAACATCAAATCTTTATATTTTGAGGTCCTAGGAACCCAAAAAAGTGGTTTTTGAAAAATGTCTGTGTTGTGTGTATGTATGAATGTGTGTTAGCACGATAGCGCCGAAACTACTGAACGGATTTCAATGAAACTTTGCGTGTGCGTATCTTTAGTGCCTCCGAAGATCTGAAAAGGTTTTGGTTGAGATCGGATTACGCCATTTGGACGCAACAAGTTGTTTATTTGATAATTACTTTCAATTTACAATGGAACCATTGAAAAGCAATTAAAATTCTGATTTCAACGATATATCACACTTCCACCCTTTCGATTTGGTTTCCGTGAAAAAAATTAAAAACAAAGCAAATATGGCATAGATCGCATTTCGCATGACATAATCGATGCGCGTAGCCATTACGTAGTGATACTCGTCACATCACGTGTCAATTCACGTGTGAAGGTTTCTTCACTGCTCTAGAAGTAGAGCGGATTACGTTTAGTGCCGTTTTTAAATATATATACAGACAAATCGAAGAATTAAACTACAAATATTCCTCTAAAATCTAGTAAAATTACTGAAATGCTAATGTTTCATTTAACAAAGACAGCCGCGAGCGATCGGATTGCAATGAGCAAATCTTGACGATTGTCATTGTCACCGTTTGTCATCCGATAACGTTGGTGTCATGTCATGTTAATAAGATTTCGGCATATTTGTAACTTTTAGTGGATTGTCACAAACTTTAAAGGTAGATGTAACAATATCAATATCATATGCTTTCTGTGCCTTCGTTGGTGAATTTATTATAGATTATCACTTTACCAATTTTCAGTTTGTTGCTTTACAAATCTGTAGTATTTAGGATAACTAACTAGACTTTCCTAGTCGTTCAAGTGATGTTAAAGTTGTTAATATCCTAATAGTATATTATTCAACAAGCGATAATGTAGGTAATAACTCGCATAGATGATTGTAAATTCATTAAGTTGAGGGTTTTTTTGTGCCCCAGAAGATCTGAAAAGGTTTTGGATGAGATCGGATTACGTTTAGTGCCGTTTTGTCACACAATTTAATGCTCTTTTCGGCTTCAAAGATCCACCGAGTGGGGAGGTTCCAGCCGCTTCCAGTAGCTGCCGATTTTTTAATCTAATTTGCGTATACTGTGTTTAAACATTGTAATTTTATGAGCAATTTCTGTATTGCAACTGTATTTTATGTAATGTGTATTTGGTTGATGTGCTTGTATTACAATTTATTGTCGATCTGTTTCAATTTGTTTTGTTTTATATTCTACTATCGCTGAATTGTCGAGAATTTAACTCCATTATATCTGTTTACATTTCTGAGTATGTTTTCATTCTGTAAATGAGTTACCGTTAATGGACATAAAATAAAATTATATTTGTCTTGATACACTGCATCGATACCTACATAAAAAATGTTCCATTACTTTTGGCTAAATGAGACGAATTTATTACAAATTCCGAGATATTATCATCATAATTTTTCGAATCGCCTGCAATATAAGGATTACTTTTGTATTTAAATCCCTTTCGTTTCTTTCAAATCCACAAAACGATAATATATTCAGAAGATTATTCATTAATATTAAAACTAGCCGGAGAGTTGAAAAGTTGAGTCTTCCTTTAATTATGGCGCTTTTGATGAGGCTTCAGGCTGTGTGGTTTTAAATTAGCTCGTGAAAAATGCACAGGTTCGCAGCGAGAGCCAACGCGGCTTAAAACCAACTACTACGGAAAAAAATGATGCAGAGGATTTATATTTTTTATTTCAGTATTCTCTCGCGTACATAACAAATTTTGTTTTTTATTTTCAAATAGAATCAATGACTCTGCCTTTGATGTGGCAAATCAGAAATGAACATGCAATCACAATTTCAATTCGTTAATTAAAAATTATTGTCTTATATTTAAATTAGGCTAGTTTATAAATGTCAAGGCGCATAGCAGACAATTCTTAAAGTCCGCCATTTTAGGTCCGCCATTTTGAATTTTCCAATTTTCACTTCGGATTCACAAGATTGGCTCGAATTATAAAACCATCTAAATTATATGTCCACTTAGCAAAGTTAATGTGATACTCTTTATAATTGCACATCTAAATGTAGAGGGACATACGCTTTGTCCCATATTGTTTACTAGAATGCTCAAAGGTAAGGAAATGATATCTGATGTGTTTTTAGGGCGCGTTGTACTAATCTTTTTTAATCCTACGATCACGGAAACCAGGATTAAAGTTAATCGAGAATTAAAACAGTTTTGTGTTGTACGAAGCAAAGTCATCGGAGAATCAGATAATCTGGTTCTAAGTGGGTGACTGTATATTGGCATCACTGGTTCTATCAAAAGTACGGAAATCAATATAAATCCCTGATCTGTGACGTAAATTGTGGATTATAACCTTTCTTCTACATGTCAAATTACCGAGAGTGACAAGATGAGACATTTTTTTGTCGTTCGCTATAATATCGGGTATTCTATTAACATTTTTACTATTTTGGACACTATTATTTATTATTTTCCAAGCCGCTTTGGACTTGTTATCAGCCGTTAAATAATAATTATCATTAAATTCCTTTTTTCTGCTTTTATAATCTCCCTGTACATGCGCTTATATATTTTGTAGTAAGTTATATCATTTTGGTCATTACTATTTTTCATTGTATTGTATAGTTGCTTCAAATTTTTAGCAGACGTCTTAATGCCCGTTGTCACCACTTTTTTATGTTATTTTGATCAGATATAGAAATTTTTTTAAGAGGGAAAGCAAGTTCAATGTAATATATCATTTTATCAATGAACAGTTTAAAAGCTTTATCACTATCACTTGTATTGTAGATATCTGCCCACGTTTCTTTACTTAAGTGTCCTAACAATATTTCATAATTATTTTTACTAAATGATCTCATATAACGATAACTTGTTTTATTATTTACCTTATTATTCATATTTTTGACTATTAAAATCTGTCCTGAATGATCAGATATTCCATTATGAGACACATGACAAATGACGTCATTGGTGTTGAGGCTAGAGCAAATATAATTAATACAAGTAGAAGTATTCACTGTTATCCTAGTTGCTTCATTGACTAGTATATTAATATTATATGATCTAAAGATATCTTTCAGTTCATTTGCAGCAGTAGAGTGAGAGAAATTATCTAATAATAAAGTTATTATTTTTACTTAATAAATAATAATAATCTATAAACAACGCAACCATGGAAGCCATCATCCACAGAACAAAAAGAGAAAGCAATTGGTAGTTGGTGCTATATCCGCATATATGAGATCCAAAAGATGCCGTATCACTGGTTTTGATATTCTATAACGATTTCTAAATTCATCGTCCTTCCATTTAAGAAAATTATTAGGAGTTTCCGAAAGAGACAAGGAATTCGCAGGTGTAAAACTAGTTTAAGTAATTACAAAAAGTCATTATCGTCTGTTCATTCTTCTAAGTAGTTTTCTTCCATTATTTATGTTTATAGAACAAAAAACAACTTGAACAACACTCCAGCTCAGCTCTTATTTAATAGTACATGTTACTTAAATGTCAATGATTTAGCTAAAATTTGAAAAATGTGAGGTTAGATTCAACTAAACCGGGTTTTAAATCTCCAACATTGACTTGCAATAGTACTTTATACAAACAAGTCTTGTTTGCAACTAACTTTGCCCTTGGGAGCAACTATATTAGCATAATTAGCCTGTATTTTATTAGCTAAATTTTGAACAATCTTGGTAAAAAAATGTACAAACTCATTTGCAATTTGTCAATTATTGTCCATTGTTTCATCCAACTCTGCTTTTATCGATTTCATTTCAGGTTGTATTTGATTTATTAATTATCGAGTTGATGGTATTCCATAAATCTTTAGAATTACTTTTTGCTTTGTCTAAGCTACTATAAGAATCAACGTTGCATTTTTTTATGAGTTTATCTAGAACTATTTTATAAAAAAATGTTTCTTAAAAAATGTTTTCTTAACCGCCTCTCAAGTTACCGAAGTAACTCCCTGGAAGATCTCAAGATAATGTTCATACTGTTCGTTTAACATGATATTGTCAGAGTTTTCTTTATTTTAGTAAATAGAGAATCACGTTTATTTATATTGAGTGAACTAGTCTATTTGTGATTCATCTTTTTAATTTAAAATTTTTATGAGTAATGTGTTTTATAGTAGCACTTATTTATGTGGTCTGCTAAATATTTACAAATTTATGTATTCCAGATTCAACGTCATCGGCTCTGAGTTTTTTTAGGTTATATATTTATATGGCTTTTTTTGTACTAAAGGTTGCTTGTAAATTTCCTAAGACTGGCTATAAAATTATAATGTGCTAACAACAATGATGGCATTAACATAGTCATGTTCAAAATATTTTCCGGACTAATTCTACGGTATATTTTTTTAGTAAATTATATAGAGGCTGCAAAATCATTCGTACATTTGGAATGAATTTAGAATAATAATTAACCATGTGCCAAAAAGGTTTTAATTCCGAAACTGTTTTAGCAGGTTGTGCATCTTTTATTGTTAAAATTCTTACATCTGTTGCATGAAACCCATGTCATATTAATGGTACTCTATTAGACCACAAACTATGTCTAACGGATTGCTCCAATTTACATAAAGTTCTATTAAGAAATAAGTAGATTCACACCTGGGAACAATACGTTTTAAACAGCCAAACATGTATTGTAAAATACAGCCAACGATCCCGCTACAGTTCTGGCATGACAGTTTAAACATTCCATGAAAATATATTACCACAATTACCGTGGTCTTGTTTTTGTGATGTCAAACTCAATGTCTTGACAGACCCTTGGACGAGAAACGTGTCTCCTTGTATTTTCCTTGGTTGCTCTTCTTCATTCTTTTTCTACATTTTGTTTAGGTTAGATAATTTTGATATTGTAGATTGTAGATTGTTTTACGGGGTCGTTTGGCTTCGAACAGCCTTACTTCACTTCGACCTAAAAGATCTTTTGTGATTTACCCTATATCTAGTGATTATCAAGGATTCCCAGACTTTTTACAAAGCCTGTGAGTTTCCTGGGAGCTAATTTCCCTATGTCTTCAGGCGTTAATTCCGCCTGTTCTAGGAAATTCCTAGAACAGGCAGAATTAACGCTAAAATTAGCCTAGTACGGACTAACACCTTGCATTCACAAAGTATGTGTTCCGTAGTTTCAATTGCACTATCGCAATATCTGCATTTATTATCTACCGCCTTGCCCATATTCTTGAGATGGTATCTCAAGGGGCAGTAGCCAGTTAGAAGGCCTACGATTAGCCTTAATTCGGACTTTTCCAGCTCGAGAAGCCTTGTGGCATTCTTTGTCGAATAAGTTATAAACTTTTTCGCTTGTCTTTGGCCTGGAGTATTCCTCCAGTAGGACTTCTTCTGGTACTTTTCCCATTCTTGGATCTCCTCCGCTATATGTCCCTTGGATAGGCCACAAAACGGTTCGGGTCCAATGAACGGTGCTTCAGCTCCTTTTTTTGCAAGGCTATCAGCAAGTTCATTTCCTTGTACTCCCTAATGCCCTGGCATCCACATCAAGGTAACCTTGTTGTTATTAGCCAGTTGTTCCAGGGATTGTCTACATTCCCAGGCAATTTTAGATTCAAAGGTATAGGACCTTAGAGCTTTTAGTGCTGCCTGGCTATCTGATAGTATATAGATCTTTGCCCTTCGGATGCCTTTATTTAGGCATACTTGGGCACACAGATCTATGGCATAAATTTCTACCTGAAAGATGGTTAGGGTGTTACCGAGGGCTTTGGATAGTCTACAATTCGGCCCTGCTACTTCCACTCCTACCCCTTCAGCTACCTTAGATCCATCTGTATACCAGATAAGTGACCCCTCCTGTATTTTGACATAGTGTGACTGGCTGCATGGTCTCTGATTCAAAGCCATTAAGAAAACATATCATAGTCTATATCCTTAAATTATACCCATATTTATCGATTTTATGGCCTAAATACTGAATCAAATTTTGGAAAAAAGGCGCATTTTTCCTTTTTTACTTTTAATTCCATCTTTTTAAAATCTAAAAAAAATTTCTGAAGACGCTCTAAATGTTCTTTATCAGTTGTCCCTGTTACTGATATATTATCAAGATATATCATAACCCCGGGAGTTACAAACAACTGCTCAACTATTTTTTGAAAAATAGACGCTGCGCTGCATTGGTAATGCGATATGGAAGTCGCGTGTACGGAAAAAGTTCCATATGCGTGGAAATCGTTACTAATTTTTGACTTTCTTCTGTCGATAGAACCTGTTGGCATGCCTCAGATAGATCTATTTCTTAATATTTATCCCACTTTGCAATGGCGAAAATACGTATTCGTCCTAAATAAAGGATACTGCTGTTTGTCGCCATCAAGGATTTTATTTAAGACAAAGTTATAGGTTTCCAGACTTTTATAATTTTCCTGCATAATATATTGCCGTTGAAAAGATGATATATTCGAAAATATTCGTGATTAAGAGGTCCCACGCACAACTAATATCAGTTAAGAAAGAAAATAAAGGGAAAAGAGAAGACGATAACCCGCTTAATGGATATCTTTTACAGGAGTAAATGGACTACTCAGGATATATCCGTCATAATATTTAAGGTACAAAAGAGCTTTATTAATACTTTACGCTTTCTATGCGTTCATCCCATAGAAAATAAAATAAATAGCATCCAGCTGATCATCTTATTTTTTTACATTTGTTAAATATAATACTCAAAGGTACTCTAGGTGATAATTGACTAGCTTTTCGAAGTTACAAAACTGAAAATAGTAAAGTAAACGCATTAGTAACTGACATCGCATTAGTAGTTGACATATTACATTTTAAACAGACAAAATAATATTTTCACAAGACTTTTCAATATTCTGTAAACGCCAAAGCCATCTAGTGCCACCTGTACATCTACTACCGACTCACGGGAACAGCCTGACTGATATCCACATTTTTGCGCCAATTTTATGTCGGACGGTCGTGTTCTTAGTTTATTAAGGACATTTTCTAAAGAAAAGTGATAAGGAGGTAAGTTTAAAAATATTGTTTTTGTTGATAAAATTCTGCATGGTTGCTATTGTAGGTTTGCCGTTTTGTAGTATATGCATGTAAGTAATTGTATATTCTTGCAATAATCTGATTCTAAACTTCAAATGAAGGCTAAGCTTGGTGTGAAACACTAACACAAAAATACTTTTTTGTTAGTAGTTGACATGGGTGTCAGCTATTACTGTTAAGCATAGAGATATTATTTGATCAGTTTTTCTATAGTATTTGTTACATCAACTTCCCTTTTATAATAATGCTGCCGTAGGTTAACCCAATTTAGTAATTGACGCCATGTCAATTGCTAAAATTTTAGGATGTCATCTACTGAAACCGGAATTTTCAGCTTCAATATGCTTCCTTTAAAGGGGCAAATGTGAAGATGACATGGAAAAGGCCATCGAGGAAGCCCTGTGAGGAAAAGCGGTTTCCACCACTGCAAAGAAATATGGTAAACTCAGAGTGACATTATTATACAAATCGAGAGGTACAGGTCCATGAAAAAGCAAAGAATGGGTCCACAACCGTATCTAAAATCAGAACAAAAAAAAAATACTTGTAAAATGGATTATGGATGTTGTGAGAACAGGATTTCCCGTGCAACAGTACCAACTTATGAACAGTGTTCAGGTATGTACTCGACTTTCTGGTTACTTTAAGGTATAAAGTCAGTATATTTTTTATACATTTATAGGAAGGTGTTAGGACCATTGATGCTTACAAAATCAATTTAAAGGTAACAAACTTGGAAGAGCATGGTTCGCCGGTTACTTAAAAAGAAACCCTGAAATAAGTACTAGGGTTACCTTACTTCAACGAGATTGGCAGTAAATAAAGAAACCATTGAACAACGGTTCCATGAGATATTCAGTTATCTTAGAGAAAATAAGTATGAGACAGTTTTAAAGGTTCCAAGCAGACGAAACGGCGTTCTTCCTAACCCAAAAGGGAATAAAGTATTGGCATGAAAGAGTGATAAAAGTGTTTATCAACAACTTACTCCAGATGAGAAATAATGCCTTACAGTCCTCTACAGGGAATGCTGCGGGCAAGTAACACCACCAATGGTGGTATATAAATATGAAAGGATTCCTAGAGAGCTAGCACTTTCCGTTCCTGTAGAGAGGGGAATCGGTAAATCGGAAAATGGATGGATGACGGGAGAGACATTTTATGAACTCCTCACGAGTATTTTTGAAAAATGGCTGACTGAAATGGAAACTCCTCACCCAGTAATTCTTTTTGTTGATGAACACTCATCTCATTTAAGATTACACATTTTGGTGACTCTTGATCCGAATATGATTCATTTGATTCAGCCTATGGATGTAGCTGTTTTCCGCTCTTTGAAAGGGTGAAATGGGTCTGAACTCATTTCACCCTTTTTCTGAAAAATGTGCAATTACTTTTCCCAATTAGAAGATCGACATCGTAAAAAAAGCAGCAACTTCAGGTACTGAAGAATGGAATATACTTTATGGAAAAATACATAGAAGAAGATAAAATATCTTTGATGAAAACGAGTGAGAATTGGAGTGGTGACAACCAGAAATTGCCCCTCTTCAATTTTTACAAGAAATTAAACTTCGGCAGTCGTGAAAAAAAAATTAAGAAATTGAACTCGAGAAAATCTACAATAAACCAAGTTACAGAAGAAGTGAATAACGACATACCTGATGTAGACATCACCAATAATGTCAATCAAGGAATCTCTACGAAGACCCTTGAAAATTCAACGCAAAAAGTAATACGTGTAGAAGCAACTGTGGAACGAACTTGTGAACATCACGCAAACAATGAAGGTACCCAGATACCAGACAGCAGCTTCAATAAAGAAGAGATCTCTGGCATATTATCACAATCAGATGTAAATATACCAGAAATTTTAAAGTCATATGCAACACCAACTAAACAAAATGATAAAGCTGAACAATCGCCAATGACTACTCAAGAATCAGACCTTGCTTCGTCATCGACACAACTCTCTGGTCCTCCCATGGCAACAACACAAGCACCCACTCAGACAAAATTATGTCATCCCCCTTCAAACGTGTGTTCTTTTGGTTTGGACCCAAAAAATTAAACGTAAAAAAAGAAAGGTTGGAAAAGTACCTGTTGTTGCAAGTTCAAAAGATTGGCTAAGTTATCACGAAAGTAAAGAGAATGAAAAGATGAAGCTGCGGGAAGGAAAAAGAACAGAATTAAGGAAAGACAAAAGAAAAATAATAGAATGATATTTAAAAAAAAGAGGAACTAGGCCAACAGCGAAGACAAAAAGATATCGGAAAGAAACAAGAACCTACCAAGAAGAAACAATATTCATCAAGCAGTGATGAAGATAAATCATGGGTCGAAACTGATAGTAGTATCGATGATGTATCTACTGAAGTATCTAACACTGACAGTGATATGAAAAATGTTGACCACAGTATACGTATTGGTTAAATTTCCCAGAAAAAAGGGAGCATAAATACGCGTGCATTATCTAGAGAGTTTTTGAAAATAGTGAAGCTGATGGTGTTGGTATGATCTGTTGTGACGACAGTAAAACTATATTCAAACCGAATGATAGAGACATAAGTTTCATAAAATATAATCAAATATTAAAGAAGCTGCCAAACCCAAAAATAATTATTTCGGGAGAGAGCCTAAAGTATCAATTTCCAAATCCTATTGACATTGATGACTAATAAATTATGTAGGTTTATCCCATGGCATAATAATCAAGATACTATATTAAAATGGCATGCCATCTTTCTTATTAGTAGAATGCAGATTCTCACGGCCGTTGTCTAATGAAGTAGTTTCTTCCGGATCTTGCCGTGGTCATTGAACTTGACTTGATGTTTCGCCGATCATCCTGTCAGCTTCTTCAGAAGGATTCTAAAGACTGAATTTATTGTGTTACACTTCTCGTTATATACCTAGGCGCCGCTTCGCTTCGCTTGTCATTGGTCGTGCTTGGTTCGCTTCGCTGCTCATTCGTCGCGTTTAGTTGACAATGACATACGGTGCTTGAACTACAGAATATCCAACAAGCTCTAGAGAAGAACAGATATAGTCAAAGCAATATAGAGCGAATAGTAAGTAACCAGAGGAGAACTACAGAAGAAGAACAGCAACAACCAACAACGTATGCATGCCTACCCTATGTAGCGGGAGTCACAGATAGGCTGAAGAAGATTTTATTCAAAAAGAAAGTAGGTGTACGGTTTCGAACAGTGAAGAAAATACAGCAGATGCTTCCCTCAATCAAAGATCCTGTTCCCAAATTGTTATCAAAAGGTTGAAGTATACATGTGGTAAGAGCTGCATCGGACAGGTCGGCGATAGCAGAACATCCATAATAACGAGAAACATAAAATCAACTACGAGGATGTCAATATATTAGACAGGAATACGCGCTATTATCCGCGAATCATTAGGGAATCACTGGGAATTATAGCGAAGCGGAGCCTAGTTATATAACGAGGAGCGTAACACAACAAATTCAGTCTTTAGAATACTTCTGAAGAAGCTGACAGGATGATCAGCGAAACGTCAAGTCAAGTTCGATGACCACGGCAAGACCTGGAAGAAACTACTTCATCTTTCTTATTATATCATAGAGCTATCCCATGTTCAGGTTTATTATTATGACTAGTCTATGTAAATACTGACAAATTTTCGTTCTTCTTTTAAATTTTTTAAATAAAAAAAAATTATATCTGACTTTTTCGAAATACTTTACTTTATCACATGCCAAAAGAATTGAACCATAGAGTTATACCATATTTAAAATAGGAACATTGTAGATATGGCAGCAAAGAAACCATTCCCTTCTCATTTTAATATCATCTACTAGTGCATTTAGCATTTAGCTTAAAGTAATAGAACTATTGGACAGTCATTGGATTGAATTACATTATTTTATTGCGTCTGCGAGTAAAGCTGACGAGGGTCCATCTACTGTCGGGTTTCCCAAGAGGAATCCGTTTACAGATAAGTGCCAAGAAAACACTGCATCCTTTATAATATAACATTAGGTGTATTTATCTTATGTATTTCCTCGGTGAACTTATAACCATCCTTATTAATTTAAATCTTTACTCTTCTATTGATTTTATTGTTATTTCTAAAATTTAACTCACCTGGCAAGGTGCTTGGAACAAGTAGGCGTCACCGAATGCCGTACTCAAACAGAAGATATAGTCCCGTTTGGGATGTTCTGGAATGGGTTGCATTATCGCACCATCTACGATAATAAGGTGTTTGGGGGCGGCCTCGACTGATCGCCCTTCCCGAGAGTCGCATGGATAAAATAGCAACGTCGTTCCCTTCAGGCATACCCAGTAGCCCTTCCAGCCTCGCTTCCGAGCTAACTCTATCTGATGCTTTTTCCTGAGCAGCCATTTCTTTACGCTTAGGAACCTGCAAGAAATAAAACTTATTTAGTGTTTTTGAAAAATTAATGGACATGTTTATCATGACTGTTTGATTTAATTTAACATGCTGAATAGAAGTTTTTAATTGCCTTCACAAGAATCTATTTAAAAAACAAATGTGCACTCAAATGTGGAAGAATTTCGAATGAACAAAAATTAGGTGATACACGGTGGCCACGTTTTATATTGAACAGTATTGCTATCCCGCCAGATTAAATCCTTTAGATTATTTTGTATGACGTTTTACAAAAAACAAATATACTACAACGAGGTCCCAGATGTCGATGAATTACGCAATAGAATTGTTCAAACTCTCAACCAAATTACATCATAGCACAGACTACCAGACTGGCAACTCAATGTTAAATTTTTGTCCAGAAATCTATCGTTCTCTCTCTCCGATTTTTGGAAGCCAAATTCAGAGGGCGCCACAGTTGCAGACGCGGGAGATTTGACCATTTGTTTACTTTAACTAACATATTTGACAATCAAAATTTGTGATCAAAGTGCAATGCCGTTTCATACTTAATCTTTGATCACAAATTTCGATGTCAAATACGCCATATTATATATATACTATAGGAAATTAAAAGTCAAATTTGTAATACATCATAGAACTTTATTTTGTCAGATATAAATAAACATGTAATAAAAAGTATGACAAAGGAAAAATACATAGTAAAAGAAAGCATAAGAATTAAAAATACACACATCCTTAACCTGAATAGATACTTTAAAAATTACATCATAAAACTTGTATTTTTATGTGGTCGAGTGGAAGAGCAGCTTTGCTGAACTCCGCCACAAATAAAGACAGTTTATTATTATTATTAATATTTAAGGCACTTTTATTATATTCAATTAAATTATCAATATCAAGAGAACCATATTTATATTTTACAATAACTCTCTTGCTGATTTCTTTTCGTGTGCATTTATTAAGTGTAATGTTCTCGAAATTCGAATTTTCAGTGATGACGAGGTTAGTACCTCAATAAAAAAAACTCAAGGCAAACATGACTACAGTAGCCGGATTCTAAGTTCCTATCGTATCGAATCGATACGATAGCAACGAATTTCAAACACGTGTCGGTTGAAATTCTAAGTTTTTATAAAATAAACTGTTCGTAAGACTGAAACAATAACTTTTTTGGTATCGAGCATATTCTGTCGATTAAGAGTTAAAATTGTTATAAGATAGTATACTTAGAACCACTAGTATCGTATCGACTTGATACGATAGCAACTTAGAATCCCGCCGCTGGACCTGATGAAATATATGGTTTTGCACAGCGTAGTTGAGATATTAAAAAGTCAACAGTACTTGACTTTAGGTCCTTAAAAATATTTCTGACAACATCAGAATTACTCAGGTCACACATTTCTTTTATTTTATTTGCTCGCTCTTTACACAACATTTTTAATTTTCGTATGTGATCTGCCTTTTTTGAAATTACCTTAAACATAACTTTCTTCCTTGGGGTTGTATCTTCTTGACACAATTTTTTAAAAATTGAACTTTGGCCTCTGAATCCCCCAGATTTGGTATACGATGGTAGAGGTGTTGATGAACGATCAACTGGAGTACTTGGCACACTACTAGATGTTTCTGGATGTGGGTTTTCTAATTTCTCATTATGTGCAGAAGAAACACGAAGACCGCGTGATGTCGATGGTAGACATATATCTTCTTTGGGTTCCTCGACGTGTATGGGTACAGGTGTACAATCCCTTTGTGTTTCTACTGTGTCTCCACATGGATACCAGGTAGGAACTGCATTTCTATTGAGGATGTAATCGGTATCATTTGAGTATGACTCTAGTGTGAAGTGCTATTACAAATTCTAAGATGGAGTATAGTATTTTCTGACACTTTCATTTCCAATAAGTCCTGCCACAGGGGGCGAGCGTAGGTGCGTCTTTACTATGTACGTACTTCGGTATGCGATGTAAAGCAACGACAGGCGCAGTTAGTACTTGGATGGGTGACCATTCCAACGGAAACCGCGTTCTCGCCTCACACATCTTCCAGCGGCTTGTATATCAGTGTATGCGCGGAAGCTATACAACTTTAGGCGAGGGTTGTATAGGAGATATACCATCCTTCGGAGGGGATGTAAAGCCGTCGGTCCCTTGTCTATTAAATGTTAGGCAAGTAAAAGATCCCTACTCTTCTTAAGGGAAGAGGTTCGGCAAAATTCCTGGTTAGGGTTAGCTCGTCTACAGGCGTCGGTGTTAGGCCTCAGTAGCGGAAATAGGCCGACGTTAAATAAATGTATAAAAAAAAAGTCCTGCCACATTTTCGATCTGAAAACGATAATATTTATTTATTTATTTGAAGTAGATACTGTGGTAAGCCAGAACAATAATTTAAAGTAGTCTTACGATATTTAGAAATATACATTGCACTGTGCAAAAACCAAAAACTGAAAACAAAGACTGGAGCAAATGCACACTTACTTATGAAGGTTCCTGGGAAAATAGTGCAATTCTTTCACATCAACTTCTTAAGTTCCACAAACAATCCAGAAGGCGGAAGACATTTTAAGAAATAATCTGTAAAATGCAATATTATATATTACTGTAATCCAATGTATATTTGCACAATAACACTCACCTAACTCCTCTTTGGAAATCGAAATTTTTAAAGGGCACTAAAACTACGTATTCTATGTTAAAAAATCAAGTTTCTAGAAAAATACTATCACCAGCACAACACAATCACAGTACACAATAAATAACAATGGATGACGTTTGACGTGACAAACGACATTTGCGTTAAGAGCGACATCTGAATTTGGCTTCTGTTACCTCGACCTTGACCGGATAAATTTCTCAGGGAAGTTGCCAGTTTGGTAGTCTGTGATCATAGTTACTAAACAGACATCTAAGAGAACGTCACGACTTTGCATTCAGAAGAATGGTGGACATTTCGAGCAATTTTTGTAAATTTACTTGTTTTCTTACCAAATTATTGGTTTTTATAAACGTATTTATTGTTCACAGAAATACAATTGACGAGTTGAAATAGACTTTATTTGGTGCTCACTCTGAATAATAATATTAAGTTACAAGCAGGTACGGACTAGCATCTTATTTAATGTAATGCAAGTAAGTTTTAATTCCTCAAAAATATAACTTACATGTATAAGGAAAAAATACATCGTATTCACCCGACCCCAGTGGAATCTCCACAAAATTCAATACCATACCTATCATAAAATGCTCTGGAGATATGCATAATATGCTATTGTCGATGATTTAAACTCGATATTTTTCCTGATAACAAACAAAGCATAAACAGCGCTCGAAAGCTGTTTATTGAGCTCCACTAGATGACTCCTCCATTTAAGATTCTCATCGTTATACACCCCCAAAAATCTAACATTTTCTGCTGCAGTAATGGTTCCTTATTGTAGGTTAATGTCTTGTTAGGTCTAATTGTGGCTTGAATAAAATGTGATGTTGTGACTTTCAGTTAGATTTAGTATTAATCTATTCGCAGCGGACCATTCATTTATGTTATTTAATATTTATGTACATTGAGGCATCGCTTTTTAAAAAAATATACTGGTATCAGCTGCAAACAGGGAACACTGTTCCATTTTAAAGTTATCAACAAGATCATTTACGTAAATTAAAAGAAGTACTGGGCCAAGGATTGAACCTCGCAGAACACTATATTTGAATTTTTTCAAACAGATTTGTTTATAATATTATTAAAATAATTTCGTTTGGATTCAGTTATAGAGAACGATCAATCGAACAGTTTTTTATGATAGAAAATTTGGTATGCTTCATTTGCATTTTCTTCTGTATATATAAATTTGACCAATCAATATTTTTCAATAAACTTGAATATTTTGTTTGTTTTTATTATTAAAGTTCCCCTTTTATACATTTTTGTTAGTTTATCACTATCATGTATCTGGTAGTTCATGAAATTTTATTATTCAGGTATCCGAAGTCATTCGAAAAATTATACCCAACTTCACTGGGACTAACATTAGTAGTAGTACTCAGAAACAACCTTGTTTCTAATTACTACTACTACTACGTTAATTGAGACGGGCACGCCTGATTGTAATTCCTATTCGTTATTATTTATTTATTTTAAATAATTTTTCCATTCGCCCAAATAGCTCTAGGCCTTAAAATGTTTATAGAAATATAAACACGATCCTTATGTGAAAAGCAAACCCATTACTTGATAATAAAAATAAAAATTTATTTCAACTGTCGATGCCATATTAATAGCAGGCAGATTCTACATACGAACTGGGTATTCTATGGGAGTATGGAAATAAACTCATATAATTATTTGGAATCGAAGAATTTATTTATGTAAAATTTTGTTTACTTCCTATATCTCTAACCAACCTTATAGTTCCAGTGCAATTCAGTGCTATTTTATTACCTAAATGGCTATATAGTTGCCAGTAGCAAGCGGGCGGACCTCATTTGTTGGATACATAGGCCCATATTACTTCCGTAGCGATCACAGCATTAGTCCAGAGGAGAAAATGGATACTAGAAGAATTTTTATCATTCGCGCAGCAACCGGAATGAAGGTGGAACAGCAATTTCAGATAGTGAAATTATTTACTAATTTCAGCGCTATTTTGAATAGAGTAAAAGAATAATACTACTGTTGAACCTCGGAACTGTCATTAAAGGGCTATTTTAACGTTTTAATAGCCCCATCTATCTGTGAAACTTGTTTCATGGCTCAAATGCAATTTGTATATTCCAGTCAATAATTTTTAAGTAGAAATTTAATTTCCCGTGAAACATTTATTGCAATAAATAAAACGCTTGAATATGAATATAGAAATCTTATGTATACAGGGTGTTTCATGAAGAACTGTACATATTTCCAGGGGCGGTAGAGGACCACTTGGGTATTCAGGAACGGCCATTGAAATTTTCCTGTCGCTCTTAATTTCTGAGATACAGGATGATAAATTGATTTTGGTCTAAATTTATTTTGACCAGAACGTCCTTACCATTAATCGGATTTTGTTCAAATTCTATACACTTTATACATTTATCACAGTAGATAGATTGCTGTTATAATTTTTTTTTAATTCCGTAGCCGGACTTTTTAAATTTGTTTTTTCCGATTCCTGTAGAAAAGATCACCCTGTACATATTTTTTTAACATCCAGTTGCCAATTATAAAAACCCATACACCACTAAACAAAACCATGTAATTAGATTTTTTTGTCGCACTTTTATTGACTTTTTTACAAGCGATTTCATTTGGCAAAGAGGGGAAGTACTTCCACAAACAAGGGAAAGGGAAAAGAGCAGGTTTATGGTACGTTAACGCGCCAGGCTTGTAGCTTGTAATTCAGCGCTCGCCAGGGCACATAGCCCGGAGAGTAGCTGTTGGTTGCAGTCTGGTTACATTCTTTATAATAAAATAAGGATTTCATAGATGAGTTTGCGACCAAAAATATTATGTTTTAATATTCCGCCCTCTAAAAGCACATTTGAACTGCTCTTTGACCTGTAAACACTGCTCTGCCCTCTCATATCAGAACGCTCCTGAGATTGAGTTGGATGAAGATGAAGACGACGACGAAGAGTACTTTGTGTTTGAGGAAGTTGGTGGTGCTGCTGCAATGAATCAGGAATATAGGATGCAGTATTGCAGTACGAGGACATTAGTCAGCCCCAATGCAAACGGATTCGACTACTTTAACTACTATACACAAATAATTCGTTTTTTTCAACTCATTTTTACTTTATTTCAGTTTTTTCTTACACCTTGTATTGTTCGTGCACTTTGTATTTGTTTATTTTTTTACACTTTGTTGTGTTACTACTATTGGGTAAATCTTTATTTTTGGTTAATGAACTTTGGGTCTTTCAAAAAAAATTTTCAAAAAGGAATGAAAGAAAATAATAAATATATTTATGCGTAGGACATTTCGGATTTTGAGTGTATTTTGCTGAATATTGATCTAAATTGGAAAACCAGGTAATCTGTGAACTTGAAATTACATGCTCTACAACTTTTATTCTATAGATTTTTTCATATGGATTAACCGTCTCAGAGCTGAAGACGTTTAAAAAGTTACCCAGTATGAATTTTTTACAATTTTGATAATGGATGACTTTTCGATTGGATGCATTGTTTCTAAGTTATAGGCCCCAAACTGAAAAAATTGCCAAAAATTCGTGGTTTCAGCCACGCAAAAATTAGCCAAGTGTTTTGGAGGTCTAAAACTTGTATTATACATACTCTATACAATATATACAAGATGATAAAAAAAATCTACTACCTCATTTAAAGTAACTATCGCCCCCTTTCGATGACGCCGTTCCTGGACTAAAACTCATATTCATTCATGGCCAATGGTAACAGAAAACTTCCTTACTTATAACATATGTAACTTTGCTGAAATGTAAAGATAGTTTTGAGTTAAGCAACCCCCAGCAAAAATCGATTCATTAATCGCTCTCTCTCTCCCTAAGCCTGTCTACACAATATTGCACTATTATCTTCGTTATACACCGTTTTCCCCTAGGACATTTGCAACATCATGCCACAAGATGTTACATGACACTACATCTATAGTTATCAAATGATAATGGGGTAAATTATTAGGAGCAACAAATTACGAGCAAACAATCAACATACCTACTTGTCATGCCACTTAATAGTGTTGATTTGCCAAAAATTGAATGTTACATGAGCATTATATGAAACTACCTATATTTATGCGAATTCCAACGTTACAGAATTTTACATTAAATCATTGGTATTAACTATTTAAAGCATAAATTAAAAAAAAATCGACTAGTAGGTTTTTTACAGTGATTAATATATTATTACCTAGCCATTTAAAATGTAATTCTCTTAAAGAATCGACCATTAGAATTTTATTATAATGGAAAAATATAGTAAAAATGTGATATTATCCATATTATGTAGAGTTGGATTTTGTAAACACAAAATAAATTTAAAAAGCCAACGATTTGGTGATGTTTAACAACTAAATATAAACGAAGTTAATGAGAAAAATACTAGAAACTCAATATGGAAAAATTTTAAAAAAGTATTGGGAAAGACTTTCAGGCCAATTTTCCTTCCTAAACAATTTTCATTTGAAACATTTTCAGGTTCGACGCCAAATTATATTTTAGCCCTGCTTAGAGCCGTCCCTGGTACGCCGATTGCACCAACATTCAATCGCGTTCTTCATTGGGCCTCCCAGATCTCAAGTCTAAAATTTTAAATTTCTACGTTGATCCGTCTTTGAGAAAAACGCATCACACACACAGACGGACAGACAGACATACAAACGGATGTACGGTCAGACACAGACGCCCATTTTCATCATTATATAAATAGTGAGTTTTTTCGAGACGACAATACTTTATCTATATAATTCATTGAACGGACGAACTAGCAAATGTTTGCGCTTGGGACTAGACTATTGTCTACATTTCCCTTCCCCATTTTAGAGAGTGCTGAATCAATTTCCGGAGTCAAACTAATTTTTTCACCTCGGCAAAACCAACCCAAAGACCCCTTTTCCGTGAACTCATTTACTTTCCCCAGTTCTTCGACTAATTGTTGTTCCATCGAATAGAAAGGAAGGTCCTTCGAGGGATTTGACCTCAGCCACCCCTACCCCAGATTTTCACCCCTGTAGGGGGTTGGAAAATTGATTTTCATTGTGAGAAAAAATTGATATTTTACAGGAAATGCTTTTTTTTGAATAAGATGGTAGGTGACCAGGGTTGTGTAATCACCCCCGGGGGTTGTTTTCACCCTTCAAGGGGGTGGAAATGTTTTATTGGGGGATTAATATTTTGTAGCAGGCGTCTCTTTGAGGTAGGTGGTTGATGACCAGGATTGTGTAACCAACCACGGGGGTTGGTTTCACCCTTTGAGGAGGTGGACATTTTTTTCCATCTATAATTGAATCAATCCCGAGCTTCCCAATGTGATCCATGTAAATTAGCTTTAAAATTAGTAAGTAGAGTATATCTAAAGAAAAATCCACCCATCGACGATTTTAACTCCATCCGCTGGCAATATTTACAGGCACGAAAGGAAAATTTGAATGTCAACATGCTACCTGCAACTGAAGAGACGATTCGAGAACACGCATTAAGAGTACATTTGCAACGCCAAGCATGGCTAGGAAATGAACTTAATCCTACTCGATCGGGATGGTTATTACGAAACGGGCGTTTGGAACCGAAATTTTTAGAAAAGACCCAGGAAATGACATTGGTACCGGACTTTTTTTTAAGGATTACAACTGCGCTTGCAAAAAAAATTCATTTTCACACCACCATGAGGTAGAGTAAGTGGCGCGTTTTTTATCGTGGTATCCCCTAATCTACATGCAATGCATTATTCCAAAAATTAGCGAATTCTCCTTCGCTTCACTATTCTAGATGGACCAGGTGTTGCAAGTTCATCGTCTTCAGTACCGATCGAAACGTCATATATAGAAATTTCTTCCACATCATCCGCGATGAGATTATCAGTTTCATTGCAATCTTCTTCGTTCTCGATTTCATCATACGTTTGCTCGACAGCAGTCTCCGTTTCTTCCTCTTCATCACTATCTTGTGATGGAACTGTCAAATCCTATTACTCTTGGTTTATGTTTGTACATTTTTGTTTCATTTGTTCTTGTATGTTACATAAATGTACATCTCTAGTACATCATAAAATCAAAATTTTATTTAGACCAGAAATTATAGAGTACAAAAGATTCAGCAGCAACAACGTCTGCTCGCCATTGGAAATCTTGCAACGGGATCCGTCATTATAGACTTGGGTACCCGCACCAGTAGCACAAAATTAAATAAGTGATATACCATCAAATTGTATTGTTAGCTGTTTTCAGCTACTTAGTAGTGTACAATTATTGTATTACTCATTTTAAATTTTATTTGTAAATAGGAGAATGAGTGTGTTGATTGTATCTTGAATGCATCACTAAATGTATTTAAGATACAATCAACAAGATTATAAATTGAACCAGCACTGCTCCGCTGGACCCTGTTACCACGAACGTGACAAACAATATACGTTGGTTACAGGGTCAAATGCGAGGTAGATATCTGGTTAGATATTTGTTCTGTAATAATATGAATAAAGGTGATTGATTACGAATCAGAAGTGAAAAATTGGAAAATTCAAAATGGCGCACCTAAAATGGCGGACTTTAAAAATTAATTCCTGATTTACGCCGTTTC
Source organism: Leptura quadrifasciata (assembly GCA_963675555.1). NCBI lineage: Eukaryota > Metazoa > Arthropoda > Insecta > Coleoptera > Cerambycidae > Leptura > Leptura quadrifasciata. The sequence continues at coordinate 9,056,816 of OY776676.1, forward strand.
TGTTAATTTTACAGAAAAAATTATACAGTAAAAAAGTATTTAGAATGGCCATTTTTCATAAGAATACACCAGTTTGGTTACCACATTATTTAACAATTTCACTTCTTGCCCGCGGAAAATTGCAATAAAAACAATTTTCTTAAATTTTTTTATTATAGTTTGATAATATTGGACTAATGAAGTTGAAATAATAAAAAAACTAACCCTAATCGTTTTAAAATTGTACTGGAGGTGAATATAGACCCCCCCCCCCCGGGATGAGTGCACTAATTTCCAAAGGTATACATTTCATATGTTGCCGAATCTTAACATAATGCAAAAGGCTTCAAATCTTTACATCGAAGTAGTAATGATTTAAGACGTACATGCATTCATTTGATCTACTATTAATAGTATCCATTATGCTAAGGGCAGGAGAATTGACCTATTACATTGCTTGTGATACAAGAAAGAAAATGTTTTAATATTTAATTTTATTTAGTAATCCATATTTTCTCAATAAAATTCCAAAGAAGCAGTCTCGCTTTTATTATAACTTTGAAACTGATTCAGCATATAAGCCCTCTGTTAATTTCTCTTTCACTAAACTTAATTAAACATTCAACGGTTTCTTTGAGCCGCTTGAAGTGCTAAATAAATATTAGCTTTGTAAAAAGTCGTCAGCTCAACCCAATTCCCTCTTTGTCTTTATAGCACTCATTATGGAAAAATTAGGGCTGATAATGGTCTATTGTAAAGTAAGTATCAAATTTAGGGTGTCCGCTAAGATATCTTAGCGTCCCTGGGCCCCAAAATGGATACATTAGTTAACGCCTAAAGTGGAAGTGTCATCCCTTAATTGGGGTGAATTTACTTAACCCTTCAATTAATTCAAACACCAAATTTAATTTAAGGCTACCCAATCAATTAGTATGACACCTCCAAACTAACGTTAACTTGTGCACCATTTGATTACAAGCGCTGCGAAAACTCAATAGTAGACAACTTTAATATACGGGTTAACGATGTTTGATAGAAAATGGGGGTTATAATATTACTTAGAAAGGTCAAAGGTGATCGGCAAATGCCTAATTTAATTCCGTTTTACCGAGGAAGATTTGAACGATTATGAGGTCTGACAATTTAATTAGACGAATAGGAAGGCTGGCAACGTTGAGTCGGTGAAACGTGCACATCAACAACAAAGCAATAAATTGACCCACATATCTATAGTAATTGCTTGGCAGATTGCACGTAATAAACACATAATTAGAAAAAAATAGCGATAAAGCACATGTATCTAGTCTAAATGTGTTAATTGAGAAAGATATAAAGTACATATGTTACGAATAATAATCCAGAGGCTTTGCTGGGAAACAATTTCAAGCAACTATCGATTGAAGTTAACATTAACAAACAAAAATATATATTTGGTGTATTATATAAACTCTTGAAGGTTGAAAACCAAAAATATATTATGTATCTCTCAATATCCATTTCCTTTGTACCTTGAGCATCAGTTAGAGAAAAATGAAATAATTGCCCGTCGATCGATAGGTTAGTTGTAATATAGTTAATATTAAGAAGTGAGTAAGTACGTCACAAACGCTACAAATACTCCCTCTCCTAAAAAAAATTTAACCAGTCAAGGAATCTATCTCAAACCTCACTTTTTTGGAACTTCCTCATTATCTAAAATTGAACTTTCATTTAACAAATATGCAGGTTTTATCATGTCTAAACTGATAGTAACACAGGGGGATCGTAGAGAACTCTCGAGGTGAGTGCCGGTTCGGTTTTTGTGGTGAAAGTTCTAAGAACAAATTTTCCCTCGACATTTCATTCATTGTTAAGTTAATTTTGCTGTTGGCTACACTTATGGCCTCATTTGTCAATTTTGGTTAATAAACCATATTTGTTTCACTTCCGTGTCTGCTTTGACAGCCCGATCACCCTCTCTCACTAGCCAAGTAGCCCCTAGTTACAACCCTCTGAAAGGGGCGGTGTTTGGTTATCGTAATCACCTTTTATGAACGAGATAAAGGTCATTTGGTGAAGTTAATGATGCTTGAACTCTTAGAAAAACATATTCACATTTTCGAATGTCAGGACTGACAACTGTTTTTTCGAGTGAGTGATGTTTTGTGTCTATTGGTTTAAGGTTATGAAAATATTCTTTTAATTTTGACATAAAAACAGAAATATCTGTGTCATCATGTGAATTAACTAAAAAATTTCATGAAATGCGTAAAGCTTGCCCAAAAACAATTTCTGCAGAGGAATATCTTCTTTAATAATGTTCTAAAACCAAGTAAAATTATTGGAAGTTCTTCTTTTCAATCACGTGAATTAGCTTTGGTTGTCAAAGATGCTTTCAACGTTCTGTGAAATTTTCAATCATACCATTGCTTTATGGGTGATACTTGGTTGTATGTGAGCAATGTTAGAACAGTTATCCGATCATGAAAGCAAGCCCTTAGCTTTCTTTTCACGAAAACTGACGAATTCTCAAAAAAAATATTCAACTTTTGATAAAGAAATGCTATCATTATATGAAGCTATTAAACATTATAGATGTATAATATATGATTTTCAGGAAACAACTACTCAGCGGGCAAATACCCCGACTTGCATTGAATTAAACCTTACAAATCATGCAGGATTGGCAGCCAATATCATTTGTCAATTTCCTGACCAGACATGGACCGGTTTCGAACTTATTAGTTCTCATCAGATAGGTATAACAGTAGGTTAAGTCCACCTAGGACTGAAAGCTCGCCGCTCTCAGGTACTTGTAGAATTGCAAGTCGCTATATGCCCATGGAGACATCTATGGTGTATATAGCAATTGACCATATGAGAGGATTCACTTACCTCTCACCACTATTATAGATATATGTTAGAAGGTAGCAAATCAATACTATCAAAGGCTAGCTTTGTATCTTAATTATATCCAACTCAAAATAAACGATTATTATTTCCTTGTTTTTCGAATCAATCTATAAATGTTACTCATTTAAATTTCACGCAAAATAGGTATGTGATATTTTTTCACGGCATAGAAACAATTTATTCAAGTACTATTTGTATGAAATATCTAGGCGTACGTGTTACCAGCATCTGTGACACAAATCCTTTTCGTAGTAATGCATTCTCGCAGAAAGTGGCTAATTCAGATGTTGAATCCCACTTGATATCCGACAACTGCTTTATTTAAACTAGTTGTGTGCACTAGAATATAAAGGATCTGATAGTTGGATATGTTACAACGCGTTTCCATAGACGAACGCGAAGAAAATTCAATGGGACATGCCGCGTCGTCTACAAGGTGGACTTATAAAAGTAAATTTATTTAATGTTACAAACAGTTCACAGGGCCATATTAAAAATAATAATAATTATTTACCATCTTAGATACAAACTGTATATATGGTAAGTCATGTGTAAAAAAAGAGAAATATATATATATATATATATATATATATATATATATATATATATATATACAGATGTTTGCGGATAACACGTAAAAGATAACAGTATGTACAAACGTCTAATGATTCAAATAATAATGTCTTGTTTTCACAAATATTAAAATAATAGTAATGGAAAGCCTTAGGGTTCTCTATTTAAAAATTCTTGAACACTGTAAAAACCACCTTCCAGTAAAATATCTTTGACTATGGTTTTATATTTTCTATAGTTTTGTATATTTCGAATATCACTGGAGACTATTAAAAAGTAGAATACAGTTATAATATAGCGAGTGTTTATAATGTGTCGTATGACGGGTGGGTCACCATCTCTTGTACTGTATGCATGACAATTGTTTCTCCGAATAAACAAATTAATATTTTTCTTAGTGTACATCGAACACTTTAACATAAATATACATGGTGTAGTTAATACTTTTTAAATTTTAAATATATTTTTAGAGCCATCGTTGTAATTCATATGAAATATAAGCCTAACTAGTCTTTTTTGGCTAATAAACACTATATCCTTATCTCTTGCAGTTCCCCAGGTAATAATATTGTATGAAATATGCGAATAAGCAAGAGCATAATATATGCTCAATAACCCCGCTTCATCCGGCGCACTTTGCATTTGCAATATAGCAAAATAGGCCTTATTTAGCATTAAACATACACGGTCAATATGGCTATCCCACAACAGCTTATTGTCAAGGTAAGTATTTTTTTTATACCTAGCAATTACGTGTTATGAGACAGTGCAATATTGTCATGCAACACCATACCGTGAGGCGTCTTTGTAAACAAAAGTTTGTTGTAACTGTTTTATTTTCATTCAGGATTAGTTTGTCTCTTTGCGCCCAAGTAGTGTCCTCCTGGAATGCTTGGTCAATCAGTAAATGGAGCTGCTCAATTGTATCTGCTGCTAGCGTTACTGTTATGTCATCAGCAAACATCATTTAGTGTCCAGTAGTCAAACAGTTTGGGCGATTATTTAAGTATAACATAAATAATAGTGGTCCTAAAACAGAGCCTTGAGGAACTCCATACGTTAAATTCTCTCTGATTGGATACTATTCAGTTAAACTTTTCCATGTAGCTAATAATCCATGACAGTAAGTTCCCTCTTATTCCCATACTGTACAGTTTTTGTTCAAGAAAAGAACTGTTTTCAGTATTGAAAGCTTTAGACAGATCAAACATTATTGAAACAACGTACTTGCCAGCGTCTAAGCAGGTGTATACAAAATTTAATAAATAATCGCCGTTATGAAAAGCAGTAAGAATGTTATATTTGCTGCTAAAAGATACAATGCTGCTGTAAACAATTCTTTCAAATAGCTTCGAAATTACATTTAATAGAGAGATTTGCCGATAGTTCTCCATTTCTTCTGGTGGCCCCTTTACTAAGATAGGTATAATCTTAGCTAATTTAAGGATGTCAGTGAAGCAACCCTGGTTTATTGACATATAGAATAAAAACTGTAATTAGTGTAGTATGTTATAATTTTTAATATCTTTGCAGTTATATCATCAAACCCAGTAGATGGTTTGGTTTTTAGGTTATTAATTACATCATTTATTTCCTCAAGAGTAATTGGCTCAAAAAATATTGAATGTTCCCTGTTTGAAGAAACATTGCATGGTAAGGGTAGGTTTGAACCAAAGTGGCTATTCAATTTATTTTGGATATCTATGGCGAAGTAGTTTGCAAACATATTAGCTATTTCAAGTGCATCTGGTATCTTCTTATTACTACTATCACATAAACTTATGTAATCACTTTTAACATTCTTCCGGCCCAGCATAGTATTGGTATCAAGTTGTGCTAAATGACATGCTTTTCAAATACGCCACAAAATATGTTCCAGGCGCACATGAAGACAACTAACTACAGAATGAGAATTTATTGTATTATTGTATTAGAAATAAGGTATAGCAAGAATGCGATGAAATGAAACATATCCTTTTATTTTGGTTACTTAAAACCCATGCAGAAGCATGCAAACGGAAAAAAATTGCAGGTACGTGTCTACTATGCTTGTTACATTTCCTTTAAGTTTATGTGCACAGTGTATATGTATAGCTTTGTTTTGCACACTACCATTATCGCATCTCCCCTAAAAGAGGCACTAAATTATGTACATTAGGTAAATCTGTGAATGCAGCAAATGTTCATGTACACTCGGGTGTATTTTAAGTTATTCGCCACGACGCATATCAAAATTAGATTAGCGAGCCACAGTGAACTATCTAATTTATACGCAGTATTCTAGTTAACACACAAATTCTTGTTGATTCTATGTTACTTCATGTGTTCAATGTGTCTCATCTGTAAATTTGTAATTTAATTAGGACAATCTATGTGCATTAATTGTCTTCAATTAAAGCAGTTATTACAACCATTTAAACGGTTAATTTACACAGCTAGTTTTACATTTAATGTGTGAGTCGGTTCGTAAAGTAAATTATGAGATATGTGGTTCAACAAAATCTAATTAAAGTGAAGTGGGGTAAGTGTGAAGTAAAATTTTAATAGTGGGCGTTCAAAAAGAGTTAGACTAAAATGGAATTGAATTAAACATTTCATATTCATTAATGTTATCTTCATTAGTATTGGCTATTGATCTTATGATGTTATTAGACCGAAATCCTTATTTTCGATTTTTTCCTCTGACTTTTTTTAAAATGATGTAGACACAGTTGCCTCGTCATATGAGGTATGTGTGTAACGTGCCGCCAGCGTAGATAGGATTAACTGTAGACGCTTTATGGGAAGAGAGTGTTAAATAGCGTAATTTTTACGATACCGGCAGAGTAGCTTTTACAGAATTAGAAAAAAATAAAAGGCAAATATTTTAGGAACTTGTTTACTCTATCGCATTTTTTAGAGTCTTGCATATGTTTTTGAGGTCACTGATTTCGATAAATCATATTTTTAGTACGTGGGGCCGGAAATAATAACAGGGCGAATATTAATATGCCAATTTTCTTATAATAATGATAGAATAACACATTTATTTCATACCAAAGCCGATAAATAATATCTGTGCATTGGGTATTAATCCGAGTGGCACATATTGAACTACTATACACTTTCAGATGTGTCAGAAATACATTTACATAGATCACAGCATTTCAGATTGTTTTTGAGACATTTACAACGATTTACAACTCTTCTCGCTCTTTTAACGGCTACACTTAACTAAGGTTTCGTACGTTTCTGAGGCTACAGGCTTTGTACGCCACACAGGTTCCCAAGTACTGCCACATTTTTTCCATCCAGAATCAGATTGATCTGAAAGGTGCAGTACCCGCTGAAGCGACTCTCTCCATATTTGGCTTTGAAGGAAAGTGCGCCTGGTATACTGTTCTAGAGCATCATCCCTTGTTAGTGGAATTGATTCCAGCTGACGATCGTTTTTGGTAAATATCACTCTCTGATATTCTTTCACAGTGTCACAAGACATGGTTCTTGAAAAATAAAATAGTTTGTCATTTGATGTGATTTATAATATGTAGTTTTTAAAATTGTTTCTTATTGGTACATTTCAATTACCTGCTGTACGTTAAAACGATAAATTTTTCCATAGTTTCCATCACTTTTTCAACATCTCCAGCCTGTAGGGCGGTGAATGAAGGATACAGTAGCATTAATAGCCGTGAGCTTTCCACGTAAAAAAGATACAGTATCGCATCAGGTAAGTGTATGAAATCGTATTAAGGACTGAGGTTTCTTCAGGGCCTGGGAACAAAATTAATACATCTTACCCACCGTGTTCTAAAATGAGTAAAATATAGACTGTATATGGTGACTTGCCAACCATCCTTGTAAGTTCCTGAGCAGCTAAAAATTTGGCAAGTGTTGTATACAAAAAACCACCAGCATGTCCTTATCACAATTTTTTTTCACAGCGTCTGCCAGATGAAAAAATAAGCGTGTATCCGCCTGCTCGTGGTTGTATGACGCCAGAGAGGAACAATCAGCATCGCGCGGATTTTTAATGGCATTCTCTTCAATAGTGACAAAAAATATTTTTCTAGGTGCGGGTACCAGGCAAGCCACAGAATAAGAAACAGTCGGGGGAGAACGACTCTTTTCTAGTGCGAAATAGTTGTTGGGTCAATAGCTTCTGTGCGTGGCATTTTCTTTGTCCGTTCAGGTCTACTGCTGCCGCTGTTGAACTCCAAGTAGCAGGTTGTATGCCAGTTTGCTCCTCTAGCTACAAAGGTTTCCTTAAGTCTGGTACCCTCATCCAGAGCCGGAATATTTACGCCCAGCGGCATTCGCCCAAGCCTCTCAGATCCATCTAAATTCCAATTTCGAACATCCAACATATTTGTCAGCTTGGCGACTCCTTTCTGGATACACGAGTTCCTTTTCTGGCATAGTGTGTACAGTTCCCGCTTAATCTCCTACTACTTATCACTCTCCTCCAAACTAACGTCACACAGTTTAAGTTTTTAAACGTTTTCAAAGACGGGCGGATCTCAGGCCCGCGGAAAGACGATTCGCGCGCGCGGAAGTTCGAATCGCGCTTATTAAATTACACGGTTGGGCAGCCACAGCGCAGTATTCATCGACCACGCGTACTCAAAACATGATTTTTCTAAATCGGTGACCCCGAATACATATGAAATGAGACTTCACTCAAAAAAGGGCCCTTGTGTCCTTAAACATTCAAAATGCCGCATATGTACAAAATTTCGGCTCTCTACGACACTTTTTAGTCCCAAAACAAGCGAAAATAGCTGTGCCCCAAATAACCGTCCCCTCCCCCCTCCCCATAACAATCCAGCTACCGACCTATTTGTTTATTAAACACATTGGTAAAGGTGATGGTGGTCATGCTGATAATCATTAATGAAGTTGCTGATAAAAAAAGATAATACCAACATTCAATTCGAGTTTAGCAAAGGTGTGCCCCTAAATATAATCGTAGAGGTTGAAATATAATGATTCTTCAATAATAAAGAAATATTTTAAACTTTTCTTACTGTCCCTCTGTAATCTTCAGTTGAATTTAAATTTCTATTGTTGCAACTCAAATAAATATACTCTTCTAATCAAATGAGATAACAAATTTTTTAAAAAAATACTGCTTTGGTAATGAATTTTACGTAAATATGCGTTTGATTCTGGAAATAAACACAGCCAGCTAAAAAATAATTGCTACGTCATGTCGAGACATGAAAGTAATAAAATCTATTGGTCTTTATATTTTCCTTCGTTCGTTAGTGCGGTCATTTGCTTAAGTAAAACAGAAAGGCGATAAATTTGCATAATGCTAGCAGACACAAGGACAAAGAAAATAAAACAATAAAAATGGGATTAATGCGGTATTTCTACTAGAAATGAATATTTAATATTCATGAGTTTTTCCGCTGGGCACTAAAATTTTAATTAATAATTAAATATTGTTTCTCAGAATTTATCTGTTTTTAGTATACTCTGTTAAAATTGCGACCAATGCAATACAATGTAAAATGTTTATTAAAAAATCGGCAGCTACTGGAAGCGGCTGGAACCTCCCCTCTCGGTGGATCTTTGAAGCCGAAAAGAACATTAAATTGTGTAACAAAACGGCACTAAACGTAATCCGATCTCATCCAAAACCTTTTCAGATCTTCTGGGGCACTAAAAAAACCCTCAACTTACTGAATTTACAATCATCTATGCGAGTTATTACCTACATTATCGCTCGTTGAATAATATACTATTGGGATATTAACAACTTTAACATCACTTTAACGACTAAGAAAGTCTAGTTATCCTAAATACTACAGATTTGTAAAGCAACAAACTGAAAATTGGTAAAGTGATAATCTATAATAAATTCACCAACGAAGGTACAGAAAGCATATGATATTGATATTGTTACATCTACCTTTAAAGTTTGTGACAATCCACTAAAAGTTACAAATGTGCCGAAATCTTATTAACATGACATGACACCAACGTTATCGGATGACAAACGATGACAATGACAATCATCAAAATTTGCTCAATGCAATCCGATCGCTCGCGGCTGTCTTTGTTAAATCAAACATTAGCATTTCAGTAATTTTACTAGATTTTAGAGGAATATTTGTAGTTTAATTCTTCGATTTGTCTGTATATATATTTAAAAACGGCACTAAACGTAATCCGCTCTACTTCTAGAGCAGCGAAGAAACCCTCACACGTGAATTGACACGTGATGTGACGAGTTTTACGATGTAACCGCTACGCGCATCGATCATGTCATGCGAAATGCGATCTATGCCATATTTGCTTTGTTTTTAATTTTTTTCACGGAAACCAAATCGAAAGGGTGGAAGTGTGATATATCGTTGAAATCAGAATTTTAACTGCTTTTCAATGGTTCCATTGCAAATTGAAAGTAAATATAAAATAAACAACTTGTTGCGTCAAAATGGCACTAAACGTAATCCGATCTCAACCAAAACCTTTTCAGATCTTCTGGGACACTAAAGAAACGCACACGCAAAGTTTCATTTAAATCCGTTCAGTAATTTCGGCGCTATCGTGCTAACACACATACACACACACATACACATATATATACACACACAGACATTTTTCAAAAACCACTTTTTTGGGTTCCTAGGACCTCAAAACGTAAAGATTTGATGTTATCTCAATTTTCGTTTTTGAACTAATTTTAGTAACCTCTCACAATTTTATTGTGGAGAGGTTAAAATATATATGTTATGCACCGATGTCACTCGTAGAAAATGTTTATTTATTTCACTACATCCGTCAATGGATGTACTTTAAGCTTGTAAGTGCATATTTGTCTGGTGCACAAAAGGAAAATTGCCTAATGAAAATTAAAGATATGGGCTTCCTACTAGTTTTTCATTCCATGATTGAGCAGTCATATTTCCCGTGCTATGTATTGCAAGAGATTCATTATACATTTAGTTTACATAGAATGTCACATCTAACGAGATGTAGCTTTAATGGTTCGTTACGCATAGGAAATAGCCACTATCTTTGGTTATTGATAATAATAATTGTGCAATACAACTCGAGCTCGAACTGAACTGAGATCAGTTCAAGCAACGATAAGCAGCAGTAGGCAGCTTTCAGTGAGAACCTGAAGATGACAGATGAGATTCTGCCCAAACGTCGTTTAGACAATCGTTACTCCTGGAGGAGTCGACCATCGACGCGGGAGAGCACCCGGAAGTACAAAAACACTCCATTTAACACCCGCGAAAACCTAAAAAACAACATATATATAAAACAAAAGGAAGGAAGCAAGAAACAAAACATTTTAAAATGAATCGTCATAATATTCACTAAGATTATAATAGGCTTTCTAAATTAATATGTCTTTCATCGCCTCTCTGAATGTCTTTAATTGAGTCATATTTCTGAGAGACAGGGATACGTGGTTATATATTTCTTTGCTTTCGTGTATTACTGATTGCTTCGTTAAAGTTGACTTGGGTATGGGTAGAGGCAGGGTTAAATTTAGCGCTTGTCTCGTGTTATGCTCTGGCAGAGGATCGGTATGTAGTGTGTTTGGAATTTTCTTATGTATTAAGCATATTGTTTCTAGAATAAAGATGTATGTAAGCGTTAATGTTTTGTGAGCGATAAAAAGAGGTTTACATTAATACCTTGGTTTTGCTCTACATAAGTATCTTAGTGCCCTTTTCTGTAATACAAACACAGTGTTTAGAAAACGTTGACTCTACATTTCCCAGAAAGGGATCCCGTAACTTACATGGAACTCAATCAGGGAAACCATTTTTGCAGCCCTGAAACTCCGTTTATTTGAAGTTATTCTCACTGCTTAACAACTAGGTGCCAACTTTTTACTTAAATTGGAGACATGTACATCAAATTTTAGCTTCTCATCAATATGTAACCCAAGAAATTTAGTATGGGGTTCATTTTCAACAGGTTGGCTATCCAAGAAAAATCAGCATAGGTAAGCTTGAAAGTAAGTATATTCATTTCGTTTATATTGAAACAGGCGAATTAAAATCACACTATTTTTTTTACTTTCCATATATCTGACTTTACAATATTTCGTAGACTGTTGACATTTTTACTATCCCACTGTATGGTAGTATCGTCTGCAAAAAGCGTAAAAGTGCCTTGAATATCAATAGTGGTTAAGTCGTTTGTATAACAAAAATAAAATGAGCCCTAGTACAGATCCTTGTGGCACACCACAGTTAATATCTGCCACATCCGGTATATCGCCGAGGGTTTCTACAACTACTTGCACTCGTTTACTTCACGATATATAAAACTACTTTTGCCGAACCTATATATCGAACAGTGATTTATTTCAGATACACACCTTTATATAATGAAAAAAATATATATTTTTAGATTTAGATTAAATTATTAAGAAGCAAATTAAAATAAATATACTTCCCATTTGCCCGCCTGCTACAATTAACCTTTTGATAATACTGTTTGTTATTAATAACCTATTATTTCACGCTCACCTTTTCCATTGTTGTGAATTTATGTGGAAATATGAAAGGGTCTCATCCATTTAATGAAGAGTAAACGATAATATATTATGGCCATTATGATTTTACTCTCGTCAGATATATTTGAAAATGAAATATACTTTACTTGACACCGAAAGTTATTCATAGAATATCAATATTTCGCAGATGTGTACCACAATGGAGGTGCTGCATTATGACAACACTATAGATACTGGTTACTCTATGAAAGTTAGTCCCGCATTCGCTTTGCCTTCATTGTATAAATGTTCTTGTTTACGTTTGCTGCAGAATCTTCAGGATAACACGGCTAAAAGTTTTGCTAGGTGGTTGTATTATGCACAAATGCGAGTTTAAGGCGTTCAAGCTTTAATGAGAGAGAGAGAGAGAGCAGATTAAAAGGAGTAAAATCAGTTATTATTTTCTCATCTATGGATAAAGTATTGTCGTCCTGAAAAAATCCAAAATTTAGGAAACGGTGCAAATGGGCGTTTTGAAGCCAAACAATACCGAATATATCTGAATCGGGATGTCTGTCTGGCTGTATATCCGTTAGTCTGTCTGTGTGTGAGACGCTTTCCTTCAAGACGGTTTAACGGAGCAAACTGAAATTTTAGATATAAGACCTGGGGGTCCAAGGAAGAACGCTACTGAATATCGATGCGATCGATACAACAGGGACGGCTCTAGGCGGGGCCGAAATATAATTTTGTGTCGAATGTAAAAATGTTTCAGTAGAAAATTGTTTAAGATGAAAACTTGGACTGAAATATTCTTTGAATATTCTGCCCCTTATTAACAATCATTTATTTTCAATTGTACTTGACTATTAATTAACTAATTTAAATAGGATTTACTATAAAGCAGTCCACAGAATAACAACACTGTTTTGTTAAAATTGACTTGAGGGTATTTTTAAATGGATTTATATTTAATACTTTTTTTTATTGTTTGGCAACTTATGGTACAAATTTAGATTTAAAAAGTTATTTTCGTTTTATTTAATCTAAAACGGGGTGTTCTTAATGAATTTACCGATTTTATATCACAGTTATGAAAATCAGAGTGAGAGGAGAAATTTTGGATATTTTCATATATTTCAATTAAGGAATAATATTTATTTTAAAATGGTAAAGTCAGCATACCAAACTTTATAATAAGAGGTTCACAATGCTCTCTGTTATCACTGACTCCAGCAAGTGCTCTGACAGCCCGCTTTTGAAGCAGAAATTTTTTTTGGAAGTATGATGCGTTACCCCACAAAATTACACCGTATGAGATTTTAGATTGAGAAAGGGCAAAATATGCTGACGGTAGAGTGTTTCCACCTACAATTTGCTTCAATTGATGTAATAAATAAATTGTAGTCGGTAGCGATTTCGTCAGAAAATCCACGTGGCCAAACCAATTCAACTTGTCATCCAATACGACTCCTAGCAATTTTACACTTTCACCCTTACTGATACTGTTGCTGGGTGATATAACAAGTTCCTGTGACTTATCACCGTTAAGTTTGAGTTTATTAGTGATGAACCATCTATTGGCGTCTTTTTTAATTTAATCTAGGCTACTTAGTAAATTAGAGTAATTAGTGTTGGAAGCAATTAGAGTTGAATCATTTGCAAAAAAGATACACTTAGACGGATGTAGAAAGTATTTTATATAATTTATAAATAATGTGAACAACAACGGCCCCAAAACAGATCGTTGTGGTACGCCATTTTTAACATTATTAAAAGTGGAATTAATATTATTTATACTAACACGTTGTTGTCTATTATTTAAATAAGAATCAAATAAAGCTAGAGATACACCTCTTATACCATAGTAAGATTAACAACAACAGTTCGTGAGGAATACAGTTGAATGCTTTGTAGAGGTCACATAAAGCTAGGTCAGTATGTTTTCCCTTCCATATTATATAAGTTTATTTACCATTTAGATTACCAATAACATAAGTAAAATATTAAGTATAAGATAAAAAGTACAAGATAAAATACAATAGAATAACAATACGAACAAGACATTGTAAATAAACAGGGAAAGCCTCGCAGAAGTATAGAGTACTTGATTTCGAGGTAAGCATTAATTTTACAATAATTTTATATGAAAAGATTGGCAAAAGAAAGTGGTGTATATTTAGTGTAGTAGGAGAAGGGGGTGAGTCAATATTTAGGTCAGCTTCGTAAAAGTACTAAGTACTTGACAGTGGAGTTGTGCTAAAATTAACTAACTTGTATTACATGGGTTTTCTTCTTTTAGATTCTAATATTATAATGCAAGATCAATAAGATATGACATGAATAAAATAATATAGAATACATAAATAAAACAAAAAATAAAATAAAAGATTCCTTTATAATGATTACTTTAAATTTTATCATTATTACTGTTTTCCCCGTAAGTATGTTTAGCTATTGATATGTATTTTTAAGATCAATTAATTGATGATTTACTAGTCTAGGGGTATTTTGAATCCATAATCTAACTTTTTTCTTATAGAGCATTAATGATGTTATATTTTTATTCCGAGCGGTAGGGTGTCATAGATTTTTAAGCCAATAAATGTGTGATTTCTCTGGCCAACTGTTTTACTAATTTTGAGTTTGTTTGTTAAGATATTTTTGCTTCGTGTATTATAAATATGATCTGTATATTGACATGGCCTCTATTTTTGTATAACTTTATTAATATTTTTTCACAAAAAAGATGTCTTACATCATTTTTTTTGTTTCTTCGTAAATTTGTCAGTGTTATATGTAATATTTTTCATGAAGATGATTTTGAGAACCCATTTTTGCAAAACGTTTAAGTTTTTTAAGAAATTATTACTCACACCTCCCCAACCAATTATACCATTTGTTAATTGTGATTGCACTAAGGAGTAATGCAATATATTAAGTTCCTTTAGATTTAGAATTGTTTAAGGTACTTAAAAATTGAAAGTAGTGTTCTTAGTTTTTTTATAATATAATTTATTTGTAGGTTCCACCTAAGTTGTTTATCCACAATTATTCCCACGTATTTAACAAAATCAGCGACCTCGACCATCATATTAATATCATTTATTTTTTAGGCGTATATTTAAAGAGCCAAGACTGGAAAGATTGTTCTTGTAGGATGTAAAGGGGAGATAGTTAGTTTTGCTCTTATTTATAGTGAGTAGATTGTAGTCAAACCATCTGATTAATTTAAAGTCTATCTCTGCCATATTTTATAGTTTATGCCAGGTATCGGCAACATATATAATTGCAGTATCGTCTGCAAAACTCAATATCTTTCCTTTAGATGGTAAATTTAGTAGATCGTTGATATAAATATTAAATAATAAAGGACCCAAAACCGTGCCTTGGGGAACGCCGTATTCAATCTCTCTTGAGTCGCTTATGGTCCCGTCAATATTAACGTACTGCCTTCGATTGGATAAATAACTTTCCATAAGTTTAAATGCGGTGCCTCTAATGCCAATATTTTTCAGTTTTTCTAATAGCGGTACATGGATGATCGAATCGAAGGCCTTTTCTAAATCAATAAAGATACATAGTGTAGGTTGTTTATTATCTAAGGATTGATAGAGGGTGTTTGTTAAATAAGCTAATGCATCTTCTATTGACATTTTATTTCTAAACCCGAGTTGCATATTAGATAGAATTTTGTGTTTGTTAAGGAAATTATTTAATCTTATTTTAATGATTTTTTCAAAGACTTTGCGAGTGTGGATATTAGAGATATGGGTCTATAGTTTACTGCTTTCGTCTTATCGCCGTTTTTGAAGAGGAGTGTTATTAATCCTATTTTAAATTCACTTGGGCATTCTCCCTTTTCTATATTTATCAAGTAGGCTAAGGGCTCCGATACCATATCTTTGATTTTCTTTAGTGTATCTGCAGTGATTTCATCTTTACCTGGTGCTTTTCCTGATTTTAGTTGTGTAATGGTTTCCCTAATTTCAAATGCGTTGGTTGGAAATATGTAAATTGAGTTAGCTTTGTTTCCTACGTCGAGACTTGCGTTGGTTGTCTTTTTTATTTTCATTGCACACATTTTTAACCGATGTCCTTAATTTTTTCGAGCAATTTTTGTTTTCATAAGTTTTATTTTTAAAATAACTTGTTTTGGTGTTTTTTATGATTAGATTTAATTTGTTGCGATACTTTTTATAGTTATTCGCTAGTTCTTTATCATCCAGATTTAATTTTGACATTTTATAGAGGTTGTTTTTTGTTATGACGCTGCAGTAATCCACGGACTTTTTTAAATTTTAATTTTATTTATTTTAACTATTCTGGTGCACTGTTATTTTCTAGTTTATATGTTAGTGGCTACATTAGGTTCGGCAGTTTCATAGAGATCTTGTCAATCTAGGTGTTTTAAATTATTTTTCAATTTATTATAATCAATATACTTTTTAAAGTGTGTGTCATGTTTTCTAGTTTGCGGTATTTTTGATTCATAGAGTACTGCTATGGAGTAATGATCGGTTATTTTCGTATCGAAAATTATAGCTGTACCACATTTTTTCCGACGTTATGTGGAGAAGAAGATTTAATTCTTTATCCGAAAAATTTGTAGTAAACATAAAAACACCATCCAAGGCTGTTCGGGTTACTTATTTGACAGACAGACAGAATCCGTTACCTACCGATATTGCCAATGGCGGTGCCGGAGATCCAACCCAGAACGTAACAGAGTCGGACGAAAGCGAACTTGCAACATAACGCGTTCTAGCCAACTGAGCTACCGTATTGGTCATTAGTTACTTTAGTTGTCCTAGCAAAGAAAGTAAAAAAAAATTCTGTATGTAGAGTGGCCTACTTACTGTAATATTACTGTTTTTAATTATTAAATTATTAAGTTTAGTTAATCATCTCTGGTATGCACTTTTCCTTGTACTAATCCCTCGTAAAGTAGCAAATTTACATGATAATTAAACCACAAATTTTACTTGAAGATATTAGCTGATTCTGAATAGAACTGCAATAAAATGATACATATATGCAAATATTAGGTCATTATACACATTAAATGACAATTAGGGACCTGATTTATTGCATGTAGAATGTTCACCTTTTTAAATCAATGATGAATTCAAATTATCTTCCCACATTAACACTCGGGATAGTATATTATATGTCCTGTGCTTTGTCTTTCAATTTATTGTCCGCAAACATAAATTACCCTGATTTAAATTAGTTAATGTGGGACTGTGAATGTTTTGTGGCCATATATTAAATAACTCGTTATCCTTCAGAAGGGCCGAGGCTTTTTCCCAATTCTGTCCTCGTAAGCAGGAAAATTTGTTTGGTCTATAGCCTGCAAATACTCATTTACTACTTGTGAATACAAACGTTGCTGAAAATAATTTCTGACGACTGAATGCGCTTTAATATGATCGCGTACCTCTGGAAACCAATAAATGAAATCAATATTAAAGTTTTGGAAAAATGAGATAGACTTTAACTACATTCAAAAAATATATTAAATATCTCGGCTAAGTACAGTTGGTTCGTTAAATAAAAATACAGAATAGGTAGATTAATAGATAGATAGACAGATAGCCTTTACTTCACCACTATATGTTACATGATTGAACATTTGCAGTAAGTAGAAAAATCAGCTGGCAAGCAGCTGCATTACAAAAAAAAAGTTTGTTTTGAGGTAAAAGGTACGTTTATAAAATAAGGACAATAGCAAGAACATATACTGTATATAACGTTTATACATTGCCAAATAAGATAATATAAAAGTATAATGTATAAAATAGGTATAAAAAGTATGAGAATTCTGCAAGTATGAGCATTAGACACTCAAAAGAGGAGTGGCCTAATATGACGTCTTTAAAAATTCATCAATTGAGTAAAAACAGAACTTAAGAATGAAATGTTTTACATTATTTTTGAAGGAGCTAAAGTTTACCAGTTTAATATGAGGAGACAAGTGGTTATTAGATTTAAGTGGGGAATTTTTTGCACTTAGAGTTAACCTGTAGCATGGTACTCTAAGAAGTCCAGCAGCGCCTGTTGTGCTCATCATAGTCCGACTGAATATAGAGATTAGATGCGCAGAATCTTGATAATAGTGTTGTAGATAAAAAGTGAAGGGAGGGGCATAATTCCTAGTTTAATGAAAATGGGTTGACAATGTTCCCTAAATTTCAGCATAGCATAGACAATTAACGTCTGTACTAGTAGACAACAAATGGTTCCTCAAATGTTTAGGGGTTCAAATTATAAAAAAATAGGGGTAGAAGTTATGTTTTTTATGCAAAAAGTATTCTAAACCCTTTTTATTTCATAACATTTCTCTGAAAAATTAATATAAAAGCTTATATTTTCTTGCGTTTTTGTCTATTTTTCTTAAAAAAAGACGGCCACATTGGATCCGCCATTTTGAACTTTCAGTTTTTAACATCAGATTCGTAATTAGGGACCTTAGAAACTTCCAGATATATATTTTTCGAGTTATTTTGTGGAGTTTTCGGACAATGCGTAAAAATTCAGTTAAAATGCATATAAGGCATTTCCCCCAGACAAAACATGATTAAATGTTTTTTATACCTTCAAAAAATCAAAAATTTGCAACATAACACAACAATTATTTATTTATTAAAAGTACAGCTGGTAAAGGTACAGTTACTAATATTTAACGCAGCATTATATTTGATTAGCGCGTTTATAGATTCAGACTTGGCATTGCCAAAACGTGACATTTTGAAATTAATTTGGAGGAAGTTATTACGAAGTTGTCAAAGTTAAATAATTTTGTTGTTATAGTGATTGAAATTTTCCCTGAGTGGTGTTATCAGATGTAATTTACCAAGGGCGCTGATAATCACGCGATAATTTTCTCTAATAATGAACCGAAAGCTTGTTGCTTAGTAATTACCCGACGCTGTAAGGCGGAGGTTAATAGGACAAGACCTTCTTGTCCTATTATCTCCCTTGTACAACAGTGTAAGGCGATAACTTTAGCATAAACACCGTTGCGTATTTCCCTAAAGCAATGTAAGCATTCAATATCATAATCTGTGAAATCTATTGATAGAAATAAATTAAATCACTTTCTTGCAAAATAAACATAGTGTAATCGACAGTTGTTGTCATACTTTTAGTTAACCAGTATCTTCTGGTTTACTTAGTTATAAGAAAAGGAATACCTTGAAATTAACCAGACATTGTGAAACCAATTTTTATAATAAACCAATACTTAACCCCTAAATATTAGTTAACCTCCTACTACTTATTTCCTAGGTACCTTATTTTATTTTGTGTTAACAAGATTTTACGTTATATCACCAAGAAAACTATTATACAATGTAACCACATCAGTACAGCCATGATTCCAGTCCTTGTCAATTAAATTAATTTTAATTTTTTCAATATTTTATCTTTAAATTTCTGAAGCATATAGTTTCTTTTTTATTTTGCATATGGATATCTAATTCCGTACCAATTATAAGATGGTTTAAATTACTTGAATATAATATTGGTAATGTTAATATTATATACATATTATGTTCATTGAAATTTATAATTGTTTTTAAGTAAACATTTTAGATGTATCAAATTACTTTGTTTAAAATTATCTACAAATGTTTCGGCTTATTAGGCCTTTATACACTTTGTACTCTCTTGATAAAGGCCTAATAAGCCGAAACATTTGTAGAGAATTTTAAACAAAGTAATTTGATCTAAAAGCAGTGTTTACTGAAAAACAATTATTTTTAAGATGTTTCACAAGGAACCGACCACAAACTCAGTTCAGTATATTAAAATTTATGTTAAAGTCTCCCATTGTTCCATTAATTTTACATTACACTTTCAATTTTGTTCCATTTGGTTTCCACTATCAGCCTTTGATTACCTAACTGATTTTTTTAAATAGTGAATAATCTAAGAGAAATTCATCGTACATTAGACAGATCCTGGAGAAATACTAAAATTCGTACATAAATAATGAAAAACGTAAGAAATATAAAGTTTATACACATTTTCAAAATATATATTTCAAACACTCTATACTGTCAAGGTTGTATTAAATGTTGTGTTACTGGTTTATTAATGAATTGAAATCTAATTGCTATCGGAAAAACTTTCGTACGTAGATAAAAGTACAGTTTAGTCAGTTTCAATATGACATACTTTATACGCTCCATAGCCTCAAAGCAAATTACGTTTGTTCATTTAATATATCAATTTCAGTGATATTGGGAGATGAATGTTGTTGAATTTAGTTTGCGTAACTTTTTTCATGCTTCAATAGATATGTTCTAAACACTCCTTGTTTTGAAAATAAGGGCGGGTGTCAATGAATTTCATTTTAATGCTTTGTACGTCTTTTACATATTTTTTACTTACGTATAAGTCAGGAAAATAAATTTAATTTAAATTAATAATAATAATTTAAATTTAATTGTGTCTCAAAGGCTCATAAATTGGCACTCAATGAAAATAAAACTGAACTGTTAGTGTTTGGAGAAGTTAATACAATACTAGCAAATAAACCATTAGTTAATATTAAATTAAATGAGCAATTATTGAGTCACTTTGATGAAAATTTAAGATCTGTGAATCATGTCATCATTTAATTAAAAAATCTTATAGGAAACTCACATCTCTTTATATGCACAAATATATGTTTGACCCGGGTATCAAGCTAAAGCTCTGTGACTCCTTGACCCTGTCAACTCTTTCCTATGGCGATAAATTTGTACTGGCCCGTGTTAACTCGGAGAGATCAGCTAAGTTTGCAAAAGATATAAAACTCCTGTATTCGCTTCTGTTTTAATTTAAGGAACTTTGACCGTGTACCTGACAAAATCTGCGAGTCAGGGTGGCTTAAACTACAAGAAATATTTATGCTTCATTTGTAATGTTTAACTTTTAATGTAAACTGACATCGTCAACCATCATATTTTTTCGATAAGGCAATAAGTGGTTCTAGTGTTCATAGTACATATTTTATTTTTTATTTATTTATTTTATTTATTTATTAATCACAACTCTACAAGAACGATGTTCCCAGTTACAGAGCCGTATAGACATACACATAGACAATTATACAACGACCATTCCCTACGACATTGCCATCTGTCGCAGCTGAGACTCGAACACAGGAGTGGTACAGCGACTAGACGTGTTGTTTCTCACAAAACCTTGTCTAGACCACTGCCACCAACTCGGTAACATATGAAAAACGCCATACCCTAGCCGGGATTCGAACCCAGAACTTCTTGGTTGCAAGCCCAACACGGAAGCTACTGAGCCGGTAATATCAAAACATCATCCGTCTTTTGACATTTAGAAGAAAATTTAATCTAAGAGCATGCATTAATTATTTTTTCTTGTTTTCTTTTTCTTTCATTTTACATAATTAATCTCTGCTGAATTTACTGTATTTATTTTGTGATAATAGCCCAATATTTTTTTTTGTAGAATTATTTTTATAGATGGTTGAGTGGAAGAACGAAAAATCGAACGTCGCCATCTCTCTAATACTATCCTGTATACATTACCTACGTAGGTACCTAATAAATAAGTTTATTACTTTTATAAAACATTTGCATCATCAGCATATTATAATTGGTCAATATTCAGAGCATACCCTATATCATAAATGAATAAGAATAACAAGATGGGACCCAGTATGAAACCCTGAAGATCCCAGAATTAGTCTGAATTCTACATGGTGTGTTCTATCGTAGAGCAGTTTTGAGAAATTTTAGTAGCAAGGGAGGGAGGTCTGCAATACAAAGTTATCTAAGTGATATCCCGTGATCAAATATGTTAAAGGCTTTGAAACAATGGGTGTAAATCACTTTAGCTTATATGTTAACGTCTAAGTTTTTCGAAATGAATTGTTTTACGTGGAACAGATGGTTACTGTAGACATACCGGATATAAAGCTATGCCGATAATTCACAATCTGTCTCTCAATATGAGCGTATAATGTCACACGAAGTTGTAAATTATGATAATGGGCGGATAGTTTTCGATATTACACTTTTTACCTTTTTATGGATAGACCTAATGAGAAAATTTTTCGGCTTGTTTGATGACACCATACCGATTGGTTCGTCGGCGTTAATGTTAAAGAACGCTATAACCCCGATATACTTTTCGACGTTGTAACAAAATCCGACTTAGAAAATACTTCGTACGAAAAGCGTGCTTCACGTAAAAACGCCGTGGAAGAGGTTTTTAATACTTGTAAACATATTTTCGCTCTTCGGAGCGTTTTTTATGCAAAATTTTCGCTAACACTTCAAGGAGCGTTAATTTAGAAAGTGTAGCAAATGTCGCTGCACAGGGACGTAATGTCGCCCCGACCACCCAATTTTAGAAAGTATACTAAAATTGGACTTGCACTGCAACTCTTACGAGGTATTGAATATGAGGACAAGTTAGTCCAACGACTATTCAAAGTATATCGGAAGTTATAGCGAAAATAGCCCTTAGCGACATGGGACCCCCATCATTTCCTAGCAGTCGGATTTGACGGGGAAATGATGTGTTTTGACGGGGTTTGCCCTAAACCGGTTCCTCAGTGATTCGGAGTCAAAAAAGTATCTATACCATGTACTCACACGTGCATGGGATCCGCCTTGCCTGAACGTAAAAAGTTGTTATTGTAGAATACAATCGAAGTAGAGACGCTTCAAGCAATTTTAAGCTCCGAGGAGCGACCAAAATTCATGTGAATTTAATAATACGTTTATAAGACAGGCAAGCAAAAGCCCACCAAAATTTCAGTTACATTGAACTTTTCTTGAATCTTTTTGTGCATCGTTAGCTTATAAAACCGCATATTGGACGGTAGTTGGTACAGTATAAATCGTTCCGTTCCTCACCATGTGTTGTACATGGGCAAGACTAGTGTTTGTTAACATTTTCTCTTGAAAAAATTGTTGTAAAAACATAATTTTTTAAAGATTTAATATATATATTTTGAACTTTATATTGTCTTTTAGTTGTGTTTTCTAACATAATTCCTTTTCAGGTTTAATTTTAAGAGAGTGTGGTACAGACAGTGTTAGATTTATAGTGTTACGACGTCCAATTGATACCATCAGAGCAGCAGTTAAGCATAAACGACAGTAAGTATGATTTTTTATATTATTCTCCCTCTGAAACAGTCGTGTTGAACCCTAAAAATTTTGTGAACGTAATATTTATTTATTTAGAGTTAAGAAAAGGTTGAGGAAAAAGAAAATCAATTTTTTCTTTTTCCTATTTTTTTAAATTTTTCCAAGTTTTTAAAAGCAGAAAAGACGTCCTTCAGACTAATAAAACATGGATCGTTCACATTAATAATGAGCTCGTACGGTTTTTGTTGCATTTTTACTTGCAGTGAATCTTTGAACAATACTATACCATGTTAGGTTCTAATATTGTCGTCTCCTTTTTGCAGCTACATTGCCGGATTTAAATTTTTCGATGGATGCCTCCAATTCTAACTTCAGTATGAGTATAATGCTACCAGTTGCCTAATATGATATTTGTTTATATCATTTTATATTGGTGTTTTTTAAAATAACTAGTTATATGCTAATCCTTTATTTATTTAGTGCAATAATTAAAATTAATTAAATATATTATATTATTTATTTTATATTAATTAGTATTTTGTTGGGTAATAGATAATAATTCATAAATATTTCAATATTTCCTCTACAAATACATATTAATATCGTCAGTTCGTGTTCAACGTGGGAGTTTTAATTAAAAACGTATAACAAGTGCATAAATTCATTGCATTTTGTTCGGAAAATTCATTTATCACCGTTTTCAACATGTGTACATTTTCACTGTCCAGTTGTAAAACAAGCAAATAATCGTAGAACTAATTTTTTGAAGTTAATTAAAAAGATTTACAACGAAAATGGAGAACACTTTATTGCAACGATGTTTGTTATTTATTCGATATAATTAAATGCACGTAATTTTCATGCTACCTTTATTTATTTTGCACGAGTACTTCGCAGAGGAAAGGGATCTCGCATGACAAGACAAACGTGTGTAATTGGAATAGACACAGTCTACTTTTTCCTTTAATTTAAATTAATAATGTATAATATGCGTATTTGACTTGAAGAAGAGGAAATTGTTGAGAAAATTCGAGCACTTGACCCATCGGATGCACCAGGCATTTATGAAATATCCACCATATTGCTTAAAGAGTGCATTGATTCCATCTGCAAACCAATAAGTATAATAATGAAAATGTCTTTCGTTTCTAGGATATTACCGCCCAAGCAAGCATGTGTTAAGATCATTTTTATGAAAGGAGATAAGTTCAGTTCTGATTATTATTGTGGACAGTATGCGATCTTTTCTCCTTGCACATCAAATTATCCCTGCCGAACAACACGGGTACGTCCTAGGTCGCTCAGTTCACTAACTTGCTATGTTGTGTATCAGTCTGGTCGCTCAGGTTAGACCGTGATGAATGTGTTGATATAGTGCACCTAGATTTCTGCAAAGCATTTGATAAAGTGCTTAAAACCCGCTTGTTACAGAAACTGGAACAGTTTGGCATACGTGGAAGTTTGCACATGTGGATTCAAGATTTCCTTGCCGATCGGATGATTTTTGTTAAAGTTGGTACTTGCCGTGAGTGACAACAGAAACGTGCTCAGTGGTGTTCCCTAGAAATCTCTCTTAGGACCCATGCGGCATTGTATCAAATCACGTTGTTCTTTCTACGCAGACGACACAAAAATTTACTACAACCCACTATCACGTACGGTTGCAAGAAGATCTAGATCTCATTCAGAAGTGGACTGAATCATGGCTACTTCCCTTGAACAGTGATAAGTGTGTAGTGGTAGATTTAGGAAAGCACAATACACGCTTGGGAGGGATACAATATTAACGGCAGACAACAGGTGTCATCTAATTCTATATGGTTTCCAACCTTGATACGTGATTTAAACCTTTTGGAGAATGTTCAACGCCGGCCGCTTAACCTAGTGTAAATTTTTTGAAATGTAAAAACGACAGATTTGTATTGCCTTGACAAAGTATTTGTTCATTTACTTTGTATTTTTTTTCTTGTAATTTAATATATTGCAGTTTTGATCTTCTGTTCTTGAGCATATTATATTATAATATTTTCCCTGCTCTTATTTTTATATAATAAATAAATATATAATTAAATTAACAATGAATGGCTATTTACAACACCATTACAACTATTATACTTTAAAAAATTAATCTAATTTTATAAAAAACAAAATAATAATGTTGACTACTTGTATTATTTACACATACAGGTGAAGCCAATATAAAATGTGTAAAAATACCAAGTATTCTATATTCTAACACAAAATATAACAAAATAACAAATATGCTCTTCAATTTGCCCTCGACGTGCCTGCAACTATATCACTTGAATCATCGCCTTGATACCAGTCGCACTTTTGGGAACTTAGGATTTCTTTCAAAATTTGCGGTCTGGTTTTTGGAAACTGGAACATTTCGCTGCAAATCTCATTGATGTTCGTGCGAACTTGCATCACAGCCTTTAGTGTGAATATCTCTATCTAGGATTTTTCTGAACTCCAAGAGTCATTAATATTGGAGAACAGTCGCTTAAGCTACGCACTTGTTTCATGAAAACCAAAAAACAAATTCCCATAAAATCTCAAAATTTTAAAATTTATTTTGACTTTTAGTGCAGTCATTGAAGCGAGAAATAGGGCCTTACCTCCGAAATATTTTACTACGAACCGATTTACATGAAATTTTGGAATTAGGCTTATCTTACCCTTAACTTCAAAAGTGATATTAACCCGACCTCCGTTTTTTATTTTTAAGGGGTGAAAACGACCCCTTAATGAAAAAATTGACATTGAGCCATTTTATCGCTAGAAAACGTATTTAATAATAAAGAGTGAAATCGTAAAGTGTTCTCTAACACAATTGTCTCATGTTTAACCCATTTTCAAACCCTAAAAAACTTTACAACCCCTGCAAACGACCCCTAAATTGAAGAAAATTACAAAAAATACTTTTGTATAACTTAAGAAGATTTAAATATAGAGTAAATATTGTTTTACGTTCTCTACCTTAATTATCATATTTTTAACCCCTTTTCAACCCTTAAAAACAACCCCTAAATTAAAAATTGTATAAAAAAATTTCTTTTGATGAACTCAAAATGATTTAAATGTTGTTCCACGTTCTCGAAAATGACTATCATATGTTTAGCTTTTCAACCCTTAAAACTACCCCTAAATTAAAACCTTGAAAATATGTGTTTATACAATTAAAAATAATTTAATTATAGAGTAAGTAATCAGACACTTTTTATTGAATAAAATATAAACTTACAAGTTATCTGGAAATGTACTAGATTAAATTAGTAATTAATTATAAAAAATTCTGCAATAAGAGCATTACAATACATAAAAAAACTATTACACCAATCGTTCATGACTCAATATCGGAGTTGCTGTCGGAATCAAGATCTTCTTCTGGGTCAATTGGAGGGCTATTCTGGCAGTTATCTCCACTGCATGTTCCACAAGTTACATTGCAAAACAGCCCGACTCTTCGGCATCCGCAAGTGGCTCCGCAACCTTTTTGCAGTTGCAAAAAATCATTTTAAGTAAATCTTGTGGTGCAGGTGGATCTGCAGTTTTTATTGGATTGGATTTTATTGGATATACATATATGAACGTTTGTATGTATTCGTGCGTATGTTTCCGATATATATGCCATATATATATATATATATATATATATATATATATATATATATATATATATAAGACAATAGTTTTGGGTTCATATTATTCTTTACTTTCACTCTGCTCCAAATTTTTGTGCTCCGAAATTTTCATTTTACTAAATAGAAAAAAAAAACGTTTAGTTTTTGAACCATAACTCCTTCAATTTTAAAGCTATCACCTATCACAACTTTAAAGAAATCATTTTAAAGGTAATTGAAAGAGCTACAACTTTTTTTATTATGACATGTAGTGTAAAACCCTTCATTTTGAAACGGTGAAGGGTTAAAGGGCTCGAGAAAGACTGTGATTGCGCTACCGCGCGCTCTTTAAACAGTGATATCTCCGTCAATTTTGGTCTGACAGAAAAAAAAAACAAAATTTTTGTCAAAAAAAGACCTACATTTTTTGTCATTACAGTTTTTTACATATCTTTCATAATTTTTGAAATATTATGAAAAAAAAGGTGTTATTTTAAAAAATGAAAAAAAATTTTTCTTCTTAAAATCGTGATTTTTTTGAAAAGTATGCATTCCAAAGCCGCCGATCGGCTGGAATCCAATAAACTCTTCATACTAAAGTTAAATCTAGACGGAATACGATTAATTTTAATTTTGGTGGAAATGGCACTTATGAAACACATCGATTTTAAAAAAAATATATTAGATGTCCCTCTTTTTTTCATTACAACTCACTCACTTTACATGCAAAAGACTTTTAACACTGCTCATTTTAAAGATTATTTTAAGCACTATAAAAAAGTTTCTCATTGTCATATGTATAAAATGAATCCGTTGTCCGCTAGATGGGATTGAATACATCGATTGAAGTTCAGACAAAAAAAAACGGCTTTTATCTTCAATATCTCGCTTAATATTGCACTTAGAACACTATTTAAAAAACCAGTTTGTTCATTTTTTTACCTTCTGCAATTTTGTTTATTATAAAATTATCGTTAAAACGCATATTTTTTGAGATATTTGCAAAAAACCGTTGAAAAACGTGGGAAAATTCGGAGTTTTCAATCGCCAATAACTTGAAAAGTATTGAGTTTTTGAAAAAACTTTATAGGACACTTTTTGCTTAGAATTGGGTCTTCTATCGATCCCCGAGGTTATTTTGACCAAAAAAATTTCCACTAACGGGAAGGGGTGGCAACCACCCCCAGGGTAAGAACGGAGGTCGGATCAATATCACTTTTGAAGTTAAGGGTAAGATAAGTCTAATTCCAAAATTTCATGTAAATCGGTTCGTAGTAAAATATTTCTGAGGTATAAAGCTTGAATGACTGCACTATTTATCCAGACTCTCGAGTCAGGCCAGCGATCTTCAAATATTTTCGGAATTCCAGTCAGCAATGTTATCTTCTGCAACGTTGGCTTGCATTTGACCAACTTCACTGAACAGTCCATCTTCATTCAATACCAGGCCTATGTAGTCACATGAATAAAAAAAACATTATTTCATGAAACTTATCTTCTCAAATTCACACGTTCAAAAACATTCAGTTCATTTAAGTTCGAAGTCCAGGTTTGCAAAAAGTAAATGAAAATTTAGATTTCGAATTGGCTGTATTAGTCCTGTCTCCGACAGGACTAATACAGCCACTACTGGGTGTAGGGCGTCAGTGTAAATGAGGCCATTAAAAAAAGACAAACCCAAGAAATGCAGAATGTATGCAGAAATACAGTCATTTCTTTCGAGACCGGTACATGCACTAACTAAAAAATATTTTGTTCATTGATTACTAATTTTTATTTATATAAATCGCATAAGTTTCCTCTTCATGATTTTATACTTTATTCTATAGTTTAGTAGAATCAAGCGGAGAAACTAGAGCAGGACAGCGATATGTTGAATATAACATTGAATTTACTTGTTTGCAGTTATATTCCACCTCTACATTCAGTCAGAGCTGTATTGTTTTGTGTTCGAAAAGTGTATTTGCATTGTCCAAGTTCTAACTGTGTTATAAGTCTTGAAAGTTCCACGTATTGCTACTATGTTAGCACATCAATGGTAAATATGTACGTAAAGTTGCACAAAATCAAAGTTTATATTATTGGGATTATTGAATATAGCACAAGTCGATAAAACTAGTCGCAATTTATATAAGAGCCATGTTTGCAAATGCTTGTCCGCATATTTTAACCAATCATCTAAGCACACGTTTATGAGTCCTTTACCTTATTTATAAGTAATACGACATACTCGAATCAGTTGGTTTTAGTTTATGGCGGTATGAAGCATTAAAATAATTTTTTATAATAATAATAATAACTTTATTAATCCAAGAGCTCAACACATTTGATATAGGAGAAGTTTAAAAAAAGAATAACAATAATAAAAATAGGGTACATATATAAAGAACACATAAAAAGAGTATAAGAACATATTACCACACGATTATAATAAAAAAATACATAAATAAGATTAAATTAGACATGACTTATAGATTTTCTGATTCCAAAAATTCCTCAACCGAATAGAATGCATTATTTAAAAGATATTGCCTAACAGGCATTGATTTAAACTTATTAATACCAACTATATTTTTAATATTACTGCCCAATTTGTTTTACAGGACTGCACCCACATAGTACGGATTGGACCTAAGCATTTCTAATCGATGTATATTGTGCTGAAGGTTAGAGCCGTGGCGAGTAGGATATTCATGGTATGTATTCAGAGGCAAAAATTTTGACATATTTGTTTTTACAAAAATTAAAATGTCCAAAATGTACAAGCAGGGAAATGTTAATTTTTTTTTATGAATATACATACTTTTACAGGATTCTCTGTACTTAAGGCCAAACATAAATCGAATTATTCTCTACTGCAGAATAAATACCCGATCCGCTGTAGTTGAGTTGCCCCAACAAATAATACCATAACTCAAAATTTGAATAATGAAAGGTTTTTACAACATTTAAGCTGGCGATCTGACACAATCGTTTCACTTCAAAACATAGACTAGCGCATTTTTTACAAATGAAGTTTACATGTTTTTTCCAGTTTAACGATATATCAATGTAAATTCCTAGAAGTTTAAAATTCTCAACTTGTTCAATGGATTTGCCTTTGAATTTAATAAGAGGACTAAAGGTATAGTTGGATCCAATTTGATGAAACTGTAACGAAAATGTTTTATCTTGATTCATAATTAGCCTTGAGGCTTTAAAGTAATTACCAATACCATTTAGATTTTGTTCGAGTTTTGATGACATTCTCTCCGTAGTTGTATCACTTACAATCAATGAAATATCGTCTGCAAATGCGCAATAAAAAATTGGTAGAAATTCTTCTACATCATTAATATACAAGAGGAAAAGTAGCGGCCCCAAGACACTGCCTTGTGGAACACCAATATCAGTATCTAACTTGCTGGAAGTTATACCATAGTAATCGACAAATTGAGATCTGCTCGATAAGTAGGACCTAAGCAGTAAGTTACACTGACCACGCAAACCATAGCATTCAATCTTTTTTAAGAGAATATCATGATTTACGCAGTCAAATGCCTTAGATAGATCAATAAACATTGCCATAACCTTATTCCCCATATCTACATTCTTGTATGTATAATCTAAAATACTGACTAGTGCAGAAATTGTAGAATGTTCATTTCTAAAACCATGTTGGATCGATGAGAGAATTTCGTTTAACTCCCGTCTGCTATGTATTGTATGTAAACGTTAATTCAAGCAAAAACAAGTAGAGAGAAGATAAACTGCTGAAATCTTAGGCTACTATCATATTACTAATTAAAAAATGTCACCAAAATCAGACATGTGGACCAACCTCTCGTCTGTCAAATTGAATTTGGCATTTACATTTGAATTGTTTTGACTTGATGTAACATTACAGTTGCTTACAGTTGCATTTAACCTCACACGTATCTTTCTAAGTTTCAGTAAAATTACATCAATATTACGTTGCTTGTAGACATGTATTGATTTATTTTGCGAATAGACTTTGGTAACTTAACGGGGAGGTTCTAAAACTGTTGAAATGAAGATCCAAGGGGTTTCTTTTACTTTTTTTTTAATTAGGTATTTTTTTGAACATAAATAAGTCGATGTTTGGTGATAGGGTCATTAGGTGTTTACCATCCATAACTATTTTATCAATAAATTTAATAAAATATTACAGACATAACATACATTTAAAATTAAATGATCAAATCTACTATAAAAGTATTGTTTGATACATTTGAACTTTTCAAATCGGATAGCATGATAGCGTGTAAGCGCAGTCTCGCCTTGCACTAAATAATATGAAGATAAGATAAAATTTGACCAAGTTCAGTCAAATATCGTCGATCGTCTTTTGTTACGCCCAAGATTTTAGTTCTATAACTCAACAGCGATGTATTTGTCAATCTTTGACATACTTTTTCTTTAATGATATCTAAAAATTTTTAAATTGTGCGATTTTATTCTATCAAATCAAATATCAAAATATCAACCATTTTCGTAATTATGAACTATTAATGATTAGTTTTCATTTAAATGTACGATTATTTGGTCTCCATATGTCACATAAAATGTAAATTCCGAGTTATCGCCGACAACTCGTAATATTTGTGTACACATATTGTTACAACTTGGTGCAAATTGTAATCAAACGGAAACTCCTGATAATTGCCATGAAACCATAACGATCAATAAGTGGAAGTGTGACATTAGATGTTAATATTGTCATTCGATAAAGCCAGCGGACGTTATCACATCGAACATTTGTCTGTGACGTGTGGTGGAATTAGCCACAAGCAAACTGGACGTCCTTTGGGATGATGGTAGTGCAAACACCAACTCAGGAGTCTGGACCGTCACCGCGGTTATGCAAATAGAGATGACCCTTGTTAATTATGTTTATCTTTGCCTCGTGTTGCAAAAATGATAGCGGCTTTTACATTAGAGAAAAACATTAGTTACACAGGGGTTCCCTACGATAAGTAGCCACCCCAAATAGCCTTATGAATATTTGCTTCATTAAAATTCGCTGGCATACGTCAACAGTTACATCAAGGGATGCTACACTTTGTCGTAAAAATAAAACGTGCAATAAGAATCCTCTCATCTACAGCCTAACCCTTCCAAAATTTCAAATAACACCTAGTTGCAATACTGACATTGTCAGGGCATGCTTATATATCTTGTAAGTGGACATAAAAGACCAAAAACGAAAAGCTGTACTGTGTATGAGTTTTGTAAATTTAAACATACGTGCCTTTAAATATGTTTTTAAAGTTAAAATAATTTCTTCGGTTTTATATTTTGCAATAAAACTAAAAAAGATATGGCCCATGAACTTTAATTTAACTGTCTAATAGAAATAGAAAGTTGTATAAACGTAATCTGAAAATATATTTAAAAAAATAATTGTTGTGGTATTGAATGGTGCATTTATTCTGTGAAATATACGCATTGTCCGTTTTTCATGTGCACATTTATATCTTTTCAATGTTTACTTTCCTATACCTGTACGTAGTATACATGGTAACTACTTTTTATATTGAACAGCATTGCTACCTCGTAAATCACAACACTTACAAGGTCGGACAAATAGTAAAAAAGTTTCGTATTTTGAAGGCCAATGAAGTGGTTTAAGGAAATTGAAAATATTCTGATTGGTTCCGGAGATATACGATAAAATCCGAAATAGCTCGTTTTTTTAAATATTAAAAATATAGGTAGATAAGCTATGGGCGTTCTGGACCAAAATCCCATGTTACTTCTTATAGAGGTTCATTCTGGTTTCCAAGGTCATTTTTATAAAAAGCCGGTTGACGATGGCCACGTCATTCAAGGTCAAGAGTCGTGCCCTCTACATAGCAACCAATCCGTAAACAAGTTCCTATAGATGTCAATCACCTGTTCATTAGGCGGAATATTCAAATTACTGATTGTCGCACCTGCCATCTAGTGGTCAATCCGTAAACTCTTAATACTTCCAAGTTCCTATGGATGTCATCACGTAGTATATTTTTCGCAGCCCAGGGAATTCGATCCTGCGATCCTTCGTTTACAGACACGGCGCTCTAACATGACACCACAAACGGTGCAGTAGGCAACGAAAAAAAATTCGCATTGGCCACTAGATGGCGCTATGGTCTTCATCCATATCTACAATATTAGATGACTTATACTTAGATATTCCGATAGCCACACGTGTTAGAGCGAGAGCGCTATGTCTGTAAACGGAAGATCAAAGGATAGAATCATAAAAAATATTACCACGTGATGACATCTATATGAACTTGGGAGTATTAAGAGTTGACGGATTGATCACTAGATGACGGGCGCGACGATCAGATAATTTGAATTTCCCGCCTAGTGAACAGATGACGCGACGAGCTGACATCTATAGGAACTTATTTACGGATTGGTTGCTATGCACGAAACTTGACTTTGAATGATCTTGCCATCTTCAGCCGGCTCTCTACAAAAATGACCTTGGAAATCAGAATGAACCTCCATAAGAAATAACATTGGATTTTGGTCCAGAATGTCCATGTCTGCTAACATATTTCATTGAGCTCTAAATTAGAAAACTTTTATATCGTTTAATCTATTTTGTAACTTATGGTTTACGAGCTAGCAATACTGTTCAATATAAGAAGTAACCACCCTGTATAGGAAATTGTGATCGTGCAAAAAAATCGATTTTGAGTTTTAGGAGAATTTACGCATTTTCAAATCCCAAAAAAGGGGTTTTTAAAAATATATGTCTGTCGTCTGCAGCCTGTGGGCGCATCTAGAGCCGAAACTACTACATCGCCTTTGCTCAAATTTTGCATGTGTATTCAAAGCGGCTACTCCTCGAGGGAAGTCAACCCCTATATTTATGTAGAACTCTCATATTTCAACACCGATTTTTGAATTCTTCTAACCACCTCCCCCATATGCGTGTTTCAGTTTTTAGATATTTTCCTTCAGTTTTAGAGGGTTATTTAAAGGCCAAAGTACACCAGAATATCTAAAAATTTGTTTTAATTTTCCTATAAACATATTTTCTACTTTAAATATAGATGGCGCTTTGATAAAATTCGAGAACTATGTATTTTTTTCTTTACTGCTGTTAAAATTATAATGCAAATTTTCACTGAATTCATGTAGTGTAGAAAAATCAAATTTTACACATTGGTACAATTTGATATTTTGCCTTATTTGTAATGTTTTTTTTATCCATAGTCTGCTTAGACTTAATTTCTTGCTTTAATTTGTCGAATTTAAAACTAACTGTTCGAATCTTCTTGATGACGTAAATTGAAATAACTTTCAAAAACTATTATCTCACTAATTAGATGATAACTTGTTTCTACCTTCAATTTTATGGCAAAATTATCAGGTTACTAAATTTCCTCAATGATTAAAGTTGCCCATTAACCTTTGGAATAAAGTTTGATAATTGCATCTTTGCGTAGCCCACGCTCTAATTAGTTCTAATTGATGGCCTTAGATTCTTGCAGCGATAAATTGTCGGGATGTAGTTGCGAGTTTGTCACGTTTTATATACACGCATGTTCAACCTACCTAAAATTAGAGCTCGATGAAGCGATGGAAGGGAAATGATAATGTTCAGGGATAAAGTTTGTGTAATATCAAGTTCTCATTACAACTGCAGCTGAATTGGAAGTAACATATTAATCTCTTAAACTGGTATTAACTGCATTCGTACGTTACCATTTGCAGATAGTCATTTAGTTATTATACGGTGTGGTAAGAAAAGCACGAATTCAATTTGATAACGCTCCTAGAAAGTTTTAGCAGAACAATAAACAACTAAGCGCGTTATTCCTTAATTTCAAAAAAGGTGCAGGCAGATTAAAAAGAAATAATAAACTTCTTTTTTGAAAATTTTTGAACTATAATATCCTCAAAGTGGAAAGGACTGTCGAAATGAGGTTTTAGATTTTCTTGCGAATTTCATCTAGAATGAACAAATTTAATCATGAAATCAAATTACAATAGAAAACGTTCTAAACATGACGTATATTGGAATCCTTCCCAGTTTGCAAAATTTCTTTGATCCAGAAAATATAAACAGCTCTTTTAGGTCTTCATCTGTCATATTAGGATGATCTATACATGAATAATTGGAAAGTCAATTTTGACGGCTTTTGAAACCTTCTTTCCAGAGCACTTTAAAAAAATTTGTAATTTTTTAACTTATCGCTACTCGGTGAAAAGTTAAGTTGAGTTTCTTATCGAATACATTCATTTAATATGTACCAATCAACATTCTAAATTGATTTAATAATAATGATAAATGAATTCTGGGAAATGTTTGTATAAACAATTTTCAATTATTCCAGAGCTATTACGTGAATTTTGCAAATTAAAATTTTTAAATAAAATGTGAAGCTGACAAACGAGCGAAATTTAAATCTTTAAAATACTTATTTTACTGTCTTGCTGCAGAATACAGTGACAGAAAATATTATACGACTCTTGTTAAAAATTATTGTATTTTGCTTATTGGGTTACGGAACGTTTTTCTAATCGCAAAATAAAATTTTATATTTAAACGTAAATAATCATTAAGAAAAATAAAGTTGTTTATTATAATTATTATATTATTTTATAAAAAGCAAAATCCATATGGATTATCAGCTTCTAGTAGAAATGGCTACAGATTACTTTGACTTATAGGCCCATTTATATAGAAGTGATTGAGCCAAAGATCTGTTGTACATACTTGATTTAAAATCTAACATTGCTACAATCCTTGATTTTTGAATCAAGTTCGATTGAACTTTATTACCAGTGAACCATAATATCTCAAGCATAATCAGTAAATTTTCGGTATGTACCTTATATTTTTTACCCTATAGTTTCTATCCAAGCATCAGTTAGTTATAAATTTGATCTGTAATTTTGTTCAGGTTATATTATAGGAGTATGTCGAACAATTATAAAGTTGGCCATTAAAGCTGAGTTTAATTTTGCACACATCTTTCTATTTTGGAAGTCAGCGTAATCCTTGCAATGGAGCTTAAAGTCTTTGATCTTGTTATTTTAATCCTGCTGTCGACAGAAAAGGGTACATTTTTATAATACAGCATTTGAATTATTCAGGATCCAAATCAATACTTCCCCGCAAACAGCACTACGTGGAATAGATTCGCATCATATTGATACACAAAGCAAAAATAAAACATTTTCAATTGATAATAAGAGTTTATATTGTAGAAAATTTATTATCATTTTACTGTTCTTTTTTTAAGATAAGCGTTAATAATAAATAATATTAATTTAGATTTAATCCAAAATGGTATAAATTATTATGCTGTCAGATTTATAATAATTATAATAAATTACGTATTGCAGTTAGAAAGCTGTATTCTAAAACATTTAAAACTACATTAAAACGTATTATAATTAGATAATGCATTTTAGTTATGGCGAATTTTTACGCACAAACTTTGAAAAAATAGACATATAGCTCAGTAGCGGTGAGAAATGAGCCAAAAGCCCTTAAATGTTCAATGCTACTACTCGTCGGACTTCGTAGATGTCTCCATGACGTATAGCGACTTGCAAAGCAAATACCAAGAGCGGTAACTTCTAGACCAGACGCCTATTTGTTAAATAGGACTTGCAGGAAATAACCACCTAGCAAGCAAATACCCCGACTTACATCGGATTACACTTGCAAATCCTGACGGATTCGTAGCCAACTATCATTTGTCAATTCCCAACCAGACATAGATTGGTTTCGAACTTTTTATGTTCCCAACAGTATGGCCATAGGCTATGGAACAGACAAATGCTACCAACCTGCTAGTCTTAAGGTTGACTAAGGAAATGAAGTAGTGGTGAGAGTTAAGTGAATCCTCTTGGATGGTCAGTGCTACTGTCCGTTGGACGTCATAGGTGTCTCTGTAACGCATTTATGATGACTTTATTAATTTTCCCGATATTTTTCTTATGAAAATGTATATTTTTCTTTCACAGTTGAATATAGAAAGAAAATCTCTACAATAATTGGCAAAAAAGTTGATTATCGTTACTTTGGCATGTGTGATTGTCAAAGAACCTACCAAAACGTATCTAAACTCATCATACTTGAAATCAGCAAAAAATTTCATCGAAGAAATTTTGCGCAACTGTAACGAAATGCAAAATATTTTGCATGAACCGCGTGCGATACGTCAATACACCGTTGGAAGATATTTTTGGAAATACAAGGAAAAAGGACATAAGATTTTTAAGTAGATTCCTCATCTACGTATTGCAGAGTGCAGCATGTCACGACTTCGGAAAAATTTCACTATAGTTTCTTCGATTATGGTATGTTTTTTTTGCTATGATATCCGCTGACGTCGGTAAAAAATATATCACAGTATATAATTTTTAATTTAAATTTCAAAGTCATAAGTTCAGACCATTGAAATTAAACACAATTCTAGAAAACACACAGCAATGAAACAAATTCAAATCAAATGGAACAGTATATTGTGAGAACAATAAAATACGATACACATAAAAGCTGAAGTAAGATTCCCTATCTAGCTAAAATATAAATACGATACTAAAAATAAATAATTTGGATAATTATTGTTTTAAAATCAAATTTGTTAACAAAAATAGAATTAATGATCAAAATTTCCAAATTAAAACATATTCAATTATTTTCCAAACTATAAAAAGATCTACAAGACATTTATATGAAATTTAATACAATCTTTTAGTCCGCGTAGCTCAAATAAAATCTCCAATCGCACTGTATTATTTAATTCGATGTTGAGCTGCAATCTGCTAAGCTCCTATACAATTCAAATGATATCTTGGTTCCACTAGGAACTGCACCTTAAAATAATTTATAATTATCTTCTTTCTCCAACTTGTCACAATTTTAATAAAATTGATTTTCTTTTCTTTTCCTCAAATTTGTAAACTGGTTGTCTTCCTTCTTCTTACTATACTTTACTTTCACCAATAACAGTCTATCTCTTTAACTTTCTCTAACATTTAATTCTCTATAATTTTCTCGTTGTTATTTACTTTTTATCTCCAATTTTTCAATTTTTCCACACTCTCCGTTATATTTTCCGCAAATAATAAAATCGCCGATACCAACTTGAATCTTTCTTGATATCAACTTGAAAAAACGAATTGGTTCTTTTCCGCCCAAATTAAATTAAAAATCTTATACCTACATGAACATAATAAATGTATAAACAGTTCGAAATGTTATAAACATTTTCATAATTAGTAGAACAATAACTAAGCTAATTAAAATAACATAACTGATTCTAATCATCATTAAGCTTTGTTATAAATATCTCTAACTGTTTTTAAAGGCTGACGTATAAAATTGCATGTAATTAATAAAAATATCTGTCTTCTATAAAATACTTTGATATTTTATCAAACAGAACAAATGAACGAAAACAGAGAACAAAAAAACATGCATGGAACTCTCTATTCAGATAAAATAAAGTGCATTTTATTCGCAATACAACGAATTGATCCGAATGTGTTCTAAATACATCTTCCGTCGTGTTTGCCCTTAGGGGGTTACTCAGTGATTCAATGTCACAAAAGTATTCTTACCATCTACATAGTAGGTACATGGGACCGCCTTGCCTTAACGTATGAATATAAAATAATTGTATCATTCAAATTTGTTGTGATTCAAGCTCTATAATGAGCACCGCAAATTATTTGTGATGTATTTCTAAATACTTATAAAGACATGCAAACTAAAAACTCACAAAGTCGTAAACAGTAAACTTTAGTGTGGTAGAGACCGACACTCTTGTTGAACTTATACTCTTTTTAACCATATATGAAATATGCAATTGTAACAAAAATTATCTAAATCAGACTAATATATACCATTACCTACAATCTTATCATTGACTCCAAATTAATCAAATTTCCTTTTCCGGTTAATTAAGAAAGTGTTAGATAGTAAGAGTGTTAGCTTTAAGACAGTGCCACGACATCAAAATTCAAAACAGATTTATTCAAAATCTAATACAATAATACCGCCTCAGAACCCCTCCGGGGACCGGCCGTGCAACCACTGCACTGATCGTAGTGCGATTAAAGCCATTTAGCACCAACAATTAAGCAAAATTAAAAAGTAAGTATAGATTTTGTTTTTTATGTCTGAATCAGTTACATCGAACCCTTCAGGTGAACATCCTATTAGCCATTTTAGAAAGAGTAATAAAATGTCCCTCCGACAACGTAGCATGGATCCTTCACATGATCACAGATATGCTTTAAGTACGCCATAGAACTTGACAAATGATGTCACGATGGCGTTTTTTTCTAAAAGGTAAAAAAATTACTTTTCCAGATTTTTATGCAAAAAATGCTACTAAAAACGATTTCCAGGTAATTTTTTACTCGAATGTATTTGGATTGAGATAATATCTGATTGCTGGTAGTTGCAGTAGAGCAATATGGAATTGTTTTATTACGTGTAACTGAAACAATTTTTCATCCATAAATACCCAACGTAAAGCTAGTTGGAAGTAAAAAGAACGGGAATTATCAAGTTCATCATAGATATTAATACGCTTCCATAATTTATGTTTAAAGATTATTTCTTTTCTTCCCGTCTCCTGCATTTCCCGTCATAACGTAAATAAACCTGAAGCGAATTGCGTTCTGTCCTTCATTAATATCAATAAACCTCACAAATGATTATTTAATTGATGTTGAGGTGAGTTTTTTTTGGCGTTAAGCATAGTGTGCTCCTTCGTCACAAAATTTAGATTATTTAAATATATTCACATTAAACTTGGTAAAATGTCTAATAATACCTCTGTGCGGCCCGCAATATACGTCCTTGACTCAATTTACTTAACTAGTAGGCGTATAATAGCAACATATTTAAGATTTAACCAGAATTGTTGCATACGGCCTCCAAGAAAAGCATTCAAAAGCCTCATAAAAGATCATCAGTGGCGAAGCTAATCAGACTGCTCTAGTTGCACATTTAATGAGCATAGCCCGAAGAGAATTTCGTAATTCTACTCTAGAAGGGAATTCGATAATACTACTACTTGAGCGCAAAGATGGTGTTAATAAGAACGACGGCAATAATAGAACGAGATTACACGGTTGCTATTAAAAATAGATAAGTAATACTTAAGTACCTCATAATGTATTTGCCGACGTCGTCGAAGGGTTTCTTTATGAAAAGATTTTATCATAATCGTCTTGTGTCTGGATAGATAAAATAAAAGGATTTGGTCGTTTGGTTCTGCATGTCATAGTTCAGCAATGTATTTCCTTTGTGTTTGTTTATTTTGGAGTATAAGCATGAGGCGTTACGCTTTGCAAAATAAATAAAAAAAGTTCCTATAAATGTTTGCTTCGCATAATCTGAGTAACACAGAGAGATTTTGAATGAAAATCAGGTAAACAGTATGGTGGAGTTAAATTAAGACTTGAAAAGTACGATATGTGAATTGTCTGGGGGAAATACCGTTACTAATTTCTAACAGAGTGGCGGTTTAAATAATGCATCAGTATAAAATCTACCTTTTTATTTGCAAGCGCTACTTGACCTTGAGTTTCTGAACGCCCGTTATATGATTTCAATGGTTCAGCATGCACCAATTGTTTATTTTACAACAGAAATAAACCTTTTGTAAGAATGCTGATTGTCAACTTTAAGTTATTTCCAATATAAACACGCTGAACTTGCAAGTTGCAGTTGACTTCGAAGGGCTACAAGGAAATAAAATCTTTATTCAGGGCAGTACAACTCCTTAAACTTGTTAACGTCGAGAAATAGTTAATCCGTTCCCAGTTTTCTAATCCGCCGAGGAACATGCGAGACATTCTAATGCCGGACGAAGCATGGAGCTTTTATTTTATAAAGCTCAGTAGATCAAATTTTTAATTTTTTTTTAGACTATTCCAAAGAACTATAATACTGTTCTCGAACTGAAATATTATTATATTAGTTAATTTGTGACCGTTCAGATGTGTTAATTAAGCCCATGTACTACACCTATAAGATCTTACGTTAAAGACAATGCGTCCTAAGTCGTTATAGATAGAGCCATTCAAAGACTGGTTTCCCTAAGCCCGATAACAAGGCGTCTTTGAAATTATGCGCATTTTATACCCACAGGAGCGGAATAATTTTGCCCGATATCAACACTATTATTGAAATTGCCACTTGAGAGGTAACTTATTCAAACCGATAGTGGCCGAGACAATATCAAAGAATAGTGGTTTGGAATTACTAATTCTATTTGGACCTCGTAATCTATTTGTAGATCCTTTAACGAGTGCCTGTGAATAATCTTTTTACGGATTAGGGTCGAAAGAATATTTCAAAGATTGCTGATTGTTACAAAAATATTGGGGCTAGCTTTTTTCCCGTACATAATGCATGATCCTATACGAATAGTAAATGAAACAATGAACCGCTACCATCCAAATTAATTAATAACACAAACAATGATAAGATATGATATGATGCAGAGAAAATTATTTCGAATTGCGGTGATGTTTCGTTTAATATAAATTATATTGATCATATATGTCCAATCTATATTCATCCTTCTATTTCATTTTTCTATAACGAATATAACCTGATACTCGTTCTTTGATACGTTTTTGGTTGCCAATATGAGCCGGGGGTGTGGTGAGATTTTTTCAATAATTTTCAATAATTCCAAAGTCGCCTAAGACATTTCCAAAAAAAAATATCTTCCTCTGCGATTTAAGAAGGTAATAAAGATTACACACTTAAAGATAATCACTCGATTATATACCCTAGGTATCACACTGCTGGTGTTAATTTTTATGCGATAAATTGTACATCGTCTTTCAACAATAAGAAACATTAAAACATAATATTTTTAGTCGCAAACTCCTCTATAAAATCCTTATTTTACTATAAGGAACGTAACCAGACTGCAACCAATAGCTACTCTCCGGGCTATGTGCCCCGCCGAGCGCTGAATTACAAGTTACAAGCCTGGCGCATTAAGTGTAATAATTGCATATTACCATCAAAACGCTAATGCTTCGATTGCAACAAACACCAGCCGAAAGACTGATCCTACTTAGCGTTTTGACGGTAATATGCAATTTTCTTAAATTATTAATTTGTATATTATTAATTTCTAATTTAGAAAATCGGGATTGGTAGAATGTGAATAAACACTGTGAAAGTAATTATTAAACTCATCCACTACTATTAATTGAGGAGTGTCAAATATATTATCTTCGTTGACTAATTTGTCTGGTATTCTGGTACGACTTTTCTTTGATTGGAAGTAAGATCAGAAAAATTTATAATTGGTTTTAAATTTCTCTTCAACAGAAACTAAGTATAATCTATATGCAGGATTAATTTCCAATTTTACTAACGACCTCAATCTTTTAAAATTTTCTAGGTAGACTACAGCGTTTGTGGTTTTAAATTTTTTATGATAGTAATTTTTTAACTTAATATCTAAGGTGTACCATGATGCGTATTTGCGTTTTTTATTTTTATAAGTGGGTACATGGCTACCAAAGATTGATGTTAATTTTTCATAAGAAACTTTACAAGCTAGATTAATATCATTAAATGACTGTAAAAAGACCAGCCAGTTTCCAACAGAGAATTGTATGAATCAGGATAATGGGCTTTTCGAAAGTTGAATCTTTTCATATTAGAACAATTTGAGAAATTTACAAAACCATCCTTAGAAATTGACATTTCGATAGATAAGGAAGGGTGAAACACATCCTCCTTTACCAAAGGAATTAAATCACAAACAACTTTACATTCTATGTTACCAATAACTAAACTCAATGTTCGATCATAACTGTTACTTATATAATTATATTGTATTAAGTTACAGAAATTTATGAAGTTGGTTAATAATTGAAATTTGGCGTCATGTATTTCTGCATTATTAAAATTAAATTTGGTGCATTAAAGTCATCTACAATAAAAATATTATTAACTATTTTAAAATATTTCCAAGAAAGTATCACATTCTGTAATGGAAGTACTGAGATTGTATAAGAAAAGTGAGGAATTGTTTACGTAGGCATCACATGAACCTATTTTGCAAAATGTCTGTCTTAATATGTCGGTCACCAAGTTGGAATATTAGTTTTATTTATTCATCATCTTATACAATCGAATACAGCTCGAGATTATGATTTTCTTATAGGCACTATATTAGCTAGTACATAGATATCAAATGATGTTCAATTCATATTGAACAGTTCATTATTTGATGACTACTTGAGTACAGTTATTTGATATGTTGTTAATGTTAAAAAAATCAACTTCAAATGTAAAATAATGTAAGATATGATCTGGCTTGCATTTTAATCAAAACATTGATCACCAGTGCACTTTAGATTGAAATTGGAAGCATTTGCTTGAAGCAAATGTTTGACTAATACT
This sequence comes from Leptura quadrifasciata, assembly GCA_963675555.1. Lineage (NCBI taxonomy): Eukaryota > Metazoa > Arthropoda > Insecta > Coleoptera > Cerambycidae > Leptura > Leptura quadrifasciata. The sequence continues at coordinate 9,099,875 of OY776676.1, forward strand.
GGATAATACCAAAATCCTAAATAGTATCCTTAGAATTGAAATTTTGAGTTAATTTTATAACATCTCGGTATATTCTTCATTGTATAGTGAATGTTCTCATAGGTTGAAAACCGTCTGTTTGCATTTTACCAGAAAGGCAATTACTTAATGCATAACATTGACGCTGCTTTTTTGCAGTTATGTATATTTAAAAGAGCAGTTCATATTTGTAACTTGGTTTGTTTTAACTTCAAATTAAACATTTCAGTTTAAACAAGTCCTTATTTCCCTTGTGGAATGAATTGGATTGTGTAGACATAATCCTATCTAGCATAATATTGTAAATATTTTATAATCTAAATAAGCCTATATTTGAAAATTAATGCTTTTTGCTAAGTGGTTGGACGAAAATAGGCAAAATTTTTTAAATCGAAATTATTCTTCAAAACTTTTCAACCTCTGCTTACCAACATTAGAATTAGAAATTTTGAATAGAAATTTTTCACTAGTCTGATTTTCGTTAAACAAACGAAATTATCAAGAGGAAAAATTAATATAATACTGTACTAGGTTAAATAATGTAATATTATCAAGTATAGATTAGAATATTTACATATAGGGTGTAAAAATGGATGTACCTTGTTAACTTTAGATCAAACCGCTTTGGGGTCGATTCGTATTGATAAAATTAGTGTGTAAATATAGAAATTTTACATGGAGTAACGCGACATAGAAAAATAGATTTGTTTTGGTGAAATTAAGAATACTCTTGAGTTTTCTACTTCGAGTAGGGGGAACCCTTTTTTTTCGCGGAATAAGGGTTAATTAGTCATTTTTAAGGATGGTTTTCAGTTTTAATTTATTTTGGACCGTTTAAAATGCTAGTTAAGAAACAAGAACGGCACCCTTTTATTGTAGGTGTAGTTGTAGTTCAGTTCAAATTTCGTGAAAATCGGTTCACCGCCTCCCACGACATATATATATGTTATATTAGAAATATACTATGATATATAATATTATCGAGACAGGCTTAACCTTCTCAAACATATCGTATTACATACTGCGTAACAGCTCTTCTCAATAACCGCTCACGCTGCATGAGCATTGTATTTCAATTCTAAGTAATCCTGATTGTGCTGAATCAGCAACACTGTTTCCTTTGTTCTCAAAACATTATAAATATTACCAACAACCTTTTTGTAATCAGTCTTATACTCACTTCAGATTAAACTACTTCAAAATTATTATTGTATCTTATTAAAACGAGTCAACGTTGACTCAAGTGTAATAAATAAAGTTTTTAAAAAGTTATTCAAACAATCCACTATCTAACATTGGCGCAGTCGTGGCGGATCTGAAAAACACACAGTTCGGGAGCCTAACCAGTAGCAAACATATCCGAGGGAACAAGGAGTCCATCTGAAAAAGGTGCCTAACCGGACGAAAAGAGCTTCTGGAACAAGGAGAACTTCTTAGCTGTAGTGGTGGATCCCAATCCTTTGTTCAGAAGAACCTACATTATTCTCAAACGCACAGAAGCGAAACAATAATAATTATCAAGAAATACAAGCAAAGCAACATTTCAAATCAACACGATTCAACAATTAGCAAGTAAGAATTTCATCCCGTCCCATCGTTGGTGTCTTCGGCATCAAAGGCAACCCTGTGGAAGGAACACCCAGTGACACCCCTGGCAGAGAGAGACCTTTGGTGAAGCTAAGCTCACGAAGTCGCATTCAACTGGACCACGAGGAATGAAAAATTTAGGGTAAGTCATTTTTGAATCATCTCGCAAACATTTATTTGCAAACAACGACATAATTTTACATTTTATTTTATCAAAATACATTGCATTGCTACATACAGTTCTAATATCTAAGGTAGTAATTTTATTTAAACTTGAAACAAAATATCTTGATTATAATTTGTGTGACCTATATAAATAACCGTAATCATACACTGTTCCTATCGTAACATTATTTTTATGGTAATATCATATACTCTTTAAGTGCGAATTTATCTAATTAACTGTAATCACGTACCATTGTTATCTTAGCATTTTTATCGTAATATAATATTGCATACCACAAAAAAGGTTAAGGTTAAGGCCGTAAGACAAGCTTGTGTTCTATAATACCGTGTGTGCAAAATATAAAATTATCAGAGATATACTATTTCCAAACTCAAAACGCTTTTTAAACCAAACGCGTTTTTCGAATTAATCTAGCTATTTTATAATATAAATTTTAAATATTACAGAATAAATTCTTGCACGTTTAATATAAAAAAATTTATTAAACACCAGTAGCGTACTAACTTAAATTGGAAAGAGGCGTTTTAAGTTATTTAATTATCTAAATATTATAAATAAAATGGCTACCGCTACAAATTCCAATGCAAACAATTCAATCACGGCGAACGAAACCATAAATATTGAACCTTATAGGTTAAGCGAAATATTTTCCATAGTGCCCGAATTTGACGGCAACCCCATATTCTTGCAAACATTTATTTCAGCTTGCATAACCGCTCAGGGGATCGCTGTTGATGATCAGCGCGTCTTATTAACGCTTCACATAAAAAATAAATTACGCGGAAAAGCCGCAGAATTAATAAATTCCCGAAACCCTGCTACATGGGCAGAAATCAAAAGCTTACTTGAAGCTCATTTTGGTGATTCTCGTGACCTGACAGCACTAATTCAGGATCTACAGAGGATTCGCCAATCATCTAACGAAACTGCATTGGTATTTGTATCTAGGTTGCAGACACACAACGCGAAAATGCACGCCGCTATACAAAAACAAACTCTAACCCTTGAAGAAAAAACGGCTCAATCAAATTTGATTGAAAACATGACATTGACCACTCTATTGACCGGGTTAGAACCCAAATTAGGCCAAATCATTAGGGCTGGTAATCCTAGCAACATGCTAGACGCCATAAACAGGATCAAACGAGAACTACAGTTGTCATATTTCGAATCACAAAAATTTTCCATTAAAGCCCCAATCAAAAACCCTGTCCAAAATGTTCAAAGACGCCCAAATTCTCATCAATTCTGCACATTCTGCAGAAGAAATGGGCACCATGTTAATGAATGCCGCACAAGGCAAAATTATCAGTCCCCATCTCCCAATTTCACACCAAATGCTTATTCTAATCAAGCACAGCCTCCAAGGCCACATTTCCAAAGTACATATAATCATAGACCACAAAACTTCTCTAACCAGCAACAAAATTATTCTCAACAGAACAGGCCCTCAGCTATCAGGCCAAATCCAAACTTCAACCAGCAGAGACCTTCTGCCATTCAGCCAAACCCAAATTTCAACAGGTTCAATCAACAAAAAACGCATCATTTGAACCAAGAATTTTACGATAGCTCAAATCAATATGAAGACTATTCCGCAAGTTATTCTCCCAATTACCAATACCAAAATAATTTCGAAATTAATGAAAACAATTATGATTACGATTTTGGAACCCAACAATGTGAGAATTATACTGCTAATTCTCAACCCCAACAGTACGAGAATTATACTGCTAATTCTCAACCTCAACAGCACGAGGATTATACTGCTAATCCTCCGGATTTTCGCATAGGCCCGGAGTATTCCACGAGTACTCCAACACAACAAACGGACGAGCTAAACCAAATTTCTCATCAAGTCCAAGCGATAAACCTCCAAGACAGTTTCGACCCAAACCTGAACTTCCCGGAAAACCAATTCATGTAAAAACACCCCGCTACAAACTAAATGTCGTAAATTCTAAAAATCTATTTTACATAAAAGACTTCACAAATCGTTTCAAAATTCTTGTCGACTCAGGTGCAGGCATTTCTGTATTTAAAACCAAAACAGCGGAAAGGTACAAACAAAGATATCCTGAAAACGTAATTATACAGGGTATAACAGATGAAAAAATTAATATCACCGAATCTGTACTAATACCATTCAATATAAATGACCCACACAAGGTTTATATTCACGACCTAGATATAGAATTCGATGGACTATTAGGTGCAGACTTTTTAAAATATTATAAGTGTCATGTGGACTTTGAAAATAATCAACTTATTACCAATTTTAAAACCGTACCACTATTTGAGGTGACTGAAGTAACATCAATCAGGAACCACAATAATTGTAACGAAAACAATAATCCAGGTATTAGAATTTCAAACCCAAATTTAAATGTTAAAAACCAAAATGTAATTTCTATCGAACCACGCACAGAAAAGATTTTTAAACTTAAATGCAATTTACAAAATACTGAAGCTATAATAATAGCCCAGGAAAATGAAAAGGTACGTTTACCGAATGCCATTGTCAAAATAGACAACAATGGTGAATTTTTGACAACGATAATAAACGCAAACGCGATTCCAAAAACAATACATTTCTCGGATCTTAAACTCGAACCCGTTCAAAAATTTAGATCAATATTTAACGTAAATCTTCAAAATCCGGATTCCCAATACATAGACCGAAACTACGAAATAAAAAATCAATTACGCTTAGACCACTTGAACGACGAGGAGAGTGAATTAATTACTCAACTCTGTTTAGACTTTTCAGACATATTCTATTTAGAAGGTGACAACTTGACATTTACCAATGAAATCAAACATTCAATAGACACTAATGATTCCAAACCAATTTTCACTAAATCTTATCGTTACCCCCAAATTCATAAACAAGAGGTAAAATCACAAGTTTCAAAAATGCTCGACCAAGGCATTATCCAGCCTTCAATTTCTCCCTGGTCCTCCCCAGTTTGGGTAGTCCCCAAAAAACTAGACGCTTCTGGCAAACAGAAATGGCGCGTCGTAGTTGACTATCGAAAATTAAACGAAGTAACGATAGGTGATAAATATCCTCTACCTAACATTTCCGACCTTTTAGATCAATTAGGTAAATGCCAATATTTCACAACTTTAGACTTGGCCTCTGGCTTCCACCAAATTGAAATCGATCCCAAAGACATTCAAAAAACCGCTTTCACAGTCGAAAATGGTCATTTTGAATTCGTACGAATGCCTTTTGGACTCAAAAATGCTCCATCAACATTTCAAAGGGTGATGGACAACATTTTACTAGGAATCCAAAACGAAAGGTGTCTCGTCTATATGGACGATATCATTATCTACTCCCCTACTATCCATGAACATATTTCTCGATTAACAGAAGTCTTCAAACGTTTACAAAAAGCCAACCTCAAAATTCAGCCAGACAAATGCGAATTCCTTCGCAAAGAAGTTGCCTATTTAGGACATCTTATTACAAAGGATGGTGTAAAACCGAACCCTGCCAAAGTCGAAGCAATTCTAAATTTTCCTCAACCCAAAAATCAGAAAGAAATTAAATCTTTTCTAGGTTTAGCAGGCTATTATAGACGTTTCATTCCTAATTTTTCCAAAATTTCAAAACCCTTGACTAAATTGCTACAAAAAGATATACCTTTCAATTTCGACAATGACTGTACAAATTCATTCGAAACCCTAAAACAAACTTTGACAACTACCCCGATATTGATCTACCCCAACTTTGATGAACCTTTTGTCCTAACTACAGACGCTAGTGCATTTGCAATAGGTTCTGTACTTTCACAAGGAAGTATAGGAAAAGATTTGCCAATCGCATACGCATCTCGAACTTTATGCGGCGCGGAAACTAAGTATTCAACCATTGAGCGTGAACTTTTATCTTTGGTCTGGAGTGTAAAGCATTTTAGGCCATATCTATTCGGAAGGAAGTTCAAACTCGTCACCGACCACCGACCACTCACTTGGTTATTTTCCATAAAAGACCCAGGTAGTAGACTAGCGCGTTGGCGCTTAAAACTCGAAGAATACGATTACGAAATAATATACAAACCCGGAAAGATCAATAAAAACGCGGACGCGTTGTCCAGAATAAAAATTAATCACTTTTCAGAATGTTCCAAATTTTATTCAAAAATTCTAGCCGCAAACGAAGACTCAGATGAAGACGAAATTTCAGACAATGACGACGAAATTACCGACGAATAAATCGCCCGAGAATTTGACACATTTTCCCGACTTTACAAAACCAAATCTCTAATAGATTATTCCAAAATTCAAATTACAAATAAACAACTATTAGATCGAGAAAATAAAAATATCATAACGTTCTTCCAACAAAACAACTTGACAGATCTTCACCATCAAATTATCGAAGATATTTTCGAGGAAAACCCAGAGTTTTATAACAACACAATTAATATCGTTTCCAGTAAATCAACCCGACAAAGAAACTATTACATTATCGCTCTACCCTTCGACCCAGAGTCTGTGGTAGAACACCTATTTCTAACACTGTACAAACATCGAAACAAATTAGACCTTTCCAAAACTTATCATGTTGAAAATAACTTAGACTTTCCAATTCTCGAAATCCTATCATTTATTTTTGCAGAAAAAGACTTAAAACTAATTATTTGTCAAAATTTAGTACGAACTCCCGATGAAGACCAACGTCCGATCATTCTCGACCAGCATCACACCGGAAAAAATAATTTACATCGTGGAATAAATGAAACGATACGTAGAATCAAAAATAAATATAATTGGCAAGGCTTAACAAAAGACGTCGAAAATTTTATAAAAAATTGTGAAACATGTCAAAGAACAAAAGTCTGTCGTAAAAACCTCAACAATCCCTTAGTGATTACTGAAACCCCTAAAACTCCATTTGAGAGTGTTAATATTGATCTATTCGAATTTCCCACGCGAAACTATGCATTAACTATCCGCGACGAGTTAACCAAATTTACTCAAGCTTACGCAGTCCCAGACAAGAGCGCAAAATCAGTCGTAAATACCCTGTTGCTTTATTTTCAGCATTATGGTACCCCACTAAGAATTCATTGCGATTATGGCGGTGAATTTGATAATAATTTATTAAAAGACCTTTGCACCCTTTACGACATAAAACTAACATACTCAAGCGTAGGACATCCTCAATCCAACGGATCTATCGAACGATTCCATGCCACCCTAGCAGAAATGATAAGAATACACAAAACCGAAAATCCCAACGAACATCCCTTTACTATATTACCCTATGCGGTGATATGTTACAATAACTCGGTAAACAAAACTCATGGCTTTACGCCATACGAGCTTATTTTCGGACATACAGCTAACTGACCACCTGAAACTCTTTACAACCAAAAAGACCTGATCACCAAATACGTTAGAGACCTAAATAATCGAATATCCCATTATTACAAAATTGCGCGAAGTCGAACAGAAGCACAAAAACAAAAAGCCAAAGTTCGATTCGACAAGAACATTCCCGAAAATAGACACACATATAATATTGGCGACAAAGTGTACGTCAAAGAATCACAAATAAAAAATAAACTGCAAAATAAATTCAACGGACCCTTTGAAATTACAGAAATCTTTCAAAATTCCGCTACATTACTAAATCTCGAAACAAACCAAACAACCAAAGTAAATTTTGATCGAATGAAACCATATACTGAAGATTAAATTTATTTTCAGGTTTCTCCTGCTGATCGGATCAGCACTTGCTCAATTTAAAATAACACCTATTAACAATACGATCGGAGTATATTATCACCAAGACACGGACATTGTGATTTCTCACAAGAAATGGACTTTACTGGTACACAAAAACATATCTACCTTTAAGACAGCTTTCGACAAAAACGACAAGATCTTACAGACACTATACAACACACTCGACCCAGCATATCATTACATGAACGTCTTTTCAGGAGATGTAAAAACTCACCTTAGCTTATTGACGCAAATTTCCCAATCAATACAATCAAAATTTGACGAAATTTACCTTGACACGAAACGATACAAACGAGGAATACTAAATGGCATCGGAACGATTTTCAAATCAATAACTGGAAATTTAGACGCAGAAGACGGTCAGTACTATTCTGATTGTATCAACAAATTGAATAATGACGAACACCAACTCGAAAACCTAATTAAAAACCAAATATCCGTTACAACTTCAGTAATCAAAAATTTCAACGCAACTATTCAAAAATTGCAAGTTGACGAAGAAACTTTCAATAAGGATATTAAAGAAATTGAAACCTCAATTTTAGACATGACTAAAGACATAGAAAACGTCCATGCAAAACTGAAATTTATCGAAATCTGCGAACAACTTATGGCAAGTTATTTATTTATCGAGGATAACCTAAATGACATCCTAAATTCCATCACTTTCGCGAGGCTTAAAATAATTCACACGTCAATTATAAATCCAAAAGACTTAATAAATTCTCTACAGGAAATTTCGCAAAACCTACAAAGGAACAATTTACCGCTTCCAATCAAACTATCAAAGGTTGCACAGTACTTAGACATTATAGAACTAAAAGCTTTTCAAACAAATTCGGATCTAATATTTGTGTTAGACATACCTTTAATAGACCCTCAAACATATTCAGTATTTCAATTATACCCTATCCCTATTTTGGATAATAGAACTGGTTTATATCATGTATTATCAATTTCTCAAAAATATATCGCGAGAGATGATGATTCATTAATGTACATACCTATCTCGAACCTTGAAGAATGCAAACCACTTTATTTCAACACCAAATTATGTCCAAATTTATTTGCATATCCTATTGACAACAATGCCATATGCGAAGCCCGTCTCTTCAAGAACCACAAAACTCTGCCAGAAAACTGCCAGACGTCATTTATCATCAGCCAAGGCTACAACGTCCAAAAAATAGACGAAAACACATGGTTAGTTATTAACGCAGAACCTCTACAAACAACCATCAACTGTCCAGAAAGAAATTCAAAAACTGAAGTCATCTACAAAAATTCAATAGTAAAATTACAACCAAATTGTTACGCCTTCATAGGCATCACAAAAATTCAAGCCAGTACCAATGAAGTAACCGATGTAAAAGATGACACTCATCCAATCCAAATTCCATTTGAATGTTGTAAACATATTCCAGACAAAATCCGAGCTCCAAATCTTAAACCACTAAAATTAAACAATCTCAATACGGAAGACCTCGAAGTTGCCAAACACAAGTTGGACCAATACTCCAGAGATTTAGATGATTTGATCAACAAACCCTTTATAACAAAACACATATCCTGGTTCACCTATTTTATCATTGTGCTAATAATTGGACTGTTATTTCTGTACCTATTTTGTAAGTGCAGAACAAAAAGACGAAGACTAGCCATCGATGTTTCTGCATCACCCCCATCTCCACCGAGGCCTAGCAAACCCTACAGGACATTTGCTAACCTATTTCCTTCACGAAGACGACCTACCTTAAGAAGAGAAGACAACGAAGCCGAAGACATAGAACTTACATAAAGACAAACTGTTTTGTGCCTTTTTACTGACTTTCAGTGCTGGACTCTTCAGTGAATTTTATTTCATTTGTTTAATCATTATATTTCATTATTTTTCTATCATTTGTTAATTTCAATTTTATTAACATTTTTACGTCATTTTCATTCAAACCCATCATGCTTATATTTTATGCTTTCACAGTAAAGCTATATTTTAACCTTAGGAATATTTTATCCTATTTTACAATTCAAACCTAGTATGTTTGTATTTTACGCTTTCTTGCCAAAGCTATATTTTAACTCTAACATTTTTATGTTATTTTATTTTATGAATCAAGCTTATTGTGCTTGCATTTCATATTTTAGACGCTAAGGTTATATTCTGTGTTTTAAACCTTACGATTTAACATTTTTGTATCTTTTATATTTTTCCAAATTGTACCATTACCTTTTATATACATTTTATATTCATTTCAAAAGTTGCTGCATAAAACACCAACTTTTTTTATAAGGGGGAAGCTGTTATATTAGAAATATACTATGATATATAATATTATCGAGACAGGCTTAACCTTCTCAAACATATCGTATTACATACTGCGTAACAGCTCTTTTCAATAACCGCTCACGCTGCATGAGCATTGTATTTCAATTCTAAGTAATCCTGATTGTGCTGAATCAGCAACACTGTTTCCTTTGTTCTCAAAACATTATAAATATTACCAACAACCTTTTTGTAATCAGTCTTATACTCACTTCAGATTAAACTACTTCAAAATTATTATTGTATCTTATTAAAACGAGTCAACGTTGACTCAAGTGTAATAAATAAAGTTTTTAAAAAGTTATTCAAACAATCCACTATCTAACATATATATATATACTGAAAAGAAGTAAAAAATTGAATTACGGCTAACTTGGCCAAAATTAAACCGAATTTCATGAAATTTTAGACGAACCAAAAAATAACCTGCCAAATTTTAGCAAAGAATATCGAACAGATTGGCCGTAATTCTATTTTTAGGCCAAATTCCACAAAAAATTCAAAACTTTCCCCAAATGGTCGAAAGATTTTCTTTACCAAAATGAAGATATTTTTATGTATTTTCACGTGATGTAACTAAAAAATAACTTTTTTAATTTAACCGTTTTTTTCTCATTTTCGGTACCTATTATACGTATGTGTATTATTCATTATAAAAATTACAATGTTAATAATAAAAAGTGATTGGTTTTAAATTAGATTAAAAAAAATATTTTTTTTTCGAAAATTCACTTGATTTTTATTATAATTTTTACATATATTGATTATTATTTTATTTTATTCATGTTTTCTTTTTTTAGTAGTTGTACTAGATGCCTAGAACTTTCAAGCAAAATAAAACATGAAAGGATTATTGAAACTAAAACCTCTTTAATCACCGAAAGAAACTTTCACAAATAACGAGCAAAAGCATTTTTTGAATTACTAAAAGAAGAAAGAGATGATTTGATTGTCTTACGATTGTGAAAAAAACTTAGTTTTACCTAAGGTTCCAGACCAAATTTGCTTCTACAAAAGGCAGCTGTATTTATACAACTTCACTGTTGTGAAGGGATCTGCAAAACAAAGTTTAAAGAAAGACAGTGTCTTTATACACACCTGGCTAGAGACAGACAGACCAAATTCTTCGAATGAAATAGTATCAGCTGTATACGACACATTAACAAAATTGGAAATACAGGATAATACCTCTGAAATAAGATTGGTATCAGACGGTTGTGGGGGGCAGAACAAAAATAGCTGCATGATAAGCATGTATGTAATGTGGTTTGCTGCTTCCCCTGATAATATAAAAAAGCTACAGTTAATATTTCCTGTTACTGGCCATTCGTTTATTCCCCCGGATAGGATCTTTGGAAAAATTGAAAAAGTACTGAAAAAACAAGACACCATTATTCACCCAGATTATTACTATGAAACGTTTCAAAATTCAGGCACGGTAAAAAAGTTGGGAATAGACTGGATGGCATATAATTGGAAGGAAACTTGTAAAAGTGTTATAAAATCTACGAACAGTTTACATTTCATTGCAAGCGTATAATTTTTACAAAAAATTCAAAAGGTCTGGTACAAGTGCAGGGTGAGCCGAATTATAAAGCTGATATGAATGTTAGTAAAAACCTTTTCAAGCAAGGAAAGACCGTAGCCATGATTGATCTGGTAGTATTACAGGTTGGAAGAAATCATCTTAAGCCAAAAAAAAGTCTTAAATATTAATGAACTGCTCATCAAACATTTTGGTAATCAATGGCAGCAAGAAAGTGAAGTTTTGAAAATTACTTTCTATAAAGACATTTTGAATTTACAGAACTCTGATAATCTGGAGAAAAATAATGATGAAAGTATTTGTGAGCCTGTGGAAGATACTGAAAATTTCATTTAATCTCCGTCAGTTAGTTGAACTTCATTTAATTCATTATTTGTTTGTTTTTTATATTATTTTATGTTTTGTTATAATTTATTACAGACATAAACATTTATATTTTTGTTATTATCAAAATAAAGGAGTACCTAACTCTCTATCATTGACTTGCTTTTATTAAGAGTTTTAATTTTTGAAAGCAGAACCGGTTATATTCACATTTGAGAAATAAAACCGGCTATACCCAAAAGAAAAATAAAAAAATCGTGAAAACCTGTAGCCCAAATTTGTCAAGATTTATAGAAAATCGTAACACAACCTCCTTCTAATGACACGTGCAGTTTTTTTTATTAAAATATTGCTTACTTTTTTAAATCTGGGTTTTTGTTAATTTTCTCAAAATTATAGAAAGTGGATGTAGTCGGTTTTGCATCTAGGCAACTCATATAGGTTACTTTCGTCTAAAATTTCAAATTCAGTTCAATTTTGGTCAAGTTAGCCGTAATTTAAATTTTTATGTTTTTTCAATATATTTATATACATATCGTGGGAGGCGATGAACCTATTCTAACGAAATTTGAACTGAACATTCCATGAACATTTACAATAAAGGGGTACCGTTCTAGTTCCTTAACTAGCATTTTAAAGGGTCCAAAATAAATTAAAACCGAAAAACCACCCTTAAAAATTATCGATTTACCCCTTTTCCGCGAAAAAAGGGTTCCCCGCCTACTCGAAGTAGAAAACTCGGTATTCTTAGTTCCACCAAAACAAGCTTATTTTTCGCGCGTTGCTCCATGTAAAATTTTCGCTCTCACCTTATTGTGGGCTATTTTTACTCCAATATAATATTTGCACTCCTATGTGAAAACCGTTTAAAAACTGAACTATAAAATAATGAAAGGGATATGAAACCGTTCTATGTTATATTATTAGAACAGAATTACATAGTATAAATGTAAACTTGACAATATGTAGCTTTTCATATACCTTATAAAATGTTTGTACAATTATCTGGAAATATTGTCAAGTAGTAATAATTATTCTGAACTATAAAATTAACCAAAATACTTTTTAGCATATTCTCTACAAAATATAATTTTCAAATATTCAATAATAAATTAAATAAGTCGCAAAACTAAATCGATAAATAAATTCTACATTCTTTCCAAGTTAAATTTTATCATTCATATTTTATTTCTACAATATAAATTCACTATTTAACAAGCATAAAGGATGTAAAGTTTCATATTTCAATATCAGCTTGTAACCGCGTTGAGACATAAACTTTAAGTCTACCTTTATAGGAATATTGCTGAATAAGTATTTAGGAATCATATAAATAGTCCAGGATTGATACACACATTACTTACTTACTTATTGGTCAGTCAACGAGCACCTACCTGACGCATCTCCCCCATTATGGACTGGCAAGATCTTTTTATTTTATATTTTATATTTTTTCATTATTTGAACTATTTTACTTGTTTGTTATTTTTACCTGCAATAAAATGTTGGTATCTTTTTGTTTTACATCATTATTTTACTTATAATTTAACCTCTCGCAAGCCAAGCACCCCCGGCTCGTGACAATATTAACATAATAAATAATAATTCTTTCCTATTATTTGGGTTTTCTACCACATGAATTATTATCCTCTTCAAAACAAATCACCGAATCTACAAAATAATAGAATTATTGGAAAAAAGCCTCTGCGCCCGTGACGTTTACGCCAAAGGAAAAACCAGAGGTTATGTTTTGCAAATAATATAAATCGGAATAAACATAGAAATAATGTATTTTGCTGACATTTCGGAAAGTAATCTCTTTCCGTTTTCAAAGCTTTTTTTGGAAGATTTTACTGTGTATGTCAAATACACAGCTTTAAGATTCTGTTTATGTTATTTCCATAGATACTTACTACTTACACAGAACATAGAACTGATGATAGTTTCTTTTAGATAATTTTGAGTTTGTTAAGTTCTTCTTTTAACATTGGTAGCCAGGTTGTACAAATATCTACAGAACAATTCGAATAATGAAATATTAAATAACGAGAAAAAATTTATCAAAGAGGTTCTAGTACAAAATCAATATCCTGAAGCCTTTGTTGATAGAGTTTTCATAAATGTTAAAAATAGGGACAATCAGGTAGAACAAAAACCTGAACGTCATTATACAGCAATAATTCCTTATGTATACGGACTATCGGAAAAGCTACGCCGTATAGGTGCCAAATTTGATGTTAGGACGATATTTCAAACGGGAAACACTTTAAGATCTATTTTAACAAAAACAAAACCGATAAACAGGGAGCAGAATTCAAAAAACTGTATTTACAATATCCCGTGCGAATGTGATAAATGTTATGTGGGTGAGTCATCCAGACCTTTTAGTGTGAGGTTGGATGAGCACGAGAATTACATTAGAAAGAATGAAATTCAGAAATTAAAGACTTGTGAACATGCTTGGGAAAACGGACATAGAATAGACTGGGACTCGGCAAAAATTTTAACAAAAGAAACAGATACCAAAAACAGAAAAATTAAAGAATCAGCAATAATCTTATTAAATGAAGATAAGTGCGTATCGAATTGTTCTGTAGATATTTGTACAACCTGGCTACCGATGTTAAAAGAAGAACTTAACAAACTCAAAATTATCTAAAAGAAAATATCATCAGTTCTATGTTCTGTCTAAGTAGTAAGTATCTATGGAACAGTGGCGGTTTCTCTGAGGAGGCAGAGGAGGCCGGGCCTCCCTACTTCTGATTTGCCTTTACAGTTACTTTACATATTTACATTATTATAAATATAAATATACTTTATGAAACGACAAATTTAAATTAACACAAATATTCCCTAAATCTGCGAATTTAAACTATTATTATTATAACCGGCAACGCTGCACAACTGTAACATTCTATCCATGGTGACTGGTGAGGCAGGCCTCCAAACGCTTCTAACATAGCTTTCGCGTTTAGAATGGTTCAATTTGAAACGTTTGAAGCTACCCATTAAAATCTGCTCTCAAAACCACGTGCCGGAGGCCAAGCTCCGGACCAATAGGAACAAAGATTAATAAACATCTGACTTTTATTTTCCCGCTTCCTGAGTCCAGAGAGTCGTACCGTTTACCGTTTAGGTTAATTGAAAGTAAATATGTCTGTGGTGGTTTTCATTTTATTAAGTGCAATAAATTCATTTAAAATTTTTGTTTAAATATTGATAAAACGTCAAAAATGGAATTAAACGTAAGTACAAGCAATAACAATGGTAATGTCAGTATCGGTGAAGTGTTTAAATCTGTAGATGATATTGTAAATTTCCTTTTGAAGAATGTTCATTTTAGTCAATTAACATATGATGACAAGATATTTATAATAAAAACTTTAAAAAGGCCCCAACCTACCATGCAAAATCTCATAGTAACTTCAAAACATAATCGTTCTTTTTGTGTACAATGGTATGATAAATGTGAGTGGTTAACTGGATGTCCAGTACAAAATAAATTATATAAATAATATTATAAAAATAAAATATAAATATATATATATATATATATATATATATATATATATATATATATATATATATATATAAATATAAATAATTTAATGGAAATATATAACTTTAAAAAAGCCAATTACCCTCTCTTATATGAAAATCTATTTCAGATAAACTGGTCATTTCTAACTGAACTAAATGACGTTAACATGGCTTGCACTGCTTTTTACTCTAAACTAACTGAAATTTTTGATCAATTTGTGCCTAAATCTATTCCCAAACAACCCAAATATCCAACTTGGTACACAAATGATATTGTAAGAGATATAAAGCAAAAAAATATTCAGAGGAGAAAGTATAAACAAACAAAAAGTGAAGATGATTATAATAAATTCAGGAACATGAGAGAGAAAATAAAGCAGGACGTAAAACAATCATATGAAAATTATTTATTGAATATTCAAAATAATATAAAAAATGATCCAAAAAAATTTTGGTCATATGTAAACAGTAAAAGGAATAGTAGCGCCATTCCTGATAATATTACATATAATAACATTCGACACACAAATCCTCAAAATATTGTTGATGCTTTTGGAACCGTTTTTCAATCGGTTTATCTTAATCCTAATAATAACAGCAATAAATATCCCCCCTGTGGTGATGTAAACAGTAATAATTTATGCATAACGACGTTTTCGGAATCGGACGTGCTAAAATCGCTTAAGAAGATAAAACCCAAATTTACTAAAGGTCCAGACAATATACCTGCATTTATAGTTAAGGACTGTGCACATGTCTTCGCCCTGCCCCTTAAAATAATTTTTAATCTGTCCCTGAAGTTACAGGTATTCCCTGATGTATGGAAATACTCTCGTTTATGTCCTGTTTATAAGAAAGATAACAAATATAATGCTGAGAATTATAGGCCAATAACAATAATTTGCAATTTTGCAAAAGCCTTTGAGTTTACCTTGAATGCGTCATTATCCAGGCACGTACAAAATCAGATCGTAACAAATCAACATGGATTTGTACCAGGTAGATCCACTGAAACTAATCTAACCTGTGTTACACAATATCTTTCCGAAAAACTGGATGACAACAAACAGGTTGACATTATCTATACTGATTTTTCCAAAGCTTTTGATCGCTTAGACCACGGTATTCTGATACAGAAACTAAATAATTTCGGATTATCGTTAGCATTATTAGATTTAATCACTTCATATTTAACAAACAGGCGACAGTATGTAGAATACCGTGGTTTCAAGTCTTTTGATATTATAGCTAGCTCAGGTGTTCCTCAGGGATCGGTACTGGGACCACTACTGTTTAATATTTTTATTAACGATATTGTTATAGACCTGGATGTTTCAAGTCTATTATACGCAGATGACTTGAAAATCTATCATGTAATTGAAACTGAGGCAGATTGTGATAAGCTGCAGAATAACTTGGATAAGATAAATCATTGGTGTATATTAAATCAATTGCCTCTTAATGTATCTAAATGCAACGCGTTTACATTTTGTAGAGCCCGCACTCATGTCACCTACAATTACCATTTAAATAACCAAGAGTTACAAAGACCTGATATCATTAAAGATCTTGGTGTTACTTTTGACAGAAATCTAAGTTTCAATGAGCATATGAACTTAACTGTATCGTCAGCGTTAAAAAACTTAGGGTTCGTAATTAGGAATTGTAAGGGTTTTAATAATACGGACATTACGAAACTGTTATATTTTTCCTTTGTGCGGTCGAAACTGGAATATTGTTCACTGGTATGGTCTCCGGGATATGCTACATACATAAACAATATAGAGAACATCCAGCGTCGTCTGGTTAAGTATTTATGTTTTGTTGAAGATGGCAACTATCCTACAATCGGTTACCCACAAAGCATTATGTTAGAAAGGTTTCACATATCGAGTCTACAAAACAGAAGAATGGCACACTCCGTGGTATTCTTATATAAAATTATTCACAATATCTTTGATTGCTCATCTATTTTGGAACAACTATGTTTTCGGGTACCTCGTATAGAAAGTAGAAATCGTGAAACTTTTTATCTCGTTACCCCTCGGACTAATCTATTAAAAACTTCACCCATATATTTTATGTGTAAAAATTATAATTCGCTGCAAAATGAGCTTGATATATTTAATTGTAGCCTTGCCTCGATAAAAAATCTATTATCTGTGTAACATGAATATTAGTGTATAAAAAACTTAATACTATTTGTATGATAATTGTATCTTTTCTCTGTCTTTTTCACCTATTCTGTTTTCTATAACTCTACATTCTGTTTATTGTATTTATTATATTCTACTGATCTGTAATATTTGTACCTTATATACATTATTATTGTAATTGTTCCCACCCTGTAACTGGTTACCTGTTGGGTGGTTGTATCTAATAAATAAATAAATAAATAAATAAATAAATAAATTGCTGGTATTGTTTACTTTTTTCTAATGACCCAGAGAACACTGTTTGGTCAAAATTAGGATATAATGATTTAAAAAACTTACCCAGATCAATTGAAAGGCATGCTAGGTCAAAAGGACATTTAACTGCTTCAATAAAATTCAAGTTATTTGGCAAACAGAATATTTTATATTCTATTGATGAAGGGCACAAACAGTCAATTGTAGATCATAATGTAAAGGTTAAAGAAAATAGAGACATCTTAAATAGACTAATTGATACGGTAATTTTTTTATGTTGTCAAGAATTGGCTTTTAGGGGACATGATGAGAATGTGCATTCAGATAATAGAGGAAATTTTCAAGAGCTTATTTCTTTTCTGAGCAGATACGATGGCAAAATGGAACAATTTTTAAACGAAGCTACAGTTTTTTCGGGAACTTCTAAAGCTATTCAAAACGATTTAATTGAATCAATTAGTTGTGTTGTAGTACAAAAAATTGAAAGCGAATTAAATGAAGTACCTTTCTTTTCTTGGCAAGCTGATGAAACCACAGACATCAGCTGCTGTTCGCAGTTATCGGTTGTTTTCAGATATGTTATTAAAGGGCAAGTGGTTGAACGATTTGCAGGTTTTTACAATGTTAGTTCAGGTCGAACCGCAAATGATTTATTTAATTTTTTAACAGAAAAATTTGGAAAATACGACTTAAAAAATAAACTTGTTGCTCAGACATATGATGGGGCATCAGTTATGGCTGGTCACTTAAATGGCTTACAGGCAAAAATTAAAACAATGGCCCCTCAGGCACTTTTTACACATTGCTATGCGCATACGTTGAATTTAGTATTGAGTAAAGCCTGCATAGATAGCATCAAAGAATGTAAATTTTTTTTTGCCAACTTGTCTGGATTTTCATCATATTTTTCAAAATCAACTAAAAGAACAGAGGTACTTAATACCATAGGATCTGACCGTTTACCGTCAAATGTGGCAACAAGGTGGAATTTTACATCTAGAGCAGTTTTTACAGTATTCAAAAACAGGGATAAGTTAATAGAAGTTTTTGATTATATTTTGACACATGATGATTTCAAACAAGATCAGCCAACTTTAAGAGAAGCTGTTGGCTTAAAAAGACATCTTAAAGATCCTCATTTTCTCTTTCTTTTACATACTTTTAAATTTATCTTTAAACACACCGATGTTGTATTTTCAATTTTACAAAATAAAAGCACAGACATTTCATACGCCAGGAAACGTTTGAATGCATTAACTATTACATTGCAAGATTTTAGAAATAATGAAATTCATTTTAATGATCTTTACAACCAACTGTCTGAAGATTTCCAAAGTGGTGAACCGGCGCCAAAGAAAAGAAAGACAACATTAAATCTTCAAGATTTGAGACTGAATTATAAACAGATTTTCAATGAAATTTTGGATACAATAATTAATCAACTACAGATAAGATTTTCCGATTTAGATAAATTAGAATTTTTCGATTTAATAAGAAAAGATAATTTTCTCTCATATTCAAAAGAATTTCCAAACGATAAATTTGAATCATTATTAAAACAATATAACCTTTTTGATTCAATAGCACTAAAAAATGAATTAACAACTGTATACGCTGACAAAGAATTGTTTCAAAATTGTCAAACCACTACCGAAATGATTTCATTTATTTATAATAATGACTTAATTTCTTGTCTAACAGAATTTTATAGATTACTTACTTTAGCTGTCACAATTCCTGTTACGTCTGCTTCAGTAGAAAGGAGTTTTTCCGCCCTCAAACGAATCAAATCATTTACTAGAAATACTATTGAGCAAGAAAGATTAAAAAATATTTCTATCATTTCTATCGAAAAACGGCTTGTTAAGGAACTAACACAGAATAATACATTTTATGACGAAGTAATAGATATTTTTGCCAAACAAAAAGATAGACGGATTTCATTAATTTACAAGAACATTTAGACATGTAGTTTTTTTGTTCAATTTCTTTTTTGTTTAAAATTTAAAAAACCACCACAGCAATTATTCTACTTCTGTAGATTGTAAGTATACTACCAAGTATATTTTTATTTGTGTTGTTTTTCAGTTTGTTATTATTTAACTATTTTTAATTTGAGAATATTTTTATTTATGTTATCGTTTCAGAGTTTATTATTTATTTCATATTACTATATAATTGTTTTGATTGTGGTAGCATTTGTGCCATATTATTATTACTACTATTATATTAATAATTAACTCCCTCACCTATTAAAAGCACCCCTACCCCACAATCCCATCCTGGCAAGATATAATTCAGACCTCCACGTTGGTTCTTGCTGGACGGTAGAATTTGTTTTTTACTTTATACTTTGATACTTATCATAAAACAAATTATACTGACTAACATGAAGAGAAAATTACTAATATTTGTGTAATGGTAAAGTTTATATATTATATATTCGCAAAATTTTCATCGCGGCGCACATGTGTATACCTCCCGCCCCTCGGAACCACCCAGGCCTATCTATCCCCTGCCTCCCCAGTTTAAAAACTGAGGAACCGCCACTGCTATGGAAATAACATAAACAGAATCTTAAAGCTGTGTATTTGACATACACGGGAAAATTAGAGTTCTTCCAAACAAAGCTTTGAAAACGGAAAGAGATTACTTTCCGAAACGTCAGCAAAATACATTATTTCTGTGTTTATTCCGATTTATATTATTTGCAAAACATAACCTCTGACTTTTCTTTTGGCGTAAACGTCACGGGCGCAGAGGCTTTTTTCCAATAATTCTATTATTTCGTAGATTCGGTGATTTGTTTTGAAGAGGATAATAATAGATATGGTAGAAAACCCAAATAATTGGAAAGAATATTCGTAGAATGCCACAAATAACTTTCAGACAATATAATAAATAATTGTCTGAAAGGATTAACCGTGACTAAAATTCTGCAATACAGCTTTGTTATCTCATCATAGATTAAACTAGGATAATTATCATGCTCCAAAGCATTGGAACAAATGTAAATTTAATCCCTAAAAATCGCAAATTGCGCAAACATGTTGTAAAATCATCTAGTTAACTTCTACAAGTAATTATTCTAATTATCATATACCATCTTTTGATTAAGGTAATTTACTAGGAAATTTCGTTCGCTACCAAAGTTTACGTAAAATGTTAAAGCATATGTGGATAATTATATTCACTAGTTAAATTTGGATCGTCCTAATTCTGTAGACTAGTTAGATACTTAGTAGTTTTCAACTTTGTAATTTTCTACTTGAAATATTCAGATAGTTCAGAAACTTTTATCATTTTTCTCTCTTTTGTTATTCAGCATATTTTGTCGAGTGTGTCCCAATTTTGTGCAACATATCAATAAATAATACTCAGAGATATGAATTATCAAGAGTATATTTTATTTATACGTGTTGTGCCCATTTAATATTGAAATATAGTAACATTTAATATATGGCCCTAACGATCCAAATATACATTTAAAACGGCTTATAGACCGAAGAGAGGGAGAGAGATAAATCGGGGGAACAGTTGTGAATAAAAAATTTGAGCAGGATTTGCTGCCGCAAGGAAATTGGAACGAATGATTTGTTATTTATAGAGCTTATGCTATAAACATTTGGCTTTATTACCTATCGATCGTGTACCAGTGATTGTGATTCGATCAATTTGTAAAGTAGTCAAGGGTGATAACAAAGTTTGCCAGATGAAAGGCGATGCAATTTCAAATTAAAAATGTTGTATGTATATTGGCAGGATTTGTTTTGATTAAGAAATTACAAGTCGTTGAGTATTTAAGATAGTTTAGTGAGAAATTCTAATAGACAAAAATTAAGTTTATAAGGTATTAAAGATGTTCGAATTGTTCACATTTGATTTGAATACAAGTCTCACATCAACGAAACAAATATTCTGTAATGCGCCGCGGAATATTTGGTCACTTTTCGTCTTATTAGATGCATGTTGAATTTTTTCCAGTAATTACCAATCTACTACTTAAGAGCGCTCCGGATATAAGCCGGAAAGACGGTTCAATTTACTCTCATTTAAATCATTATTTTAAAAAACGGCTTTCACTAAAAGACATTAAAAACATGTTACAATGTGGGACGATGAGAGAAAAAAAAAGTATATATAAAAAAATATATTTTTTTTCTTCTATTTTCGATTTGCAAAAATAATTCTTATCATCCCACATAGGTATTATTAAAATAAACTTTTTCCCTTTTGTAGAACGAAAATAAAATTAGCCCTAATCTCCTCAAGTGCACCGAGAAATTTAAAGATTAGGTATAATAAATTTGTCTAATGTCATATTCTATTACATCTCTATCACTCTCTTTCCAAGCACACCGTACATTAGGCTGCGTCATTTTATTGACGTGAAGTCATTTACAATTAAAATTGGAAGCATGGATGACTAATACAATCCGAACAACTCTTAAGGAGTATAGTGGAGTCAAATCGCTCCTATATCCCGTTTATTTCTGGTAGTTTTTTTAAGGTCTGTCCAAATGGGACCTTCACCATTTAGTAGGGCTAAATATTGGCTATCCGAAATGGATTTCTATAACTTTTTATAGTAGGGATTAATTCTACAAAATCGCTTTTTCATGTCTGAGAAGTAATTTGAAAAATGTGTTTTTAAGACATACATCGCGCTATTAAATAAATGGTTTAAGCTACGATTATGATTTTTTGTAAACTTACTCAAAAAGCTATAGCGCTCCTAACGACACTCTCCAATATTTCAAAATGTATGGTCTTTTCGATAAAATAAGTTCCAAAGTCGCCGCTAGCAAATCCGTGCATTGAGAACTTCACCATGTGAGCAAGTATGTAAATTATTCAAAATTTGTTTATGTATACAAGCTGTCCATTTTATTGGTTGTACAAAAAAAAAATATTTTTATGAAAATTGTGCCGATTTATATAACCTACAAAATCGTTTAAAGACATTTGAAATCCATGGCCTACTTTAAGAGTTATGCCGGAAAATATCGAAAATGCGTAATACGTCTAGGTCAAATATCTCTGTTATTTGAAGAGATACGAGAAAAATTCTGAGTCGAAAATTTTTTGCAAAATAGAGTGTTTTAACGACGTTTTATCTAATTTTTTTCAAAACCGCTGTATTTTGAGATTTACTCTTCAGGCTGTTAAAAAAATTATTTTGAAACGGGCGGGAAATGGCGCCATTAAATAGAGTATTTTCCTCCCTTTTCAATGATATATCACATGCCATATTTATTGATTGGTACTACGTTAGTAATTATAAAAACTTTTTTTTAAACCAATATTTTTTTTTTTAACAAGCATTATACTTGCCGTTTAGAAGTATTAAATAAAACGATAAAATAATTCAATAAGTTGTTCAAATCTTTGTTATACTAAAACATTAACACAATTAAGAAGAATAAAGTAAATTCAGGTAACAAAAACCAATTAATAATAAAAAGAATATAGCATACAGAACATTAATATTTATCTAACCCTCAAAATGATTTTTAAGATATCATATCAAGCGCTGAAAGTGTCCACCGCGATTTCATATACATAATCGAGCATAACTGCATAACTGCGAATACTCTTTTCATAATTGCTCCATGTTACTTTCTTGATTATTATTTTATTACTTTATTCTTCTTAATTGTGTTAATGTTTTAGTATAGCAAAGATTTGAACAACTTATTGAATTATTTTATCGTTTTATTTAATCATACTTCTAAACGGCAAGTATAATGCTTGTTAAAAAAAAATATTGGTTTTAAAAAGAAATGTTTTTATAATTACTAACGTAGTACCAATGAATAAATATGGCATGTGATATATCGTTGAAAAGGGAGGAAAATACTCTATTTAATGGCGCAATTTCCCGCCCGTTTCAAAATAACTGCCTGAAGAATAAATCTCAAAATACAGCGGTTTTCAAAAAAAAAAAAAAAATAGATAAAACCTCGTTGAGACACTCTGTTTTGCAAAATATTTTCGCCTTACAATTTTTCTCGTATCTCTTTAAATAAGGGAGATATGTAGCCTAGACGTTTTCCGTATTTTCGATATTTTCCGCCATAACTATTAAAGTAGGCCATGGATTTCAAATATCTTTAAACCATCTTGTAGGTTATATAAATCTGCACAATTTTCGTAAAAATAATTTTTTTTGTACGACCGATATTAAGTGAGATATTCTCGAGGGCCCTGATAAAGTGGACAGTCTGTATAGAGTGGATCTGGACGCACGGGAGAGTTATGTATTAGATGAGCAAGTAATAAGGTGAAATAAGAAACAATATCAAGTTGCGATTTAAAGTAGTGAATTTATGTTAGATTAAAGTATAATTTGTTTTGTTGTTTTTAAGAATTAATTACTGTAATTTTAAGTGGTTAATAAAATCGGTGGTTTGTGAAGATTCTTGTTGCAAATTATTAAACTTACGTACAAGGTATTTACTGGAGATTGTAAACATTAATTAAGACGAATAATTCTTCCACTTGAAACGCATTTAATCTGTCGACCTATTTTATGTAACTTTGAGAGCAAAATACTATACATTGTTAATGTAAATAGCATTTAAGAATGACAAAGACAGATTTGGCAACTTAAATTAAATGAATTAATTAAATTGAAAACATCCTGTCATTATCTAATTTATTTACTAGGCTAGAAACTCACTTTTGTGGTAGTTATAATACGTCTTGACGCGAGTTAAGTAAAATGATTCTCTACAGAATATTACTGTTATTATTTAACGTCATTAAGTTAGTGTACTCGTTGACTTGCGATTTCAACTTGATTTGGTACGTACGCAATGAAACAATACCCAATTATTACACAGCAAGACAAGAGGTTCCAGAGTCACTTGAGAGCGCCACAAAAATCGCGCTTAATCAGAAAATCTCAGTTCTCCGCAGTTTCGACCTGGGATTCGCAGGAAACTTGAAAACTTTAACAATGGACAACTGTGGACTAACCGATATCGAGCCAGAAAGTTTCAAGAATTTATCGCCTTTAACCGATCTCAGCGTCACGAGAAATAATATTAAGGTTATTAAGGAAGGAGTATTCAACTATATGGACGTAATTCACTTGAATTTGTCGTTTAACAAGTTAACAACTATCAATCCGAGCGCTTTTGATCATATGCCGAACTTGAAAAGTGTAATATTGGACCATAATGAACTAACCATGTACGCGATATGGTTCCAGAGTTGTCCTAATATTTCAGTGATTTCCATGAAATTCAATTTCATTCAGTACCTGACTGATGGGACGTTTAAAGATATAAAAATGCATAAACTGAATGTATATTTGAGCTATAATAAAATTGGAAAAATAGACGAGAATGCTTTTCAAGTTAAGGAGTTTGGGGATCTCTGTCTGGATCACAACGAAATCACGGAACTCAACAATCCTTTGACGAAAATTAATAACCTTGATTTGCATGAAAACGGCATAAAATGTTTAGATGAGAAATTTGTGGCCAATGAATTGAGTAAGGTGACCGTGGTTAATTTGAAAGCAAACCCAATAAATTGTGATTGTTTGAAGCAACTACAAGGTTATAAGAATTTGTTGGTTACTCCAGTGGAAGAAGGATGCTAAACAAAAAATAAATACTTGTGTTTATTGATGAATGATGCTTTACTACTTGGTTTTGATGATATATGTTTCTAATAAAAAATATTTGAAAAATACTTTTGAAATTTTGTTTCCTTATTTATGATTTTGAACAAATATGTTGATGATGGGGACACAGAAACTTGACTGTTAATTAAAAAGGTAAATTATTTTAATTCTTCATTTATATTATACAGGTTATCTGGCTTAAAATTCCTTGTAAATTCATTGTTTTATTTAACTGGCAGTTAAATTAACAACGTTATTGGTACCATTTGCAGAAATATAATTTTTATTTGTAGGTGTAGGTCAGTTAGCTTTCAGAAATATAATAGTGTGCCCCCTTATGGGGTAACGCACTCTTGGTACACTTTGTAATTTTTTATTTGCCTTAAAAAAACATTCTTTATAAAAATATTTGTTTGTTTCCGGAAGTCATAAACAGTAGCCAAACTTACTATTAATTATAAAAGGCATTTCAAAAATTACAAAATATGACATTGTTACCTCCTTTCCCTTGCTATTTATTTTTGAGAAAGAATTGAGGCAACAAATGCAAATTTATACCAGGATCCTAGATTGACTATTGTTGAGGTGACTGGTTCTGGGACAGCAATCCAGGCCCACAATTGTCTCTTGTTGCAAGAATGGATTCTAATGTTTCCTTGGCAATTTACGTCTCTTAATGAAATGGAGTGAAAGTTGTAAGAAAATTAACCAACTATGTGGTTTATGAAAAGTTGACGAAATTTTATCTATATGAAAGATAAGCTGTGCAAAAGCTATGCAGGAATGAATAAGCTATGCAGAAACGTAACGTAGGTATGTGCATAAATATATAAGTACATAAGTACATATAAATATGTATAAATATTTAAGAATTTAAATATCTAAGTATATAAGCATCTAAGTATATAACAATTTATATAAGCATCTAAATGAAAAAGAAAAGGAAATGAAAAGGAAAGACAAAAATATTTTTAAAACCATGTGGTACATATAGTATTTTAACTACTTATTAAATTAAAAAGGATTGACCTTGAATTCAAATTAATTTTAAAATTAATTGAAATTACATCAAATACAAAAATTGAAGATTAATTAAATTTTAAATGAGTAGTAAATGAAATTACCTGTATGTTGTTGTTAACGCGGATTTAAAAAATGTAATAACGATTACTGAAGTCCACAGTTAAAATTTATATACGTTCGAATCAGTAAAAAGGCTGCAAGCAAATGATTTCCTGGTAAGTTTTACTGATAAGATAAACTTTTTTGTCCTACTTACTGGAAAATAATGCTACCGAATTAAACTTGAGAAATCTAAATCCCCATTTAAATTGAAAGCTATAAAATATAAAAATAGTACAGGTATGGCCATTTGTTAATGGTTGAGTTAAGCGCAACAACTTGCAGGTCGCAATTCTACAATTTCCTTTACTCACAACTAAAATAGTGGCATATGATCGATAAAAGGAATCTATAATAAAAGTTTTTATTACTTCCAAACGATAGCCTTTGCTTTACAATTAGTAAATACAATACATAACCAACAATATGAACAGCTGTAAATAAATAGTAAAAACGTATAGTGATAACTCAGTAAATATATTACATCTTATAGGATATACTATATATAGTAACGAAAAAAGGTAAGGAAAATAACCATATGTACTTACATAGTAAACAAAAATGTAATAATTGAAATATAGTTAGGTATCTGATGTAAATAAATGTTTCGTTTTAGACAATTGTTTCCTGGGATACTGTATAGAATGGCAATACATAATAGTTTAGAAAGACATGACTGAGTTCCTAAGATATAAGAATATGTACATAAACAGTGTGAAATGGTTTAGCAGTTATACAAATAAAATTCTGTTAGTTGAAAACAGTTTCACTTACAAAAACTGAATCAAAAATGTTATACAGATCGTGTTAAATATAACCAAACACTAGTTTTTATATAAAACTGTTAAATGGACATAGGCCATGTAACAACATCGACATTAATTATATGTATATGTTGTGTATCTAAATATAAATACGGAGTTTAGGTGAAAAATAAGGAAGAATCTCTTAAAAAAAACATTTACGTATTACTTATTATTCATTTGTTTCAATTTAGTTTGCCAAGGCATACTCGATAATTTTCAGAATTTGAATTTAACAGCAATTGCAAAGGAAAAAGTGGATGATTAATAATTGTGTTATGATACATCGTTAGATTCGTATTGAAAAATTACATATAGCTGTAGTATAAAAATGATACTTTCACTTGAAAATGTTGAATAATTTCGAAAAAAGTGATTTTGTCGACTTTGGATCTTTGTGCAACACAAATAGACAATAAAAATACGAATACGTATTTTTCTTCGATTATTATGAGCATGACAATTTTTGGTGGGTCACGATACTTTAGAAAATGAAGTGACATGCAATTTTTATGAACTCAAATTTTCGAAAAAATGTTTGGAGAATCAATGACAACGTGCGTTTTTTAAATACATTTATTACCTTTTTTATTACCTCTCATTAAGCTCGCCGGAGTAATCAGGAAATAAAAACGGGAGAAGCGATAAGAAGCCGGGAATTTCTGCCACCAAGTTTGGTGGACACCCTGTACAAATTAAGTGGAAAACATATATTTTCAACAATTCTATGCCGGAAATGATACCGAATATAGATATAATTTATATTTTGCCGATATCGAGAACGGCCTGGAGCGTCGTTATCTAATCACCCTGTACTATCGAGTAAAAAGATTCTGTTTTAAATTATTTTTGATTAGTTTATGCGTAAGCAAGTAAAATTAAAATGAACCGCTCCTCATAAAATTTGCCTATTATCTTTAATGCGGGATAACTTTCTTCTAGCATCTTAGTTAATGATTAACAGGTCCACTTAAAAAAGTTAGAAAAAAGGTTAAGGAGTTCCCACATCCCCACGTAAAGACTTTGAAAATGGGCAAACTTTTATATAGCTTTTGTCTGTACGAAGAAAATGATCTTATACAACCTTTGCAATGGGCAATTTCAGCCAATATGGCATTACCAGAATCCATTCAGACGTCCGATCTGACTTTTATTATGAAATAAAGGCAGATAAAATGATAATTATTACCCTAATTAACATTAATTGAAGAGAACTTGGCTTAGCTTGTCACTGTACTTATTTTAACCTGGCTAACAAAATTCAGTTTTATTAAAATGCAAAGCACAACAATTCATTAACAAATATTATACCTACATATTTGTTTTAGATCGATAGGGATATTATAACAGGATAAAAAATTTGAATGGCCATAGCAGAAAAAATTATGTACAAATAGACCTATTACTGTACCATTCAGTTTTCAAAAATTCTTGGGTATGCTTACTTGGCTCGTTTGACGTCATTTTTAAAAAAATTTCAAATAGCCGACACGGTTTTCGCTCTGGAATGTCTACAATTACTGCTACCCTTTCATTATATGAAGAAATCATTAATTGTATTGACGCTGGAGGATGTTCTGTTAGGGTTTTTTGTGACCTCAGCAGGGCATTTTACTCAACAAAATTTACGATTACGGCATACGGGGTCCTCCATTGAACTGCCTATGTTGTTTTCTGAAATTTAAAACATTATGTTTCCATACAATACACTGATCGTAACTCGGTGAAATAAATCAATTCTGACTACTGTCTTGTTGAAATGGGCGCACCGCAAGGCTCTGTTCTGGGCCACGTGCTTTTTGTTTTATATATAAACTTGTTAGAATCTGTACTAGGGTAAATTTCGTTTACTATATCCACTAACGATTTGTCTCTTGAAATTTAGAACAAATCGCCTAATTTGAATATGGACATAAGTGAGATTTTAGAAAATGTTTGTAGCTGGTTCAATCAGAATTATTTATATTTTAACACAGATAAAACTCAAATTATGAGATTTCATAATAGCCATAAAAAATGTAATTCCGCAACAATAAATATTAATAATTCTGTCATTTATAGTATCGGTTCAGATAGTGTTAACTTTTTAGGAATTCACTTCGATGAATGTCTCAACTGAAAAGTTCATTGTAATCGTCTAGTCTGCACTATGAACTCAATAAATTTTTTATTTAAAGTTTTGTCAGAGATTTTAACCAAACAACAATTACTTAATTTATATTATGCACAGGTAGAATCGAGACTATGATATGGAGTCTGTTTCTGGGGTGGCTCCACCCTATCAAATACTGTTTTTATATAACAAAAAATGGATTCTACGCACCATAACAATTTGTCCAGTATCCGTACCTGTAGGAATCTGTTTATATAATATAACATTTTAACTTTGATATCTTTATTTATATTTGAATTGTGTGTGTACATTTTTAATAATAAACATAAGTTTAACCTTAGTAGGGATACACACAATATAAATACCAGGTATGAAAATGATATTCGTGTACCTTTTTCGAAACTGACGATTACAAATAAATCACAAAATTATTTATGAGAGTGAAAATTTTTCATAATTTGCCTGACGATTTAAGAAATATTTTCAATCCTTATCGATTTAACAAAAAATTGAACTTATTTGTAGTGGATAAATGATTTTGTTCTCTCAGTTTTTTGCTTCTTAGGTTAAGTTAGTTCTTATATACTATCGACTATTGTTATACAATTTGTATGTAATTGTCTCAAAACAAAATTAGTCAATTTGAATTTGAAATATTAGTTTCATATTGTCTGAAAGTTATTTGTGGCATTCTACGAATATTCTTTCCTATTTTTTGGGTTTTCTACCACATGTATTATTATCCTCTTCAAAAATAAATCACCGAATCTACAAAATAATAGAATTATTGGAAAAAAGCCTCTGCGCCCGTGACGTTTACGCCAAAGGAATAATCAGAGGTTATGTTTTGCAAATAATGTAAATCAGAATAAATACTAAAATAATGTATTTTGCTGACGTTTCAGAAAGTAATCTCTTTCCGTTTTCAAAGCTTTTTTTGCAAGAACTCTTATTTTGCTGTGTATGTCAAATACACAGCTTTTAAGATTCTGTTTATATTATTTCCATAGATACTTACTACTTACACAGAACACAGAACTGATGATATTTTCTTTTAGATAATGTTGAGATTGTTAAGTTCTTCTTTTAACATTGGTAGCCAGGTTGTACAAATATCTACAGAACAATTCGATACGCACTTATCTTCATTTAATAAGATTATTGCTGATTCTTCAATCTTTTTGAAGAGGATAATAATACATGTGGTAGAAAACCCAAATAATAGGAAAGAATATTAGTTTCATAACACGCTCAAAATAAAACAGTTTTTTTCAAGGCAAATGAAAATATTTAGGACCACTACGTTGTTGAGTTTACTATCATTTTAATTCATATTCTTAAATTTCAATTCAACTTAACTTTTTCCGAAAGAATTATTAGTTTTAAAACAGCAAAACATGAACAATTAGGTACATGGGCGAGGGAACAACTTTCATCCAATTTCTTGGTTTCAACTGGTTTTTAATAGATTCCTGTAAACAGATGGCTGGTATTGAAGCAGTTAAAAGTAAAAACTGCATATTAAATTCAATATTTTATCATTTCGCGTTCAATATGGTAACCAATATCAGACAACCACCACACGAACATATATTAATAATTCACTTAACTGATATACTGAAACTTTATGAAGGTCCCATTGTATATGATACTGAATACGTTGGTGTGTAGGTGAAATATAATGCCTGAAAATTTACCACTATAATGTTGGCTCGATCATCTATATATTGTACAGTGATGACCTACTTCAGAAAGCGTTTACCACTAATAGATACAATTACTCGGAAATAGTAGCATTGTGCATGTGTAGAGAATTCAAACTGCTTGATTTTGTCATTTGGAAATAGCAATTTGAGCTTTGTTTTAACTGTTTCTAAATATAATTAAGTGATACTCACACTCTTAACCATTGTAAGTACTGGCAAGAAAATGTAATTTGTTATACATGAAAACACGGCGTATGATAAAATTCAGATAAGTTGTTACTTGTCTTGTTTTTATAAAAATGCCGTACTTAGATCTTCCATGATTTTAGTAGGGTTATTAGATTGCATTGGACATTGGCAATATTTTATTTGTACTTTAAATGATCCTAATTCTAATAATGACACATGTTTTGCAGGGTTTTAGAGAACTATGTTGCTTGGAAGGCTGGCCCAGAAGTTTGATAAACATTTCACCAACACAAACCTACACAAGGCGTTTAACTCTTTTACTAGCCTGACTAAGTATATTTGAAAACTACTGCCACAGATCTGACTAATTTTGATTTATTTTATAGGCAACATGTACCAAACAAAAATTAGCATTTTTATGGTAGTCCTGCCGACAAATTATTGTAGACTACATGGAGTGCGACAGAATCTTTGACTTCAGGGATGAATTTGGGGTAGTTAAGACGTAAATATCCTAAAAGTTCCCGACCCTAGGAGGTGAACCTATTGAATTTTGTTTGCTTTCAAAAAGGTAAGAATATTTTTTTCTCTACGACCAATAGTTTTAGAGTTATTAGCGAGAAACAAAAAAAAGTCAAAATTTAGGGCCTTCCTGAAGCCCTCGCCTGCAAGGCTCACCTCCTAGGGTCAGGATATTTAGGATGTTTGCCTTATAACTACCCCAAACTCATCCTGAAATCAAAAATTCTACCGCCCTCCATGTAGTCTACACCCCCATATTGAAAAATTCGTTGACTGGACTATGTCCAATGACATAAGTAGAGTGCTAGATGTAACGTTGTTTACTGTGCTATTAAAATATCCTTTTATAGTTTATTTCATATGAACCGTTACAAAATATCAATTTTGTCACCACCTTTTAGATTTTACTCTGAATAAATAATAAAACCAAAAAACAAACACATTTTCTTTCAGATTTATTTATTATAGTATGCTTTTACTTCGAATAGCCACAGGACAATAGAAACAGTCTCAACTTTCATAAGTCTAATATTATAGAGCGCTATAAAAAGTTGAGGAAACTTTAGTACTACGTGAGTCCAGACTTAGGAAATCCTCCAAGGAATTTCTTTATAGAAGAGCTGGACGGCTGAGATAAGAAGTTATATAACTAGCCTATAAATTGACCTCTCGAATTTACAGTTATGGGACGTAAACAGTGACTGGGAGCTAGAGAAACATTAATTTTTACACTAAAATATGTTGCAAGAAATTGGTTTTTTATTGACAAATACTTTTGCATCTGACTTAAAATATTAATCAGGTCATTATAAATTACCTCTCAAAAGCAACATAGTTTTCTGAGACAACCGGAAGTATTTTTTAGGAACAGGTGTTAGTTTAGAGTTTGAAACTTTCATATTGAACGGGAATCTTGTAAAAAAAATCAGGTGCGACGATCGTCGAGTTGTGACGTGCCATCTTTCGCTAGTTTCCACAAAGTAATAAACAAATTTTAGTCACCACGTTCTAATTTCTAATACAAATTCCCACCCAATTTTAAGCTTTCCGCCCACAGAGGGCACTCATGGAAAATATAACAGTTTGTTGAATAGATATGTATGTCATATAAATATTATATGTAAACTATTATTCTGCCCCCATAAGCAAAAGTGCGGCATCTCCAAAAATATCAAAAATGGGATTTTTGCAACAGTCTGTGTATATATTTGCCGCATCTGAACCATTTTGTAAGTAGAAATAGAGTAAGACAGCGGCATCTAAAAAATTTCAAGCAGAAACGCGGCAACTGTTTGTAGATGCCGCATTTTACTCTTTAAATGCAGATGCCGCGTTTTGATGTCGTAATGCTAGCTACTATCTGTTGGCCTTACCGCGTATATCAGCATCAGCTGACTAAAAATCACTTTAATATAATAGTTTTAATGGTTCAGATGTTTTTCATTTCCCGGTGTTATTTAATTGTTTAGACGAGATATTGTTAATTTGCAAAATAGTTTATATATAAAAGAATATTATTAATATTGAAATTATGGCCGGCAGAAGAATAGACAAAATATTTAATATGTTATGTTTAGTGCAAAATTTAGAAACTCAAAGCTATTCATTGTTCATTCAGATATCATTTCTTGTAAATAAATTTGCATTAATTATTTTGAAACAGGGCACTTATTCATTGGTGCCGATAGCTTTTACCACCAGGTTGAGCTGTCTTTAAAAAAATGAGCAAAGTGTATGATTTTCATGACTTGTGTGAAGCAGTTCTAGGTACAAATAAAAAGCAAGTTAATATAAAGTGTATGAACTTGACTTTAATAAATGGATTGCTTATTTTTCAGCTATTAAATTAAAAAAAAAGAAGGTCGACCATACCTTGCTGGCATAGTTTATTTTAAGGCAGTTAGGGGAAATTATAACTTACTCTATAAAGTTTTGTAAAATAAGTTATAAACAAAATGAGGACTTGAAAGAACTAAATTCTCTAAAGGCGTCTGCTATAGAGAAAGGTGGTATGGCATTTACTGCAAAAAAGGATAAACCTAATATATTCCCAAAAGAAAAAAAATAAAGTATTTTGCACAATTTAAAAAAAATTCTACCAGACAACCGTAAACAATTCTGGATAAACTTTACCCGAGTCAAGTGATGAAATCAGTGCAAAGAAGCAAAAATGAAGTAGATATTTAAAAGTTTTGTATTTTAAACTTAATAAAAATAATAATTTCATTGATATAAAAGCATTCAAAATTACCTGCATTTTATGTATGGCTAGAAATAAATAAGTTTTTTCAATTTAGCTGTTTACATATTTATTATTTTACCTCACAAAAGGCATTAGTTAGCACCATTCTTTCCATCCAAGTATAGTAATTGGATGGAAAGAAAAGATATAAATAGTAACTGTCTGTAATCTCTCCTCTTTGTAGAAGCCGCGTTTTGCACTTGTATTATACCAACAAACATTAGACATATTTCAAAACAAAAGTGCAGCATCTACTTTTTTTCTCACAATTCTTTTTATTTGGGATTTTTGTTAAACATTTTCTAATGATTTCATTATTATTGACCAAAAGTATTATATAAACTCAAATGGTAATTTCTAAAACATATAATAACTGTTAAACACTATGGTAAAATAAATCGCCATTTTCACAATAGTCTTTATTTGTTAGATGCCGCGCTTTTGTTTATGAGGGGAGTATTATAATTAGTGCATAGAAAATTGTCTATAAACTAATATTATAAGATAGTAAGTTAATGATCGAAAAGTCTTTGATAATCGATTTAGTTTTTAAAATTTCTCAAATTGGTACTGTATGACAGTCGATTTGTCGAACTGTCAGTTTAAGTCATTTCCTCTTGTTCTTTTAAGTTATAATGGTTATAAATATCAGCCAAGTTCTTTCAAACTTCCTTTTAGATCAAGAAATTAAGCTGAAAACTTTACTAAGTGATTAATTTAGTTAAAAAGGCACATGGTTGTCACTCGGTTTGGTACCGGATCAAAAACAAAATTTCACATATTTTCAATTAATATTTTGGAGTATTTTAATTGAAATTTCGATTTATTCCGATTTAATTGTTGAGTATCGTCCAGAAGTATTATTCTGGATACGTTTGAATTTCTTAGATTATTATAGACACGAGCTCACATTAGAGGTTAATTTTGAGAATAATTTTGTAAATTTAATTATTATAGACGATTTTGGTAAGGCCAGATTCTGATTTTGGTACGGATTTCTATTTTTGACTATTTTAGATTGGACTTTTGGATAATTCCACTATTCTTTAGTACATGATTTTTGGTATATGATTTTGCCCTCTAAATTAGAGAAACTCTATTTTTTTCTGAAAAACCCTATTGAAGTATTTGTGAAGTTTCTCTTTCTACACCCAGCAAAGACCTCGATCAATAAACTTGAAGTCTGGATCGTCTGGAAACTGTTCAAATCATTTTAAAGCTAAGTAATTTAGATATATATATATTCAGATATTTTCATTGTAAATTGCTGAAATTAGTAATTATTTTTCCCTTGCGTTAGCTAACAACCTTAGACTGATGCATCTCGATATATTTTATTGTAAGATTTTTTTATTGTACTTTGCTTATTTTTATAATTATATTTGTTTTTACTTGTTACTTTGATTGTTCGCCCTCACTAGAAGGATTCGTAAAATTTGGGACCTTGTTTGCTTGACCTGACTTTAAGTCGTAATAAAGTGGATCAGGGCTTGATTTGCTGGTGGGTGAGATGTGAATTTGATTTCAACCGACACTAGAAAAATCTAAGAATTTTTAAAACTACGATAAATGATCCGTTCCCAGTAGAATTGCACGATGCTACATTTTCAGCATTATTTATTAAAACTAGAAAACCGTTCCTCGGTGTGGACTTTGAGTTGCTTCAGGATAATCCTCTCTGCATTCTTGCATATCGGTGGTAGAAGGCTGATGGGCCTCTAGCTGGAAGGGAATGTTAGGTTCTTACCAGGCTTCGGGATCCTGACGTTTTCCATTTGGTTGGGAAATATCGGGCGTTGATGATGTTAACCAGTGCCGCTATTCCCTTGCGGGGCAGTTTCTTCAGAACGATGTTGCAGATCCTGTCGCATCCTGATGCCTTGCGGGGTTTGAGACTCCCTAGAATTTCTTTGACTTCCTCTGGAGTGGACGGAGCGATGACGTCCTCGTATAGCTTGCGGTGTAGCCTACTAACACTGCGCTCCACGTTTTCTAACCAGTCCTCGTCTTCGTCGTCGATCTCGTCCTCTCTATACTGCAGATCAATGCTGTCGGCGTAGTGAGCCTGGGCCATGGCCTGGTGCTTATAGACGAGTCCGTTTTCTCCGTGAATCGCAAGAATCGGTTTCCTCCTGTCGTGTAAAGTCTTTTGAGTGCTTCACATGTTTCTGCCTGTCTTGAATCTCTGCCGTTTAACTCGCCTCTTGAGCCTTCTTCTGTCCCTGATGAGTTGATTGGTGTTTGCGAATTCTCCCATCGGCTCTGTAATTTGTTCAGCCACAGTCTCTGGTGTGCTTGCCATCAGCGCTGTTTGGATTTGGAATTCCAGCGAGGTGGTGACGCTGAGAACCTCCAAATCCTATTTAGGGATATCTCCTTAGGGTTGTCCATCGAACGCACAAAAGCCTCTTATGTTTGTAAAATATAAAAGTTATGGAGTTGAATCTGGGGCTTTTCGTACACTTAATTTTATTTTTGAAGAAGTTCGGGGGGTTTCTCCTAAGATTTCGGACAGGGTCAAGACTACACCCTGTATAAATCCCAAAAGTTTGATTTCATTTGTATTTAAGTATCCGTTTACTTTAACACTTTATTTTAAGTTTTAAATGTTTATGGAAGGGTCTAGAGCTTCACCCTGTATATCACTCTTGAAATAATGACACTTTGTTTTAAAGCGAAATTAAAATATTTATTTAAATTAAATTAACACAGTTTGTAAAACTTTTTAAATGTAAATATTAATTATAACAACAGTTGTAAAAGGGGGCGAGCATAGGTGCGTCTTTACTATGTACATACTTCGGTATGCGATGTAAAGCAACGACAGGCGCAGTTAGTACTTGGATTGGTGACCATTCCAACGGAAACCGCGTTCTCGCCTCACACATCTTCCAGCGGCTTGTATATCAGTGTATGCGCGGAAGCTATACAACCTTAGGCGAGGGTTGTATAGGAGATATACCATCCTTCGGAGGGGATGTAAAGCCGTCGGTCCCTTGTCTATTAAATGTTAGGCAAGTAAAAGATCCCTACTCTTCTTAAGGGAAGAGGTTCGGCAAAATTCCTGGTTGGGGGTAGCTCGTCTACAGGCGTCGGTGTTAGGCCTCAGTAGCGGAAATAGGCCGACGTTAAATAAATGTATAAAAAAAAAAACAGTTGTGAAAGGATAACTTTTTGACAACGGAAATTCCCACTTGAGAAAAAAATTTAAATTGAAACCGGCTCAGTGGATCAACACCTACGTGTTTGGCGTGCAAACAAGGAGTTCCGGATTCAAATCCTGACTAGGGTATGGATGTTTAGTGATGCTTTTCATGTGTTACCGAGTTGGTAGCAGTGGGCTAGACGAGGTTGTGTGAGAGACAACACTGCTAGTTGCTGTACCACTCCTGAGTTCGAGTCTCAGCTGCGACAGATGGTAATGTCGTAGGGAATGGTCGTTGTATAATTGTATATGTGTATGTGTCCTGGTTGAGTGGTGAAATAGCTAATGCTAATCTCCGCCATTACATGAATCATTATAAGGCGTTAAAGAAAAATATTAAAATGTCCGAAAAAAATCACTTTTGTTTTATTATGCGCGACGGCAGAAGATTGGTTTAAAGCAGATGTATTTTAAGGGGCGCGGAGGCCGATAATTAAGTTTAGAAAATTTGATTATTTGATTGGGCACGACGGCGAAAATCCAGTTTAGCTCTTTTACTTGGTGCGTCCAAGGAAGAAGTCACAGCGACTTGGTTACAGGGAACTATCGTTTAAGTCAAAGTGGATAAGCTGGACTAGACAAACGGCACTAAATTTTATTAATTTTAGAAACTAAAAGAGTTACTAGTATATTCACTTTTAATTCACTACTGAAACTCGCAAATAATACTTGAGGTACACTGGAAACTGAATTGCCTTAGCTAACACCGGACTAAACTTAGTCTGGGCCCGTGGCGCTCGGCTTTTTATATGGTCCGTCGGGGACGTTGCGTACGGAGGTCTGGAAATGACTGGATATGTCTCCGGCCATTGCGTGCGGGCACGATTGCGCAATATTTCATAATATTGCATCATCAAATGTAAAAATGAAAAATTCTGGCATGAAAATTAGGCGACCGTCTCAGAAATTTTTTAATATACGAACGAAGTTCGAATCGACTTTATTTTGGAAGTTATTAACGGAAATAAGTTGAAGACATTAATTAAATTTGGTAGGACTCCATAAAGTCATCCCGAAGGTCCTGTACGAGTTCAAACGATATTGTGCCGATTGGCCCGCGGTGAATGAAAGGAAGTGAGTTTTGATAACAAAAGGGGACCGAAAGGAAATAAGTTTTGATGATAATGGGAGACGGTAGTACCGGTACTTTATTGAATGGTAAGAATGGAGATCGATTGGATTTTGATATTAAAGATGCGAAAGAAATTGAGAGTCGAAATTGATGGGAAGATTATTCGATAGGAAATTAACGGAAGCGAATGTGAATATGTTGACTGTGGTACGGAAAGTAGTTTTAATGTCAATGAAGTTCATTTTGGCAGGTATCTTTTAGGATGATATTTTTTAATATTAGAGCCGTTAAATTGGTAATTTGGATAATTTAAGATATTTGCTGATGGATTGGGGTTATGTATGACACTATACACGAATACACTACTCTACGCACGTTTCGCTAACCATATTGTATAGGTTTCGTACCGATTAGTTAAGAGAGGTTGGATTCTGAGATTTCTTTATATTTTTGTCTAACACCACAATTGTTAGTTAAGTAGATTGATTAACAATTTACTAAAATAATAACCAGAATATTAACTGCTGCTTTACGAATTATAAATAAGAACCGGCCTGCTGGTTTAACAAGTGATTTTTAATGCACGTCATATTTAATTAAAACAGAAAAATCTGCCGCTTCTAATTTATTTTTTCAATTAATTCGAAAAGATCTTAGAATGTAAACGCAACCGGTTTAGTAAAGCCCGATTTAAAATGGGCGAAGTATAATTTAAAGTTTCCCAGCTTGGAACACAATAGTTTGATTTATAAAGGTAATTTCGTTGACCTACTTAGTTTTTGTTGTCTCAAACTCTGTATCTGCGGCATATGCAAAAAAAAAAAAATAATAATTTACCCCAAACAATGGCGCCTAATTACCGCTTTGACTTTTCATAGCTTTAGCAGGACGGAACGCGAAGATAAACGCCTTGAAATTTAAACCAAGGTTTTAGCAAATCTTAACATTTTAATTCTCAGAGTTCACTTACTTATCATTTAAAATAAAAATCTAAAGGAAGAAATTATTATTGAACCGAACATTGTAATAAAAGCCGCAATTGCAAACCAGTAAGTTTTCTTTTTTGTTGTTCGATGCAAAATATTTCTATAATGATTTCGTACTATAATAATTACTCCGTTTTCTTTCAGAATTTCTGATTTAAACAAGGAAACTTCTAGATCTTATCATTAAATCGCATCATTAAAATTTGAGTTTAATTAAGTTCTGTTCTCCGTAGAATAGCTCAATTTGCTGATAAAGTCAGATAAATTCGGAAAGATGTTTCAAATACACTATTATTAAGAAAGTTTGGATATAAAGGAGTCAAGTTCATCCCTAGTCGATATAATAATTATTATTATAACTCTCAATTCTCATAGTGGGTGAAGCTATTGTTAGAGGTGGAATATAATTTAAAACTAATTAAAGTTTCACTTTTAGAGAATAAGGTAGTGATGGGCAAAATAAAAAAATACATGTTACCAATAATATGATGAATGAAAATGTCAGTGTGATGGAAGATTTACGAAATTTGTTCTGTAGTTTGTGCATTTTAACATCATTGTTTATTTTTATAGTTTATGAATTGCTCCCTCAACAAAATTCCAAAAGCCACCTACCACTGTAGTAACTTAAGTGTACATTTGTAATAAAAGTATCATCTCTGAGATATTCTCATAAAAAGCCGAAAATATTTGATAATCCATTATAATAAAATTTTTAACATTGAAAATACTTCTGGACGCATATATGTAGGTCATTTTCGTAGATATGGAGCGACATGCAGCAGATTTGTTTACTTGTCAACTCCGGAGCAGCTGTAGCAACAGTATAATCAGGTTGATGATAATATTTTTAGTTAGGTTAAAGGTAATTAGAGATACCGCAGTGAGGAAAAAGACAGCATCAACATTTTCTAATACAGCTATTTATCTTCAATCTCTTGAGATAATGAGGAAAATTTAAAATAATCAGAGAGCTAAATCTACGCAGTTTTCGTAAACTTTCTGTCAGCAATTAATGCGGTAAAAGTGATAATAAAGCCGCTCCCGAGTTTTAGATTTCTTTTAGTAAATCGGATGCAGGAAAAAGTTCCAAGGAAGGAAACTTATATCTGGTGTAACTGCGAGCAAGCCCATTAACATGATTATTTTATTATGAACTAATTCCAAAAAAATAATATGGTAACTTTTGCTCTTCATTGGCTTAATATTGATCATTGTTCAGTTTTATTTTATTGTTTAGTTTTAACACTACGTATTCCTTAGTGGTCTTGTGAAATTTTTAATTGATTTTGTGAAATTAATTAAGCAAAGTCATATTTAATTGCAAAAAATAAAAAATGAAGGAAACCAAACGATCATTTATTTTACCTTTGTTTCTTCTAAAATAAAATTTAAAATTATTATATCTTATAAAAAGTAATGCAAATATAAAATACTTGAAATGCAAATTTTCTAAATTGTAATTATACTTTGCAAATTCTTTAGAGCCATAAATTTATTCAAGGTATTCATTTGATATGGTTCATTAGAGACGTAAATTGAATTGTCATGAAAATAAATTCGCGTTGACGTTATATAAAGCTTTCCAATTAGTAAAGAAGCACGAGCGAAATTATAAACTTGAAAAATTCATAAGGCCAAATAATATTTTCTTAAACGGTTTCAGTTTTGTATGGCATCACATGGAATTATTGTTCTAACGCTTAACATTTTTCTATAGATTACTTTTGAACATTAACAATTTTAAAGTTAATCTAAAATAAGCAAGTTTATTACCACATGGCATGAAAATAATACTATTTAGGTATCAATGATATGTAAATACTTTACATTTTTTTAATATTAAATAAGAAATTACTTAGTTTTTTACTTAATATCTAGTAAACAAAGAAAATATCTATCTAAAGATGAACATTATTCCATACTTCTCTTTCCCTCCTACATGGTACAGTATATCCAAACATTTCAGGATTTACAAATACACATAAATTTAAATGGAGACATAAAAGTAGATTGCCAATAGTCTCCCTGAACATAAGTGAGTCAATACACTTTTTATTTGACTCTTTTCCATAGACTAAACTATTTACTTGGCGTTTATATTCAATGAAGAACTCGAGATGTTTACTGCACCCCCATGTAAATAGCAGGATTTGGTTAAAGTTACTCGACAGGTTTTTGCCGATTCGAAGAAAGCAGTAATTTATTTAAAGTACACTAAGCCTGTCTGTATACGTTTCTAATAAGAGTGCTACCTGCATTTAAATAATCCTATAGAAAACCAGGTAGCAATTTAAATTCAATAGAATTTCATTTATATTCTGCTAATATATGTAGTAGGTATACTTTTATATATACCAGAGAAATAGAACAAGAACATTAATTTTATAAAATTTCGCGTACGCATCCTATTTCTCTGTTACTCTAAAAGTACCTGAAAATGGTAAATAGTATATTAGTGGATGACAGGAGTCGGGATTTTTTGGGGTTTTGCTTTTATTTGCCAGAGCGCCAATCTACTCCATTTTCAAGGTCGCTGAACAGGATGGTGGGGGTCTTGCAATTTCTTTTCCTCGGCAACCCCCTCAAATTGACCAAAAATCACCCCAAAGTTCCCTTTTCCGTGAACCCGTTTATTTTCCCCAGTTTTTTGATTAATTGTTATTCCCTCGAGTAGAACGGAAAGTCCCTCGAGGGATTTGACCTCAGCCACCCCTACACCAGGCTTCCAACCCTCTAGGGGGTTGGAAAATTGAAACTTTTGTTGTGAGGAGGTGTTTCTGTGAGGAAGGTGGCAGGTGACCACGGTTGTGTAACCACCACCGGGGGTTATTTTCACCCTTCAAAGAATTGGATAATTGATTTATTTTAAAAGAAATTATTTCGTAGGTGTTTCTTTAAGGAAGGTGGCAGGTGATCAGGGTTGTCTAACGAACCCCGGGTATTGTTTTCATCCATCGAAGGAGTGGGAAAAAATAATATTTTGTAGTAGGCGTACCACCTTCCTCAGTGAAACGCATGCTACAAAATATTATTTTCTTCCAAAAAAATTTTTCTTAAATTTTTTCCCACCCCTTTGAAGGGTAAAAACAACCCCCGGGGATGGTTACACAAACCTGCCACCTTCCTCACAGAAGTACCTCCTGTAAAATATCAATTATTTTTCCACAAAGAAAATTTCAATTTTCCAACCCCCTAGATGAGTGGAAGCCTGGTGTAGAGGTGGCTGAGATCAAATCTTTCGAGGAACCTTTCGTTCTGCTCGAAGGAATAACAGTTAGTCGAAAAACTGGGGAAAATTAACGGGTTCGTAGTAAAGATAATGCTGGTGGCGGAATTTATTAAACGACTAATCGTTAATTTTCATTTAAGTCAGTCAGTCCTTGACTTTGACGTTTGTGCATATATGTCATTAACTGACATTCTTATCTCCGTGTCCCTTAAGTTTGTTGGTCTTGTTAAATTAGTTATCGAAGATTTTGATTTTGCTCGTAGTTGTTGTTATTATTGTTGTTATTGTATTTTCTGTGCCATGGCCGCGTATGCCAACGCAGAATACGCTGATATATTGTTTGTCTATGGATACTGTGGCGGCAACGCTGCTGAAGCTCGCCGAGAATACGGTCTTTGGTACCTTAACCGCCGCTTACCAAATGCACGTGTATTCAGTACGGCATATCGAAATATCGCTGAAACTGGCTCCGTGAAATGTAGAAGAAGTGACGCTGGTGCTCCTCCCGTTTATGAACCAGATGATGAGGAAGAAATATTGAGGTATTTTGAGGAAGACCCAACTATTTCAACTAATAAAGTCGCAAGACTAAGTGGAGCGTCACAATGGAAAGTTTGGTCTACGGTACGTAGAGTTGGATGTCATCCTTACCACTATACCCCTGTCCAAGGCTTGGAGGAAGGTGATCCTGGAAGGAGAGTGGGATTCTGCCGCTTTATGTTAAATTCAGATGCAGAAAGTGCACATTTTTTAACAAGTATTTTATGGACGGACGAGTCGAAATTTAATCGCGAGGGTATAACAAATTTCCACAACCTACATTATTGGGCAGAGAAAAATCCCAAGTTAACACGTGAAACTAGTTTCCAAATGAAGTTTTCTGTTAATGTGTGGATGGGAGTCATTGGCCACTATTTAATAGGGCCACACTTTCTTCCTCAAAATTTAAACGGGGAAATCTATGAAATTTTTTTAAAAAATGATCTGGCGGTGATTTTAGAAGATGTTCCTCTCGCCGTCTGACAGCGTATGATGTTTCAGAACGACGGTTGTCCAGCACATTATCGGCTGACAGTACGACAGTTACTTGATCAACGTTTCCCTAACCGTTGGATTGAAAGAGCGGGCCCAATACCTTGACCAGCGCGAAGCCCTGACTTAACACCCCATGATTATTACGTATGGGGTCATATGAAGGAGATGGTCTATGCCACACTAGCCAATACTATAGA
This sequence comes from Leptura quadrifasciata, assembly GCA_963675555.1. NCBI lineage: Eukaryota > Metazoa > Arthropoda > Insecta > Coleoptera > Cerambycidae > Leptura > Leptura quadrifasciata. The sequence continues at coordinate 9,143,631 of OY776676.1, forward strand.
AAACCTTAGACAAAGGATAGTCGATGCTGCCCAACACATAAGTCATAATCTGACAACCAGAGTAACAAGGACGGAAATAAGAAGACACTGCCGTGTATGTATACGGAATAGGGGCTCCCATTTTGAACAAGACATATAAAAAATAAAGTACAACTTTGAAATTAATGAAGAATTAAACTCTTCTAAATTTTTTTTACTGTTTATCTAAAAATAAAATTCGTACTACTTGTGTTATTTTTACTAGTATTTTCTTAGAACTATTAAGGGTACATTGAACATTTGTACCTTTTTAGATAGCTATTGAAATAAGGCAGTTTTTATAATAATTTATACGCGTGTTACGTTAATATTTTTTTGAAAAAACCTAATAGGTAAATTTCATAGCTGATTTAAAAAAAAAAAATTTTAGGACATTAAGATCTACTTTTTGAGAAAAACAAAAAAAAAATTAAATATCTCAAAAACTATTGAGTTTTGCATAATATATGTTACGGCTAAATTTACTTCTTAGATCATGCCCCATCACATCTCCAAAGGAATGTATCGAATTACCAGTAACCCTGTAGTAGCGAGTCTATAGTAGATAAAATTTATTATTAGTGTGTTATTATAAGGACTAATTATTGTAATTTGGTGATAAATAAATCATTGGCTAGTGACAATTCGTGTTGCAATTATTGAACCTACCCTTCGAGGTGTTTACTAAGGGGTGCAAACATGTAACAATAATATAGTCCATTTAATAGCGTAACAAGAGATACAACAATGCAGATGTCCTTCTAACTTGTTTTGTTGTGTTTCCTATTATTATCGTGCTAAGGGCATTTATAAGGTTTTTACGCCCAATACCAATGTATAAATTGAGTTTTCAGAGAAATAATAATTTTATTTTTGTTTGAATGATTTTGTTACCCTCAATTATTAAGCTCCGTTGATTCAAAGAAAATAGAATGGAAGCCACAGAAAGATTTTAATGAATGATATTCTATATCAGCATTACTACACTGTTAGAGGGAACTAAATATAGCAGTGCATTAAGCAAAAAATACTTCTTACCAATAATGACCTGGAAAAAGTCTTGTTTATACCTCAAAGGCTCTGCCAGCGTTTTGAATTCGAGGATTCGTTCCAAGTTTTCGCTTCGTTAGGTCTTTTTTATTTTATTAACAAAGACTTACTGCACAACCATGTCAAAGTTAAAGGCTTTGTTCTTGGAAGGAAAATACGCCGTTTACCATGTATGTATGTCACCGAAATATTAAATTTTTAAAGTGTAAAATATCGCGGAAGTTTTCAAAACATTTTATTCGTGAATAAACGTAATGCCCGTTGCCATGGGATAACGTGTAACGTATACATTAGGGTTAAAATCAGCTGTGACAGAAATACTGAAACGTTTGTAGATGTTTCTTTTTACACAAGTAGATCTCGTTGGTTCTTAGCGGTTGAATTAAACATTTTTAAATATCAGACAAACGTGAATGTCGCTTTTAAGGGTAATGCAACACTTAACTCGACTGAATATGCTTAATTCAACCGCTTCTTTCTTTGCTTTACGCTTAAACATTATGTAGTTTTACATTTTAATACTAAGAGTCGTAATCTTCTCATGGCATTCAAATAAATTGAATAAAATAGATATTTAAACATGCTTGTTGGCACAGAGTATTCCAGAACATTAAATAAACCTGAAAATTAATTCCACTTTAGCTGTAAAATAATAATAATAACACCACAGGTAGTTACGACCCCCTTTATCCCGGAAGGCTCTAGAAGAGCTTTGTGTGGGAGGGGGCTACACATTTAGAGACAAGGGACACACACCCAATATCCGTGTATAGTGGAAAAATCCCTCTCACAGTATTTTCCACTGCCACGACCGGGGATCGAACCCGGAACTTTTGGGTGAGAGGCAGGCAAGCAAGCAAGCAAGCAAACAGACTTTATTAAAATTAATACATAATATTGCCTCCCCGGAGACTACCTTGTGACCGACCGTGCAACCACCGGTTCGCGGTGGCTTGTTGCATGGCCGGGCGGGATGACTCCGGTTCGGCTAAAAGAAAATGGGGAGAGAAGTCCTGACTCCTTTTGCTAAAAATAAATTAAAAAGGACAATATAGTTAAAACACATTTTAAAAATAAAATTTAACAAAGCCTAAAACTAAACACAAACTCGAAGCTGTCGCACTGCACTGAACTAATTTTGCTGCTGACACAGATACCCAAATCTAAAACGGGACACCTTCATCGAAATGAGGTACTGCAGGGCTGCGCAAAGTTGCCTAAACTGTGGTTTATCGAAATTTTATGTTTTTTAGAAATTTTATAGTAAAGCTAATTTTGAGTGAAAAAATGCACAAAAAGAGAACGATAACAAGAACAGAGACAATAAACGCACAAAAAGAGATCAAGAACACGAAACAAAATGGACAAAATGAAAGGAAAAAAGGGACAGGAAAGATTTAAAGATGCGAAAGGTATGAAATGTCGGTATAAATGGATAGGGTAAGAGGAAGTTATAGTAGGTGAAGGTTTGGCTATAGTGGTTGCCGGAAGATTGGTAACGTCTGGTATGGTAGGGTGTGTTTGATCCGAAAGGGTGCATTATGCTGTCTAATTTGTGTAATGTTTGCGGTAAGCGGACTATCGCTCAATTTGAAAGAGTAGAATTTATGGGAGATTGCCTGAAGTAGTCAGCTATTGGGGTTATGTTGTTGCAACGTGCGTAGAGATCTCTGAGAGAGGTGAGAGGAAAGTGTGCTCATCTGTCGACCACCAGTCATAATAACAATAATGATCATAAATAAGCTTTATTTTACACGGCAGGGTTTAGCGATGCTATTCTACTACCTAACCAAAAAAGTACAAATAATGCAATGTATAATAATTATTAGGTATGCAAATAAAACAGTGGTTTGGAGAAGACACTTTGCGAGTCCCTAGTTACTGCCTTCGTGCCTTCAATGTTCCGAAATATTTGTGTGAAACGAACACATGAAATATCTAATATCTAAGGCTACGTAAATAGTCAAATAGCAGTGACTCAGAAGAGGAATCTCTAGCGCCGCCTACTGGTAATCGATCGCAACTAAACTCGACCAAACTGAACATAAAATATCAACAAAAAGGTGAGACAATAGTTAGCTATAAATACTAAAAGTTGTAATGCTACTACTGTATTTTATAAATAAAAAAAAATAGTCACTAAGTCACAGTTCCGGATGATTTCAAACTTGTATCATGTCGAAGAAGTGGTGGAGTTTATATTTCGATTAACTTCCAGTGGCCAGTGCACAATACCTACGGAGCAGACAGATTTCTAGCTATTTATGTACTGAAGACAGTACAATATTCTAAAAAACAACAATTAATCTTTTAACCTAGTCCTATGCCTCACTCACATACACTTCATTCACGTATAAGTCCAAACATATCTATCTATTGGATGGGTGACCGTTCCAACGAAGACCGCGTCCTCGCCTCACACATCTTCCAGCGGCTTGTATATCAGTGTATGCGCGGAAGCTATACAACCTTAGGCGAGGGTTGTATAGAGGATATACCATCCTTCGGAGGGGATGTAAAGCCGTCGGTCCCTTGTCTATTAAATGTTAGGCAAGTAAAAGATCCCTACTCTTCTTAAGGGAAGAGGTTCGGCAAAATTCCTGGTTGGGGGTAGCTCGTCTATAGGCGTCGGTGATAGGCCTCGGTAGCGGAAATAGGCCGACGTTAAATAAATGTATAAAAAAAAATATATTTATCTATTACTTTAGAGTCAAGAATATTGTAAGCCAATAACAATCTCAATACTAAAAAAGAACAAGAGCAACCAAAATGTTAGCTTGTTAAATCAATCGTGGATTTTGCTTTCAGCCCCCCTCCCCCGGCTTCACTTTCTGGAACTTACTTATTTGATCTCTTGATAGAAGTGTTACAAAAGTCTGCCATCGATCAGTTCCTTAGAAAAACGACGACCAGCACTTTGGTCTCTTAACACGATCGTGTAGCTGTGCATATGTGTCATTTTAGATACCAAATGTTATCTATTATAAATCCAGTTATGTAGGTACTTGTAAGACAGTTTAATATCATAAGGGTAAAAATTTATGTGGTGCTTAGGATTCAACCGAAGGCATTCATTTTAAATTTGTGCACAATTCTGATGCAATTTATGATGTAATTTACGGTTTTAATTCGCTAATGGACGCCTAACGACTAATTCGTGAGGATAACTTAACGACGAAAGGACCTTTATTCACAAAGAGTCATTAAGATACAGAAATGAATATTATCAAAGTGTAAAAAATAACAAATTTGCACGCAAAGACAAGCTATTGAATTCAGCAGTAAGGCATATTCTCGGAAATATTAATGATGTGCTGAGGTAATCATTTTCGGTTTACCGCGGTCCATCTCTCAAATGATTTCCCGTTTGCCTTCTTGAATGCCTGTCTTCTAACCGTGGCTTGAACATTGAACATTGGGAAGCTCGGTAATCTATCTAACGTGTCGAGTAACATGCAGTTGCTTGTCCTTGATATATATGGTTAAGGGCACAAATGGGGTATATCTGGTAGCTAATAATCAAAAAACAATTCAAATAACGACTTCGTATTTTATAATATTTCTTCTCTAAAGATAAAATAGAAGAATAACGTGTCATCAACTTAATCTTAAAAGCAGCAGATATACAACGAAATTCAGCGCGAAGTTTGCACGGAAAAAATATTAATAGTAACCGGTACAACGTAAACTTTATCGTCAATTACCACCAACAAGCAAAACATTTTTTTAGTAAAATAGGTTTCATAAATACTCACTAAAGTTATTATTTGCATAGAAAATCTACAAAGTTAATATAAGTGTCTCGCAAAATTATCGTTTTACATCTCATTTTATAAAAGATATGTCGATGATATCATTACGGCAATTTCACTAGAAAAAGATGACGAAATTTTAAATATTTTCAATGAATTTCATTAGAAAATTAAATTTACTGTAGAAAATGAATATGAAAAAAAATCTCGTTTCTAGATACCCTTTTGAAAACCGAAAACAATGTTATTATAACAGACTTGTATTTAAAACCTAGAAATTCTGAGAGATACTTAAATTTTTATTCAAACCACAGTTACAAACAAAAAAGTAATATCATAAAAAATTAAACATATAGGGCAATTAATCTAATGTAATTTTCCATCAAAAAAATATTAATCTCATAAAAAAATTTTGAAAAATAACAACTATCCCGAAAAACTTCTAACAGAAATTATAACAGAAGTAACACATAATACAATCCAATAACAACATAATAACAAAAGTTGTTTTTTTGTACATTTATTTAACGTCGGCCTATTTCCGCTACTGAAGCCTAACACCGACGCCTGTAGACGAGCTACCCCCAAGCAGGAACTTTGCCGAACCTCTTCCCTTAAGAAGAGATCTTTTACTTGTCTAACATTTAATAGACAAGAGACCGACGGCTTTACATCCCCTCCGAAGGATGGTATATCCCCTATACAACCATCGCCTAAGGTTGTATAGCTTCCGCGCATACACTGATATACAAGCCGCTGGAAGATGTGTGAGGCGAGGACGCGGTCTTCGTTGGAACGGTTACCCATCCAACTACTAACCGCGCCTTACGTTGCTTTACATCTCATATCGAAGTATGTACATGGTAAAGACGCACCCACGCTCGCCCCATAACAAAAGTTAAAAAAAAACATATTTTAAAATTCCATACATCAACTCACTTTCGGAAAAAATAATCGCGTGTCCTTACTAATGATGACATTACTATAACTTATAAAAATAAAAATACAATTTCGCAGTACTATAATAATAATAATACATTTATTTTACTCAAAAAAAGTAAAAATGGTATAAATTGATCTAAGAGTTCTTCTTCCATTTGCCCAGTAATAATTAACTTAAAACTACAAAAACTACAAAAATTTATATAAAAATAAGATTATAATGGAACTACAAAATGGATTCTTTTAAAATCTAACTACAAAAATGCATTTTATAATAATGACACCCAATACCAATAACAACCAGACATACGAACAGACAAGGGGAATACGGTAACCTCACGAAGCAAAAACAACGTATACGAAACGAAAAATAAATAAATAAATGCAAAACATATGCACCCGCAACGTGACCTCTAGGCGCCAACCTCTGACCGGATAAAATGTCATTTCTGACTGCTTTAATAAACTTTTTTTTGCTTTTATATTGCTTGTGTTCGTTTGAAAGTTTATTCCAAAGATGAGATGCAAAATAAGTAAATGATCTATGAAAAATCGTAGTTTTATGCTGGGGTACCAGAAAATCTTGTACATTGTGAAGTTAATTTATATCTTAAGTATTGAGGTTCTTCGTTACGTATTATTGGCCATATAAGCGCGAGGAAGTGTAAACGTTTACGATTTTCCATGTTTAATATGCCGTGCTCGTTCAGATAAGGCGATATATGTCTTCAATATGGAATACCATAAATGTAGCGCATGCAGGAGTTTTGTAATTTTTGAATCTTCTTTTTTACTGCCGCCGATAATAATCTTCCATATACGACATCACCAACTAGAGATAATATGAAAGAATCACAAAATTTCAATTTACATTTACTATGTATATCTTTTGCACGACTGTATAATTTTTTTAATCTGCTGTATGCGAATTTCAATTTCAGTAAAACATGTTTTTCGAAACTTAACGTAGAGTCTAGCCAAAGCCCTAAATTTTTTGCTTCTTTTATAATAGGAATAATTTTATTATGTATCATAATATCAAATGAGATTTCTGATACTTTGTTCAACGCCATTGACGTGCCTATTAACATAACTTGTGATTTTTCAGGGTTTAGTTTTAAATTATGGTTAGATGAATACTCTCGATTTATTAAAATTAAAGCATCTTGTCTATCTTGGAGATCAAACGATTTATATATTTGCGAATTATCTGCATATTGACGTATTTGACAACTAGTGACTACATTTGATAAATCTGAAACATACAAAGTAAACAACAGTGGCCCCAAAATTGAACCTTGATGCACACCAGTGTTTAAATTTTTTGAAAAGGAGATATAATTCGAGAGCCATCGTCCTCTGTAACCACAGCTTGTTTTCTACCACTTAAATAACTTCCCATGAGATCTATTGCAATTTTCGAAAAACCAAGATAATGCAGTTTTGCTAATATGGTATGGTCTAAGGTATCGAAAGTCTTAGAGTAAACTAGCAATACTAAGCATATACATTTTCCACTATCAATATATCTAATAAAATCATCTACTAAATGTGTTAATGCTGTTGATGTTGAATGATTTTTTCTGAACCCTGATTGTATTTTTGAAACTAAATTATTTTTGTTTAAAAATTCAATGATTTGGATATGAATATGCTCCTCGAGTATCTTAGATAAAACAGATAGCAAGCTAATCGGCCTAAAATCCTAAAAATCAGTAGGATTATTGTTTTTGGCAACAGGTTTGACTAATGCTTGTTTCCATAGGGAAGGAATTTTTTTATGAATTATTATTTGATTCATTATATGCAGTATAAGAGGAATACAGTATGGTATACACAATTCAATATCAATTATAGAGAGACCATCTATCCCATTAGCATTCGTTTTTATAGAATTAATTATTCTCAATAAGGATACTTCATCTAGTAATTTAAATGACAGTTCAGTGTCAATATTTGGATGAATATTATTTTGATAATAATCTAAAGTTGAGTCATTTAATGTTGAAGGAAAGTTTGATGATGAGATGAAATGATCATTAAATGAATTAGGGTTCTTTAGATTTGTAGGCAATGAGAAATTTGGCAATTTTGTTACATTAAATTTTTTGGCTGCAGCCCAAAATTTGTTTGAATTATTTTGTAAGCAGTTGAAAAAGGCACACTTTTCTCTCCTAATGGCACATTTTGTGTAATTACGTAATTGCTTATAATAAATGAAATTTGCTTCTGTTTTGTTCTCTTCATATCTCAATTGAACTTTATTTCTAAGTTTAATAAGTGTTTTTACTATACAATACTAAAATTTCACACACCCAAATTATAAAAATCAAATGTGGTGTATATGAAGTCAATTGCAACCACACCGACTGTAGTAGTGTCTATATTGGCCAGACAAAGAGATATCTGAAAGACAGAATTAAAGAACAGGAATGTGAAGTAAAAGCATTGAAAAATATTAGTAAAACTACTTATACAGCATCAGTGGAACATATTCTACAGAAACCTGACCACATTTTTGATTTTGATAATTGTAGAATTTTAGGCGCAGAAAGTAACTAAAAAAAAATTACGTTTAGAAATGATTGAAATTAAAAAAGCAAAAATGGCGTAAATAAACGTACATATATAGAAAGTCTAAATTCTATATATTTTAGTATTTTAGAATAATGTTTCAATTATTTTTGTGTACCGACCTATTTCTTTGTGTGCAAGGCATTTTACACCCCACCACTAGCTATCATATCGCAGGTTGATTTCATTTCACCAAAGGAACTCATTACTATAGTAACCACTTTAAATGTAGTGTATTGTCTTACTCTTATCAATAAGTTTTAACCTTCTGTTAAAAAAGCATTTTAATTATTTTAAATTTATTTGAAATAATTATGAGATCGTGTTTCGTAACAAACTCCTGCATTTTTTTAGACACAAACAACATTATGATTGTAAGTAATTTAGGTAAGTACAACTTTGTATAATACAAGAAAATAATTGTGATTTATAAATTGCAGTGAGACTTGAAGATGAAAAAATAAATTTTACGAAACGTCGGATGTTGTGTTGTTGATTTTCCCACTCGACCTACAACCCCACTATTAATTCGAAAATCAGCATTTAAAAAGAAAGTCGCTAGGCTCCCGTATTAGTTATTATAAGGTCACCCACCCAAGTGCTAACCGCGACAGTATTTATTGTATTTTTCCATGAAATTAAACTACCTCAAATTTAATGCGAAATGAAATGTCGGACCTAATAAAAACACAACCTAATACAAATCTGTATAGATCACATTATTTATTTATTTATTAGCCGTTACTCGAGTCCGAGTATAAAAATGTTACAGTCGATAAATTGTGTACAATAAAAAACAAGTAACAGGTGTAGTTTATTGTAATTCCCATTCATCTACGGTGCACACGACTATGGCTATAGAGGCCAATTCGGGAGAGCACATGTCGACCGCAGTCAGGACAAACATAGACCTGGTTAGGTCTTGGATTCGGCCTTCTTGCAGCAACATTTCCTTGATAGCTGGCCACAACCCCTCGCCATTCGGTTCTGTCCGCTGCAAGTTGTTCCCATTGCTCGTCTGCAATACCGCAGGATTTTAGATTTTCATGGAGAACGTCTTTGAACCTCTTTCGTTGACCGCCACGCCTTCTTCTACCGCTTAGCAATTCACCATAAAGTGTACATTTAGGAAGGCGGTTATCATGCATACGATGAACGTGACCTGCCCATTTTAGGCGTGCTCTTGAAATAAGCACCTCAATTGGAAGGCTTTTTGCTCTCCTGAGTACTTCCACGTTTGATATGTGATGGAACCAACGGATTTTCATCATACTTCTGAGGTGTCTTTGCTGAAAACGTTCTAATTCTTTCACATGACGACGGTAAGTGACCCAGCTTTCACATCCATATAGCAGTGTTGGAATGACAACTGCTCTGTAGACAGCCACTTTCGTTGACAAAGCAAGGTCGTGGTTGTCAAATACTCTCTCTCTAAGACCCCAGAGTGCTCTAGATGCAGCGTTAATTCTATTGCGAATCTCGCTGTCCATGTTTGCTTTGTCATTAACAACGTTGCCTAAGTAATTGAACTGATCCACCACTTCAAGAGAATTTCCGTTAAGTGTAATGTCTATTTGGTTCACTTGATGAGGAGTTGACATAATCTTAGTCTTTCCAATGTTGATTTTAAGTCCCAAGGAATCATAGCTCTGGGCATACACATCTAAAAGTTCTTGAAGCTCTTCCGGCGTAGAGGCTAAAAGTGCACAGTCATCCGCATACTGGAGATCACAAATGAATCGTGTGCGTGTCTTCGTGAAAGCTCTAAAGCGCCCTATGTTAAAGAGACCGCCATCAAAACGGTATCTGAGACCTATTCCTCTGACTGTCAGTTTGTTGTCAACAATAATTGTTAGAGCAGTGGTAAACAAATTAAAGAGTAGGGGTGCTAGGACACATCCCTGCCTAACTCCAGTGAGGGTTTGGAAAGGTTCGGTTGCCTCATTATTATACATAACCTGGGCGTTGTTGTTTGTATGTAGACTGCGACATACTTCCACAAATTTTCTAGGGATACCTAAGCGGAACATAATTTTCCAGAGCACTTCCCTGTCCACCGAGTCAAACGCCTTGGTTAAATCAATGAAGGCCATGTGAATTTCTCCTTGATGTTCGAGTGCTTTTTCTTGAAGCTGTTTAAGTGTGAAGATTAAATCCGATGTGCCTCGGTTTGGTCTAAAGCCACTCTGTGTTTCAGGAAGTAACTTTTCCATAACAGGTGTTAGCCTATTTGCCATCGCTTTAGTGAGTATCTTCCCTCCAACAGCCAGGAGAGCTATACCCCTGTAATTTCCACAGTCCGCAGCGCTCCCTTTGTTTTTGAAGAGGTTGATTAAAAGTGTATCACGAAACTCCTGCGGAGCTTGACCACTTTCCCACACGACATCAAACAGTTTTTTGAGGTAGGGTATGAGCTCTGACGACACAGCTTTAAAGATCTCAGCTGGGAGTGAGTCGGCGCCGGGAGATTTGTTATTTTTTAGCTGCCCAATGGCGGTTAAGATCTCTTCCGTTGTTAGTGGCTTATCTAAGTCTTCGAAGGTGTCATATTGAGGGATAAGATTTATAATATCGTGATCGGCTTGACTTTGCTGGTTAAGAATGTTAGAGTAGTGTTCTTTCCATCGGGCTCTTATTTCCTGGTCTTCTTTGAGGAGATTTCCATTTAAATCTTTAATAGGGCACATATTTTTCCGACTGGGGCCGTACACTGCTTTTACTCCTTGAAAGAAATTCCTGTAGTCGTGTGAATCGGCGTACCTTTGAATTTCTCTGGCCTTGCTTGCCCACCACTCGTTCTTTATTCTTCTGATTTCGCGTTGCGTTTCATACTTAGATTGGGTAAAAGCTTCTGCTTTTGATGAGTCGTTGGGGTGGTTGATAGCGTTTTGGAAGGCAATATGTTTGCGGTCAAGAAGTTCTTGTATAAAAGCTTCATTATCATTGAACCAGTCCTCCTGTTTTTTTACTTGCTACAGTGCCAAGAATTTCCTCACTCGCACTTTTTAAACTGTCTTTAATTTGTGTCCAAGTAGCAGCGACATCTACAGAATTGATTTCTTCTAGTGAACTCAAATTCTCTTGAACTTTTTGCTTTAGCTGTTCGACGGTTTGTTGGTCACGCAATTTACTAATACAGAGACGGGGTCTACGTTTTACTTGAGTTCTTCGGTGTTTGGGTCTCATAATAATTTTCATTTTAGAGACAACAGGACGATGATCGGTCCAACATTCGCTATCAATGCGCGCCTTTGTAATTTGGCCGTCCTTGAGATGCTTCCTACGTACGATAACATAGTCCAGTAGATGCCAGTGACCTGATCTGGGGTGACGCCAGGTGCCTTTAAATTTATCCTTTTGTCGGAAAATGGTGTTTGTTATAACTAGATCATGTTCGGCGCATTTAGTTAGGAGTAGTTGACCGTTAGCGTTCATGTTGCCCAAACCGTTCTTGCCTATGATGCCTGGCCAGGTGTCTGCATCTCTCCCTACTCTAGCGTTAAAATCGCCAAGAATAACGAGTCGTTCCGTTTTAGGTATTCTACAGAGGGTTTCTTCCAGCTGTTGATAGAAGCTTTCCTTGGTTTCGTGACTTGCATCCAGAGTGGGAGCGTAGGCGCTTATTAGATTTACCGCGTTGCCATCTGATAGCTCATAGCGTAGCAGCATTAGACGTTCGGATAGGCCTTGTGGTACTTGTGTTAAGTTGGATACAAGTTGATTCCGAACGGCAAATCCTACTCCATGTTGTCTTCTTGAATTGGTGGGAAGACCTTTCCAATAGAAGGTGTAGTACTTTTCTGTGAGAGAGCCTTCCTCCAAAAATCGAGTTTCGCTGAGAGCTGCAACGTCAACATTGAGTCGGTGAAGTTCTCTATCTATTAGAGCAGTTCTTCTTTCAGGCCGATCGGTGCGAGTGCTGTCGTTCAAAGTACGAACATTCCAAGCGCCGTAGATGAAAGAATTAGTTTTGTTGGATTTAACTTGTCGGTGTTTTTTCGACATTCGATGAGGTGTCCCTGTGGGCACCCTCCCCCGGAGATCCGATCGGGAGGGTATTTTACCTCCGGATGATTTTGTCCCACTTGAACGCTCCATCATTTTTTAAAGCCTTAATCGACTGAAAACGAAGCTGCATTTGAAGTTTTAGCTGGAGCAGGTATGCAACTGACCAGCTCGGTTGCGGAAGGCGAGTGGTGTGGTCCCATGGCACAGAAGGAGACTGCGACGATGGGGTAACCAAACGATTCCAAAAGCAACCTTTGTGTGCGGTGGGTTATTTTTACCGCACTCTTCGTGAGAAGGTGGATGTGCTCACGGCAAAAGGTAAGGGTTATTCCGCCCTTACTCGGTCGTTAGAGCCTCGTTAGTGAAAACAGGGTGCACCAAGTTCAAATTGAACTCATCGCGAAGGTGAGGTTAACAATTGAGTAGGAGAGGCTATTACTTGCGCTTCACTACCCCATTACACCCCTCACATTATAACACGTCTTTGATAAAACATTTATTACTGTTATATATTTGCATATATTTTATGGTTTATATAAGCCTCGAGTTATAGTTTCACCCACTTTTAATCCTTGCTATGGAAACTTTCTGGCCACTAAGTGGTTTAATAGGTTTTGGCTATAGAGTGCAAATTCCACAAACCTCTAGGAATTGTTTGAAACAGTGAACCATCTAAAACTGCCAAACAAACTACAATTAAAATAAACTACTATATTAAACTTTATATATAATTTTGAATGCCGTTTATATTTAGCAAACTATAGTATGGTCCTATTATTATTTTACTTACACACGGGGCAATGTGTAGAAGGTACAATTCTACATCAGAAATTTAAAATACATTATTTTCCTAGTAGAAACTCTTAATAAGTATTTCATGCAGAAAACCGTTTGTTTCATAAATTTTTAAAATATATTGGAATGATTTTAAGTAAATAGTAACTCCCTAAGATAAACGTCTTAAGTAAGAACATCTTATAGAAATAAAAGTAGAAAATCTCCCGCTTAAGACCGCCACTAAATTAGTTTGCAGAGGCATTCAAGCTCATGTGTGGTAATAAAACGATCCATCTCGATCAATTAACGCCTGGAAAAAAGTGATAAATATATTTTTAAAAGGCCATTTCTATATTTAACTTCTTCCATCTGGTGTAACTTTTCGTAAATAACAGCGTTTAAAAATATTTTTCCGACCAACTTTTACCAACTTTTTTAATCTTTCACAAGTTAAACATGACATTTCAATTCTTAGAAGCAAATAAAACTCTAATAAAGGTTACTGGAAAGTATTAATTACACATTTTTTTACTCGGTTTGTATGGTTTTCACTGAGTTGAATGATTTTGATTTGTAAAAGTTACAGTAACTTAACTTTTCAGTTTTCAGGCTGACGTTGCACCTACTTTTTGATTACAATTTTGCTAGGTTACTCACGTGCCGAAATATAATTGGGCGGATAAATGAATTATAAAAAGACCTAATAATAGAACGTTTCATAATACGCTAAATGAATATAATTTTGAAAGTATTAAAATACATTTTGAAAATAAATATACAGGGTGTCTCACCGGGAACTGAATCGATCGATATAGAGAAAAGTACGCATCAGAAAATTTTGATAATTTAGACATTTACTAATGTCGGTGTGGCCAATCCAACTAAAATAATTACAAACAGCTGGCACTTCCGCTTATACCGGAAGTTGATACCAACTTGGTTATTTCAAATAGAACACCCTATATACTTTAAGGTTTTCGAAAAGAGCATAAAATTCTGAGTCGAAAATATATATGATATCCTATAGCTAAACCTAGTTGTTTCAGAGATATTTGACATTTTATAGAAAATTTTACAGGTGCAACGGTTTGCAAGAACCGTTATAACTTTCTTCGTGTAAAAGATCCATATTTGCTTCTTGTCACGTAAAAAGAACACAAGGAGAACTACGTTCTACAACTGAAACAAATTCCATAATATCATACCAAGTGTTCCGTTTTTCGCGTTACATTTTGTTAATTTCGAACCGCGAAAACTTGTTTAGGTCAAATGGAATACCCTGTATTTTTATACGTCAAGTTGTGTAAAATTGAATTCCCTTTTTTCTGATATTAGTATTGTGGGGGTTAAAGTTACAACTTTTTGAAATATTTGCGATTTTATTAGAAATTCATGAATTGTTGTAATATTTTCAACAAAATAGCCATGATTAGAAACAATCAGTAAATTATCTTATGTCAAAAAATGCCAGCATGTTTAAATTATACCAAAGAAAACTTTAAATTTGTTTATTATTTATGGAGAATGTGATAAAGTAATATCAATAACTTGCAGCACATTTGCTACTCGATATCTACAAAAATGCAAAATAACACTAACACTGTAACATGCGTGTTAATCGAGTTGAAGATATGGCATGAACTAAAATAGCAGAGATAAGATCAATTTAAAATATGATTTCATTTTAATTTAATAATTGCTCAACATTCCGCCCTCTAACTTCGACACATTTTTCGCACCTTCGGATTAGTTCCTCATGGATAGCTTTTCTAATTGAATCCTGTGATATGTTTTGAAATTCATTTCTTATTCTTTGCATACAATCTTCAATGGTTGTTAATGGGCTCTCATAAACTTTATTTTTAATAGTTCCCCAAATGAAATAATCCAGAACTGATAAATCGGGCGAGCGAGGAGGCCATAAGAAAGGTCCATTATTGGTAATCCATTGATCATAAAAAGTGTCTTGTAAATAATTATTAATTAAATATGCGTTATGTGGGGGAGCACCGTCGTGCTGATAAAAAATGTTTCTATGTTCGGCGACAGGTAAATTTTCTAAATAGTTATTATTCAAATTTTGTAAGATATTCAGATATCTTTCACCTAAAAAAAAAAACAAAAATTTCCCTATACATATTAGCAGAAGAAAAAAATTTAATTTACCGTTTAAATTTTCCTGATAAAATTGTAATGCCACCACTCTATCGTTTCTTATGGCACAGTAAACATTGGACTGCCAACTTTCCTGAAAGTTTCGCTCTCTGAACATATGAGGATTTGTGTCACTGCAATAATGCGAATTGTGTCTATTAAAAAGTCCATTTTTAGTAAATTTTGCTTCATCTGTCCATATAATATTTCCCAAATAAGAATCGTGACCCTCAGACCTTATTAGAATAAACTTACAAAAATTCTGTCTTCTTAGGAAATCTGTTTCTCTTAATCCTTGAACCATACGAAATAAAAACGGGTAAAACTTATGTTTTAATAAGATTCTGTGAATTGAATCCTTGCATAGTGCCGATTCCAGAGCAGCTTGTCTTAATGACATCCTTGGAAATGCATGAAAATATCCCAAAATGACTATTTCAATGTTTTCGTCATCAACAATAGGCTTTATTCTTTGCATTTTTGCCTTGACAGAGCCATAATTTGTAAAACTTTCCAGTATGTGTTTTACAGTGTTTGGTGACGGTTTCCGTTTTTCTGGATATCGAGTAGCAAATGTGCTGCAAGTTCTTGATATTACTTTATCACATTCTCCGTAAATAATAAACAAATTTAAAAAGTCTTCGTGGGTGTAATTTAAACGTGCTGGCATTTTTTGACATAAGATAATGATTAATTGTTACTAATCATGGCTATTTTGATGAAATGATTACAACAATTCATGAATTTCTAATAAAATCGCAAATATTTCAGAAAGTTGTAACTTTAACCCCCACAATGCTAATATCAGAAAAAAGGGAATTCAATTTTATACAACTTGACGTAAAAAAATACAGGATATTCCATTTGACCTAAACAAGTTTTCGCGGTTTGAAGTTGACAAAATGTAACGCGCAAAACGGAACACTTGGTATGATATTATTGAATTTATTTCAGTTGCAGAACGTAGTTCTCCTTGTGTTTCTTTCATGTGACAAGAAGCAAATGAGGATCTTTTACACGAAGAAAATTATAAGGTTCTTGCAAACCATTGCACCTGTCAAATTTTCTATAAAATGTCAAATATCTCTGAAATGGCTAGGTTTAGGTATAGAATATGCTACATATTTTCGATTCAGAATTTTATGCTCTTTTCGACAACCCTAAAATATATAGGGTGTTCCATTTGAAATAAGCAAGTTTGTATCGACTTCCGGTATAAGCGGAAGTGCCAGTTGCTTGTAATTATTTTAGTTGGATTGAACACACCGACATTAGTAATTACCTAAATTTTCAAAATTTTCTGATGCGTACTTTTCTCTATATCGATCGGTTCAGTTCCCGATGAGACACCCTGTATGTGTATTATTTTCGATGCAAACAGCTGGTTTATGTCTTGTTAGTGCGTTCTTGGTGGTTGGTTCAGATTTGTTATTTTAAAAAGATATTGGTTCATTGAGAGAGTAAAAAAATGCATTAAACATAAAAGTATTAGCAATATACAGTTCAAAATCAGGAAATTTAGATTATTATTATTTTTTTTTATAAATTAGAGCTGGTCTTTAAAGAAAAGCAGCAGATGGCTCACTTCTAATAGTACGTGGTGATTTGAATATTGACTTTCTGTATAATGATTTTGCAAAATATGAGTTATCTGATCTATTTAATTCCTACAATATTAATTTCCATAGCATTGTACCAACTAGATATGCATTAAATTCGACAACTTGCATTGACTACATGTGTTCCAACTTACCTGATAGGAATATTAAATGTGAAACAAAGCTAAACGGTCTATCAGATCATACGTGTCAGATTTTTCAGTTTGTGTCCGATTTAAATAATTGCTCGCGTCAGGTAAGGAATGGAAGATTGTTTATCAAAAGTAATTCCAATAGTTTTTCTCATTATATCAGTAAGGAATCGTGGCTCGATGTTTACAGTACTAGGTCAATGAATGCTGCTTACAAGATATTTATGAGAGATTTACTATATTATATTAATCTCAGTTTTGTCTTTACTTCTATCAATTCTAGAAAAACAAAGGACTGGTTAACTTTGGGAATAAGGAAATCCTATGAAAAATTTAAACTTCTGCACAAGATAATCACTCAAATTCATAACATGGATTCTAAACATTACAAAAAAGTTTATCGTAAAGTTGCAAAAGCAGCGAAACGATTATTTAATGATACCATATATTTAAACTCGGCCAATAAATCGAGAACTCCTTGGGCAATTATTAACAATAATTTAAATAGTAAACAAAATATCAAGGAGGAGTATGAAATACTTATTAACGATAATCTTGAAAGCAACGCTGAAATAGGGGGCGAACGTAGGTGCGTCTTTACTATGTACATACTTCGGTATGCGATGTAAAGCAACGACAGGCGCAGTTAGTAATTGGATGGGTGACCATTCCAACGGAAACCGCGTTCTCGCCTCACACATCTTCCAGCGGCTTGTATATCAGTGTATGCGCGGAAGCTATACAACCTTAGGCGAGGGTTGTATAGGAGATATACCATCCTTCGGAGGGGATGTAAAGCCGTCGGTCCCTTGTCTATTAAATGTTAGGCAAGTAAAAGATCCCTACTCTTCTTAAGGGAAGAGGTTCGGCAAAATTCCTGGTTGGGGGTAGCTCGTCTACAGGCGTCGGTGATAGGCCTCAGTAGCGGAAATAGGCCGACGTTAAATAAATGTATTAAAAAGAAAAACGCTGAAATAATTGCAAATCGTTTCAACAAATACTTCACTGATACTCCCAAAACATTATTTTCAAAAAATTTTAATAATACGACTGTTAACAGCCATGAGTTTAAGTTAAATAAAAATTATCTAACCATATTTATAGAACCTGCAGCTGAAAATGAAATTTTTAAAATTGCAATGTCATTAAAGAACTCAAATTCATCAGGAGTTGACAATATTAGCCCTAATATTCTCAAATCTGTTGCACACTTCATAAAAGAACCGTTAACATATTTAATTAATTGGTCTCGATATACAGGGATTTTTCCAGACGTATTAAAAACTGCCAAATTTGTGCCACTTTGCAAAAGGGAAATCAATCTTGTGTTGAAAACTACCGTCCCATATCGATGTTATTGGTCATCTCTAAAATTCTAGAAAAAGTATTTTTTTTTTTTATACATTTATTTAACGTCGGCCTATTTCCGCTACTGAGGCCTATCACCGACGCCTGTAGACGAACTACCCCCAACCAGGAATTTTGCCGAACCTCTTCCCTTAAGAAGAGTAGGGATCTTTTACTTGCCTAACATTTAATAGACAAGGGACCGACGGCTTTACATCCCCTCCGAAGGATGGTATATCTCCTATACAACCCTCGCCTAAGGTTGTATAGCTTTCGCGCATACACTGATATACAAGCCGCTGGAAGATGTGTGAAGCGAGAACGCGGTTTCCGTTGGAATGGTCACCAATCCAAGTACTAACCGCGCCTGTCGTTGCTTTACATCGCATACCGAAGTATGTACATAGTAAAGACGCACCTACGCTCGCCCCTAAAAAAAGTAGTATTTAATAGAATGAACAAATTTTTTAAATACGTAAAATATATTAACTATGGCTTGCCAGAGGGTAGATCGATACATACCGCTATATTAAGCTTCCTGAAGAGTCTATATGAGAATTTAGATAAAAACAAGGGTCTATTTATGGACTTAAGTAAAGCATTTGAACTTGTTGGTCACGCTTTACCTATAACCAAACTTGAAAATTATAGCTTCAGAGGAAGGCTGGGAGACTGGTTGTTGTCGTAGCTATCGGATCGAAAGAAATTAGTGAAGATTGATGGCACGAGATCAAATGTACGAGAAGTAACTAGTAGCGTATCTCAAGGTTCAATCTTGGGGCCGTTAATTTTCATTGTTTTTGTAAATGACTTTCCCAACAATGTCAATTGCACTGACTTAACCATGTTTGCTGACGACAATTCGCATCTGAGCACGCATTTGAGAATACAGGGTTCGGTTATTGATACGCAGGAGAAATTAAACAGTTTTATATTATGGTTTATTAATAATAGATTACTCATAAATGCCAGTAAAACAGTTTTTATGCAATTTTACCCAAAATCTGAAAACTTGGTGGAAAGCCTATTGCTTAAAATAAATAATAAATCTATTGAACAGGTGCATTCAACAAAGTTTTAGGCGTTTATATAGATAGACGTTAAACTGGGAAATACATATAGACAATCTATGTAAAAAACATTCATCCATTTGATATACACTGTACCAGACTAAATCAGGTTGCAAGCTAAATGTTGTGCTATCATATTACTATGCTCAATTTTAATCTCGGACAGCAAATGGTATTTTTTTTTGGGGTTCTTCACATTTTGCTGTAAGAGTGTTCAAGATGTAGAAAAAAGCCATCCGTAATATAGCAGGAGTGTCGATGTTAACTTATTGTAGAGATTTATTTAAATCATATCAAGTGCTAATTCTGGCTTCTTTATATGTATTAGAAACAGTATGTTTTGTGAACCAAATATAACTGGGTTCACCATAATTATGACACCAGAGGCCAGGATAAATTTCTATTACCCTTACATTCTCTTACACATTATGAAAGAAAAACGTATTACATCGGTATCCGACTATATAATAAACTTCCCGATTCCATAAAAGATATACATAGCAAAATTGTTTTTAAGATTAAAGTTTCTACACTATAGATGAATATTTGGAATATTAAACTTAAACACCTGGTACAAATATTTTCTAGTGTGCATTGTCATATTATATATATTTTTTATCTAGTCATATTTCTTGTGTTAAGTACTTTTTGCAAAATAAATTATTAGTTGTAAAGTGTCTATGGCACTATTTCGATCACGTCTGTCACGTGGACAAGACTATTAAGTCTTGGTCTTAAATTCGATAAATATTATTACCATTATTATTATTACCGTAAATGTAAAGAATGATTTGCAGTTTTAATTAGGGTGACCGAAAGAGACATTATTCTACATTGTATTGTGAATCTGCTTAACATGCAAATCAAGTAAAACCTACCGATCAGCATGTCGGCTGTGTACTAGCAAACACAAAAGCTGTGTATGTTAAAAATAAATTGATAGGATGGCAAAAATCAGTCGCAAATGATAATGAAATTAAAGATATTTTGGTGCCAGTTGCTGAAAATCAACATATAGTTTCATGGGGAAGATGTGTCTGCAGATTAAAGCCAATACCAATTTTCAGTAAGAAAAATTTATATGGAACGAGTTTCAATTGTTAGACAGCAGTATGTTCTTTCACTGTAGCGTAACTATTATTCAATAATGGTATTAAGCACTTCTTAAATTAGAGAAGTCGAATTCTTTTGAAATTTTGGCGAATGCGCTAGGGTTAAAAACATCCGTATATCCGTATATAAATAACCAGTTTCAACTGGCGGATTAAGTAACAGTTTTATCGAGCCCAACTCATCATTAGCACCGTTAACATATTCTTGCATAGTGAAAACAAGTATTGGTTAAAGGCTACTCACCACAAGATAGTGAAATTTGCTCCTTAAAAACACTTGTACATGCATCAAGTAACTAAAAAAAATCCGTAAATATGCAAATTTGACTATCTTATGGAGGAGTACCTTTTCGTATGACCCTTTAAAATATTCCATCATTAGAATTATTTTGTGTCTGTTTGGATACCAAAATGGGCACACCCACACCCAACCCGTTTGGACATATCTGTCGGGGGATTGTATTAAACTATTTGTGATATTCATTATTGTATATATGTTTCATTTTACATTTTTTGTAGTCGACTATACGTGAAAATATTCCTACTCTAAATGATAGGCTATACAGATACGCCATCGTGGACTTTCTTGTAGAAAAGTTAATGCTTTACAAAGAGAATCCTACACTATGACATATCCAATCCAATTACTAAAAATTACGGTGATGTTTTGACCGATTTTGGTTTAATTTACATGGTATATAAAGAACGGATGTTGAATGCTGGTGAGTATCTACAACGTAGAAGAATAAGAATAAAATAGGAACAATATTTACCAAAAAGGCTTAGGAATCCCTTGGTTTTTCACTTTTTTTATGACACAGATTTGGTCAGTTAAAACAAATATACATGTAATAGACAGGAGCTTTCAACTTGTATCATTCTTTTCATAAGGTAGATAAAAACATTTTTTACAAAAAGCTGGGTTACTAAAACCTGTCTTTTCATCATGTTTTACCAACAAATAAAGGGTCACGAAATGAAAAATTCTAGTATGAAATTAGTGTATAATCTCAATATATGTAAGAATAACATGATCCGCTCAAATAGTCTGAGAAGTTATTTTATTTTGTGTGCCTATCTTTTGTATTAAAATTAGGAAGTTAATAAAAACACTTTCCGTGCATTTAATATATACAGGGTGTTGCATCATGAGAGGGACATAGCTTAATAGGAGGTAGAGAACATCAGTGGTAACCGGAACCTCCCATAGAAATGTCTCATTGGGCCTTCATTACGAAGTTACAGGGTGTTAAATAATTTTTGGCCAAACCTCTTTTTTGTCATAACTTTGACAGGGAATGAAATAACGGATTCATATTTGGTACGGCTAATGTACTAACGAGCCCCAAGAGGTACATGTATAAAAAAAAATATATCCAGGTCCGGACTCACTATAATTTATGTTTCTTCTTTGCATCAATAAAACATCACTCTGTATATATTTTTTTGAAATTTCGATACGATATTCGAAAAGAGCAAGAAAAAACAAACAAAATGGCCTATTTCATTTTTTTGTTACACCTTCGTGGTTATTTAAATACGTTGTTAAATGTGCAAGAAAATGGATTACAGAACCTTATTAAATGAGAGGCACGTGAAATAAATAGTTTTATAACTAAAATTTGCAAAAATTCTATTGAGCCTAGGTGGTCTGGGTGAATGCTAATTCCGGCACGTTTTAAAGGTCCATTTTGGTAAAAAACTGTGGTCCTAATAAGTAATCGGTTATGAAATAACAACATTTTTAATCAATCACAGTAGGCTTGTTCAAAGTGACAGATAATAAAAAGAAATCTCCTAAACAGTTGAATAATTGTTTGTTAGTAATTTAATGTGTCAATAATCCTCATTTAGTTAGTGAAAACTTGTGAAAATATTTTAACTATGCCAGTAAAATTTACAAACGTGGAATATGCTGACATAATATTCATCTATGGTGTCTGTAATGGAAATGGTAGGTCGGCGGAAAGAGAATATCGGCTGCGTTTTCCTGGTCGCCGATGCCCTAATCATAAAACCTTTAGTACGGTGTTCCAGTATGCAAGACAACACGGAAAGTTTCCTACTTCTGCAGTTGTGGAGCGTGTTTTACAACAAGGTGTGCAGGAACAAAACAATATTATAAACGTAGTTCAAGAAAACCCAAATATGAGCACTAGACGAATCAGTTTGGCAACTGGTATTCCTCATTGGCGAGTATGGAGAACCCTAAAAAGAGAACGTTACCATTCATATCATATCCAGCAGGTACAGCGTCTTCAACAAGGCGACGATATCCCCCGCCTGGCATTTTGTCATTGGTTGTCTAACCATCGCCCAGTCATTTACAGAACTTTATTTACGGATGAGGCACAATTTACAAGAGATGGAGTAAACAATTCACGAAATAATCATAAATGGGCACAGGAAAACCCACATGCGGTTCGCCAACGCCGTTCGCAACACAGGTTTTCTGTAAATGTTTGGGTCGGACTTGTGAATAGACATTTGATAGGGCCACATTTTTTTGAAGAAAGATTGAATGGTGAAATTTACTTTGATTTTCTTCAAAACATTTTACCGAATATGTTAGAAAATATCGGTATAAGAGGCATGTTGTTTCAGCATGATGGGGCCCCACCACATTTTAACCTTCAAGTAAGAGAACACTTAAACAATGTGTATCCTAATAGATGAATTGGACGCGGGGGTCCACATGAATGGCCACCAAGATCTCCTGATTGTAACCCTTGTGATTACTTTTTATGGGGCCACTTAAAAAATTAGGTTTATAGCATTGAAATTGAAAGTAGACAACATTTAATCCAGCGCATCGTTACAACCTGCGACGAAATACGGAATAATCCAGAAATGATACGTCGAGCAATTGGTGACCTTTCTAAACACGCAAGAAAATGCACAGAATGTGGGGGAGGACATTTTGAAAATTTACTTTAGTGTCAATTACGTTTTATTTTTAAACACATTTAGTTATTGTTTTGTTATTTATTGTTAATTGAATGGAAAATATTTTATTTATTTAGATTTTAGTTTGTTCTCTTTTCCAATTTTTATTAAGTATAAAATGTTGATGATTTTCTTGATAAAAGTAACTGGTTGCTTAGGCCTAAATGGTTTAAATTATCTGTCACTTTTATTCTTTGAACAAGCCTACTGTGATTGATTAAAAATTTTATTATTTCATACCCGATTACTTATTAGAACCACAGTTTTTTACCAAAATGGACCTTTAAAACGTGCCGGAATTAGGATTCACCCAGACCACCTAGGCTCAATAGAATTTTTGCAAATTTTAGTTATAAAACTATTTATTTCACGTGCCTCTCATTTAATAGGGTTCTGTAATCCATTTTCTTGCACATTTAACAACGTATTTAAATAACCACGAAGGTGTAACAAAAAAATGAAATAGGCCATTTTGTTTGTTTTTTCTTGCTCTTTTCGAATATCGTATCGAAATTTCAAAAAAATATATACAGGGTGATGTTTTATTGATGCAAAGAAGAAACATAAATTATAGTGAGTCCGGACCTGGATATATTTTTTTTATACATGTACCTCTTGGGGCTCGTTAGTACATTAGCCGTACCAAATATGAATCCGTTATTTCATTCCCTGTCAAAGTTATGACAAAAAACAAGTTTGGCCAAAAATTATTTAACACCCTGTAACTTCGTAATGAAGGCCCAATGAGACATTTCTATGGGAGGTTCCGGTTACCACTGATGTTCTCTACCTCCTATTAAGCTATGTCCCTCTCATGATGCAACACCCTGTATACTACTACTACGTTTACATATTGTGACATAGTTTTGATGGCTTTCGTGACTGACAAAGGTCAATAATGAATCAATAATTAATCTGCCAAGTAAGAAGTTGAAAAAATCATTTTTGGGTCAAGATTTGGTCAATAACGATATAGCAGGAAAACTGGCAGCCACCTCAACTAACGTATGAAGTACGAGGCTAAAATTTTGTATATACTAGATTTAATACTAGTAAAGTAAGAAAATTTTACTCTGGGAGAATTGGCGCGGTTGCAATAGTACTCCATAAATGTTTTAAAATGCAAAATAATTATAAAATTTACTATGCTCGTACAAGTCTGGCACTCAAATATATCTTAAATTATACATTCCTAAACATAGAAAAAAATTTCCTAGATAATTCCCTTGGTTACAAATACCTGACAGGTGAGCCTAAAGTCGTTAAGAAGGTTAGTATTCCGTAATGTACTTTTACAAGACTGATATTTGGAGGAAATATTTTTCGAGATACCATAAGAAAGTATATTGACAGCCAAATGATTTTGGTAGTTACATATACTCGCCAGATCAGTGCATTGTCCACAATAGTCAATGGGAGTGCAGATGAGATAGACGCATGTGAATCTCTACGCGAAAAATAAAAAGTCAATAGAAATTATGACTACGGTAAGAAAGAAGTATTTTGTTATAGAAAGTAAAACAAATCATACGACATATATAAATTTTTATTAAGAATAACATAGTTTTTATACACTGATAGCAAAAAAATTTTTATTATATTTTTAATTAATTATTCGTTCGTTTCTTCATCGAAGTAATCTTATCTTCTTAATTTAAATGGGTCTTCATCGATTATTTCTTCACTCTTTGAAAAAGAAAAAATTATGAAAATAATTTTTTTACAGACCCATATTTATATATAGATGCCAGTCAAATATATCACGTAAATTTTAAAAATTCTTTACCTGACATGGAGTCATCTGATTGACTTGATTGACTCACAGGTTGCGAATCCTTCATTTTTTAAATGAGTCAAAAAAGGCCTTTCAAAATCGTGAAAAAACACCAGAATATAAAGAAGACTTAACAGTCATTGGAAATGCTCATATAAATGGACGTAATACCGAAATATTCAAAATTATAGAAAAACTCAATTTATCAAATTTACAGAATCAAACCAGATAATGTCAATGAAGCCAGATATTATAAATTTATATAAACATATTCAAAAAATAAAAATGAACCTCTTAATAAGAAATATTCGAATTATGATGCATCAAATTTACCGCCCTGTGAATAGGAATTGAAACAGCAACTTTTACGGACACAATATATCACTAGCATATGGCGTAACGTGAATTTAAAATGCCCAACCCTAAAACCAGAAGATCATGGATGGGTAATAGAAGATGACCAATATCCCTTTAAGTGGCAAACGGGAAATGTACATCGTCTGTGTACGATGTTTTATAAAATCAAGTCAATCAGATGACTCCGTGTTAGGTAAATAATTTTTAAAATTAACTTGACATATTTGATTGACATTTATATATGCACATGCATCTGTAACAAAATTTCATACATTTTTTTTTCTTTTCAGAGAGAGAGAGAGAGAGGAAACGATCGGTGAAGACTATTTAAATTCATAGGATGTATTACCTACGATGAAGAGATGAACGAGTAATGAATTAAAAATATAACAAAAATTATTTTGCCCTCAGTATATAAAAATTATATTATTCTTAATAAAAATCTGTATACCGATGGCCACGAGTCAATGTACGCCCCCAATATTTTGGTTGTTTTTGTATTTAAAAATTTGGTTTTTGGTACACATAAATTAGACAATAATGGGCTACTTTTAGACTAACAGGAATGATAATATCATTTCCGGGTGAACCAGAAGTGACATCAACATTTTTTTCTTAAATGCAATGACTATATAATGAACATATCAACTTTTTCGTCTCGTGAATGTGTCTCAGCCATTTTATATTAATTTTCTTGTTCATAACAACTTTAATACACTTGCTTCAGAAAATTAGTGAGTAAGTCAAGAATAATTCAATTGTTGCGAATGTCTGTCATTCATGGCTATCTGCAAATTTGGATTTAAATGTAGATAGGTACCTTATTAAAATGATTTGTTGACGATTAATTGTATAAAATACTTCTGTTATTATGAAGGATATCGTTAAGAAATGATTAATGGCAAAAAAACTATGGTTTATGAATCATTATTTCTGAATAATAAAAAAATAGCACAGTCCCATTAAAAAAATTTTTTTCTATATTTGAGAATGTATAAATTAAGTATATTTGAACTCCAGACTTCGAGTATATTAATTTTAATAATTATTTAATATTTAAAAAAATTTAGAGGGTACTACTGCAACCGCGCCAATTCTGCCAGAGTATGGTTTTCTTACTTTACTAGTATTAAATCTAGTATACACAAAATTTTAGCCTTGTACCTCACACGCTAGTTGACATGGCTGCTAATACATTTAAAAATGTAACTAAAAGTAGTCTAAAAGACTAATAATGAATAAATTTATTGTTAGGCTATTCAGGACTGTTTCTATAATATTCATTCAAGTTGTTTTTTTACAAAATGGCTTTGCTCAAGGACTCAAAGCGGAAATTATGTAAAATACCACAGACGCATCCGGTATACGAATTTATGAAGATATCGTCCAAATGCATATACTTTTGATACAATGAAGTTATGCTAATAACGCTACACACGAAAATGATTTGAAATGTATTTTCCTCAAATATCTTCATTAAAAATTCTGTGCGGGATCATATTAATAGCGTCAGCTGTTGCTTTCCGTGTTGTTGGATTTAAGAATGCCCGGACTGATGCTCATAAAAAGTCACCGATATGACAAAGATGCCATAAGATGTTTCTTATTAGCTCGTTTGTAACCGCAATTCCTGTCCGCCCTCACGTAAATAATTTTCAGATTCAGGGTAGCCTAAAAACATATTGGAGCATTAAGGGGACTTACCCTGCTTTCCTAACGGCGCCAGTGCAGTTAAAAGAAGCTGCCGCCGTTCCCGTCTGCTTCGCTTTGTAGGGCGAGTTCATAACGCTCTCGCCATCGTCCTCATCAGAGACGGCCGTTGTCAAGGACATACGATCATCGTCTGATATCTGAAACCAAGAATTTTCATTAAGTCATCGTTGAGTTCGACGGCTTGGCAGTACAATGCATTTTATTCTTCGAGAATTTTACTTTCGGAATTTATTGTAAGGGGTAACTCTTCATTTCAAACTAATTAAGATGGGGATGACACACATAATTCGTAAACGGTCCATGACAGTAAAGATACATATAGATCATATACATTTAATAAATCTTTTAAATTGAAAGTAAAGCCTGAGGTACTAAAAATATTATTATTCTAACATTAACTGGGAATGATTTTAAACTGTCAGTGACATGAATATAATTATAATTTGCGTTCCATCAAAGAGGAATTAGGAATCTGGTGTGTCACCAAGTTTACACGCCAGTTGAAACCAGTTTGAAACTATTTGGAGAATTCCTGAATGAATGCATATTTTCTTTTGAAAAACGGCTGTGATTTAACATGCATACCTGTTATTCAGTGCATTAAAAGTTATAATTAGAAAATTAGGATTAGAAATCTTTATAATCCGAGTTCGAGGGAAATTTTGTAAAGAAGTGAACAGAAAATAATCCATCGAGCAGAAATAGTTGGGAAACTAATTTCTAACCAGTCAGACTTAAGGCATGTCTATTTAAAGGGATCAGCAAAATTTTGTGATTTTATTGACATGATCCATATAAAATGAAATGTCTAGATCCCGTCTGAGAAAAATAGTATATAGCTTTTTATTGAGTGAAAGTAATACTTTTTCCATTCCACAACCTCGACACACAAAAGTCACTTTTACTCCATTTAAAACAATATACTATTTATTTGTCATTGAAATTGACCTTATTTACAGCTGCTTTTGAAACGAACGTGGACATAAGTGAAAACAAATCTAAACAACGTTCTAATTGTGTTTGATAATTAAACACCACTAGAATGTTGATTTTAGTACCATGCTAGGACCAATCACATAATCTGTCAGTGTTATTTCAACCTATAGTTTTAGATAAACTTTTAACTTTCAGTAATTGACCTAATAATAAATTCAATATATCGTCTCCATCTAAGGCATCTTTAATATAAATGCTAATCTAGATTAGGTAATTAAAATAAATTATGCAGTAAATAAAATCTTTGAGAATAAAAATTGTTTATGTGAACAAGTGTGCAACGACTCATATCCACGTACTGTTGTGAGCAGAGAAAAATAGGACAACTTTTTTTTCTAATGTAAGTCTGTCTCTATTTGAATATGTAATGAGTAGCCGAAATAAACAGATATCACTTTTAATTTACTTTTTATTTTAATGCTGTAGTTATTGCTATAGTAAATGATGGATGGTTAATAACGTTATAACATTAACAAAAATTTGGCGTGTAATATTTTAAGAAACTGGAGAATAAACGGTACGATTAGTAGAAATCCTGGATCAAAGGACAAATGATATCCTACTTAACAAGAAACTAACTATTAATATTTCGTTATTGCACCATTTCTATTTATAACTTCTATAAGTCTGTTTGGCATAGAATTAAATAACCTTATACAATAATCATTAGTAGTAATATTTTCCCATGCATTATTTGCTATTTCCAGTAATTCTTCGGCATTCCCTGGTCTCACATTTCGTTTTTGGATACTTCTTACGAGTAGTACCCATACTTCTTTTACAGGGTTAAGATCTGGACTATGACTGGGCCAGTTAAGAACATTGATGTCGTTATCTTGAAACCAGTTAGTTACGGTATGAGCAGTATGAACGGAACAATTGTCTTGTTGAAATATGAACTTATTATTAAGAAATAATTGTGACACAGAAGGGAGCATAATATTGTCTAAAATACTAATATACGTTTCACTATTAAATCGTTCCTCAATATGCCACAAAACACCAGGATCACGTACCGATATCCATGCCCACATATTGACGGAAAATCTACCACTTCTATCATTGCTAGATATATATTTCTCATCGAATCGTGTATTCGGAGGGCGGCAAACACGAATAAGACCGCTGTGTGTTGACTGGAAAGTTTTTTCGTCTGTGAAGATTACATTGTTCCAAAAATTTACATCATGCGCTAAAAATTCAAGCGCAAATCCTATTCGAGCTTCTTTATGTTCAGCTTTAAGTATTTCTGTGCTGCTGCATGACAGCGTAGCTCCGATTCTCTTACTCGCCGGCGACCAGTACTACTCGATCCAGAAAAATTCGTTTCTTCAGCAGCCTGAATAACTGAGTAAAATGGATTTTCTACTAAAGCATTTACCAATTGCAAATCTTGTTGTTGAGTTGATATCCTTTGTCGCCCTGATCCAGGATTTCTACTAATCGCATCGTTTATTCTCCACTTTCTTAAAATGATACGCACCGAATTTTTGTCAATATTATAATTCAGTGCAATTTGTCTCGTTGACCATCCATCTTCTGCTTTAGCAATAACTCCAGATTTAACTAAATCGCTTACATGAGGTATATCAATTTTTTGCACACTTGCAATAGATTATGACAAGTAACTGACAATGTCACAAAAATTAAAGTTAAATGTACACAACTAGATTTTAGCAAAATATCGTTATAAGACTAGTCCTGTTTTTTTGCTCACGACCGTACTATATAGTTTCTGCAGAAGGCTGTAATAATTAAATATAATAATACTGATGTTCTGCTCGGAAGTTATTAAAAATTCCAGCTTAGTACACCGATTGAGTGGAAAACTTTCTCGATTAATAACTTTGATATATTGATTCCTCGCCTCACTATCAACAAATACCCGGCAGTCACAAGTTGTTTCAGTTTAACAAGACGTCAGCTCCGAATCAAATTAAATTAAGTTTAAAGTCTCTTTTATTTTCATGTTATAACAGGCAATCTATCAAAGCATACCTACATTTTTAGTAATTGCATTTAAGGCAGATAAAACGCATTGTGTTATTTGTTATTTTCCAAAAATCACTGACGGTATGACCAAATATTCAACGTTATTAATATGGTGGCGCACATAGCTGTTGATCAATGGTGTCACATTCAACTGATCGGTACACCCAAAGTCCACTTAAAACCAATGATTAAACTTTTCACCAACAGATGGCTGTATTTCATCTTAAGAAAAATTAGAAATTATTTAGATCAATTATTGTCATAAATCAATGCATAAAAATTATCTATAGGTGATAAGATTTTTTAATTTACTTTATCTAATATCTTGCGATGTATGTTAAGGTTTTGTTTTGTTAAACAAGAATTTCTTGAGATTTCATAAATTTCGGGTCTGCATTGCTAATTTAAAATGTAATTTATTTGTTAGCAATTACCAGGAAACTGTAATTCAGTTTCTGAGCATTCACTATCACGTTTGTTATTCTTTGGATATAAATGGATAAGACACTATTTAGATAGCTATATAATTTTCTGTGCGTATAAGTTAATTGGTATATTTATCATGTGTAAATCATTTTTGTTGGTTTAAAATAGAAAACCATCAGGATTTTATTTTACCATTATCATTATCGAATTAATCGTGTATCGGACGCACACATTTTAGGAATTACTTAAGCACAACTTCCACACAGATAAGAAACACATTTGTTCAATAAAAACCGTTACTTACAACCAAAAAATATATTTTACTAACGTCGGTCGTTTTCCCTTGTTGGTTGTAAATCACGTCATATACACAAACTTTTTCTTATATATGGGAGTAATCGGCAAAAACGGGAAAATTCAATTAAGATTAACTTCCTCGAAGTAGTTAATGAGAACAAAGCTAAGCGCCGGGTTGAACTTCACTCATAAAATAATAAGGAAAGGAGTGAAAGTGACGATTTAAGAAATGCTAGTTTGGCAGATGAAATCTGATCAGCAATAATTCTCAACAACGGCTTGAAGAAAGATCGGGACACAAAATGTTTACTCTCACGCTTACGATCCATGCCTTCTAGCTGCCATCCATCGTAGAGAATTGAAAATATTGCTTTGGATTAATAGGAAAATGTCTCGAAAACGTATAAGGGATGTGTTGGTGTGTCACGATGTTTCTTGTGCTTTCATGTTCAATGAGTATTTGGCATTTGCAGAGATAGTACGTTACGTTTTCATATTCTTTGATTGTTGATGGAATATTTTTTTGAAAGTGAGTATTTTCAGAATGAATAATTTTTAGAAAGCCGCATTTAACTTTTTAAAAAGTTGTTAGTGGAATCGAAAAATTAAAAAGTCTCACATACAAATTATACTTCTCATTGGTTGAAGTACTATTTTATTATTTCGTTAGTGAAAAGAGCCTCTTCGAAAAGACTTGCTATAATAAAATCAATTGAATTTACGGCGCAACATTTTTCAGAAGAATTATATATTATATTTATTATTTTGATTTAATATAATAATAATGATATTTTTATTGATGCTAATATAATATGTACAGTATTTACACAAGTCAGTAAAATTCATTACAGTTAGAAAATATAAGATGACAAACAAGATAAAGAAAAATACACAATTATAATTTAAAAGTAAAAAATTCATTTAAACTATAAAACGCATTGCCTAATAAGAATGTCTTAATAGTTGCCTTAACACTATTATAGTTCCGATTTCTAACTTCTGCAGGTAACAATATTATAAAATTTGATAACATAATACTTTCTATTTCGAGTTTTACAAAGCCGTAAGAGACAAGATTAATAATTTCATTGTTTCTAGTGGATTAGGTATGCATTTGTGAGTGTGAGGTGTAGAAATTAGTTTTATTAGTTTTTATATGAAGAAGATAGATAGATAGATAGACTAACAGAGAAGCTGGTTATTTAACCTTTACCTTCGCGACCTATTCAGATCTATTGTGGTGCTTGTAGAATACATTCCTTATAGTACCTCATTCAGCTTTGTCCTATGTAATAGAGTCCACAGCTTCGATAAAGGGCCTTTGGTATAGCTGTCCGCCTTTGATTTTCCTTCTCCGAATACTCAGAATCTCAGTCTCGCCAGTCCTTCACAGTGGCATAATATGTGACCTGAGGTTTCTTCTTCCTCTTGGCAGAACCTGCATGTTGCGTCCTCTGCCAGGCCCATTAGACTCATGTGTCTATTAAGCCGGCAGTGCCCAGTTAGAAGGTCTACTATTACTCTGATAGCCTTCCTATTTTGGCTTAGTAGATCTTCCGTGAATTTGGCCGAAGGTTCTTTAATGAACTCTTTGGCTCGTCTCTGTCTTGGTAGATTCCTCCACCATTCCAGAGATTTATTTTACACCCATTCCTTAATGGCTGCTCGTATGCATGGCTTTGCCACGTCACAAAAGGGCTCGGGTCTTATTGGGGCTTTGAGTGCGCCTTCCTTGGCCAGTTGATCAGCTTTTTCATTTCCTCTAGTATATGAAGGAGACATCGAAGTATATAGGCAGGATCTTCTCTGTAATTTAGCCGTGCTACAATTCTTATTGCTTTCCTTTGTATACAGAATACAGATGCACTATGAGTAGATTGGCCTCAGGCTAAGATAGCATAAGAAATTCTGGAATGAAGTCCATAATGAGCCGTAATTAAAGTTAGGTCTATAATAGGTCTATAATTAGAGGGATTCTCAGTGGCATATTTTATATGAATAGATACAATATGTGCTGATTTGAGTACATCGGGAAAAACATTATTTAATATACACTTGTTTATCCGGTTTGCTACAGGAAATAATACCAAGAATGTTATATACTTGATAGAATTCAAAATTTTTATGTTGATTTCATAAGTGCCCTCACTGTTGGTTTTATTTAAGTTAGTTATTACATCTAGAACTTGTATGTATGATACTGTGGAGAAACTAAAATTCCTCGGTGTACTATCAGCATTTAAATTCCCCAAATAGACCTCAAATGTATTGTTGCAAGGAGATAGTTCATTTATTAGATCAGTGGCAATATTAGTAAAATATACGTTGAATTCTGTTGGTGAGATTCCATCTAATCAATCCTGTATTTTTGGTTTACAATTATTTATAATTTTTCACACAGCTTTCCGTGGATTTAGTGACTAGAATATATAGGTATCATGAGTGATTTTGTTCGCTTTGGCTAGATTATTTCTATAGTACGATTTTTCTGTATTTATTAAGATTTTTAGATCCTCCGAGGGGTGTAGTTTATAGATATTTATTAGCAGGTGATACAATTCTGTTATTTGTTTAAGATCAGTAGTGAACCAGTTCAGTTTAACTGACAGAACTATTAATGATATTTGAGAAGAAAGCTATTTTCAATTGCACAAGTCATAGTGTGTCAACAAATATTTTAAATTTGCTACGCAAGTCTAAAGATGAATCTTTTATAAAACCCCAGTCAACAAATCGCAAGTTGTTATGTAGATTATACAAGCCCAAGGTAATAATTGGTATAAAATAAATTTTGCCAGTTATACCCATTATCTGTGGAATAGAAAATTATCGATCAAAGAAGAACCCATGTCTGTGATATATCAATTTTTTTTTTGAATTATTACTAATTAGTATTTACATTTTGCTTGATAAAAATAGAGCCGAACAGATAGACCTATGTGTAGTGACTGCTCACATTTGCGGCTCTACATTAACATATGAGTACAGGCAATGGAGTATCATGCATTTTACTTTTCAACTTAGTTTTGCTTGTAATCCAAAAAACATTTCTTAAGCTAAGTTGATAAAGACCAATAACTCTTTCGTTCACTAGGCAGCTGAAATTTATTTTAATTTTCAGGTTTGTCTTATTAAAGCTTATAAAGCGCCATCTACTTAAGGTGCCTTTGTTTAAATATATGAGGGATGAACAAAAACACTCTGTATGTTATGTATGACATCCAGAATACAGTATCCATTAGTGACAGACTATTATTTTCCAACAGATAGATTCGATGCAGTTGATGGGTATCTTGGCCACTTAGATCATTTGACCTTAATCCAATCGATTCTTAACTCTAACATTTCACTTACGGAAGATAATAATGGAGATGCTCAATGGATAACGCATCTAACTTTCTTTCCAAGCGTATCCAACGAAGTGGGTTGGAACCTCACCTAATCGAATCCTCAGGTGGTTTCTACTGTAGGACCACGTCCCCTATTCCCAGAAAAATTTAGATCCGGAAGGTACTTAAAAAACATTTAAAAATTTAAAAACAAGACTACCTACATAAATTAATAGAACCACTGCATCTAATACTTATGGAAAACATACAGGATGGTAAACCAGAACCCTGCATATTTTCCGTTTTAAGAACAATTTGAGGAAAGTATATTTGTGGATAAAATATTAAGTTGGCCGTGAGTGATGTGTGACATTCGATATATCGGTTCCCGATTGATATTATTAAACTTTTTTCACTTACTTTTAGAAACCATTGAAGTCCAGCTAATAAGCTCCTTCATTTCAGAAAGGACTTTTACGTTACGCTCAGGCAATATACTAGTATAAAATAAAATATATAACCTCACGATTTATCTGGTAATGAGGTAATTTATTTCGTGATTGTGCTTGAGATTGGTCTGAGATTTTAATTAACCGAAATGCTGGAAATAAAGTGAAGTTTCTTTGATTTAGTTTTAGCGTGGGAAATTGATTAGATCTGGATATTAATAGCTGAAATTATACGATGGAAATATTATTTTCGAATGTCTTATTCTTGTAGATTTAATTTTGTCGTCTGTATGATTTTTTGCAATTATCGAGATTAGGTATTTATATCATAATATAAAATATTTTTGTACATCTGGTTTTTAAATAGTGAAGTCTGGGTTATATTTTTAGCTTTTTTGTGTAATAAATTCTCCACTGTATGGAGACTAAATACGCTTTGAGTAGGCAAAGTCCGAAGTATATACAATCTAAATTGTTTTAATATATACAGATTGTCCGAGGCTTCATTCCTCTGTATCACATGGTGCGCTCTGTGAACCAGGCGCGGTCATAGGGGGGAGGGCCATGGGGGCCATGCCCGACCCCTCTGAAAATTTACATGGAATACTATTTCCATTCAACTCTAGAATATATTACTTTAGACGGCCGTATTCCTATTTTTTTTTATTTAAGTTTAAGAAATTACTATTTTGCTAGAAATTGACCACTTACTGATTGCTAAAATAATAACAACACTTTATATAAAGCATGTTGCTCTTGGGAGTGTAACGTCCTTACTTTTCCTTTTTTTCCGATTTGAGACAAATTTTACTCAGATATAGAACAAAGTAGGATCTACCTATGGCTTCGCTATTCCCTGTCTACAAATGCAAAGCTACCTACGATACCAAAATTAACGGAAAAATCATAAAATCTTATTATACATTTCTTATCGGAAATTTGTATTATTAAGAGTTGTTCAGAATTGTCTAAAAACCTTGAGTCTAAAATTTCATCAGAATTAAATAATATTAAGATTTTGTCGAGGATTTTGTTTAAAATAATGTCCAAGTCCAAAAATATAATTGTAATATGTTACTTTAAAAAAAGTAAAAAAAGTGTGTTTTGTTTTAAATTAAACGCAAGCTGTCAGGTGTTTGTCAAATAATCTGTAAGTTATTTAAAATGATGTTTTCGGGTTGACATTATTTTAAATATTTTTTTTTTTGATTTTGATGAAATTTTGGAATAAAGGTTTAAGTCAAGTTATAATAAAAACAAGTTTCCTTTTGTGCACAAGTTGCTAAGCATCTACTGTACATTACCTGTAAAAAAAAATGTTTCTTAAAATGTTTTCTTAACCACCTCTCAAGCTACCGAAGTAACCCCCTGGAAGATCTCAAGGATATTGTGCTAGGCAAAGAGAGACGAGGCCCTACAGTTTAATGTGGACTCCGAACCACTCTTGGGGCAATTTTTTAAATGAAAAATGGTTTCGCCTTGCGGGAATCGAACCCACTTCGCTAGGCAACTCAGTTTGCTAGCCGGTCGCTTTAACACACTGAGCTACCATTCCCCAAACATTGTATAATCAAAAAGAAGCTTCTCCCAATTTAGAAGATTAAAAACCTGCCTAAAGTCAACAACGCACGAAAATCGCTTGAATGGCCTCTCTTTATTAAATGCGTGCATAGAGAATTGGAAATTAATATTGACAATATAATTGAGCGTTTTTCAAAATGTAGGAAGAGGAATTTATATTTTATTTTATAGATTCATCATAAAAATA
Source organism: Leptura quadrifasciata (assembly GCA_963675555.1). Classification (NCBI taxonomy): domain Eukaryota; kingdom Metazoa; phylum Arthropoda; class Insecta; order Coleoptera; family Cerambycidae; genus Leptura; species Leptura quadrifasciata. The sequence goes on from OY776676.1 coordinate 9,180,232, forward strand.
CTGTGTTATGATGTATGTTGTGTACGTCTTTTATATTTTATTTTTTATTTATTTTCATATTTTTTATGTTCATAACAGATATTTTGTAATTACAAGTATACAGGGTAGGGCAATAGTGCGTCGGACCACGATATTTTGAGTTCTACGATAGCTAAAAATTTTTTAAAAAATTGCAAGTGAACTAGATAAAAAAACTCTATAGCTGGAAATTATTTTCGAACATACAGGGCGAGCCAAGGCGGAATTACAGGACCATATGCCTTTTTTTAAGCGGAATGCTATGTATGTCAGTACACTTTTTGAAGCCTCTTTCTAGGCTCTATTCATTCCCATATTAGCATTGAATATCTCTGAGCCACTTGGATGTAATGAATTTTTTTGTTGAAATAGTGCAATCTGCAGATGGATATTAAAAAAATCAGCACAGTCACAATTATGGGTTTTAAGAAAAACTTATGCGAAAACCAGTTACGAGTCATCTAATTAATGTTTTTGAATCATTTTTATTTCCTAAAAATGTACAGGGTGGCCAAAAGTTATTTTTCAATTAAGAATATTTTAAATTGAATTTGCTCAATTTTTTCAAATGGAACACCCTGTATATTTTTCGACCTTGTGATATAGAAATGAAAAACGAAAATTTTTTGTAAGTACTTCCCTATGGCTAATTGCAATCATTTTCGTTTTATTAATAAATATGTGTCAAATTCAAGAATAAACTTAAAAAAAGAGGTTCCCTCAAATAATTCATTAGAAAAATTTATAATAGGTGTTGCCTATTTTGATTGACACACGAGACCATTTAGTGGGACCATTTCTTCCAATCCATTGAAATGAGTAAATAGTATTTAACCGGTCTTTTACTGTAATGGTTTTGGTACATTTTTTTGCTGTTTTTTTTATTCGACAAGCAATAAAACCTCAGTTTGATATAAATTGTCGTGTACAAAGGAGCATTTATCACACTTATCGGTCGTTAAAATTTGTATTGAATTTAAAATATCTGGAATTTTACAATATGAATTTTAATAAAGCGGTACTTGTAGACATGACTTTTATTTTGGGCGAGTCAGACAGAAATTATTTAGTTACCAATAGAATTTATCACCAACGTTATCTTGAAAGAAGGATTCCTGATGTTAGCAGCTTCCAAAACCTTGTCGATAGATTTCTGGAAACTAGAAATGTCGAATATAAAAAAAGTGAAAGAATAAAACGTGTTGTGAACGAAGAAAATGAATTTTCTGTGGTGCTGGCAACGGTTGAGAATCTTCATGTTAGTCAAAGAGAAGTGAGCTCATTAGTAGGAATAAGTAGACGGTCTGTGGGTCGAATCTTAAAAATAAATAAGTTGCATGCATATCATATTCAAATGCACCAGGAATTATCTGATGATGATTTTCAAAAGCGCCTACAATTTTGTAATTGGGCCAGAGGTGAAATGCAACACGATGTCAACTTCTTCAATACTGTTTTATTCAGTGATGAGGTAACTTTTCATAAAAATGGACCTTTGTCCCCTTTGTGACATGGCTCAGGGGCGCGCGCAGCACGCAGCTGACCAAACAAAAACAACTTGGCAAAAAAAATCTTAAAAAATCGATTAAAAAAAATTAAGCATCGTAAAGGGAATTTCCCGTATCGAAATTGTAGAGAATTTCTTTTTTTTAATTATTAGTTGTTATATGCGACTGTTCAATTTTTTTTGCAAGATTTTGTATTACATTTGTATAGTGACCATTGAAGCTATTTGCAATCTCAAAAGGATAATTTATTATAATATTGTCTTGTTTAATAGTGACGATAATTTAGTAATTTTTGTCTTCATTGCAGACAGCTTTAACAGTTTTCCACATTTGACTAGTGTCCTTTGCAACTATACATTTTATTTTTTAAGTATATTATTTTAACTTTTTTTTATTGATTATTGTAGTTTGTTCTTGTAACTTTTGTAAGTTTCTAAAATTGCTGGAGATAATTCTCTAAAATGGCGTAAATTATCCAAACGTAGCTTAAACATTATATTACACAAAGTTTGCGAATTTCCAGTTTTATCAAGTCTTTTTGGTCCAATAATAGTTGTTACTGCCTGACAGCTTGTCGTCGTGGTGTTTTGTACAGATGGTCCATGGGCGTTCTTGGACATGGTCTAGGAACATCATCAAATTAGTGAGGGAGGTAAAAGGAACAAAATTGGTCATTTTTTAATACTAAGGGCCCTTTTTGGCGATCGCCATCACGTTACGTAGTTATTTTATTAATTATTGATAAACGGAAGGAGATGAGTATTATTTATACATTGCTATATATTGTTTGATTTTCACTGTGCCAGCCCTGCTCTATCCAGGCCTTTATTCACCGCATCCCTTCGAGCCGTGGTTGGGTAACTGTAATGTTTAATTTGAATTGAGCTGTGTTCCCTTCCATTCCACAAAGTTCAGTCCGCTGCCACTCTAAAACTGTGTTGAGTGCGCTACCTTCTAGCTACCAATTTTTATATAAATACATTTTATGATTATAAGCAACTCTACTTGAATTCCTTGCCACCTGTATATAATTATGCAAGTGGAAATGCTGCTTGCCAGAAACCTAAAATTAATTGAGTCTCTATCTGCTACTAATGCAGCATTCAATTATTACGAAATAGGCATTTAGGCATCACATTAGCAATTTAATAAAACAGCAGACATGTGAAGCCCTATGTTAAGCGCGGTGGGTATGCATAATGAGTCCTGCAATACCTGGTAAGCCTGAAATCTGTGAGCGCTTGTTAAATTTCTAAACTGAGAACGTGACACTAAGAAAATCCAGTTAGATAGCGAGATTGTTATACATTAATGTTATGAGAGTAATTTGCATTTTTTATCAGACCTTTTGTCGAAACAGCAACAGGGTAAGACCCTTTCTACGATCATATTAACAATTTCAGAGCTCAAAGGTAATTACTAGAGACGTGTACTAGAAACGCTTTTTATAATAATCCCATTTACTATGTAGGAACGTAAATATCGTGTTGTGAACAATTTCACTTACGTCTCCGATATTATGTGTATTAAAACTTTTGTCTCTAAATACGATAAATACTTTAGATACTCGACATTTTGACAAAAAAAATATGGAGAGGATTTGTCAAAAAAGTTCGAAGGCAAACAAAGTTTTCAAAGCAATTCCACAATTCTGCAAAAAAGTTTTACTGACCATTAATCAAACGGAGTAGCTGTGCGTCATGATTTCTAGTTCAATTGCTATCCATCATTTATAACCGGGTCAAGTAGTTTTGGGTGGTCAATAGAAGGATTAACGTGTCCATTGAAAGCACCTCTAACTGAACTGGATTATAATTGACGTGTCATGCATATGGTATAAACTGCAGAATGCTAAAATAGGTAATTGGAACCTCTCGTAATAATAAAACATTATTAAGCTATTTATTAATATCATATAGAAAGGGACTAAGACGTTCAGGGGTTTTTATTGTATAAATCGTTCAATTGGTTATTTAAGAAGAGAAAATTAGAGGGTGCAAATTGGAGATAGGGGTGAAAATGCAACCCTTTCAGTTTTTTAAATAAAACTCGAAAACGAAGCAAAATTTAGGTATAGTTAATAGGAAACTTTTTGTGTAGAGAATCAAATTTCCCATCGAAATGGCTTATTTTAAAAATAAAAGACAATTTTTTTGTGCGAAAAGTATAAAAAAACAATTATAAAAACAAAAAATTCAATTTTTTTTTTTGTTTTTTTTTACATTTTTGCCTATAGCTTTTTTTTGAGCAGAGATACGTATAGACGTTGCTTTGTAGAAAAAAAGTTGATGAAATTTTCTTTAAAATGGTAGCCTCAAAATTTTTTTTTAAACAAAATTGACTAATATAATCGCTGAAACTTAGCCATTTTGTTCGATTTTTATCGCGGTTACCTTGATATTGTTTCAAATCTTATTGTCTATAACAAAATTAATTTTTACACGCTTTATGTTATTTACTCAATAAAACAATGTATTTCAAGTTAATTTGTTAATAATGGATAATTGTTTCACATGTACATAAAACTACAATGGTGGTATACTTTATACGAGGATAATTGGAACTGGTCAGTGTTAAAACACAGGACCGTGCGCCCTGAACTTGATATGTTGTCCTATATATTTAGCAATGGTATCGAGATTCGAATGGTAGTTGAAACTGTGCAGGCGAGTCCGAGACTGGCAATGTAATCAGCCTGAATGAACCATCTACGACTGCACTGGTTTAAAGATAATAAAACGGACAGGCCTACTAGCATAAAAAAAACTCGTAAATCGCTTCTCAATAGTCAAAGGTGGACTTCTGCTGTGCTGTTAATGTTATAATATCAAGCGTAGGAGTTTAGTTAGTTATTGTTCATATTTATAAATATTTACTAGTATATAAAAGGTAAAATATTTTAATTATTTACTAATTTACCATGGCTTTCTGGAGACCATTTGAAACAGAGGATAATATAATAACGCCCGAAAATCTTATTATTTTCTTATGACAAGCATTTCTATTTACCTCCGCCCATGTACAATAAAGAGATGGCGACTGTTTTTGTCGGCTTTTAGTTTTTATACGGTTTCAATTAAATTCGTTTGCACTTTACAGTACGGGCACCATACGATTAAGGTGTACTATAAGTTAGATCTTATGTAATTAACGCAGCTTCATATTTAGACCATTATTAAATATTCTTGAATTTGTAATAAAGCCAAGAATAATATATGCTTTTGCAATAGCATAATTGCTGATATGCGGTACAAAACATACCCAGATAATATACACCTAAATCACAAAATGTCGGTCGGGCAAGAATGACATTGTGGAGACCATAATTCTATATCAAGTGATACTTCCTTGATACTTATCAATATTTTCTACAATATTATTTATTATTATTATTATTAGCCGTTACTCGAGTCCGAGTATAAAAATGTTACAGTCGATAAATTGTGTACAATAAAAAACAAGTAAAAGGTGTAGTCTATTGTAATTCCCATTCATCTACGGTGCACACGACTATGGCTATAGAGGCCAATTCGGGAGAGCACATGTCGACCGCAGTCAGGACAAACATAGACCTGGTTAGGTCTTGGATTCGGCCTTCTTGCAGCAACATTTCCTTGATAGCTGGCCACAACCCCTCGCCATTCGGTTCTGTCCGCTGCAAGTTGTTCCCATTGCTCGTCTGCAATACCGCAGGATTTTAGATTTTCATGGAGAGCGTCCTTGAACCTCTTTCGTTGACCGCCACGCCTTCTTCTACCGCTTAGCAATTCACCATAAAGTGTACATTTAGGAAGGCGGTTATCATGCATACGATGAACGTGACCTGCCCATCTTAGGCGTGCTCTTGAAATAAGCACCTCAATTGGAAGGCTGTTTGCTCTCCTGAGTACTTCCACGTTTGATATGTGATGGAACCAACGGATTTTCATCATACTTCTGAGGTGTCTTTGCTGAAAACGTTCTAATTCTTTCACATGACGACGGTAAGTGACCCAGCTTTCACATCCATATAGCAGTGTTGGAATGACAACTGCTCTGTAGACAGCCATTTTCGTTGATAAAGCAAGGTCGTGGTTGTCAAATACTCTCTCTCTAAGTCCCCAGAGTGCTCTAGATGCAGCGTTAATTCTATTGCGAATCTCGCTGTCCATGTTTGCTTTGTCATTAACAACGTTGCCTAAGTAATTGAACTGATCCACCACTTCAAGAGAATTTCCGTTAAGTGTAATGTCTATTTGGTTCACTTGATGAGGAGTTGACATAATCTTAGTCTTTCCAATGTTGATTTTAAGTCCCAAGGAATCATAGCTCTGGGCATACACATCTAAAAGTTCTTGAAGCTCTTCCGGCGTAGAGGCTAAAAGTGCACAGTCATCCGCATACTGGAGATCACAAATGAATCGTGTGCGTGTCTTCGTGAAAGCTCTAAAGCGCCCTATGTTAAAGAGACCGCCATCAAAACGGTATCTGAGACCTATTCCTCTGACTGTCAGTTTGTTGTCAACAATAATTGTTAGAGCAGTGGTAAACAAATTAAAGAGTAAGGGTGCCAGGACACATCCCTGCCTAACTCCAGTGAGGGTTTGGAAAGGTTCGGTTGCCTCATTATTATACATAACCTGGGCGTTGTTGTTTGTATGTAGACTGCGACATACTTCCACAAATTTTCTAGGGATACCTAAGCGGAACATAATTTTCCAGAGCACTTCCCTGTCCACCGAGTCAAACGCCTTGGTTAAATCAATGAAGGCCATGTGAATTTCTCCTTGATGTTCGAGTGCTTTTTCTTGAAGCTGTTTAAGTGTGAAGATTAAATCCGATGTGCCTCGGTTTGGTCTAAAGCCACTCTGTGTTTCAGGAAGTAACTTTTCCATAACAGGTGTTAGCCTATTTGCCATCGCTTTAGTGAGTATCTTCCCTCCAACAGCCAGGAGAGCTATACCCCTGTAATTTCCACAGTCCGCAGCGCTCCCTTTGTTTTTGAAGAGGTTGATTAAAAGTGTATCACGAAACTCCTGCGGAGCTTGACCACTTTCCCACACGATATCAAACAGTTTTTTGAGGTAGGGTATGAGCTCTGACGACACAGCTTTAAAGATCTCAGCTGGGAGTGAGTCGGCGCCGGGAAATTTGTTATTTTTTAGCTGCCCAATGGCGGTTAAGATCTCTTCCGTTGTTAGTGGTTTATCTAAGTCTTCGAAGGTGTCATATTGAGGGATAAGATTTATAATATCGTGATCGGCTTGACTTTGCTGGTTAAGAATGTTAGAGTAGTGTTCTTTCCATCGGGCTCTTATTTCCTGGTCTTCTTTGAGGAGATTTCCATTTAAATCTTTAATAGGGCACATATTTTTCCGACTGGGGCCGTACACTGCTTTTACTCCTTGAAAGAAATTCCTGTAGTCGTGTGAATCGGCGTACCTTTGAATTTCTCTGGCCTTGCTTGCCCACCACTCGTTCTTTATTCTTCTGATTTCGCGTTGCGTTTCATTCTTAGATTGGGTAAAAGCTTCTGCTTTTGATGAGTCGTTGGGGTGGTTGATAGCGTTTTGGAAGGCAATATGTTTGCGGTCAAGAAGTTCTTGTATAAAAGCTTCATTATCATTGAACCAGTCCTCCTGTTTTTTACTTGCTGCAGTGCCAAGAATTTCCTCACTCGCGCTTTTTAAACTGTCTTTAATTTGTGACCAGGTAGTAGCGACATCTACAGAATTGGTTTCTTCTAATGCACTCAAATTCTCTTGAACTTTTTGCTTTAGCTGTTCGACGGTTTGTTGGTCACGCAATTTACTAATACAGAGACGGGGTCTACGTTTTACTTGAGTTCTTCGGTGTTTGGGTCTCATAACAATTTTCATTTTAGAGACAACAGGACGATGATCGGTCCAACATTCACTATCAATGCGCGCCTTTGTAATTTGGACGTCCTTGAGATGCTTCCTACGTACGATAACATAGTCCAGTAGATGCCAGTGACCTGATCTGGGGTGACGCCAGGTGCCTTTAAATTTATCCTTTTGTCGGAAAATGGTGTTTGTTATAACTAGATCATGTTCGGCGCATTTAGTTAGGAGTAGTTGACCGTTAGCGTTCATGTTGCCCAAACCGTTCTTGCCTATGATGCCTGGCCAGGTGTCTGCATCTCTCCCTACTCTAGCGTTAAAATCACCAAGAATAACGAGTCGTTCCGTTTTAGGTATTCTACAGAGGGTTTCTTCCAGCTGTTGATAGAAGCTTTCCTTGGTTTCGTGACTTGCATCCAGAGTGGGAGCGTAGGCGCTTATTAGATTTACTGCGTTGCCATCTGATAGCTCATAGCGTAGCAGCATTAGACGCTCGGATAGGCCTTGTGGTACTTGTGTTAAGTTGGATACAAGTTGATTCCGAACGGCAAATCCTACTCCATGTTGTCTTCTTGAATTGGCGGGAAGACCTTTCCAATAGAAGGTGTAGTACTTTTCTGTGAGAGAGCCTTCCTCCAAAAATCGAGTTTCGCTGAGAGCTGCAACGTCAACATTGAGTCGGTGAAGTTCTCTATCTATTAGAGCAGTTCTTCTTTCAGGCCGATCGGTGCGAGTGCTGTCGTTCAAAGTACGAACATTCCAAGCGCCGTAGATGAAAGAATTAGTTTTGTTGGATTTAACTTGTCTGTGTTTTTTCGACATTCGATGAGGTGTCCCTGTGGGCACCCTCCCCCGGAGATCCGATCGGGAGGGTATTTTACCTCCGGATGATTTTGTCCCACTTGAACGCTCCATCATTTTTTTAAAGCCTTAATCGACTGAAAACGAAGCTGCATTTGAAGTTTTAGCTGGAGCAGGTATGCAACTGACCAGCTCGGTTGCGGAAGGCGAGTGGTGTGGTCCCATGGCACAGAAGGAGACTGCGACGATGGGGTAACCAAACGATTCCAAAAGTAACCTTTGTGTGCGGTGGGTTATTTTTACCGCACTCTTCGTGAGAAGGTGGATGTGCTCACGGTAAAAGGTAAGGGTTATTCCGCCCTTACTCGGTCGTTAGAGCCTCGTTAGTGAAAACAGGGTGCACCAAGTTCAAATTGAACTCATCGCGAAGGTGAGGTTAACAATTGAGTAGGAGAGGCTATAACAGTACAGGCTCTAAGTACAGTCCCTGAGGGACGACAGAAATAACTGTATCGATAGAACTACAGCTATATAATATAATAATGTTGTATTATATTGCCAAGATACGATGAAAAAAATTAACTTTTGGCAAGATCTTTGGAGAAACCAAAATGTTGTAATTTCTCTAGTAAAATTTGCCCTCTGGCCTGTTAAGAACTTCCAAGAAGGCTGTGTAGATATCTGTTTACAGACCGTCATCAATCAGAGTGTCTATCAACCGGGATGAACCGATAGAACAGCGGGAATTTCGGAAAGTAACCGGGTATCCCAAATAGGTAGATAAAATAGCAAAAGAAAATGCTTTTGTGGCAAGTATTGTTTCACTGGGTAAAAAGTAGTATATGACGAGTCTTTTAATGGAAAAATATTTTAAAAACCGTAGAAATAGAGAAATTGCATTTTTTTCGTATGCTTCTTTTTCCCTTTTGCAAAAAATGATTTTTGTCGATTATTTTGACGTATAAGAAGTGTGATCAGGCACGTTTCTTTATAATATCCGAGTATTAGGAAGTTCACTTATTAATGGGTTTTTCCAACATTTCTAAAATTTAGATATTTATATGTAATTTTAAAGCATCTTGAATGCGTATCAGAAATTCTTTTCTTATAAGGTACAACAAGGAGGAAGTCAAATATTGCACCAATTCCTCTGAAACTTCGGAGAATCATGAATATATACTACGATATATTATAACCAAAGTACTTATGCCAACAACATAACAAAGACAATATAAATTTTGTACTCTTAATTTCAAAATCGAAAGTTCAGTATCAATGAGTGAAACACATCAGAAAACACACAAGCAATAAAACTAATTCAAATCAACTAAACAATATATTGTGATATAGAAATATCATACAATCTTTTCGTGTCGTCTAGGACATTTTTTTATTAATATAAAGGAAATAAAGAAAAGTTCTCTGTATTCAAGTAACTAACTAATTTCTATACAGTACTGTATTTTTTTATGTTGTAATTCTGGGTCTCTTCACTTTTTTGTTAATTTCCCGCTCAATTTCATTAAAAATATATACCTAATTAAATATAGTAGATGCGTATACAGTTAGAGATGCTTTAAATCTGTTAACAATCAGTATCACAATAATTAAGTGTATTTAGTTAAAATGACTGTCTTTAATTAGTACTGAATTATGTTTTAACTATTTTCAAATCTAATTAAAGTCCTTCTGTGTGTTACAGCCATCTTTACTCGTCTTTAATGAATGAAATACAAAAATTACATGCGATTTATAAAATTATCTGCCTCCTGTCAAATAGTTTGATATTTCATCAAACGAAACGTTAAAAATGGAGAAAAAAAACATGCATGCAATTTTATACTTCACAGCTCAAATTGACCTGAATTCATCCACAGCCTAACATATGAATTTTATTTTTTTAATTTGACTTTAAGTTGTCTTTAAATTTGTCAAGAATTATAGAATATAATAGAAAATTTTAAAATTCTGTCTAATACAAATATTTCTTCTATTTGATTTTAATAAATGAACTTGTCCCCTTAACAATATTTGATTACAAGTATAATCTTAATAGTCCATGAAAAAATTACAGAAAAAGGCTTAAACATAAAAGTTCTGTGACAGGAATGAAACGTGGATACCCCCCTCCGTTTTCGAGGGCGCTGAATACGATGGTGATATTTTTAAGTTTCCCACCCCTCAGCGACTACCCGTATCTAAAAATCACCCCCATTTCGCGGTTTTTTCTATCACAGGTATGCGGATCGATTTTGGGCAAGATTCGGGAGGCCGTATGAAATTTAACCATGCGGGGTTTTTAAGGCGATTTCGACATTGTAAACGTTAAAGACGCAGATCCAATAAGTCCCCACATGCCCACTATCAAGAAGTGGGTTAGGGGTGCTTGGTGGAAGGTGGGAAGAAATGAATATTACTTATTACTATCGTGTCGAGCACCCTTGAAAACGGGGATAAACAAATTTCCATGCAATTTAATTTTTTTTTGGATATTTTAGTATTAGGGGAAGGGGTATTTTCAACCCCTGGGGTGGATAAGATGTTGTATGGTTAAATTTCAAACGGCCTACCCGAGTCTTGCCCAAAAAACAGATCCGCATGCCTACGATGGAAGAAACGCGAAATAGGGATGGTTTTTTGAGTTTAGGGGTAGTTGCTGAAGAGTGGAAACCCTAAAAATATCAACATCGTGTTCAGCGCCCTTGAAAACGGAGGGATAACTATGTTTCGTCCCTGTCACAGAACTTTTGGGGTTATTGCAACTTTTTCATGGACTATAACATGGCTCTCATCAGTGCAAGGTAGGCTGTAACGACCGACACGGAGATCCTCCAACTATTTGACAGACCACGAAATCCTTAAGTTTGCGAGATGTGTTACAGTGGGTAGGCGCTATCTAGCGATCCAGTGTCTGTTGCAGTCGAAATAAATAGCCTGACTGGGTTTAGCATTCAATTATGCTTCTAGACGGCAAAATATTAAAACGTAAAACGTAATATTTTCTCCGTATTTTTAGTACAAAGAACACTACCAGACTGCAACCAACAGCTATTCCTCGGGCTGTGTGCCCCGTCGAGCGCTGTATTATAAATTGCGAGCCTGGCGCGTTAAGTGTCATAAGCATGTATTAACAACAGAACATAAGTTTCTGGTACCGAGTTATATTGAATTTATTAAACCTCATCTTTACCAAAATTACAATGATATCTAATACTATCTGTAGAAAAAAACTAGTATTTTGTTCAATCAATACGTCATGTCACCGAGAATGACGTAATTCAAATAACACTGATATGTAATTGCTTGTAGTTGAAAAAATAAATGATATTGTTGGTATATCGAAATAACGACACGTTAATGACAAAAGAAGTTAGCTTACTTTGTTAAATTAAATCCCCGGGATAAGATGTTTGTAGCGTCTATAAGCTAATGGCAAGTAACATATACTACAGCTCTCTTTAGAACGCTTCTTTCTTTCTTTTATATTGTCACTAAAATAGGGTTTCAATTTACCACAGCGACATTTTTTATTGGTATCTCGATTATATCGATAATGGTTTTGCTGAAGTGGTGTAAAATGTAAAAAGACTAACATTGATCATCCTGCATTTTTACAAAAGCGAGCGTTAGTAGAAAAACCTTTGAAAGGAACGTCACGTAAAATTCCAATTTAGAGCGGCCGTTGGGTAAAGCGTACAGGTAAATGTTGGATATAAACTAAATCCCAAGTAATCCCATTGGAAAAATTAGACGGACGGATTTCTTACATCCTCAATGAAACAAATGGTGGCCAGGCAGTTAAGAAAAGCCTTCAGAAACCCGAACTCATTACTAAGCTTTTGTTGTAAGTGAAGTGGTTAAATTCGCCTTTAAGGATTCATTAACGATACGAAATAGACGGAAGGCTAACGCATTTTTTGTAGGATTATGTATTTATAGTCGAATGTCACTTGGTTCCTCGAACGGAAAAGGTCCAGTTCAGCGAAAGAAAAAATCATATAAATAAATACAACCTCTTTTCGACTAGGTGCCTAAGCCCCTTCTCACACTGGGCAATTTAGTAGCACCACTTAGTAGTGCGGCTGAGTCGTGCGCACCATTTGAACGTGATGTCCCTATACCTTTATACATTAGGCAACTTATCAGCGCGATCGGGCGTGCAGTCGCAGGTAGCCGCGACGACTCGACTTGGTCGCCTATCCTTTTACTCAGCCGCACTACTAAGTCGCGCTGCTAAGTCGCCCAGTGTGAAAAGAGGCTAACGCTACTAACACATTTGCGATTTTGCAGCACGGTTTACCAGCGTGTTGTGGGGACCTACTATTGCAGGGCTGCTAAATCGCCAATGTGTAGAGGGATAGTAGACCAGAGATATAAGAAAAAAAATCCAGAATTTCGGCAAACAGCTCGTATCGAGATGCGGTTTTCAGCATCGTGTTCGGAAAAATACCAGGAAAAAAGTCTACATATAAGTGCATGCGCCATTTTTAGAAAATTGCATATGGGGTGCAAAAAGTGCATAATATTGCATAATTATTTATAAAATTGTACTAATTTATAAAAAACTAGAAAAACCCGGAAAAATCGCTCGGAAATCGTCACTCGGGGGGTTTTCGAGGGCGCTGAGTCCAGATCTGCCCAGAGGTGGCAATCACGATTAATCACACGGGCATCGCGCCGCCGGGTTCGAATCCTGGCTCCGGCACTGTCGGGAAATGGTCGTATGCCCGCGTTTTTTCAATGTGCAATTCCCTTCCGCACAAGTCTCTGGTTTCTGGAATTGGGGGTTGTCTAATTTCTGTGGTGTTTATTTATTTATTTATATTTTATCTCGTCAAGTTACATAACCGTGAATTATTTCAGATTTCTAAGAGATATGTTAATTTTTCTTAAATTTTCAGAGATACAGTATTAAAAATTTTAACGGACTTCATCATCTCTTCACTTAAACGACTGTAACTTTTGAACGAGAAAATTGACACCCTTCTTTTTTGTGCTCCTTGTTGCTCGAACTGAACTGCAACGAGGAGCAGCAGTAGGCAGCTTTCAGTGAGAACCTGAAGATGGCAAATGAGATACTGCCGAAACGTCGTTCAGACAACCGTAACTCCTGGAGGAGTCGACCATCGACGCGGGATGAAGATCACAGGTAATAATTTCCATTGATTCAAAACAGTAGAAGCATCATACCTCCAAGTTAGTTTTGCCGTTTTCATTCAACCTTCTTTTACAATTATCACATTTGATCCTACTCATCTGATCGAACCAATTATGTATATATATTACGATTGAGCAAACGTTTTTAATACTCGTTGAAGATAAAAAGAATTGTTTAGAAACAGGTTTCATAATACGGTGAATGTATGGTAAATATGTAAAATATAAAATTTTCCGCATAGCAAAATGCTCTCTACTGAAGTTGGGCCATATTTACCTCACAGGGTGATCTCTCCAGGTGTGTAAATTGTCATGATTTATATGATCCATATTTTATTATAATATTGGAGTAAAATATTACTAAAGTTTTTAAATAAGTTCAAAATACAGTGAAGATGTTTAACGGTAGTAATTCCTTAACATCCTGTATTTATATATGTTTCGTTTTGCTTATACAGCCACATTACACACAGGTGGAAGATGATTGTCAGAAATAATTTATACGCCTCGAGTTGTCTTTTTCCTGCTTTACTAAGAAGCTTAGTTTAAATATTAAATCTGCAAGGGGCTTTAAAAAATATATTCCTCAAGTAGGGGTTTAGCAGTTATACATATACATATTTTATCGTATTTTTTATTTAAAACCATGCTTTTATAAACCATACAGAATTTAGAAAAGAAAAAAATCTAGCTGTAAATAAACATCTTAATGTTACTTGTGCTGAAAGTTTTGGATTTGTTTTAACAAAAAAAATGGCATTTACGATTGACTTTATGTGAAAATAGTATACCAAAGTAATTAAGTAAATAAATAACCAGTTTGGTATATGTCTCATTATTCACGAAAAGGATGGGTAATAAACTAATAAAAATGGCCCAACCAAACACAAAAAAAATTATATATATTCTGTTTTCTAATCTGTACGATACATATTTAAAAAAAAATTAGTAAACATTCCGATACAGTAGCTAGAGCACGTTATGTGGCAAATTCGCTTTAGTCAGATTATTAAAAATCTTATTTATTTTATCCCCTTATAGCCGCAGATTAACATCATGGCGGAGTGTAGCATTAACTATTCCACCACTTCTTCGAATTGTGGGTATAAAATGAGTGCATAGCTTTAGTAGTTCAAGGAATACGCACTGACTGTTACAAATGATTTTATATAATTCTATCACAAAAACCGATTTAAAACTTTCTATGTGCATCTAAAACGCTCCGTATAATGATATAAGAAGAATATGTGTAACTTGTTTATTGTCTACAATGCTGTTTGTGACAGGATTTTCAAATTGTATATGTACAAGATCATATGTTATTTTCACCCCGCTACTTAAGATGAGAAGATCATCTTGGCCCTTCACCGTCAAGATCTAAAGGTTTGTATTATACATGATGAAAAAGGCCTTCCACAATAACCTGGTTAATTTATGTTTTTGGAGCGTTTTATACAAAGGCAAAGGAGAGATTTATGGGAACGCTGGGACTAACTTTCCTTTTTCCATTTACTATAGTTACTGAAGAAATTTACAGGAGTATATTCTTTATGATCTGACTCCCTGATGCCCCATTTATCTAATGCAGCACAGTAAATTTACATTTATAAGAAAAATTAAGATACATAAAAATTACCCAGTTAAAAGGAAAGGGTTGATACGTCTATAAAATTTAAAACGAAAAACTGTAGTTAAAGTTTGCTGGCTTGTAAATTTATAATTGTAATTCAGATGTTTCATTATAAACATTTTTTTATGAAATATTATTGCTTATACACTACAGAATTCAAATGATTTAGAATATTTTTTTGCACGCTCAGGTAATTTGACACATTTAGTGAATTTATTCAGACATTTGTAAATAACGTTTACAAATTAGTGATCGGTAAGTGATTACTTACATAGAGACGAAGTCATATATCCTCAACCAGTAAAGAACACTTACTGACCTTAATACTTAATATACTATTTAATTCATTTATTTAGCGCCGATCTACTTCCGAGAGTAAAGTCAATTACCGATTCAGATACCAAAGGTATTGATTTGCACTCTTCATATGGACCATCCAAAATGATTGAAAACTCCTCAAAATTTTAGTAGCTCCTGAACTATACAGACCATTTGCCCCGTACGGTTTTAGCGCGGAGCAGTTACCATGACTTAAATCTGTTATTGAATATAACATACACAACACAATATTAATTAATTTAAGTAATCCGTATAGTACAAAATATGTTCCTTTTAGAAGTTATATCCCAGCTGCAAAAAATATACTAGGATAATTACAGCGTTGCATTTAAGACTAAAATAATAAGGCATAGTGGTATAACTAGCAATTAGGGAGCAGATTATACAGCAAAAAATGACTATGACTTCCAATACCATTATTTACAGGGATATAATACTATCCATGCGTTCCACGTTATTAAAAGCAACATGGCCGCAAAATAGCACGAGACCTGGAAAACATACGGATCGCTAAGCAAGACAATGCGCTTCAAAATACACAATAACATCCCTAACAATTTATGGTATGAAAATAGTCAAGCAAACAGAGGTTTATATCCACAATCGCGAGACAAGTCAAATCATGGACGATTTCCAGTTCATTTATATACATCTGCAATATCCTAATGTGGAGAACTTGACGAAAGAATATTTCTTAATTAGCCAGTTAATTAAATTCATATTAACTGGTTTTGTAATTAATACGGGGAAAAATTAATAGACCTCATATATGATGAGTAACTTTGTTCTACTTGATTTAATTGCATAGGTGTATTTAAAACAGACAATTATTTTTTATATAGTGAGTCAATTTAGATTTTGAATGAACTGTTTGGTACAAAATGAATAGCTTAGGTAGGCAGAAGTTATGGAATATTTTGGCTATTGACCCTACGGAACGGAATACCTTTTTTGAAACCATTTATTTTTTGAATCACGTTTTCTCTCTTCTTTGTAGCACAGTCAACGAAGCCCAGAAAAGGCCGCTCGGCGGAAATAAATCATGTAGTCCTAGAGTTTCATACAGTGGTAGGGGGTACCTCCCTGAACAACATACTAAAAGTCTTGTCCATTGGGGTGTAAGCGTTGGGATGGTCGAAAGGTCCGTTTTCACATTATTCGTGAATATCTCGAAAACGGCTGCCTCTAGCGGAAAAAGTGTCATACACAGAATTAAAACAAGTGAAATTTCCTACCATATTTATTTATTTATTTATTTATTTTATTTATTTATTGAATTACAATATCCAACAGACCGAGGTCCATTTACAGGATAAGGTTAGAACAAAAGTAGATATAATACGAAAAAGATAAAAGAAACAGGTAAATAAGAACAAACAAACTCAAACAAACATGAAATTATAAATTACATGACAAGTATCTATGGAACAAACAAATTAAGTATATAATGATAAACACCTAGCATAAAATAATTATAACTGTTTAATACTGCGAATATTTGTGTTGAAAATATCTATTATTGTATTGACATTATTGTAATTAGAAAACATTTGAAAGAAGGGGGATTGAATCAAGATGTTGGTTCTTGGAGTATGTATTAAGAAAGTTTCACAATGTCTTGAGTTAAGACGAGGTACAGCGTAAAAAATACTGTTGTGAAGGTCTTCACATTTAATAAAATTATGTATAATTTTATAGGGGAAAATTATAGATTGCGCCACCCTCCTCTTTAAAAGACAAGTAAAATTAAAAGTAGATAAAAGAATATCATGTGGATAACCTCTAGGCGGATAGTTGCCAAATGATTTAAAGTGTAAATACTTTAGGAACCGACGTTGAATATTTTCTAATGATGTTATGTGACAATGATATATTGGATTCCATATAATCGAGGTGTATTCTAATTTTGATCTTACTAAACAATTGAACAATAATTTGCACGTATCTATATTTTGAAAATCTTTAATGTTTCTTAAGATGAATCCTAATGTCTTAAAAGATGATGTAACAGTAGAGTCAATATGATCAACAAATGTTAACTTTGAGTCAAACATAACTCCGAGATCTTTAACATTGCTAGGTCTATTCAGAGAGATACTTTCAATTTTATAATCAAATTCATAAGTGAATTGCTTTCTTCAATACGACGTAACGTTGCATTTGTTGACGTTTAAAAACAGATTATTTTCCATACACCATGTATTTACGCGATTTAGGTTGATTTGCAAGTGTTCACAATCGACCACCGAGTCAATTTGACAGAATATTTTTAAATCGTCAGCGTATAAAAGATATTTTACATCAATATTGGCGGTAACATCATTTATAAAAATTATGAAAAATAAAGGACCTAGAATGGATCCCTGTGGGACTCCGGATGATTGTAAAAATTTGTTCGACTTGTAACCCCTTACTTGAACATATTGCCAACGATCATTTAGGTAGGATGTTATTAAATTTAAGAACTCTGTAGATATATTCAAATATTGAAACTTATGTAACAATATATTATGATCTAATTTATCAAAGACCTTAGAGAAGTCAGTGTAGATAACATCTACCTGACCTCTCTGGTCCAAGACTTCACTAATATATTGAGTTTTTATAACCAAATTTGTTACTGTTAAGCGACCTGAGATAAAAACGTGTGGCTCTGGTAATAGACAATTATTAACGTGGGAATATAAAGGATCGTATAAAATAATTTCGAGTAACTTGCTAAAATTACAAATTATAGTAATTGGTCTGTAATTAGTTACGTCGGTATTATCACCTTTCTTAAATATAGGTGTAACTTTAGATAATTTCCATAAGTCTGGAAATACAGAATTCTCTAAGATCGCATTATATATAATAGATAGCGGGTATGCAAGAAGAATGGCACAATCTCGAATTAAAAATGCAGGAATGTTATCCGGTCCCATAGTCATATTTGCTTTTAACTGACTAATAGCGTTTTTACATCATCCAAAGTAACTTTCCTTAAATGCAATATATTATTTGGTGTGATGCCATCGAGTTTACACGGAGTAGTGTTAACTTTGGTATCTGAAAAAGATTCAGAAAAAAGTCGGCAAATGCTGAAACAATTCATATCATTTCTATTCATTTTTTCCCTACGATCATCAATACTGATATGCGCGGGGGGGGGGGGGGGGGTAATGAAGAATTCTGACTTTTAAAATAATCTCTTCTATAAAAACCATAAATACATTTGGGCTATGCCGAGCCCTTATCCGTGCCGCGATAACCACGGCCGAGGTCAGCCACCTCCCTTCTTTGTATTGTACGTCTCTTGCCGGTGACAACCGGTTGTCACGCTTTCTGTGTAGTTGCCGATCTTCACGCTGCAACTACAAACTATCATGAGAATTGCCACAAATTTTTTTTATAGCGTCTGCACGAATCTCGCGGAATAGAGGACGCCCAGAGGATGAAGGAATTTCTGAGGCAATGGAGGAGATATTTCAATACATTGAAGCAAATGATGAGTACCAGTTCTTCTTGGACGAGTTATTAGGGCAAGTTTCGGGAAAAGTACTTACTACAAAGACTATCAAAGAGAGAATGAAGGACAAATATAGACAAATATAGTCGAATAAGCAATAAGAAAACTGTTGTGTGCTTTGGCGCTACAGGTGAGAAAATCTAAAATGATATATGGTATCCTTCGAGGTCCAAAGACCCACAAACAGACGGCAAAGAATCGTCAGAGCAGCAGCCAATTGGAAGATATTGAGTCATTGGCGTATAACAATTCTGATTTTCAACTTGCTGAAAAATTCTTTAGTAGCGCAAAGGAAATAGCACCTGATACGCTCTGGGCCTTTATGGACTAGTTAGCAACAATGAAAAGGGCGAAACGCAAAGTAGTTCACAGTCAGAGTTTATTTACAGGTATTATAATTTTGTTCAATTAATGTTGAAGTATTTACTTATTGCACCTACAACATTTGTACAATATTTGTTCAACTGTGTACGACATTTCTTGTGCCTTAAAGTAGTTTCGTTTCTCGTTACCAGATTCAGCAATTGCTAAGCAATTCCACCATACAACCGATCGGTTGGCGATGGATCCGAGGGGAGGATGGCTCATTGATTCCATTCACCACAACAAACCCAGTAGCTCCAGAAGCCATTTTGAATAATATTTCCTGCCGATGTATTACTAGATGTGCCATGGCACGTGTACTAATGGTACCCCAGCGGAGGATTTACTCGACGACTATGAATATTCCGATGACCTTTTCTCTTTTAACATTTACATGATCATTAACCATCAAATGCTTTTGCTAATATTTCTAAATTTGTTGTACACATTCACTTTACTCGAATAAAACGAGTCTTTTAGACTTCCCGATTTTTCCATAAATTGTAGAAATCATGTACAAGTAAATGTTTCAACATTGTTTTCATAACAATACAACAAAAAATCTGAACCTGGATTTCACAGTTGGAATCTAACATTGTTCAAATGTGCTTTTAGAGGGCGGAATATTAAACATAATATTTTTAGTCGCAAACTCCTCTATAAATCCTTATTTTACTATAATGAAAGTAACCAGACTGCAACCAAAGTTACAAATCTGGCGCGTTAAGTGTAATAATTGCATATTACCATCAAAACGCTAATGCTTCGATTGCAACAAACACCAGCCGAAAGACTGATCCTGCTTAAAGGAGCTCCCTTGCCAGTCGTCACACACCACTTGCAGACTGCAGTTTCGAGCTGTTGGCTCTCGTCAGTGCAAGGTAGGTATGTAGGTTTTGATGGTAATATGAAATTATTACACTTAACGCGCCAGATTTTTGTAACTTCGGTTGCAGTCTGGTTACTTTCCTTATAGTAAAATAAGGATTTATAGAGGAGTTTGCGACTAAAAATATTATGTTTAATATTCCGACCTCTAAAAGCACATTTGAACTATGCTAAGCCAAGTCAGGCTATTTATTTTTCGATTGCAACAGACACTGGACCGCTAGATGGCGCCTGCTGGCTGTTTTACATGTCGCTATTGTGAAAATACCGGGATGTACTATAGTCAAAGGATTCTCATGTCGGTCGTCGCATACCTACCTTGCACTGACGAGAGCCAACAGCTCGAAACTGCAGTCTGCAAGTGGTGTGTGACGACTGGCAAGGGAGCTCCTTTAAGTAGGATCAGTCTTTCGGCTGATGTTTGTTGCAATCGAAGCATTAGCGTTTTGATGGTAATATGCAATTATTACACTTAACGCGCCAGATTTGTAACTTTGGTTGCAGTCTGGTTACTTTCCTTATAGTAAAATAAGGCTTTATAGAGGAGTTTGCGACTAAAAATATTATGTTTAGGAATCTAACATTGTTGGAGGAAAACTTTATTTTCCAAACGTATTTTTGAAAATTCTTCAACAATCCAATTGATAACAATAATATCATTTGGAACATATTTGCTTAATTAAAACATCAAGAGGAATGCGGAATACGAAATTGAGATGGTCAATTTATAAAACTAGAAATCATAAAAATTTTATTGTAATTATTTAATATTATATTACAGTTCCGCCTCTGAAATAAATCAGTTAATAGCTTCCTCATTTTAGAGAAGTCTATTTTTAACCTTTAATTGCCTTCGTTTTTCTTCCACTTGAATTAAATTTAGCAAAAAAAACGCACCGGAAGCCTATTGTATTTTTTGGGGTGGAAGGAGACAGGTCAATCTTTGTTCTAAAAAGGCCTTGTAACTTTTGTAGAACCCTTTAGACCGAGAGCTTTGTTTCCCGCTTGGAGTTGCAGGAGCACATTCTCAAAGAGGTCGTGCTCTTCCTGAGCATGAAACGCACCGCTAAAGTGTACTTGAATTTTGAATATTAATCCACCAAAACATTGTATTATGTCCCACGCTGTACACTTTTGGTGTCACTTCGTTCACTTTCAGCTCTAGTAACGGCAAACAATAGACGAGGTACTGAAATAAAATTCAGCTTTTAGGCCAGAGGAAACTAAATACACTGCCTTACAAATAAATCGCAATAAATGCATAGGTGAATAAAAAAGTGAAGTGATTTAATTTTTATACGATGAATATAAAAATGTATTATTTATTTTATTAAAACATGAAAATATTATACCACTGGCCCAATTCTCGATTTAATTCCAATGTGAAAAACAGAACTTTCCCATGGGAATTTATATTCTGTTTTCTCGATGCAACTCGTAGGAATGTTTCCAATGAAAAGTGTGAGAATTTATTCACATGACGAAAGGCTGGGGAGTTCATATTTCCAATGGAATTATTGTAACAGATTATGCGCACTCCGCGAATAGAGTGAAACACAGCGTGCATAGAAAGAGATATTCTCTGTAAGCTGTGGAAAAACGGTAATAACATAACCTATATTATTATGCAGCGCGCCGCGCCAATATCCATTGGCTTGATGACGGTCTCGATAACTAGGGCCGAGTAGGACTACTACTCTTTGCTCCTAGATTATCTCTGTAGACCTGGACCGGCCTTCGTGATAGGTGGGCCCGCTTCCTTCTACCAGACCCAGCCCGCAAATGCGAGATGTGTCGTGGTATTTTCTGCGGACCTTCCCTGGTCCTGGCTCTTCAACCTCGCTGGCAGAGGTCTCTTCTGGCGCTCTTCTTGTCTTGATATTTTCTTTCTTCGCCAGCTTGTCACCCCCGTGGGTAGTCATCGGTCTAGTTGGGTTTTAGGAAGTTTTGGCTGGGATTGACTGCCGGTACGTAGGACACAGTAAAGGTGTGTCCTACCCCGGATCATCGGAAAGGTAAGGATATGAGCTGTGTAGCTCGGGAGTGTGGAGACCCTAAGTGCTTTTTTAGCACTTTCGGACTCCACGGAGCAGGTAGGACAACGGGCGTTGGACGGTATGTTATCCGACGCCCGCAAGGAGGTTGGGTTTGGGTAGAAAAACGTCATGTCTCTGGTAGTGGTGGTCCGTCCTGGGGTATCTGAAACAGATCGGTTAGCGGGAAATATAAGTTATACTCACCCGTTGTCCAGAAGCTGTACCCTCGGCCGTTTGTGCCTCGGGGCGTCGGCAGGGTCGTAATCAGTGGCCTGTCTGATTAGCGGGTTCCCGTGCTCCTCTGCTTGGGCGTACAGCTTCTTCGCTCGTTCCCGGATGACTTCAGTGACCGTGGTGTACTCCAGGTCTCTGACGATGTCTGCGTTTCTCACGTACCATGGTGCGTCGACCGCCGTCCTGAGGGCGATGTTTTCCACTGCCTGGATTTTCTTCATGTAGGACTTTGCCTGGTAACCCCACGCTACCGAGGCGTACGTCAGCTGCGGCCTGATGAGGGTTTTGATAAGCGTGAGCTTATTCCTCAGGTTGAGACGGCTACCGTTTCCCATCATCGGGTAGATGAGGGCTCTTGTGCGCCGCGCCTTGGCTGTAATAGCGTCCGTGTTCTGTCTCCACGTTAGGCTTTTGTCCATGACCACGCCAAGGTATTTGACGGTGTCGTGCCATTGGATGTCCTCGCCGTTCATGGAGACGTGTCCTGTGGGAATTTCTTTCCGCACTCGTCTGAAGAGTATGGCTTGGCTTTTGTCGGCGTTGACGGCGACTTTCCACTTCGTGCACCATTCTTCCAGGAGTGTGGCCATTTCCTGGAGTTTTCTGGTTGCGTTCCTGGCTTTCCAGGATCTGGCAATTATTGCTGTGTCGTCTGCATACAGGGCCAGGGCTGTGTGGTCGGTCCTGGGGAGGTCTGAGGTGTAGATAGCGAACAGGTGCGGTGACAGCACCGAACCTTGCGGGACTCCCGCCTCCACGATCCTGTAAGCGGAGAGTTGGTCCGAGATTTTGACCCTTAGCTGCCTGCGGTGCAGATAGGACCTCACTAGTTTGACGAGTTCGATGGGGTAACCCATACTCATGATTTTAGCTAGGAGGCCGTCGTGCCAGACCCTGTCGAACGCTTGGGCAACATCTAGGAACAGCGCCGCGGTGACTTGCCGCTGGTTGAACCCCTTAGTAATCTCCTCGGTGAGGCGAAGTACTTGGAGTTCGGTGGAATGTCCTGTTCGGTACGCGAACTGTTCATCCGGGATGATATTCAGCTCTTCTGTCTTTTCTGTGAGCCTCTTCAAGATGACCCGTTCTGCAATCTTGCTCATGGCTGGGAGGAGGCTGATGGGCCTGTAAGAAGACGGGAAAATTATGTCTTTCCCTGGTTTAGGGATCATAATGACGTCGGCCTTTTTCCACCTGGCTGGAAAATGCCGTAACCTTAACATCGCGTTTACGATGTTGACTAGCGCCGCTACTCCTTTCCTGGGTAGCTTTTTGAGAGCGATGTTTCCTATCGTGTCACATCCCGGAGCCTTTCTCGGCTTTAGGCTCCTAAGGATTTCCTTGACTTCCTCGGGGGTAGTCGGGCGGATATGGTCGTCATCAGGCAGGCGGTGGATCCTACGTACTCTGCGCTCGACTCAGCGTGGAGAACAATTGGAAGTAGTTTGGAAGAAAATCAAAATATAATAATTACACCAACAGATTTTAAAATAGCACGACATTACATGAAAACTTTGCTACTAGGCTGGGGCGTTACCTTTTTGAGATGAAAAAATTAATAGCAGGCAACGGCCGGCTGGAATATATAGTTGAGGTCATAAAATATGAAAAAAAAAACTTTGGAACTTGAGATGAAGGGAAGTAGTGCAATGGGGTGCTATTTAAGGGAAGAAAACCGTTTTTCGTTATTTGTGGCGAAATGTGACCTCCTAGAGAAAAGTGTTTCATACAAAAGTTGTAGATAATAAAAAAATCTAAAACTTTTATTCTATATATTTTTCGACATAACCTCAAATTTTGCGAGAAAATGACGAAAACCCGATTGTTCTGTTTTTATTTTTTTTCTCGCGTGAAAATTATTTAGTTTAAATGCAACTTTGTGAAAGTACGTAATTGTTTGCATATAATAAGCATGAATTTTTTCAATTATGGGAAATAAACATTTTTCGAGATTTTACCATTTTTCCGAAAAAACACCCCTATCTTCGGCGAACAACTTTATTGATTTTTTTTCGGATTTCGATGTTCTACTAGTGCTCATTTTTTTCGTCGAGATGTCTACTTTCAAGTGGTATGTCGATGTTAGTGATTTATTGTCATTTAGCAGCTTAAAATTAAGAAAAACCGAAAAATAATTTTTCGAATCTCGAGTTTGTCGATTTTTTTCATTATTTTCAATTTTTTAGCATATTTATGTTAATAATTCATAATATTTTAATGAAAAAACTTACTTTGGTATAAAATAAATAAAGTTGAATGAATTTCCTCACGGAAAGGTAGGGGAAACTTCATGAAACTTAACATTTACATGGAAATCAATAGTACTTTATTAATTTTCATAAGCTACAGTTAAGTTTCGAAAACTTTATATGCATATTAAATTATTCTAAATACATATGATAAAATACAACATACAATTTATTTATATTGGCTACGAATTCTTTACTTTATTTACAAATATTTACTTTATTAATATTGGTTGTGTATAGCTTATAAAAAGAAAAATCAATAAAATAATTGTTAAAATCTAATCAATTTTAGGCCTTTTTGTTGTGGTTCGTCTTCTTCATCGATCAAACTCTCAAATTTTATATTATCTTCAAAATCATTGGCATTTTCAGGCTCTTCAATTTCGATGTCATTATTCATCAATATCTTCAGAATCACTTAAATCTACAAATACTTCTCTGTCTCTATTTGAACAGTTCTTAGTGCATGTATTGCATAGATTGGTACATTTTAAGCCGTGTTTTCGGCAACCACACCTTTGATTATTGCATCCACTTTCACAAGTACAGCTAACGCTTTTTAACAACTTTCCGGGAATCAAGTCGGAACTGTCAGAGATGTATTTCGGCACGAGTCTTCCTATATTTTCGTTCCAGCCCCAGTCCTTTGCTTTTTTGTTGTCCTGATCATTGTCAAAATTATCCAACCAAGTTTGCAATTGGTAACAGACTCTGTAGGAGTGTTGTGCAGCTGCTTCTTCAGTTGGAGGGAGTTTTTCCAACAGAACGAGCTCTGCTGCTCTTGTGCAGGCTCACTTTGTCCTACCCCTCTCTACCCCCAACCTTCAGTCGTTTTGGGCGGGCATTTCAAATACCTGTATGCTGAGAAATTTCAAATTTTCTAAATTTGAAATTTTTTAATTTTTGAATACGTAACAGTATTTTTTTTGTTTGTATTCAATTTTAGCGTGGTTTTCAATAACTAAATTCATTCAACTTTAGTTATTTTATACCAAAGTAAGTTTTTTCATTAAAATATTATGAATTATTAACATAAATATGCTAAAAAATTGTAAATAATGAAAAAATCGACAAATTCGAGACTCGAAAAATTTTTCTTTCGGTTTTTCTTAATTTTAAGCTGCTAAGTGACAATAAATCACTAACATCGACATACCATTTGAAAGTAGACATCTCGACTAAAAAAATGAGCACTAGTAGAACATTAAAATCCAAAAAAAAATCAATAAAGTTGTTCGCCGAAAATAGGGGTGTTTTTTCGGAAAAATAATAAAATCTCGAAAAATATTTATTTCCCATAATTGAAAAAATTCATGCTTATTATATGCAAATAATTACGTACTTTCACAAAGTTTCATTTAAATTAAATAATTTTCACGTGAAGAAAAAAATAAAAACAGAGAAATCGGTTTTTCGTCATTTTCTCGCAAACTTTGAGGCTATGTCGAAAAATATATAAAATAAAAGTTTTATATTTTTTTATTATCTACAACTTTTGTATGAAACACTTTTCTCTAGGAGGTCACGTTTCGCCACAAATCATGAAAAACCGTTTTCAACCCTTAAATAGCACCCCATTTCACTATTCCCTTCATCTCAAGTTCCAGAGTTTTTTTTCCATTGTTTATGACCTCAACTATATATTTCAGCCGGCCGTTGCCTGCTATTATTATTTTTTTTTTCAGCATTAAAAATCCGTAACGGCCCCAGTCTATACTGTTAACTGCTTATTTTATTCTATCAAATAAAAATTATTTTTTACCTTGGAAGATTATTTTAATTATGTGGCTAGTCCCCACATAAACTGGTGACCCCGACATGATTGACCCTCTAACTTTCCCGGCACTCCCAGTGGACCACGTGTTTGGTTACTTGAACAACTCCATTGTACATGAGTAAGAAAGACTCCCCAACAGCCCACGTACGTAAGACCCGGACTCTTATTGCCTGAAGAGAAGACGCCAGCGGGAACAGCCAGAGAACGTCATAATATAATCCATCGTAGCAACCCATTGAATTATTGCCCTGGTGAGTACATTACATATTCTTCTCATCAAATATTAAGTGTCCACAAACAATCAATTTCATTTCGGACGTCCGTCAATCGTTTTATTTGAGTTTAGTCATGTTTGATCCACCTCTTGTCAATAACAAAGTAGGCGAACCCCGCTTCACCAGCGCTGTCAGCCAACAGTTCGCGACAGCCATCAAATTGCCCCCCTTTTGGAGGTCAAATCCTTTAATTTGGTTCATACAAGTTGAAGCGCAATTTAACGTTGCACAGATCACTTCCAATCGCACCAAATACGATCAAATTGTGGCTCAGTTGCCGTTAGAGGTAGTGAACAATATTTATGATATTATTATTAACCCCCCAGAGCGAGATTTGTATGATAATTTAAAAAATAAAGTCATTTCACGCCTTTCTACCAGTGAAGAAAAACGGTTAGAGGATTTACTAACCGGGTCCGAAACTGGAGACAGGAAACCTTCAGATTTTTATCGTTTCATGCTAGGGATAGTAGGAGGTTCTCATATGGTGAGTCACAATTTGTTAGTAAAATTATGGAAACAACGTTTTCCGAAAACAGTCTATAATGCATTGAGTGCTTCGGGGAAATCGGATTTGCAAGAACTTCTGGACATAGCCGACAAGGTATGAGAATCTTAATCTTCCAGTATTATCACAAGTACAGTCTAATTTCTCTACTTTACCTGATTCAATTCCTGACACAGCTCCGTCTACAACATTATCAGACATTTTAACTACCTTTAGTAATTCTTCTACGAATACGAAAATACTTTAAACCAAGTTTTGCAAAGACAACAGATGCTAGAATGGCAGTTGTTTTTCTTGCAATCCACGGGTAACGCCAATCGCTCACCCTCGTCTCTACCTAATAATGCACATTGCCCCAATTGCCATAACAGGCGTCGATCGAATTCTAGACCTTTCAATAGTCGAAACAATGTGATCCTACCTGCAACACGATCTGCTATTATCATCAGATATTACAAATATCGAGCAAGTAAATGTGGCGGTCCTTTGTGTGCTTTTTATAAAGTTTCAGCATTCAATAACAGTCCCAATAGTCCAAAAAACTAGACGAATCTAGTGTTATGTCTGCTGACACTAGTGAATTTGACAGCAGACGTCGCCTTTTTATTTTTGATACTTCAAATAATTTGCGTTTTTTTATAAATATCGGTGCAGACCTGTCAGTCCTACCAAAGAGCGAATTTACAGATTTTAGAATTAACAAACAACAAAGATTTAGATCTTGTAGATTGTTTTACGGGGTCGTTTGGCTTCGAACAGCCTTACTTCACTTCGACCTAAAAGATCTTTTGTGATTTACCTTATATCTAGTGGTTATCAAGGATTCCCAGACTTTTTACAAAGCTTGTGATTTTCCTGGGAGCTAATTTCCCTATGTCGTCAGGCGTTAATTTGGCCTGTTCTAGTAATTTTAGCCTAGTGCGGTAACACCTTGCATTCGCAAAGTATGTGTTCCGCAATTTCAATTGCAGTATCACAATATCTGCATTTATTATCCACCGCCTTGCCCATATTCTTGAGATGGTATCTCAAGGGGCAGTGGTCAGTTAGAAGGCCTGTGATTAGCCTTAATTCGGACGTTTCTATTTCGAGAAGCCTTGTGGCATTCTTTGTCGAATAAGTTATGAACTTTTTCGCTTGTCCTTGGCCTGAAGTATTCCTCCTCCTCCGCTATATGTCCCTTGGCTAAGCCACAAAACGGTTCGGATCCAATGAACGGTGCTTCAGCTCCTTTTTTTGGAAGGCTATCAGCAAGTTCATTTCCTTGTACTCCCTCATGCCCTGGCACCTACATCAAGATGACCTTGTTGTTATTAGCCAGTTGTCTACATTCACAGGCAATTTTAGATTCAAAGGTATAGGACCTTAGAGCCTTTAATGCTGCCTGGATATCTGATAGTATATAGATCTTTGCCTTTCGGATGCCTTTATTTAGGCATACCTGGGCACACCTTGTATAGAATAACATTATTGATAATATTCCAAATAATTCATTGTTTGTTATTAAAGCGCTTTTTAACATCCGCCTTATCGCGCCTATGAAATAAATATTTGTATTTTAGTATTAGGTTTGTTGGCTAACTCTTTAAAACAACGTCAGCCAGATTAATAACCAAATGGGTGCTTGGTATAGTCATAGAGGTGCTCCATATCACTATAGTAGAATAAATGTGATTTGATTTCAATGTAAAAAACTTTGGAAACGTGTTTCTCAACGGCATGAGCTTATTATCTGGTACAAATGTAACATGTTCGATAGAATATACATCTATACATAGGCACGTAAGCAATCAGTTTTTTCAAATAAAAACGCTGGTAAATACTCCAATAAAGCATACAGATATTGGTTATAGATAGGTGCATAAATTCCTGAATGTAAATCCTGAGCGCTCTTTATTGTCTAATTTAGCTTCACCTGCGCCTCTCTGATTCATTTCTCATTGCGATTTACATTTACAGCTGCAATTACTGTTTACGATGTACATACAGCCATGTCTAAAATTCAGGTTGCATCCTATATCCTGTGACAAATTTACATAATACATTCCTCTTGTTTGTGAGGCTGCGTAATAGTAGATATTATATGAAATATACACACATTTGCATTTAAAGTGCACCTTAAATGATCTAACGAACGCTGATCTAAAGGAGTAGAGGCTGCAATCGGGTGTGGCCGACTAAATACCTATTTGATTAACACTAAAATTAAAAAAATTGGTATGTAATTTCCTTGCAATAATGAAATGGCTTTTTAGGGCAACTAAGCTTGTAATAAGCTAGTGTGACTATGTTCATAGTGTCAGTCAACATAGAATTCCTTTACCTCACGCGGCGTTGCTGAACTTAACATAATTTCTTACGGACCAAGTACATATAATAACGAGAATTATCATCAACTAATCTAACAATTTCCATTTTTTCCGCACTTGTAAGCATTTTAATTGAAATAAGATATGCTAGAATACAAAAAATCAAACAGAATGCCAACAGATTTACTTGACAACTAATCTGTCATTTACAAAATTCTCTCAGTAAAAACAAAGGAGTCTGAGCATGCTTATCAAAACGAGAAATTTGGGACTGGAATTTTTTTCAACAAGACCTCATTTTTTTTCAGAACTTAACTAAAAGTGATGGAAAATGATTGTTATAACTATGTAAGATATTTCTTATATTTATAAATTTATGAATTCCCTATAACTATCTTCGTAATTATAGAACAAATAAGAACTGTAATTTCGGTTATACAAAGTTTCCATTTGGCTTTAAGAAATTTTTCATGACTTAAACTTGCCCTATTATATTATAGAAGCATTGCTGCTGATATTTCAGCCTATTTAATCAAGGCCAACTACTCAAACGAAAACCCTGCATTATTTGTGATTTTGAATCATCGATTAATGTTGACATTTTCAGGATGATTGATGATGATATTACAGATGAGAAAATTGTTACCCAATTAAATATTGATACGATCACTGATATTTCCGCAACTTTAGTTAATTTCCTGCAGTATTATTTAAAAATCACTTGACTTGGAAATCTCAACGTTGTTAGGTTTACAAAGTGCACAAAACTAGATCACGTTTCTTAAATTAACAATTTGAAAAGAACTTTCCTATTTTGTGGTCATGCTATTTGTATAGCAGGTTATTAGGTTATGACTAATTTGATAGATGCAGGGCGATCCAAACAATGAACTAAACTAGGGCCATTAATTCGAGTCAGTAAAGGAATGCTAGATGGCCCATGTACAGGCGGAGCGACACATGCTTTTAGCATGCCTATGGCAGTGCGTGCGTGGCCGTCTTGCTTGTCCGCTCCATTCTTGTTGGTTACAATTAATTACTGACTCGAACTATTGACCCAGGTATATGTATAAAATGGGCAAAATGAGAAAATTTGGTTCATATTCTCCCACAACGACAATATATTAGTATCGGGTGGAAAAACAGACGAGTATTTGCTTATCTATATATTAATAATACGCCGAGTGCCTACGACATTCCTAGCCGACCTATAAATTTCTCGCAAAAAAGAGGTCGATCTTAAATTTTGGTAAGTGGTTAGGGAAGAGTAGAATAGAATAGAGTAGAGCAGAGCAGAGCAGAGTAGAGTAGAGTAGACTAGAGTAGGTTCGAGTAGAGTAGAGTAGAACTGGAGTGGAGTGGAGTGGAATGGAATTGTGTGTACTAATGTGGATAAGGGTTATTATAAGTGATTGGTAACTCAATGGTTTGTGAAAAATCTTGTTACAATTATTTGAACCTACGTCCAGGGTGTTTAATGGAGATATTGTCTGAAATAATGGAGATTGTAAACACGTAACAATATTTTATTGGTAATATAGCATTACATTTGAGCTATAAGACAAGTCAATATTTAGTACATTAGAGAATAGGAAACATAATAAAGTATATAAATATACACGTAATCAATATACATTTAAGAATAAAATGTATGAAAACGATAAAAGTGTATATAATATACATAAAAACAAACAAAAATTAACAATATACAAACAATCAAATACCAGTGTAATGAATATATTTATGAATGTGTTGCGTATACAACTCACCATACGCCTTAGCGTTTTGTGGGCCGCATAATAACAACCGCTACGTCCGTAGCAGAGTTTTGCTATTGTCCGCGGGAGGCGCGAGATACTTCGAGTTGGTGAAAAGGAGAGATGGTGGTATATGGTTGATAATCCTACAAGACTCATTTTATCCGAAGCATCCTGGTGGATTTTGGGATTGTCAACACAGGAAAATTTTCTTCATCTGTTGTTGTTCCGTTTAGCGGAATATTTTGTTGTTGTGAGTAAATTTTAACTGCGGAGGCAGGATATTTAAGTATACAAGGCTTTCCTTTGGAAGTATCATGTCGACTTGAAAGACGGACTCGACCCCATTCATCCAACTGTGGCTTTCTAGGAACATTGGTGGATTGTTCCCTCATCAGTGAGGGTTCCACGGACGGGGCTTCTGCACACATCAGTGAAGTTCCACGGACAGGGCTTCCACACACAGTAGAAAGTTCCAGGGCTGGAGATACTATAATCAACCCCCATCCTCGGGGTCAATTTCTTTCATCCCGAAGACACCACCGTAGTTTCTTCAACGTCGAAGTCGGTATCGTACCACCCTAGATAAGTGTGTGGTTCTGCGCGGTTATATCCATTCATACTTACTTTTATATTTTAACTTGTACATATTTAAAGATTTTATGCATTGTGGCCGAATTTATTACCATTTATCTTCACGTTGTAAGCAGATGTGTAGCTACACGACGCATTTTATTAATGTTGTAACTTATTAGTCAAGAAATTTGCCACACTTTTTGAACATCGCCAGGTTACATGCTAGAGAACCAATATTTGTAAATTCCGTAATATAGTGCATTTCATGTTTAAAGAAAGTGTTATTATTTCGTCTGCGACCACTACGTATGGAACCCTCAGTGATTTGTGTAAGTAAGAAAACTAATAATTTGTCATAGTTTATGTAAACTTGGGCTTAACGCCCTGAGATAGTCTGAGCTAGTTAAATTTTATCGTGGGCACGTTACATCACTTATCCGGGTTAAGTTGTGCCTGCGATATCTGCTACGCTACAGTAGCCCAACTGAGTCTCTTTATATAATATCTTATAACCATTAGTATCCAACGTATTTATTTGTTTATGTACGTGTAAATCGTAGCAAATGGAGTAGGCACATATTTTTAAAAGGTAGTTTTTCACGTGCATACACAGATGTTTAATAATTATTCCCGGTAGGCTGTTATTTCATGCAGTCATTGGCAAGAGAATAATTTAATTATATTAAACAGGTATAACAGCAAATATGCCACTAGAATGCCTCAAATTATTATTTGTTTTTTTTTCTTTACTTACGTTATTAACTATAATATATATGCCTTCAACAGAATATTTGTCCATTAAATTATATCAAATTTGCTGAAGGTAGCAAAACACTTACGAAATATCAAGTTTTCTGTCGCGTCTTTAGAAACAGGAAAATGTTGTTGAGCGATGTTACGCCATGTTACGGTGTCACATTCAATGAAGGAGTTAATCGCAATAGTCAATTTTCATTTCTCATTTTTATTTAAGTTACGTTTCTTATCTGTTGGATCAATAAAACTTCTTCTATTTCATATACATTCCTAGTTTTTATATGTAGAGTGTTATATGTACCCTGTAATTTGTTCTATGTTTACAAAGCAAAAAATTGCAGTTAGCGTTTAACGCTATATATTTCATAATAACAATGCTCTATATATAAATTTATTTAAATTAGCTAAAGATCCGAAAGGTATGTGTTTTAGAATGTTAATACTTGTTTAGAGTTGTTTTAATAGTTTTTAAGTTTTTATTTCATGTCAACAGTAAGTTTGATACTGACATCTATGTTAGTGGTTATTAAGTTGTAGTTGAAATAATTTCTGACATTTAAGTCATTATGACATTTCTTTTAAGTAGGATATTTTATTTTTATAGTTGGTAAATGTTTTCCTGAGAGAACGAGGAGACGAGGAGGTTTAAGTTAGGTTATGTTTGGAATAAAATTAATCAAAATTCATATGGTGTTTTGTTTTGTTTATTTTGGGTACTTTGATATTTAGTGATATAGAAGAAAACAACACATAAAAGAGAGGTTGTAAAATGGGAAAAACAAATTTAAGAAAAAGAAGAACGTGAAAATTAGGGAGTGAAGAAAAAAATAATAAAAAAAATTAATAATTTGAAATTGAATAAAAAAGTCAGAAATTGTGGAGATCAGCGAAGAAGAGTTAAAATAGACTGTAAATAAGAAGGAAGAGGTGTTATTGTGGATAGGAATTGCAGAGGAGATAAGGACGAGATAAGGTGAAGAATTAATGAAAGGAGAATTGTTGGATTTGGAAAGAGAAGAGTGTAGCTACGAAGAAGGAAGGTTTTGTGTGTTTAATTTTGGACAAGGTTGTATATTAAAATTTAAATAGTGTATTAGACTTTCGAACCTGTTATAAAACTGCTAAATTATCTAAATATCAAGGAAAATAAATTACTTATATCAGATTAAAAATTTTACTTTAATAAAATTTCATTTTAAAACAGGAACTGAATTTGAATCTGCTCCTGAAGGAAAAGATAAGCTAGCCGCCCCATTAAATAAATTTGACATACTTTCGGATCAAAAGGTAAGAGATTTTAATTTGATCTTTTTGGTTTTAAAGTTTTTTTTTTTGGGTTTATCTATTGGAAATAAACAAGTTAAAGTTTGATTAGTACTGCAAATTATTAAGTTCAATAATAGTAAAACAGTACAATATATAACCTATTGTAAGTACGGGGCGTTCACTCTTAAGGTATCTAAATCAACTTTGTCAGATTTCATAACGGCAACAATTTTTTCTAAAATATTTCCAACAAATTCGACATCCTCCCTTGAACCCATCTCCTAATGGATAATGTTTTAAGGTAAGCTAACATCAAAGAGTGGAAGTAAATGTCAAACGCAAAGCAAACAAAAAGCAGTGTGGTTAGTATGGATGGAAAATTATAAAAATAAGAACGTCTGGAAAATTAAGAGACCTAAATAATGCCTCACATGGCGTCGTCGGAAATCCTAGAGAATTTTTAATAACAATAATCATATGTGTACAAGCACAGCTGTAGTACTCTCAGAACTCTTTGATGTCAACGAAGCAAAGGTTTTATAAACCGGACGAACGTGGGGAATATTTATAAGGTGCACGGTCTAATATGGCTTTATTTCTTATTTTTATAAGATTAATATTTGTATTTTACATGAAGTTCTATTATGTTAGCATGATTGGCGTATGTATTCTCATCATAAATTAACATTAACAAATAATGTAAAACTATGCCCTAATTAGTGAAAAAGTCTATACCTCTTAGTTTGCATAGGCTTATTAATTTAAGGGCAACATAAGGTGGTAAGGAGAATAGGTAATTTTTTTTCAGAATGACTGATGACAATCAGACTAACAGTTATTTCTCTAAAATGTCCAGCACTTCTCAAATATTTCTGTTTTTATTTTTCTATCTGAGTTAAATTATATCAAAAATTTATTAACTGTTTTTTCTAATTACAGACCCACATAAGTTTATTACTTTTTGAAAATTATAATTTATTAAGTTGAACTAACATTAGACTGTCGATATTGTCACACCTGAATTACTACATCTATGAAAACGAACGGATGTTTCTAAATCTTGTTTATAATATCGTCGAGAGATTATTTCTGTTAGTTCAGAGAATACTTGCCATACCTTCTGGAAATGACGACGAAAAGTTATAGGTCATCGAGCTTTCTTATTACATACTTATATTCTCTTGAGCTAAATATGATCAACCAAAAGATATATTTGTGGGGGAGGATAAGAAATACCACTTGAATGGAGAAGTAATAAAACGGAAGCGTTTGATTTAATAATATCCGGATTTTAATGGTATATCAAGAAAATGTATATAATATGGATGAAAATTTTAATTATCTTGTTGACAGCTTATACTATTCGTTGGCATAAGAGAATTAGAATCTATAAATATATGTACGAAGTGAAGACAATTTGTTTATTAACATTTTGGTAGTTTAAAAAAACATGATAAAATGTCATTAATGGTACATCTTATATCTTAAAATGGACTTATTCCATGCAGATGACGGAATAAAATCAGTGAACATTTGCCAAATGTAATATTCAAATATTGTACATAATTTTTGTAAAACCTCAGGGAAAATTAAAACGCTTTCTTAAGTTATGTAATAAATTATTTAATGTAGAATCTGCATCAAAAAGATCAAAAAACGGGCAAGTGGAGATTCAAACACACTGACTATGTTATAAAAAAAGACAGGAAAGGAAATATTTATCCAATACACACCACTTGTGAGATTTATTTTGAGAGACACACTTTATATTAGTCCGGACGGTAACCTGCACGAATGGATCCCACCTTGCATTTTGCTCAAGCGCTGAAATTTGGTACACATGAGGTATTTAGGATGTTTAAGTCCACAAACAAGTATCATCGGGCCCACGGCCTTTTTTTTCAAAATGGCGGCTGCATAAAATAACGTTTGTTCCAAAAAAGTTTACGCCATCGCATTTTTTCGAATGAGGTCTCGTTTCATATGTTTTCGGGTCACTGATTTCGAAAAATCATATTTTGAGTACGTGCTGTCGACGAATACTGCACTGTGGCTGTCCAGCCGTGCAATTTAATAATCGCGATTAAAATTTCCGTGAGCAGACAGCACATTGCCACTAGTGCCAACAGGCCTAATGATCTAGGAGAATTTTTCTGCTACGAGAACCAGGAATACCTCGTCAGAAATCTCCGTCATGGGGTAAATGCGGTTCAGCTAGGCCAAGTCGGACTTAACCAAGTGCATGTCCAATTTATCTGAAGAGTCCACTGCTGATACAGTTACAAATGTACAGACAAAAATATTTGATGAATCTGTAATTGCGGGCACGCTTAAACCTGGAAGTTCTGTCACTTTCAGTGATTATATTAGTACAGTGTTCTTAAATTATATCAGAAAGGAACATTTTTTGCACTTTGGAAAAGAATGTCATTAAAAGTCCACACGATGCCGATTGTTCGTCGAGGAGGTGGATATACGCTTATTTGTTCATCTGGCAGACGATGTGACTAATTGTTGTGAAAAAATTATGATAAGGACATAAGATATGGATGTACTGGTGGGTGTGGTTTTTTGTATGCAACACTTGTCTAACCTCATGGAGCCTTGGGTGCACTTTGGCATAGAAGAGTACGCCAATTTTTTTAACTTACAAGGGTGCTTGGTAAGTCACCACATATAGTTTATATTTTACTCTTTTTAGAACACGGTTGGTAAGATGTATTAATTTTCCTCCCAGGTCCTGAAAAATCTCAGTTCATAATAGGATTTCATGCAGTTACCGGATGCGATATTGTATCTTTTTTCCGTGGAATTGGAAAGCTCACGGCTATTAATGCCCCTGGCTACAGTATCCTGGAGCAACAGTAGCATTCACAGCCCTGCAGACTGGAGATGTTGAAGAAGCAACGGAAACTTTGGAAAAATTTGTCGTTTTAACGTATACCAGGTAATTGAAGTGTACCAGGAACAATTTTAAAAACTACATATTATAAATCACATCAAATGAAAAACTGTTTTATTTTTCCAGAACCGTGTCTTGTGACACTGAACGATTGCCGGAGAGTGCTATTTACAAAAAACGATTGTCAGCTGGAATCGATTCCATCAACAAGGGATGTTCTAGAACAGCATGCCAGGCGCGCTTCCCTTCAAATCCCGATATGGAGGCAGTCGCTTCAGCGGGTACAGCACCTTCCAGATCCATCAGATTTTGGAAATGTGACAGTTTTTGGGAACCCGTGTGGTGCAGCATTTGGAAAACTTGGTCACATCCTCAGAAAACCGGCCATCCCCATCAACCTGAAGCGTAAAGTCTTTGACGCTTGTATAGTAGTTCTCATATCGAAGAGTAGGGTCTAACGAATAAGTGTACAAAATTTCAACGCTTAAGCATAAAATGCAATGCGGATTCTCTTACCCTCCGGACTATATGAAACGCGGAAGAACTGAACATGAAATTGTAAAAGAATTGTAACAATAATTAAACTCGTAAAGATTAATCGTTAATTATAATGGTTTTTAAATGTGTTCTCATTGGAACATACTCCAGAATTTTAAAAAATATAATAAATCCCTAACTCTATTCCCCTTCCCATAGTATAACTTAAATCCTATAGTTATATTCTTGCCTTTGTATAGATATAAATGTATAATTAATTATATCAACTTGTATGCGAATATTGATTCCAGGTATTATATGCGACCACAAAGTATTAGAATCCACAAAAATATATCCGAGTATCCTTTCAAGCACGTAATACTCCCCTTTATCGTTTCATGAATAGACCCCATATTCGGTTTTCATGTTACAACGTATTAAGATTTCATTCATCCTCTTTTTCCATTTTTTCCTGTAATGGTTATATTCGAATATTCGAATTCCCGTCTTTGCATATATACGATACTGCCCTTCAGAGTTACATAAAAAACCAATTCCCCAACAGTAGCTCCCAGCACTTGCTTATCATATTTGCTGTTGATGAAATCGGTATCGATCATATTTACTTCAATTTATATGCCCGCCACAATGAAAACCATTACGGAACTCCAGCCAGTAGACTTGAGATTTATGTTTCCACCTGTTACCTGACATATATCTTTGTCTTTGTTTTTATCTGAGATTTATGGTTGAAAGGGATTTTATTTTATGAGCTTTGGGATACGTGGAATTATGTGATTCTGATGCTTTTGCGTGGGCTTTATTCTTGAATGGTCAGTAAGGAGTTAAAATCTCATTAATTTAACTTTTAAACGATATAAAAAATTGTAAGTTACGAAAAAATATTGTACATAATATCAATAGAGCAAGTCTCAAGTGTCTTTTTGACGAACCTTGGGGATATATATGAACTTCAATATGCACTGAAGGCACCTATATCATCACCAGGCAAGTGTTGTTAATAACCATCGTAGAAAAAATAGTACAATCACTTTTCAATTGGTATGTCAACAGCGCATGACAATACGTACTGATCAACATACAGTTTCTTTACTGTGGAATATGGAGAAGACAAAAATAATTCAGAAATAAATTATGTTAATACGGATTTACAAACTTCAATTGTCTCATTTATGCATTATTTAATAAAACCTGGACTGATATGCATTTAACTACGGGCCCTGCTGCATGTGCTATTTTACTAGCGAATATGTAACAATACAATCAAGGAGTCTAGCCAAAATTTAAAGCAACTTTTTTACTTAAAGAAAGAAACAATCAACCTAGAAAGTAACTATACCGAGTGGCAAAGAAATTAGTGCCGTACGAATTTCTCAGTTACTTTTAGGAACAATATTTTGAAATCTTGTCATATCATTTGCGCCAAAAAAAAACACATTTTGCTAAGTGCCCCACCCACTGGGTTAGGGGTGGGAGAGTCGAATCCAAAATCATTGGATAGATTTCGTAAAAATGACAAATACGTATTTTTCAGTTTTTCAATTGGACGTTTTTTATGGGCACAAGACGCTATTCTTGAAACAGTAATGTTTTCTTTTCATTTTTTGCGATTACAGCGACACCATGCAAGAATCGAAAAAAATGTTTGGAATAAAATTGACGTATTTTTTGCCGTAGAATCCGATTCCGCAATAAAAAATAGGGGTTTCCATTTGAAATTTTAAAGTTTCCCCTCGCCCCACCCACGGGTGGTGGGTGGGGAGGTCATTTTGGTATCAGTAGATAGTTTTTTGAAAAATTTTTGACATATTTTTTTATTTTTTGATTTGATGCAAACTGTTTGAGATTTTCCACCGTTCCCATACTTTTCTAACACCCAGTATATAAATAATAAATAATGACATTGTGTATATATATATGCATTATCCTACTATATGCCTCTGATTTATATGTATGCATACATGTATCTTCATCTCGAAACAAGTGTCCTCGGTCACTTATCGAGTAACTTTGTATTTATTTACATTTTTTTGCTGTATTTTATTTATAATTCCTTATATGTTGTTATTATTATATATTATTGTATGTCAAAATAAGTTTCATCTCACATAGTATTATTTGGAATACTGGACAAATGTATAATGTAATATAACAATAATTATTCTTGCTATTATGTAAATAAATATTTATTATTATTATTATTATTATATTGTAGTAATACAAATAAATCTACGTGGCACATAGTATTTGACCTAACAGGTAAACTTAGATGTTAGAAAAACATTAAAATAGAAAATCAATGATAATTCCCAACAAATATCTGAGGAATTTAATATTTTTTTATGAAGGCACCATCTGAGACAATTAAATTAATAAAACTGTAAATGTAACTAAATATATAAATAAAACTTTGATACCTAGCAGCATATTTTTCTCGTTCATTACTGAGCAAGATATACTTTTTATTATAAAACATAAACATTCAACTGGTCCTAATGGCATTTCTAGTAACCTAATTATTATTATTATTATTATTATTAGCCGTTACTCGAGTCCGAGTATAAAAATGTTACAGTCGATAGATTGTGTACAATAAAAAACAAGTAAAAGGTGTAGTCTATTGTAATTCCCATTCATCTACGGTGCACACGACTATGGCGATAGAGGCCAATTCGGGAGAGCACATGTCGACCGCAGTCAGGACAAACATAGACCTGGTTAGGTCTTGGATTCGGCCTTCTTGCAGCAACATTTCCTTGATAGCTGGCCACAACCCCTCGCCATTCGGTTCTGTCCGCTGCAAGTTGTTCCCATTGCTCGTCTGCAATACCGCAGGATTTTAGATTTTCATGGAGAGCGCCTTTGAACCTCTTTCGTTGACCGCCACGCCTTCTTCTACCGCTTAGCAATTCACCATAGATAGATAGATAGATAGATATCTTTATTTGACCACTTTACATAAAGGTTACATTTGTGGCAAGTCAGAGATAGTAGCTTACAGATAAAATAAAATATAAATATTATAAAAACATGGAATAAACTTAAAGCTACTAAGTTACGTAATACATACATTCATAAACGTTTATCAAAAATATATAACATACATATATAGACAGTAATGATACCAAACAAGATACACAAAAATAGATTCAGGTGTTCAAATTTAAAAATATAGACATTGTAACCCTACATTAACACGCACTTCAACACACTTCATATTTGCACATTTAGGAAGGCGGTTATCATGCATACGATGAACGTGACCTGCCCATCTTAGGCGTGCTCTTGAAATGAGCACCTCAATTGGAAGGCTGTTTGCTCTCCTGAGTACTTCCACGTTTGATATGTGATGGAACCAACGGATTTTCATCATACTTCTGAGGTGTAATAAACCTAATAAAAATAGTCGCTGAATCTGTTGTTACACCTTTAATTTATCCTTTAAGGAATGAATATTTCCCTATAGATTAAAAACATCTCCGGTATCCACGGTTTTTAAAAAAGGTGACACTAGTAATATGGTAAATTATCGACCAATATTTGTTTCATCTACAATGTCAAACATATGCGATGTTATTTCAGCTACACAAATTTATTGAAATAATAATGTTTTAAATGATGAGCAGCATGGTTTTCGTTTTGGATACTCATTTTATGAGAGTTTTAGAATCAGTTGAGACGAGCGATGGTACGACCGGGATTTTCTGTAACCTAATTTGGTCATTTGACTGCGTTCAGCATGACGTATTACATAACAAATTATATTCATATGGAATAAGGGGTAAGAAGAAGGCGTGGCGGTCAACGAAAGAGGTTCAAAGACGCTCTCCATGAAAATCTAAAATCCTGCGGTATTGCAGACGAGCAATGGGAACAACTTGCAGCGGACAGAACCGAATGGCGAGGGGTTGTGGCCAGCTATCAAGGAAATGTTGCTGCAAGAAGGCCGAATCCAAGACCTAACCAGGTCTATGTTTGTCCTGACTGCGGTCGACATGTGCTCTCCCGAATTGGCCTCTATAGCCATAGTCGTGTGCACCGTAGATGAGTGGGAATTAGAATAGACTACACCTTTTACTTGTTTTTTATTGTACACAATCTATCGACTGTAACATTTTTATACTCGGACTCGAGTAACGGCTAATAATAACAACGGCAAAAAAACTTTCTCCTGTTTGTTATGCATTATATAGATTAACACAGATCTCTGGTAGGTCCACGGTTATGTCATATTATTATGCACATTTTGTATCTAGAGCATCATATGGGATTATATTTTGGGGATGTTCTCCTCACTTTGACAGAATTTTTAGGCTTCAAAAGAAAGCAGTTCGGTATATAGCTGGTGTTTCTAAATACTCATCTTGTCGAAATATTTTTAAAGATTTTTATATATTAACTCTGGCATGTATTTATATCTTAGAAATAGTTCTTTATATTAAGAAAAATTTAAATGCATTTCCAATAAACAATTTTAACCATACATACAGTACTCGTGAAAGGAATTATTTGAACACGCCACTACATAATCTATATAAGTTTGAGGAAAGTCCGAATTATATGGGAATTAAACTTTACAACAAATTTCCAAACTGTATTAAAAACATAAATAATGTAAACTCATTCAAAAGAAAAATGGTTAATTATTTAAGTGATATGGGTTTCTATTCTGTTGAAGAGTATTTAAATGTGTAGAATCTAAATGGTTTTTAATTTTATTGTGTAATTTTTGTATTTTATACGGTTTTTGTATGTAATTATTAAGCTTCTGCAGCAATTGCTATTGAAGCCATGGCTTTTATTTGTGACTAGTCCTATACCTTTCTGTATGGTCTTTTGGATAATAAATTATTATTATTATTATAGAAGCGATCAAAATCAAAAATTCTTAATCAAAATAAACTCGTCAAATCTGACGTTTTTCAAAATCAGAATTTTTCACCTGCTCTCATACGGCTTTCACGCTCCTAATTTGGCCATGATCGTGGATAAAACGTTAAATTGCATTCGGGAATCTCGGCTGCGCCTCGAGTGCACATTTTTTTATCGTAGATTAAAGGCTTGTTAATCCTCTTACATAATTAACAACTATAATCATACTTACATGTTCAAAAACAAAATGATGTGTTACCAAAAACTTAGAGTTATTCAAAAATTTGATGAATTCATAAATTAGCACATTATTAATAAATATTATAAACTATTTTGTAAGGCATAATGTACTTTATTATAAATGTTTGGATAATGTGCGTGTGTGTATATAGATGGGTATGTGTGTAAGTGTATATTTGCGTGTATGTGTGTGTATGGATATAATGTATAGTATTTTATATTAGTTGTCCTTTAGTGAAACTTAAAATTTAAAAATCGCAAACTGTGTTTTAGGTTTAATTTTGTAGAATTATATTTCTTCTTACACTTATGTAAAATACTTAGCCTAATGTTAACCTTGTACCTTGTACCTTTTGCCGGTACTAACCACAGAACAAGTTCCTAGAGAATTTAGTGTGGGCCAAGTCTGGCTACTACATTTAGTAATATTATTTGTAATTTTTAATATTTTGTATTTTTAAAATTGTATTTCTAATTTCTAATTTCTAATTTCTAATTTCTAATTTCTAATTTCTAATTTCTAATTTCTAATTTCTAATTTCTAATTTCTAATTTCTAATTTCTAATTTCTAATTTCTAATTCTAATTAGTTGTAACATTGTAACACTGGGAACAACAAACTTACGACCTTACGAATTGCATATATTTGTTTGATTATGAAAAACTCTGCGAACAGGAAGTTGACATCTGGTATTATGGTTAAGGTGCCCGTCGGGAAAAATTTTGCTGATACATACTCTCTTCAAACTTCGTGTATGACTTCATTGGGCCTAGTCTGACAGCACGACTATAAGAAAATTTATTAATAACCAGCTGATTTTCGCTGTATTAATTTATTAAAACATACAAAAACAAGTTTTCGTATTGTCTGACGAAAATTATTTTCCGATTTTCCAGTCTGACGCGTCAAAGTTGTCGGTTTCACGACAGCAAAAAATGGACAGCTGGTTATTAATAAATTTTCTTATAGTCGTTTTTCCGACACGTTCGAGATAACGGACACGCCCAATGACCCACATTTATTGTCAGACGTTTCACGTTTCAATTCACGCTATTCTACTTAGAAAAATAACAGTATCTATACATTTTTTATATGCCGTCAAAATGACATGTTTCGGAAAATCTAGCGGGAAAACGCCCCAAAAACAAATAAAATGATAGAGGAAAATGCTGTCAGACTAGGTCCAATGAAGCCATACACGAAGTTTGGAGAGAGTATGTATCAGCAAAATTTTTCCCGACGGGCACCTTAACTATTATTAAAGAGTGAATAAAACACGATGTAAGGGAATTAAAACACATATCAATACGGATATTCGACTTATTGATGACAAATTTCGTTTTAAATCTGGTGCCAAATTAAAACAGGTATTTAGTAACCCACGTCTAC
Source organism: Leptura quadrifasciata (assembly GCA_963675555.1). Classification (NCBI taxonomy): domain Eukaryota; kingdom Metazoa; phylum Arthropoda; class Insecta; order Coleoptera; family Cerambycidae; genus Leptura; species Leptura quadrifasciata. Next base: position 9,223,932 of record OY776676.1, read on the forward strand.
ACTAAATTTCCCCCAATTCATAAATTTAATTAAATGTATTGCATCAGTCTGCTTGTCCATTATACGACATGAATAAAATGTAAATTTTCTTTATGCCTTCTAAATTTTTTACCTCCTATGATCAACGGAAATACTATCGTTAAACATCTGTAACGAATTTTCCTAGAACTACTTTATTTTTAGCTTGTTTCGTATTTTCTAATGAGAGAACAAATCCTTGGTAGTAATCAATATGTCACACACTTATTTTATTTTTAAGCTCGTATTTTCTAAACTAGAGGTTTGCTGAAAGTAAACAGCCTCTGTAATGGAACAGAAGCGCAGCTTCCCTAGTAAATTGCGAGCAGACGGCATAAAATCCAATATACTTGCACAGCGGAAAAATTTTAACAGTCCAATTTGTAGAGGGAATTATGATAGATTTTGGGAACGGTTGAGGTAACAATATTAAAAACGTATTAAAATGCAGCAATTTGTATTCGGAATTGAAATACCGTTCGAACTGAGTCTCGTGAATTTATAGAGTGCTCGCCAATATTATATATTCGAAATTGTTATGCATTTGAAATTTTATTTTACAACTTTAACATTTTGTATAATGTCAGAAATATAGTAAAATTGTCCATATAGATAAAATTTTCTGCTGATTTATCTTGCTGAGAGCTAATAGACCACAAGCTCATGCTAAATTTTTAGGGGGTCCTATAATACTGCTTGAAAAGGTATAATTTTTGTAGTCCTACAGAAATAAATTACTTTGAGCCCTATGCCGTACAATACGCACTTGGTTCATTGTTTCATTGGTTTTGTTCAGATTCTCTGACATATGTTTCGGCCTTGTAACCATTATCAAAGAAAAAACTGACCTGAAAGTGGTGGTTCACAGTATATATCTTACAAATCCTCTACCCACCTAGAGGGGGATAATAACCTGAATTTCTTAAAATTTAACAATACAGGCCGGAACTACGAACTTAATTTTAATTTTATTACTGTGTCTAGTACAGGATTGTTCATAAATTTTGTTTGTGTATTTGTAACATTTTTATGGTTTCCTAGCGCCTTCTTAATTTCTAAAATTTCAAGCATGTCTAGGATTTTTCCTTCGTTTGTATTATGCAAAAGTTTACACTACCGTTAAAAACGTGATTTTGCTCAATGCAAAGTTCGGCGAAACCAGTTGATTTTTTATTATATAAAATAGACTGTTTGTGTTCTCTTAATAACACATCTATGCTACGGCCACTCTGACCTATGTATACGGTATCACAGTCGTCATACTTTATTTCATATACCCCCGATTTTTTTATATCTTCTGCTTTTTCTTTATTATTAACCAACAAGCGACCTAAATTATTTCTATTCGTTGATAATGTATTAATACCTAATTTATTTAATCTATTACATACTGAGTTGCTAACCTTATTTACATAATTTATACTATTCCACTTTTTGTTTTCTTTATTTGGCACGTTATAAAAATGTTTTTGTAATAATTTACTCCGTTTATTTTTTATTAATTTATCAATAAGTAACTCATCATAGCCATTATTTTTTGATAGCGTTTTAAGAATTCTAACTTCTTTTTCAAAGTTAACCCTATTTAAATTTAGAGATATTAATCTGTGTACAAACAGTGACATTTTTATCTTCCAAGATTGATTACAATTTGCATGTGTAAGAGTGTCAGTAAAAGTTGGCTTTCTGTAAATATCAAGTTCTAGCCCATCTAGCGTTCTAGAGAGTAGAAGTTCTTTACGTGTCAGCGTAATATCTAGAAAGTTTATTGACCGTTCTTTTTCCATTTCAACTGTAAACTGAATTTTGTTGTTTAGGGAGTTAATAAAATGGATGAAATGTGACAATTGTCTCTGAGTACCGAACCATATACAAAACACATCGTCAACATATCTTACCCAAAAATGTATGTATTTATGGAGATTATTGTTTGTAGTAAAAAGATTGTTTTCAAAATTTGCCATGAATAGTTCAGCTAATAATGGGCTTAACGGACTACCCATAGGTAAGCCGTTTACTTGTGTATACATTTTATTATCGAATTTAAAATAATTTAGTTTGATACACATATTATTAATTAATGTTTGTAAATCTTTTTGTTCATTTTGTTTCAATTCACTATTTGAGATAAGATGTTGTAATATGTCCTTAAGCTCACAAATAGGGATAGAGGTAAATAAACTTTTAACATCAAAGGAAACCAATTTGGCATTTTCGGGTAAGGTTATGTTTTCCAATTTGGGCACAGATTCTAAAGAATTTTTTATACTGTAAGGGGATTGAAACTTGATCAAGTGTGACGACTGTGATGCCGTATATATAGGTCAGAGTGGCCGTAGCATAGATGTGAGGTTAAGAGAACACAAACAGTCGATTTTATGTAATAAAAAAATCAACTGGATTCGCCGAACATTGCATTGAGCAAAATCACATTTTTAACGGTAGTAGTGTTAAATTTTTGCACAATGCATACAAAAGAAGAATCCTAGATATGCTTGAAATTTTAGAAATGAAGAAAGCCCTAAGAAACCATAAATACGTTACAAATATACAAACAGAATTTATGAACAATCCTGTACTAGACGCAGTAATAAAATTAAAATTAAGTTCGTAGTTCCGGCTTGTATTGTTAAATTTTAAGAAATAGCAAATCAAGTTATTATCCCCCTCTAGGTGGGTAGAGGATTTGTAAGATATATACTGTGAACCACCAGTTTCAGGTCAGTTTTTAAGACTCTTTGATAATAGTCGCAAGGCCGAAACATTTGTCAGAGAAATCTGAACAAAACTAATGAAACAATAAACCAAGTGCGTATTGTAACTATTCTTTTGAATATTTATAATTATTCTATTGAATATGTTTCATCAACAACCTACCGCAAATTCCATCCAATTAAGTATCATATGACCCCTAAAAATTTGGCATGAGCTTGTGGTCTATGAGAGGGATTCAAACCTGCGTTCATCCTCTACAATTTTTATTGTAGAAACTGAACTGCGCCTTTTGTTGTCATCATACTTTGTACTTTGATTCTAACAGGATATTTTTTGTTATTATGATGATACCAGTAAGGAATTATTATTATTATTTTTCGGTTGCCCGATGCCGGATAGGACTTTCGTGGCCTTCGATACCATACAGAAATAGCGCCGATGTTTAGTTACAGCCACTCCTCACAGCCTGAGGGGTTAGTGACTGTAAATGTCATACATCTGTGCCATAAGTAAACGAAGGAAACCCAACCGCTTTCTGCATCTGGCCTGCCAGCCATTCGACTGAGTTTTGACTGGTCGGTATGGTTAGTAATTCCGAGAGCAGCATGGGCTTCGTACCTATGAGTATATCGATTATAAGGACTACCATCTTGACCGTGTAGCCTACGAAACCGAGTTCGTCTGTGGCTCTCCTTGCTGCCTTGAAGAATCCTGGATTTTCATGAATTGTTGGAACTGGTCTGAGTTCCTGAGTATGTTCCATGCATCCAGCAACCAAAAAATTACGTTTTCGGTTGCTGTATGGACCACATTGGTGCCCGTGGACTTAGCGGAGTCCAACAGATAAAGGAAATAGTGAGATACAAAAGAGGAGAGGAATCAAGGGGGTCTCCTTGGAATACTCCTCTCTTAAATGCTAATTGTTCTACAGCAGCTATTATATGCATCTCACTAGTGGTGATGCTACCGCAAAGCATTGGAGCGAGTGTAACGGTAGTTTTTTTGCATTTTGGATATTAGATTTAAAACCTTTAGAGTTTTTTCTAACATTAAGCTACTTTTCTTTGTTATCGCTATGTACACCGGTTTCAAGAAAAATCTAATTGAACTTTTCGTGTTTCCTTGCATTAGTTCCCCAGTGATTACGAATAATGAAATATTGGCTTTGGAGAATAACAGAATAATAAATGTATCAACGTCAAAAATTTATTATTTTCTTTACCACTTTTTGAAAAACGGAATGAAAAAAATATGATTTAAAATGTCTATTGGCTCTCAAATGAGGCACTTCTGATCACAATAGAAAAATCGTGTTTACAGCAAACGATGGGTCGTTTTTAAATTAACAAATGTGCGACGTTTTCTTTTTAGATAAATGCGCTTTGAAGATGTTAAACAAAATTGACGAAAGGTTCCATTTTTAAAGGGCCGTTAGCTCCGTTAGGAAGCATTTCTGAATAATGTGATTTACATTAAGTCGACATAAAATCGCGCCTATATTTGGATTTTTGGTTTGTCAGAAGAATTTCTGCACACCCTGTACATTTCATTAATAAAATTCACTTTTTCAGAGATTTACTTCACTCATGCAACTTTATAATTAGTTTTCAATTTATTGTAGCTCCACCATATCAAGAATAATATGTTCACTTGTTCTAACTTGTTTCTTTAGAATTATTTTTACGTGTAGGTAATACTTGTGAGGAGAATAAAAAATTGCTTATCTTCGTGTCTCTTCGGTCTCTTCGCATGTGTTTACTTTGGATACGTGAATCCAATCTAGGCCAGGCTCCATAAGTGAGAGTAGAAACATTGTTTTGTTTCCTCGAAGCATATTGTTGATTACTTTCAATAAAAACGAAACAACGCAGCAAGCGCTACAGGCTGGAACAGGTACAACAAAACAGTAGGTATATTTTAAAATTTCTATCCGTCAGTCTCACACACAATCACGGTTAAAGTTCTTTTTATCAGCCCATTTATTATTTACACGCTAGAAAGGAATCTTAAATTACAAAGCTTCAGAGCCATATATCGAGATATCACCGTCAGCTCCTGGTGGTGTGGCATACTTTACAAATGAATATTTTATACAAAATCATAAACTTTATCGCAAACGTAACGCGGAATTTATGCTCTGTTTGTGAAATATAAATGTAAAATTTTCTCCGGCTGCTGTACAATGTTGTAATACTTGTGTTTCAATACCAAAGCGATATTTAATTAATGAGGAGGCTATATTATTTTGCCTTGAATTTAAGGCGACAAACATGGAAGGTAGTGGGATTTATTACATGACAGGGCACTACGTAATAATAATAATAAAGATTATTAACCATAGACTTCATTAATAACAATATCAACAGCATTAATGTAGTCTCTTTTTCAGCAAATGCAGTGTTATTGACACAATGAAGCCTAAGCTGGGATCCCCGCATTCCTACTAAGAGACTGTATACTGCTATCTTTGTTCACCCACTCATGATATTTTTATTAAAAGTTTTGCAAACATTTTACATACATGTAGGTTTATTTTATAACTAAATTTGCTTAAGTATATTACATAGCAAATCACATATTAATTGGTATATTGTGACCATGTATACATCTTGATTAGGACTTTTAAAGCAATTGAACAGACAACAAAAGCTCGCAAAGTGAATACCCCACGACATTAGCCTTAAACTCTGGTTAACCAGCACAATTGATCTGAGTTAAACTACACCGAAAAGAGCATTTAAACTATTTGCAGTGGAAGGAAATTGTCTAACTTCTGTAATCTAAAGACTTGACTCTAATGTGGTATGTCTGATGTTATATACTAAATGTGAGTGACATACATACATTAGACTTCAAATAGATTCATAATTCTCGGCGGACTAAGTCATCCGCCTAGTCTACTTCAAATCTCTTCCTTCATTAAATATACATGTAGGCTTCCTTATTTTATAATGTATGTAGAGGGTAATATCATAAAAGCCTTTCTCGTTGAAAAATTCTTTTTTGGGCTTCTAGCAGATAAATATTATTATTCATTCAAAACCTAATCTAAAAAATTCTCTACTAGACAATAAAAGCAAGCTAGTTGATCAGGAATAGATCAACAGAATGTACAAATAATAATAGATGTCTTTTCTATTGATATTAAATAATTATCTATAAAAAGAAAATTAATACAAAAGGTGCGAAAATAACCATATAGATTTAACACAGTTACGAATGAAAGTAGTTAACCAAGCTTTAGACAAATTTGATAAGAAAAATGTCTGGATGCAGGATGGACGAATAAATGGCTTTATAATGGAAAAGAATGTGCTGTAATCACTATGGAATAATTTGATGGAAGGGATGATATGTTCAATGTTTAATGAACTAAATCAACTTTTATTTTCATTCATTATTTTGATCCTTTATTTCATCTAAGATGTTTTTATAACTTATTTTTAATTCTATTTAACGAGAAGCACTAATTTAAGTAATTGCTAAACTCTACAAATTTTTATTTTTACAGTCGGTGCCGTAGATTACACACTTTGGAGGAACTTATCTTTCTTAATGATTTTGAGGAATATCTTGAAGTGAGCACAAATGTAGTGGAAATAAAGAGGATATAACCACACCACATTCTGGGTTACATATTTTATTATAATGAATCTTAATTGAGCCAAAAATGATGAGTAATAATTTATATTGAACATAATTTATCTCATACCGTTAAATTAAATAAGTTAACCGAATAAAATATTATTAAAGGTCAATCGTTATAGAAAATACATCCGTAGGCATTAGTTGTGCATATCGATCTCCATCATTGATGTGTTTATAAATGAGCTAGAAAATTATATTAAATTAAATAGTAGTAATAAGATAGGTGACATAAACATAAATATTCTAATTAAGCATGACCTTCGCAGAATATGTATTTAAATATAATGGCAAAATATAGCTATACATCAATGATAAATAAACCAATCACAGTAACCAATGAAACAAAAAATTGTTTAGACCCCATTTTTTTGAAAGCAGCTGTAAGTAATACCGAATTATAGCTAAATCGTTCATAATAGAAACCGATATTACATATCACTTCCGAATTTTTCTAAATCTTCCTACAGAATCAATACGATTTTAAAAGTTCTTAATGTACCACGGATGCAATTTATAGATTAGTCAATATAATCAGTAACAATCTACAAGAAAGAAAATAAAAAATGTATTTCTGTCTTCTTGGATTTGACGAAAGTCTTCGACACTGTATGTCATATAAAACTATTGCAAAAATTAGAAAAAATTGATATCCGAAGCACAGTGTTGAGGATATTCGCTAGTTACCTGGAAGGCAGAGAACAGTATGTAAAAATCGGAGATAAAATAAGTGAAGAAAAACTTATAACTATGGGAGTTCCTCAAGGTACCGTATCGGCGCCAAACTGTTTTTAATCTTTATAAACAATTTATCTAATCCAAATTTATCTGGCCAAATTATGTCATATGCAGAACATACAACTATTATTTGTAAAGGCGATGATTGGCATGATGTGAAAAATGCTGTTGCGCAAGATATAAAAAAATCAGATCATGGCTCGAACAAAAAATTTAATCCACTAGTACGATAAAATACTTGGGTTTAATGATAGATAAAACTTAAAGTGGTCGGAACAGTCTAGTCATATAACTAACAAAATTAGAAAGCTAATATATAATTTGTACCAGCTCAGAGATATTTTATGTAAAAAAACTATATTAAATGTATATAATCTAAATCTGATTAAAGTGATACAAAAAACAATTTAAAAAGTAATACTAAAAAAAGACCCTACCTACTATAGGGATTAGTTGTCCAGAGAATCTAATTGTCTAAATTTAAAACAGTTATATATTTTAGAATGTTATATGTATATCAAAAAAAATATCCAATTTAGTTACCTCTGTGGAGTTAGCACCACTTTTTTGGAAAATTGAGAAAATCTTTAGAGTTTAGAGTAGAAAAAGCATAGTTCTAGAGTTTCTGGCCGATCAGAACTCGTCAGAACTCTTTAGTACTTTTTTTTATAGTAAAATATTGATTTTTGGAAGTTAAAATTTACAATAAAAATTGCATTTTTTGTGGTAGACCATTTTTTCTTTCGCCATTCCTCATAACTCTTCGGGTGCTATTCAGAGCTCGGAACCAGAACTCATCAGAACTCTTTTATACTCTTTCTCTGCCGAAAAATGGCATCAGAACTCATTTTTGACAAAAAAGTGATGCTGCGTGAAGTTAGCACCTTTATTTCATTTTTATCGATCTCTGGCCTTATTTTTGCACTCTAACTCTAAACATTTACTCAATTTTCCAAAAAAGTGGTGCTAACTCCACATAGGTAATTTAGTTTGCTTACACATTTACATAACACTAGATCTGTGGTGAATAAAAATATCATAATTCCAAAGTGTAAAAGAACTAAACAACAGAACTTTATAGATTATCTTGGGCCGCATGATTATAATAACATACCAGTTGAAATAAAATATATTAACAAACTATATAAACTCAGGAAAAGTTTAAAAACTTATATTATACATAATACTCATGTCATCTTTAATACGTGATACTTACATCTTGATCACACAATTTGTGTCCCACCGATATATTCCCCCTCAGAAGTTTGTATGTTTACATATATTAATAATTACAATATCTTATAATTATTATATGAATATGCTGTCATTAACTTCTTACTTATCTTTGTTTTTTAACAATAAGTTAATATAATGTTAAGTTACACACAATCTCCATTTAGGGATTAGGCGCTATTTTTATTTGAATATTTTCAATTATAGCAGTAAACAATATAATTAGAAATTGAGTATAGAAAGTTTTACTATAATTTAGTAAAGATTATTACTAATTTCTCGTAGGGGAGATTGTCTATAAATAATCTTTTCCTTGATATACAGTGCGAAGGTTTTACTGTATTTTTTGAGATTGTTAACTTCTCATAATATAAGGGGGAAATTATTATACAATATTTTCATTGATTTTCATTGCTAATTTGTTTAACTTTATAAGTATTTTATTGAGAATGCATATGGGTACATAGAAACAAGAAATTTGATATAAAAGTGTTTGAATACCTGTTCTCTGAAAAGTTACCAAACTATTATCAAATTAAAAGTTCTATTAATGAAATTGACGTAAATTACATTGCTAAATTTTCACATCGACAAACCAAATATACGGTCAGGTGTAAATTATATTAAATATTCTCTATGCTTTAGCACCACACGATGCCGACATGCGACCGTACATTAATCACATAAATTTTAACACAATTGCTTTATTTTAATCCCGATAAAATCATTATTGACGTGTCCCCGTGGTGGCGTTTTATAATAATCCGTCTGTCATTCAGCGATTTTGTGTCGTTTGGTGTCGAGGGCGGTACACAATATATTCATAAAATACGTGCTATGTTAAATTTATTATTGTATAGGGCAAATTCTATAAAATCTTTTTCCAATAACTAAAAATCATAGTATCGCTGCCGGTTGCTGTTGCCAGTGATTTATGGATATCAGGTAAAACATAAATTCAGATATACAGGCTATCATCAGAGCCCTCGGAGATATCTCGCTTAACGTTAATCGTGCACATAAAAATGATGAATCCATATGCATGTTGTGCATATATTTTTTCTTTTAAATAAGTATATTGGTATGACGAAACATTTTATTAAGAAAGTCTTCATTTTACGATTCGGCTACACCCTGTACATGACTTGGTAAATAATATTAAACATCAAAAAGCAGGTCAAGCGTTCAGCTACTTTTTAATTTAATTAAGAAAATACTTATTTCAAATTAAAACGGACTGAATTCGTTACGAATTACAATTTTCATTAACATCTCAATTTTATATGTCCCCTCTAATATACTTAATTAGATTTCAATATTTTCTCAATAAAACGGCGTCTCGATATATTTTTTGCTTTTCATCAAATCTTACTTTGCCATGAAACCGGGGAGCTATCAGTTTCTCGCCGATGCAATTAACTGATGTATTTCAAACCCTATTCCAAATTGGTGGAAACCAATTTCAGTCGATTAGCCTCATAATAGAAGCCAACCCGCATTCACCACGAAATATGAAAATGAGATAGACATCATGTGGAGTAAAAATTTTAGTATTTATTACTGTATTACATGAGAAACAAGATAAAATAGCTTTTGAAAATATTAAAACTCAATAAAACTTCTAGTGGGGACTCTATTGTATTTTCTAATATATAGGAACTGAATATTACATTTAACGCTAGTTATAATATTGACCATAATAAATTATTATTATATTTTTAAAAAGGAAGATATTTATTATATATATATATTATGGCGGAGTAAATAAATGACAAGTGTGCTTTACATTGTCCGTTTATTAACTAGCTCATCATTACAACAATACATTTAGCATTTACATTTTTAAAAGTACATGTCAGAGGAAATCGGCGAAAAGAGGAGACTTGTGTTGTAATGTACATCAGTGAAATTTAAGTGCTATTTACTATCGAGGATTAGAAAGATATACACTTTTTATATTATAAAGTTACCTTGCAAAGTATAAACTATAGAGAGTAGAACTTGACCTAAGTAATTATAGCATAGTGTTTCGTCGGTAACACCAAACTAATAATAACAGGTTTAGTCGATGAACTCGTCAATACATACTAATAAATTACACATTTGCTGATAGATGTCACCACGCTCTAATTTACTATTCGATTACCACTTTCAAGGCTTTTCGCCAATGGCTTCCACTAGGAAAAACATACCAATTTATTAAAATAATTGTGTATGCCAGGGAAATCTAAAATATAGACTATTACAATAATTGGCTTATAAAAATTGTCGAAAAATGGTAGTGAAAGATGGTTAATGATCGAAAGTCCATAAAAATCAATTTAGTTTTTAACATTTCTCATGTTGGTACTCTGACAGCCGTATTGTCGAACTGTCAATTTAAGTCATTTCCCCTTGTTTTTGAGAGTTACAATAGTTATAAAAGTTAGGCAAGGTTCTTGAAACTTCATTTTTACATCAAGGAATTGAGCCGAAAACTTCGCTAGGGATTAATTTAGTTAAAAAGCACGTGGTGCTAGTCGGTTTGATACCGGATCAAAAACTAAATTTAACCTAATTTTCAATTAATGTTTTAGTTGGTTTAATTGAAATTTCGATTTATTCGAATTAATAAGCAGGTTATCGTCTAGGAGTAGTATCCTAGGTAAGTTTGAATTTCTTTGATTTATTATAGACGTTAGAGGTTAATTTTGAAAATAATTTTGTAACTTTAATCATAGACGATTTTGGTTATTGTTATTGTTATCTCTCACTACAAGGATCCGTAAGATCTGGGACCTCGTTTGCTTGTCCTGACTTTAGGTAGTAATAATATGGGCACTAGTAGCTCGCGGATATTAGCTAAGCTGATAGCTAAGGGCTGTTAATGCGTTTTATGCATGTGTGACACACAACTGTTTTTCGCCTAGCAAAACAGCAAAACCAAAAAAAGGAAAACATGACTTAAATCTTTAATTTTACTTCCACGTCCAGTGGAAGTATAGTAACGCAAAAAATTTTTTTTGTTGAAATAGGCTTAAAATGTCGTGAAACGTCAATATTTTAAATTTGAGGGAAAAAAAATCTTGTCTGACGGGTCTGTAACTTTTTTGTGCGCACGTTTACTCTGGAACCATTTATGATATTGACTTGAAATTTGGTACACTTATGTATTATAACGAGATCTAGAACTAGATTATATTTTGATCTAATTTCGTTGAAGAGTTCGGGGGTAACTGGTAAATGGGGTAAATAGGCAAAGCAAGTAGGTAAGAGTCCATAAAATTAGCTTTTCAGCCTCTGTTTGTTGGAATCGAAGCATTAAGCATTCTGTTGGTAATATGTGCCCAAGCAACACATGATGGTTTAATAGACGTTTATTATATGAAATTGTGGTTTAAATTTCGTTATCGTATAATTTAATCAACGTCTATGAAAAGCGTTTATTTCATAAACGATTTTTATACGTATATTATATGTGAATTTATCCTAAAGTTTTTGGAGTAACACATTATATACGTTTTTGGCGCGGACATTCGAACGTTGAATATACATTTCGAAAAACGTTTATTTAACCATTTCCTTGGGTGGTTATTACACTTAACGCACCAGGCTTGTAATTCTTAATTCAGCGCTTGACGGGGCTCCTAGCCCGGGGAATAGCTGTTGGTTTCTGTCTAGTTATGTTCCTTATATTAAAAATTACTACTGTATAGATTGTGATATATATGAAAATTTAAAAAATACATTGTTTAAAACCTCTAAATGATGCCATATCGAAAAAAGTGCATTACTGAAGAGACTAGAATAACTGTTATGACTCGAAACTGCAGTCTGCAAGTGGTGTGTGATGACTGGCATGAGAACTCCTTTAGTAGGATCAGGCTTTCGCCATAATATTTGTCCTATAGTTCTTGACATAGAAGGTTGTGTGACGGCGGATTTCAAGTCTGGGTATGTGGAAATTGATTGTATCTAACAAAAAGGGACAATCAATAGTATTGTGAATTAAACTGAATAAATATTTAATGGAAATTATTTCGCGACGAGTTTCTAACGAAACGATTTTAAAACGGTTCGTTAAAATGGACGTATTAATTCCTCTCGGCGGGTAAATACCATCCTCCTTAAAAAACAAATATTTTAGGAACTTCCTTTGAACTGCTTCAATATCATTCACATGACATGTGTACCACGGATACCATATGATGGCACCATATTCCAATCTTGAGCGAACGTATGCGTAATATAACAACATTAGGCTAGAAGTTTTGCTAAAACACTTGCAGTTTCTTAATATGAAGCCTAGCATTTTATATGAATTTGATACAGCACTATTAATATGGGCTCGAAATATTAACTGGCTATCGAAGATAATACCCAAATCTTTGATTTCTGTACATCTGGTTATACTCTCTGAATTTATTTTATAATCATATTCTTCGGGTTTATTTTTCCGAGAAAAAGAGATAACGTAACATTTTTGAACATTAATGCACAGATGGTTCGCACTACACCAATCAGATACGGCTTTAAGGTCATTCTGGATCATTCTACAATCACTTATCGTTCTTATCTCTCTATAGATTTTCAAATCATCCGTGAACATTAATTTTGAACAGCTAATGACATCATTAATATCGTTGATGTAAATGAGAAATAGAAGTGGTCCTAAATTGGAGCCTTGTGGTACTCCGGATGCATTAAGCTTTTTTTACTGGTAATATAAGACCAAAAGTTCGATGGATCCTGAGATATATTGTTCTCTGTATCGTTTATATATTTTACATGTGCGGCTTTAATTTGCCCTTTAATAATTGCGACTAAAAATATTATTTTAATATTCCGCCCTCTAAAAGCACATTGAGCTATGCTAAGCCTAGTCAGGCTATATATTTTTCGATTTCAAGATACACTGGACCGCTAGATGGTGCCTGCTGACTATTTTACGTGTCGCTATCCCAAAGATACCGAATTATACTAAATGATCAAGTGATCCTCATGTCGGTCGTCACATGCCTACCTTGCACTGACGAGAGCCAACAGCTCGGAACTGCAGTCTGCAAGTGGTGTGTGACGACTGGCACGAGAGCTCCTTTAAGTAGGATCAGTCTTTCGGCTGCTGTTTGTTGCAATCGAAGCATTAGCGTGTTGATGGTAATATGCAATTATTACACTTAACGCGCCAGGCTTGTAACTTATAATTCAGCGCTCGGCGGGGCACATAGCCCAGAGAGTAGCTGTTGGTTGCGGTCTGGTTACGTTCCTTATAGTAAAATAAGGGTTATATAGAGGTGTTTACGACTAAAAATATTATGTTTTAACTTCTGACTAAGTAAATCGCATCTAAGTAACCCGGAACAACAATATCAAATATTGTGTTAATCCGACATAAAATAATGGCGAAAGTTTTACAGAAATAAATTTCTGACACACAGCAAACTGCACGGCCGCTAAGATGTGTGTGTAATGAATTGTTTCCAGGGAAGGTAATTCACAATGGATGCTTCGTGGTTCTGGTCATTAGTTTTAGTTAATGGGATAAAATATGTTCAGGAATGAACGTACATCTAGTTGGCAAGCACGAAATTACACAAGGGCCTTATCACTTTAAGATTACGTACCACGATTTATATCTGGTATTAGTTAAATTAAAAACTTGCGGATGCTCGGGGAACACAAAATTGATCGGACGAGAAGGAATATGTTCTAAGATGAAGTGCATTTCAAGGCCAAATATATTATTAACAAAATATATAAGCCAATGCAAAGTGGATAAATAATTACAAAAAGAATAAATATGTAGTAAAGTAAAAATACCTACTACTACTACTACTACTACTTTCCCATACAAGGAAATCGATTCATTTCCACCAATCAAGGTGTACAATATGCGTTTCCAAACCAATTGAAACTGATGTCCTATAACTTGTGATATATTACCTTCAATCGGAAAATGCAAAATAAAACCTGATTGAAATAAGCCCCCAGTTACTACAGCGACTACAGTGCAGGGCTGTTGTGCATCGCCAGTCGTAGACTAGTTTCGAGCTTGTTGGCTTTCATCGGTACGACATAGGTGAATGCACAACAATGCTTCACTGTTGTTTAGTAGTGGGAATTTTTATTTTATTTTACACATTTATTCTTTTTGTAATATATTATTAGGGGCATGTAGAAGAAGCAAACTATTGAATTTAACAATAGATATATTGAGGATAAGGATTAAATTATTCTAAAATCCAAGATTCAAAACTCACACTCAAAGAACATTCAACATTTCAAAGATCCATATTAAATTATACCGAAAATTTTAAACTTTGCGTCCAGAGTACACTACCAGCCGTAAATTTTTTATTAGATATGTCAATGGAAGATGTGTAAAGGAGGTTATAGGTATTAATAACATTAGAAATACTCCAAAAGGAATTGCAACATATTTAAAATTACCGGAACCAGACAGCTACACTAGTCATTGCTTCCGAAGATCATCCATCTACTACATTGCTAGATGATTCTGAAGCTGATGTCGCCAGTCTTGAAAGGCATGGGTGCTGGCGATCTTCGACGGTTGCTGAGGGATACATTTAGGAATCAATTGAGAAGAAAACTGACATTTCTAGTAGTATCTTATCTGCTCCCAAATCTGGTGCTTCTTCAATAATTACCGAGTGCTTTAATCAAGAAACTATTGTAGCGAGCGACTCACCATCCTCGAGTGGAGTGAGTCAGTTTTCACAATTGTACAATTACGACATTAAATTCAAACGTTAAAAGAAATGATTAACTGTTAAATTGATTGTCAATAAAATTGATTATTAATGATTGAGTGTTAAAATTTATGTTTTTGTTAATAATAATAAATAATCTGTAAGTGGATGTAAAAGTCTTTTATGTTCTGTAGACAAATAACTGTCGTTTTGACACTTAATAAATATCATGTAAAAATCAACTTTTAATGACAGTTTTCGAAAAAAGAATTTAAGGTTTCTAAAACTGTTATAAATTTCAAATTACAAAGCCAGCAACTGTGTTATGTATTTTCAATTTGAGATCCTTGCGTTTAAATTATGCTATTATATTCCTTTACTAATTGTTTTTATTTTGAAATATTCCAGTTTTAGTACGTCATGTAAAATATCTTCCGTAATTACAGAAAATATTAGATTTGCAGTTAGTGCATTTTTAATTACAAATACTGGGTCGGGTCAATCTTCCTCTTCTGCATCTCGCCGCGTCGTGGCTATTAATTCCACCTCATTAAATACGTATAATAAAACATAATTACCATATATTTAAATTTACGAGGGAATTGTATTTCTCCTCGCTATCAATTTCAGAATGTCGAAGGGAACTGTTAGTGCAAATATCAGAAGTACATAGTCCAGTCAACAAATATTTTCAATATGGGGGTGTAGACTACCTTGAGGGTGGCAGAATTTTTGGCTTCAAGGATGGATTTGAGGTAGTTAGGGAATAAACATCCTAAAATTCCCCGACCCTAGGAGGTCAGTCTTGCGGGGAAAGGGGGAGGTCTTCCGGAAGGCACAAAATGTTGACTTTTTTTGGTTCTTCGCCTATAATTCGAAAACTGTTGATCTTAGAGAAAAAATTATTCTTACGTTTTTGAAAGTTGGCAAAATTTCCTACATTTTTTTCAACAAAAAGTTTCTATCTTCAACCGTTCTCAAGTTATCCGCTTCTAAAAATCGCCAATTTCCTGAAAACGCCGTTTTGGATCACATTTTTCATCATATTCTGCTCTTAACATCTCAAACCTTCTTTGTAAAATAAAATACAACCAAATCAAGTGAAGAGGATTAAATTGTCTTAAAGATTGTATGTTCTACATACAATTAATGGCTGATATAATGGATTTCAAGATGCTTTGCTATGGTTATTGCTTGAAATCAGTACCTACATTTGATAGCTACACCAACACATCAAAACGTACAAATGTTGCTGAAAAGAATTGTAGATATCGACTGAAGAAGTGCACGGATGTACAGTTCACCATGGAAACTGAAATTACGGTAAAACAGGAAACCTTTCTCTCAAACGCCAATAAAAAGAGCCTTCTCATCAAGTTGTTGATGAAAAACTGAAAGAAAATAATATCAATACCGGAGGATGATGAAGATGTGGAAATTATATCCACAGCCATAGAAAAGTCAGTTTCCTCTTCAGTGTGATAGGCGAAAATGTAGACTTGGCAGTCCTGTTGTTGGCGAAAACCCCTCCCCAGCGTGACATATTTCTTCGTGATACCCAGCAGAGGAAAAGTATGCACAATGACATACTCTCCTCAAGAGCTGCAGCAGTTTGAGGCTGGAGCACATTCTGTTTTCACATGCTTTCATAGGCTGTGATACCACCTCCGCAGCCTTCAGGAAGAGCAAAATCAGGTTTACCTAATTATACAAAAAAGACAAATCGGTAAAAGAGGCAGCTGAGGTGTTTACCAGCCCTTCATCGACACTATCCGAGGTCGAAAGAACAGGATATAATTGCATCCTTAGATAGCATCCCGCTGCATCTAAGGAGATATCCTTAGATAAATAAACACCACAGAAATTAGACAACCCCCAATTCCGGAAGCCAGAGGATTGTATGGAAGGAGGTTACACATTGAAAAGCGCGGATATACAACCATATCCTCCGACAGTGCCAGTGTCGGAGCCGGGGCTTGAATCCGGTAGTGCGATACCTGCTCGATTAATTGCGATTGCCACCTCGAGCCTTAACCCACCCGGCTATCGGTTAGATGGCTACAGATATCGATCAATTATAAATAAGTCGCTTCGATCAAGCCAGTCATTTAGACTTTTCCACCAACTGAGGGGGCCACGAAGTACCATTCCTGCAGGGTGTACTACCAACTCCAGCTGTGACTGGGAACCGTGCTGCCGTTACATGTGAGGGGTTCAGAAATTCCTGGCTGGGAAGAGAGAAATGGGGAGATGGTGCCCAAACTAACAGAGAAAAATGCTGTCCCTGACGAAATTTTCCAATTTATATTTTGTCGTTGCCAAAAAGATTGTGACTCTGGAAGATGCGGATGCAGATAGCCATCATTAAATTGTTCGTCAGCATGCCTCAACTGCCAGGGCAACTGCCACAATGGAGTCCCCATAAAAGAAGATGAGGGGATGAAGAATTTGATGACAGTAGTTTCTTTGGAGGATTCATTTTCCTCTTTTGCTATTGTAGTATCGTATCCCCATAAACTATTCCCCCATCCGGAAATTTATCGTTTTTTTTTCTTTCTTAAAAAGCGTTAGCTAATTAGCTATTAGCCAATTATATGTACATAAAAGTAGCTGTTATATGTAAATAAAAGTAGTTCAAACCATAATACTGTACTGTTTTTTTAATAGAGCTACCTACATACCTTTTCCCACTGTTTGGAGTGTAGCTACTCATTATTATACCAAATACAACTAACAACAAATAAACTTAAACAAAATGCCAAATAAATGCAACAAAATGTAGATACATTATGGCAAAAATCTTGAAAACCGTCATTTCAGCCATTAATTACATGTGGAATATATAATTTTTAAGCCAATTTAATCCTCTTCACTTGATTTGGTTGTATTTTATTTTACAAAGAAGATTTGAGGTGTTAAGAGTAGATTATGATGAAGAATGTGATCCAAAACAGCTCTTCATGGAAATTGGTGATTTTCGGAAGCGGATAACTCGGGAACGGGAAGATAAAAACTTCTTGTTGAAACAAAAATCTAGGAAATTTTGTCAGATTTCAAAAAGGTAAGAATAATTTTTTCTCTGGGACCAATAGTTTTATAGTTTTAGTCAAAATTTAGGGCTTTCTGGAAGCCCCCAGCAAGGATGATCTCCTAGGGTCGGGGAGTTTTAGGATGCTTACCTCCTAACTACCCCAAACTCATCATTGGAGTAAAAAATTCTGCCGCCCTCCATGCAGTCTACAATAATTTGTTGACAGGACTAACAGTATTAGAGTTAAATAAAGAAAAATTCCTAATAAATTTAAGTAATGGTATAATTCAGACAATTGTGATAAATTTCATTTTGATGAGTATTTATAAAATGAAGAAGAGTATACAGTATTAAAAGCCCGACTCCAAGCTCTAGCAAAACAGACTAGAGATTATAAAGGAAATGTTATTGCATGCATCATTAAATTGGACGGTGTCCAAAGCTGAGCCTAGAATATAACAAAATATACATACTACACATAGAAATTTGCATAATCTAATCTGGGTTTAGAACTACAATAAATAAACCTGGAGAATCTAATATATATTTTAATAACAGATTATATTTATTAGGTAAAGTAGTCCCTTAAGCCTTACCCAGATGACAAAAAATGAATATTCAAAAAATATACCAAGAACTAAGACAAAAGTAATGATTTTTTGGTAACATCGATTTTAAAATATAGCTTTACAAAATGTGCATTTCAATTCAGAAAATTTGCATGCATTTGCATATTTCAGCCGTAATTTTAAGAACTTTTCATGGACTTACATTAAACTGAAACTGGTTGAAATCTGACACCCATATATCAAACTTAGAATAAAGGATTCTATATTAAAGCAAAGTACCCCTTCGGTAGAGCGACTTTTCTAATGACATTTTTTGTACCGCCCTAGAGAATATCGCGAGTCAAGTGTGCGGCAGGACAATGGGACATCAATCGTTAATAAGTTTACGTTGGATTTTAAATTTTAATAGTTTCTATCATCATTATTTAGAGTCGGAAAAATATTTAGTTATTAAGGATATAAAACGTTTCACATATTTTCATTTCTTATATCTTTATTGTGTGTGTTATAATAAAACATAAATAACTCGCTACTAAATAATCCAATAAAGATGTCATTTAAAAAAAAATCCAAACAGGGCGATTTTTAGGGGTTGCTCTAAAAAAATGTTTAGGAAACCACCCCTATAGCGCAAATCGTATCGGAAGTTCGAGTGTGATCTTTTGGTTGGACATTCAGGAGGCAGTCCCCAAGCAACATTGAAAAAATTATCCTGTTTGGATATTTTTTGCTGACCCTATAAGCCGAGCACAACTTTATTGGACTAGAATGATAATTCAGATAGAACTCCTAACAGTTTTACGTCATATTTTTTACAAACGAAAGTTGCACATAGCATGCAATTGCAGAGCTATATTTTACTAGTAAATTGGAATTTACTGCAGTTGAATTTTGTGTAGGTAAAGATGATATATTCGTCATATCGATTTATAGCTTACCAAACGATGATGTAAAGTTCTATGAACAAGATAGATAAATATATAGAATATACAAATAAGACACAAAAAAATGTACAATAAAACAAACAATAAATTAGAAATGTAAGAGTGAAAGTAAGACAATGTATAATTATTATTATTTTATTATTATTATTTATTATTATAATAGACTAGACGATTCGGGAGAAATCAGATAACAGGAATTCATTGAAAGTACAGAAAGCATTGGTTAGCAGGAAATTTTTCATTACTGTCTGAAATCGTCTAATTTTAATTTCTTGAACGGCATTGTGTAATACGTTGAAAAAATTTATTGCATAATAGCCCGGTCCATTTCTAGTCTTCGTTATTCTCAAAAAGTCAGTGTAAAGATTGTTTTCATTATGCGTTGAATAAGAATGGATATTTTCTAGTGTGGTGTAATACCTTCGTGTTCTTTTATATGCAACATACATTGTAATATATTATATGCACAAGGCACGGTAAGTTTACTTAACTTTTTGAAAGTCTCCTTACAATCATATCTGTACGCTAGACCTGCAATGATTCTTACGGCCTTTCTTTGTACGGATAAAACTGATGTAATATGCGTCAAGTGGCCCCATACTGAGAGGGCATAAGTCAAATTAGATTGGATCAATCCATGATAGGCAATAATATTGCCTGTGATACACATTTTACTAAATTACGTAGTAGAAAAACGTTCCGGGAGCGATTTTTGCAGACTAGCTCTGTGTGTTAATCTCATGTCAGTTTGCTGTCTAAAATAACACCCAAGGATTTAATACAATTAAAATATTTAGCATCTAGCGTGTGAGGATTTAAACTAAAAACCATAGTTTCTGGCTTATTGTCATTCAAAACTAGTTGATTACTTAAAAACCAGTATTGGACTAATGTCAGACTGTTACTGGCTTCTTTTAATAGTGTACAAGTATTTGTGTGAAATTGAGCCAAAGTTGTGTTATCTGCGAATAGGGCAAATTTAGAAAATATTGCACAGTTTGGCAAATCATTCACATAAATGAGAAAAGAGACTGGTCCTAAAACAGAGCCTTGGGGTACACCGAATTTAATGTCTATTCTGTTCGACTTTTTGTTAATGATATTAACATATTTAGATCTGTTAATAAGGTATGATAGAGAGAGTGGAGTAGAGTTATTCGAGGAAACATTACAATTATTATTATTAGGTAAGGTAGAGTTGATTAAATTTTGAGGAATGTTTGCAAAATAATTGTTAAACTCGTTTGGAGAAATGGTTTCATAACGAAAACGTGACTTACAATTATTAGATTTAATAAAATTCCACATGGCTTTTGGTTGATTTGTATTTCGAGAGATAATTATCGTTTGCTTTTATTCGCTTTTTCTAGCTCGACTTTATATGGATGTTTTTTAACATTGATTAATTCTTTCAAGTCACTGGAAGGATTGAATTTATACAAAGTCTTGAAGAGAGTGAAGTGACTCTTTCATTTGTTTAAGGTTGCTAGTAAAACAATTTAGTTTATTTTTTTGTCACCTGTTATCTTTTAGATTTAATAGGAAAACATACGCAGTTGTATCCATAAATAATTCATATTTGTCACCAACGTCTAAGGTCGAATCGTCGACAAATCCGCAATCAACCTGTTGTGGAAGTCTAAATAACTTTAACTCGGTGATGGGTCTGTAAGTAATCTTTTTTTTTTTTTGATTTGTGAGGGTTTGCAGTTTTTTACACTTAAACTCATGCCAAAATGATCGAACAATTTCGGATGAATTATGGACGATATGCAGCTATCACGAGAAAAATTTATAAATATATTATCTAAGCAATTATCCATTCGAGTTGGGGAATTAATACACGCAATAACTAACAAGTTGAAGAAGCTCTGGTACTTTCTAAACAAATTAAGTTTACCAACTTTTGCATCAATATGTTCTAGATATGATGCGAAATTGTAATATTCTAATGTGCAAAACTAAGGGGCGAGCGTGGGTGCGCCTTTACTATGTACACACTTCCATATGCGATGTAAAGCACCGCCAGGCGCAGTTAGTAGTTGGATGGGTGACCGTTCCAACGAAGACCGCGTCCTCGCCTCAAACATCTTCCAGCGGCTTGTATATCAGTGTATGCGCGGAAGCTATACAACCTTAAGCGAGGGATATACCATCCTTCGGAGGGGATGTAAAGCCGTCGGTCCCTTATCTATTAAATGTTAGGCAAATAAAAGATCCCTACTCTTCTTAAGGGAAGAGGTTCGGCAAAAATTCCTGGTTGGGGGTAGCTCGTCTACAGGCGTCGGTGTTAGGCCTCAGTAGCGGAAATAGGCCGACGTTAAATAAATGTATAAAAAAAAATGTGCAAAACTACCTACAATTTATTTGATATCCCATTTTTTACAAAAACGTAAAAATGTGGAGGTTTAAGGTTAACATTTTTCAGTAAGAAAAAGTGAAAAATTTTTGTTAAAAAAAAATATTTTTATTTTAGCCCGTTCGAAACAAATTCATGTGGTAAGCGTATATCCTTATATAAAAGTAATTACAACAGAGATTTAAGTGTCTTTTCCAGGATCGAAACACAACGCCAATTAACATTCGAGAACCCATCGAATATTTCATTATCTTAATCATTACAATTATTGTATTGAGCTATATTTGTTACAATATTTATTGGCAGCTATTTAGGTAGTCAGAGATTGGTCTCACAGCTGTATATCAAATGCCCCAAATTTATTTATATGTATCGCTTACGGACCAGTGACAAATATGGCATAAGTGGGAACTGTCACGATTCGAATAAATGGATCCGTTTGGGTCGCTGACAAAGGTAAATTGAAAAAGATATAAAAGGAAATAGACGTTAGATGAACATTACAAATATACTGCCTCTACACATATTTTGATCATAATTTCTATAAATATTTTACACGTGATGATTTGCTCGTCTTTAAAGAGGCTGAGAAGAATTTTAATATTCACAAGTAAAAAAAAATACTACTTTTGCAGGAAGCGTTTAAGAAGAGTAATAATAACAGTCCGGGAGATAGCGCTGCGTTTGGACAAGTCATTTCATACCGACTGAAGATAATAAATAATAATAATAATAAATAACACCACATGCAATTACGATCCCCTTTATCCCGGAAAGGTTTAGAAGACCCTTGTGTGGGAAGGGGCTACACATTAAGAGACAAGGGACACACACCCAATATCCGTGTATAGTGGAAAAATCCCTCTCACAGTATTTTCCACTGCTACGACCGGGGATCGAACCCGGAACTTTTGGGCGAGAGGCAAGTGCGCTCACCTCTCGACCACTGGTCAATCAGAACAATAATAGTTTTCCTCTAATACTTAAGCGATCTGAACGGCAACTACCCTAGTAGTGGTGGAGCTAAAGTTGTAAAAAAAATTATGCTACGAGTATTTTCAAACCGTGCCAAAATTTATGAGATGATTTTAAGATCATTTTCAACAAAAAAATAACAGTCAGCTCTATTGAAGACAGAGGATTATACGTCACTCACGCATATAACCATATTGAAAATGTTCAAGTATAAAGTCATTTTATACTATTTGAACTTTATGCAGCTGAATTTTCATACTTTTAAAATAATAGAGAAAATCGTCAACTGTATTAATAACGGTGGTAAGACCGTCAGTCAACGTCATAAACATGCCGCGGACTAAGTGCATCTGAGCGTTGCATAGTCACTTTGATAAATGAACTGACGATCTTTCCACCCATAAACATTCAGCTGACGGCGATTTTTCAATTTCAATCAGTATTATATCAATATAATGTTATGAGCATGACTACGCCATTGGAATCATAGAAAGTTTGAGAACGGCGCCAGAAAAGTCGCGAATGTTGTGCCGGAACATTCTGGAACATTCTACTACATTCGACGCGGGTATATATAGGGGCCGGATCAGCGGACTGGGACAGTTCTTAGTTAGACAAGCAAGTGATAAGATGAAATAAGAAATAGTCGCACGTTGTAAATTAAAGTGGTGAATGTATAGTAGATTAAGTATAATTAGAGTGTTTTAGTATAAGGAATAATTATTGTAATTAAGTGGTTAATAAATCAGTTTTTTGTGAGGATTCTTGTTGTAATAATTGAATCTGCATACAGGGTGTGTACTGGAGATTATAAACACGTGACAATAAGTTATGCGACTTTATGCTGTGAATAACGAGTTTTTGATAGATTTTTCATACTAATCAAATTCATGTCGGTTTTAAATCACATTATTATGTACTGTACAACCAAGAAATCTTAACCCGCTAACGTCCCATTTCTCCAACTTACCCCTCCCAAAGATTTTCTTTCAAAGCTTTCAAAGCACAAACGAAAGAGAAACATTACAATCCGTTGCTTAAATTTCGACTAGTTTATTTAGTTTATGTTGTGCTGTACTGTTGAAACGTACAGTGTTCAAAATGTCTGTAAAAACAAAACCAATTTGTGTATTTTATTTAAAAAAAGACGAACCGCTTCGTCCATTAATACCAAGTTCACGCCAAGTTCTGCAGCTCTACGTCTTAATGAAATTTTACCATTTGCTCCGACGTCGCCTAAAGCTAAAACTGCTGCTGCATCGTCTTCGTCCAATCTTCTCTTTCTTTCGATTTTCAACGGTCCCAGTTGTCAAATGTTGCTGCAATACTTTTAACGGTAGCGTTGCTTATAGCAATCCCTGTAAACTGTTGCTCAAAAGTTCTGACCACCACTTTGTAACTAATTTGCTCCAATCCATAACTTTGTGCAACAAATATCTTTTGCTCGAGGTAAGCATTTAGATTGCTTTGCAGATTTACACTAACCAATAATGTCACATCTTTGACACTTTATTGCCAGTTTACAGTTTTTAATGTAAAACATACTTGTGCAAAAGAATAAATAGGACCAGTTTAAATGTAATGATTTATTTTTTTCTTAAGTTACCTCCGCGAGTTAAATCCCATTTAATCTGCAATTTAATAAAAATCCATCTTAGGCCAAACAGACCGAGACTGCAGAAAATTAAAGCCGTACTATTTTTTTTTCATATATTACACCTATCGCAAGTCAATTCGAGGTCATACTGTATAATGAGCTTCTTGTAGAGTATTAGTTAGCACGCACTAATACCGCCCCATAGCCAGATGGTTACCAGGAAGCAACAAAAATAATAAAATAATTAATATATAAATATCAATTATCAAACACAAAAATTCAACTTGTGATAGTTTGAATAAATTAATTTTATTGTCTATCCCACATTGTTGATTTATTTTGTAGTCAACTGACTACACTTCTATTACTTTCTGTTTTTTCCAAATAAAGTATAGGTAAATACGCTTTTATTCAGTGCCTATACATTAGGGAGTTTACTTATTTGAACCAATTTTTACTGTCACATAGGAAATCCTCAAACGTTTGGCATTATTACAGTTGATGGGTCTAAATTACTGAGATTTGTCTCCCTCTCATGGCAGTGATAAGAAATTTATCGTAAATGTAACAGCCCTCAAGGCTTTAAAGATTAAGGAAGGCCTGAAAAGCTACACATACGAAATACCAACAATGAAAAAACAAAGCGTGGTGGGTAGTGGTGAAAGAAAGAATAGTGAGTAACCATCAAGAATATTTATCAACTGATTGAAACAACTTTCGAGTGCTCGATTGTATCTGCGAGGAATGATGAGATGAAGAATTTAGATGTGCGGAAACCAACATTCGTGGATGTTAAATAATGTGAAACTATTGAACACAAACAGATCATAAATTTTTATTCGTTTATAACATTTTTTTTCTCGAATCAGTTCTTTCTAGAACTGTTATAAAATGCTAGTATTATCTATCCTGGTAAAATTACGATATAATTAAAATTATTAAATTAAGAGTGGTGAAAGTTCGGCGATTCTCTTTAGGGAGTTTAAATTATCAAGATGTTGTTAATATTTAGCAACAAAGAGTTGGTAAATGATTTTGCTAATGTTTTTGTAGCTCCAATTGAGGATATACTTGAGGAAATGAATGCAAAAAAGAGTATAAGTTTTTAATCATTACTACTTCAATATAAAGACTTGAAACCTCTTGCATTATGTTAAATTTTAGCGACATCTGAAATGTATACCTTTGAAAATTAGTGCACTCACCCCGGGGGGGTTGCATCCACAATTTTACACCCCCAATTCAATAACTCGCAAAGTTTTGAACGAAATCGGCTGAATTCATGTTGTGGGGGTTTTTGGGGTCGCTGATTATGAGTCCGAAGAGAAAATTCCAAATGGCGAACCTAAAATGGCGGATTCTAAAAATTAATTCCTGATTTACTCCGTTTCTATTGATTTTACTGAAAAATATGTAGAGTAAAAAAGTATGGCTGGTCGATAGCTGCGTGGGTTTAGACACGAGGTGGCAATCGCGATTAATTACATGGGCATCGCATCACCGGGTTCGAATCCTGGCTCCGGCACTGTCGGGGAAATGGTTGTATGTCTGCGTTTTTTCAATGTGTAACCCCCTTCCGCACAAGCCCCTGGCTTCTGGAATTGGGGGTTGTCTAATTTCTGTGGTGTTTATTTATTAATTTATTATTATTTAGACTGTCACTTTGCAGAACACACCATTTTGGTAACCACATTACCTACGCCTGACCCTTTCTTTTGCAAAAATTATGATAAAAACTTTTAAATTTTTTTTTTATTATAGTTTAATAATATTTGATTAATAATGTTGAAATAACAAAAAAAAATAACCCTAATCGTTTAATCCTTTACTGGGAGTGAACATAGAATGACATCCAAAAATACGAGTTTTCTTAATTTTTTACTGCAAACTGATTGGGGAAAATCTTTTTTCTTATGCAAAATCGCATTCTAGACACTTTTTCATTAAAAATCAATAAAAACGCTGCAAATCGCGTCTTTATATGAATTCACCCCCCTCCCCCCCCAGGGTATGTCGCCGAAACTTAATATAATACAGAAAGTTTCTTCAAGTATTTTCATTGAAGTAGTCACGATTAAGGCCGAAATGCATTTATATATACATATATATACTTCTACTAATAATCATGTGGACGCAAATAGTAATTTTTTTGTAATCGAACAATTTACCGAGCAAGAAATCACATTACTGTAAAGGTCTCTTTTTTTATCGTGTATAAATTTAGCGAAATACTAGTAAAATGTCATATGTAAAACTGTTCAAACAAACGCTATAGTGTGCGATCCGTTTATATTTTACTCTAAGGTTACAATCGGTGCATTTTTGAATCCGAGGCCCTGATTGGTTTAGAGATTTTAACGTCATTTTGTTGAAAGAGAGTGCGAGGCGAGGTTCCCGTTGGAGTCACAGGTCCCAGGTGGAGTGAATTTAATTAAATAAAAATGTTTAAAAAAAAATGAATTGCAAGTGTTATATTACCGTGAAATAATGTGTAAAGTTAAGTTAATTACTTATAGATTCTTTCTGTGCCCTAGTCTGTCGATATTACCATTATAAATTTCAGCTAGTACAGAAATTTCATTTGGCTAGTGAAAGACACTATGATTTATGCTGAAAACAGCGAAGCGGCCATACTTATTAAGTAATTTTCACGCTCAGTTCTATTATAATTAGCGTATTAGTCCGTATACTGTACTGTATTATCGTGTAAGTCATAGAAACTTTCCCAGAGAAATAAAGCCTTTTTGTGGTAGTGACCCTTGTCTAGTGGTGAAACCCTTAATGAATTAGGAGCTAATTTGTCAATTTTCGAATTATACACCCTCCAAGTGGGTATTTGGAAGATTGCTGTCAGTGCCTAGTTAATGTTTCCAGTGACAAAGTGCCACGAGAATTGTAAGTACGTTCTAGTTAAGTTCCCTGAATGATTTTAGGATTTTTACCAAAAATAAACTCCGTGGCGCCCAACTTTCCTTTAGAGATTTTGACATCAAGAATTATTATGTGTGTTAATATCGGAGTATCTAACTTTATTTTTGTATACTCCAGATTTTGTCAAGCTTGTATATTAACTTTTGTTACATTGAAAATGCTAGATTTTGTTCACATTTGTAAATTACCTTTTGTTGTGGTAAAATTCTCTGTTTAGTTTAGTTATTTTGCTATGGCTTGATTGCGTATTCGAATACCGTAAATTTGACAGAATTCTTGATTTACTTCTGACTTTTTGACATTGATGTGGCCTCCGGGTCACCCATTTTTTTTGTAATATAGAATTAGATTTTACGTTGTTTATGTCTCATTAATCCAGTTTTCCCTCACACCCTTCTTGAGTTAGCTAGAGCCTTTTAAGTAGAGACTTTTTTAAAGAAATTTATAGTACGAATTATAAGTTGTTTCATTACACTGGTTGATTAATAAAGGGAATAGGAAATATCCTTTTGCTACCTAAAAAATGTATAAATAACACTGCAATTACCCTTCATATAAATACTGCCGAACATTTACAAATTGAATATTTTATTCTCCATTGGGGATTGTATTGTCACATAAATGTGCTATGAAAATATTTATTACTTCAGATTAACCTCAAAAGCAATTAGACTAAAGAATTAAGCCGATCATTAATGCAGAGGCGCATTATATATATTATTTACCTTTTGCCCCGGTTAGTGTTTCACGTATTTTGAACAAAACTGACAATGAAATTCATAATACAAGGCGCAGTGAACTAAAAATATTCGACCGCTGCCCGGTTACGAGAACTTGCTAGCCCAGAGGGCACACGCAGACCCTCACAAACAATGTTATTGGTTTATTAGTAATCCGAGTATCTTCTCCATCAGTGCATGTTTGAATTCAACGTGAATGCATTCATGACGTACATGAGCGTTTCTGTACATTTTCCGGGTAATATGGCCAGGGCATAAATCAGGAAATGGGCATTTAGCTGATAAAGCTTGCGTATATATTTATGTTGTGTCGCAAGGGTAAAATATCGTTTCAGGTAGATAAAATGTCATGTTTTTCACTGAGTTTAACGCGATGCGATATCACAAACCTAACATTATTATGATCCTTACGTTGTTTAAATATTTTTTTACCACATAAAATATAATCCCCGCTAAGCTTTCGTATTTTGTCCACAATGTCAGCTGGAGATTAAGCGAAATCGCGCGAAATTTAATAGGCCGCGTTTCTTAGGTGTACGTCGGAGCATTAAGATCAAAGTTATTTGTTTTCAACGTTTCCGGTTGCCCACTATTTTGTGAGAACAGGACTAGTAGTACACACAAATTAGATTAAAAAACAGTGAACAGGACAAATAATGTATAAAGAAATAATATTTGATATGTGTACTCTCGATAAGGTTAGAAATAGATATACGAAAAGTGTCCACCCCATTCAGGAACGGAAAGTTTCTTTTCTTGCAAAAAACCAAGCCTAACGGGGACTTAACGCTGGTTTTTCACTTTTATATCGTAAACCGTCCATTGGAAGAGAAGATAGTATAGGAAATGACAAAATTGTCATTAAATTCTCTATAAAAAATGTTTTATTAACCTTATCTTCACCTATTTCGCAGTAACAGTGTGTCTAAAACTTGGGCGTAGTAGGGGCCATTTTCAAAACAAGTGATATTTTGTAAAAATGAGATGCCGAATGGATTTTTTTATCGACTTATATTAACAACCTGACGAGATTTAGCATTAGCCATTCAACCACTTAACCAGGACACATATGTGCAGAAAATTGTACAACCACCATTTCCTACGACATTGCCATCTACCGCAGCTGAGACTCGAACTCAATAGTGGTACACCGACTAGCCACATTCCTTTCCACATTCCCCATCTGGTCCACTGTTGCCAATTCAATAACATATTAGATACGTACACTAAGCATCTATATACTAGCCAGGATTCGAACCCGAGACTCAAGCCTAACGTGTAAGCATTCAGTCACTGAACGGTTTTTTATACATATAGATTGGTAAAAACTGAGTCCTAGAAATGTTACTGCTCTATACGGGGGTTTGTTTCTTTTTAGGAGTAGGGCATAAAAAACATTAAAATCGAAATATAAAGAAAAGTCTCACACAATGCTTTATAAAACTACAGCAATCTGGTAATTATAATTTTACCTACAAAAAATGAGTACCTACAAATGCTTCTTGATGAATAAGAATTTGTTTTATATAGACGCACTACCCCCCATCAGGAATTTGGCCGAACTTCTTCACTTTCGAAGTATAGGGACTGACAGTTTTACATCCCATCCGAAGGATAATATATCGACTACGCAATCCTCACCTAAGATTGCATAGCTTCTGCGCATACACTGATATACAAGCCGCTAGAAGATGCGAATTAAATGCCAATAAATTTTCTATTTGTTTAAATGTCCGCAAGATTAGTAATTTCGTGGAAATTGGCGTTCAAACATTTTGATGATAGATTTAAAATGGTAAAAGAAAAAATCCATTCATGGGGTAGTTAAGTTTCTAAGGTCCATTTGCCACCAGTATATTAAAAAAGCGAGATCCAACCAGCAGTTTTTTCTTCCGAGATTGAACTGTAGAGATGCTCATTAAATTCGTTGTAAGAAATAAGTAAAAATACATGTGTGTACTTTGACAGACAGGACAAACTTTTAAATTAATCTGAATTTGTAACTTCCACAACACATCACAACGTGCATGTTAACGTTTGATTCAAAATAGCTTGTAAACGGCATATTTTGATTTCAGTTTACGAGGAATCTAAAGAAGCATTGTCTCCAGTGTAGTTACTCAACTCCTGCTTAGCCGGCTTGTAAGAAAGTATTGGTCCATCACTTTAAATGGGAACTGGCGCCCGAGTAATGACACCGTTACGTAACCGTCACCGAAGCCATCCCGCTTAGTAAGGCTGTAAAAGACTCTAAAATAAAATGTTAGTGTTAATGAAAAACTTTTTGTTCCATATTTAGTCCAATTAATGCATCTTTAGAAAGTATACACTAGATTACATTTTTAATTATTGGGAACATTTCAAAAGCTGAAAAATTTTAACGGGGAAATTATGAAATTATGGTGGTTCAAAGGTAGAGTAAATTTAATTGCGATAGTTTTAAATAAGCTACACGTTTTACAATTTTGATTAATGATCTTGTTAAACTTTTAAAAAATTCAACAACTATAAAGTTATGATGAAAAAAAGAACTAGGGATTAGACGTCAATGTTTAAGTATAGGAAAGCTCTGAATAAGCTGTAGTATTAAAATAGTCAAAAACTAAAATTGAAAAAATGAAAAATATGTTTTCCTTTTACTTATTTCTGAAAGAATCATGAAAATATCCTGTTTGATTTACATTTAATTCTTAATAGGTTGATTTCAGAAAAACATTGTATATTTACACTTGCTGGTAGAGTTTTTTTTATTAACACCATAAGAACTCATTTTGATTATTTGGAATTGTTATAAAATATATCATAATCAGGTAGGATGCTAAAATAATTCACTTTCGGTATTCCAAGTTTCAGTAATACAACTACATCTATACTATTTAATGTTTTCTCCAAATGGATTAAAATGTATTCAAATTTGTTTCTAAATTTCGTACGCTAATAGTTATTTGATTGGATTGAATCTGCGGTAGGTTCTTAATGAAACATATTCAATAGAATACTTATAAATATTCAAAAGAATAGTTACAATAAGCACTTGGTTTATTGTTTCATTAGTTTTGTTCAGATTTCTCTGACATATGTCTCGGCCTTGCGACCATTAACAATGAGTCTTAAAAAAGTCTAAAGAAAGTTTCTCTAAAGTCTAAAAAAAGTTTTTAAGACTCCTTGATAATGGTTGCAGGGCCGAAACAAATTTCAGAGAAATCTAAACAAAACTAATGAAACAATAAACCAAGTGCTTATTGTAACTATTCTTTTGAATATTTATAATTATCCAATAGTTATTTGTGTATCAAGGCCGTAAAGTCGATATTTCTCGGCTGAATCCGAAGTTTGCGCCCGAGGCACGGCCAAGGCCAAGCAAACTTCGGATTACGCCGAGATAGATCATTTGGCCGAGATGCACACAACATTTTTTAGGCAACTGTCTGACATATTGCAAATATTAATAATGGACAAGTAATAATGCAGCCGTGAAATAAAAGCGGCCAAAATAGTTATTTAAGATACAAGTGTAAAACGCCATTCTTTATTGCACGAATGACTAGATGAGAAGACATGAGCGCAATGAAGAGGCTTTTTATAAGTGTGTCTTACAGCGTTTTATCTTCGATAGTTCCAATTATTGTAAGAAATTGGCAATTTTTCATGAATATTTGTATCTGTATCAACTTTTTGTGAATGTCACTTTGACGGTTAGTATTATTCGAGTTGTAGTTAAAGTCTCCATTCTAATTATGTTACTTCATGGTCGTGACTGAAAATCTGTGACGCTAGTAACTAAGGAAACGGTATTATAAATAAACTGGCGTAGTTTTTAAATTTTTTAGAAATCGTGCAATAAAAGCGTGCAATAAAATTTTTTTCGCATTTTGACTGATAATAAGCTATTTCACTAAATCGAAAATCGTTTAATAAAGTGGCACTTTACCACATCGAACTGTCACTTTACTATATATATCAGCGTTAATAAAAACAGAAAATTGTTTATCTAAATATTGGAAACATTGTTATATTATTATTATATATATTAAAAGTACAATTATTTAAATTGGAAAAGTTAACCACACGATATTTATTCAATTCCACTTGTTCTTCCTAAAAACTATTATGATTCTCTATCTGTATTCTTGAATGATAAACAGAAGCGGGTGAATAGAGCATCCCGTGCCGTGACACGTCACTCATAAATGACAAGGGCAAGGGGAATTATCCATCATAAGCAACTATACTACATCAAATAATATTAACATATTTAAATTAACGAACTAACCTAAAGAAATACTCGTATTACGTATTTTAGTTGTTAACAAAAATAGTTAAAAAAAACTGTAACAAAAGGATTCGAACCCTCATCACGGTACGAGATGCTCTATTTACCCATTTTTTGATAAATAAAGCCGTGTCAGTTACTAGGTTACGGAAATCCTACACAAGGAGCTGCTACGAAATTTTCTTAAATTTCAGACTTTGTTATGCTTCCATATCTATCACTATTTACTTATAATTATTTACTAACACAAAATGCGAAAAAGTATAGTATAAAAGATAGTATAAACAAATCTCGTAAGAAAAGCAGTTTTACTAAACTCATATAGTTTTTAACACTATACTCGTCTAGTAAAACTTTGCTTTTCTAAACTTGTTGTTTAATGTACTATTATTGCACAGTTTCTTATAAAAGGCCACTTTTTACACTGAAAATGATGTAAAAAACTATTATTTTTTACACGATCGTAAATAAAAGAAGTAAAGGCGGCCAAAAATATAATAACACTGACAAATGAATACAAAGAGATAACACTTTAGGAATGCTGTCAGATCCGATAAACGTCATTTTTTGTGACAGTTGCCTACAAACGTAATTTTTATGACAGTTGCCTAAAATATGTGTTATGTTAAAGTTGTAGCTGTCACCATGTTCTAAAGCTTCAGAAGTACATTTAAAAACTAATGAGTTTATCGCATTTTGCGTTAGAATACAGATCAGTAATCATTTGCGTTAGTTTAATTAGTACATGTAGAAACGAAGTACAAAGGATATTCTTAATACTAGATAAGGATTAATTAAAAAGTAATAATAACAGTAATAATAATTAAAAAGGTAAAAATACTAGATACAGGTCGGAACTACGAACTTAATTTTAATTTTATTACTGCGTCTAGTACAGGGTTGTTCATAAATTCTGTTTGTGTATTTGTAACGTTTTTATGCCTTCATAATTTCTAAAATTTCAAGCATGTCAAGGATTTTTCCTTTGTTTGCTTTATGCGAAAGTTTAACACTACTACCGTTAAAACATGATTTTGCTCAATGCAATGTTCGGCGAAACCAGTTGATTTTTTATTGTATTAAATAGACGTATAGCATAGATATGAGATTAAGCGAACACAAAAAGTCTATTTTATACAATAAAAAATCAACTGGTTTCGCCGAACATTGCATTGAGCAAAATCACGTTTTTAACGGTAGTAATGTTAAACTTTCGCATAAAGCAAACAAAGGAAAAATCCTTGACATGCTTGAAATTTTAGAAATTATGAAGGCATAAAAACGTTACAAATACACAAACAGAATTTATGAACAACCCTGTACTAGACAGTAATAAAATTAAAATTAAGTTCGTAGTTTCGGCCTGTATTGTTAAATTTAAAGAGATAGCAAATCAAGTTATTATCCCTCTCTAGGTAGGTAGAACATTTCTAAAAACTATACTGTAAACCATTACTTTCAGGTCAGTTTTTAAGACTCTTTGATAATGGTTGCAAGGCCGAAACATATGTCAGAGAAATCTGAACAAAACTAATGAAAGAATAAACCAAGTGCGTATTGTAAAATTCCTACATACCCAGAAATATTTATATTTGGCTCTACATTCTGGACTATTGCAGATACTTCACGTACATTTGAAGTTTGATTTCAGTTTCCTTATAACTTAAATTTAGCCAAATTAATTAAAATGTTTAAATCTGTTAAAACAATTTGTTTCCAATGTTCTTTAACGATAATTACTTAAACATTTTTATTATGTGAGCATGCCTTTATGCAACAACTTCAACATGAAAACGGCTTCTTAGGATAATTCAATAACTGATCCTACTCATACAAAGTGTTTAAGTGAAAGGAAAAATTATATTTTCTCTAAGGTATTGAGTTCAGTCGTCTATGTTGTTATTGTGGCACAAAGATATAGGCTCAAATTAATGGTCTTAGCCTGTAGAAATCTGCTATATAAATAAATACCTTTCTGAGGAACTGTTCATTACATCCTTCAGCATCGGGATTCTCTTTCCAGTGGACGTGTCGGTATCTCAGGTTTCCAAGAAACCGCGTACCATCCAATTTAGCAACGTCCGTAACCAGCCTGCGAATATCCAACCTCTTAACTTTAGCACAATGTTTTTTATACCGTTTTTTTTGCATTTCTTTCTCGTCCATTTCACTGACTTCGCCTTGAGAAGTCAACCCCTCCTCGGCTACCCAAGCACTCAATACTTTCTCTATAAAACTAAACAGTTGTTGAACGTTCGGTTCCATTTTGGAGTATGACACGTGAGAGGTAAGGTTAGCGTTTGTGCACACTTGCAGCAGAAGATTGTCACCGAAATGAACGGTCTTGTGTCGTCGCCTTTTCGACATCAAAGTTTTTTCGGGGGTTTCGCCATTGCAGACGCCGTGACGGCCACACTTGCTGCCGCACGCAGTGTTAGATTCGACCATTTTTTTATTTGGCGAACAGTTTACTTTGTGATTTGCTTTCGCTTAAGAGATAAAATTTTACAAAACATAACTTTTGATTGAGAAGCGGTTTTCCTGGAGGAAAGTCTTTTAGCCCGTATTAACAAAGAAGGCACTCTGTTTTTAAATTACACTCAACAATTAATTTAATTTTAACCGAATACATTAAGGCATGGAGAGTTCTGCAATATCACAGCTATTGACGATGTTCATAACAATTGCGTATGTGAATAATTTTAAATATAATTTATAATTTATTTACATTTATTACGTATCTGAAAAAAAACATACTTTCATTGGAGGTTTGCTACCAAATGTAGATCTTTATACATACAGAGTGGAACAATAACTAGGTAAGGACTGCAAGCTACCATATATTAATTAAGTGAAAATAAAGACCTAAATGGAATTTGTTTGACTTACGGCGCATATTATTATTATATTATTATTATATTTGTTTGACTTTTAGTTCATTTGGTTATGTATTTATGCATTTGCTATATAGACCTGGTGCTCCAGGCGTTTTAGCTGTAAAATTGATCTCTGTGCTAAATTCGTGCCCCACGAAAAAACGTGTTTTATTGTGTTTATTTGGATGTCTTGAAAGACAGTTGGTAGTCACGCCATAACACACCTGGAAGATTTTGTGAAAACCGCATCGGAAGGTCGCAGAAACCGCGGATTCGCGATTAACGTAGTTTTTAGGCCCAAATAGGAACAACACCTATTATAAAAGTTGTACATCTGTAAATTTTCTACCTAAAAGGTCCTATACATTTTTTTCGCGCGCCTAAATGTTTTGGAAATACGACGTGGACTAAGTGAAAAATGCATTTAATTTTCGCCAAACTTTTTCGCAGCACATATTTCGCAGTTATCTTCCCTTCTACGTCTCAGAATAAAAATTAAATAGAGAGGTATATTAGTATACAATCTCATGTTGCAGAAGTTACAAAAGTTTTAATTTCATTTACGTTTACCCTTCCCTCTCCCCCCTAATCAATCTAACGACTTGAAATTTGGACACGGTACTAAGGTTCTGAGTGTCTATCGGGGAAAGAAAAAAAAAGTCGCCAAGCCACTTTCTTCCCCGAAAAAAAAACGCGAAAACTGCTCTCGGTACGTTTTCGCCGCAGCGAAAGATCTGTAGACAAATTCGTACCTTCAAATCGCAATATCTCGGGAACCGCTGAACCGATTTCGATAAGTCAAAAGTTTCCGGATGATAGAGCGGGTCCGACTTCATAACATCACCAAAAAAAATTCGAAAAAAACGAGTTCGTTTGCAAATCCAGATCGACCCCACTATAAGAAGCAATTTTGGCGCGTTATTGTAAATCGAAATTGGATGGTCTTTAAAATCTGGGACATACGGCAATCGGTTTCACGAAAAAGAAGAAACATTTAAGACGAATTATAAAACGTTTCGAAGCTCTATGGCCAACAAACAGCACTTACATCATTAACGCCCTGCAGAGATGACGTTATACCCTTTTCTAGGTTAAATATTGTTTCAATAAGAGTTAAGAAATTAATCACTTTTTCATTGCCTTCCTCTATATAAAAATACTGTTTCTTAATTTCCCATGCCTTAAACTCCCAATATTTTTATCTGCAACTGTTGGCAGACTATTCTTAATTATATAAAGGCTGTCCATTTTATCAGGGCCCTCGAGACTATCTCACTTAATATCGGTCGTACAAAAAAAAATTTTTCTACGAAAATTGTGCCGATTTATATAACCTACAAAATGGTTTAAAGACATTTGAAACCCATGGCCTACTTTAAGAGTTATGGCGGAAGATATCGAAAATTTTTTGGAAGACAGAGTGTTTCAACGAGGTTTTATCTAATTTTTTTCAAAACCGCTGTATTTTGAGATTTACTCTTCAGGCTATTAAAAAAATTATTTTGAAACGGGCGGGAAATGGCGCCATTAAATAGAGTATTTTCTTCCCTTTTTAATGATATATCACATGCCATATTTATTCATTGGTACTACGTTAGTCATTATAAAAATATTTTTTTAAAACCAATAAATTTTTTTTTAACAAGCATTATACTTGCCGTGGAGAAGTATGATTAAATAAAACGATAAAATAATTCAATAAGTTGTGCAAATCCTTGCTATAATAAAACATTAACACAATTAAGAAGAATAAAGTAAATTCAGGTAACGAAAACAAATTAATAATAAAAAGAATATAGCACACAGAACATTAATATTTATTTAATCCTCAAAATAATTTTTAAGATATCATATCAAGTGTTCAAAGTGTCCACCGCGATTTCTTATGCACAATCGAGCGCGGCGAGGTACTGCATTTAAAACATTACTCAGCATTTCGCGGGTAACTGTAATACATGCCTGTTGAATTCGAGCTTTTAGGTCCTCTACATTTTGCGGTGTCGTCAAAAACACCTTATCTTTAATATACCCCCATAGAAAAAAATCCATTGGGATTATATCTGGAGAACGAGGGGGCCATCGAATAAATCCATTGGTACCTATCCAATGTTGAGGCAAAATTTCGTCTAAATAATCTAGGCAAATCTGGGAATTGTGTGGAGGAGCTCCATCTTGTTGAAAATATTGAAAGTTCTGTCGATTTTCTAAAGGTAGGTCATCTAAGAATTCATTAAGTTCATTACTCAAAAAGTTTAGGTATCTTTGACCACTGAGGTGACCATCATAAAAATAAGGACCTATTAAATTGGTGCCTAAAATACCTATCCACACATTTATGAAAAACGATTTTGAAACTCAGTCGGTCTATGCCAGTGTGTATTTTCAGAAGTCCATTTGCAATGAATATTGCGATTAAAAAATCCATTATTGGAAAAATTTGCCTCGTTGGACCAAAGTATTTTACTACATTTTAATGGTTGGGCACGCTTCTTTTCCAACAGCCACCTACAAAAAGTCGTCGCTTGTAAATTGTGAACTTTTTTGGTTTTATAACACCGGTAACCATTTTTCTTTAAAAATTTTTTAGCACTTGTTTTATTTATGACAAGCAATTTGAATTTCTCTTAACGATATTCCCAAATTTTCTGTATTTTATTTCTTACATAATTAATAACTGGGTTTACCTTATTTACATTATCAGTAATACTGTTCAACCTTGTCTTCTTCTTTAAAAATGAACCATTATTTTTCTGAACAGAGTTTTATTCAGCTGTAGTGCTTGTGAAAATCTGTCTCTATATTCTACTTGAGCTAATCCAGAGTTAAAATTGCATTGGCAATATGTCACGAACATATTATAACGATCAATGTGAGTGTAAATCATTTTTGAAAATTATAAATTCTTAAACGAGTGTGATTGAGTGAGAGTTTAAGTATTAACTGAGATGATCTGTCAAAAAATTAAATTGTCAAGTTTGTTCATAGCCAACTATTTTAAAATAATTGAAATAATAGTGAAATCAAGAAATACAAACAAATGGATATTATAATTAAATTAATTGGTAAAGACATTTTAACTTTCTGAGCAAGGAGTGACGCTTTTATTGAGGACCTCTATACATTGGCATAACTGCGAATACTCTTTCCATAATTGCTCTATGTTACTCTCTTGATTATTATTTTGTTTTTGTTATCTGAATTTACTTTACTCTTCTTAATTGTGTTAATGTTTTATTATAGCAAAGATTTGAACAACTTATTGAACTATTTTATCGTTTTATTTAATCATATTTCTCCACGGCAAGTATAATGCTTGTTAAAAGAAAAATATTGGTTTTAAAAAAACTGTTTTTATAATTACTAACGTAGTACCAATGAATAAATATGGCATGTGATATATCGTTGAAAAGGGAGGAAAATACTCTATTTAACGGCGCCATTTCCCGCCCGTTTCAAAATATACAGATTTTTTTAAAAAAATTAGATAAAACCTCATTGAAACACTCTGTTTTACAAACAAATTTTCGCCTTAGAATTTTTCTCGTATCTCTTCAAATAACGGGGATATTTGGCCTAGACGTTTTCCGCATTTTCGATATTTTCCGCCATAACTCTTAAAGTAGGCCATGGATTTCAAATGTCTTTAAGCCATTTTGTAGGTTATATAAATCGGCACAATTTTCGTAAAAATAATTTTTTTGGTTCGATCGATATTAAGTGAGATATTCTCGAGCGCCCTGATAAAATGGACAGCCTGTATATATATATATATCCTCGAGTAATGTGGATGAAGGTATAGTATTTGTCGACGTCTTAGTTAGTAGAATTTTGACTTAACGACTTTCCAGGTGTATTAACGTGTGCACAGAATTTCAGTACTGGACTATATTGACATAGTGACTGAACCATTTTTATATATATCGCTTACAAAACGATATCAGTAAATGTCACATTCAAAAATTTGAATTCAATATATTTTTTTTTCAAAAAACTTGCAAGGCAAATTTATTGACTCATAATGACAAAAACAATTGTGTTTTACTTTTTGACTTGTTTCAAAAATCTATAGGTGTTTGCTGTAGAGTAATTTATATAAAAAAATTGCCGTACCAATAAAACTAGCCATTGAATAATGTATAATAAAATAGATAACATATAAATTTGCAATGAAATTTTTCAGTCAGAAATTTTTTTAACATTAGAAATATTTACAGAGTTACAGTCAGTAATCAGTTATTTCCTCCAGCTTGTATAATAAAAATCGTTGAAGCATATTCATACTTTTTAGTTTACACAAATATATTGCCAACATTAAGGACATTCATCATCTGACTTTAATTCAATTTTTAGTGTTATAAACATTCGCGAATGTCATAAAATCAAATTTAATTCTTATTGTGAATTTTATATCTATAGAATTATAGTTCATGCATAAAATATAAGATTACTTTATGCAATGAGATTTTTTAATCAGAAAAATTAGCGAACTACTAAAAAAACAAACAGTTTACTTTTATAAATCTTGAAAATGTGTTCGTTATATGGAATAACGTATTAATTTAATACATGCTATTACTTCATGTTCGATTCAATGTGTTATTTGTCTAAATAGGATACCTTGCTTTGCAACAAAGTATTATTACACTGTTGCGCTTCCTTCAAGAGGAATTTATTTATTCCAACCAGCAAGCAATATGTATAAAAATAGATGCTTGTTAATGGATTGCCAAGTAACCGAAGTAATTACATTAGGTTTACGATTTCCTTGGAATATGTTAAAATGTCATGCAACCACTTGTCATTCGTTTAGTATTTCGATGGACTAAGAACTGATGCTCGTATCATCCCCTGCAATTTTTTATTACTTCTGTAGTAGATATCTGACTATATAGGAATAATGAGCATACATGAGCTGTGTTGTAGAAAATGAGCTAATGCTTTTACCTATTTAATACAAGATTTAAACTCGATTTTTCCGACGGTGCGGTGAAATTTACTTTGATACATGGACCACAATGACGGCATATGTTACTCTAAAATAAGTAATATTTAAGTGCTTGAATCAAACACTTTGCTACAATTGTAGATGAAGAAATTATTACATTTTCAGATTGTGCAAGGAAAAATTCATTGAATTAAGGCACTTAAAAATGGACAAAATAATAAAATTTCATTAGCTCACGTTTTTTACAGATTATTTCACTCCTCCATACACCTGTATCTTAGAGAAACAGTCATCATTAGAAATGACATGCATAACCTCAATATTAAGCATCAATATACACTCACAATGCTCCACTAACTGTATGTTAAATTTAATTATTTCGTTGCATTTTATGGAACTTTTGCAATACTTTGAACTATGTTGGTTATACAAATATATGCATAATTATTATTCGACAATTAAATATATTCTACATATTCCAAATTTTAGATGTCATATAGTTTTGAGCACAATTTTTTTACTTAGGCAGTTTTAGTGGGAGCAACTTCTTTGTTTATTTATTATGTCAAGTTTTGGAGAAATGTGGTATAATTTTGTATTAAATACTTTTGCTTATTTCAAGGAAAAATCCTTTGAATTTCATTTTATTTTGGGCTTCGATATATTTTGGTAGCTGATTGTATAGCCTGATTCTATTATATTTGATTTATTTTAAACTGTTTTAATATACTTTGAATAAAAAATATCATTCATCAAATACACTTATCTGGGAAAAAAGTTACATTCGTCTGTGTCAAAGCACATATAGGAATTAAACACAACGAGCACGTAGATACATTAGCTAAAAAAGAAGCTTCATCAAGACACATTCTAGAACATAAAATCAGTTTAGCAGACACGTATAGTGTTCTTAAACTAAATTTGAGAGTCAAATAGAATTACCAATGGAAAGAGTATTGCTTTATCAACCCTACCAGGTACACGATGATTCATTCCAGTATATCTAATAAATTTTTGCATGAAGACCTTCAAGCATCGAGAAAATATGTAACGTCTTTTATTAGATTAAAATTTGGTCAGGTATGTTATCCCGCACACCTATACAATATTGGTATATGTATCTCACCAAATTGTGATCAATGCAACATCATAGCAGATCTCGACCATATATTTTTTAGATGTCTGAAATATCAAAATGCCTCTAATACATTAATCACTAATATTGCACAAAACTGCAATATATTTTCTCCCTTTAATCTGCTCTTCTTATTGTCTTTAGGATCTTGTAAAGTTGATACGTATATTTTTGATTTCGTAAAAGAAACATGTATTAAGCTTTAGTTTATGTTTGGCTACCGTATGTTTTTCCCTCTGTTGTTTTTCCCCTGTCAACCGTGGTCCTCCTTCTATTGTCTATTTTTAAATGTCCTGACAGACCCCAGGACGGGAAGCGTGTGTCCCTGTTGTATCCCTTTTTGTTGTCTTCAATTTATTTTCTCTTTTTCTTTCTTCGTTTTTAGGTTAGAATAGGTATATGATTTTTTTGTCATACTGTTCGCTACCATTATCAGGATATTTAATAAATTAATTTAACGTTAATCTGACTAGCAATTAGATATTTTGTGACTGGCAGTATGGCCTTCGACCGAAAGCCATTAAAATAAAAATAAAATACTTTGAAGTTTAATACATATTTTTGGTTCTAGCTCTTGTCTCGTGTTGGTGAATTAAAGTCGAGCCGAATGTATATTTCTTGTGAGTATAAATTAAATTTATGATCCTTTGCTTTTTTGAAACAAATGACAGATTATAATTTTAATACCAATGCTGACTTAAAGACACATTGTACAATTATGATATCACACGATTCAGCAGTTACATAACTAAGGCATTTATGGTAATGCACATTAAATTAATTATATTTCACAATCATTTCCAATTATAATCAATTTAATTGTTCTCGCACAAATTTATTTAACAATCGTTTTGCCTATTATTTATAAAATAATTAAATTTATTTTAATTATTTCACACCCCAAAGCTTATATGCTATTTATCATACCGAATGTTAAATTTTAATATTAAAATTATTAGGTACTCGCGCAATTTAATTAAGTTTATACATTGTAACTATATCCGCTTTAATTAATGTTTCTTTTTACGATTTTCCTATTAGCTAGGAATAATTATTATATTCAATCTAAAATTTTCTAGTGTAATTTCAGCAGCAGGCTTTTGGCGTCTTGCTTAATTAATGATAAGAACTGAGATGTTAATTTGTAATTATTATCCGAACAGAAAACGTTTTGCAAAAATTTAATCAAGCCATATGTATATTAATTTATTAATTGGATAATTAAAATTCTGTAGACGAAAGTGCGGTTTAATAAGTCTACTAAATTGCAAATACTGTTTATTGTTCACTGATCTTCAAGTGGTAATAATTATCTAATATGAAGATGGCATAAATTATAGGCTTCGGTAATTAAAGGAGAAATTTAGGAGATAAGGTATAAGGATATATTTAAGGTAGTAACCAGTTCCCATCTGCAAGGCCTACACTGACGATACTCAACTTTTGCATTGTTTTGACCCATCTGAAGCAGACATTGCCAATAATTTGATCAACCAGGACTTAGACAACATCTATCAAATTCATATCATCATAATTTTAAGATTAACCCAACCAAATTGGTTGTTATTCTATTTTGCTCAGAAAAAAAAATCGACATCACTTAAAGACTTAAGACGTTTTCAACCTCTGCCAAAAATCTAGGGTTAATAATAGACAAAAAAATTACACTCCGTGCAGCACATAAAAATGCTTTCACAAAAATTTAATTGCCGGTTAAAAGTACTGTATGCAAACTTTACACAACGTAAATATTATGTGAAGCACTAGTCATGCACGTATTCAATTATTACAACTTTATGAATTTCTTATATATATATATATTTCAAATAAATATATTAAGCTGCGTTGAATTAAGATGGAGCAACTCGTTAAATTTCACTTCGCGGTATTCTTGTTCTGTTTAATAAACTCCCCTGTCCCAAGTTTTCTGAGAGAAAAGTTTTGAGATCCGCAGTTCACAATATAAATATTAGGCATCCATACGTGGGGCGAGCGTAGGTGCGTCTTTACTATGTACATACTTCGGTATGCGATGTAAAGCAACGACAGGCGCAGTTAATA
Organism: Leptura quadrifasciata; assembly: GCA_963675555.1. Lineage (NCBI taxonomy): Eukaryota > Metazoa > Arthropoda > Insecta > Coleoptera > Cerambycidae > Leptura > Leptura quadrifasciata. The sequence continues at coordinate 9,267,406 of OY776676.1, forward strand.
CTTGGATGGGTGACCATTCCAACTGTTGTAGTATATTCCCCATACTATCAAAATGGCCGACCAAAAAAATCACCAAAATTTGCAAAATAAATCGTTTGTCAAGGCCAACCTGGCAAACACCATAAAAAAAGTCCTTAAGACACCCAGCACACCGAAAAACTACAATTAGTAACCAAAAATTCTAATAAATTTTAAGTATGCTCGATAATTCGCCGACATTCCATTTCTAACATCAAATTATCCAAAACACCTAATTCCGTCAAATTAACCATAAATTTTTACAAAAAACACACTTTAAAAATACAGCCCCCCCAACATTTCGATTCATTATCAATTTACTCCCCAAACTTCAATCTGTCAAAATTTAATTCACTTCCCAAAACTTTCTACAAGCCCCCCGTATCTAAATTTTCGCATTAATTTCAATTTCCCTAAATTATCTCCACGAACCACCCATGAAATAATCTTTTTAAAATCCAGACCAGTTTACGTGTTCCCATGAGTTGCTGGCCATTCATCCCTATCTTCAATAATTTCCCACCTTAAGCTTCTTTTTGTTAATCACAAAAATCTATGTCCAATTTACTAAATCCCTTTTCAATGCTGGCAACTCGTCGCCAACTTCACTCCGTTACCCTATATAAAATTTATTATGACCAAATACAGCATCGCGCATAACAGTTAAACGTAGCTTCAATATGGATTAAAGTTGAACCTTCAACGCTACCTTACGGGGCCATTTCCAGACAACGGTCATATCCACAGTTATTGCAAATATCTCCCAAATTAAAATTGATTCAACCGACATTCTTACATCAAAACATTACCTTTTTTATAGCCGATTTAACAATATAATTTTCATTTTAAATTTCCAAAATTTCAAAAACTATTGCACAACATTACGCAATATTTCGCAATCACAGCCCAAACGAATGTCCGGTTCCCGTTTTAATTCTCATCCAGCTCTCATCCAGCTCTCGGCTACGTCGTGCCCCATCAAGGGTATAAAAGGAGAAGCGTGCCGAGGCTCCGACAAGTTGTGTTTCCGGTATCTACGAATAAGTTCTTACTTCCCGCGTTGCCCTTTGGTCGCCACAGAGCCTAAATCCAAAGTAGTGTTTCCCGGCTTAAGTAACGAATCTGAAAGTGTACCCGTGCCTCTTCCTAGGAGTCCCCTAGTAAAAAATCGGTGTTTAATTTTTGTCAAGCCAAAGTGCTAATTTTTGTTTAACGCCCACGCGGCTCTAGATTTAAGTGAAATAAAAATACGTCCTCGCGACTTTAGTTTGTAGTGAATTATTGAGATCTGATTAAACCATAACGAACCCCGCAACGACTAAGGCAAAATTCTACGTGTCGATACGTTACCTAAAAGAAAATTTGTTAATTTTAAAACCTATAAATATTCAACTCTGTGTTTTTTACCTAAATCAAAATATTATAATCTCGTGTTAAATAAAGTGTTATTACTGAACCAGAAGTATATACAGGGTGCTCAAGTAGGCCCTGCCCAAGAATAAAAAGAAAAAAAAGAAAATTTAGCTAGAAAAGCTTATACAGGATGAAGCTTTGAACCCTTACCAAGAAATAAAAAAGCAGTTTTACGCTCTGCACTTATACAGGGTGTACCTATTGGCAGAATCCTTCCGTTTAAGGACATACCACCCCGACCTAACTCCTCAAGAAATTAAGGGCACAAGAGGCTCTGGGGGTCTCAGTCAAGCTAGCCAGCCCAAACTTTTTTATTCTCCCGACAACCAGAGGACCGTGCGTGTCCTTGACGCCCAATTGGGGGCTTTAATTTTAAACCCAGAGCATCCTTCGTGTTCACAACGGAAACCGCGACCTCGCCTCACACATCTTCCAGCGGCTTGTATATCAGTGTATGCGCGGAAGCTATACAACCTTAGGCGAGGGTTGTATAGGAGATATGCCATCCTTCGAGGGGATGTAAATCCGTCGGTCCCTTGTCTATTAAATGTTAGGCAAGTAAAAGATCCCTACTCTTCTTAAGGGAAGAGGTTCGGCAAAATTCCTGGTTGGGGGTAGCTCGTCTACAGGCGTCGGTGTTAGGCCTCAGTAGCGGAAATAGGCCGACGTTAAATAAATGTATAAAAAAAAACATCCGTATGTTCTTCTTACACATCTGTGCACCTATACAACTCAATCGATCCGGTACATAAAAATCTGTTGACAGTTAATGATTGAATGAATTGGTGTTAATGAAAGCTTGGTTTATGATGCCAACAATACCTAGGTATTTTTAGACATTTATGTTATTCCTTTTTTATATATGTAATTCTAAGTGATTTAAAAGGTTGTGTAATAATAGCCATGTGGCTAAACATCGCCTTTAAGTCATTCTGTGTAATGCGCCTATTTAATTTACGTTTATATTTACATTTTCCCAATAAAATTGTTTATTATTATTATTATTATTATTATTATATTAAAGATGTACTTTTTAATTGAAAATGATAACTTTTTTTGTGTCAAGTAGAAATGTACATGCCTGTCAATTGTCGACTACTTATAAAGAATAAAATATATCCCTTCTATCTGCACGTTCAAGACACGTTGAAATATTTTATATTTATACATTTTGTACGATTTTAGGTTTATATGTACCACAAATGCATGCTGTAGATATTGTATGGATAAGATTGACGCGTTGAATAGGAAACTTAATAAGAATGTCGGAGATTTCGACCTGAAAAATCGCATGTATCGTTTAACCTATTTTTGGATGCAGCATAGATTGAATTTTGTAGCAGTTGAAATGTCCGTGATGCTTTATTGGCGACAGAATAACTTCGATGCTAAGTCACTGTTCAACGGAATATGTGAAAATTCTTTATATAAATGTCTTGGTCAAATGGAGCAGCGGGCAAGAGCTTAGTTTTGATTTTTGTTTTTATGGAAACCAATCCTACACTAAAGATTATGTAATAAAAATATATTTTAGAATTACTTAGAATAAGAAGGCAAAGAGTGTAAGTGAAAATCACAAACACAGTGTGATGTTGGCGCTAACAAAGTCCAAAAAAATTACATTCATGTGACTTAAAAAAAAATTGGCGAGCCCCGAAAATCCACACTGGACATAAGAAGGACATGCATAATACTTTATCGGCCGCCACGTTCGCTTAGTATTGGATCTTTCTTGTGGAATTATTTTAAAGGTAGAGTTACGGAAATAGATCAGATATAACGGATGGCTTAAAACAACAAATCCGATTTTATTTAATATTGCACAGCTGTACTACTACTACTACTACTACTACTACTACTACTACTAATTGATATGTTATATATAATATATTATATATGACATGCATATATAATATAGAAAATAAAACCAAGCACACCGTCTCAGTTATTAGTTTTAAACATTTAAATTATTTTTAGATGGTATTTTAGTGCCTAAATAAATATATCCTAATACCCACTTGTATCCTGCTTTAAAACGTGATCGTGAACGTGATATTTAAAGAAATAATGTTTACCAATCTGAAAACTAAACATGTAAAGAAAATTGTAGTTTAAGAAATTGTGGTGGCGTACCGAAAACCTTACTGACAAATTTAAAGTAGAATCATAATTGGCTTCATTCTAGCGCTTTTTGGATAGTTCTGGAAGAATAAGAGTTATTATACTCCGTTATACTCGATGACATGCTCTGTCAATAGTTCACTCTAGAGCGTAATTATCGAATGTACGTACAGTGAGACTCACTCAATGGAAACATTGCTGTAAAAAATGTGTTTATTAATCGATATTAATTCAAATTCAAAATTCTTTATTCTTAAATACAAAAAAAAAACATTTGTATAAGAAAAGTCACAAGTAAACTTACTGCTAAGATAAAAAAAGAGATAAAAAAGAAACAGGAAAGTATACAAAACAAAACAAGTTCATTGCATATATACCCTTGTCGCTATATGTGTAGCCCCCTTCCACACAAGGCTCTTCTAGAGCTTCCGGGATATAGGGGGTCGTAATTACTTGTGGTGTTATTATTATTATTATTATATTTATACACATATATGAATCATATAAGTCACAGATACGTTATACCAGGCAAACAGGAAGCTAGCAGAGAGTTATATTAATTAAAATACTCTACGGTACTATATAGACATTTGTCAAGCAAAAATAACTTAAGTTTCTTTTTAAATAGATTTTCCTTATTTATACATTTTATGTCTTTTGGGAGGTGGTTAAATATTTTGGCACCTATACGGCTGGGAGCTTTAGAGCTGATATTTAATCTGGAATATGGTATTAACGGTTTTCCTTTAGGGTCCTGTGGCCAAATCGCAAAAACCGGAACCCTTATAATTTCGTTATGTCCGTCCGTCCGTATGTTACAGCCTTATAACTCCTCCATCTTTCCATCGATTCTGATGAAATTTTATAGGCAGGTGTCTTTTGTGAACCGCCACACAAATGTGTAATAAAATTACAAAAAATTATTTAGGATTAGCTTCCCATCCATAGGACTGTGGGATGAAAATTTTTATTTCGGCGCACCACATTGTGTGGAGTGTCGTTGACCAGGTTGTTAAAAATGCAATAAAAGTTGTAAGTGACTTTTTTCCTTAGATGAATATTTCGCGAGATATAAGATCCTAAAGTTAATAATGTGTCCCCCACTCTAACTTTCCAACCTCGTCATTAAATAATCTGAAAAAATCAAGATAGTAGTACTTTATAAATACTTTCAAAGAAAATTATTTTAATCAAAATACTCGTTAAGATATCTTAACAAGTTTCCACAATTTTTAATTTTCAATAGCAGCACGGACCCCTATGTTGAAACGTGAACTACACTCGTAGTATCGAGTTTTTAAATAAATCATTAAAACCGTTTACCTCATAACAAAAATTTAGATATTATTCAATTTTCAAGCATAGTACAATTTTTTTTCAGTGTCAAAAATTGATTGCTGAAATTATAATCAGAAAACTAGACTCGCTAAGCCCTCAAATGGGTAAATCCCAAGTTCTATGGAAAAATATTGAAAATTGACAGAACAATACAATATAGTGTTATTTTATACAATCTGTTCCACAAGAAATGCATAAAATTCATAATTTTTCTTCTGTTTTGTTTTCAAAAAAATACAAAACAAGTCAATTAGTAATATCAGATTGGGATTCATCCATTCGAGAGATTACTGAATTCAGTGGTGTAGTTAATATTTCAATAACAAGGGGGAAATCAGGAGAAATCATGGGAAATCAAAGGAAATCAGGGGAAATCAAGAAGAAACAGGGGAAATCAGGAAGAATTCAGAAGGAAATCAGGGGAAATCTTACAAGGTTTCTCTAAAAAGAAAAATGAAGTGTGCAAATTAGGCCTAGCGGTTTATCCCTCGGGACACACTCTATTTACTTGGTCTGCGAGGACTAGTAACCACCTCCATATATTGAATTATAAGTATTAGTTAAATCAATTAACATCGCAAAGCTTAATTTCTCCATTACTTTTTTTTTCTACATAAATAGCAACTCGAGCTATTTATTTTTTCAATAACGAAAATTAACGTTTAAATTCTTCAATATTTTGGCGAATGCGCCGCGTCAAACGAAATATTCGATAGGTCAAAGTCCATGTTATTTATTTCTTTATTTAACAATACACCGACCAACAGAAGATTCCAATTACTGGGCAGGAAATTACAAGTAAATGATTACAAATGTTTACAAATTACAAGTAAATGTTTACAAAATATAAGAAAAAGAAATGTAGGAATATCAGATAATTAAAAACAGAATTAAAAACAAAGCTAATTTTAAATTTATACAACTGATCTTTTTATCTCAGCTACATTGCAGTGGAAAATATCAAACCGGTCTTGAAGATTATTATAATTTTCACACATTTTATATAGTGGCGAGAATTTCAGAACGTTCATTCCATTATATATTACGTCCATTATATTATGTAATACTTTGAAAATAAATATTTGCTGTGCTATATTTCTGCGTGTCGCTAGGCTTGAAACTGAAAATCTATTTTAAAGTGTAGTACGAGGAAAACCAATAGCAGGGTAAACACCATCTTCCTTATAGAATAATGTTTTTAAGAAGCGCCTCTAAATGCTTTCTATGTTTTGTATATGTATGTTATAGTGAGGAGACCAAATAATTGACGAATATCCCAATTTGGATCGAACAAAAGATTGATATAGTAGTATTAGCCCGTTAATGTCGTTAAAGCCGTTGGAACACCTTATTATAAATCCGAGTGTTCTAAAGCTTTCATTTATGATTTTATTTATTTGACAATTAAATGATAGTTTACTGTCAAATGTTACACCGAGGTCAAGAAATGTTGATGGACGTGTGAGCACTGCATTTTCTAAGCTATAATTAAATTCGATATATTAATGTTTGTTAGTAAATGTAAGAGTATTACATTTTCGTATATTTAACTGCAATTTGTTTAAGTTATACCATTCACTGATTTTATCTAGAGCATTTTGTAAAGCCACACAATCACTTTCATCATTTATTTTATTATACAGTTTCATATCATCAGCATATAAAAGACACTCAACACCCAATTCAACTGCAATGTCATTAATGAAAATGTTAAAGAATAATGGGCCTAACACAGACCCTTGAGGTACACCTGAAGTAGATACAAATTCAGCAGACCGTTGACCATAGTATTCGAGATGGTGGTGTTGATTCTCCAGATATGATTTGAAAAAAAAACAACAAATTTCTTGAGAAGCCAAACTTCTGAAATATTGAACATAGAATACCATGATCAAGTATGTCAAAAGCTTTAGTGAAGTCTGTGTAAATTACATCAACTTGTGAGTTACCGTCTATAGCCTCAGCTATATACTGGGTGATACAGAAAAGATTGGTTGAAGTAGACCTTCCCTTGAAGAAACCGTGCTGATATTCAGTAATGCGATTCTTTGCATAAGAAAATGTTGGGTCAAATAATAATATTTCGAAGGCTTTAGAGAAATTGTTGATAATCATTACAGGTCTGTAATTCTCAATACTATTTTTTTTCTCCTTTTTTATATATAGTGATTTTAGAACATCGGGAAAAGGATTTGATTTAATGGCCAAATTAAATAGAAATGTAAGAGGAGTTGTAAAAACACTAACAAAATCATGTAATATAAAAGCAGGAATTTTATCAGGGCCCATCGTATACTTAGGCTTGATTTTTCTTAAAGAATTCAAGACTTCATGTTCAGTAAATTGTTCAATTGGGTAAACATCAGTATTTGTATCTTCTACATTGTCCACAACTGAGACATTAGAGGTGATAATGCAAAAATATTAAGCAAAGCCATTTACTAACTCTTTATTGCCTACGAAATGTCCATCTCCGTAATGCATTGCTGTTGGTAAATTGCTACTAGTTTTGTTACTGTTAATAAATTGCCAAAACCATTGGGGTTGATCTTAATATCGTTTTCAATGTCATGACAATAACTTTTATATTCAATATTAACCTGCGCTTTAATATAGGTTCTTAATAATTTAAATTCTTCCAGTGCAAGAGGATCTTCAAAGTTTTTGAAATCACGCCACGCTCTATGATTCAATCTAATACACCTAATTATGTTGGAGTTATACCAAGGTGGATAGCTCCTGCCTTTATTATAGTTTTAGGGACAGTTGTATCTAGGACAGCTTATATTTTTTCATAAAATTTTTCAAAAGCATAATTCATATCTTGAATACTGAGGAGAAATTGCCAATCGATATTTGCTAAGTTCTGATAAAGCTCGACCAAATTGACTTTGCGATAATTATAATAGGTCATATCAACGGTGACTTCATTATTGTTACGTTTTTTATGAATATTAAATAATATTAAAAGCGCAGGATGATGAAGATCCTCGCTGATTAAAATATCGAGAGCTTTATCTACTATACAATCCATGCTGGACAGTACTAAGTCTAAAATGTGATCATTTATGTTTTTGATATGATTATATTGTTCTAAACTTAATAAGTTATTAAAATTGATTAGAGAGTTTATACGATTTGTAGGTGCTAACGTAAGCAAGTAATTTGAGTATTCACTAAAATTAAAATCACCTAGCAATAACAGATTATCATTACTAAGACGTAGAACCAATCCCTTTTTGAATAATTATATTTCACCGTACAAAGAATTTAGCAAACAATAGACAGACTTTTCAATTATTAAAAATTTTTGACCAAAATGCACCTTAAACAAAGCCTGGAGCTGGAAACAATTATTTTTAAAATATAAATTAACGTCCGAATAAGTTTAAAATTATGGCGAATGCGCCGCGGCCAACGACTCGTACCGTAGATCAAAGCTTACTTTATTATTAAGCCGGCATGTCTTTTCAGAGACATAGTTTCAAGTTTAAGCGTACTCAATTTCCAAACTTCAAAGGCCTGACTGTCCGTCGACCTATTTACAGAAATAGTTTTAAAAGTAACCCTCAGAACTAGTTCAAAAGTTTTAATTAACGTGAATGTTGAACATGTCTGTTCAATTACATGTACGCGCGTCATCTTTGGAGAAAAAAAAGTTGCATAATTTTGTAATATAAAACATATTTAATTTACATCGTTGATCGTTTCTTGTTCATGCAATGCCATGGTAGAAACTTATATTTTATTTACCTGAAATATTTTTATAGTATTATTATTAAGCATGTTCACAGTAGCATCCTGTTTAATATCATTTAACTGGTTAAACTGCGAACACTCAAGATTCTCACCGTTGTGTTCGATGTCCTGTTAAGCTTCCCGTCTTATCTTAAGAGAACCACATGGGTTAATTTGAATGACCGGATAATCCGAAAATTGATAAAAACATAACCGTTTATTGATGAGCATAAGCTAGATTTAGTGTACAAAATACTAGTGGAAGAGACTTTAAATAAATGAATATATATCGCGAGGAAATTCAGATTATTCTTGAACACCATTTGATAGGTTAGAGATAGGAACGGCACTTAAAATTTTCTGGACCTGATTGTTTACGACAGTCTTAACCTAATTTCATTTTTTTTATTTTCCCAGATATGGCAAGATAATGAATATTTTTCATTTCCATTCGATCAATATTGCCAGAGGTATGAATCTCTAAACATCTTAATAGCGCGCTATCAGAACACTCGATTCATGATAAAATCGATAAAAACTCGAAAACGATAGATCATATGCATATAGCGTATCTAATGAAAGTTAAAGAGAGTCAAATTTTGAATATGCTGCTGTATTTTTTGATTAGCACTAAAGGTTTTTGAAGATAATTAAATTATCTGTAAAATGGGCTTTAAGTGACCTTCATACGATGAATGATTCACGAGTTACAGCTATATATATAAACTAAAAAATGTGACTTTTAAAAATCGCACAATCAAGCAGAATTGCTTGTTAACGTAGCTCCATTGTCTTAAAATGTTGTAATGAAAAAGTCTAGATTCGATGTTTCCTTCAACTTCTTTCTGCACTTTCTTAACATAACAATCTTTTAACGGAAAGATATTCTAGCACTACCCGAATATTCTGATTCAATAGTAAATCAATTTCTATTATTATGCATTAATAGTCATGGAATGTATTTCATTCTTCAACAGAAAGTCGATACTTTAATATTTTTAGTTTCAATACAAATTTTATACTGTTTTATTTTGGTAACACGCCTTCATCGAAGATCGGAAATGTTTTTATTAGTGTTGACACACCTTTTAAAAAATATATCGAGTAACCAAGGATAAAATTGAATAATGTAGTATTTAACGGGAAATGTTTCAGACCTTATACTTTTCTACCTGACAGCATTTCAGTAGAAGTGAAAACGTAGGCTCTTATGAAGGATTTTTACGGGAAATAATTTCATTTAATGTTTAGTAGTAGTCAGCGCATTTTTTACTATAGATAAATCACATGTTCACTGTTTTCCAATAGTATTTAATAGAAAGTGGATCTTTCTTAGGATTTTGTATAATAAAAAATATTTGAGCAAACAACAAAAATTTCTTTGAGAAATGTTAATTTTCAGTTATTTATATATTTTTGTAAATAATTTAGCGAAGTTTAGGCTATTGATTATGTCATATAGAAAGGAACTCAGACGTTCAAGGTTTTTTACTCCATGAATCATTAAATTGGTGATTTAGGATGAGAAAATCGCGAGGTGCTGTTAAATTGGAGGGTGCAAATTGGAGATAGAGGTAAAAATGCAACCCTTCCATTTTTTAAATATAGCTCGAAAACGAAGCAAAATTCAGATATAGTTAATAGGAAACTTTTTACAAAGAATCAAATTTTCCATCGAAATGACCTATTTAAAAAATAAGGAACAATATTTTGTGCGAAAAGTATCCAAGAAAACAATTAAAAAAAGCAAGAAATCCAAATTTTTTTTTTTTTTTTAATTTTTCGCCTATAACTTTTTTTTGAACAGATATAGGTATAGGCATTGTTTGTACAAAAAAAAGTCATTTCAAATATATTTAAAAAAATCTTCATATTTAAGAGAGATAGAAAAGCAATATTAAAGAATAATTTATTGTTACTTTGTTTAAAAAACCACCGCAGTTTTATACATTTGTGAAAATAATTTTTCTTCATTAACAAATTAACTTGAAATACATTGTTTTATTGAGTAAAAAACAATTTTGTTATAAAACATAAGATGTATAACAATTCAAGGTAAACGCGATGAAAATCGAAAAAATGGCTAAGTTTGAGGACTATATCTCAGTCAATTTTCATCGAAGAAACACTGTAAGACCAGCATTTGAAAGGAAATTTCATCAATTTCTTCTTCTACAAAGAAATGCTTATAACTATCTGTGCTCAAAAAAAATTGTAGGCAAAAAAGTAAAAAAAAAATTGGATCTTTGCTTTTTTAATTGTTTTTTTTATACTTCTTGCACAAAACATTGCTTTTTTTATTTTTTTGAATAATCCACTTCGATGGGAAATTTGATTCTCTACAAAAAGTTTTCTATTAACTATACCTGAATTTTGCTTCGTTTTTGAATTATACTGGCTGTCCATTTTATCAGGGCCCTCGAGAAAATCTCACTTAATATCGGTCGTACAAAAAATAATATTTGTAAAATTGTGCCGATTTATATAATCTACAAAATGGTTTAAAGAAATTTGAAGTCCATAGCCAACTTTAAGGGTTATGGCGGAAAATATCGAAAATGCGGAAAACGTCTAGGCCAAATATCTCCGTTATTTGAAGAGATACGAGAAAAATTGTAAGGCAAAAATTATTTGCAAAACAGAGTGTTTCAATGAGGTTTTATCTAACTTTTCTCAAAACCGCTATATTTTGAGATTTACTCTTCAGGTTGTTAAAAAAAATTATGTTGAAACGGGCGGGAAATGGCTCCACTAAATAGAGAATTTTCCTCCCTTTTCAATGATATGTCACATGCCACATTTATTCATTGGTACCACGTTAGTAATTATAAAAACTTTTTTTTAAACCAATAAATTTTTTTTAACAAGCATTATACTTGCCATGGAGAAATATGATTAAATAAAACGATAAAATACTTCAATGAGTTGTTCAAATCTTTGCCATAATAAAACATTAACACAATTAAGAATAAAGTAAATTTAGGTAACAAAAACAAATTAATAATAAAAAGAATATAGCACACAGAACATTAATATTTATCTAATCCTTAAAATAATTTTTAAGATATCATATCAAGTGTTCAAAGTATCCACCGCGATTTCTTATGCACAAACGAGCGCGGCGAGGCACTGCATTTAAAACATTACTCAGCATTTCGGGGGTAACTGTAAAACATGCCTGTTGAATTCGAGCTTTTAGGTCCTCTACATTTTGCGGTGTCGTCGAAAACACCTTATCTTTAATATACCCCCATAGAAAAAATCCATTGGGGTTATATCTGGAGAACGAGGGGGCCATCGAATAAATCCATTGGTACCTATCCAATGTTGAGGCAAAATTTCGTCTAAATAATCTAGGCAAATCTGGGAATTCTGGGGAGGAGCTCTATCTTGTTGAAAATATTAAAAGCTGTTCGATTCTCTAAAGGTAGGTCATCTAACAATTCATTAAATTCATTTCTCAAAAAGTTTAGGTTCCTTTGACCACTGAGGTAATCATCATAAAAATAAGGGCCTATTAAATTGATGCCTAAAATACCTATCCACACATTTATTGAAAAACGATTTTGAAACCCAGTCGGTCTATGCCAGTGTGTATTTTCAGAAGTCCATTTGTAATGAATATTGCGATTAAAAAATCCATTATTGGAAAAATTTGCCTCGTCGGACCAAAGTACTTTACTACATATAAATGGTTCGGCACGCTTCTTTTCCAACAGCCACCTACAAAAAGTCGTCCTCCTTGGTTTGTCCCCCGCTTATAAATTGTAAACTTTTTTGGCTTTATGGTAACCATTTTTCTTTAAAACTAATCTGAGCTAATCCAGAGTTAAAATTGCATTGGCAATATGTAACGAACATATTATAACGATCAATGTGAGTGAAAATCATTTTTGAAAATTCTAAATTCTTAAATGAGTGTGATTGAGTGAGAGTTTAAGTATTAACTGAGATGATCTGTCAAAAAATTAAATTGTTAAGTTTGTTCATAGCCAACTATTTTAAAATAATTGAAATAATTGTGAAATCATGAAATACAAACAAATGAATATTATACTTAAATTAATTGGCAAAGACACTTTAGCTTTCTGAGCAAGGAGTGACGCTTTTATGGAGGACCTCTACACATTGGCATAACTGCGAATACTCTAGCCATAATTGCTCCATGTTGCTCTCTTGATTATTATTTTGTTTTTGTTACCTGAATTTACTTTATTCTTCTTAATTGTGTTAATGTTTTATTATAGCAAAGATTTGAACAACTTATTGAATTATTTTATCGTTTTATTTAATCATATTTCTCCATGGCAAGTATAATGCTTGTTAAAAAAAAATTATTGGTTTTAAAAAAATATTTTTATAATTACTAACGTAGTACCAATGAATAAATATGGCATGTGATATATCGTTGAAAAGGGAGGAAAATACTCTATTAAATGGCGCCATTTTCCGCCCGTTTCAAAATACTTTTTTTAACAGTCTGAAGAGTAAACGTAAACGTAAACAAACGTTATAATTATTAGACGATAGAGAGTTTGTGATTATAAAAACATTTTTCATATCTCATTTAGACGTAAATGTATGTTACATTCTCTTGCTGTTGATGTTTCGTCTGATGAAAATTTCTGTTTTTACGCTAAATAAAATGCGAATTCTAATATTTCAGTAAATTATAAGCATTTGCTGGTTTGTCTCTAATAGTGGCATAAATAATTGCTACAAATATAAATGTGTGTCATCCATCTGGAATTGAAACAGCTAAACATAAAATTATGGATAATGTTTTTATTTACATCCTATATAGGAATCATCCTATATCATAATATAAAGAAGATAGTTTCCCAACTAAGTTAGAGATGGCCAAAAAGGACTTTAGTTTAGCTTCGGGAGATAGATCCCTCTGGGATTTGGAATAATCTTGTTTTCATCCCGAAGTTTCCGATCGTGATCTAGACATGCATCGTCACCAGATGAGACCTATTTTTTTTCTCTACATATATTCGGATTTTATTTTACTTGTGCAACTAAAATTAGGGTACTCTTTAATCCTTGTGTATTATCATCAACTACCTTACTAAAATAAAGTTTCTTAAGTAAGTTATTTTATGGTTGGCTCTAAACTATGGGGTGTAAATTGATGTTGGCTTGAATTTATCTACTTTTATATTTATTAGCAATTAGTTATTGTAGATATGTAAATACAAGATAAGAAGGATGTTACTTGATTATGTGCGAAGCTAAATACATCAATAGTTGACGTACATTATTTTAAATTAGTAGTAGAAATCTACAGGGACCATTAGAGTTATCAATATGAACAAATGGGAGAACTTCTTTCATTTGTTTCTCGACTATTATCATAAACAGAGATGATGTAAATGATTAAAAACCCAAATCACATTTAAGTCGATCTATTAAATAAAAGCAAAAAATGGGTGGATATAAAATCTGAATCATTCCATATTTAGTTCATATATACGGTTCAGAAATCGTTCGTTATGTAGAAAATAATAAATTGCAGAAGCATCTCTGTTTACGATAATTGAATTCAAACAAGGCTAAAAGCCGCAGTGAAGTACAATGAGACTACTAAACCCATATATTGGGCATATGAATTTAGTAGTTTATTAATTTAACGTTAATGTAATTCCTAACTTTTCGTATGGGATATGATAATCGTTAATCTCACCGTACTTTTTTCTTATTATATTTTCTTCCTTTTTAAGGGTCATCCGTATGCTTTATTAAGTCGGATATATTAAAGTCCCGGAGTAGAATATAATCATCTTGATCATTCAAAGAAAATACGTATCTGAGAGTATCAAATATAATACCATAAATTTCAGCAGGATGCATGTAAATAACACAAATAAGCAGAGGCCAAAATTGATTTTGATACCTAACAAATGGACCATAGACACCAAGCTCATAACTAAATCTGAAACAACAACTTAATCAGATTTTTTGACCAGCCAACCCCCCACTACAATATAGTCTTATAAAAGCTGTTTGGAATCAAATACGTCGGATTTAATCAGTTAATCCGAAAAGATAGTAGTGCAAAACTAATACTAATTTATATAGACCTTGAATGTTGGTTTTTAAGCCAGAGGCGTTTTGATAGTAAATAAGCAAATAATTATCAAGATCGGTATTTTGACAAGAAATCTAAGACTATAATTCTTGTATAGTTGATTCGACCAATCAGTTTCTGTCAAAAACCATTTAAAACAAATGTAACCGAGATCTATGGGAAACTTAAACATTCATTAAATGCGGTATCAGGCAATATCGACGATACCGTAATTTTGACAACAGTATTTCAAGCTCTTCTGAAATTAAACATGTACGATATTCGACATTACTTTATATGAATTAAATTATCATTACGTTTGACTATTGCTTGAAAACCTCTGATACGTTTGGTTGAATTCAAACTGAATATTGCATTCGCTGAATTAATAAAAACGGTTTTTATAACCTATAACACTTGGTACGAGTTGTTGAATATATACAGGCTGTCCATTTTATCAGTGCACTCGAGCATATCTCACTTAATATCGGTCGTACAAAAATAATTATTGTTACAAAAATTGTGCTGATTTATATAACCTACAAAATGATTTAAAGGCATTTGAGGCATAGCAAACCTAACCTAACCTAACCTAACCTAACCTAACCTACAAAATGATTTAAAGGCATTTGAGGCATAGCATACTTTAAGAGTTATGGCGGAAAATATCGGAAATGCGGAAAACGTCTAGGCCAAATATCTCCGTTATTTGAAGAGATACGAGAAAAATTCTAAGGCGAAAATTTTTTGCAAAACAGAGTGTGTCAACGAGGTTTTATCTAATTTTTTGCAAAACCGCTGTATTTTGAGATTTACTCTTCAGGCTGTTAAAAAAATTATTTTAAAACGGGCGGGAAATGACGCCATTAAATAGAGTATTTTCCTCCCTTTTTAACGATATATCACATGCCATATTTATTCATTGGTACTACGTTAGTAATTATAAAAACATTTTTTTAAAACCTATAATTTTTTTTTAACAAGCATTATACTTGCCGTGGAGAAGTATGATTAAATAAAACGATAAAATAATTCAATAAGTTGTTCAAATCTTTGCTATAATAAAACATTAACACAACTAAGAAGAATAAAGTAAATTCAGGTAACAAAAACAAATTAATAATAAAAAGAATATAACACACATACCATTAATATTTATCTAATCCTCAAAATAATTTTTAAGATATTATATCAAGTGTTCAAAGTGTCCACCGCGATTTCTAAAGCACAGTCGAGCGCGGCGAGGCACTGTATTTAAAATATTACTGTAATACATGCCTGTTGAATTCGAGCTTTTAGGTCCCATACATTTTGCGGTGTCATCGAAAACACCTTATCTTTAATATACCCCCATAGAAAAATCCATTGAGGTTATATCTGGAGAACGAGGGGGCCATTAGGTAAAACCTCATTGAAACACTCTTTTTTGCAAAAAAATTTCGCCTTAGAATTTTTCTCGTATCTCTTCAAATAACGGAGATATTTGGCCTAGACGTTTTCCGCATTTTCGATATTTTCCAAAGTAGGCCATGGATTTCAAATGTCTTTAAACCATTTTTTATAGGCTATATAAATCGGCACAATTTTTGTAAAAATTATTTTTTTCGTACGACCGATATTAAGTGAGATATTCTCGAGGGCCCTGATAAAATGGGCAGCCTGTATAATAAATTATTGTGGGGATCACTAGAAAAACTGGGTGAAGTTATAGATATTTTTTTTTATTAACCCTCATAATCTTCAGCTTTTCCTTACAAATAATAATGGAAAATGATAAATAGAGTGGGATAATAATATCGAAGAAAAACTGTATTTTCACAAAAAAATTTGAATCTTGGGAGATCAGTATATGTATACTGTTCTGAACTTTAAACCATTTACCGATAGATAGCATTGTTTTGCAGTTGGAAATAACATAATAATATATATTGTTTTATATGGAATAAACGTGAATTTTTTTGTGACACAGATGTACTTGATAGAGGAGTGAAGCAAATCAACAGCCGAGCTAAAAAGATTTCTTCACTTCATGTGCAATATGATATTATTTTCTCAAAGACTTTTAGTGAGAGATTTTTTTTGTATCGAGGATGTACTTGAATAAGCTGAAACACAAAAAGTCACTTATTACTATAAGAACAGAACATCAGGACATATTTAGAGAAAATAGAGAAAAAAGACGATTGCTTTAATTGTTTTTAAAATTGCAATTCCAAGATAACTTTCAGAAAAAATACATTAACTCCGCTCCACTATGGATATTAATCAATTTATTTCGTTTTGTTGAATCTGATCCTTCAAAACCAGTTAACGCTGAATGGCCAAGAGCGCTTATTCGTTCGAAATGCATTACATGAATATACAAAAACATATCACAGACAACCTATTATTCGCCTGGAAATAATCGGGTAGTCGCTGGGAACACATAGATGTTACAAAAACAAGTTTAATCACGATTACACGTCGATCAGTCCACTCTCATTTTAATGTCAGTCGAAATCCCTGATGCACAATTAAGCCAATGATAAAACACAGTGATAATTCTATACAAAATCCTTTAGTGAACAATATCACTTTAATATCTCAGAAATTGTGAGAGAACAGAATGGGCTAACAACCGAATCTAAATTTAGGAGGATTGGGACTTGTTTTTATATAGAAATATTTCATTCGATAAAAACTCCCTTTCTCTTATTTGGACAAAGGGTTTTTATTTTTTCCAGTGGAGTTTCTATATAAGCATGCTCGCGCTTACAACTAGAAAATCCATGAACCGATTTAGATGCGGTTTCTTCCATATCATGTTTATCTGGGAAGGTTGCCTATTAATTGGTCCTCACTCTTAGTAGCCTAAGTAAGTAAGTTTTAAAACGAACACGTGGATCATGCGATACGTATGTATATCAAGTTAGCAGGTCAACGTTTGCGAATCGGTCTCGGCATAGCATAAACATTTGCCGTTTTTTAGCCGTTAATTAAGTGTAAAAGATTACATTTTGCCGCTTTTGTTTTTAAAAAAATATGAGATGTCCTGCTAACTTCATCTGAAGTTAGCAGGACATCTCATATTTCATGTATATATAAAAAATTATTTAAAAAAATTGAGGTAGCATAAAATTTGCCGTTTATTGCCGCTGAAGAATGGCAATAAGCAAAATATTGTAGAACTCGACTTATAATCTGAAAACTTATTTTTTTTAAAATTATATATTCCCGGAAGCGATAAAAAACATTTGAGATAGAGTTTTACACTGAAAAAAATAAAATGCTTACGTATTTCGTCATTGAAATTTCAAAATTAGAGTTGGCCCGACTGAAATTTAGTTATGCTAATGAGTTGCTTAGATTCTGTGGATTATTATTTATTTATGTTGATAAAAAATTTCCGAAAAAGTCGTGCTTTCCACGGATTAATCAAGAAAGTTGAACGGCAAATTCCAAGGCAGAAAACGAATCAAAAAACAATTTCCAAAGCGTGAAACTCGATTGCCTCGCTGATATGCTGTGGATGAATCAAACAAGTTTAACGGCAAATCTTTGACCGGAATAGAGCCAATAAAACAGTTATGTAATAAAGTTGAATTATATCTGGTAGAAATTGTTCATTGTCATTAATAAACAATAAAGTTCGAATCCACTGAATCTCAGCGCGACCACCGACTTTCGCGCTTTGCAAATTGCTTTTCGACTCATTTCCTGCTTTAGAATTTACCGTGCAAGTCGAACGGCAAATTTTCAAGCAGAAAACGAGTCCAAAAAAAATGTCCAAAGTGCGAAACTCGGTTGCCTAGCTGAGATTTCGTGGATTCGAGCTTTATTGTATATTAATGGCGATAAACAATTTTGGGAAAAATTTTGCTCTCCACGATAAAACCAAACAAGTCGAACTGCAAATTACCAAGCAGAAAATGAGTAAAAAAAATTGCGAAGCGCGAAACTCGGTTGTCTTGCTGAGATTAAGTGGATTCAAGCTTTATTGCTTATTGATGGCGATAAACGATTTCGGAAAAAAATTTGCTCTCCACGATTAAATCAAACAAGTCGAACAAATTTTCAAACAGAAAACGAGTCAAAAAAAATATCCAAAGCGTGAAACTCTGTTGCCTCGCTGAGATTCCGTGGATTCGAGCTTTATTATTTATGAATGGCGATAGCCAATGTGGAAAAAATAGCTCTCCACGATTAAATCAAACAAGTCGAACGGCAACTTCTCAAGTAGGAAATGAGTCAAAAAAAATGTGCAAAGCGCGAATTTCGGTTGTCTCGCTAAGATTTCGTGGATTCGAGCTCTATTGTTTATTAATGGCGATAAACAATTTCTACCAGATTCAATTCAACTTTATTACATAACTATTTTATCGACTCTATTTTGGTCAAATATTTGCAGTTAGACTTGCTTGATTCATTCGCGGAGAGGCATATCCACGGCATGTGAGCGAGGCAACAGAGTTTCACGCTTTGGAAATTGTTTTTTCGATTCGTTTTCTGCCTTGGAATTTGACGTTCGACTTTCTTGATTAATCCGTGGAAAGTATGACTTTTTCGGAAATTTTTTATCAACCTAAATATACAATAATCCGCGGAATTTAAGCAACGCACTAGCATAACTAAATTTCAGTCGGGTCAACTCTAATTTTGAAGTTTCAACGACGAAATACGTTTGCTTTTATTTTTCTCAGTGTATAACTGTATCTCAAACGTTTCGAGGAATTTATAATTAAAAAAAAGTCGGGATCTGCAATATTTTACTTATAGCTATTCTTCAGGGGCAACAAACGGTAAATTTTAAACTACATCAAATTTTTTATATACAGGATGGGGCAATAGTGGGTCGGACCTCGATATCTTGATTTCTACGATAGCTAGAAATTTTAAAAAAAATTGCAAGTAAACTAGATAAGAAAATTTATAACTGGAAATTATTTTCGAACATACAGGGCAAGCCAAGGTGAAACTACAGAACCAAGAGCCTTTTTTTTAAATGGAATGCTATGTATAACACCACATTTTTTAAAGCCCCTTTCTACACTCTATTCATTCCTATACTACAACCACTTGGATGTAATGAATTTTTTTGTTGAAATAATGCAATCTGCAGATGGATATTAAAAAAATCACCACAGTCACAGTTATGGGTTTTAAGAAAAACTAATGTGAATACCAATTACGAGACATCTAATTAATGTTTTTTGAATCATTTTTCAATTAAGAGAATTTTACATTGAATTTTATCAATTTTTTCAAATGGAACCCCTGTATATTTTTCGACGATGTGATGTAGAAATGAAAAACTAACATTTTTGTAAGTACTTATCTGGGGCTAATTGCAACCAATTTCGTTCTATTGAGCAATAATTACAGAATTCAAAAATAAACTTAAAAAAGGTGTTTCTTCAAATAACTCAGTAGAAAAAATCATAATAAATATTCCACATGTTGCCCATTTTGATTGATACATCATCATAAGCTTCTGAAATGAGGTTCCCATTGTTCCTAAAACTACCAGTGTGATAGATGTAAAGGCAGTTATTATTCTTTCCTTCATATTTTGTACTGTTGTTGGTATGTCTCTATAAACAATTTCCTTCACATATCCCCATAAAAAGAAATCCATTTTTGTAAGATCTGGGGATCTAGCAGGCCATTTAGTGGGTCCATTTCTTCTAATCCATTGATTAGGGTAGGTATTATTTAAGTGGTCTCTAACTGCATTTAAATAATGTGGTGGAGCACCATCTTGCTGAATCCACATCCTACTTCGAATTATTTCAGGGAGATTTACCAATAATTGTGGCAGATAGTTTTCCAAGAAATGAAGATAAATAGCTCCAGTCAATGTACCATAAAGAAATGTGGCCGTTGGTTATCGACTTGCATATAGTAATGAGGATTTTCCGAAGGATAATAATGGAAATTGTGCCTATTAACAAATCCATTTCTCTACTCCCTACACAGAAAATACTATTTTGCTCCCTCTTCAGAGAGCAAAGTAGTACTTTTCCTCCCTCGGGAGGAAAACACTTTGCCTCCCTAGGGAGGAAAATACTTTGGCTCCCTCTGGAAGCAAACAAGTAGAAACCTTAGCAACGTTCCATGTACTTTGATTTTTAACAATATTTACTTATCTAAATACCTATTATTTGGTTTTTTGATTGTCATGCATAAGAAAATATAATAAAATATATGTAAAACCAATATAAAACACTGTAAATGGACGTAGAAAAAATCATATGTATTACACAGGAGCAAAGTGCCATTTCCTCCCTTGGATATTGATTAAACTATTCTCGGGAGGAAATTGTGCACTTTTCTCCCTTGTCATACAAATAGCTATTTTATGAAAAGTTGCCTCATCACTGAATAAAACAGTATTGAAGAAGTTGACATCGTGTTGCCCACCTCTGGCCCAATTACAAAATTGTAGACGCTTTTGAAAATCGCCATCAGATAATTCCTGGTACATTTGAATATGGTATGCATGCAACTTATTTGTTTTTAAGATTCGACCCACAGACCGTCTACTTATTCCTACTAATGAGCTCACTTCTCGTTGACTAATATGAGAATTCTCAACCGTTGCCAGCACCACAGAAAACCCATTTTTTTCGGTCACAACACGTTTTATTCTTTCACTATTTTTATATTCGGCATTTCCAGTTTCCATAAATCGGTCGAGAAGGTTTTGGAAGCTGCTAACATCAGAAATCCTTCTTTCAGGGTAACGTTGGTGATAAATTCTATTGGCAAGTTAACAATTTCTGTATAATTCGCCCAAAACAAAAGTAATGTCTACAAGTTCCGCTTTATTAAAGTTCATATTGTAAAATTCCAACTATTTCAAATTCATTACAAATTGTAACGACCGATAAGTATGATAAATGCTCCTTTGTACACGACAATTTATACCAAACTGAGGTTTTATTGCTTGCCGAATAACGAACACAGCAAAAAAAATTACAAAAAACATTACAGTAAAGGACCAGTTAAATACTATTTACTTATTTCAATTAATAGATGTCTCGTAACTGGTATTCACATAAGTTTTTTTTAAAACCCATTTAAGTATTCCATTTAGAAAAAGGCACTTGGTCCTGTAATTTCGTCTTGGCTCGCCCTATATGTTCGAAAATAATTGCCAGTTATAGACTATCTAGTTTACTTGCAATTTTTTAAAAAATTTCTAGCTATAGTAAAACTCGAGATATCGAGGTCCGACGCACTATTGTCCTACCCTGTATATACGACCTGCTATTTTCATATGAAGTTAGCAGAATATCTCATATTTTTTAAAAAACAAAAGCGGCAAAATGTTTTCTTTCATGGCTAAAAAACGGCAAAAGTTTATGCTATACCGAGACCGATTCGCAAAAGTTGACTTGCTAACTTGATGTACATGACATATTATAGTTGTTAAAGGTAAATTTACATTTACAAAGTTAGTATTAGTAGAGATTATAATCCCATTCGTATTATTCAATGTTGCATTGTTTTGCCATGTAGTTTAAATGTAATATTTCGTGTTAAAATACTAATTAGTATAAACGATGCTCAACAGAGCTAAAATTATAAATGCAACACCCATTATCGGTGTTTTATTACGAACAAATAAATCCCTACCAGGTTGTATTGATTCGAAACGAAATCAAATATTTGTGTTAATTAAAATATTATATTAATTATATTGCAGAGTCATGAAGTGTAGTTTGTTTAGGATAAAATTCATTTGATTTATATAATTAAACACTTCTCTTTTTAATTTTTAATGTAAATAATGGAATATTAGTTATTTGGATTGGCTGTAAATTTTCATTAAAACTTCACATACAGTAAAATCTACTATCGGCACTACAGATCAGCAGCAGAGAGCACAATACAGAAAAGTTTAATGATTCAGGGAAAACCAGGTGGTAAGCGACGAGGAGTTTTCCATGTAAACCGTTTGTTCTGTAAAACACTATTCTTTTGCAGATTCCACTGTAAAACATGGAATATAATTTGCGTTTCTACTTTTAGCTTGCTGTATCTTATTAGTTTGAATTAATTCGTAAAGCCTCATAACATCTCACAAAACTTTTTTACACACAATACGGATTCTCGCAATGTTCGAATTATACGTATAGATTTATGAGTAGAGGCAACTGTTTCAGAGTGGTCTGGATTTTTATGAGAAAATTATTTCTTATAAAATTTCGAACGAATCTAGAGACTCGGGATAACAGTCGGATTGTTGGTTGTTTTGTAACAAAATGTTTAGGACTTAACAATTTAAAAAATTATTCATCTCTAGTCTGGCATTTACAACAAAAATTGTTTTGCGCGCAAAGTACGTTAAAAGACGACCATTTCAAAAAATTGTTTTTGGAAATTTCAGATTTCTGGAAAACGTGAAATATCCAGGAAATTTTGAAAATGCAGAAATGCCAAGGAAGAGTCAGGAAAATCTAGAGAAAGTGAAAGCGTGTTCGTAGTAGTCCGCTGGAAGCCATAGAATTTCATATATTTTCTTTTATTTTAAAAAAACTGGCAACACAACATAATATTAGCCGGTAAAATTTGTTTTGTAATAAAGATTCTTTCTTTTGTTTCTGTTTATAACAAGTGAAATATTATTGCTTATCTGTGCTTATTAGTTTCAATTTTTGTTACATTATTAAAGTCTCATTTTTGATTTCATAGATTTTGCTAGTATTTATACCCTTGGTATAACTTTTTACAAATAATTATTAATAATGAAGTAGTTTCTTCCGGGTCTTGCCGTGGTCGTCGAACTTGACTTGACGTTTCGCTGATCATCCTGTCAGCTTCTTCAGAAGGATTCTAAAGACTGAATATGTTGTGTTACACTCCTCGTTATATACCTAGGCGCCGCTTCGCTTCGCTGGTCATTGGTCGCGCTTAGTTCGCTTCGCTGCTCATTCGTCGTGTTTGATTGACCGTAACTTATTACTGTGCTGGTACTTGGCAATACCAGTCCCCACGTGTTACTAAGTCCATACCCATCCTCTCTGTTAAAGTTGTTTACGTTTTTCATAATTTGCGGTGATTCCCTAACGATTCGCGGATAATAGCGCGTATTCCTGTCTAATATATTGACGTCCTCGTAGTCGATTTTATGGTTCTCGTTATTATGGACATGTTCTGCTATCGCCGACCTATCCGTGTATCCAAATCTGGTATTTCTCTGGTGTTCTTTGATTCTGCACTGGATACTCCATCCTGTTTGTTCGATGTAGCTCTTGAGTCCTCAGCAGTGCGTACAGATTATATTAATATTAAATACTATCCTCATCTTAATGCTGTTTCTCGAGCTGCCCAAGTTATTTTAAATTTTCAAAACTTTTTAAATATTGAACAGTTCAATATAATAAAAAATTCAAGCAACAAATTACTTGATCTTGTTTTATCAAACAGAAGTTGTAGAGTGGTAGAAGCACCTGATATTATTCTCCAGGAAGACCTTTATCATCCTGCTCTGCTGACTATTTTAATGCTCATAGTAATGGACTAATCATGATAATAAAAAAAATCTCTGCCCAAGGAATTACTAGTTCCACATCCAAATTTTGTATCCAAGTCT
Source organism: Leptura quadrifasciata (assembly GCA_963675555.1). Lineage (NCBI taxonomy): Eukaryota > Metazoa > Arthropoda > Insecta > Coleoptera > Cerambycidae > Leptura > Leptura quadrifasciata. The sequence goes on from OY776676.1 coordinate 9,291,684, forward strand.
TATACACGCTAAATCCCAATTTATTTTTTTTACTCCCTTTAGTAATAGGGTGGGGGTGGCAATGGGGGTGGTAGAGGAGGTGGCTAATGCCAAAAGAATCTTAGAGTCCCTTGGTTCTCGTATACACACTAAATCCCAATTTAATTCTTTACTCCCTTTAGTAATAGGGTAGTAGAGTGGCAATGGGGGTGGTAGAGGCGGTAGCTAACACCAAAAAATTTCTTGAAACGTTTCGTTCTTGGATACTTACACAAGTCACATTTTAATTTTTTTTACTCCCTTTCATACAGTGTGAGGGTGGTAGTGGGGGTGATAGTGGGGGCGCGAGGGGTGACTGATGCCAAAAAATTTTGAGACCTTGACTCTTCGTACATGCCCTAAATTGAAATTTTATGGACTCTTACCTGCTTGTTTTGCTTATTTATCCTTATTTACCCCATTTACTCCGAACCCTTCAACGGAATTAGATCAAAATATAATCTAGTTCCAGATCTCGTTCCAATACATAAGTGTACCAAATTTGAAGTCAATATCATAAACGGTTCCAGAGTAAACGTGCGCACAAAAAAAGTTACAGACAGATAGACAGACAGACAAACCGAAAGACAGGAAATTTTTCGCTCAAATTTATAATCTCTACGCTTCATGACATTTTAAGCCTATTTCAACAAAAAAAAATATATATATTTTTTTGCGTATATATCTTACACTTCTAATTACCCCTTGGGGGGGCGAGCGTAGGTGCGTCTTTACTATGTACATACTTCGGTATGCGATGTAAAGCAACGACAGGCGCAGTTAGTACTTGGATTGGTGACCATTCCAACGGAAACCGCGTTCTCGCCTCACACATCTTCCAGCGGCTTGTATATCAGTGTATGCGCGGAAGCTATACAACCTTAGGCGAGGGTTGTATAGGAGATATACCATCCTTCGGAGGGAATGTAAAGCCGTCGGTCCCTTGTCTATTAAATGTTAGGCAAGTAAAAGATCCCTACTCTTCTTAAGGGAAGAAGTTCGGCAAAATTCCTGGTTGGGGGTAGCTCGTCTACAGGCGTCGGTGTTAGGCCTCAGTAGCGGAAATAGGCCGACGTTAAATAAATGTATTAAAAAAAAATTACCCCTTGCTATATGAAATGTTTTCTGAAGTTGACTGGATTTGAATTCTCCGATATTCTCTTAGCATGCGAGAAATTCTATGAAATATTAGAACCCATATTAAACGAATTTGTCCCTATAAAACTCAAACCTAATCGTAGTTGGTTTAACAATAAAATCATAAAGAATCAAACACAAAGCAAGACGACTATATAAATCTGATGGACATGAAGAATGCCTTAAACAGTTTAAAGATTTACGGCATATAGTAAAATCTGATATTGAAACTGCAAACAGAAATTACAACAAGCATGTGGAAGAAAATATTGCACAGAATCCTTCGGAGTTCTGGTGCTATGTTAACATGAAAAAATAAAATGCCAAACTTTCCAGAAATATTAAATATAATGACAATATTATTTCCAATCCCCAAATAATTAGCAACTCATTTACTGAATATTTTCGACAATCGTACTCTCTGCAGCGGAATAATGTAATGTGGATATTGAGCATAAATAATGTATTTAATAATTAGTACTTAAATGTTCATAATTTCACTGAAGATGAAGTTCTTAAAGCACTGAAGAAGTTAAAGCCAAATCTAACTAGTTGCCCTGACAATATTACGTCTTTCGTAGTCCCTGACTGTGCCGGTGTGTTTGCCAAACCATTACGTTTAATTTGCAATCTATCTCTCCAAACCTCAAGATTTGCACAATGTTGTAAACAGTCCAAAATCATACCCGTCTTTAAGAAAGGTGATAGAATCTCAATGACTAATTACCGGTCCATTGTAATTTTGAATAATTTTGCTAAATTTCTTGAAATGCTATTGTATGATTGATTGTGTATTTTGCCACGTGAAACATCACATAACAGAACTTCAACATGGTTTTTATAAAGGTCGATCTACAGCTACCAACTTATTTTGTTTAACAGAATATTTATCTGATGCGATTGATGATGATAGTTAAGTTGACACAATCTATACATACTTCTCGAAGGCATTCAACAAGCTGAACCATGGTATCTTATTGCGAAAATCGCACATACCTTGTTAATTATTTTTCATCCCACCTTAACAACAGAACCCAATATGTTTTATATTGTAGCCATAAGTCGGTCGAAGTTTTACCAACCTCAAATACCCCACAGGGGTCTAGTTTGGGCCCACTTTTCTTCATTATGTTTATCAATGACTTTGTTACTGACATTACCCTGAACTGTCTTTTATATGCTGACGATTTAAAAATATTCGGTAGAATTATATCCATCGAAAACTGTTTAAGTGTGCAACATACTTTAGATATAATAAATAATTGGAGTGTAGAAAACAAATTGCTCCTTAATCCGCTGAAGTGTAATATTTTATCAATAACAACGAAGATAAATGCCATAAAATATGATTACCCGCTTGAGAAGAGTGTACTTTCTAGACCAGATACATTCACTGACTTTGGTGTAATATTTGATGAAAAGGTATCTTTCACTCACCATATTAACCAAATAGTTGAAAAGTCCTATAAGACACTAGATTTTCTTATTAGGAATACTCTTCATTTCAATAATGTCAGTGGTCTTAAACCACTGCATTTCTCTATTGTGAGGTCTAACCTGGAGTAGGCGTCATTGATATGGCCTCCTTAATACAAGACGCATATGGAGAACAATCAACGAAGGTTCTTAAAATAGTCATCATTTAAAGTTGATAGGGTATATTGATGGGTTATCCCAATTCGGAACTATTATCGAGATTCTCAGTAGAATCGTTAGAAGATCGCCGTAAAGTTTCTTACTTTACATTTCTTTACTGATTGATATATAATATCACCGACAGCATTATTATAATGAATATGCTGCTCTTTGATTCCCATAAGAAATATAAAAAAAATTGCCACTTCAAACTATGCGTTCTACATATAATAACATTGATGATCGTATCGATATTTTCAACTGCAACAATGCTTCCTTAAAAACATGCATCTATCATCACTAATTTATCATTATTCACTAATTCAGTGATTGTTATGTGTTTTGTAAATCCTGTATTAGATTATATTACACCATATTAATCATCTTAGTTATTATAGAATACCTTACTTATTATATATTATTTTAATTATTATATATCTTAGTTAAGTCTTAAATTGTCTGTGTGTATGCACATTAACGTTTAGGTATAGCTATATTCATGTTCTTCTATTTTTGTAGTCTTTGCTCCATATCCAGTAATCCGGTCCTTTGACCTGTTGGATAATGTATGTAAAAATAAAAATAATAATAAAAAAATTACTATGCGAATGAAATTTTTTAAATAGAACTTCGTGCATAGAGATTATTATTATTATTAGCCTTTACTCGAGTCCGAGTATAAAAAAATGTTACAGTCGATATATTGCGTGTAATAAAAAACAAGTAAAAGGTGTAGTCTATTGTAATTCCCATTCATCTACGGTGCACACGACTATGGCTATAGAGGCCAATTCGGGAGAGCACATGTCGACCGCAGTCAGGACAAACATAGACCTGGTTAGGTCTTGGATTCGGGCTTCTTGCAGCAACATTTCCTTGATAGCTGGCCACAACCCCTCGCCATTCGGTTCTGTCCGCTGCAAGTTGTTCCCATTGCTCGTCTGGAATACCGCAGGATTTTAGATTTTCATGGAGAACGTCTTTGAACCTCTTTCGTTGACCGCCACGCCTTCTTCTACCGCATAGCAATTCACCATAAAGTGTACATTTAGGAAAGCGGTTATCATGCATACGATGAACGTGACCTGCCCATCTTAGGCGTACTCTTGAAATAAGCACCTCAATTGGAAGGCTGTTTGCTCTCCTGAGTACTTCCACGTTTGATATATGATGGAACCAACGGATTTTCATCATACTTCTGAGGTGTCTTTGCTGAAAATGTTCTAATTCTTTCACATGATGACGGTAAGTGACCCAGCTTTCACATCCATATAGCAGTGTTGGAATGACAACTGCTCTGTAGACAGCCATTTTCGTTGACAAAGCAAGGTCGTGGCTGTCAAATACCCTTTCTCCAAGTCCCCAGAGTGCTCTAAATGCAGCGTTAATTCTATTGCGAATCTCGCTGTCCATGTTTGCTTTGTCATTAACAACGTTGCCTAAGTAATTGAACTGATCCACCACTTCAAGAGAATTTCCGTTAAGTGTAATGTCTATTTGGTTCACTTGATGAGGAGTTGACATAATCTTAGTCTTTCCAATGTTGATTTTAAGTCCCAAGGAATCATAGCTCTGGGCATACACATCTAAAAGTTCTTGAAGCTCTTCCGGCGTAGAGGCTAAAAGTGCACAGTCATCCGCATACTGGAGATCACAAATGAATCGTGTGCGTGTCTTCGTGAAAGCTCTAAAGCGCCCTATGTTAAAGAGACCGCCATCAGAACGGTATCTGAGACCTATTCCTCTGTCTGTCAGTTTGTTGTCAACAATAATTGCTAGAGCAGTGGTAAACAAATTAGAAAGTAGGGGTGCCAGGACACATCCCTGCCTAACTCCAGTGAGGGTTTGAAAGGTTCGGTTGCCTCATTATTATACATAACCTGGGCGTTGTTGTTTGTATGTAGACTGCGACATACTTCCACAAATTTTCTAGGGATACCTAAGCGGAGCATAATTTTCCAGAGCACTTCCCTGTCCACCGAGTCAAACGCATTGGTTAAATCAATGAAGGCCATGTGAATTTCTCCTTGATGTTCGAGTGCTTTTTCTTGAAACTGTTTAAGTGTGAAGATTAGATCCGATGTGCCTCAGTTTGATCTAAAGCCACTCTGTGTTTCAGGAAGTAACTTTTCCATAACAGGTGTTAGCCTATTTGCCATCGCTTTAGTGAGTATCTTCCCTCCAACAGCCAGGAGAGCTATACCCCTGTAATTTCCACAGTCCGCATCGCTCCCTTTGTTTTTGAAGAGGTTGATTAAAAGTGTATCACGAAACTCCTGCGGAGCTTGACCACTTTCCCACACGACATCAAACAGTTTTTTGAGGTAGGGTATGAGCTCTGACGACACAGCTTTCTGACTCAGCTGGGAGTGAGTCGGCGCCGGGAGATTTGTTATTTTTTAGCTGCCCAATGGCGGTTAAGATCTCTTCCGTTGTTAGTGGTTTATCTAAGTCTTCGAAGGTGTCACATATTGAGGGATAAGATTTATAATATCGTGATCGGCTTGACTTTGCTGGTTAAGAATGTTAGAGTAGTGTTGTTTCCATCGGGCTCTTATTTCCTGGTCTTCTTTGAGGAGATTTCCATTTAAATCTTTAATAGGGCACATATTTTTCCGACTGGGGCCGTACACTGCTTTTACTCCTTGAAAGAAATTCGTGTAGTCGTCTGAATCGGCGTACCTTTGAATTTCTCTGGCATTGCTTGCCCAACACTCGTTCTTTATTCTTCTGATTTCGCGTTGCGTTTCATACTTAGATTGGGTAAAAGCTTCTGCTTTTGATGAGTCGTTGGGGTGGTTGATAGCGTTTTGGAAGGCAATATGTTTGCGGTCAAGAAGTTCTGGTATAAAAGCTTCATTATCATTGAACCAGTCCTCCTGTTTTTTACTTGCTGCAGTGCCAAGAATTTCCTCACTCGCACTTTGTAAACTGTCTTTAATTTGTGTCCAAGTAGTAGCGACATATACAGAACTGGTTTCTTCTAGTGCACTCAGGTTCTCTTGAACTTTTTGCTTTAGCTGTTCGGTGGTTTGTTGGTCACGCAATTTACTAATACAGAGACGGGGTCTACGTTTTACTTGCGTAGAGATATGCATTACACATTTAACAAAAATATCTTCGCGATATTCATACCTTGCACAGAACATTATTTTTACATTATAGATTAAATTTTGTACATATATGATACGCCCAAATGTTGTGGGGGCGCATTTGAACAAAGCACTGAAAACAAAAGATCAGCCTGTGTATACATCAAACAATCATTTAAAACTGGTAGATATTTTACTATTGACTGAGCATTTAACTACATTTACATGAAATAATACGGGCATCAGCAAGCAAATCTTTTTATAGTCGAGTAAATCCAATTCTAAAACAGAAATCCATTACAGCATTAAGGTAAGTGTATTTTAACAGACATTCGAGAAATTATGTAGTATTAAATAATACATTTAATTTTCCCACTCCGGAGTGCTCTCGTCGAATTGTCACACTTTATTTGAGCGTACTTTAACTCGGAGAAGATATTGTTACCCGATTTAGAAGGTTTGTAGGTACTGTTACACCGAAATAATGGCTCTGTTAAAATATTTAATTGATGTATAGCTTTGAAGTAACTTTATCTTTCATTGATTTAATACAATTTATAGCGCTGGTGAATTAGGTACTTTAAATTTAAACATGTCACTATGATTTTTAATAGCCATTTATAGCCAGTTGAGAAAGTTGAACATTTGTGTAATGAGTGTTACACATATCGCTTTTTTCCAACAAGCGGTATACAAGGTTTTTGAGAAGAGTTTCCTGTACAAGGAGCAACAGAACGTCAGTGAACCGGCGAACTGATGTCTACATCTAGTTACTTTTCATAACTACAATTTGACAAAAATGGCAAAAGTAAACACGATAATTGGTGAGTCAATCGTCGAATCGCCCGCAACTCCAGTTACGCAAGAAAATACTGATGCAAGGAGCAAAAAGTGTGATATTTGTAGCTTAATAATAAAATCTGATAAATTTCACACTGTGTGTTTCACCGCAGTGTCAAAATTGTTTAACTGTGGGGATAAAACAGCCTGGTGTTGGAAAAATTACACGGGATCCAAACGCACTAGAACAGTTTTATATTAGACAAGCAAGTGATAAGATGAAATAAGAAACAGTATCAATTTGTGATTTATAGTAGTGAGACTATAGTAGATGGAACTTGTAATTAGTATGTACTAATGTGTATAAGGACTTATAATTAAGTGATTAATAAAATAGTGATTTATGAAAGTTCTTGTTGCAATTTATTGAACCTACATACAGAGTGTTGACTGGAGATTGTAAACTCGTAACAATCGGTGTCAGAAGTGGGATTGCAACAGGATTTCTGAAGAATTCTAGAAAGTTCCATAGTGTTCTATTTGGAAACCACGGGAGATATTGAAGCGCTTTGAATTGGAAAGTGATATAGATATCAATAAGAGCCATTTATGATGTTTCAAGAAAATTTCCAGAACATTCTATATGGAAACTGATGCAGTTAGCTGAATTATATCAATTGGAAAGTGAATAGACATCAAATAAGACTTATTTGTGACATTTTGGGAAAACTGCCAGTACCTTCTATTTGAAAACTAGTGCAGTTAGCTAAGTTCCGCCAACTGGAAAGTGATATAGATATTAAATAACACCTGTTGTCACATTTTGGGGAAATTTCCAGAACATTATATTTAGAAATTAGTGCAGTTAGCCAAATTCTGTCAACTGCAAAGTAGTATAGACACTAAATAATACCTGTTGTAACATTATGAGAACATTTTCTAGAATATTCTATTCTGGATTTTGGGGAAATATTTGGATTGTACCTAATATAGACTTTTAAATAAAACTTGTTAATACTGTGTCAAAAAGATTTTTGATGGAAAGAAGAGACATGGCTGCTGAAAAACAAATGTAAGATTTGTTCGCTGAATTTAGAAAAATGATGCTAGACCAGAAAGAAGAACAAGAAAAACGACGCTAAGAGGAAAAAGAAGAACAAATGAAACAAGGTCAAGAACGATGAAGTAAAGAAGACAAAGATGAATTATGAAGAACTTGGAAATAAGACTTCATGAAGAACAACAGGAAGAAACGATGCGCTAGGAAGACTTAACGAAAGCTATACAGGTGCAACAACGTTATTCTCTCGGCCACTGAAGACCTCAAAAGTGAAATTGAAGAGGATATGGACAACATGAAGATAGTGACATTAAGGGAAAAGTTACTGACATCGAAGGGAAAATAAATACAGTCGAAGAAGAAGTAAGTGAAGTCAAAGAAAAAGTTAGTGATATGAAAGGAGAATTTCATGTAGTTGAATGAGAAGTAGAATGACTTAAACGGCATCAGGTCTTCGATTACAACCTCCCTCCTTTGATGGACAGACCTTTTGGTCAACATATAAAAGACAGTTTGAGGCAGATGCTTGCGCAAACAACTGGATTTATAAGGACAAGGCTATGGCATTAGTGCTAGCGTTAAGAGGGCAAGTTTTAGAATTGTTGCAGATGCTCCCAGTGGCGCAGCAAAAGGATTTTAAAGTTTTAGAAATTGCATTCGACTTAAGGTGCGGAGACCAACACTTTACTCAACTATATCGGAGCCAATTGAAATCTCGTATAAAGAAAGTTGGAGAGAGTTTACAAGAATTTGAGGCTGCAGTAGAAAGACTGGCACACTTGGCTTACCCGAATGCACCAAGGCAGTTCCAGGAGCAATTGGCAGTTGACGCGTTTATTAATGGCACGAAAGACGAGGAGATCAGGCGGGCCCTTAGGCTATCTCGGCATAAGAGTAGTAGCGAAGCATTAATTCATGCACTTGAGATAGAAGCCGCCTATATGGATTCCTCAACTCAAGGATTTGCACGAGATGTTTACTCAATTAATGACAATGAAGTGTCTCAGGGAAACAGGAAAATCGACAAGGAGGTGTAAAGCCTAGCGGAGGTATCCGATGTTACCGCTACAATAAACCAAGGCATATGATGCGAGATGGAACCTTAGGGAGATAAACGCTGCAAGGAAAGAGGAAATCAGCTCCGAAAGGGCGAAAGTGATGGATATGCTAAAGGACATACAGAAAATGGTCGCACAAGGACTGAACGAAAATTCGCGACCGGAGTCGAAACAAGGACCCCAACCGCCTAAACAGGAGCCCAAGCAGCAAAAAAGCAGTGTAAGGCTTACGAGGGACTGTTATAATTGTGGCAAATTGGGGCATATCAAGAGGTACTGTTGTCAGAGGCACCTTATGGAAGTGAATGCCGAAGATGTAAAGAAACAGCAGGATGTAGCGAAAGTGAAAGCGGTTAAGATTGAGATTCCGAAGGACTGGACAAAGGAATTTGTAAGGAAGGAACAACTGAATGATAACGAGAGTGGACTACTACTGAAAGCAAAAGAAAAAGGAATTCGCCCGGAATAGAAGGAGGTTTCTAGAAAAAGTGATTGAAGGCTTTGTGGGCGCAATGGGATTCATTAAGACTTGAAGATGGACTATTATCGAGAGCATGGGAGAGCGCGGATGGGAAAGAAGTTACCATGCGGTTGGTGATACCCAGATGCCGAAGAACAGTTTTATATTAGACAAGCAAATGATAAGATGAAATGAGAGACAGTACCAAGTTGTGATTTGTGTGTTGTGTGAGGTGTGTTTGTGATTGTGTGAAGTTGTAAACCGCCATTTACCGTAGATCTTTCTCTTACAATATTTATTACTTATATAACAGGTTACCTCCTATCTATAAACATCTATCTACTGTTAGCTTTAAAACACGAATAAAAACATATCTCTTAACTAATGCTAATTAATAAGGATTTGAACAACTAATTATTTATAACCAAGGCCTGTCCCACATACGCAATTTCTCACTTTTTAACAACTAATTTACCTCACTTAGTACTCTTATTCCAAATATAAAAATAATAAAACCCAACAGAACTGGAATAATTCCAAAAGTTTTGAGTTACTTTCAGAATAAAAAAAAACGAAATAAGATTGTGGTGGAATAAAAAATTATCTGGCTTATATCAAAACAATATTAGTCAGCTTTCTCTTTAGCAATGAACGATGAAAGTTATGAAAGCTTACGATGTAACGCTGCTGCTGTCGATAATATTAGTTTATTCATGATTAAGTTATGGCTCTCGGTTATTTTGAATCGTATAACTCATTTAATAAATGTATGCTTTACATTAAATGGAGAGATTCACTAGTATGTCCAGTTGCAAAAGTAAAAGATTTGCGCCACATTAGTCTTTTATCAGCTCTTATAGTTTGTTGAATCAGATCTCAACTTATTTGACGATAATTAGTTTTTAAACTGAAACAGATTCTAAAAATAATTAGTATTAGCTACATATTAGTATACTATAACAAAATTCTGAATTGTCGTGGAATTTCTTGCACAAATTTAAGAAAACATTATAGTACATTGGCTTTTCATCAGAACAACCGCAACATCGAAAAGGGAGGGCCGGGAGCCACGGAGCCGGCCTTAGCTGCAATGGAGCGCGAAGCACACTTTGATTTATGATGAAATTCGGACAAAGATAAGTGTATACAAACAGGTTTGTGACATTTTTAATAAACGTTGTGCTTTACAAAAACTGTTACACTTTTTGTGGCGCGATAAAATCATGCGGGACTTTTTATAGATTTAATTTCTTGCCCGTCTGCAACATTTTAAAAAGATAAAATAAAGAATAGTTTCGAAACAAATTACTCTATATACATACACATAGAGAAGCGATTTGGAGTATTCCGTAGCATCTATGTAGTGGAAAGCAATTCACGCACTAGTATTTGATGTCTATTTTAGGAATGCTTTGAAGTATTTTATTATATTTTGAAGCATTCGTTCCTCATAAATAATACAAATTCGCAACGATAAAACGCTATTCAAATTTGAATTTCAAATAAATATCTCATCGATTCCATGCATAATATCCAGGTAATTTATTCTAGTGATCTAAAAAAGTTATGGCCGTTTATTTCCAACTTCAATAAACGTACTTTAAAATATGTATTGAAGAATAACACACGATAAGTTTTATATGAGATAATCTCACTTTATCATCGACAGATTTTTTTCTCTTTTTCAATATTGTCCCCAAATTGCTATCTCGCGCGACATGTACGGCCTTTAACGTGATGAAATGTTCAGTTAATGAAATGTTCAGTTAGAAATTTATAATAGTCGTACCTTATTTTGAATATAATGAATCCGTTTGGAGTAAAACGCGAAAAGTCATATTCGTATCTATGTTTAAGAACTATTTCTTTCAATTTGACGTTACTAACAATGTCAAAATTCAATTGTTTTCATGGCCAACTGTGCTGATTCAGAAACAAAATCTTTGAATGTAGTTTTATCATATTTTATTTTCTCGAAATCTTTCTTTACACAGTTGCACGCAGAAATAAAATCTCTGCGATAATCGGCAAAAAAGTATAGCTTACCATTTGAAAAAGAAAAGTTGACTATCGCTACTTTGACATTAACAAGCGGTGTACAAATATATACGCCCTGTTGTAGTTTATTGTTGAAATAAAAAAGATGCAGGGTGCGAATATCAAACTGAATCACCCGATATACCATTGAAAAAATATTTCTGTTTTTTAGTACACTGATTGGTGTGGTATAGAAATCTTGAATACAAGCTGCTGGCAAACGCATACTAATTTACTGTATATCAAATTGCTCTAGTAAAATCAATGTGATGTCTCTGTGTATACAATGTGGAAAATTTAATATTATGACTATTAGCGTTATATGCAGAACTAGAATTACATTTTTGATGCATACATTAACATGAAAATGTTATGTATGCTAGCCTGGTTCACTTCATTGTCCAATTTAATTATGCGAGAATAAACAGCTGTTATGCGGATTAATTTTTAAAATGGAACAATGAAGGGAGTTAGTATGCTCATCACACGTTTTGGCAATACAGTAAATAAATTGTTTGTAGTGGAAAAAACGTGTTTGCTATTTATTATCTGTGTTTTTTGTTCCAGGAATACTGATTATAGAACAGTCTGTACACGTTAAAATTTTAGCTTGTATTTCGCGTTTATTTATTGGATTTAACAATAACTTTTTAAGGAATATATGGCATATATTATGTTCAAACATCTTTCTGTTTTTAAGTATAGTGAATGGTTAAAACAATTAATAAATAATTACAATGATTGTAAGAAAACAACTTATATATAACTTTTTTTATAAAAAATATAACACACTACTAAACAAAAACATAATAATAAATAATATAAGCTAAAGTGTATTCATAGAATTGAAAACAATATGAATATAGAATAGAAACCGCATAAAAACTAAAAGCAGGTAAAAACAGTCGGCATCTCTTTATTGTTTTTCTTATGACCAGCATTTCTATTTATTTACCTCTGCATGAGATGCCGACTGTATTTGTCGGCTTTTAGTTTTTATACGGTTTCAATTCTGGTCGTATACACTATACTCACCTTTAGGAAGATTTTCCGTGTTAAGATTAAATAAATATATAAATTTGCATACAGATATTTAGTTACAACAAAACAAACAGACGGTTAGCAGTAGAGTATCAAATGATCAAATTCAGAATGACAAGCATATTTAGTTGATATCGGTATGCTGGGTCTTGCAACGATAGAATGTTAGAAAAACAACTCAAAAACTATAGGTTATGAAAAAACATTAGGTTATTTTTATTCTGTCAATTAAGTTAAAGTAACTTCAGTTTAGATTCTCCACATCCGATCTTTTATTCACGAAATTCTGTATTTTTTTACAGATATCATTTCATTCAAAAATCTTTTTTTTTTTAAATTTGTTGTCTACCTATAATTCCTGTTTCATCAAAATCAAACTGGTGAAGATTGTTCAGGCAATGTTCTGCCAATTACGTAGGACTAGTTTTTTTCTTAAGCGAGTTATATATATTCTGTTCATCATTTTTATGTTCTTTTATCCTTGTTTTTAAATATCTACCCGTTTGAAATATATACACCTTTTCACAATTATTGCTATATGGTTTCCAATCCTTGCGGTGTCTTAGCTTTCACTTTGGTGAAACATTTTTTGATTGTTTTCACTTTCACTTTTTTGCGTAATTTGAATATCATTTTTTAATGTTCCATATATTTTTACGAAAGATTTCTTATGTATGGTATTTTGTAAAAAAAAATTAATTGTATATTTTGTTTGTCTGAAACTTGTTCATTTCCATTGTTTAATATTTTCCTTACTAAAAAAGCCCTATAAATGCTACAAGACCTAACAATAAAAAAATAACATCTAACCCTACCAACACAGTGCAAGCTCGGGTTAATAAATTGGTGCAAGATATGGCGAAAAACCCATATATTGATGAAAATATTGGTAAAAAACTCAAAAATAACAATGATGTCTTATATATTTTCTACCAAAGATTCATAAAAAAGTACTTCGCTAAGACCTATTGTAAGTTTCAAATGCAGCCCCATTTATATGTTATGCAATTTTGTGGTTGACTTATTAAAATCCGCTTTCACTAAAGACGAAAGATATATTAAAAATTTTTTTGAATTTGCAAAAGACATAAATAAAATAATTTTACCAGATAATTATTTCCTAATATCTTTGAACGTAAAATCTTTATTTACAAATATACCAGTGGATATAATGACACAACTGATTAAAAAGAGATGGAGTTTAATACATGGTCACACTAATATTCCACTGAACTATGTTAAATTCCAAAATGATTTTTACAAACAAATATTTGAATTTGGTATAGGGAATTGTCTGTTTCCCATTTGTGCAGATACAGTCAGTCATGTCCGAGTTACAGGAAAATTATTTCAAAAAACAAAATTTCAATATACTCTTTTTTAAAAGATATGTCGATGACATAATTACTGCTGAATTTTAACAATTTCTAACAGTTTTCACAGTAGGTTAGTTACAATTCACAAGTGAAATAAAGAAAAATAACCAACTACAGTTCTTAGAAACGATAGTCATAAGAAAGAATAATGTTTTAATCACTGATTGGTATCACAAGCCCACTTTTTCTGAAAGATTCCTCAATTATCATTATCACTTAAAATATAGAGCGTTGCTATTGTCACATAAAGACTTTTGGGACATAATAAAAAAACTCTTAATTAAAAATAATTATCCTATTCACCTAGTAAGGAAAATATTAAACAAAGAAAATGAACAGATCCCAGACAAACAAAATATATACAATTAAAAAATCTTACAAAATACCATACACTTTAGGAAAAAATGTATAGAATATTAAATATTGGTATTGTTCAAATTACACAAAAAAGTGGAAGCAAACAATTTTTTTACCAAAATGAAAGCTAAGACACCACAAGAATTGGAATCGGGCATTGTTTATAAAATACCATGTAGCAATGGTGAAAAGGTGTATATATAGGTCAAACAGGTAAATATTTAAGAATAAGGATAAAAGAACATAATAATGATGAACAGAATATACGTAATCCTCTTAAGAAAAAAACTAATCCTACGGCATTGGCAGAACATAGCCTAAACAATCCAATCACCAGTTTGATTATGGTGAAACAGAAATTATAGGTAGACAACAAATTTTAACAAAAAGATTTTTAAATGAAATGATATCTATAAAAAAATACAATTCCGTGAATAAAAGATCGGATGTGGAGAATCTAAACTCAAGTTACTTTAACTTAGTTAACAAAATAAAAACGACCTAATGTTATTTTTTTTTGATAACCCATAACTTTTTGAGTTGTTCATTCTATCGTTGCAAGAAACATTATACCGATATCAACTAAATATGCTTGTCATTCTGAATTTCACCATTTGATACTCTACTGTTTGTTATCCATCTGTTTGTTTTGTTGTACCTAGATGTCTGTTTGCAAATTAATTAATTTATTTAATCTTAACACGGAAGACCTTACTGAATGTGAGTAGCTTATATTATTATGTTTTGTTTTGTAGTATTATATTTTTTTATCAAAGAAATTACATATAAGTTGTTTCTTTACAATTATTGTAATTATTTATTAATTGTTTTAACTATTTTTAGTTTAAAATTTCAATACTAAATGTAACTTTGTTAGTGAGTAGTTTTAATCAAATTTTGGTCGATTTTAAGTTTTTATATACATTTTTAATGTATAGACCATAAGTTATATTAATTATGTATTATTTATTGTGTTCACAGAGTTCTGAGGGTGATTTGATAATAAATCGAAACGACGACAATTATCGGAAATTGGTTTCCATAATTTATTAGCCTATTCCAGTTAACACAACCCCTAAATATATATAGGTTTTTGGCACATCGAATAGCGCTAAAATAATATATACACCACTAGGTTTTCTGCACTATCCATTGCACATGCGTTTGTTCAGCAACTTTTTTAGAAGCTTTTTAAAAACTTACAAACTGCATACAAGATTTATATTTCGGACATACCGGTTAATTAACTAAAATGTGTTCTATTTTATTTTAGATTTTAAATAAAAAATAAAATATTTTTTTTCTTATACAATTTCTCGGACGAATTGTGATCTATTTTATAAATATATATTTTTTCGTATTATTTATGTATAAACAAATATATTTTATTGCATATTTGTTTTTTTAGTACCTGCTCGTTTGATTATTTTAATTCACAAGTAATAGTTTATAAATGTAACGAACAAATGAGGAGAGTTGGCAATATATTCGTGCTTTAAAACTTGTTTTAAAAGTTAATTGCGTTAGAATTACTATTTATAAATTGTTTATAATTTAATTATTTGCACAAAAATATTTACTAGTATTTTTAAGAATATTTTAAAATTAATTAAAATAATTTTTAATGAACAACTTTTAAAAAAATAGTTACATGATACAACACTTCGTTCGTTACGTCTATACAGCGACTATCTAGGAGTAACTCCGAAACGATACTACATCGTCTCTCCCAGAGACATGACGTCAAACTAAACAGAGCAACTTTGGCTCTGTTATATCACGGCAGTCGGCTCTGCCGGACGATAACAGAGCCTCCCATTCTGTGGCCGAACTCCGAACTAAAACAGATCAATGGGAGTTCGAGTCTGAGTTTTCCGGGAGCGGCAAACCGGAAAGTCCGCAGATAAGACGGTGTGACATATGCGAGGGCTAACTTCGGGGCTTGTCAAACAAGGTGGTGCTGAGTAGGGGCAATAAATAATAGTTACTCTTCGATGGTCAATTGTAGAGCGAATGCAGAAATTTTGGGGAAGATACAAGACGTTAAATGCAAAAAATGATTATTACAAGTACAAAATAATAGACTCAAATAAAGATAATTTGAAAAATTGGCAGTTAATAAATGAAATAAACAATATAAACAAAAATAATTTAAATAATATTAGCATCCTTAACGAAAATTTAGTACATATAACCGATGATGACAAAGAAAAAGCTGAAATCTTTAATAATTTTTTTCATCAACATTGGAAAAACGCTAGCAACAAACATAGAAAATACATATTTCAAGCACAAACTAAAATAGAACTCAAACACAATGTTTCTAAATCCTGTCTACGACAATGAAATAATTAAGGCAATATTGTCGTTAAAAAATAATTCGTTCCCTGGTCATGATAATCTAACTGGGGGTCTAATAAAATATATTCGTTTGTACATTTTAAAACCAATAAAACACATAATAAATTTAGCTTTTATAAATGGCGTTGTTGCAAGTTCATGGGAAAGGTAAACTGTAAGACCAGTTTATAAATCTGGCAGCGCACAACTAGTAAATATTACAGACCCACATCTTTAATTTTGCTAAAGTTTTTGAAAACATTTTGAAAGAAAAATGAGAGAAGTGCTTTTTTGAACAAGAACAAAATTATATCGCAAAAACAATTTAGTTTTAGAGAGGAATTGTCAACTGAACATGCCATGCTTGAGCTTGCTAATGACATAAACATTAGTCTAAATAGTAATAGAAAATGCCTTCATGTTTTTCTTGATTCGGCTAAGGCATTTGACACAGTATCTTATGAAATATTATTAGAAAAAATTGAATTGATGGGTATTCGTGGTACAGCCTTACAACTTATCACTAGCTTTATCTCCGACAGAAGACAAATTGTCAAAATTAATAAGTCCATAAGTGACCAAAAAATAAAAATGGGTGTGCCGTAAGGCACGGTGCTGGACCCAGCTCTGTTCCTCATTTATATAAATGACATTAGCGAATTAGGCATTTCCCATAAAATAATATCCTACGCAGATGACACGGTTCTACTATTTCAGAACAGCAACTGGGATGATGTATATCATGAAGGGGAATTGGAACTCCAGATACTAAAGAAATACTTGGACTGCAACATGTTGATCTCTTAACGTCGACAAAACTAAATTTATAACATTCTCCGTTTCAAGGGCTGGTACTCCTAATTAAAATACAATTACTTTGCAAAGTTCAAAATGTAACATCAATGAACCCTGCAGCAGCACTACAGACATTGCTAAAGAGTCAAACAAACTTGGCAAGAAAAGAGAATTTTGCAAAAAAATTAAAACCTTTGTACTAACTAATCCAAATATGTTTGAAAAAATGTTGAATCAACTGCACTGGTAATCAATGTATTACAGTATTTTCACTATCCCACTTCAACCGTCTTCCTGGAATTGTTCTTTATTTTGCAATAATTATTTCTCTCCACGCTAAAACACCAATATGTATAATAATATATATACAGGGTGGGGCAATATGCGTCGAACCTCGATATCTCGAGTTCTACGATAGCTAGAAATTTTTTAAAAAATTGCAAGTAAACTAGATAAAAAAGTCTATAACTGGAAATTATTATCGAACATACAGGACGAGCCCAGATGAAATTACAGGACCAAGTGCCTTTTTTTAATGGAATGCTATGTAGGTATATCAGTACATTTTTTGAAGCCCCTTCCTAGGCTCTATTTATTCCTATATTAGCATTGAATATCTCCCAACCACTTGGATGTAATGAATATTTTTGTTGAAATAATACAATCTGCAGACGGATATTAAAAAAGTCACCACAGTCATAATTATGGGTTTTAAGAAAAACTTCTAATCTAATTAATGTTTTTGAATCATTTTCATTTCCTAAAAATGTACAGGGTGGCCAAAAATTATTTTTCAATTAAGAACATTTTAAATTGAATTCTCTCCATTTTTTCAAACGGAACACTCTGTATATCTTTCGACGATGTGATGTAGAAATGAAAAACGATCTTTTGTAAGTACTTCCTTATGGCTAATTGCAACCATTTTCGTTTTATAAATCAAATTCAAGAATAAACTTAAAAAAAGAGGTTCCCTCAAAAAATTTATAATAGGTATTCAACGTGTTACCCATTTTGATTGACACACGTCTTTATGCAATTTTGAAATGAGCCCATTTAGTGGGATCATTTCTTCCAATTCATTGAAATGAGTAAATAGTATTTAACCGGTCCTTTACTGTAATAATTTTTTGTATATTTTTTTGCTGTTTTTGTTATTCGACAAGCAATAAAATCTCAGTTTGGTATAAGTTGTCGTGTACAAAGGAGCATTTATCGGTCGTTACAATTTAGCTGTCTAGCAAGTAAGCACATGTAAAGGTGTAGGAAGAGAGAATTTGGAGAAGTTAATTCAATTTTTATACTTTGTCAGAAATTTTCTAACCTTAAAGGAAATTATTCTGAAGTTTTAATAGTCAACATTTGGAATATTTTAGTTTGTAAAGTTTGTGTTGTTCATTATTTGTATTGTTAGACTTGTTATCAATATACGTGATTTGTTAAAGCCTGATACATAGTTTTCCTTTGTCGTTTAAATATCATTTCTTAAATACAAAAAATAGAGCAACTTGAAAAGAAAGAGAAAGAATAAACAAATTAATTCGAATCGAGAGTTAGAACAGTTAGAAAGAAGGAAAGAGTATTTTAAATAGATGCCGCGATTCCTAGTATTAGCACCAAAAGGATTACATCAACGCAACGTGTGAGTCACGTAACGATTCATCATGTTTTAAGAGGTAACTTATTTTGTTCTTGCCGTTTACAAACTGTTTATTAGGTACTAAATATATTTTTAAACTTGATATATAGATAGTGTTTATCCAACACATTTAATAGCAACCAAAATATAATGCTTATCTTCAGATTAGCTAGTATTTATCTAACGAGACCAAACTATGGAGCAAACCAACATGTACTACTCCAGTAGAGAAGTATAATCCAAAGGCTAAAACTATAATGGATATTTTCACTAAAATCGCTAATAAAAATGTATCCCCCTTGTTGTAGGTGTAAATAAATCGCAAAAACGTTACCATATAGACTATAAACGGTAAAGCAAATAAAGACACTTTGACGTGAGATTAAGGTCTTCAAAATCAACGAAGATATGGGCAAATACTCAATTTTATAAATCAGGAAATTTCTCTAAAAAAATGTATTATGTCTATCGCGATATAATTGATTGTTTTCAGGTTATGCGCAGTCAAAGCTGGAGCTCTAAATTGTCGAGTTTTTGTCCATTTTCTATTCAGTTCGAAGTTACGATATCAATATCTTTTCATTGTTTGTATATTATTATATTGATTTATTAATTTGACATAATGCATGCACAACCTTAAGAGAAATCCGTAATGCGTAGTGAAATATTTGTTGTACTCTATTCTTTGCATCTATTTTTTATTCGACGTTTACAGTTAATTAATTCTATATCGACTGCCCCCGAATCGCTTTGGTTACTATTTCAGGACATATGAATTTTTCCTGTTAACGGACTGTCACCGTCCTGAAAAATATTACCTAATTATAGACAGGACATTTAAGTTACTTAATGGCCACGGTCAATTGGGTTGTGTCGCCTTTGAAAAATGACCGCTTAGAATTGATGAAAACTGGTGAAAACAAAGAAGCAATAAAGGAAGTCAGGTTTCGTATATACATGTTGAGATTGTATGTGTCCACTAAGGATTTATATATAAAATAAGATAATTTTTTTTTAGTTTGTAAAAGTAGGTATGTAAGTTGATACCTTCTCTATTTAATACTTAAATCAAATAAATAGCAAAATAAATAAATTAGTTAATTCAAAAGTGACTTATGCCCATATACATATAGTTTATCTGCACTGAACATGCACTCAGCTGGTAGTTTAAACAAACCCGCATTGAAAAATAGAATTTAAAAAGTGTGCTTTAAGTACTTAAAATTACAATTGAATTTTAATTGCAGTCGCCTAACTAATAATCAATAAACTTACATCGGGTTGAAATAAGGCTAATAATAAAGGAAAACCGACTGTAATATGTTATGATAAAGTACAGTGCAATGTCATTAGTAATAAAAATCCGCCATACATTCATAATAAAAAACCGCTCCCCAAGGAATCTAGATTTTTTATCCAAGTCTTATACACACTAAATCCCAATGTAATATTTTATACCCTTCAATAATAGAGTGGGGGTGGTAAAGGGGGTGGCTAATGTAAAAAAAAATTTAGAAGAACTTGGTTCTCGTATACATACTAAATCCCAATTTAATTTTTTATTGCCTTAAACATTAGGGTGGGGGTGGCAATGTGGGTGGTGGAGGGGGTAACTAATGCCAAAATAAATTTTAGAGGCCCTTGGTTCGCGTACACGCCTAAATCCTAATTGAATTTTTTATTCCCTTTAATAATAGGGTGGGGGTGGCAATGGAGATGGTAGAGGAGGTGGCTAATGCCAAAAAATTTTTAGAGTCCCTTGGTTCTCGTATACACACTAAATCCCAATTTAATTTTTTACCCTTTAATAATAAGGTGGGGGCGGCAATGGGGGTGGTAGAGGGGGTAGCTAACACCAAGAAATTTTTTTGAGACGTTTCGTTCTTGTATTCACACTAAATCACATTTTATTTTTTTTTACTCCTTTTCATAATAGTGTGAGTGTGGTATTGGGGGTGATAGTGGGAGAGGGAGGAGGGTTGGTGGTTGATGCCAAAAAAAAAAAAAATTATGAGACCTTGACGTTTGGTACATGCCCTAAATTGCAATTTTATGGACTCCTTGCTTGCTTTGTCTATTTACCCTTATTTACCCTATTTACCCGCGAATCCTTCAATGAAATTAGATCAAAATATAATCTAGTTCCAGATCTCATTACAATATATAAGTGCACCAAATTTCAAGTCAATATTATAAACGCTTCCAGAGTAAATGTGCGCACAAAAATGTTACAGATATACCGACAGACATGAACTTTTTTCGCTCAAATTTAAAATCTCGACGTTTCATGACATTTTGAGCCTAAAATAATATTTTTTTTGCGTTACCATAACTATAGTTATTAATTCCAAGCTTCAGGTCTATATGGTCTTAAATAAAATTACACAAATTATTATTATTAAAGCTGTTATCACATCGGTATTAGATAAATTCCAGTTCCTATTTCAATATCAAGATATTTAACAATATATTTTTTCAAACCAGTTACGAGTTCAATATAATAATATTAACATTGAATTTTTTTACAAAAGTAGGTTGTTCGATTGTCTTCCATAAAATTCGTATTGTTTGTTTCTTTGTGGTCTGAAACTTTGTAATCTCGCATATTTATGGCTCATATTTACATTCACTGTAAAAGGTCTATATAGGTTTTCGAAGCCAAATTTACTTTTAGATTAGGTTGGGTTGGATCGGATAAGTGGAAGCGCAGATGTTGCATCTGAGCTTCGCCTTTATAAACCATTCGTTGTTTAACAAAGTAATTGTCATTAAAATTTTCACAGGCGCGAAGAGTGTATTGTATTTGCCAGGCTCTTTTTTAAAACCTTAAATATAATAATTAGCTCTAGAAAAATGTTCCATAAATCAATTTTTGGATCCAGTCTCAACGCCGAGCGCTGAATTACAAGTTTTGATGGTAATATGCAATTATTACACTTAACGCGCCAGGCTTGTAACTTATAATTCAGCGCTCGGCGGGGCACATAGCCCGGAAAGTAGCTGTTGGTTGCAGTCTGGTTATGTCCTTGCGACTAAAAATATTA
Source organism: Leptura quadrifasciata (assembly GCA_963675555.1). NCBI lineage: Eukaryota > Metazoa > Arthropoda > Insecta > Coleoptera > Cerambycidae > Leptura > Leptura quadrifasciata. Next base: position 9,313,553 of record OY776676.1, read on the forward strand.
TGTTTTAATATTCCGCCCTCTAAAAGCACACTTGAAAAGCAATTATTGAAATTTTGTAACAATCTCTTTCCATGAATTTTTGTTGGAACAGCGCCATTTTTTCCTGTTACAGATACTCATCTAATTTAGTAAAAAATTGAACGATAAAAAACTAACAAAATGATATATTTTGAGAAATGCAAACAGATTTCTCTACAAATAATATTGCGTAAAGTCTTTGGAAGACTATATTTAAAACTTAACTTCATATTTTCCATCACACTCATCTGGCTATACCTGCGGCAGATGTTTTGCGAGTAAACAGCAGAAAGTGGAATTCTCCATAGATTTCATAATCGCCCCTCGGCGGTAATATATAAATGAATATTTCATTTTCCGAAAATAATTACGAAAAATTTATTTCGTTGATGAAGGTAATACATATTAATTCTGTAGGTTGTCATCGTTCAAGGGGATACTATATCATTAATTTTCTAAATTCATAAATATAATTACGGAGATGGAGGTGCTATAAAATTAATCAAAAACTGTTCTCCGTAATATCTGTATCATGGTAATAATTCTGGATATTGCCTGGCAATGGAAAATACCAACATTATTTTGTTGTATTTTAGGCCATACATTTATTGGAAGTAAATTATATTATTAATAAAATCTATCAACTAAAACTGTTGATGAGACCCTCTAGGTGCGTAATAATAACGATAAGAAAAATTGTAAAACAGGGTATTTACTAAACTATTAGTGAAATTCTTATTGTATTCGAAGATCAACCAGTGGCGGTTTCTCTGAGGAGGCAGAGGAGGCCGGGCCTCCCTACTTCTGATTTGCCTTTACAGTTACTTTACATATTTACATTATTATAAATATAAATATATTTTATGAAACGACAAATTTAAATTAACACAAATATTCCCTAAATCTGCGAATTTAAACTATTATTATTATAACCGGCAACGCTGCACAACTGTAACATTCTATCCATGGTGACTGGTGAGGCAGGCCTCCAAACGCTTCTAACATAGCTTTCGCGTTTAGAATGGTTCAATTTGAAACGTTTGAAGCTACCCATTAAAATCTGCTCTCAAAACCACGTGCCGGAGGCCAAGCTCCGGACCAATAGGAACAAAGATTAATAAACATCTGACTTTTATTTTCCCGCTTCCTGAGTCCAGACAGTCGTACCGTTTACCGTTTAGGTTAATTGAAAGTAAATGTGTCTGTGGTGGTTTTCATTTTATTAAGTGCAATAAATTCATTTAAAATTTTTGTTTAAATATTGATAAAACGTCAAAAATGGAATTAAACGTAAGTACAAGCAATAACAATGGTAATGTCAGTATCGGTGAAGTGTTTAAATCTGTAGATGATATTGTAAATTTCCTTTTGAAGAATGTTCATTTTAGTCAATTAACATATGATGACAAGATATTTATAATAAAAACTTTAAAAAGGCCCCAACCTACCATGCAAAATCTCATAGTAACTTCAAAACATAATCGTTCTTTTTGTGTACAATGGTATGATAAATGTGAGTGGTTAACTGGATGTCCAGTACAAAATAAATTATATTGCTGGTATTGTTTACTTTTTTCTAATGACCCAGAGAACACTGTTTGGTCAAAATTAGGATATAATGATTTAAAAAACTTACCCAGATCAATTGAAAGGCATGCTAGGTCAAAAGGACATTTAACTGCTTCAATAAAATTCAAGTTATTTGGCAAACAGAATATTTTAAATTCTATTGATGAAGGGCACAAACAGTCAATTGTAGATCATAATGTAAAGGTTAAAGAAAATAGAGACATCTTAAATAGACTAATTGATACGGTAATTTTTTTATGTTGTCAAGAATTGGCTTTTAGGGGACATGATGAGAATGTGCATTCAGATAATAGAGGAAATTTTCAAGAGCTTATTTCTTTTCTGAGCAGATACGATGGCAAAATGGAACAATTTTTAAACGAAGCTACAGTTTTTTCGGGAACTTCTAAAGCTATTCAAAATGATTTAATTGAATCAATTAGTTGTGTTGTAGTACAAAAAATTGAAAGCGAATTAAATGAAGTACCTTTCTTTTCTTGGCAAGCTGATGAAACCACAGACATCAGCTGCTGTTCACAGTTATCGGTTGTTTTCAGATATGTTATTAAAGGGCAAGTGGTTGAACGATTTGCAGGTTTTTACAATGTTAGTTCAGGTCGAACCGCAAATGATTTATTTAATTTTTTAACAGAAAAATTTGGAAAATACGACTTAAAAAATAAACTTGTTGCTCAGACATATGATGGGGCATCAGTTATGGCTGGTCACTTAAATGGCTTACAGGCAAAAATTAAAACAATGGCCCCTCAGGCACTTTTTACACATTGCTATGCGCATACGTTGAATTTAGTATTGAGTAAAGCCTGCATAGATAGCATCAAAGAATGTAAATTTTTTTTTGCCAACTTGTCTGGATTTTCATCATATTTTTCAAAATCAACTAAAAGAACAGAGGTACTTAATACCATAGGATCTGACCGTTTATCGTCAAATGTGGCAACAAGGTGGAATTTCACATCTAGAGCAGTTTTTACAGTATTCAAAAACAGGGATAAGTTAATAGAAGTTTTTGATTATATTTTGACACATGATGATTTCAAACAAGATCAGCCAACTTTAAGAGAAGCTGTTGGCTTAAAAAGACATCTTAAAGATCCTCATTTTCTCTTTCTTTTACATACTTTTAAATTTATCTTTAAACACACCGATGTTGTATTTTCAATTTTACAAAATAAAAGCACAGACATTTCATACGCCAGGAAACGTTTGAATGCATTAACTATTACATTGCAAGATTTTAGAAATAATGAAATTCATTTTAATGATCTTTACAACCAACTGTCTGAAGATTTCCAAAGTGGTGAACCGGCGCCAAAGAAAAGAAAGACAACATTAAATCTTCAAGATTTGAGACTGAATTATAAACAGATTTTCAATGAAATTTTGGATACAATAATTAATCAACTACAGATAAGATTTTCCGATTTAGATAAATTAGAATTTTTCGATTTAATAAGAAAAGATAATTTTCTCTCATATTCAAAAGAATTTCCAAATAATAAATTTGAATCATTATTAAAACAATATAACCTTTTTGATTCAATAGCACTAAAAAATGAATTAACAACTGTATACGCTGACAAAGAATTGTTTCAAAATTGTCAAACCCCTACCGAAATGATTTCATTTATTTATAATAATGACTTAATTTCTTGTCTAACAGAATTTTATAGATTACTTACTTTAGCTGTCACAATTCCTGTTACGTCTGCTTCAGTAGAAAGGAGTTTTTCCGCCCTCAAACGAATCAAATCATTTACTAGAAATACTATTGAGCAAGAAAGATTAAAAAATATTTCTATCATTTCTATCGAAAAACGGCTTGTTAAGGAACTAACACAGAATAATACATTTTATGACGAAGTAATAGATATTTTTGCCAAACAAAAAGATAGACGGATTTCATTAATTTACAAGAACATTTAGACATGTAGTTTTTTTGTTCAATTTCTTTTTTGTTTAAAATTTAAAAAACCACCACAGCAATTATTCTACTTCTGTAGATTGTAAGTATACTACCAAGTATATTTTTATTTGTGTTGTTTTTCAGTTTGTTATTATTTAACTATTTTTAATTTGAGAATATTTTTATTTATGTTATCGTTTCAGAGTTTATTATTTATTTCATATTACTATATAATTGTTTTGATTGTGGTAGCATTTGTGCCATATTATTATTACTATTATTATATTAATAATTAACTCCCTCACCTATTAAATGCACCCCTACCCCACAATCCCATCCTGGCAAGATATAATTCAGACCTCCACGTTGGTTCTTGCTGGACGGTAGAATTTGTTTTTTACTTTATACTTTGATACTTATCATAAAACAAATTATACTGACTAACATGAAGAGAAAATTACTAATATTTGTGTAATGGTAAAGTTTAAAAGTTCGATATATTCGCAAAATTTTCATCGCGGCGCACATGTGTATACCTCCCGCCCCTCGGAACCACCCAGGCCTATCTATCCCCTGCCTCCCCAGTTTAAAAACTGAGGAACCGCCACTGAGATCAACTATATCTGTAGAGTAGCCCAGGTATAATTTATTTGTTTACTTGTTTCGCTTTCTTGTTAGCCACCTCACACTCACCGAGATAACTCTGTGAATTCTACTAAATCTTGATTTGTTTGGATGGAGACATGCCACTACGTTAAAGTGAAATTCAAACAACGTCTTGGAGGTACTTCAATTAAAACGCAGTGGCGAGAGCCAAATACGAGTCAATAATTATGACCATGTTATATTAATTAAATGTTGTAGCGACCCATAACTCAATCTGGAAAACAAATGTGAAGAGGTTCGTTGTATTTTCAATCCTTCTGTAAGCACGATAACATTCACATTTAGCTTGTCAAGTATTCCTTTAGCTTTGTCTTGAAAACAAGTAAATTTCCAGCTTGCTTAATTTCCTAATTTCCTCTAGTAAACCATTGTAATCTCTTACACAATTAAAAAATATACTGTTTTTAGCAGTTCTGTTTTAACCAAAGGCAATTGAAAATTTTTACAAGTTCTGATGTAATACTCACGCTTTTCACAATTTATTTTCAGTAAGTGAGTTAAACCTGATCCAATTACATTATTATATCCTTTTTAATGTTTATTTAACGTCGGCTTCTTTCCGCTACTAAAGCCTAACATCGACGCCTGTAGACGAGCTACCCCCAACCAGGAATTTTGTTGAACTTTCTCTCTTTCGAGAGGGACCGACGGCTTACATTCCCTTCGGAAGATAGTATATCTACTACACAATTCTCGCCTAAGATTATTATATACTTTAAAAATGAAAATATACACTATATTGGCAAAAATGCGTCATGGTGTAGCATTTTTAAGTACTACATGTGGCGCCAAGGGTATGCAACCAGGCACACACACAAGTGTTCTTAATATTGCATTTCCCATGGAGTCATAAAATTAATCCACAGAGAATATTCAAGGAACTATTTCATTTTCAGATTATTTATTTTGTAACTTTCATTAAATTTTTGGACAATAGAGGTTGTTTTCTATTTTATGTAAATATATTTCCTTATAATTCAATGATTGGCAACGGGAAGTTTTTTAGTGAAAGTTGGCAGCACTGAGCGAGTCGTCAAAATTTCGAAGGTAAAAATGGATGTCCTTCTCTCCTTACCTGTGCACGTGGAAGGAAGCAATTTTCTCGTTTTGATGGGCTTTAGCCAATTTACTTTAGAGATTTTGATTGAGAAATTTTGCCTTGCCGTTGTGTGGAAGGAAGCTTTCTCAGCTGTTGCACGAAAAATTACTTTCGTTTTCGTCAAGGAGAAGAATCCCGTTTTTGGGTTATTTTTTTATGAAGTTCACGTGTTACTCTCCACTTATAGGGGTGAGTTTTACTTTTATTTTATGTCAGATTTTTCTCATGCTTGTGAAACTTCCAGAGTGTTTGGGACTGACCATTATTTTGGATTGGTTATATTTTTTTTGGCTATATAACTATTGTGGCCTGCCAATGCACCCTTGCCTGCCGATGTACCTACACCTGTATTTGCCTATGCTGAGATACCCGTACCAGCTATCAGATATGAAGTCAAGTCGTGTCAGAGGAGTACCAGCCACAAGTCTAGGGATCATCGTCATGGCAGCCTTACTCAGACGTCCAAGTCAGATATTCTAGGATGAAGTGATTGAGCTGTCCAGTCAGATGGAGCTGTTTTGTTGGAGCAGGTTTAATTTATCTAATTCATCTTTTAAAGATCTTCAATCTGTATAACGTCTAAATTTAATCATGCATGTTTAATACAACTTTCATAAATTTTTCACATATTTTTTATATAAGCCTGTAAGGCAGCGCATGATCATGCAAGGCTAGTTATCTTTTATATTGTAGACAGACAATACTGTTGGAGGCACATCACTTCCAAGTCTACATGTACTGTTCACTTTTTGTTTAATTTTTTAAAAACTTAGCTTCATAACTTTAAATACATAACTTCGTAATTTGATTTCAAATATAACATCTGACTGAACCTCTCCAATCTGTATATATCTTGTGCAAATAATAAATGTCTTTTTGTCTAACGTTTACTTTCAATACTTGCATCGCCTCTGGTGAACTTATCTTATGAGTTAATAATAGTACCATTATAGTTTTCTCTTAGATAAATAATCATTAATCGTTTAATCAATCTATAAATTTCAATTCAGTAGTAAAATATAGTCGAAACCATTTTGCTTCTTGGTTGGGCAGAATTGGGAGTGACTTTTAACAACCAAGTGGCGCCTTCTCATATCCACACACTTGCAACCCTATGCTCTCCCCCCCAAAAAAAACAGCTATCGTATGCCAAGGATTGTAAACAAAGAGGATGGCCAGATCCCTATGCTTCAATGTTCGCCACTTCCCAGCGAGCTGTGACGTCACCGTGAGGCCTGGAGAGTTTTGTTTACATTCATTACTACATGTTTGGTGGTTTGATATCGGTGTTTATTTAATCTATTGTGTTTGTTATTTCGTGGTGAATTGTGTATTTATAGATATATATAGTTTTGTGTTTTATACATTTTTTAAATTATAAAAACCTTTTTTAGTATAGTGATCTAGCCAATTGTCGTGTGTGCAAGGACTTATACTATTTCGAACTTTTTAAGATTTCAAAGACAATTATTCTTCTATAGTAATTTTGACCTACAAAATGAATTACTAGGTAAAAATTTGCATTTCTCATATACTTGTATACCTTTACATATGTTTTAGGGTTGCATGACACTACGTGGAATTTATAAAGAATTTAATAAAAATCTATAGGATCACATAACTTAAATTATATTTCATATCTTTCGGGTTGACTGAGATGTTATCAGTTAAGTTGTCATCCTACGGTTCTCTAATAAATTTTCTATAAAATTTCACATAGTTAGTGTCATACAGCCGTAACATAAAATTGAAATTACATTAACTTTTGTTTTAGGGGTACCTTTGAAAAGGACTTTGAAAAAAACGGCAGTTCCTACAGTGGGAATAAATACTGCAACGAAAACTAACTTAGCTCGGTCTGTAGGCTTTCCACGAGAAAAAGAAAACAGGAAGTAGCTGAGCTCATAACTACTGTGCCTGATAGCAGTAAGCGGTCAATTACGGATGCAAGTTTGGAAATTGAAAGTCCTACAACTTCTGCAGCTAATTTTGCAGAAAAATCTGGACAGGATATGATGTATGAAGAAAAGTACAAGGAGTTACTAAAGAAATATAATACTTTAAGGAAATCTTCGGGAAAAAAAATTAAAACGCTCAACGATCAATTGAGATATTACAAAGTAAAAAGCTACAGAAACACAAAATCTCAAAAATCAGAAGTGGCTTTTACTCTCTTGAAGAAAGTGCTCACAGTCAATCAAATTGCTTTATTATGTAGTAAAAAGAAAAGAGTTAACTGGACTCGTGATGAAATAGCTTTTGCGTTTACATAAAATATGTATATGTTAGCAAAATATATAATTTTTGTTCTTATGTGTTATATGTATTTATAGTTTAGAGCAAAAAGTACCCTCTGACTGTTCCTTTGACTTTAACGTCATAGGCGTAGAGGTTTTTTCAATAATATTCTGTAGTTTTGTAGATTCTGTGATTATTTTTAGAAGATATATATGTGGTAAAATCCCAAAGAGGAAAGAGTGTTAATATATTTCACAATTAACTTTAATATATTCTTGTATAAATTTGAATCACTTTTATATTTTATTTAGCATATATGTCATTATATAAAAGGTTCTTTTCATGTAATATTTATAACATATACAGTACAATTCCCGATAATATAAAGAAGTTAAACCAATTCAAATTTCAAATGAAGAAATTAATTTTCTCAGGCGGTTTTAATAGTTCATAATCACTAAATTACAATATACTAATTCATTCATTAATTATATCTACATTTTTATTTCTTTTAGGATCAAAATATGTAAAACATACCTATTTTCTTTAATATGATTTGTAATCATTTAGTTAGTTTTTAATTATTTTTTGTTTGTTTGTACGTAGATACGTATATTTGCATGCACGAGTATTATAGTTGGCTTTTTCGCTCGAGTGTAAGAGTACTTCTTATATTGTATATAAGAAAGCAAACTCTGCCACTTGGTAATAAATATGTACGTTAAGTTGTTTGTGTTCAGTTTCTCTGTAAACATGTATCAATTCTTTATTATCAATAAAGACTATCATTATTATTATTATTATATATCTACCTATTACCTTTAATATAATTCTTAATTACTACTTTAACTTATATGGTAAGTAGGTATTTTAATTTGAGTTTTACATTATTTGTTTTTTGATGGATATACAAATTATAAAATAATAAAGCTTTATATTTAAGTTTTTTTCATTTTATTACCATATTTATGTACAAGAATCATTGAAAATGTCATATTCCTTAATCATTTCAATAAATTGTATGTGTGCGTTGATATTGTAAAGAAAATATGCTTTCCTACACGTATTTTAAATGGAAATGCGTTGAAAGAGGCCTCACGACTACGTCACAGCAATGGCGGCGTCGCGCTGACAGATTTGGTCGATCTGGCCATCCTCTTTGTTTACAATCCTTGGTCGTATGCAATAGGGACCATTTTTAATACAAGCGTACATAAGTGGTTGCAATATTCTATTATTTCAGCGTATTCAGCATTATATATATGTGCGTATAAGGACCACACCTTAAAATAGCTCTCTGCAAAACTCTTCTGCAAAACCTCTACAAAACTTGCGGTCTATCTAATTTCTGTGGTGTTTTTTTATTTATTTATATATTTATCTACCTCGGCGCTATTGGACATGTATAATATTGTGGAGCACTAATTATAATTCTTTCTGTTCAATTCCTCCTAATTACTTCCACGTCCAGTGGAAGTATAGCAACGCATAAAAAATATATTTTTTTTGTTGAAATAGACTTAAAATGTCATCAAACGTAGAAATTTTAAATTTGGGCGAAAGCAAAATTCTGTCTGTTTGTCGGTCTGTCTGTAACTTTTTTTTGTGCGCACGTTTACTCTGGAACCGTTTACGATATTGACTTGATATTTGGGACAATTATGTACTATAACGAGATCTGCAAGTAAATTATATTTTGATCTAATTCCGTTGAAGAGTTCGGGGGTAAATGGGGTAAATAAGGGTAAATGGGCAAAGAAGCAGGTAAGAGTTCATAAAGTTTCAATGTAGGGCATGTACGAAAAGTCAAAGTCTCAGAATTTTCTTGGCATCAGCCACCTCCCACTATCACCCCCAATACCACCCCTACACTATTATGAAAGGGAGTAAAAAATTTAAAATGTGATTTAGTGTGTACAAGAACGAAACGTCTCAAAAAATAGTTCTGGCGTTAGCTACCCCCTCAACCACTCCTATTGCCACCCCACCCTATTATTAAAGAGAGTAAAAAATTAAATTGGGATTTGGTGTGTATAAGAAAACTAAAGGACTCTAAAAAATTTTTGGCATTAGCCTCCCTTTACCACCTCCATTGCCACTCCCACTCTATTATTAATGGGAGTAAAATATTACATTGGGATTTAGTGTGTATAAGACTTTGATAGAAAATCTGGCTGTGGAAGTGGTGATTCCTTGAGCGGCGGTTTTTTAAGTTTATTCTTGAATCTTGTAATTATTACTCAATAAATAGAAAACAATCATAGAGATGTGCATACAAAAATGTTGGTTTCTTATTCCTACATCATATGGTCAAAAATATACAGGGTGTTCCATTTGGAAAAAATTGAGATAAGTTAATTTAAAAACATCAGACAGGTGTCTCGTAACTGGTAGTTACAAATATTTTTCTTAAAATCCATAATGGTGATTGTAGTGATTTTTTTAAAAATACATCTGCGGATGGCATTATTTATTTATTTTACTTTTGTTTATTTATATACACCATCCAATAGTCAAAAAATAAGAACTATTGCACAGTGTTCAGTGTCTTAAGATTATTTATACTAGAATTAAATATGTCAACTCTGTCTTGCAGATTGTTGTAGGTTTTTAGGTGAATGTTTTAACAAATTAGTCTTCGTTCAAATGTGCTTTTAGAGGGCGGAATATTAAACATAATATTTTTAGTCGCAAACTCCTCTATAAAATCTTTATTTTACTATAAGGAACGTAACCAGACTGCAACCAACAGCTACTCTCCGGGCTATGTGCCCCGCCGAGCGCTGAATTACAAGTTACAAGCCTGGCGCGTTAAGTGTAATAATTACATATTACCATCAAAACGCTAATACTTCGATTGCAACAAACACCAGCCGAAAGACTGATCCTACTTAAAGGAGCTCCCTTACCTTGCACTGACGAGAGCCAACAGCTCGAAACTGCAGTCTGAAAGTGGTGTGTGACGACTGGCAAGGGAGCTCCTTTAAGTAGGATCAGTCTTTCGGCTGGTGTTTGTTGCAATCGAAGTATTAGCGTTTTGATGGTAATATGCAATTATTACACTTAACGCGCCAGGCTTGTAACTTGTAATTCAGCGCTCGGTGGGGCACATAGCCCGGAGAGTAGCTGTTGGTTGCAGTCTGGTTACGTTCCTTATAGTAAAATAAGGATTTTATAGAGGAGTTTGCGACTAAAAATATTAGGTTTAAATTAGTCTTCGGTCTGGCAAGATAGAAGGTAATGTTATTACGAGCCTCGGTTCTTGATACATGAAAGCGTGTTTGTTCTAATACCTGAGGGAAATCTATTTTATTATTTAATATTTTATACAGAAATATTCTCTCTATGACTCTCTAATACTGCGGTCTTTCAGGCTAGGTAATGAGAATCTATCAAATAAAATGCTTTGTGGTATTCCAATTGATGGACAAACCGTCTTTGCACTACCTCTAAGCTATAGATATAGGTCAAATGGGTGAGATTCCATATTAGTAAAGCATATTCAAGTTTTGATCCGACCAAAGAATTAAAAAGCAGTGTTAACGTGTTCACATCAGTACAATCGGTTGAATGTCTTATTATAAAGCAGAAATTTTTGAAAGAAGATTGCATTACGTTATTGACATGTATATTAAAAGTGAATTCACTGTCAAAGGCGACCCCAAGATGCTTACGGCGGTGTAATGTGTTGCCACTTAATTGGTAATCTTTTAGAAGTGGGCTTTGTTTTCTATAGTAAGACATGTATTGCACTTCTCAACATTTAGTGGAAGATTATTCAATGAGCACCAATCATTCACCCATTGCAAATCGTTTTGCAATTTTTCACAGTCTCCTCAGAGCTAATATTGCAAAACAACTTCATATCATCCGCATAGAGTAAATAGCACATATAAATTATCTATAATGTGACTAATGAATAGTATGAAAAGGAGAGGCCCCAGAACAGAGCCCTGGGGAACCCCTGATATAACTGAGATATATATATATTCTTGACTTATTGTCCTGTTCCCGCGATAACACCTTTCCTTTTGTATATATATATATATATATATATATATATATATCGAATGATTTTACACCCTGGCATACAACATATTGTGTTCTTTGGCTAAGATAAGCTTTAAATAAATTTAACAGTAGTATAGAAAGTCTAGCGAGATCTAACTTACGTAATAATATATTGAGCTCAATTCTATCAAAGGGTTTGGACAAGTCCGTGTAAATAACATCTACTTGGCTATTTAGATCCATACATTTAGCGATATGCTGCGTAACACAAAATAAGTTCGAGATCGTGGATCTATTTTTAAAGAAGCGGTGTTAATGCACACTAATCTGCCCCTCTTATGAGGATAGAACACGTTATGTAGAGCTATTTCAAAAACTGTTGCGAAATTGCAAATTATAGTAATTTGCCGATAGTTTTCTACATTGTTTTTTTCACCTTTCTTGTAAACCGGGCAGATACGAGATTTTCCATATATCCGGAAATATACAAAACTTCAAAGACATATTAAAAATTATACGGAGGGGCTTTACAAAGACATGTGCACAATCCGTAACAATAAAAGGTGGTACGTCACCAGGTTCTTTTGTAATTTAGGTTTTAACTTTTTCAAGGTAGATATCATCTGCAGAAAAGCTATCAATATGTAAATTACTATTATCAACAAAAAAAAATTGCTACATCCAAGTGGTTAGGAGATAGTCAATAATAATATAAGAATGAAAGGAGTCTAGAAAGTGGCTTCTAAAAATGTACCTACTGATATTTATATAGCATTCCATTTAATAAAATGGCACTTGGTTCTGTACAATCTTTTTGGTGCACCCTGTATATTCGAAAATAATTTCCAGTTAGAGACTTCCTTAAGCATTTTACCTGTATTTTATTTTTAATTTCTAGCTATTGTAGAACTCGGGCCATCGGGGGCACTATTTCCCCACCCTGTATACTAGCATAGCATATCAAGTGTCATAATCGTGTCTCAATCATTATTTTCACGTAAGTTTTCATTCCAGTTAAACACTTAATAATGCATCGATTTAGCCGGCGAGTCGGTGATTAGAGTTATCAATAAACTGATCTGAACATTCAATTAATGTTCCCAGGATTTCCCGGAACTGGTGCGTAATTTGCTATGGGAAAACTAATTGCTCATGTTGCAGGCATAAGCCCTTTATTGACGTGAGTGACGTTGTACACATTTTTAAAGGTTCCTTGTTGTAGTGACGTTCGTTATTAATTTACATCGTGTGATGAATATTCGACAATACAAAGGCAAGTTCAGCTTAGTCATTGCTAAATGTGCAATTGTAAGTTGTCGAAATTTTTGTCTTCTGGGTTGAAGTGCAACGATATTGAAAACACTTAAATAATTATTACTAGTTGTCAACTTTTTTTTTTCTTATGGCATTCGGGCGGTTGTCCCACAGCCAGGCACTAAACTGTTAAATAATTAAATAACCTACTTCTAATCTATTCAATAAAATAAACATTATTTTGTGATACAAGAGGAAGTAGACGGGGTCACGCACTTCTCGCCCAGGGGTCGATCAGGGCATTTTTTTCAGTTACACATACACACAGAGAGAGACCACGGTTAAGTTAGGTAAGTAAACAATAGGGCAGACACATAGGTAACAAGACTAAACCTACTCTAAATATTAATTTTTGTTTTATTAATGAATAAAATTAAGGAATCCACTACAGATTTATTATTTAATGCTAGAAGATGGAGCTTCTATTTTGAGTTTTATTAAGTTCTTATACAACTCGCTTGTTTGATGAGAGTATTTTTGGCAATTGAGAAAAAGATGATCTAAATCTCCTACTTCATTTCACTGCTCGCAAAGATTTGATGCCACTAATCCTATTTTATGTAGATGATATGGATAACACCCATGTCCAAATTTAAGTCTGCTTATATGCGTTATATTTTTTCTTGAGTAATTGACATTATTGTACCAATATTCTTTTGGAATTTCTTGTTGAATAAGTGTATAGCGTGTTGGGTTAGTGAAACAATATTCCTTCCATTGATGATTTTTTAATAGACTTTTACATTTACCAATAGCATCCTCCAGACATAGTATGTTATATAAGGGTATTCCTGATGCGATACTGTCTTTAGCTAATTGATCAACTTTTTCGTTATTCTCAAGGCCAATATGAGCCTTCACCCAGACGAATTTAATTATGTAATTTCTTTCAGTCAAGTTGTTTAATACTGATTTAATGTTTAGAATATAGGGGTTACTGAATGGAGAACTGATAGTAATGCTATTTTTGCTGCATGTTAAGACAGACAGTGAATCATACAGAATTAATTCTTTTCGACAATCATGGTGTTCAATATATTCTAAAGCTTTAATTATACCCATTGACTCGGCAAAATATATTGATGTATCTTGATTTAATTTATATTGTTCCGTAAGGTTAATATCTGGTGAAAATATTGCACAACCCGTCCCATTTTCACTTTTGGACGCATCTGTATAAATATGTATGTAAGACTCATTAGACTTGTATTTCAAATGAGTTACAGAGAGAGCTGTAAAAATATATTTAAAATAAAAAAAGTACTAACGACTCCATGTATATTTATATTAAAATGTTTAACGTATACCAAAAAAAATATAGATTCATTCACACAAAGAAATAATTGCCATTCATATAGTACAAGACGTGGTGATCTACTTAGTATACCTCTTCATCATAGTTCAAATTATAAACATTCGCCCTATTACAACTGTGTTTTACTTTTCAATAGTCTCCCGGCTGATATCCGAAATATGCAAAACTACAGAGCCTACAAAACCGCAGTCAAAAATATTTTACTTGAAGGTAGTTTTTACAGCGTTCGTGATTTTTTGAATAGAGAATCTTGAGGCCATATTTATTTGTTTCTATTCTCCAACAAAATTTGTGGAAAACTTTACAATTCACTGTTTATATTTGTTATACTGTGACTATGTTGTTTAAATATGTGTATTGTGTTTACTTATATGTTTTTAATTATATTTATAAACTACATCTTTTTAATCTTTTTTATCATGTAACATATTCTATGTTTATACATAATATGAATTTTCACAAGTGACTTACCATATATACATTCTGTATCTAAAATGGTCAATAAATATTATTATTATTATTATTGTACCACTCAGATGTAGTGTTTTTTTAAAATAATGCTGCTTACTTTCTGTGATTCACTGTAATTAGGTGTTATTACAGTTGGCTTGTTGAAATAACTAAAGTAATCCTTATCAGCCGGTCGTGAGTAAAGATCATCCAGTTCGACAGATAGATGGACAAAAGTATTAAGAAATCCAATACACAAAGGAGGTGAGTTTTTTTTACCAATATTTGTTGACAAGATCATAATTGTTTAATAGGCTAACTTTATCAATAATGGGTGATTTTTGGGTTCAATAGGTGTGGATTTCATGGCGCCTAGACATAACCTTAACGCTTTATTTTGGATTATATTTAGCTGCTGTAAGAGAGTGTTGCTTGCAGATCCATATAATATGCTTCCGTAATCGATGATGGATCGAATGTATGATCTATAAAAAATTGTGGCAGTTTGTGGGTCCGCTCCCCACCACGTTCCCATTATCATTCTTAAAAAGTTTAAACTCTTGTTACATTTAGTGCTTATATGGTTTACAAAAGGTTTCCATGTGAGTTTCTGATCCAGAGTAACGCCTAGATATGATACCTGCTTTTGTACAGGAAAAGCAATACTGTCCAGATGTATATAGTCTCTATTTGGTATATGATGTCTCGTGAAAAATACTACAGATGATTTCTCTGATGATAATTGAAATTCAAGATTATTTATAGTGTTTAATGCTACAGACATATTGGTATCTAATAGTTTAATTCATCTTTCATATTTTTTATTGGTAACATAGAAAGCGAAGTCGTTTGCATATTGTACAACCTCCACATTTTTCCTAGTGAAATGCAATTCTGATGTGTATACATTAAACATTAAAGTAGTTGTCAACTAAAAGCATATATACTTGTTTACAAAAAAAAAAACAGCACTGGTTTAAATTAATATCGGCAATTCTGTTTAAAAACTAGCGCCATGTCCTGACTAGCACGGTGTCATTATAATAGTTCCATGGTCATTTCACCCTACAAGCCTATTATGATCCTAGACTTTAAATACTTCAAAACGAAACCTAAACTTAATTATCTATTTTACAATAACTTTCGTTGATATCCCCCACGAAGGTACCTGACATAGCAGGAAGCCGCTTCTCACTATCTCGAAATTCCCCTCATTATAATTTCCTCAGTAGGCACTCAATCGGTTATTAACTATTTTTTATGTGGCTGGATTGTTTTAAAAAATGTTGCATTTCATACCATTAAGTCAGTCTGTAGGTTGTCTGAAATGATTTGGTCTTTAATATTTACTAAGTGAATGCAAGGGTATTGTTCGGATTAGTTATTATAACATCAGATTTAAATAAATTTTTAATAAAATATAGTCTTGTGAAAGGACGAACAGTCAGACGAATGGATATAGCAACACTTCGTTTTATAATATTTAAGAAGAGCTAAATGCTTTGCAGCAGAACGTAAACATTTTCTTTTTTTTTTTCAATATTATTTATAAGGAATTTATTGCTCAAATTTTTGTGTACCTTCTTGAAGTCCTTTTTGCATTTTCATTTCTATGTTCATGAGGTCGCTCCAACAAAAATGTTTTTTATCATAGCTGAAAAACTGGATGATAACAAACAGGTTGATATCATTTACACTGATTTTTTTAAGGCGTTTGATCGTCTAGATCACGATAATTTGATACAAAAGCTAAGTCAATTCGTATTTTCTTTGGAATTATTAGATTTAATTATTTCATATTTAGAAAATACGCGGCAATATGTAAAATACCGTGCTTTCAGATCGTTCGATATCTTAGATAGTTCAGGTGTTCCAGATACTTCTTCTAACTTAAGAGGAATTTCTTCTAAATAAATAGGTAAGTCATTTCGGAAAATATCTAGGTAATTTCGCTGCTTAAATTATTTTCAAAAAAATGTGAACCTATTAATCTGCATCCAAGCATACCTATCCACAAGTTAACTTTATATTTTACCTGAAATTTTCTTTCTCGCTTCCATTAGTCTCACTCCAATAGTGCATATTGTGCCTGTTTACACTACCGCTTTCATTGAATGCGCCTCGTCCCTCCAAAGAATTTTATAAACGAAATTGTATCTTTCCTTCAGTACGGACATTTGTGCTACAAAATTCAGTTGTTCACTCGGTTGTTCATAATCTTCTTGGCGAAGTTGTTGTATTCATATCATTTTATAAACATGATAACCTTTCAAATGTGCCTTTAGAGGGCGGGATATTAAAACGTAATATTTTTAGTCGCAAATTTCTCTATAAAATCTTTATTTTACTATAAGACCGCTAGATGGTGCCTGCTGACTATTTTACATGTCGCTATCCTAAAGATACCGAAATGTACTAAATAGTCAAGTGATCCTTGTGTCGGTCGTCACATGCCTACCTTGCACTGACGAGAGCCAACAGCTCGAAACTGCAGTCTGCAAGTGGTGTGTGACGACTGGCACGAGAGCTCCCTTAAGTAGGATCAGTCTCTCGGCTAGTGTTTGTTGCAATCGAAGCATTCGCGTTTTGATTATAATATGCAATTACTACACTTAACGCTCCAGGCTTGTAACTTGTAATTCAGCGCTCGGCGGGGCACATAGCCCGGAAAGTAGCTATTGGTTGCAGTCTGGTTACGTTCCTTATAGAAAAATAAGGATTTTATGGAGGAGTTTGCGACTAAAAATATTATGTTTTAATGATAACATTTGTCTTTGAGGTTTCTTTTGAGCGAAGTCGAAGAAATATTTGCCCTAGCACTGATTGCTGATATTGAGGTGTGTGGATTTTCATTAACGGCAGCGACAACTTCATTTATATTAATATCATTCCTCACCGGTTTACTTCTGTTTCTCTTTGGTTTGGTAAATGTACCATATCTTCTAAGATTATCAACTAATAATTTAAATGGTTTTATGGTCAGGAAGCATCTACCAGACAACTGTTGAGAATAGACTTTGCAAACTTTTCTTATGTTTAAATTCTCCATAAATCAATAAAAGCTCTGTTTCTCCAAAAGTCAAAAGAATAAAATAAAATGAATAAAAGTAAGAAAGTTTATAAAAATGAATCATGATTATACAATTTTTTAGTTAAATATCTGTAGAGCCACTAGAAGAACAACCAAATTTGATCAGTAAGAAATGTGTATTACATGAAAACATGCGCTAATTAGCAATGGGTTCATCAAGTGATATCTCAAAAGAGGAAAAAATTACAATAACTCAATTGTGCAAAACATGCAAGATGTCTTAACAGATACCGGTCGGTTTATTAGAATCGAAAAGTGTTTTTTCACTAAAATCAAAAATAATCTCGTATACGATGTGTACACAAATCGATGTAAATTAAAACTTTTATGAAACAGCTATAATAAAATTTATATACAGTGTGAAGTAAAAAAATATTCACTGAAATTAAGTATATTTTCGTAACAACTTTCTCAAAATATCTTTGTTTAATCTCTCTGTATGTGTACTTAAAGAACTTAAAAATACCTACAATTTGATATGTTGGACACGGCCATCGCATAAAAAATAAAGAACTTACTGGTCTGGGGAGTTTTAAGTGACGGACCCTGTATATAAGAAATTATTTTTGTCGCTGACAGTACTTTTGTATCTGCCCCTCTTTTCGTACCAGGCCCAATATTGGCATTTTGCCTGAATTTGCATTAAAATTTAATAATCTTCCGTGGTATATCCATTTGCATTATCGTCGTAAAAAACGAATCAACTTTTTGCCTACACTGTTTACATTTTGTCGTGCAAAGCAGAAAAAAACATCTAAATTTAGACACGGTATATAAAATCGAAATTGTGTACTTTAACTTTAAAACGTTGTGAGTGGCTTTACAATAGCTTCATCTCTGGTGTAGTAGAAAAAGTAGTTAAGCTCGCAGTGGATCCCCATATATCGCCCACATTTGGGTATTTGCCGTAAAGTGCTTTCGTTTTTCTACAGCTTCCGTCTGGTCGTTATGTAATTTGCAGATTTTTAAACGGCCGCTGACGCCAGGAGTGTTTTACGCCGGCTGTTTGCGTAATGCGAGACTGATGTTCTCTTAAATCCACTCAAATAACGACTGGGATATTAGTTTAATTTGCACGAATTTAATTAAAATGGAATTGTTACGCGGAGCTACATAAGTCAGGTTGAGGAAAAAATTCAGCACAGCGAAATTCTAAAAAGATATACAATACATGTACTAGTGGTACAGAGCTAGAGTACTATGGTTCGTTATTCTGCAAATGAAAAAAAAGACATGTATGAACTGTTCAGTTCGAGCAACGAGGAGCAGCAGTAGGCAGCTTTCAGTGAGAACCTGAAGATGGCAGATGAGATTCTGCCGAAACGTCATTTAGACAACCGTGACTCCTGGAGGAGTCGACCATCATATATATTAATCTATTTGACTCATTAATTTGCAATTTGTGGTATTTGTTCACAATCCTATATTTTCCCATCCAGTAATTGGCCTTGGCTGTTGAATGGTGTGTGTAAATAAATAAATAAATGAATATTTCAGTATAAAGTTTGAATAGTGCATCTGCAGATGCATTTTGAAAAAGTTACTACGGTCACCATTATGGATTTTAAGAAAAAGAATCATAAATACCAGTTACAAGACATCTGTGTAAGGTTTTTAAATCATTTTCACCCAAAATATACAGCCAAGAATGATTTTCCGATTTAGAACTTTTTGAATGGAATTTTATCAGCTTTTTCAAATAGAACACCTTGTATATTTTTCGACCATATGCCGTAGGAACGAAAAAACCAACATTTTTTGTAGGTATATCTCTATGGGTATTTGTAAACATTTTCAAATTATTGAGCAATAAGTACAGAATTCAGGGATAAACTTAAAAATTTAGAGGTTTTTTTGAATAATTGAACAGAAAAATTGTAATAAGTTCTCCATATGTTGCCCATTTTGATTGACACACATTTCTACGCGTCTTTGATATGAATTTCCTGCTATTCTATATCTATTGCTATGTATTCGCATATTGGACGATTACGAAGATTGCATGTTTGTGTTATTTGCTGGATCAGGGTTTGAATTTGTTTGTTTCCTTTAGATGGTTTTCAAAATTTATTTAAATTAGCTAAAGATCCGAAAGGTATGTGTTTTAGAATGTTAATATTTGTTTAGAGTTGTTTTAATAGTTTTTAAGTTTTTATTTGATGTCAACAGTAAGTTTGATACTGACATCTATGTTAGTGGTTATTAAGTTGTAATTGAAATAATTTCTGACATTTAAGTCATTATGACATATCTTTTAAGTAGGAAATTTTATTTTTATAGTTGGTAAATGTTTTCCTGGAGAAAGACAAGGAGGTTTAAGTTAGGTTATGTTTGGAATGAAATTAATCAAAATTCATATGGTGTTTTGTTTTGATTATTTTGGGTACTTTGATATTTAGTGATATAGAAGAAAACAAGAGATAAAAGAGAGGTTGTAAAATGGGAAAAACAAATTTAAGAAAAAGAAGAACAAGTGAAAATTAAGGAGTGAAGGAAAAAGATAATAAAAAAAGAATTAATAATTTGAAATTGAATAAAAAAAGTCAGAAATTGTGGAGATCAGCGAAGAAGAGTAAAAATAGACTGTAAATAAGAAGGTAGAGGTGTTATTGTGGATAGGAATTGCAGAGGAGATGACGAGATAAGGTGAAGAATTAATGAAAGGAGAATTGTTGGATTTGGAAAGAGAAGAGTGTAGCTACGAAAAAGGAAGGTTTTGTGTGTTTAATTTTGGACAAGGTTGTATATTGAAATTTAAATAGTGTATTAGACTTTCGAACCTGTTATAAAACTGCTAAATTATCTACATATCAAGGAAAACAAATTACTTATATCAGATTAAAAATTTTATTTTAATAAAATTTCATTTTAAAACAGGAACTGAATTTGAACCTGCTCCTGAAGGAAAAGATAAGCTAGCCGGCCCATTAAATAAATTTGACATACTTTCGGATCAAAAGGTAAGAGATTTTAATTTGATCTTTTTGGTTTTAAAGTTTTTTTTTTGGTTTATCTATTGGAAATAAACAAGTTAAAGTTTGATTAATACTGCAAATTATTAAGTTCAATAATAGTAAAACAGTACACTATATATATATTAAGAGAAAAGTTATGGTCAAAAATAGAACTAAACAGGTATGTGTTAGCTTCGGCTAGTAATTTACAAATTCGAGGCATAAAGTTTATAACCGTTACTAATGCTCTGTTTAGTTTATGAGGCTGATAACAGTTATAAATTAGTTAGTTGGAGAGCATAAAAGACAAATTACTCAGATTCAACTGTTTAATTTGTTTTACTATTTGCCAAATTAAAAGGTAATTTCCACTTTAATGTTAAAGTTTAGCCAAAGCTAACTGATTATGCTGACCTCACTGGAAATCTAGGAAATTATTTACTGGAAATGGATTATTAAATTTTCAAATGTGGAGCTAATTTTGTGGAGGTGGCTTAGGAAGACAAAGAGTTCGTATATATTTTATTGTAACAACAAACCGTGGCTAATTTTCAAGGTAATATAAAATAAACATGGACGTTTGTAATTGAGGGGTAAATATATTAATTGTTATATTGTGTTAAAACTTAAAGTATATTGGGTGATTTTAATATTTTGTAGATTGCCTGGATTTTATTCTTGGAAGAGGATAGCTATGGTAGAGAACCCCCGAGATGAAAAAGGAAAAATGCATTAACTTTTTTTTTAATTTGGTAATATATTGAGGCTAGAAATCATTTGCTCGTTTTGTTCTTAAACAATGTAGATCAAGAAACCCAATTTCGAATCATAGAATTACATAAAAAAATTTATGTAATAGCATATTATTGAAAGACAGTATTAACCCATTCAAAGAGTCGGGATTTATGACGAAATTACCGAATGTTTGCGACTGGGACTAGACAAGATCCCTCCTCTCGTTTTCGAGGGTGGTGAATCGATTCCTGGGGTCAATCCAATTTTTCCACCTCGACAACCCCCACAAATTGGCCAAAAACCACCCCCAAAGTCCCCTTTTCCAGGTACCCATTTACTTTCTCCAATTTTTCGACTAAATGTTCTTCCCTCGCGTAGAACGGAAGGTCTCTCTAGGAATTTGACCTCAACCGCCCCTACCCCAGCTTTCCACGCCTGTAGGGGGTTGGAAAATTGATTTTTTTTTGTGAGAAAAGAATTGATATTTTACAGGAGGGGTTTCATTGAATAAGATGGGAAGTGACCATGATTGTGTAACCACTTTCGGGGGTTGTTCTCACCTTTCAAAGGGGTGGAATTTTTTTTCCTGGGGAAAAAATTAATATTTTGTAGAAGGCGTGTCTTTGAGGAAGGTGGTAGGTGATCGGGATTGTGAAACCAACCCGGGGTGTTGTTTTCACCCTTCAAGGGGGTGGACATGTTTTTCCATCTATAATTGAAAAATAGCATAAAAATATGCTTATTGCAGTGTTATTATAAATTTTGTACATACATGTGTAAATACATATGTGTATAGATACTTATTTTTTATAATTTGTCACAGCGGATCAACAAAATCGTAATCCTTGAAAAAAAAGTCGTAATATTCATCCCAATTCAGTAGGATAAGTTCACGCTAATCAAATTGCGTCACTTGGCAACCACTTTAGATACGCTCGGGATTGATTTAATTATAGGTGGAAAAAATTTCCACCTCCTTGGTGGGTGAAAACAACCCCCGGGGTGGTTATATAATCCTGGTCAGATACCATCTTATTCAAAGAAACACCTCTTGTAACATATCAAACTTTTTAATATCAATTTTCCAAACCCCTACAAGGGTGGAAGCCTGGGGTGGGAGTGGCTGATGTCAAATCCCTCGAGGCACCTTCCACTGTACTCAAGAGAACAACAATTAGTCGGAAAACGGGGGAAAATAAACAGGTTCACGGAGAAGGAAACTTTTAGGGGTGATTTTTGGCCAAGTTAGGGGGGTTGTGACCCCGGGAATAGATTCAACACCCTCGAAAACGCAGGAGGACATTGTCTAGTCCCAGGCGCAAACATTTGCTAGACTTCTTCAATGGACTATTTTACCTGAAACAGTGTTACAGGTAATTAAAAATATGTGTCTGTCTAAAAAACATATTAGTTTATTTTTGATTTTAATAGGAACCAGTGAATCTACTATTTTGAAATCTGTTTTTGGGGGAGTTGCTCCTATTTTGACCGATTTTGGGTATGTTGCTCAGCAACGACTGCTGAGCTAGAATCTCCTTAAAAAGTTTCTGAAGTAATTTCGCCCACCTCCAAATACAAATTTTCTGGACTATAATGGTATATCTTTGCCTGGAATGTAGGCAATTCCTGAAGCAACTGGTTAATAACCTTAACGTGGGTGCCAGGCATGAGGGAATTCAAGTTAATGAATTAGCGATAGCCTTGCAAAAAAGGAGCTAAAGCACTATTCTTTGGATCTGAACCGTTTTATGGCGTGGCTAAGGGAGACATTATGGAGGAGACCCAGAAATGGGAAAAAGAACTGAAAAATTTCTACTTGAGGAATGCTTCAGGCCAAAGACAAGCGAAAAAGTTTATAACGAAGAAAAGTCCGAATTAAGGCTGATTACAGGTCTTCTAGCAGGCCACTACCCCTCAAAATACCATCTCAAGAACATGGGTAAGGCAACAACTGAAACTGCAGAACATATACTTTGTGAATGCAAGGTGTTAATCCGCATTAGACTAAACTACCTGAAGCAGGCGGAATTAACGCCTGAAGACAGGGAAATTAGCCCTCAGGAAAATCACAAGCTTTGTAAAAATCTTGGAATCGTAGGCGTAGGGTTATTCACAAAGAGATCTTTTAAGTCGTAGTGAAGTAAGGCTGCTCAGAGCCAAGCGACCCCTGAAACAATCTGCAATGGTATATTTTTTAAAGTGTTTAGTAATTTGTAGTATTGAAAATACTTCTGAGCGTGTGTATATGGGAGCCGTCTTTTAAAAATCGTTGCGGGTATTACATGACATACGACATGCTCTCTAAAATGAATTGTGGATTTGCATATGCTGCAAGGTCTGTGGATTGTTGGTTAAGCTGGCCGATCGGTAAGATCACGGTATACGGAGGATAAAGATATTTATAGGATGACTAGTAGCTACTGCTACTTATGACTTACGGTCCGAGAGACTGAAATATTAAACGCTGACTCTGAAATAAAATAAAATTAGGTATTTATTGAAGATGAAGAATTTTCCATTAAAATACAATTATAAAGTAAGTATATGTAAGATTTACTTGTGAACGATTGAAAAAAATTCTACTCTCCGCAACAGTTTATTAATAACTTCTAACAGTTTTTGTTAGGCGCCCGGCCCGTACCAAACAATATTCGAATAAACAGTTGCTGAATATAGAGTAATATACTGAGTGATACTTAAGACATCTAACTAATTATAATATAGAAAATGCTTAACAAAAAATAGTTTTACATATAATAATGATAATAATAATAATAATGAATGACAAGTAGATGGAATAATATATGTAAATTATAGTGAATGTAAAATATAGTGGCACAATTGCAAATAAATTGAAAATTTATTTCTTTATAGTATTAACTTAATCCGAAATAATGGGAGGAGTACTATTTATGCGCAATTTCTGGCTCTTCGTAAGTGCCTTTGGGAAACAATGGAGGAAAGAAAGTTGCCATTAAAGAAAAGAAAATTAAATGTTTCAGAAATAAAAGTATTTCATGAGCACGTACTACTAATTACAACACTGGCACTGTACTGCAGTAAATAAAAAGTTGTGTCTGGTATTTTCGATAAGCCTAAGACACTTGTGTAGGATGCAAGATCTGTAAATTTTTGACACATCCTTTAATGTATTGATACAATCAGAATTAAGAATGTTTGTATAAATGCAGAAAAGTTGTACAGATAGAAGAACATCGATACAAATATAAAAACTAGGTACCTAATATCTTATCAATGTATGAGTTTTGTTTGAATAATTCCTAAATAATGTATTTCCTTAATTAGTATCTATATCGCAATAAAATTTTGTTAGCTTATTTGCCATTTAAATAAGTTTCTGATTATTACTTCGGTATATTTAAATTTCTATTATGGTGTTTGATTCCGACACTGGAATATAAAGTCAACCGCCGTCTTCTTTAATTACATCCGCTTAAATAAGCTTGTGGGATTTATGTCATTACTGAACTACTGGTTTACGACTTAATCCGTTTACATTGTAGAAATGAATTAAGCGGTGTAATTGAAAAGGTCAGCAGATAAAAACCTAGGATTATGTAAATTTAAATGACGTTGATGGTGAAAAATGGATTATTCTTCCAATCGTAAACGTGCAAAGTTTAAGAATGATCTGTTTTCCACACATTTTAAAAATTGATAATATTTAAATTAATTTTCATGTTGACAGAACAGAACAGCAAAGAATCCAACTAAAACAAGCCAAGCAATAATATTTGTTTACAATAGAGACGATAAGCGTCAAGTACTTCTGTTACTTCCCATAGTGTGAAATCGCCTGTCGTTTTCTGACTCAAGCGTGCAGATGACAGAGGGATGAAAATTTTGAGACTAGGACGCTGCAATCTGATGACGCACGTGGGCATTGGAATTTGAAACGTAAACAATCCAGAGCGTGGGACCAGGGTACATGTAGAGTTAGAAGCTTCCATGTAAATTGTGATGTTATTTTTACTATAAAAAGGAGACCAGACTGTTCACCTGGGGGAGAGGCAATTGTAATCACACCTGAGTTACATCGCAGAACTTGGCTGTTCGCTGTGCTCACGGTATTATTGTGTGCTCGTTTTGCTAACTGCGAGTCCAACGATATTTCGAAATACATGTTATTTTTAACAAATTCATCACAACCGCAGACATCACTTGCCAAAGGAAAGTTTGAAGCTTAAAAAATTCTCTATTCAGTACAATTTTAACGATTCAACCATTCCCTATGAGGAAGCTAATTACCCTTGAGCTGGGGGAGAGTTGTGTTATGTTGCAGAACACTTCAGACTGTTCGTCGGTCTCGCTAGATTATTTTGTGGTTAGTTTTGCCAAGTAATTCCACACAAAATGCACTCTACTTCTACACCAACTTATCTGACTGTTTACCCCGCGATTTACACAACGCCAACATAATTTGTTAAATATTTTTACTTGATTAATTCTCAGTTTACTATTGAATCTGCATTCTGGTTACGAGCGGGAAAAAAGGTTTAAATTGTCGCATTTGTGGTATGGTCGTGAGCAAAAAAAAATAGGACAAGTCTTATAACGGTATTTTGCTAAAATCTAATTGTGTACATCTAACTTTAATTTTTGTGACACTGTCAGTTAGTTGTCATAATTTATTGTAAGTGTGCAAAAAACTAATATGCCTCATATAAGCGATTTAGTTAAATCTGGAGTTATTGCTAAAGCAGAAGATGGATGGTCAACGAGACAAATTGCACTGCGTTATAATATTGACAAAAATTCGGTGTGTGATATTTTAAGAA
Organism: Leptura quadrifasciata; assembly: GCA_963675555.1. Taxonomy (NCBI): domain Eukaryota; kingdom Metazoa; phylum Arthropoda; class Insecta; order Coleoptera; family Cerambycidae; genus Leptura; species Leptura quadrifasciata. The sequence goes on from OY776676.1 coordinate 9,339,739, forward strand.
AGTGGATAATAAACGGTACGATTAGTAGAAATCTGTCTGTCTGTCGGTCTGTCTGTAACTTTTTTGTGCGCACATTTACTCTGGAACCGTGTATCATATTGACTTGAAATTTGATACACTTATGTACTGTAACGAGATCTGGAAGTAGTAAATTTTGATCTAATTCCGTTGAAGGGTTCGATGGTAAATAGGGGGGAAATAAGGATAAATAGGCAAAACAAGAAAGAAAGAGTCCATAAAATTGAAATTTAGGGCAGGTAAATTTTTTTTAGCATCAGTCACCCCCACACTATTATGAAAGGGAGCAAAAAAAATTAAATGTGATTTAGTGTGTATACAAGAACGAAATCTAAAAAATTTGTTAAGCATTAGCTACCCATTCTACCACTTTCATTGTCACCCCCCGCCTTATTATTAAAGGGAGTAAAAAAATTAAAAATGTGATTTAGTGTGTATACAAGAACGAAACGTCTAAATAAATTTATTTGGAGTTAGCTACCCCCTCTACCACTCCATTGCCACCCCACTCTATTATTAAAGGGGGTAAAAAAAATTAAAATATGATTTAGTGTGTATACAAGAACGAAACGTCTAAAAAAAATTTTTTGGCGTTAGCTAGCCCCTCTACCACCCTCACCCTATTATTAAAGGGAGTAAAAAATTAAATTGGGATTTGAACCAAGGACCTCTAAAATTTGTTTTGGAATTAGTTACCCCCTCTACCACCCCCATTTCCACCCCCACCCTATTGTTTAAGGGAATAAAAAATTAAATTGGGGTTTAGTGTGTATACGAGAACCAAGGACTTCTAATTTTCTTTTTACATTAGCCACCCCTTCTACCACCCTCACTCTATTATTAAAGAGATTAAAATATTACATTGGGATTTAGTATGCATAAGACTTGCATATAAAATCTGGATGTGGAAGTAGTGATTCCTTGGGCAGCGGTTTTTTTTATTCATTTATCCTTTAAGGATAGAAACACAAAATTTGCTCGACAAAAACAATTATACATATTACTGTTATTACCTACTTTTCTTTCTTGTTGCTTCATCACATTTCAAGTTGCTTATTTACACAGGGTATTCTAGGAAGATTGGGACAACGCCTGGCTGTAGATTGTTATTATCAAACCAAGTGGATTTAACCCAAAAGGTAGAAGTCTGACTTCTTCATTTTCAAGATATAGGATAGTAAAGTGGAAAATTTTGGTTTATTTTAATATACAAGGTGTTTCAGCTAAAAGTCCCCGGGCCATTGTCCGAAAAATAATAATTATATTTAATGTTTCTAAATGGTGGATTATCGAAACCAAAGGAGGCTTTAAATAGCTGAAGTTATATTTTACCTGTATGGTTCACAGAGGTGGCGCTGTGATGCAAAATTATTTTTCGATGGCTAGAACCTTGAAAAATGATTCATGTGATTAAGGGATAATTTAGGGATAATTTTGATGATATAGAAAATGTCTAAAAAACTGTTTTGGAGTTAATGAATTTCTTTTTTCATTCTTTCAGTACACGTTAATTTTGATAAAAATCTGTAACTTTTTTTTATTAATAGTACTAGATTGTAGGTTACTTGAAACTTTTATTGCGTTAAGGAAAGTGCTCTGATGCACTAATACAAAAACGTGTATACCACTTCCGGTTAAGCTAGAACTAATACGACCCTGCTAAATTTTAAATACAATAACCTGTATGTTATTACACATTTCGAAATTATTTATATTTTGTAATAAATTTTCAAGTTTCTATATCACCAGAATTATTCATAAATTATCCCTTAATCACATGAATCATGTTTCAAGGTTCCAGCCATTGAAAAATAATTTTGCATCACAGCGCCACCTCTGTGAACCGTACAGGAAACATTCTAACTATGTCTATTTAAAGCCTCATCGATCATCCTCCATTTACAAAAATTAAATATCATTATTATTTTTCGAGATAATGGCCCGGAGACTTTTAACTGAAACACCCTGTATATCTCTTTGTCTCTAGTTTACCTAATGTTACATGTATTGACTTGAAATTTGGTAAGACTGTGTTGTTTGCAAGGATGATAATATTGATGTCCCATTTTATAGAGGGCGCTAGTTGGGATTGGGATATTTTGAGCCATAATTTTTTTGAAGTTAGGTGTTGGATATCATCTACCATTGTTTTTCAAGCGCAGGGTGTCAAATTGTAAAACATATTTTTCGACCACCCCTCGCATGTTTAGTTTGTTGCATTTTTCTTAGAGATTTCTGAATATATTTTAAAAAATTATTGTGTCAGTTTTTCTCAATTACAGTTCAAGAAATTGAATATTCATGCTATTTTCTTTTTAACCAAGTTTCTAAGTAAATATTTCAGATTGTTAGTTTTTCTGGGACACACTGTATAATAATATATACAGTCATAAAACGTTTGAAATTGCTTCTACAAAATCGCAGATAATTTTTTAATATATAAAAGAATTAGCTATTACTGAAACTTCTTGAAACATAAATAATCACATTTTTTTATACGTTTTGAATGTTGATATTAATTCACAAAGAGCCAACGACAGAGTCAATTTACTTATGTTTTTAATGAAGCAATTTATAAAAAACATGGTTCTTAAAGTCAGCTTTTTATCCATACTTTAAAGAGTCCCGACTTAATTTATTTTCAATTAACATGAAAATTTCCGTGGGTTACATAAGAAGTTTTCCCAAGGATTTAAACGTTTTACAACGTTAAGCTCGGCCAACGTAAATTTGATGCGGTTGGTAAAGTCTTAGTAAAGCTAATAAGAAAATAACGAACTTACCCTTTCTCTCGAAAGAATCTGTTGGTTTTTGTAAACTTACCTGAAACAAAGAATACGTGTTAATTTGAAACAATAGCAATTAACACAATGTTGATTAAAAAACAAAACAGAATTTTAATTACGTTTGCATTTTGTAGTTAGTTTATTCTAGGTGAAGTATATGCACAATCTGTGTCTACATTTCTTTTACTTTTAGAAAATGGTCTTAATTTCTAAGTAATTCTATAAACCGACAGTAATTTTAGTCCAGCCACGCACCCTGGTTTTGTAAGGTGTGATTTCTGGCTTTCTGTGATAGGCATAAAGAATTTCTTTGTAGACAACGTTTGATGTTTTGATCAAACTAACGTGAGCTAAATCAACGTAACCTCAAAGAATCATCAGGGTATGGCAATATTTGCCAATTACATTTAGATAGAATTAAACCTCTTAGCTAATGAATCCCCTATACAAGACGTTTTTCCGAAAGCTTTGAACAGGTTACATCTTGTGCCACGATTTAAGAAAGGAAATCCGCAATCTGATCATTTATCCACAAATTTCCTTATTAATTACACCATCAATACTTTGGAAACTTATGAAAAAACGACTATTAAAACTTTTAAGTATCTCTATTGTTATAGATCCAAGCCAGCATGGATTTCTAAGTAGCAAATCAGCAACTTCTGCAGCATATAATAGCTAAAACCATTGTAGCTTTGGATTCAAATGTTTAAATGTCAGTTATGCATTTCACTTCTCCAAAGCTTTCGACAGTAAATTTAAGAATATATTTTTTAAACTCCATCAAATGCATCATTAAAATGGTTTTAGTGATCATTTACTGGATATACAACAGCGAATAATGTTAAAAAAAGTTTCTGAACCATCACCCAAGCAACATTTCACCGACTACCGACTATTTTTTTACTAATTCTAACGTCAAAATTAGTACAAACAGTAGTCGGATGGTAACTTAGACCTTCTAGTCATGAATTTACCTCGGAGTAACATTCTTTGGACCTTGCAAACCTACTACTTTAGTTTGGAACATCTACCAACGTTGGTTTGACGTCAGAAAATTACTTATTTAGGTTTGGCGTGTAAACTTCCAACGTTAATTACACGTTAGTAACTGACTAAATAGAACTGGTTAAATTATGGGTAACCTTTCAAGTCGGTTAGACGTTGGTAACCGACCTAACAGATTTAGTTCTTTTTAATCACCTACCAAGGACGATTAAACGTTGGCGACCGCCTAAGTAAGTCTTTCATTTTTCATTAACCTACTAACATCGATTAGACCTTGGTAAGACGTTGGTGAGATACATTTTTATATTCGTAAATTTGTATACGTATGTATCGACTTCGCCATATTTATTGATTCTATGGAAATCAAGAATAGGCGGCCATGTTGGATAAACGTTTGCAAAGATTTTAGAAATACTAAATTTATAGTTTAAAAAGTAAAATACGTTGAGAAGCACTTATTTATTTCTTAAATTATATATCTGCGATATTTCTCAAAGTATCTTTTTACAAAAATTTTTAAATTTCTTTTGAACGAACATAAAAGTATTATTTTAATATTCTTGATGAAGGTAATTCGTAAAGGGTAACTATTTTTTTAGACCTAGCCGACATACATTTGACAATAGAATTTGTTTTGTTTGAATTTTGGTCTTCCCTTCACACGAAATTTCAAGTTAAAATTAACATATTATTCTAAATGGCAACCATATTTTATGATATATCCATGTTCTAAACAAATGATGGTGGTTAGGTAGACAAAGTTTTTTGGTTTTACTAAAGTCCAACTTTCTTGCCAGATTGGGACCCGATGAGTCAGTCTCCGACATTGCAATAACCCATATTTTATTGACCAATTTGGTATAGATATGAGTTGGCGCGACGTTTTGCATACGTCGCACATTGACTTTTAGAGAACCCCAACTTTGGCTCCAGGTTGCTTGGACAGAGTATTCGCATTTGGTTTGAGGCAAAAATTAAAGTGGGTTACCTCAGGGATCAGTCCTAGGCCCACTTCTGTTTCTAGTCTATACAAACGATCTGCCGTCTCGTGTACGGAATGTATTTAACCGCTCTTTTTACTTTCTCATATGCGTAGATATGTATTGTGATCGTACAAAAAATCGACTGTGAGTTTTTGCTGAATTTGCACATTTTCTAGGTCACCTAAACTCAAAAAGCAGTTTTTAAAAAATTTAGAGATTTGCAATGCAAAAGCATTAGCGCTGTGAGTGGAATGTCTCAACAATTAATATCTTTAGCCATAGACAGCTGATCATTGAATTTAACTCTTTGTTGTCTACCACTTAGATAATTTTCAATTAGTTTAACTGAATTCTCACCAAAGCCTATATATTTTACAATTGCTAAAAATAATTTATGATTTAATTTGTCAAAGGCTTTTGAGTAATCCAATAGGACCAACATGGCAACTTCATTTTTGCCTAAGGAAGAAAGAATGTCATCCATTACCTTGAGTAAAGCTGTGACACAGCTATGGTTTGGTTTAAACCCTGACTGTATTGATGGCAAAATATTATATTTATTTAAGTGTTCTCTAATTTGGTTGTTTATTATTTTTTTAAATACCTACTTTAGATAAAGTAGGCAAAATATTAATTGATCTTAGGTGAGCTAACTTTAGGTAACGGAATAACATGAGCGAAATTCCAGATTTTTGGAAAAGCACTGTCTTCTATGCAATAATTAATAATATATATAATCATAGGAATGATATAAGGACAGCAATGAAGCAGCATGCTGATGCCTATACGGTCATGACCTTCTGTCTTAGATTTGATTGACAATAAACAATTGCACACCTCCTCTTCACAGTAACAGTTTTAAAGTTAAAATTGGATGTATTATTTATTTTTTTGTTGTTCAAATATCCATCGACAATCTCAACATTTAGAGTACCATTAGGTGATGTTATATTAGCAAAGTAATCATTAATTCCCTCAACATCACACAATGTTTTAGGTATTTCAGATGAATGCTTCGAGTAGATATCTAATTTTTTTTAAATTTCCCAGTTCTTTTTGGAATTATTACTTCTCATATTATATTCAATATAAGTTTTTTTTCTTCATTTCTAATACTAGCAGTCGTAAAATTCTGTAAGTTTTTAAAATGATTATGATTTTCTTGAATTTTATTTTTTTTTATATTTGGCCCTGGCACATAATAACATTTTAATTTAACATTATCAGTCAACCGAGGACATTTTTTTCCTTGTAATCCTTATAGTGCGTATAGGAGGACCATGCAAATCAAAAATTTCTAATATGTAATTATTTAAAAGTGCAAGTTTCTCATTTATATCATTAACATAAAATTACAACTAATGAGGCCTCAGACGTAATTTCTTCACTAATTTTTAACTTTCAAAAAAAGAATAAAGGGAGATGGAGTATGCTTTCGAATCTCCCTTTGTGGGAATGTCATTAGTTCCTCTTCAACAATGGACTGAATGAAGTTCACAATATTTTATCGACCAAATATTTTAAGGGATAAAGACAATATCCACGGCAGTTAATTACTTCAATTTTGGGCATGCTATGAGATTGCGGAACATTCGCGCTTTCAGGTTTTCCCAAGACAAAAATTTTAATTATCCTTAACTTCAATCTTGATACAACTAAATGATAAATTAATGTATGAAATGACAAAATTAAGGTTTATATCAAATTTTAAGGTATAATTCAGTAAATTGGCGAGAAAGATAAAAGCTGGAAGTCTGAGCCAGAGTTTAATCTAACATTATCCTCTGGGAACAGACATTGTCAGAGAGCTCATCGGTAACATTTACAGCATGAAATGATGTGTTCATGAAGATATTTTGAACTACAAATTTTCCAATGTTACATTTATTACTAGGTGTATACGATAATAATTTATAACGCGTAATATAATTATGCATCCTTTAATTATCCTTGATCAATTAATGTCTGTAGCAAATTTTAATTTTAATATTCCAAATACCTAGTCTGTTTGAAAAAAATGAAGGTGATTATTCTCCAAACTCTGTGTTTTGGCAATTATATTTAATTATATTTTAGTCCAGGGACGGCGCCATCGAAAGGGGGTGATAGTTACTTTAAACGAACTAATAGATTTTTTTCTTGTATATATTGTAGAGAGTATGTAGAATTCAAGTTTTAGACCTTTTAAACCCTTGGCAAATTTTTGTGAGGCCGAAAAAACCACGAATTTTTGGCTAATATAAATGACAAAATCCATACAATGAAAGTTGTAATGCATGAATCTCAAGTTCATAGATTACTTGATTTTCCAATTTCAATATTCAATATTAAGCAAAATACACTCAAAATCCAAAGGTTCTACATATAAATATATTTATTATTTTATTTTGGTCCTTTTTATTTAATTTTTCAACATTAATTTGAGAAAATGGGTTGTCGAAATAAAAGCATAATGTAAAGAAAGGCCCAAAGTTTATTAACCAAAAATATAAATTTACCCAATAGTAGTTAACACTACAAAGCGTAAAAAAATTAAATAAATACAAAGTGCAAGAACAATACAAGGTGTAAGAAAAAACTGAAATGAAGTAAAAATGAGTTTTGGAAAAACGAATTATTTGCGTGTAGTAGTTATAGTAGTCGAATCCGTTTGGATTGGGGCTGACTAATGTCCTCATACTGCAATACTGCATCCGATCTTCCTGATTCATTGCGGCAGCACCACCAACTTCCTCAAGCTCGAAGTAATCTTCGTTGTCGTCTTCATCTTCATCCAACTCAATCTCAGGAGTGTTCTGACATGAGAGGCCAGAGTAGTGTTTACAGGTCAAAGAGCAGTTCAGACCTGATTTCCGACAGCCGCATGCTGCAGCGCAACCTTTTTTGCATGTATACGAAATCATTTTCAGTAGCATGTCGGGTGCAGCATCCATTGGCATGGGCTAGGTTGAACGATTTTTTTGAGGCGGATTTTATAAAAAGCCCGTATCTCAGCTCGTCCAGAGGCCTCTTGTGCATCTGTCCGTACAGTGCCAAGATCGGCTGTTCCCCTGCCCGTTCTATCAAGTCTTAAGAAACAGATGGCTCGAGAAATGTAGTTGCTTATCAGGTGTGGATCTTACTCAATGAGGGATAAAAATTTTCCTTTTCGGTGACCAAAAAATGATGACGTGGTGTCACAACCGAGTAAATGCATGCATGAAGAGGACGTGCGCGGGATCAAAGTTGAAGGAAGTGTTTGAGTACCATAAACCTGTTTTTTTCCCTTTCCCTGGTTTGTGGAAGTACAAGTTCTCTACTTGTTTCCGAGGCCTGTTAGGAGAATGAGAACGGCAATGTCGGATTTTGCTGTTTGGGAAATAGCTGTTTCTACAATTAACAAATCTTCTGCTCGTTCGAAGCAAAATTTAATGCTCTTTAATTTTGATAATACATGACTTTTCGATTGGATGCATTGTTTTTAAGTGCCAAAATTTCGTGGCTTTTCGGCCAAACAAAAATTTGCCAACGGTTTGGAGGTCTAAAACTTGAATTCTACATACTCTCTATAATGTATACAAGATAAAAAAGAAAAATTTACTACCTGCGATTACGAACATTTTTTATAATGTACAATTTTTTAAGTTGCTGCTGACAGCCTAATAATAAAACTAATTGCAAATGCACCCATCGGCAATACTAGTTAATCAATTTTACAAGATTCACACACAGATTTCCGTAATTAACCTATTGTACCAAGGATATGGTCGACTTGGATCCCTAAGCATAATAATTATGCAGTGCTAATACAGTTCAGCCATAGGCTTATTACGATTACTCCACTATTTAATAGTATTATATGGTATAATACATTTGATAATCGTATTTAAGATCTGAAAATAATATGCTTAGAAAAATATTTCTACTAAATAACATTTGAGAACTAAATTAACATACAGCTGTTTGAATTATATTCTTTTAGAGCACTTGTTATAAGTTATGCTTAAAAAATATTGAGCCATTCGGTGAATTGGGATAATTTTGAATCATCATTCGGGTTCGGGTATGTCAATCTTCAATGGACGAACAGGTAATAAATGTTTCTTACAGGAAAATAATGATCATAGTGATTGCAATATAAAAAAAAACAAAACAATGGACCTATTACGAAACGTCGGGACGAAGACGCATCAGTTCCTGAAGAAAAAAGTTGATAGTGGAAATTGTCATATGAAGCACTAAAGAGAAAGGAACAAATATTTTTAGTGTATTTCTCATGGCATATTTTATAAAAGCTTCATATTTCTACCCTCTGAATATTATACACCCTCCACCCTCTAAATCTGCTCCCAATTCGGCTAGAATTTGGGATATCTAAATCCGTATTTGGGCATACTGTGCGGTGGTGTATGTTCAGGGAGGGCAGTAGTGCTTGCCGTATGCTGATAAATCAATTCAAATATTAACCACAACTGAATTCTATAATCAGTCTAGTAACACTCAAAATTCACAACAAAAAATAACATTGATTTTTGTCGACAGGAGTTATTTCAATTTTTTTTGTCCAGATTCTTAAGATCATCAGATTATCCTAGATTGATCCTGGTACATTTTTTATGACAGCGAATAAAGATATATAAGAGTGTCAAAACAAACAAAAACTTTAGACACCTCAAAAACAGAGTGTACAAATGAAATTTTCCGAATAGAGTTGTCCCTTTAAAGTAGATTTATTTGAATGGTTTAATTAAAAAGACAAACATTACATTTGATGAATTAGATGTAACGTTTTCAACAGACGCTGAATGCTGTCTTTATAATTTTATAGAACTGAAGACGGAAAGTCGCTAAAGCGTTGGCTCAGACAAAGATTCGTTAATTAATTAGATCTCTTGTTAAAGTTGTTTAAAGACGTTTAAAGACAAACAAAAGGTCACGAAGCAGTTCAGCATAGCAGACGGATAAATTTTTAAATACTTCCCTAGTGTTTTTAATGGATGCAGCATTGACGCGACGACGTACCTTGTAATTACAATTATTCAAAACTTAATTTTAATAGAAAAATGTATTTGGTTTGGTTGAGATAACTGGTTGATATTGTCTCAGAGAATCGTATGAACAAATAAGAGTAGATTGTAGGTTGGCTGAATTATTGGGTACATTTTTCCAGTTAAAACAATATTAAAAATTATCGCCACATCACAAAGAGATTTCAAATAAAAATCATCACAAGATTGTCTGACAAACTACTAGCCAAATCTACAGCATAGAGTTAAAAATTATAAAGAATTGAAGTGAAAGTGACTACTTTTTCCTTTCATATTGTATGTATTGTCAAGTTGCTCCTATGAACTATTTCCCGAAAAGTATATATTTAACATTTGATTACATAAACAAAATTAACATGTCAATATGTTACAAAAAGTAACAGCAATCGCGACTAATAATAATTATTATTATTTATTTCCTAATTAATTGTACAAAAAAAGATAATACAAGTAATTGTACAGAGCGTCAAGTACATTTAAAATACAAACATTACACAGTATACGCACATGCATAAAATTGTATCAAAACAGATACATTTACAGATAATTGTATAGATACACTTTTTATGCAGCATACACCCGACCGGTAGGTGTATATAAAATCATTACAGAAAGCGAAGAGACAAAATAAAACAAACAGATTAAAATATTTATGTATATATGCATATACATCTAAAAAAAGAAAAATTACGGTAAAGATGTAATTTAGGTCAAAAGTTAATAGAGAAAAATTCCTCAAGAGAGTAACAATTTTTGTCAATAAATAAGGGTTTAAGCCTTTTTTGAAAATAAAGATGTTTTGAGAATTTATCTCAATTGGCAAAGCATTGAATATTTTGCACCCATTAATGGCTATTTGTATGACAAGGAAGAAAAGTGCATAATTTCCTCCCGTAGATAGTTTCCAAGGGAGGAAATGGCACTTTGCTTCTGTGTAATACATATGATTTTTTCTACGACCATTTACAGTGTTTTACATTAGTTTTACATATGTTTTATTATATTTTCTTATGCATAACAATCAAAAAACCAAATATTTCAAAATATCATAATAGGTATTTAGATAAGTAAATATTGTTAAAAATCAAAGTACATGGAACGTTGCTAAGGTTGCTTCTTGTTTACAAAATAAACAATCTTCCAAAAAGTTTATAATAATGTATTCCGAATGTGAAGATGAAGTTCCTCAAGATATTCTGGAAGAAGCAAACGTGATTTCGTTAAATCTATTACCGTTAAAGTCTCGTGAAAAATATGGAAAAGAGTACCAGCTATTTAAATGTTGGAAGAAGTCTATACACTACCATTACAGCTATTTGAAGTTTCTACTTGTTTGCTTACAGAGGGAGCCAAAGTATTTTCCTTCCTAGGGAGGCAAAGTATTTTCCTCCCGAGGGAGGAAAAGTACTACTTTGCTCCCTGAAATAAGGGAGCAAAATAGTATTTTCTATGTAGGAAGTAGAAAAAATATACGCTTTTTTGATAAAGTGCTGTCGAATGTTGACTGGGTATAAGATACTTTTTAAACCTGGTGTAGTGATTGTGGTCAGTGAGATATTTTTGAAATGTAGGAAAATTTTTATAAACAAAACAGCCTAGTTCATAAATATATGTGCCGATTACTGTTAGAATTTTTTATTCTTTTAATGCTGTTCTGCAAGAGTTCCTTTTTGATATCTTAATTAGTATTCGCGATGCATACTTTTGTAAAATGAAAACGCGTTGAGAGCAACTACTTATTCCCCAGTTTATAATACCATATCGCATCTGAGAGTGAAAGTTTGCATAATATAGGCTAATTCGATTGATGACCCCCAGGAAAATACAGCATCTCGCCTCACCCTAGCCACCCAATCCACCTCACCTCATTCCTCTAAATTTATTTATTTAGGAACAATCAAAAAACTATTAATCCTGAATATCGTCATCTAATTATGTTTCTGGAAACACTGCAGCCTCTTGGGATTATGTGCTAATCTCCTAATTTCTTTATAACACCCATTCCTTTGTACTAATTTGTACACGCCCAGAATTGGTTGAGTGTCATATTCTTCTGGATAAAATCTTGGTTGTTCATATAGAGCCTGTCTAATGTGACCCATAGACTCACACTCAGGCAGGATGTGATAAGCTGTCCCTGTTGACCTATACTCCAAATTTTTTTTATTAAACCTTAAGGTATGAAAAAATAGTTTTTTCCGGTTTCAGAAAAAACTATTGATTTTAGAAAAAAAGTGTTTCTTAAAAGTAGTGCACCTTGAGAAAACCTACATAATGAAACTTATCAATGACTTGAAGTGCTCGAATGCTACGAGGCAGATGCGAGACCTCCTTCACCTCAGGATGTCACTAACTGCAGACCGGTTTCGACCTATTTTTGGGGCTCATCAGTGCAGTGCAAATGACCAAGCATACCCTTGATACCCTCGATTTAATTTGTTGAGTCCTTATTTATATAAGGTACTTGAAGATAGGTCGGAATATTATAATTCCTATATTTTATATTTTATAAAATTTCCTTCGTTTCATTCTGCTTTAAAATTGCTTATTTAGTGAGAACTAAACGAAGTATTTCTTTTAAATTGTTGAAAACAATTATCAAAGTATTAATTTCTTCATTATAAACAAATGTAATATCTCTTTGGCGATGCATGGTATCGAAATACTGATAAATTCATCTGATAGCTGACATTTTTTCACGAATTTATAAAAAAATTTCTTTACGACCAATAGAAGCTGAGATAGATTTTTTTAAAAGTCGCTGTGGCGTTGTTTACTAACATTAAGGAATGATTTAAGCTGGACTCTACAGAGGCATATTCAAGGAATTCTATTCAAAAGTTTTCGACTCGATTATTTAAAAATTGTTGATGTGACAATTGTTTAAAGTTGCACTTCTGTTTTTGAGGCAGTGATAACCTGAAAAACAGAAGAATATCCAAGATCACCTGATTTGACTCCTCTAGATGTTTTGTTTGGGATCACTTAAAAAATATTTTCCTCGCAACCGTCGTTACAACCCGTGAAAACTTGCAACTACGAGTAAGACGCGCGAATTAATAACATAAGGCCCACCAATTATGTACCATCATCCTGTGATATCCCATACACCATTGGTGTACGCCTTGATAGACTAGAAATCTTTGATAAAGTTGGATTTTTAATAATTATTGGAATATCATATCCGGCAAGTTTTTAAATTTACTTAATTCACGGAGAACTGTTTAAAAAACAGGTCACGCTCCCTATATACTACGATCTAATTTAATTGATTACTTTTCGAATTAGTATCAGATAAAATATAACGTCGGATGTTTGTAAATAGAAAGTAATTTATTTGCAATCGCACGCCAGATTTTACACATGCAATTACGCATTTATTACATGAGATAGAGTTGCCGCAGAATTATTAACATTCATTATTTTGATTTATTAGTGGCACATTAATTTTGTATAACATAGTTAACACGGACTTTTGCATAAATCGAAAACTTTTGTCAACGCTCTACTAAAATTATGAATCAAGTGTTACTGTTGATAAACTCTTTGTGCATGTTCCATTGTATAATTGATTAATTGTTGTTAAAGTAATATTGTTTTGAACTTCACAATTTGTTACATGAGCATCGTTCAGATAATTGGACAGGAATTTGTTAATAACCAGACAATGAAGTTAAAATATTTCTATATTGTTGCCATTTGATACTGCAAAGTTGGAAACCTATAATATTGTGCTTGTCTGTGTAAATCTAAAAGAAAACTGTAAAAAAAAAACAAGTAAGTGAATTGTCAATCGAGTTTATTTACGAAATAGCTACTATTGAACTTGGTCAAACAAGACCAATGACAATATATAGATCTCCTATGGGAAATTTTGATGTATTTTTCTAAAAACTTACTCCCGTACTTGAGGTTTTCTGCAAGGCTGAGGGAATAAAGATTGTCTCAGGTGATTTTAATGTACACTTCCATAGCGAATTTGATCAACGTACAGCATTGTTAATAAATAATTTTAAATCATATGGGCTTTCCCAATTTCAGTGGCGTTGCTAGGGAAAATCATTTCCTTGACAATATACTTACAAATATTAGCTTGCACAAACTAAGTACCTGTTCATTTGATACTAAAGTGTCAGATCGTATAGGTATTCACCTAGAGACCAATACTGAAATCAAAATACTCCCCAAAAATAACGTATAGCTATTCACAACAAGGGTCTCGGTCTCTAAAATCTCGGATAGTGAAAGGGTCAAATGGAACCCTTGTAGCTTGGTTCAATGACAATCTTCAGGGCATGCGAGAACACGTATATTTTCTATACGAACATCCCACCCAGGACAACAAGGCCATATTGATTAATTTTAGATTCAATTATCGTTATTATCGTTATTATCAATGCTGCCAAAAAAAGTTCAAACGACAGTTTCATAAGAAATGTTAACAATCCCTAATAGGCAAGGTGGAACATTATTAACGATCACAAAAGAACTCCTCATGACTCATCCGACAACTTCTCCTGTGATGATTTTAATAATTATCTTGCAAATATTGCGGAAAAGCTTAGTAACAAGTTGCCCTCATGTAATATCCATCACACACACTACAGTGATAGACTGCATCCAGAATAACAAATGTTCTTTTAACCTCGTATCTATTTGTGAAGTATCTGAAGTCATCGTTAATCTCAAAAGCAAGAAAAGTAAATGCCTACGATATTACTGTCAGAATCATTAAAGATATTGCGGATTCTATCATATTCCCTCTTACAAACCTAATTAACATATGTCTACCAGAAAACATTTTTCCTGGTTGTCTGAAAATAACAAAAGTATTACCGATTTATAAAATGAACGACATAAATGATCCATCGAATTACTAAACTAATTTCGGTGATTACCTGTTTTGCAAAATCTATGAAATACTCTTAAAAAATCAGCTAACAGCGCATATGGAATTACAAAAGATCAATCTTCTGTTCCCGTCGTTTTCATATAATTCCTGATGCAATTGGTATTTGTAGCATTTAAAACCATGTTTTTTTAATATACGTATTTTGACTAAAGCACCTAATTATAAATTTACAAATAATAAATACGCCTCTATTTCACTTAACAATAACATTTTGACAGATGCTGTGTACAATTTTTCATCTGTTTTTTATGGCTTACTGCAAGATATTCATGGCTCACTGCAAGCTATGGCCATATAATTCGAAATGCTTCTACAAAAACCTTAATATTTATTTTAATTTATATTTAATTTTTAATCGGGAAAAACCAGTCTATAGCAAATTTACCACTCTATCTGATAAAAAATAAAACATACAGAGTACTATTTGAAAAATTGAAGTTAAGTATAACAAATTGAATTTCCATGAAATGGGAAAATTGGAAAAACATATGTAAATCCAAGAAACTGAACAAAATACGCCAATTTTACATTTAATTTGTTGAGAAATACCCTTCTATTCAAATTCAAAGTCTACTTCGAATTATTTGAAATTTGTTCCTGAATTCCAAAGCCAACTAGAAATAGCAAATAAATTCCATTTCCAAGGTCATTTTTCATCCGATTTTAAATCTTAAAAAAGCGTTGGAAAGAGAAATTACAGCTTTATGAGAAAAGTGAGTTAAATATACAGGGTGCTATTTAAAATAAGAAAGTTATGGCAATTTTCGGCCATACCGGAACTGATTTTTTACCACCGAATGGTCAAAGTATGGACATTGATATCTACATTTGATTTCCCAAATTTCAGATATTTATATTTAAAACTGTAGAACAAAGTGAGAAGGTGGGTTCTGGGTGACCCGGTATATACATACATATTTCCGAAAAATAACGATAAAGGAGATAACAAATTTCAGTTTTTCGCAATATCTTCCCACTTCCTGAAAATATCAAATTCATATTTTAAATTTAGTCACAGGCCATCTGGATACTAAGTTTACATGGTTTCAGTCAAAACCTCTTTTCTGCTTAAGGCGTAGTTTCAGTGGGTGACTGTCAGTATTTTCCTCATGTAATTTTCTGTATATTTTTAAAGATTACTATAAAAAACTAATTTTTAGATCATTAGAAGCAGTCATTTATGTTTAAAAAACAACATGCATTTACATTTTATTAATAGATTCTTTCTTTTGATTATTATCCAATAAGCTCACCTCCAAGAATAGGCAGTTGGTGCGTTTCGAAAAAAGTTCTACATAAACAGGTGGAGTTCTTCAATAAATTTGAATATATTTGACTTGTGACGTCAATAACTAATAACATCTGTCTCCCCCTGTGAGAAATACATCGTCGAATATGATAAGTAGATATAAGTAATTTTCGATGAATATCAATATTTTCGGAATCCGCTTGTGGCAAAAGTAAAATGTGAAATGTGTTGAACGCGATCTGGGTTACATGCGCTGAAATGAAATATGGAAAGTGATTAAGTTCATGCAAGTTTCCTGAATAAATTTTCTTACAGGAAGCGACATTCCATAAAAATTTACGAAGTTTATAAAATTTTCTTAGCTTATATTAAAAATATAGAGTGCCAAGTTGGGAAATGCTTAACAATACAAACCAAATTTACTTATTCAGATTTTAATGGCACCGATTTTCCAGGTAATGTGCAGGGACTAGTAAATGTTTTAGAAATGTTGACCAAGTAATTAATACATGTATAATTTAAATTTTAAAACGAAGCATTTTTTAAATTTTGTTCAAGAAACACGTTAAGAAAAGATCATACATCGTTTCGATTTTTTTTTTGAAAATAAAGAAATATGTGAAAATGAAATACAGGGTTGCTGATATGTATGGAAACGGTCAATAAAGCAAGATAGCTAGCGAAAAATGTTAAGATACAAAGTTTTCAAATCTTCTATAGTAAAGAAAAATTAATACACTATCAGTCAAAAAGTCATGACGAAACGAGGTTCCTTTTTCTGAAATGGAACACTCTGTATATTATTCCATATTTCAATAATTCTCGAAATTCTAATCAAAATTCATATAGCACATTAAATACCTAAATTTAACCGTTTTCGAGATATCGAACTTTGAAAATTATTTTCTTATAAATTATACAAAAATATTTTAGTCCATTGTCTGATCGATAGCCGAGTGGGTTAAGGCGCGAGGCGGCAATCGCGATTAATCACACGGACATCGCACCACCGGGTTCGAATCCTGGCTCCGGCACTGTCGGAGGAAATGGTTGTATGTCCTCGTTTTTTCAATGTGTAACCCCCTTTCGCACAAGTCCTGGCTTCTGGAATTGGGGGTTGTCTAATTTCTGTGGTGTTTATTTATTTATTTATTAAGTTTATAGTCCATCAAGTTACCTTTGAAAGTTTCTAGCTCCATAACAACGCCGCGTCGTTCTTTTGTCTAGCAGTGATGATCTTGACAACACATTTAATGTGAATAATTTTTTCACAAGAATGGCATGTTTAAGTGAAGTGACCAAGTAGTGAATATTTTTAATGAATTGCATCCTGATGGGTGAATCTTTTCTAAATCAATCGTTTCAAAAACATTGCAGTGTATTCATGAAACTGGACGTGTCAGAAATCAACCAAAAAGTGGAAGACTAGTAAGAGTTACAAATGAAGAAAATTATTTGAATATTATGCTAGATGTGGTGGAATAGCCAACATTTTCGACAAAATAGAGGGCTTTAAATCTTAACATGAGCCGATACTTCATTCAAAAAATTTGCAAACGGGAAAAATTCCATCCATCCGTATATTTGTTACAAGAATTGAGTGAAGGCAATTTTGATCATAGAATCGAGTTCTGTGAAGTTATTATGGTTAAATTAAACGAAAATGTCAGCTTTGTCAACCACATAATGTTTTCTAACGAATCCATACTTTGTTTAAACGAACACGTAAACCGACACAACTGTAGGTATTAGTGAGACCAAAATCCACATTGGATGGAGCAAGTTCACACCCAACGACCACAAAAAGTAAATGTTTGGTGTAGCATTATTGGTGGACACGTCATAGCATCCTATTTTATAAACGGAAATTTGACATCTGAACGATATTTACTACTTTTGCAAGAACATATTATTCCAGAGCTTAGACGATTATTCCCGAACAATAACAACCCAATTTACCGGCAGAACAAGTATGTTTTCAACAAGATGGGGCTTGAACACGCACAAGCCTTCTCTTATTAGTTAAGTAGCTCTAAGTTGGATGCTATGAACACGCACAAGAATAAGAGCTATGAGCTTAGTAGAGACCCTTGAGGCTTATCGTGCACTTAATTTGTAGTTGAATTAGGTTCGGGGGGATGCACTTAAAAAGGTTGGAGCAGGATAAGTTGCTTCACCTTGCATAAGCATCTATCGGTTGCTTTCGCTTTCAGCTAGCACCTTGGATTTTTCTGATTTATTCTTGGCACGGTCAATAGTTACACCATGTAAATGAAGCGCTTGATACTTTGAATAGACTTCGTTAAATTCAAGAAGTTGAATTCACTTTAAATAAAATTTGCCCCTTTTGTCATGTAATTTCTTAACACCCTGTACATACTTCTCGAAGTATAACACTTTTGAATGCAAGGTTTATTTTGAAGCACTTTTGTTTAAATGAAAAAATGAAAAAAAAAAATTAACTAAGATGTGCAGATATTTTAGAACATCCTGTATGTAGTTGTTACAGATTAAAACACTTTGTTTTAAACAGTCTCATAATACTTATTATTAGAACAAACGCAAGTTTAAATAAAATGAAATTATTATTCTTTTACTGCTACTAGTTGGTAACTTTTCGACAACGAATAAATTCCGGCTTGGGAGATTTAATTCGATTATCGCGAGTTACACAGAAGAAACTGACTTCAGATACCGACACTGACTTGCCTAAAGCGTGTTGAGCTCGGCCTTTTATACGTTTCGCTACCGTTTCGTTTGTCGTGCCTCGTGAGTCTAACACGAACGTTTTTTCACCAATTTTATTCTAGAAAGTCGGCCCCCGACATTCCGTGCGGGCGAGAGTTGCATAATATCGCGCAATATTGCACCATCTTTGCAAAAAGTTAAAATTCGAAAATGAAAATTATATGACTGTTTAGGCAATAGAATGAGAAATCGTTTGGTGATTGAATTAAACTCGAACTGGTTTTGGTTTAGAATGTATTGAATAAAAAAGAAGTTGAATATATTGATTCGTCCTTGTATAATCATTGTTTACGCATGCACGTAATATGGACTTTGGGTTATCTCTCGTGTCGACGTTTGAAGGGAAGTAAATGGGGAGTTGAAATGAAATGAAAGTGCGCTGATGCATTGGAACGTGAATAACTCGTGACATTAATTTGGAGATGTGGTCTGTTGTGAAATAGATAAAATAGGTAAGGCGTAAAATTGAAGAAACGTTAAAATTGAATAGAAAATGAGTTGTAAAAAGTTTATGAATATGAATTTGAGATTTATACCGGAGGTACGAAAAGTGTGTTTGGTGTCGAATGCGGGGGTTGTATTTTTTAGGTGAGTCATTTGAAAGTTTGTGTTGATGAATGAAATATTTAAATGGTTTTTTCGATTGTTTTGAGATGTTTCTGAATTATCGTCATTTCGTGAATTTTTTCAGATTTTTTGTGATGCAATTTTGGTTTTTGATGAATGATACTTTTTTATTAGGGTTTGTCCTTTTAGATGGAAAGATTGAATTTTTTGGCTATTTTTGACATTTTTTGTTTTGCATTTACTTATAGGGAATGGAATGTGCTATAGCAACTTTTCCTGATAATGGATTGGACACAGGGGGCAATTCAATGGCCAGCTAGGTTTCCCGATATGACCCCAGTTGACTTTTTTCTGTGGGGTCACATAAAAAATGTAGTCTACAAAAATAGGTCGCAAAATATCGAAGAGTTGCAAGAGAAGTTAATGCTTGAAATTTCCGTTATTCCTCCCAACTCTCCCTCCTCCCTCTTTTAGATTCTCTACAAAATTTTGTTCCGCGAATCATTACTGTCTGGAAATAAATGGTGAACACTTTGAGCACCTAAAATAATAGAATTCCAAAGAAAATATTTGTTGTTAATGTTTTCTCTCTTTTTTTCTGGCATAACTATTGTTAATATAACACAACTACAGAAATTACTTGTGTTGGTCTTATGAAATTATACAAATGAGTATTTCTTGTTTATTTAGCTTCCCAAAAAAAGAAAATGTAAAAGCATAATTTTATCACTGTGCTCAAAAAATGTTACTTCTTTTTTTCTGAAAAATAAGATGTTACAATAAAACATATTCTTCGATTTAAAGAACAAAATTAACCCCAAGATGACTTAGATGGCCAAGGTCAATAACCAATACCATCATTTTGTTTTCTGGGCACCAAACAATTTTTATTTGAAGTAGTTCTTTCTTAAATGCATTGGTCTTGTAAGTAATTTTTATCAGTATCAGAATAAAGTTTTAGGCCACCATTACTCTTATTTTCTATTCAAAAATGTAGAAGCATTAATAAATAATTGTCTAAATCTTCTCTTACATACGGTTTTGGATATTTCGATCTGTATAGTATTTTTAAACTTTCTATTACTTTTCCGTATAACCGAATGTTGTAAAAAATAAATTGAATAAAGTTTTCGAGAGAAAAGCGATTCTCGAATAATCGATTTAAAACTTTTAGTGGAACTTTCTAGAAAAGTAATGGCTTATACTTCTAATGCAGTATTGGAAAAGAATATATTTGTATATAGTTTCTTAAAAGTAGGACAGTCGTGTGTGAGGTCTAATCAATTTAACCAAATTTTGAGTATGTCTTTAATTATCCACTCGAAAAGTACAGATCATTTCTCAGTTATTTCATAGTTATCCAGGTACTTAAAATAACTTAAAAATGGAGCTTGATACTGTACAGAAATAGAATTAATTCTTTCATAAATATTCAATATAATTTTTAAGCACTCAAAACACATACAATTTTAGGGAAATGCCGTATAACATATCTAGGACTAAAATTACTTATTGCTGAGGTCTTGGGTTTGTATGTCCTGAGATTTTTATAGTCCCGGAGCCGGTAACACTGAAAACCCCGTCATAGCGGAATCGAAATTTTTTATGTGAATTGATATATAATTATACGAACAAAATAAGTTTGTAATATATGATTTGTAGGAAACAACTACACAGCGGGCAAATACCCCGACCTGTATTGAATTACACCTTTCAAATCATGAAAGAATGGTAACCAATATCATTTGTCAATTCCCTGACCAGACATAGACCGGTTTCTAAGTTATTAGTTCTCATCAGTATCATCAGTATCACTACTCAATTTACTATAGTTTGTATACAACTAGCAGGTTGGCCACTATCATTTGTCTGTTCCATGACCTATGGCATACTGATGAGAACTAATAAGTTCGAAACCAGTCTATGCCTGGTCAGGGAATTGACAAATTATATTGGTTACCATTCTTTCATGATTTGTTAGTTGTAATTCAATGCAGGTCGGTGTATTTGCCCGCTGAGTAGTTGTTTCCTGTAAATCGTATATTATAACAGTAGGTTAAGTCCACCTAGGACTGAAGGGTCGCCGCTCCCAGGTACTTGTAGAATCGCAAGTCGCTATTCGCCCATGGAGACATCTATGGTGTATAGTAGCAATTGACCGTTTAAGAGGCTTCACTTATTTCTCACCACTACTTAATTTACTATAGTTTGTATAAAACTAGCAGGTTTGGTCACTATCATTTGTCTGTTCCATGACCTGTGGCATACTGATGAGAACTAATAAGTTCTAAACCGGTCTTTGTCTGATCGGGGAATTGACAAATGATATTGGTTACCATTCTATCATGATTTGCAAGGTGTAATTCAATGCAGGACGGGGTATTTGCCCGCTGAGTAGTTGTTTCCTGCAAATCATATATTATAACAGTAGGTTAAGTCCACCTAGGACTGAAAGGTCGCCGCTCCTAGGTATTTGCAGAATCGCAAGTCGCTATACGCCCATGGATACATCTATGGTGTATAGCAATTGACCATTTGAGAGGTTTCACTTACCTCTCACCACTACTCAAAATAAATTTGGTATGCGTAGATTTAAAAAGCCGAAAAATTAAAAAACAAAAACATTATTATAAAAATGCAATAATGATATTGATTATTTGTAGTGTACTCGATAGAAAATTTCGTACTCTTTCAGAAAAAAAATACGCAAACCACTTAATTTGGCCGGACGGGTCTGGCATACGTATTTGTACCTAAGTGTGTGAAAGGGGATAAAATTTTTCCATTATCACGTGAAAATTTTTATTTTTTTTATTTTGTTCGTTTCGATGTGATCTTTAAAAATATCTTGGTATGCGGGCCCAAAAACTGCCGGAAGTATCCGGCATATCAGCTTTATTGCATGTTCGCGATTTCCATCTGTTACAAAAAGTAGCACATTAAATAAATTTGTTATGGAGTAAATGCTCGTTGTGGAACTACTCTTGTTTTATAATTATTTTAAACTTGTATATTACATCAATATTAATTTTGTGTCTTGTAAAATTACTTTTTTCCTTTTTTTATATACATAATACAGTTTAGTATAGAATACTGCCTTAGAAGCGAGTTTCAAGAGCTACAACAGTTTCCATGATGTTATATTTATCTACTAAGGAGATAAACTTTTTACATGAACATTGGACAGATAATTCATTCAACTCCATTCTCAATGACAAAAATGTTGAGGACCAGTGCTCTGTCCTCTGTCTGTAATATCAATGGAGCAGTCACTCGTATACTGAACGAAAATTATACCCGTTATCATGAGGAAGCTGATACAAAAATTTCCTTTAATTTAAAAAATTTCACCTCACTATAGGATTCTCATACAAACGATATATACTGACGCCTTAATCATTTGTCTCAGAAATATACACAAATTCAAAGACGTAGAAATATAGATAACAAGTAAAAACCGTAAAGAAATTAATTACATAAATTATACAGATCTTACACAACAATTAGGCCCAATACTTTGTCGAACTCTGCCGGGCTTTCATGCCTTTACGGGTTGTGAATACACAGCAGCTTTTGTCCGTAAAGGAAAACTCAAACCATTCAACCTTTTTATACAAAATGAATATATTCGAGCATTTGACGGATCCGGAAGATATTGATAATGAAAAAAAGAACAGATCTATATTTATAAATATGATGTGGCAAAATGCTACTGAACCGATTTGTATTTTATATGAACAAACCGAATGTGGATGGTAATTAAATGAAGACAATAAAATTGAGCCATTGTGGTAAAAAGGCCGAGGAGCAAGTTCAAAAGTTGAAGAAATTGTTAGTGCCTAACAACATGAAGAATCAGATGATAAAATACGTTATAATATTGATGATATTGACTTTGATGATTATTAATAAATGTACCATGTATGTTTGGTCATAAACTCTTGTTAATTATATCAACTTTATTTTATTGTTTGAATCATCTAAAATAAAAAATTTCCTATAATTCCTTGGATCATATTTATCCTCATATAATTTTAAATCTAAGAAATGAATAAGACGTTTCATTCTATAAAAACTTTTACTCCAAAATAAATTTATTTAACGTACTACTTTTTGTAATAGATATGAGTCGAGACCATGCAATAAAGCTGGATACTTCCGGTAGTTTTTGGGCCCGCATATAAAGATATTTTTAAAGATCACATCTAAAATTTTCACGTGATAATGGAAAAATATCCGTCCGGCCAAATAAAGTGGTTTGCGTAATTTTTTTCTGAAAGAGTACGAAATTTTCTATTGAGTATACTACAAATAATAAATATCCGCGATGACAGTAAAACATTATTGCATTTTTATAATAATTAATTTTTTAAAACACTTTTTCGGCTTTTCAAATCTACGAATACCAAGCTTATTTTGTTCGTATAATGTTTAATTATCAATTCACATAAAAAAAAATTCGATTCCGCTATGACGGAGCTTTCAATGTCACCTGCTACTCGCCTACTAATCCTGAAGTGGTATTGCTTTTAACATAGTTTCCACAAACATCAAACTACTACTATAAACCATGTTAGCATGGTTAAGAGATGTTAAAAGACAGTTTTAATGAGATTTTATTGGATGAATAAGTTAGGGTTAAGAATGTTTATTTATCCATATGTCTACTCCCAATTCGTTATCCCAATTCAAGATCTGTATGCTGTTGTTTTATCCCTATGTCTAAATCAATGGACGTTAACAGAAAATATTGCCGGCTGTTGGATTTAATTGGTAGGAAACTGTCGTGAACTTTTCGATTAGATTTAAATTACATTCACTTGTTACTTTACATATTTATTAATTCTATACGCTTCCGATAACATTAATGAGTTTCTAATCAGTATAGCCAAGTATAGTTAGAGTTTACGCATATATTCACTAACTTATCCCATGAACTCTATTCTCCTATTCGTATGATGTGTCTCTATCGACAGCATCCTAATGAATTTGGGACAAATATTGGCTTTGCGACAAAGGGTGGATTTTATGGTAGCATATAACCTAGATAGATACCTATCGTGTTGAAAGGCAGCAGATAAGCCGAAAAAGGTCAAACGTATTTATGCTTGCGATGGATATGAATACAAAAACAAGAACTTTCATTTTTGACAAATTGTGTCATATAAGCCAAAACAGGAGAGGAATCAGGCTATGCGACACTAATTTCTCCTTTACGAATTGTTTTGAACAAAGCAGGTTATAGAATTGTTTAAAATACTGCAGCAGTGGAAGTGACGTCAGGAAGCTGAAAAACAAAAGATCATCTGGTCTGGACGGGTTAAATGCACATGTATTAAAAAATATAATATTAAATATAGTTGACCGCTTATTAAACCGTATTAATAAATATGTCATAAATGGATACTTTCCAGATGCACTTAAAATTTCATCAGTTAGTCCAATATTTAAAAAAGGTTGTGAAACTGACATATATAACTACGACAAATTTCTGTATTGAGTGTAATATCAAAAATTATAGAACAAATAGTAGTAACCGATAATAAATACTGTTTTTAGAAAAATATAATTTATTAACAAATTCTCAGCATGGTTTTAGAAAGGGTAGATTGACTGAGAGTGCATCTGTTAAAATGTATGAGTTTGTTTATAAGGAATTGGATAACTGGAGGTATGTTGTATCTATCTTTTTTGACCTTTCTAAAGTCTTCGACTCAGTTAAGAAAGACATTTTAATTAATAAGTTAGAGGCAATTGGCATAAGAGGTAATATGCTAAATTGATTGATTTCTTATATGCAAGACAGGAGTCTAATTGTTAAATGTAATGAAGTGCAATCCGACCTATTCGATGTTATTTTAGGTGTCCCTCAAGGATCTGTATTAGGTCCATTACTTTTTCTAATATACATTAATAAACTTCCTAAATCTATTAAAAACGGATATACCATCATGTATGCAAATGACACTAGGGTGTTGATATCGGCTAGGAATCCGGAAGAACTTTATAATAAAGTTCAAATTGTCATGAATGAAATGAGTACCTGGTGTGATCATAACATGCTAATGAATATAAGACAGTATTTATGAATTTTAACCTAAGGCGTCATGTTGCCTTACCTGGAATTTTACTAACTAACTGTTCGAAGTTCTTAGGCAATTTAGTTGATACTAATCGTGGGAAGAACATATTAATTATGTATATAGTAAGTTGAATTAGGCTTATTTTGCCTTATTACAACCTAAGCAAAGTTTAATAGAAACAGGACTTGTAAATGTGTATTAGGCTCTGGCGAATTCACATCTATCACTTAACATATTTATTTGGGGTTGATCTTCGTATATTAGGAGAGTTAGTCCTATATTAGCAGAATATTTGAAGATTAATAAGGTTATTGTTTAACTTAAATTTCAGGGAGAGTATAACGCCATATTTATAAATAAAAAAATTTTACTGTGCCGAGTATTTATATATACAAATGTTTACTATGTCAAGAACAATTTAGAATCATTTGAAGGTTTATCGGACCATCACTTATATAATACGCGAAAGAAAAATATATTACCCATCCCTTTACATGGGAACTCAACATATAAAGATTCACTCCAGTATAATTTCATAGTATTAAGGTGTCTGCACCAAAATAAAATTGTCGACTTTTGTGTTGTCAACGTGTGTTGGTGACAAAAGTTTCTGTTATTAGCTTAAGTTGTCAACAAAAATTGTCAACAAATGTCGAGAACCGTGTTTCCATTTTAGGTGGTAAACATCAAAGGAATACGCCTGCTACAGATATTTGAATGCTTTGTGTGGACTCTTTCTCAGTTGGGAATATCAATTGGAAGCAGAAACATGCCTCTCCATGTATGTTTCTTTCTTTGAGGCTTGGCGCTTGGTTATACCCAACATTTATGTTTCCGTTTCTTCTTGAAAAAAAATAATGAAAGCTTTCGTTAACTAAATAGTCTTGGTGGAGACAGCTAGTTGTCAACTGAAATATTCCTCAAACTGTTGACGATTTATTTTAATTCGGTGTGGACAAAGCTGAAATAAAATTTGGTGACTATCTGAAGGATTGCAAACAGCTACAAATACAGAAATTGCCAATTTCTTCAGTGGAGATTTACCTTAATATAACAAGTTACCAAGTAACATACAAAATATGACAGTATCAAAATACAAACATACTGTCAAAAATATATTATTGAAAAATGGTTACTACAATATTGATGAATATCTAACACAAGAATTATTATAAAAGTTGTTTTACTTATACTAAATAATGTTGTTTGTTTCACCTTCTGTTAGTACTAATTTGTTATTTTTATATTTTTTATCTAGCCAAATGACTTTGCATTTACATGTTGCTTAAATGTTGTTTGTAATCTGTTTTTGTTTCATTGCTAGTATTATATTTTTCTCCTTGTTATTTATTTGTATATTTATTTTATTACTTTTATTATATTATTGTACCGACTTATCATATATACTAAAATGGTGAAATAAATTATTATTATTATTATTCAATATCAAAATCTATGCGAGCTTGGGATAGTACGGCTCTATTTGTGGTTACTGTTAAGTTAAAATTATGTAGCCTAAAATTGTGTATAGAAGTGTACAGATTTTCAAAATAAAGCTACAATTGTGAGAAATTTTCAATAACATATTATTTTAATATAAATAACTATTTCTTTGTTCGTTTCTTTTTTCGTATTAACTAGATTAATTTCTGCTATTCTATTTTTACACAAAGAATATCATTTCTTGTGTGACGGATATTAAACCTCACAAAGATACAATATCAATTTTCTGCGGGATGTAAAGAAAATTGAAACATGTTTATTTCTTCAATTTTCATGCGTCGGAATAGGCACTGATATATAAACAATACCAAAAGTAATACAAAAACGTGACAAGAAATAAGATTAAACACAGAAAGGTAAACATTTTTTATATAATGGTTCTTTCCCTCCAAGACACAATATGCTTCTATATAATATATTGCCGGAGACAAAATAGAAAATAAATAAAATTAAAACTTGCTTGTCATGTCCAATTGTTTGAACTACAGATAACTTAAATATAGTACCCTATTAGTGGCATCATGTTATTATGGTAAAAAAAAATTATCTTAGAAAACAATAATATATTAGTATGGGAATATTATACTTCAATATTTAATAGACCTTGGAAAGTGATATAAACCTTAGACCCTAGACAAGATTTATTTATCATAGTGTAAGAATATTGTAAAATATTCTAAGCATTTAGAAATTAGTTAAGTTCTTTTAACTGAAAACTAAAATAGATATCAAATAATACATATTTGTAACATTTTGAGAAAATTTCGAGAACATTTTATTCTGAAATTTGTAGAAATATTTAAATTGTACCTAAATAAGATTTACTGTTTCGAGGAAGAACTGAGAAAAATTATACAGGCGCAACGGGACCCTATCCTTTCAGCCACAGAAGAAATTAAAAATGACACCAAGGAGGATATAGCGATAAAATTAATGACGTCGAGGAGAAAATAAATAAGATGGAAGAAATAGTTAGAAAATTCTAGGAGGAAGTTTAGTGGCATTAAAGGAAAAATTACTGGCGTCGATGGAAAAGTGAGTGGTATTGAAGGAAAATTCCGGGCAATTAAGGAAGACGTAGAATGATTTAGAGTTGAGGGGAAAAGGAGAGGCAAACTAGTGGTATCATCAGATCTTTGATTACAACTACCCTCCTTTGATGGTCAAACTTCATGATTAACCTATACGAGACAGTTTGAGGCAGCTGCGCGTGCTAACAACTGAAATAATGCTATGACTTTAGTCTTAGCATTAAGATGTCAAGCATCAGAATGGCTTCATAATAACCCAGTGGCACAGAAGCAGGATTTTAAGTTTTGGAAGCTGCATTAGACTTGAAATATGGCAGCTAACACCTCGTCCAAATACATAGGACCCAGTTGAAATTATACACACAAAAGGCTGTGAAAAGCTAACAAGAATTTGAAGCTTTTGTGGAGAGACTGACACACCTAACTTACTCGGCTGAATGAAAATGTTCTAGAAGCAATTGGCAGTTGGAACCTTTTTTAATGGTATAAGAGGCGAGGGTCCTTCAATTATCTTGGCATAACTCTAGCAGCGAAGCTTTGATCCATGCCCTTGGGTTGGAGCCACTTATAAATATACTCCACATCAGAGAGCTGTGAAGGTAAAATAGGTCCATGTAGAGAAGATGAACCTGGAATCTATATTGTCCGACATACATAAAATGCTCAGTCAGTTTCCAACCAAATCAGATTCTCCAGAAAAGCAGAAACAACAAGGTGAAAAGCCGAGTGGAGGATCCGCTACTATAAAAGCGATAAATCGGAATATTGTCAACACAGGAACCCTAAAGGTGTAAATACCGTCGACATAGAGAAACAGCAGGATGTGGCAACAGTGAAGATAGTTAAGGTAGAAGTTCCGAAGGACTGGACGAAAAAAGTTCTAAGGACAGAACAATGGAATGACAATGAAGTTGGGTCTATATTGAGACGAAAGAAAAAGGAATCGGCCCGGAATGGAGGGTCATTTCAGGCAAAAATGTCAGACTGAAAGCTTTATAAGTACAATGGGATTCACACAGAGTCGAAGATGGGCTATTGGAGAGAGCGTGGGTAAGCCGAGATGGGAAACAAGTTACTATGCGTTTAGTGGCTCCTGGGTGGTGAGTAGTAAAAATACTACAAGAAGTGCATGATGGAATATCGGTAGAACAGCATTAACAGTCTTTAATAACTGTTTTCTCGAAACCTAAGTAAAATGTGAAAAAAATGTTTTAGTAAAAACTTATTTGTTACATTGTCTTTAACTTTGTTGCTTATAGTACCCAGCTGACTTTAAACAATTAGCAGGTGGTTACATTTTGTGCTGCAAATTTCATAAAATTGAGTGACATCTGTTTTCTTTTATTAAAGGGTCAATTATTTTATAAATTTCGTTAATTTCAATTAAGTATTTGTATATTTAAATATTACATGTTTGAAATTGAAGATGAAGAAAGCTATTAATATCACGAATTTTAGAAAATAATAAAAACTCTCTAATTGAGAATTGTCTTCGCAATTCCAAATTAATTTGCGCCTCAAATATTTGAATAAATTAGGTAGTTTCTCAATTGTCTACTATGACCTTTAGTTCCGAAAGCAATGTATCTGGCCACACGGATGAATTCATAATAAGTACCGCCATATTAACAGCGTGATGTAACAGTCACTTAGTGAACGTGTAACGTATATTTTATTTCATACTGTATATAATGTAGATTTTTAGTTTGATATTAACAGTAGTTTGGTTTTAAAATATAATTCCGCTTTGTCTTCATTAAATTTGTTAGAAATATCACGTTTTGACGTTTTGTGACAGCGTTATAATTTTTTGCGACTTTTTCATTACCGTTAATGCCAGTCCAGTCCTGAGCTCTTGTGCATCTGTTGGTCACACTCTGCATCATTCAGTCTATATGACACCGAACTCCAAAGAGGCGGAAACTTTAAAATGTTTTTACAACACCACCGTTCCACATATTCTGCAATACTTTCAGCTGTTAGTGAAGAAAGAAATTTTGTTGAAAGTTTTGCCACGCCAGCATGGCAGTGCAATATAGCAGATTGGTTTTCATGCATTGAAAATATCGAATCTCCGTTATGAAATTGAAATAGTGGATTAGAAAAGTAAATTGTTTTTTGAATTCCTCGTGTTTCTTGCACGTTCTACCTTAGAAATAATAAGTATATCTAAAAAAGTAAGTAATGATGTATTGTGTTCAAACACGGAAGTGTATAGTTTGTTGAAAATGATGTCCTGAAATTATAATGCAGTAAGGTTACATTACGGTTACCATATATTTCAAAATGGTTGAATCAAATATACTAACCGAGGATTTATTGGAATAAAATGAACTTTTGGTGCTTAATGGCGACCCACTGTTTCTATATTATGAGACATATTTTTTACTTTGCAAAGTTAATTAGACCAGGTGTTTTGCATCTAATTTACTTATAGTCAGGTATGCATTTCTTTGTAAATAATAATAATAATAATTTTATTGATTCATTTGCCATTAATACAATGGATTGAACAGATCAAAATCTTAAGTAATATAAAGAGTACAATACATACTGTAAACACAATCACTCAGTTAATGAAAACGTTGACGAATCACAATTATAAATATCGCAGAATAAAATTTATAACTTAATACAAAGAGACATTATTGCACAATCTTGCTGTCAATAGCCTCATCCAATAAATGTACGGAAGTAGCCTCAAAATTTATGAGTCGCTCAAATATTCACGCACGCTATAGTAGCACTTTTCAAGTAATAATTTTTTTACATTATACTTAAAAGCTGGTATGGAGTTTTTCTCTCGAATTGATTGAGGCACATTATTGAATAATTTTGGGCCCATATAATGAGGCAAGTTTTCAAACAGAGTTGTTTTATACTGAGGGAGTTTGATCAAAGAGCTACAGCGAGTAGGATATTTGTGTGAGTCATGATTTTTTACAAATTTCGCATGGTTTTCTTTTACATATGTTACGGATTTTAAAATAAATATACACGGTACAGTTAAGATGGAATATTTTATGAAGTAAGGTTTACAAGATTCTTGACATTTTAGATTGAATATCAGTCTACTGATTCTTTTTTTATTAACAAATATTCGATGCGCATTAACGGAGCAGCCCCATAATTGAATATTATAGCTAATGTGGCTATACCCTAGGGCATAGTAAACATTCATTAGGAATTTTCTTTCAAGGCACCTTTTTAAATTGAAAATGGCAAAGTAACAGCTATTTAATTTTTTTGCTAAATTATTGGCATGTTCTGCTTAGTTCAATTGCTCATCAAGGTACCCAAGTATTTCAATGTTTTGCAAAATTCGATTTTTACACCATCCATCGTTACATTTATATTTATATCTGACTCAATTTGCTTTTTATTGTAAAAATTTATACAAACTGTCTTCTCAGTATTTAAAATGAGCTGATTTTTTATTGACCATTGATTAAATTCTTTAAGTATTGTTTTGAGTGGGGTTTTAACGGTATCTGGTTCAACGGAAGACACGATTAAACTGGTATCGTCAGCATACATTATACTTTTACAGTATTCTGGCATATAATTCGGTAGATTATTGGCAAGGAGAGGTCCAAGAACAGACCCTTGAACAACTCCTAGGCCTATATCATAACTTTTCAATCTAGCTTTGTTCAGTTGTACTATAATTTTACGGTTAGTTAAGAAATACTCTAATAGATTTAACAGGTTTCCACGTATACCTAATTTATTTAGTTTGTATATTAGTATTTAAGTTTCTATGGAGTCAAAAGCTACACTAAAATCGAAGTAAATGCCAGCTAATTATCCTGGTCTAACTCTGAAAATATATAGCTTAA
Organism: Leptura quadrifasciata; assembly: GCA_963675555.1. Lineage (NCBI taxonomy): Eukaryota > Metazoa > Arthropoda > Insecta > Coleoptera > Cerambycidae > Leptura > Leptura quadrifasciata. The sequence continues at coordinate 9,371,493 of OY776676.1, forward strand.
TCCGTCAATACATGCGAATTCACTAGACCTCGCGGGAAGAAATCCGTGTTGTACTCCGGTAATTATTTTGAATTTAATTAAAAAGGCCAGAATTCGTTATAAAGTATCCTTTCTAGAATTTTAGATATAATACTTAACACAGAGATGGATCGGTAATTCACAATGTCACTTTTATTTCCTCGTTTATAAATTGGGATGAAGATGGCTGTTTAAAGCGGAGATGGATACTCACCGCTGGCTAAACACACATTGTAGAGATACACTAATGGAATTATTAAAGCTTCACCTACACTTTTTATCACTTTGCTAGAGATGTCATCTTCACCGGTGGAATTAGTTTGTTTAATTTTTGTAATTCAGATCATGATTTCTTCAGGTTGTATTTCAGGGCAGTAGAGTGAGTTGGGCACTGTGTCTCCTCTATAAATGGGTAGTTCGTAGGTTTTCCTATTTTATTTTCAACGTTACAACGGACAGATAATGAAAAATGATTTCCAAACATATCAGCAACTTTTTTTGATCGTCAATTATCACTTCATTTATATTCAGTTCGATGTTATTTCGTTTTTGATCATTTTGCCCAATTTGGTAGTTCACTTCTGTCTCTTAAAGAATGCTAGCCCTACTGCCAATAATATAATAGTAAATTCTTTACCGTTACGCAAAACAGATCCCAAACTTTCATATGCCGATTCAGTGGCTAAACGAATATGTTCATTAAATGACAACTTGCTGTCAAAAGTGACACCAAGGCCTTTAAACTGAGTTACTCTGCTCAGAACGACATTGTCAATCTGATAATCAAATAACTCAATGGTTTTACGCCGAGAATAGGACATAATGTTGCATTTAATGATGTTTAAAGGTAGATGATTTTTTACACTCCAATCATTTAATTTGACCAAATTATCCTGTAACTTCCAACAGTCTGAAATAAATTTAATTTCAATGTAAAATTTTAGATCATCCTCATATAATAAATAGTTGACATTAAACAGCTGTGTTATGTATTGATAAATATAACAAAAAGTAACGGCCCCAAAATCGAACCTTGTGGATCTCCTGAAGATTGCCAAAACTTTCCAGATTTGAAAACACGATATTGAACAAACTGTGACCTGTCATTAAGATACGATCTAAAAAGATTAAGCAACGTAACAGAAATACCGAAGGTCCCAGTTTTGATATCAACAGCTCATGGTTGAGATGGTCAAAAGCTTTAGAGAAATCAGTATAGCTAACATCTACTTGATTTCCCTCATCAAGTACCTCAGAAACATACTGAGCCATCTCAACAAGGTTCGAGGTAGTAGAGCGTCCAGACATAAATGTGGGGATATCAAGTTTCTTGTGTGGAAATATGCACGGCAATGTATGATAATTTCAAAAATTGTGCAAAAATTACAAATAATAGAAATTGACCGGTAATTGATAATTTCATTTCTAAAGCTTTCCTTATATACAGGACATATTCTGCTTTCTTTCCAAAATTGGGGAAATTCACAGGATGTTATTATGAAATTAAATATAATGTAGAGCGGTTTGGCAAAGATCATTGCACAATCTCTTATTAAAAATGCAAGAATTAATCTGGACCCAGAGTAAAATTTATTTCAAATTTCTTGATGGCTTTAATTATTTAATTCTCACTAATTTCAGATAAATGTTGAGTATTGCTGTTTTCTTTGTCTAGAAGTTGACTACCTGGAGCAATGATTTTGTTTTTTGTGAACACATCAGCAAAATAACTAGCGGAAGCGTTGGCAATTTCAGTTGGTTCGTTAAACTGACTTTCATTATAATTCATGCAGAACGGCACAGTCGTATAACTGGTTCGGTTTATGTGAGACCAAATTTTTTTGGGACTAGTGCACAGTTCGTCTTCGCAGTTTTCCTAAACTTCGTGAATTCTCCACGGGATCCTTACCTGCTTCCATTCACGCCCTCGCCGGTTGTGTTTAAGTGATGGTGAGGGAGGTTTGTTATACCCTACTGTTGAGTAATCGATGCGACAGTACAAAAGAAACGACAAGTTAAGGCATGTCCATCTTTGTCTAGCCTAGGTCGTATTCTTTCTGTGTATAGATGAATTTGTTGAATTCTCCAAATTTCTGCACAATCTAGAGTAGTTTCTACAATCTACTGAGATGCAACTTTATAATTAATTTTGCTGATGACACAAGATTCCTTCTACAATTAACAAAATAGCCGTTGTCAACCAATATCAGTCAAATTCGAAAGGATCAAACAACGAAAGCAAGTAGCAAGAAAAACTATGGTGTTATTATAACATTTCAGTCAGTTCTTTAAATGAAGATCTTCGTTGAATTTATGATTTTTAGGTAATTTTTAAATCCAACCAAAGCTAGATCTATTTGGCATTTTTTGACCTCTGTAGCATTGAAGCAGCAATTATTTAAATACATTCTAAGACGCTAATTCAAGCAATATGCAAGCAATATTGTAAAAAGGTATTATTAGAACGAGTACGCTTATATTAAGTTGAAGAAAAAAACAGATAAAACAAAGTAATAAATATTAATAAAACTTTTACAGGATGTTCATTGTTCATACACACCCAAGTAATTTTAGTGGCAAGAAATCCTGTAGAAGCTATTCATAACGAACAGTAAAATAATCATTTAAAAAAATCTTTATACTTGCTTCTTAGTTCCTCATATAAACCCGAACTATTAAGAAACATCCCGGCTACATCCTTCCCTATAAACAAATCATTTATTTTAAAGGTTTACGGTTAATACATTTAAACAATACATTATCCAATTATATCTGTATATTTATGGTAACTGTGTTTCTTGACGACTGCTGGCATTATTTTGTCAGGCAAGAAAGCTATATTTTTTGCCAGCAAAGCTTTTTATCTTCACTGATTCCATTTTAAAATATAGAAATCGTTGCATTATTCTCTTATCCTTGCGTGATATATATTCAGTAGGAGATATGTAACAAAATGCTGAAATTTCTCTTTCAACTGTTATTATAAATAAAAAGCAGGAGCGGCGATAAAAGCAGATTTTTATTTACGTGTAGAAGATTTTGTATAATAAATTTGCTAAAAAATCACTTTTACAGCGTAGCTCATTTTACGCAATTATTTACTTTATGTGATCTGCTGATAGTTTTATGGCTATTTCAAATAATTGTTATTTTTTCAATTTATACGCCTACCCAATAGACATTTTGTTAATAGTAGATTCTATAACAAGCACGTAAAGTTAAACTTAACAAACGAGTGAAAATGTTGGGGCTCGAGGCCGAGTGCGGAATTCACACAAGTGTGCAAGATACTTAGTAAGACCTCTAATCTAACGCATGAGATTGGTTTATTCATCCTTTGTTAGGTCGGGTCTTGTACGATGGACTGTTGAGGATGGAGCAGCCGGAAGGAGTTACCTTGATAGGATTCGCGGACGATGTGGCCATGATAGTGGTCGCAAAAGGGGAGGAATTACTTATGAGCACGGCAAACATCGCTCTCCAACGAGTCTCCAACTGGCTGCAAGATAGAGGGCTCCAGCTGGCACCGGAGAAGATTGAGGCCGCCCTCCTAACAAGGAGGAAGATAGCCCCGACTCATTTCAGCGTACAAGACGTGACAGTAACTCCGTTGAGGGCAATAAAAGTAGATGGACCTAGATCCTCCAAGAGACGTCTGCTGTCGAGTGTGATACACTCTCAAATGCTATACGCTGCACCTATTTGCCATTCTATATTGAGAAACCAAAAACTTCTCCAAAAACTGGCCAGAACACAGCGGAAAGTTAATATTAGGATATGTTCTGCATATCGAACCATATCCACAGAGAGAGTGGGGGTAATAGCGGGAATCCCACCTATAGAGTTCCTGATAAAAGAACGCTGGGAAAAATACACAGGGGTAGATGCATAAACTGGAAGAGTAAAGCTCATGAGGAGGTGGCAAGAGAATTGGAGAGACGGAACCAAAGGACGGTGGACTTATCGGCTAATCCCGGACACATTATAGAGAGCAAAGGGAGAGATGAAATGAGATGAAGTATTGAAGTCGGCTGTTTCACCGAAGTAATGCGAAAAGCGGTTCCAGTGAGATAAGCGAGACGAAGGGGGAGGGGTTTTAGTAGGTACGTCTATCCCAGGAAAAAAAATGTCGGATCTTTGAATATGGATCTGTAGTATGGAGTCCTTTTTACCAGTGTGACATCGATATGTTGGAGAGGGTGCAACAGAAGTTTCTTAGGTATTATGCTTTTAGACTGGGATATATTTGGAGTGAGACTCACTATGAGAACCATCTGAAATATCACTAACTTACAAGCTCTGGAGAAACGTAGTTTCTGTACAAGTTGCTAAATGGTGATATAAATTCTCCTGAACTGTTATCAGAATTTTCTTTTAATATTGGATTAAGAATGAACAGAAATAGACCATTGTTCTACATTCAACCACATGCAAGAAATTATGGTTATAACAGTCCATTGGCGCGTTTGCAAAGTGAATATAACAGAAGCGCATTATATATTTTTAGTTTATCTCTTTCTTCAATTAAGAAAGTATTAAAATGCATGTCTGAACGTGAATACAATTAATTAAATGTAAATGTAGACGTCTAGTATCGATTAGTGTTACTGTTGCCTGTGTATCTTATTTGGTTATATTATATTTTTGTTATATTTTATACACAAATTTATGGACTGCAGAATTTTCTTTTCTATGCTGTTAATATTATAATCTTTTTAAGCACTTACGTCAAATTATACTTGCGATTAATTTACATTTGATTGCATATGCAATAGATTATCCGTTAACAAACTAAACTAATCTAAAAAACTTTTGGAGTATAATTTGATATGAAAAACAATATCTTTGTGCCGAGGCCCAGAGATGCTTGCTGAGTATATTTAGCCTATAAACTACATATCTAACGACTAAACTATTACCCCCTGTATTTGTAGCAATTCAAAATTTTAATCTAAGGATCTGAACTATAATTAATTCTTTAGGTAGAAAAACTAATTTGAGTTGGACTATTTAATGAAAATCACAACCTAGACGGAAATACAATTCCAAGTTAAATTTGTTGTTTACCTAAAGAAGAAGATAGAAAGAGGCAAAAAGTCCTGTTAAAAATATATTCCCCCGGCGACTGCTCTGATAAATGAAGGACCGAAATGAACCAAATACCTTTCCGTCTGAGTGAATAAGGAATTCAATTATTTCCACGAAAAATATTACGAATATTTTCCAAGACAGGCTAAATATTGATTTATAAGTGATATTTTCTTAAATTAGAGTTTATTATTATCTATACAGGGTGTAACGCAACTTCCCGAAAAAATTTAACCATAATGCACCTTTATATAAGAAGTCGATTTCTTAAATAAAAGTCCAACACAAAAAAAGATACAAATTGTTAAAATTACTAATTAATGGAAATGTTAAAATAACGTATTATTTCTATAAAAACTGTTGAAAGTTCTGTCCATTGACATTCAAGCACTTGAACCCATTTAGTTCAATTTTGTCACACTAGCTGAAGTATTCGCCCTTCCTGCTGTTCCCGAAGACGCTGTTCTGATACATTCACGTAATACATCGATATTATCAACTTCGGTTTAGTAGACTTAATTGTTTAAATATCCCCACAAAAGGAAGTCAAGAGGATTTAGATCCGGGGACCGCGGAGGCCAAGCTACAGGTTTGCCCCGTCCGATATTCCGTTTAATTGGGTCAAGTAACCTCGGACTACTAAACGATAATTTGGGGGCGCACCACATGTAAAAACCACATCCGACTTCGGACCTCCAAGGGCACATCTTCAAGAAGACCAGGAAGATTATTACGGAGAAACTGCAGATATTGCAGACCATCCATCTGATATGGCAATATTAGCGGACCAATTAGGCGTTCATCGATGTTCAAAATGATTCCGAACTACTGGATGAGGATTCTCAATGGTCCAAACGTGCATATTATGTAGATTAGTTATACCATTACGCGTAAAAATCGCTTCATCAGTGACCAAGACATTGACAAATTTTCAATAATTTGTAACTTCAAGAAATCGACTTCTTATTTAAAGGTGCATGTATGGTTAAGAATTTTCGGATAAGTTGTGTTACATCCTGTATATACAAATACTGTCGTTAGTTAATTTTAGGCTGGCTTAAAAAGTAATTAATAATAATATAGTTTATTTACATAATGTACAAATTACAGAGAAAGTATTACAATAAATAGACACTAAAATTATGCAAACAAACAAAGGTGAATCTCAGAGAGCAAAATGTCTTCGAGAAATCCCCATTTAGGTTCATTTAAGAATCTGTCTATGCGACAGTTTTTATTATTCATATCGCTTAATATTATTTTTTGTAATTAAACGTGTATTTATGTTAGAGTTTTCTTTAAAAAAACGGAATAAGGTAAAATACAATAAAATAAAATAAGATACAAAAAATGACACAATAAGATAATATGAAATAAGTGTACTGCAGCACATGCTAAACCAAAAATTTTTAAAATAGGAAAGACTATTTCAAGATTGCCTACTATCAACGATTAAATAAATTTCATATCTATCATTAGAAATTATCCACTATTTAATGTTTTTTTTAAATAAGCTTACAAAATTAATATTTTTAAGAAAATTTGGTATCATGTTCTGAATTTTTGTGCCTATATACACAAAACATGTTTTGTGCTATACGTAAAAACACATTTGCTGCTACTCTACCTCGTTTCATACGCATGTACAACAGAAGATGTATATTGCCTATTTGTATGTCAAAATATCAAGATTGCTTTACAAATGAGTTGTCTTATGTCCACAAGTTTACTTTCACTGCACAGTAGGTCTAATGAGTACCTTAAGAAGGGTTTTTATATATACAGTGTGTTTCACTTCTCGTGAAGACACCCCTGTATCTCCTTTATTTGTGGCCGAATTTATTTCTAATTTTTATCAGATATATAACTCTATAAGGCGACTTTACATGACACATAAATGTCGTCTAGATCTAAAACGCCGGCCTACTGCGATAAAAAGAAAATCGCAATTTTCGAGAAATCATAGTAGGCTTAGAAATAGACAAAAATTTTGTTAATAAAAATTGTTCAGAATCACGAGATATGCCCCCTATAAAATTTGGTGAAAATCGGAAAACTTTCAAAAAAAGAAAAATGTTTGTTTCACTTCTCGTTAAGACACCCCTGTATCTCCTTTATTTGTGGCCGAATTTCAAGACTAATTCATGGAGTTATACAGCTCCATAAAGCGACTTTGTCCAACACATAGAGATAACTTTTTCCAACAAATGAAACTCGTGCACAATTATTCTTAAAATTATTTATTAAATAAAAAATTAAGTGTTTACAATGAATGACTATATTATTATATTCGGCCCCTTTCTACTAACCCACCATCAAGTGTAATACACTTCTCAATCCGCTTTCTGTTATTTATTACAACTCTTCGCAATTCTTGAGCTGCAACTTCTAAACACGCTTGCCTTATCCTCTCACAAAGTATTTTGAGGTCTGGTCTTATAAATTTTGTTTTTAATATGTCCCCAAAAATAAAAATCCATGGGAGTGAAATCAGGAGATCTGGGTGGCCAATGTTTAGAGGGCTATTCTCCTATCCATCTTTGGGGAAAATGTTAATTCATCCATGCTCTTACTACTACGGAATTATGGATAGATGTTCCATCGAGTTGGAAATACAATTGTTCCAAAGGAAAATCGACTATTGCATTCCACAGATCATTATTTAAAAATTATCGCAAATGTAACGCATTTATATTTTGAAAAAAGAAGAACGGCCCTATTACTGTTTCGTTTAAAATTCCGCACCACACATTTACCTTCTGGGAATATTGCCTTTTACAATTTATTACTCAATCAGGATTTTCTACTGCCCAGTACCTAGAGTTTTGTGATGATACCACCCCGTTGGTGGAGAAAGTTGCTTCATCCGTGAACATTATTTTCTTCAAGAAGTCTCGATTGTTTAAATAATTACCTTGGATCCATAAACAATATTCCAGTCTTCTCTCTTCATCACCTTCCTCCAAAGTGTGTAAAAATTTTTGTTTATACGGTTGTAGTTTATGGCGTTTTAAACATCTTTAAACATTTTGGACACCGACAAATTCAGGTCACGAGCCATATTTCTAAGGCTGGTAGTGGGATTGGCGTTAAACGCCGCTAATATAACATTATCATCTTCATGCCTTCGATTAAGATGTACTCTCGGCTTAAGCACATTACCAGTTGTATTGAACAAGTGACATATTCTTGCTATGGTACCATGGTGTATTGGTTGTCTTAGAGGATGTCTTAAATTAAATTCTTCTGCTGCTTCTCTTGAAGACCGTACATTTTCACCGACTATCTTTATTATTTCTACTTTTTCATCAGCAGTTAAAAGTATTCTAGCCATTATGAGTAAAAAAATCAAATAAGGAATTTAACAAACTCAACAATAGATAACAACAATCACTTCTGTCATAAAAGTAATAATATTGACAGTTAATTTCACGGCATTCTTAACATTTAAAACAAAAAAACCGCTCCTAAATCTCTAAGCCGATAAGGAGGAAGTATATGATGGAGCGTTACTTCTCAAGAACAGTGACAACAAAAAAAAAACTGTATTACATTGTTAACTTGATGTGTAATAATAAGAAGTGACTATTTTAGCGTTTTATTGAATCATAATTTTTGCTGACAATTTTCATTTGTTGGAAAAAGTTATTTCTATGTGTTGGACAAAGTCGCTTTATGGAGCTGTATAACTCCATGAATTAGCCTTAAAAAAGGAGATACAAGGGTGTCTTCACGAGAAGTGAAACAAACATTTTTTTTTTTAAAGTTTTCCGATTTTCAGCAAATTTTATAGGGGGGCATATCTCGTGATTCTGAACAACTTTTATTAACAAAATTTTTGTCTATTTCTAAGCCTCCTATGATTTCTCGAAAATTGCGATTTTCTTTTTATCGCAGTAGGCCGGCGTTTTAGATCTAGACGACATTTATGTGTTATGTAAAGTCGACTTATAGAGTTGTATATCTAATAAAAATTAGAAATAAATTCGGCCACAAATAAAGGAGATACAGGGGTGTCTTCACGAGAAGTGAAACACACTGTATAATTTTCAAGGTTTTTTTCTGAATTCGCTCTAACTGAATTATATCTGTCCTCCTGATCCCACCCCAACCAATAATCCTATATTGAAGTATGGACTCAACAAGGCTGTGGTAAAGAATTTTTAAATGATTGACGGAAAGAAGATTACGAAAATTACAACATTCAAAAATCATGCCTCGCAGTTTGTTAGTAACAGATTGCACGTGAATATCCCATCTAAGAAAGAAGTCAAGGTAAATGCTTTATTGATGATACAAATTCAATTTTAATATTTGCCAATGCTATGTGGTCACAATCAGGTAACTATTTTTTCTCTACTAGTCTTTCTTATATTGACCGTTAGCTCATTAGTTTTAAAATGATCCAATATTACTCTAAAGTCTGTTTTTGCAATATTTATCACTTCAGACAAACAGTCCCCAGTATATACAATGGCAGTGTCGTCGGCAAATGATACTAAGTTTCCGGATGAGTTTATGTTAAGCAAGTCGTTGATATATATATAACAAACATAATTGGTACTCCACAGGTAACTGTTTCTATATACGCCATTCACCTGCACTCTTTGTGTTCGATTTTGTAAATAGTTTTTAAACAAATCATAGGCAATTCCTCGTACTCCCAGGTGTTCCACTTTATAAAGCAGAAGATCGCGATTAAGCCTTTGCTAGATCAACGAGAACACCCAAACATGCTATTTTTGTCTACTGCCTCATAAACAATGAATGTTAATTTCGCAATGGCGTCTTGGGTAGATTTATTTTGTTGGAAGCCAAATTGGTTTTTACTTATCACATTATTCTTATCTAGATAACTTACCAATTGATTCTTAAGTACTTTTTCAAAAATCTTTGAAATGACAGATGTAAGGGAGATTGGGCGATAGTTTGTTAATTTAGATTTGTTGCCGCCTTTGAATAGTGGTTTTATTGTGGCGGTTTTTAAGATAGATGAGAATTTGCCGGTACTTATTGCTAAGTTAATAAGATAACTCAATGGTTGAGTGACGTATTCTGCAGGCGCTTTCAAAACCTCATTTGTTATACCGTACGGTTCTGGTGCTGTTTCATTTTTTAAATTTGAAATTAATTGCTTAATTTCAGTTGGATCCGTTGGCTTTAAAAATATTGTTTCAGATATTCTACGTCCTTGAATATGATTTATTTGTGAGTTGTTATTCATAGGGTCTATTTTCGCTGATTTTCTAATAGTGTATTTTGGAGTATTGTGCCTTGTTTCTAACACATCAGTCAGTATATTTGAAAAAATATTAAATGAGATGAGCTAAAAACTTTTCGATTAGACCCGTCCTGCACTTTTCTTCGACATAAAAAATCCAATATTTTAACATGTAATTCATTTTACTCGCCGGCGCCGTTGAGTAGGTGAAACGAGAATGATTCGGATACATTACATTAAATCAATCCTTTTTGTGAGTACGTGTTTGGTCATCAATACCAATCGTCATTAAAATACAATTCGTTCTCTTTCAATTAAACCCAGTTTTTAAAAGGCCCACGCAAATCGACAAAATAATTAATGAGTATACAGAATTTACTGAAACATTATTGAAATATTACGAGCTTTTGTTATGCAATTTATAATACTTGAACAAAAGCGATAGATACGGAATTTACTTTCCTATAAAACAATGTAAGAATATTGTTACGAGGTTTTGGCGAAATTATACGTTTCTTGTCCCTTGAATCCGGAATAAGTGCCCGTCGTCTGTCTGTTGTCCCACCTGTTTGTCATCTGTCATCGCAACCATTTTGTTGAAACATAAATTCCAATCCACCACTAAATAGCTTTCATCAAATTTTATATGCAACGTTCAGACCATCCTTTTTTGGAATATTTTTTGCGTAACCATTGAAAAAAAGTGTGTTATTGGATGACGACGATGTCGATGACTAAATAACATTTTAAAATCCGACAGAAAAATTTTGCAAGTGGGAAAATACCTATTGATGTTCGATACTGGGCCGAGGTGTTGATATATGTGCAGCAAAGTTTATATTTAGTAAAACAGATGTTATGATGTTTTACTGTGATATCTATAGACCTACAGGGAATGAAATAGAGAAATCTGTCACATTGACAGTTAGCAGAAGGATATACTGAAACAATATACACTTGTTATAATCTATCTATTATAGAATTATTAATACGTATCGAGCTCATTAATGAAATAAATATTTCTTACACACTTTCTGTTTATTTTCCTTTATCCTAATATAGATATAAATGTACAAAAATAACAAATAAATCAGAAGAAGGCTACGACAAATAACCACAGATGTCAAAACCTTTCATACTCTTCAATAAACCTAGAGGCGTTTTGTGTCATTATGAGCTTTAATATCACTGATGGCTATATCTATGTTCAACCAAGTTATATAAAGCTGTATTGCTAGTTATTTCAATACGTTATTTGTTGAATAAAAATTATCTGGCGGCAGTTGGCATTATTTGTATGTAATAACTTTTCAAAATATTTGTTTAATTAATGAAAGAGGGGTTATTGGATATTGTTTTATTTAGTTCACCATGTCCGTTTTACGATACGATGTATGAAACACATTTCAATTATACCAATCCAGTTGAATTTGCAATCAATGCATCCAAAAAGATCTAGAATATATTAAACATTTCCATTTATATTTGATACTAAAATCCGAAGGCTCTGGAATTAGCGAAAATAGCTATTCCTCATTTATTGAAAGCTTATTACAATTCTTAGAAATACATTTTTATCGGTTTCTTAACAACCAGTGATTAAAGCAAAACCTCTTTTTTAATGTTTTCATGTCATTTCTCATTTTTACTTTTACAGAAATGTATATAAGGTCGTAAATCTACCCATAGGTTTGTGGTGTCTATATTTGACTTTTTTTTCCATACACAAAAAAAATTGACTGATATAATTGTGGCCTCTACATATACATTCAGGTAATTGCTGGATTTTACGTTTTCTCTTGTGCTATGTGCTCTTTATACAAATCTGGGTATAAAAATTAATTGTTCTCTATACATCTACATCTGTCTACTTGTATCAAGAAAAATCACGATGATTTTTTATCCGAGAAATTTCAGGCACATCTGCTCCGAAATAATTCATTTATAATCTATCACCGACTCCAATAATACGAACATTAAGGACCTGGAACTCCGAGATTCGAAAAGGACTAAAACTTTACATCCCCTCCGGAGGATGGTGTATCCCCTACACAATACTCGCCTAAGATTGCATAGCTTCCGCGTATACACTGATATACAAGCCGCTGGAAGATGTGAGGCGAGGACGTGGTCTTCTTTGAAATCGTAATATTATTATTTCTTTTAAAATTTTTATGTATAATATATTTTATACATTATTAAGTTATTGTACATTATTGCATATCATACGTTTATTTTTGTTACATAATTAGTTGTAAGTGATTTAAAGGGTTAAATGTAAGATAGCCATGGCTAAACTTCGCCCTGTGAATCGTTATCTATGTAATGTGCTTGTACATTTATATTTTCCTAATAAAACCGCTTGTTATTATTTTAAGTCTCCGTGTATACGGATAGTCAGGCAATTCACACTAAAATATCTCAAAGCTATTAATGTGCTTTTATACTGCAAGAAAACTGCATATATATATATATATATATATATATATATATATATATATATATATATATATATATCTATATTATTGTACTTCCGGGTGCTCTCCCGCGTCGATGGTCGACTCCTCCAGGAGTCACGGTTGTCTGAACGACGTTTTGGCAGAATCTCATCTGCCATCTACAGATTCTCGCTGAAAGCTGCCTACTGCTGCTCCTCGTTGCTCGAACTGAACTGTTCGACCTACAGAATATCCAATAAGCTTTAGAGAAGAACGGATATAGTCAGAGCAATATACAACGAATAGTAAATAGCCGGAGGAGAACAGCAGAAGAAGAACAGCAACAACCAACAACGTATACATGCCTACCCTACGTCACGGGAGTCGCAGATAGGCTCAAGAAGATTTTATTCAAAAAGAAAGTAGGTGTACGGTTTTCGAACAGTGAAGAAAATACAGCAGATACTTCCCTCAATCAAAGACCCTGTCCCCAAACTGTTATCAAAAGGTGTTTACGAGTTGAAGTGCACATGTGGTAAGAGCTACATCGGACAAACAGGACGGAGTATCCAGTGCAGAATCAAAGAACACCAGAGGAAGATTTGGATACACGGATAGGTCGGCGATAGCAGAGCATCTCCATAATAACGAGAACCATAAAATCGACTACGAGGACGTCAATAATTAGACAGGCATACGCGCTATTATCTGCGAATCATTAGGGAATCACTGGTTATGAAAAACGTGAACAACTTTAACAGAGAGGATGGGTATCGACTTAGTAACACGTGGAGATTGGTATTGCCAAGTACCAGCATCGTGGTAAGTCACGGTAAACCAAACACGATGAATGAGCAACGAAGCGAAGCGACGCCTAGGTATATAACGAGGAGTGTATCACAACAAATTCAGTCTTTAGAATCCTTTTGAAGAAGCTGACAGGATGATCATCGAAACGTCAAGTCAAGTTTGACGACCACGGCAAGACCCGACAGAAACTACTCCATTAGACAATGGCCGTGAAAACATGCATTCTACTTAAATTCAGTTATTTCAGTTTAGGCTTTTTCAATAGTTTGCCTGCACTATTAATATTTAAAACATTTTGTTCTATCAAATTTTCCAGGAAATTACAAGATACTGAGTTTGACCCTCTTGAAGAATAATAGATGTTTCCAATATTGTATTACTCATGTTATTTGTTTTAACACTAATTACAAGTAAATCATAAATATTCATCGATGTCGATTTCGCAACGAATATGAAAAATAACCTCTCAACTGTAAACGAATATTCAATTTAATACAAGAATGATACCAGTTAACTCATTCTGTGTCTATTTGTTTCCTTTTCTCTCATTTATATAATGTACATTTATTTTTATTTTTCACCTATTATTTTCATAATGAGAAATAAAAAGAATGCAACATATAAACTAAACATATATCCACGCGTAAGTTTTTTCGGATTGGGCCCAGCTAAATATTTACTTTCATTGTTAGTATTTTTATCAATGAATTTCAAACAGACCTAACCTAATTTTGCATGTAGTAAAATTTGTAATTCCTAAAGGCGCTAGCCGTTAATTGCTGCAAGATAACGGGTTTTTAAAATATTAAATTATAATCAATTGTAGAACTTGCTAAACGAGAGTTACTTCGAGAGCGTCTTTCCAAATTTATTAACAATATAATCCACCCAAAACCCAGGACCAGACTTAAAGCCCCAGGCTTGTTAAAAATGTTCGCCAGTTTAATACTTCAGCAACAGCTGCCACAAAAACGCCATTAAAACTTTTATTATTAAGTTTAGCTTGATCCAATATTGTCACGTGATAAAAGGATCAGAACATCCTTTCTAAAACTATCATAGTGGGATCACCTGAACATGCACCGTTCACTTACGTTATTTAATGAAATCCGTGACGGCTCACCAAAGTTTTCAGATTAAAAGTTCTGTTTACATAAAACGACGATTGGGTGGTAGTTGTTACAGTTGAATGCAGCCGTCTGGAAGCGATAAAACTCAGTGAAATTTTGCACTGAAAGTAATTTTAGGTAGACACATCTAGGAAGATTTGTAATAAATCGTGCGGGATATATTAACAATAATAATGTTTATTTACATTTACATAAGAATATACAGTACTGAACCAACAGGTCCGTAAATAAATAAATAAAATAAATAAACCTACAGCTCAATCGGTGTGCAAATACCTGTTTCGAGGACAACTAGGTTCATTACCTAAAATGTAATACATAATACCTAAAATTTTACGATAGAATTTACGATTTAGTACCAAATCAATATACGACTTATTTAATGTTAATTAATATTTTATAACTTATTTTTGTTAACTATATTTAATTCTTAATTAGTACATAACTTACAATAACTCATATAAAGTATGTGAAAAGTAAATAGATAATATATAGAATTTATTTGAAGGTGTGCTATTCTTGACAAGATCTAGGTTGCAGTGTTATACAGGGTTACTGGCAATTCGATACATTCCTTTGGAGATGTGATGGGGCATGATCTAAGAAGTAAATTTAGCCCTAACATATTATGCAAAACTCAATAGTTTTTGAGATATTTAATTTTTTTTGTTTTTCTCAAAAAGTAGATCTTAATGTCCTAAAAGTTAATTTTCGAAAAATCTATTTGACATTTTTAAATTTTTTTTTACTGAATTACTTGTCCAATATTCTAGATATCCGTTTGGAATGAAAAATATCTGGAAACATTTCGATCATGTGAACATCTGAAATAAAAACTTTAAATTTTTTTTTTAATCAGCTATGAAATTTACCTATTAGGTTTTTTCAAAAAAATATTAACGTAACACGCGTATAAATTATTATAAAAACTGCCTTATTTCAATAGCTGTCTAACAAGGTACAAATGTTCAATGTATCCTTAATAGTTCTAAGAAAATACTAGTAAAAATAACACAAGTAGTACGAATTTTATTTTTAAATAAACAGTAAAAACATTTTAAAAGTAGAGTTTAATTCTTCATTAATTTCAAAGTTGTACTTTATTTTTTATATGTCTTGCTCAAAATGGGAGCCCCTATTCCGTATACAGACACGGCAGCGTCTTCTTATTTCCGTCCTTGTTACTCTGGTTGTCAGATTATGCCTTATGTGTTGGGCAGCATCGACTATCCTTTGTCTAAGGTTTTCTATAGTATTGACTGGTGTGGCATAGACCATCTACTTCATATGACCCCATACGTAATAATCAAGGAGTGTTAAGTCAGGGCTTCGCGCTGGCCAAGGTATTGGGCCCGCTCTTCCAATCCAACGGTTAGGGAAACGTTGATCAAGTAACTGTCGTACTGTCAGCCGATAATGTGCTGGACAACCGTCGTTATGAAACATCATTTGCTGTCTGACGGCGAGAGGAACATCTTTTAAAATCACCGCCAGATCATTTCTTAAAAAATTTTCATAGATTTCCCCGTTTAAATTTTGAGGAAGAAAGTGTGGCCCTATTAAATAGTGGCCAATGACTCCCATCCACAAATTAATAGAAAACTTCACTTGGAAACTAGTTTCACGTGTTAACTTGGGATTTTCCTCTGCCCAATAATGTTAAAAAATTTGCACTTTCTGCGTCTGAATTTAACATAAAGCGGCAGAATTCCACTCTCCTTCCAGCATCACCTTCCTCCAAGCCTTGGACAGGGGTATAGTGGTGAGGATGACATCCAACTCTACGTATCGTAGACCAAACTTTCCATTGTGACGCTCCGGTTAGTCTTGCGACTTTATTAGTTGAAATAGTTGGGTATTCCTCAAAATACCTCAATATTTCTTCCTCATCATCTGGTTCATAAACGGGAGGAGCACCAGCGTCACTTCTTCTACATTTCACGGAGCCAGTTTCAGCGATATTTCGATATGCCGCACTGAATACACGTGCATTTGGTAAGCGGCGGTTAGGGTACCAAAGACCATATTCTCGGCGAGCTTCAGCAGCGTTGCCGCCACAGTATCCATAGACTAACAAGATATCAGCGTATTCTGCGTTAGCATACGCAGCCATGGCACAGAAAATACAATAACAACAACTAATAACAACAACTACGAGCAAAATCAAAATCTTCGATAACTAATTTAACAAGACCAACAAACTTAAGGGACACGGAGATAAGAATGTCAGTTAATGACATATATGCACAAACGTCAAAGTCAAGGACTGACTGACTTAAATGAAAATGAACGATTAGTCGTTTAATAAATTCCGCCACCAGCATTATCTTTGCTAATTTTTTATTAGATCAAGGGTACATTAAACATTTCTACCTAGTTAGATAGCTATTGAAATAAGAAAGTTTTTATAATAATTTGTACGCGTGCTACATTAATATTTTTTTAAAAAAACCTAATAGGTAAATTTCATAACTGATTTTTAAAAAAAAATTTTACAAGTTTTTATTTTAAATGTTCACATGATCGAAATGTTTCCGGATATTTTTCATTCCAAACGGATATCTATAATATTGGACAAGTAATCCGGTAAAAAAAAAATTAAAAATGTCAAGTAGAATTTTCGAAAATTAACTTTTAAGACATTAAGATCTCCTTTTTTGAGAAAAACAAAAAAATTGAAATATCTCAAAAACTATTGAGTTTTGCATAATGTATGTTAGGGCTAGATTTATTCCTTAGCTCATGCCCCATCACATCTCCAAAAGAATGTATCGAATTACCAGTAACCCTGTATAATATATTAATATACTGGGTGGACCATTAATAAGAGGCCATAGTTCAGGGGGTATATTCTTTGGGCCAAAATATGAGGATATAACCAAACATGCTTTAGTAAAATGTTGCTGTGGAAAAAGATACAGGGTGTCAAATTTAAAATAATTTTTTTGTTCTTTTTTGCAATAATTCAACAGCCTTTTGACTGATCTTCGCCAAATTTGCTACAGAAACAATAATTTATATATTATGTCACGTTAGATCATAGAGGGCGTCGCAGGACCTGTATCTGATGATGAATTTAACAGATGACATTTTAAAATCCCTAGATGAAGGTTATGCATCACTATTAGTGCTCTTGGATTTTTCAAAGGCATTCGACACCCTAGATCACAGTTTGTTATGTGCTAAGCTTAGCTACTTTAGATTCGATAAAAATTGTGTTAACTTTTTCAGGTTTTACTTATGTGACAGATATCAAACTGTCAAACTGGATAACTTCTTCTCTACTGTCACTAAATTCACATCAGGTGTTTTCCAGGGTTCTGCCCTAGGCCCTATACTGTTCTTAATATACACAGCTGATATCTTCAGTAGTGTAAACCACACAAGAATTCAATGTTACGGCGATGACACGCAACTATCTTGTTCTTTTGATCCAAATAATATAAAAAATGTATGTGATAACAATACGCATAATTTGAAATTAAATGTTTGATAAATGTGCAGTAATAAGTTTTGGTAATAAAAAAAACATAAACTTAGTCAAAGATAATATGAAATTAAAAATATCAGATAAAACCCTAACGGTTGTAGACAAAGTGAAGAGTTTAGGCCTAATATTTGACGAAAGTTTGAGATTCAAAGAACATATTAGCTTAATATTCAAAAAAGCTTATATGGCACTAAAATTATTATACACCAATATAAATATGATTAATTTTAAATTGAGGAAAAAGCCGTGTGAATCACTCGTATTACCTATATTGCATTATTGTAATGTTGTATATTATAGTTGCTTGGACAAACTGACACAAAACCGTTTACAAAAAATAGAGAACAGTTGTTGCCGTTTTGTCTACCGCATTCGGAAATACCACCGTACATCTTAAAAAATTAACGACCTTGGTTGGTTAAGAGAGAAAACATCTACAAATATAACGTGTCAGTATTTACTCACCGTATATTATGCACCTCCACGCCGTCATATCTTCGTAGGAAATTGTTATTTAGGAACAACTTTCACGATTTAAATTTGAGACACACAAACAAACTAAACATAATATTTTTAGTCGCAAACTCCTCTATAAATCCTTATTTTACTATAAGGAACCTAACCAGACTGCAACCAACAGCTACTCTCCGGGCTATGTGCCCCGCCGAGCGCTGAATTACAAGTTACAAGCCTGGCGCGTTAAGTGTAATAATTGCATATTACCATCAAAACGCTAGTTTTGATGGTAATATAGTTTATAGTAAAATAAGGATTTATAGAGGAGTTTGCGACTAAAAATATTATGTTTAATATTCCGCCCTCTAAAAGCACATTTGAACTATGCTAAGCCAAGTCAGGCTATTTATTTTTCGATTGCAACAGACACTGGACCGCTAGATGGCGCCTGCTGGCTGTTTTACATGTCGCTATTGTAAAAATACCGGGGTGTACTATAGTCAAAGGATTCTCATGTCGGTCGTCGCATACCTACCTTGCACTGACGAGAGCCAACAGCTCGAAACTGCAGTCTGCAAGTGGTGTGTGACGACTGGCAAGGGAGCTCCTTTAAGTAGGATCAGTCTTTCGGCTGGTGTTTGTTGCAATCGAAGCATTAGCGTTTTGATGGTAATATGCAATTATTACACTTAACGCGCCAGGCTTGTAACTTGTAATTCAGCGCTCGGCGGGGCACATAGCCCGGAGAGTAGCTGTTGGTTGCAGTCTGGTTAGGTTCCTTATAATAAAATAAGGATTTATAGAGGAGTCTGCGACTAAAAATATTATGTTTAATATTCCGCCCTCTAAAAGCACATTTGAACTACACAAACAAACTGTCACTACCATCCTATCGCTTGACTCTGTTTCGCAGATCCTTCTCTTATAATTCTGTCACAATATAAATGGCAGTCTAAAAGGTCTTACCGTAGACAGCTTTCGTAAGAATGTAAAAAGAATTTTTCTTTTACTGCAGTAAATGAATAATACTGCCAAATGGTCACTCGCTGCATGATACATTTTATTGATATATTTTATCACTAATTATTTTCTTACACATTTGTTAGTTTTGTTATATCTAACTATGTTATTTGTATAATCCTTTCTTTTCCCCATTTTTCCTTGAAAAGTAAGTTACGTGCGCCTATGGATGGCATGCGTTCGAGGTCGGTTTACAAAGGAATACCGCGATGTTGTTTCTTATATCGTTTTAAACTGAGATTGGATAAACTCTACCAGTGTGTGCTGTAAGTCGATTGCCAATTCATTTCTTATGTAAATTCGGCCCGATGTACGTACTTGGCTGCTAGAAACTGCAGACGCACATTAATGAACAAAATTGGGAATCTTAGTTAGCATATCTTTTTATCATAGTACTATGATTATAAACGGTTTTAATAGACTGTCACGCAGTAATTGTTATTTATTTTATTATTCATTTGGAACACCTAGTATGTTACTTTATTCTTGCATAGAAATTAATATCTATAAATCATAGTATAATATTTCAAAATGTTCAAGTATAATGCCGAGTCAGTTCTGGTCAGTTTAACTATGCCATCCAGTAACTGATGGAATTGTTGACTCGGCTAGCAAGAGTAAAGTAACAGCTGGGAGAACTTTGAAATAATAAGTTAGTTGGGTCTTTGAAATGTAATAGAGAAGTTGGGTTCTTGTAATGAAAAGAAAAGGCCATTTTTGGTGCATGGTGCCTGGCCGAACTCCCCTCTTCTAGCGGTGGCTCCCGGAGGGTTATATTTTAAGTGCACCATTTATTTTATTTTATTTGTCGTTAAATAAACTATTGCCTTGTTGTTTTTTACCACCTTGTTTTATTTACCAAGTGCTCAATTAGCCCCCAATGTGACCTATGGTGGAGGGTAAAATAGTCACTAACGTGACATATGGTGGAGGTAAAATAGCCACTAATGTGACATATGGTGCAGGAGCCCAGCTTCGATTCTATCACCCCAAATTTGACTTTATTTATAGCATGGAAATGTTTTCCTATTTTATGTAATTTTAATTTACATAATATGGCCTCAATTTTGTCTTAATTTGGGAAAGTCATTTTAGATAGTTAAATTTTTCAATGTGTTAAATGAATAGTGGTAATTTTTGTTCTGTTGTGGATGTTGTATTTTAAGCTTGTGTCGTATTTTTCTTTTATTTCTTGCTATTTAACATAAAGTGGTAGAAATCACAAGGTACTACAAAATTAATTTAACGTAAACTGATCTGGGGGCATTAGAAGTAAGAGATGAACTAGAGAATTCTTTTAAATTAATAGGTTCTTTTATTGGAAACCAATAATAATAATTTATTCATCCTTTCGATCACAATATGGTGAAATAGGACATGTCAACAAATTATGTAAAATACAAAACATGAAATAAATACATTACAAGCACATAGATACAGATTAATAAAAGTAACACACATTACTGTAAAATACATAAATATATATTTTAAGTAGTTATAAATGAACGTTTATCGTTCAAAAATTCATCGACTGAATAGTAACATCCTTCTACTAAATATCTTCGTAGTTCTTTCTTAAAAGAATATAATGAAGTTTTTTCTTTAATGCTAGAAGGTAGAGAATTGAAGAATTTTACTCCGGCTAGTAGTGGAGACTTTTCATATAGGGCAGTCCTGTGTTTTTGTATTTTTAACAAATTACCATGCCTGGTGGGGTAATTATGCAGTTGCGAGTTTGTTTCAAATTTGCTCATATTCTTTTTTATATATAATACACAGTTATATATGTACACACAGGGAAATGTCAATATAAAATGTTGCCTGAAAAAATCTCTGCATGACTGAGTTTTTTGCAAACCGAAAATTAATCGTATGACTCGTTTTTGGCCAATTAGAACTCTTTCACGATCAGTGGCCCCACCCCATACAATAACATTGTAGGATAACACTGAGTTAATGAGGGCATAATAAACATTTATTAGAGATTTTTGGTCCAGAATATTTTTAAGTTGTAGGATTGCATAGTAGCCCCTGCTCATTTTCCGACAGGTATTGTTAATGTGATATTTCCAGTTCATATCAGTGTCAATATATATGCCAAGAAATTTTGTTGTTTCACTTGGAGTAATAGTTGACTGGTTCAATGTAATCTTTATGGGAATTTGGAATGTTTTCCTACCAAAAAATTGCAACAACATAGTTTTATCTGTGTTGACAATTAATTTATTAATATCGCACCAGTTGATAAATTGCTGAAAGATAGTATTAAGCTTACCTTGCAATTCCTCAGGGGAGTCTGCCTCTTCTGCTATGGAAACGTCATCCGCGAACAGCACAACGCACTTGGTATCAATATGGAGTGGCAAATCATTTATAAACAGAAGAAAAATAAGTGGCCCCAATACAGAACCCCGGGGAACTCCTAGATTAACGTCATACGTCTCTGAACTAGTTTCCTCTAATTTTACAAAAATTTTTCTAAAGCTGAGATACGATATTATCCATGAAAGAAAGTTACCCCTAATTCCAATTGCAGAAAGTTTATCAGCAACGAATGTCCGATCTATAGAGTCAAATGCCTTGGACAAGTCAAAGAAAAGTGCAGCAACATATTTTTTATCATCTAAGCGATTATACACAAACTCCAAAAAGTCCGTTGCTGCACTTTCGGTTGACCTACCAGGGCAAAATCCATTTTGAGATCTGGAAATTATTTGATATTTTGTTAGATAGGGGAATATTTTGTTGTATATAGCTCTTTCAATTATTTTGCATATTACATTGAGTATAGTGATGGGTCTGTAGTTATCTATTACCTGTGGATCATTGCTTTTGTAGACTGGAATTACTTTCCCTATTTTCAGCTCATCCGGAAATTTCCCCAATTCTACAGATAAGTTGACAATATGGGATAGTGGCTCAGCGATAAATTGAGCAATCGATTTAATAATTTTTGTTGACACACAATCTACTCCTACAGAATTGGTATTTTTTAATTCACTTATTATGTTTATTATATCCTCATTAGTAACTGGTGTAAAAAAGAAGGTGTTATTATTATTAGGCATTGTAGTGCATTTATTTGACATTTGGTTACCAAAATGATGTTTTATCTTATTTGGGACCTCGGTAGAATAGTGCTTAGCAAATGAGTTGATGATTTTATTAGTATCATTTACAATTTCGTTATTAATTTGAATTTGAATTGGCTGTGTGGCCTTAATTTTGCCAGTGCTCTTACGCACTAAATTCCAGACTAGTTTTTGTCTGGCTTGAATGCTATTTTCATTATTTAACGTATTTTGATAGTAATTAAATTTGGCCTTACATATATTTCTTTTATGTTCCTTTTTCATATCATTATACCCAATTGCCAAGTCACCATTCATTGAATTTTTCATCAACCAAAACATATCCTTCAATTCTCTACCTTTTTCTTTTATATCTCTTGTGATCCACATAGTATCAGTTTTTTTATTTTCAGTCGAAATTTTAATTAAAGGACATGTTAAATCTATAGCATACAATAGAGTGTTTAAGAATGCATTATAAACATCAATGTGAATAAATAACTTATTATTCCTTTGGATTTGATTTTTAATGATCTATAACTCTCTTTATTTCACTAGTGTGAATTTACAGGGGAGGAATAAATAGATAAATGAAATGATAAAATATAATTAGATATTTTACATTTTTACGAAGAACTTGTTCTAGATTTTTTGAATATCATAAGAATGAATATATATGGAATAATGTAATGGAAACATTAATAATGGAATGAATGCGGCCACCTCAATATATTTTCTGCTTTATTGTTTCTTCATTACAGTTATAATATATTTTTAACTGGGTAAAGTTCATGCCTTATTTCACGCGTAAGTTTGTTAAGTATGAAATATTGTTTTTTTTATAATTACCACGTTTATTATGGTAGAATTTCGATTCGTTTTATTTTTAGAAAATCCACGCACCTACTTTAGTTATAAGGGTTAATCGGCGGGAAATGTTTACATAAAGTTATAATTATTTTTAGTTGTTAGCTTGAAGGAGGGACGAGATAATATTGAAATAAATAAATTCATGTGTCTTTTGTTTTAATATATCACTCTGTTTCAACTGAGATTGGAAAGGCTATACACAGTTCAGTTGCAATTTTATACAGCCTAGTGCAAATGTCAAAAATTTTATTTGTATTTACCGTCTGATTATATTAATTCTCCATTAATATCATATATATTATTGGAATAAGTTTAATTAATTAATCTCATTATAATAGCTTTGTTACCAAGATAAATCTTAACTTTGGAACAATGAACACTGAAGTCTCTGAGACCGGGGAAATTGCTGGTAATGCCACGAGACGACATTTACTATTAAGAGCATGGTGAACAATTTCAGATAAGTTAACACGTCTTAAGATGAGGATAAATACATTCCTGTAAGCTATGCCTAGACCCTTTGAAAGCTGACGGCCATATTCCTCTTTCCTTCATGATTAAATAATTTAGTCTACAATTTGTGATAGCAAGTAAAAGTAGATATATATTTCTTTCTTCTTGAAAATTAACGATTAGTAGCTGCCCCAAATAAATAATAAATAAATACCACAGAAATTAGACAACCCCCAATTCCAGAAGCCAGGGCTTGTGCGGAAGGGGATTACACATTGAAAAAAACGCGGACATACAACCATTTCCTCCCACAGTGCCGGAGCCAGGATTCGAACCCGGTGGTGCGATGTCCATGTGACTAATCGCGATTGCCACCTCGCGCCTTAACCCACTCGGCTATCGACCAGACAAATACCCAATAAAAGCATTAAATATCAAATACCATCTAAAGTATTTGCAGTTTCAATTACCAAATACTCTGCTGTACAGAAAGGATTTAAAATACCAAATACTCAAGGGGAGTAATTGAAATTTCCAGCAAATGAATATTTGGAATAAGTCAAGTTGTATTTCAAATATTCTCTAATATTTCAAATACTTCAATTTGTATTTCTAATATTTCAAATATCTCACGTTGTATTTCAAATATCCAACAATTATTTTGATTATTTTAATTATTTAAGGGTTTTTCAAATCCTGTATAGGTATTTGAAATGGTCACTTCGAACTTTGAGTAATGTGATATACTATATTTACTTATACCTGCTGAAATTTTAAGCCTGAAATAATGTTGTAATAAGTAATAACATAAAACAAACATTAGTACAATAAATATAGAATAATTTATCACATATTTTGGATTTTATTTCTCAGGGGATACTTTTATGATCAATCGATGGGAAAAAATGTCAGGAATAACATATTAAACTGTTTAAGATTTGAGCATTGTAGCAATTTTGTAAATAAATAAAAACTATCAACAAATTGGTCTAGCTCGACTTTAATGCGGTACGACGGCCATAAAATACTTCTAATAATAAAAAAATATATATCACGTTGTAGAGAAATAAATTCTCTACAATTTTGATACGAGAATACCCCTCTATGAAGATTAATTTTTTTTAAATCAATTTTTTAAGATTATTTGCCAAGTTGTTTTCGTTTGGTTAGCTGACCGTTGTCGCCACGCCCCCTTCTGCGTCATGGAGGAACGGCGCGTGCTGCACGCGCATCCGGAAGCGCTGAATACGCGGGAACTACAGTCTATGTCGCAAAGGGACATGGCGACAAAAGTCAGCCGACCAAAGGAAGACAATTTGGTAAAAAAATCTTAAAAAATTGATTTAAAAAAAAATTAAGTATCGTAGAGAGGTATTTTCCTTATCAAAATTGTATGGAATTTCTTTCTCTACAACGTGATATATTTTTTTCTGGCAAATTATCTGTTTATAATTTACTTTTTGAAATTTGCTTCTCGGCTAGAGAAGCTGGCGCCCACATAAAGCAAAAACATTAAGGAGGCCTTGAATGTTTTATTTATTTAGCTAAGCATTATTTTATAATACGGTAGGTAATTGAAAACCCAAAATCGACCACGATCCCACCGATTGAAGCTGAGCAGCCGAAGGCACCCCAACATTTTTTTGTACCAGCTTATTCTTTTTAATACAAAATATTCATATATTTTTGTTCAGAAGATTTAAGTGTTGTTGCAACTTCAAGCGTGTCAGCAGCGAGGAGGAGATAGATCATTTGATTCATGGGATATTAATAAAATCAAATGTCCGTGTTTCGACAAGAACCTTGTGATAAATTTTTTAGTAAAAATTTAGCCATTAATAAAAGCAACTCAATTTAAAATGGATACTTCATTCTGCCGGACCCCTTATAATAATTTTCTTACAGATCAGACCCATACAAGTTTGCTCTCAGTCTGAGATGGTCAGCGTTTTTCAGACTACAAAGAGGAATCTTGATTAATCGATGGATTAAATTGAAGCAACAGGAGAAGTCTGCTATGCTTTAAGTTTATATGACAAACAAGTAGTTGAAAATCCCCCTCTTTACGATCCAAAATGTATCCATTATTATTGTTTATTATTATTCTAAGAATGCCTATGAAATTGAATTTTAATTCATATTTCACCAGAATTAAGTAATCTTTTAAATATTGATGAACTTCTAACAGACGAAAATCATTTTTTTGTAACTTATCACTTTGCTGGTTATTCAAACGTGTAAAAAAAGTTGTATTATTACTACTCGTCCAGGACATTTTAAATATTCAAAAATACGAGATATAAACTAATTATAATTATCTCTTAGTCGTTTTCTATAGTTCTTTTAGACTTATGGTTTTTGTGAGTAGTTGAGTTTTATGGTTAGTTATACAGGGTGGGATAATAGTGCGTCGAACCTCGATATCTCAAGTTCTACGATAGCTAGAATTTTTTTAAAAAATTGCAAGTAAACTAGATAAAGAAGTCTATAACTTGAAATTATTTTCGAACATACAGGGCAAGCCAAGACGAAATTACAGGACCAAGTGCCTTTTTTTAATGCTATGTATATCAGTACATTTTTTGAAGCCTCTTTCTAGGCTCAATTCATTCCTATATTAGCATTGAATACCTCCCAACCACTTGGATTTAATGAATTTTTTGTTGAAATAATGCAATCTGCAGATAATAATAATAATAAACGACTTTATTGCGATACTAAATATCAACAATGTAGGGCGAAGTTTAGATCATATAAGCTATTCTTACACTTACCCCTAGATGGATATAAAAAATCACCACAGTCACAATTAAGAAAAACTTATGTGAATGCCAGTTATGGGACATCTAATTAATGTTTTTGAATCATTTTCATTTCCTAAAAATATACAGGGTGGCCAAAAATGATTTTTTAATTAAGAATATTTTAAATTGAATTTTCTCAATTTTTTCAAATGGAACACACTGTATATTTTCAACGACGTGATGTAGAAATCAAAAACGAATATTTTTGTAAGTACTTCCCTATGGCTAATTGCAACCAATATCCCCCGAATCCTTCAACAGAATTAGATCAAAATAATATATTCTAGTTCCAGATCTCGTTATAATACATAAGTGTACCAAATTTCAAGTCAATATCATGATTCATCAACAGTTGTGCCGAATTCGAGGAGATTATCTCACACCTTCTAAAACCGCACTTAAGTGTCTTGAAGCATGACACGATCGAATTAAGGGCACCGCTTTAAGATGTACCATTAAAAACATGTTGATACTCATAAAGATTAGTTAAAAAATGCAAAATTTTTAGGGAGCTTAATAGTATTTCCACTTTAAGCAACATTTGTTAGATTTTTTTCAAGATCGTTTAGAGGAAAACGAATTTAGTTTTATCACAAACTTCAGCGCCAACCCCTGACAAATTCATATTGTCAATAAATCCCTACCCATAGATAACATGAGCCTAAAATTAATCATTTTGCATGAGTCTGGTAGGCTAATGATGTGTCAAAACTTTCCCTGCTCCGGGAACATGTTTAGAATATTAGTCAAAATGGTATATTAAGTTTTGGACAATAACGGCCAACAATGTACTATGTCAATGTTACCATTACAACACATGCCTTACAAATCGGTATTTAAATGCAATTACAGTGGATATGTATGACTCACTATAATCCTCACCATACTATATTTATTTAAATATTTGAAAATGATGTATTTGCCGCCAAGGTTTTTGTGAATATATTATATTTATATTAAAAGATATTTACTGCTTCAAATTACACTCTGCAGATCTACTCGAAGTAAATTCAATTTGATAAATTACTTAAGAACGTTACAGCTATTTTAGTTATTTGTAAACGCTGCTTAGAATCCTGAAAAGCAAACATTAACATTTCACGAAATAAAGGGAACTTTATCTGAGAAACCAGAGTGACATTAAATTGAGGATGTCTAATTAAATTTAGATTAAAATGAAGGAACTTTTAATTGAAAAACCTGTTGCCTTAGCAATAAGAATCTACGACAAACACAAATTTGTTTATTTATACCAAATGTTAAGACATATAAACCGCTTAAAATATAAATTAGATTTTGCGGGTCTTAATTTCAATGAAAATGGTGACTAATTTTTCTTTCAATTTCGATGGAAAGTACTTATATGTCTAATAAGAATTTATTTGTAATCAACAGCATATTACAAAGAATGGTGCGTAGCACATAAATCATAAAAATGAATTGGCTACTACTTTTCCTTAAAAATTTAATAAAAGCTGCGTAACAAGTACATACCAATTTCATATGATTCCACATACGCCTGCGCAGGTACAAAACATAAGCACATTGTTATATTTAAATTTTACCACCATTGTATGTGTTATCGAAAGAACTTTGTAAATCATCTATTCAATCACTGTATAAGTTTATAGAAACATATATAAAGTCCTTACATTAAACTTGGGAAGCCACACTATTCCTGATAAGCAACAATCAAGATATGTTATGGTTTGAATTTCATTTACATATAACGATTAAGTCGTTAAACACAAACTAATTTGAGCTAGATGAAGGGACAAATTTTGATAAAGAATTATTCACGTCAAATTGTTTGTAAGAATAAGGGTTTCGATGAAAAATTAGGGGTAAATACTCGCACTTTTATTTCTGCACGGTTTTCTGTATACTGCAAGATGACATTCCCGGTAGCTTCAAAGCGCAGAATCCAGTTTCCCGGAAGCATAGGAACAGGAGCAAGGCCAGGCCAAACTAAAGCTGACCAGAGGCGTACGTAGTCAGAGGGCAGTTAATGCCATTAAAATTTAATAGCGTGTATTTAATATTAAGCTTCAAAGGAAGAATTTATTGTATGTATCTGCTCAAATGTATGATTGTTAATTGCGCTGACTTCCTAATTTCTTTAAATGTTACAATACTTTGGATTAAATAATTATTATGTAGTTTCCACTGCTTCACAATTAAATTTCTGATAAAACAAGTTTTACTGGTCAAGACCAGTAAAAGTTAAATTATACCTTAAAATTATTACAAGATGATATTCATTACAACCAGCGAAAACAAGTCTCTTATTAAATTAAAATACTGTGCAAAATTTGAAGTTAAAATATTTACTTAAAAGCTTGATAACAAATTATTAATTTGAAAATTGACTGTTAATCCTGTTAGCGGGTTTGAGAGTAGAGACTTTTTATGGTTATTCTTTCCTATTATTTGGGTTTTCTACCACATGTATTATTATCCTCTTCAAAAACAAATCACCGAATATACAAAATAATAGAATTATTGGAAAAAAGCCTCTGCGCCCGTGACGTTTACGCCAAAGGAATAGTCAGAGGTTATGTTTTGCAGATAATATAAATCGGAATAAACACAGAAATAATGTATTTTGCTGTCGTTTCCGAAAGTAATCTCTTTCCGTTTTCAAGGTTTTTTTTGGAAGAACTCTTATTTTGCTGTGTATGTCAAATACACAGCTTTAAGATTCTGTTTATGTTATTCCCATAGACACTTACTACTTACACAGAACATAGAACTGATGATATTTTCTTTTAGATAATGTTGAGCTTGTTAAGTTCTTCTTTTAACATTGGTAGCCAGGTTGTACAAATATCTACAGAACAATTCGATACGCACTTATCTTCATTTAATAAGATTATTGCTGATTCTTTAATTTTTCTTTTTTTGGTATCTGTTTCTTTTGTTAAAATTTTTGCCGAGTCCCAGTTTATTCTATGTCCGTTTTCCCAAGCATGCTCGCAAATCTTTGATTTCTGAATTTCATTCTTTTTAATGTAATTCTTGTGCTTATCCAACCTCGCACTGAAAGGTCTGGATGACTCACCCACATAACATTTACCACATTCGCACGGGATATTGTAAATACAGTTTTTTGAATTCTGCTCCCTGTTTATCGGTTTTGTTTTTGTTAAAATATATCTTAAAGTGTTCCCCGTTTGAAATATCGTCCTAACATCAAATTTGTCACCTATACGGCGTAGCTTTTCCGATAGTCCGTATACATAAGGAATTATTGCTGTATAATGACGTTCAGGTTTTTGTCGTACCTGATTATCCCTACTTTCAACATTTATGAAAACTCTATCAACAAAGGCTTCAGGATATTGATTTTGTACTAGAACCTCTTTGATAAATTTTTTCTCGTTATTTAATATTTCATTATTAGATGAAATTATTTTGGCCCTATCGTATAAACATTTTACAACACCCCTTTTAACATTTATTGATTTGAGTTAAAATTAATTACGCCGTATAGGTGACAAATTTGATGTTAGGACGATATTTCAAACGGGGAACACTTTAAGATCTATTTGAACAAAAACAAAACCGATAAACAGGGAGCAGAATTCAAAAAACTGTATTTAAAATATCCCGTGCAAATGTGATAAACTTTATGTGGGTGAGTCATCCAGACCTTTCAGTATGAGGTTGGATGAACACAAGAATTACATTAGAAAGAATGAAATTCAGAAATCAAATATTTGTGTACATGCTTGGAAAAACGAACATAGAATAAACTGGGGGGACTCGGCAAATATTTTAACAAAAGAAGCAGATAACAAAAAAAGAAAAATTAAATAATCAGCAATAATCTTATTAAATGAAGATAAGTGGGTATCGAATTGTTCTGTAGATATTTGTACAACCCGGCTACCAATGTTAAAATAAGAACTTAACAAACTCAACATTATCTAAAAGAAAATATCAACAGTTCTGTATTCTGTGTAAGTAGTAAGTATCTCTGGAAATAACAAACAGAATCTTAAAGCTGTGTATTTCACATACACAGCAAAATAAGAGCTCTTCCAAAAACAAGCTTTGAAAACGGAAAGAGACTACTTTCCGAAACGTCAGCAAAATACATTATTTCTGTGTTTATTCCGAATTATATTATGTGTAAAACATAACCTTTGACTGTTCCTTTGACGTAAACGTCACGGGTGCAAAGGCTTTTCTCCAATAATTTTATTATTTTGTAGATTCGGTGATTTGTTTTTGAAGAGGATAATAATACATATGGTAGAAAACCCAAATAATAAGAAAGAATATTCGTAGAATGCCACAAATAACTTTCAGACAATACTTTTTACAGTATTTAATTCTAGGTTTCACGTATATTTTGGGGCAATTACTGAGAAAAAATTCTTGAAACAAAAGTGATATTCTTTTCGATTTCAAAATGTTCCGTTATAAACAGATTAACATTACTCTTAGGATTTTCCACTAAAATAAAAAGCAAAAACATGGCTTAGTAGTACCGAGTGATCTACAATTTAAACAAATATTGACAAAATGTTAATTTCGAATGAAAATATAATATCGAACTTTTTAGTTAAATTGTTTATAAATAAACAAATTGTGCCCTAAAATTTGAATAGTTTACTTCATAGATCTTTTATTAATATAAAAAATCAGAAAGAAACAAGGTTCTACGAATAGTTCGGGTAAATAGAAGTTGTGGAAAAATATTTTTTTCAATGGGGGATCGAACCGAAAAAATAAGACATACTCTTACCAAGCATGTTCGCCCACAACGGGATATATCCAACTGAGCTACCGAACCGGTCAATTCAATTCATTAATAAAATTCACTCCACCAGACGTTTCCATTCAAAATCTAGTTTCGCTACACTATACGCCAGGAAATTAGGTCTATCATATTTTTCTTAATTTAAAGGCGACCCCCCTCATTCAATAGCTTGTTACCTCAGGTAGTCGAACTAAATATATTTTACATACATTCACGTTCAGAAATAAAATACAGACCCATATGTCTATTGGATATAATGGGAAAGGTATTGGAGCAACTGATAGAAGAAAGATGATGTGGAAGGGAAGCTAGCAAACAACCGATATGGTTTCAGGATCGACCATAGATGCCATGAAACGAGTCCTGGAAGCAGCAGAAAACGCCAAGAATAAGAAGTATGGAGCATTAATAACAATCGATATTAAAAACGCATTTAACACGGCACCGTGGAAAGGAATCATGCAAGCACTGACCCAGATGGGCGTCAGTAGATTCCTCACAAAAATAATAGGTAGCTACCTAGGAGATAGATGGATCCTGGTATCCTTTCATCATGTGAAAGCAACCAATGTTGTTCCACAGGGGCAGTTCTAGGCCCCCTACTATGGAACATCTACTACGAGGATATGCTTAAAACACACCAATCAGAAGGAGTCAAAGTTGTTGGATTTGCAGATGATACGGCCATAAAAGTTGAGGCCCAAACAGAGGAATTGCTAACAATAAACACAAACATAGCCCTACATAGGATACACCAAAAAATCAGATCAAAACAGCTGCAGCTTGCACAAAAAAAAAGGGGAAGTCCTGATACTGTATGGAGGGAAGAGGGGTTTCTTGGGGGACATGGATGCTTTAACAATTATCTGAAAAAATTTAGACTTAGAAAGATTTGGACTTAAGAGGAATGTTGGTACTGCAGAGACGAGGATCCACCATAACACACGTTCTTCGCATGCAAAAAATGGACAACGCACAGGGGGTGAAATGTGCCAAGATATTGAGAAAACTGGCGAAAAATCCACAACTATATAAAGGAAGTGCTTAAGAACAAAGAACAAGTTAAAAGGGAAGTAAAAGAAGAACAAATGTAAATAAATAGAAACTGTAACTAGTATAGAAAAGGTAAAATCAATCCAATTTGATGTAATACTCTGCGGTTCCAAATTGGAGGTGGTGAAAGGTGGTGTTTTAGTTGGCAGGTCCTCTCCGGAGGGAATCCAACACTTCCTGTCAACCCGGGTTGCAGGAATCTATGAAGATTTCCCCTCCTTCACGAAAAAAAAAGATATATTTACGTTGCATATTGCAACAGACCAAGTATGAACAGCAAAGAAACAATTCATCAATACTTGAAGAATTTTGAATAGGTACCTTAATCATTACCATAGTTAGATCCATCTCACATATCCGGCTGTACAGGAATGTTAATTTTACAGGGTATATTACTTAAACCTTCTATATTTGAGGTGATTCAGTCTAATTACAAACAAGTTGCATATTTTCATGCTATTTAAAGCTCTGAAAAAATGACTCGTGCCGATCCTAAAAAACTTGAAATCTCGGTTTTCTCATTTAAAGGACTGTAATAAGATTTGGCAGGTTTGCACAAGCTGACACGAGCTTTCCATTGTGCATCTCAAAAATATCCACACTTACTAGATCTGTATGTTTTTCAAACTTTTGATTATCATTTTCTTCTTGGATAGCCAAAAAAAAGAGATTTCATTAATGTAACCATAGGGTCATCCAATTTTATTAACTGCTTTGAAACATCAATTCAACAATTTATTCACAAAATTCAGTTACAATGAAATATTAAACAAATTATATGGCATTTTATTAAAGAAATTGGCTCAGTGTAGCTCAGTCAATTTACTTAACAAAATATATTGTTCAAAATGTCTTCCGCTATTCTCAGTGCAGAGAGATGTTCTGCGATCAGTGTTTTTAGACTGAACTTTACTTGTAATAATTGTTTATTCTCAATTGATTTTATTTTTCCAAAATCATTACTATTACTTACTATTCAAAAACTATTTTAGATATTATAAGAAAAGGCCTGTTTCTATAAATGTACAGAATCATGTACTCAGAAACTTAAAAGGATATAAAAAGGGGAAACATGTTTTCTGTCCAACAAATGCAATGAAATAATATATACAACAAATTCTTTAGTAAATAAAAACTCTAGTGGCTATCACAATATAGAACGAATTTAATAAAGAAAGGCATACATATTTTAGCAGATGAATTAGCAAAACTGTTTAACGAATCTTTTGTTCAAGGTATTGTCCTTGAGTGTCCATATACTCTGAATCTCATCTACTTAATATAAATTTTTATAAAGGGTAATAGGAATTCGATGAATAATTACAGACCAGTGACTATTACTATAACCATTTCAAAATTGCCAAACAGCAAACTTTTGAATTTTGCAAACACCAACACGGTTACTAAAAAAACAAATGCATTAATTCTGCGTTGACTGACCCCACATATAAAATTTATTAGGAATTGGATAAGGATTACCAAGTGTATGGTACTGCATGCGATTTTAGTAAGGTAACTAAGGTTGTGTAACTTTTGAGATTTTACTGCTAAAGCAGAAATTTTTATGGCAACAAGGGTATAGCGTTTGACCGGTTCTCTTCATATTTAACAGGAAGGTGCCAAAGAATAGCCATATCTGAAGAAAATGATCATTATCTATCAAACTGAGGTAATATAAAGTGGAGTTCCTCAAGGTTCAATCCTTGGGGCTCTCCTCTTTTTATTTCATGTTAATGAATTGTCAGCTGTCGTTGAGCAAACAGATGGTACATTGTAAGTTGACAATGTACAATTAATTCGCTTGATCATCTTCAGTTTAAAGTAAGTCATAGCATTAACCAAATTTCTAATTACCATAAGTTAAATCAAATGCAAATTAGTTTAACTAAGATTAAATGTATGAATTTTTCGACAAGATGGGATGCAGCATTTTTAAAAAACATGGTTCTTGAAGTACTTAATGTACTCTATGTATGTTGATAAAGTAGATGCTTTGGGTTTTATGCTGGATTCTCATTTGAAATGGAAACTGCATATAGTGTAAACAAAAAATTATTTTCAGTCTATTTTTGTCTTAAGGCAAGGGTAAATGAATCCTTCGACTTCCGGACTGTAAAAATTTTTTTTTTGCTTGCTTTATACCAAAATTGGTTTATGGCATTCTTCTGTGGAGTAGTTCTAAGAATTCAATTTCTTGCTTTATGCTACAAAAAAGGCTATTATTTATTCTTGATTCAATCAAATACGATTCTAATAGGAACCGTTGTCTCACTATTTACATATCCTTGAGACATTATTATATGCTTTTAAAAACGAACATGGAAATTTTATTTTTTAAATATTACATCAATCAAATGACCTCCTCAATGCTGACACTCTTGAAGACTAGAACCAAAGTTTTCGCAAAACGTTCGCAAGAATCGACGTTTGTTCCAAAATCTTGAGGCAGAAGTTTCTGACTTGAATTCCAGCCATTTTCAAAGTTAATTCATGTCATAATAGAACTGGATATAAATTTAAATCAAGTCAAAATGCTTTCGCGATAAATGGAAATTTAAGACAGTTGTCAAAGTGATTGTGAGTTTAACTGAGAATATGGAGAGTTGGTCAAATATTCAACGTTCTTTGCAGTTGAAGCATGTTTAAAAAATAACTACTCTGTTGTAATCACCCAGCGTTTATTTCGTCATTTAAATCCACGAGTCAGTTCCTAGTTGAATCACAATTAAAAAGTGGGTACTTAAGTTTCGTAGTACTGCTGTGCCAGAGAAAAACCAAAAGGAAGAACTCGTTCTGTACGCACACTTTAAAATGTTGAAAGGGTAAGAGCAGCTGTGCTACGAAGTCCTAAGCAGCACGGTCACCGAATCTGTCGGCTTGTGATTTCTTTTAAAGTGTTTTCTAATCGACTGTAAACTTTGGAACTAAAATATAATATTCGGACAAGATTAACGCAATCACAATTGAAATGTTGGAGTGGATGATGAAGAACTTTCGTGCTAGGCTTTAGGAATGTGAGCAGCGAGAAGGAGGCCATTTGACTGATATAATTTAAAAAAATGAAATTTCCATGTTTAGTCAAGAACCTTGTGTTTAATTTTTGAATAGAAATTTAGGTATAAAATGAAAACAACTTAATTAAATATGGATACTTCTTTCTGTAGAACCGGTTTCTTTTAAGTCACAAAAGCCCAGAAAATTTTTAAAACGTTTGGTGAGTAACTTGATTGTAAAAGTGACGAAATATATCACCACACTCTAATTTGCACAAATTTAAGATAGTTTATTTAAAACCTATGTGGTCTATTATATTAAAAATTATAAAATATAGGAATTATAATAATATTCCAACCTATCTGCAAGTGCCTTATATAAATAAGGACTCAACAAACTAAACCAAAACAGCTATTCCCCCTTACGAGCGCTGAATTATATGGTAAAATTTGCGTATTTTATCTAAACACAGTTAGCACTAAAATACAATGATTTGGAATGCTCGAAAATTCTACGAGGAAGATGCGAGGCCTCCTTCATCTCACGATGTCACTAACTGCAGACCGGTTTCGACCTAGTTTTGGGTCTCGTCAGTGCAGTGCAAGTGATACCTTCAAAAATTGCTTATTCAGTGATGATTATCAATTTTATGTTCGATTTGGATTGTTGCGAAACTACTGAGAGATGGCGCTAGTTACGCTCTACTGCGGTGGAACTTAACAGTGTCTATGAGATGCGAACTCCAGGTATTGAAGGTATCACTTGCACTGCACTGACGAGACCCAAAACTAGGTCGAAACCGGTCTGCAGTTAGTGACATCCTGAGATGAAGGAGGCCTCGCATCTTCCTCGTAGAATTTTCGAGCATTCCAAATCATTGTATTTTAGTGCTAACTGTGTTTAGACAAAATACGCAAATTTTACCATATAATTCAGCGCTCGGGAGAATAGCTGTTTTGGTTTAGTTTGTTGAGTCCTTATTTATATAAGGCACTTGCTTATTCAGTGATTATTATATTAAAGACATATATTAATTCCAATATTACTTTTTATGATTTTAGGATCAGTTTAGAAGTTGGAGCTGAAGGCTGAAAATAAGATTATTACTTTCCTGTCCCCTTGAATTTTTGAAACAATGCAAATCAGGACGGTGATTTTGACTTAAACACAAAACTAAAAAGATACATTTTACAAATTGTATATCAATATGTAGAGGAAGATATATTGGCTGTGATTTCTAGTTTTATAGACCCGACCATTCTCCCAACGGAACATAACTGTCCACCTCCACTTCGATGCCTTTTTATTTGGAAAGTTAACACATGATTCTAACTAAACTCCATGTATAAAATTTACAGTCACTTTGCGGGTTATAAATCGAATTATATAATCTAGTTTCAATAGTAGTTTACGTGAAAATTATTATTTCGATGACTATTAAAAAAAGCCTTTTAAAGTTATTAATAAATAATGCAAAAATAATAATTTAAGTTTATTAAAATATATTTTTTACCATAATGAATTTGATTATCTAAAATAACATATTATTCATTTGTTGTGTATAAGCACAACCACCACTTTAATTTGATTTTATCAGAGGTTTGAAAGCACATAATGAGCAACATTCCTATAGTGAAAGTTGTTGAGAAAAGACAGACTCTCAAGAGAAACTAAAGTCCTCGGAACTTCCTCTGGCAAACCCCAACAAATAAGGAGGTCTACCTTTGATGCTTGTGAACAGCTCTAGAGCACAACAAGTGAACTTTTCCGGTTAAAAAGATGTATATTATTGGAAGTAAACATCTGAAATGTTATACTGTTGTGATTTTACAACCTACTGAATACCGACAGGAACGAACACCAAAATTACATCTTTATCGATTCCATTTATTATTTTTGTTATTCCATAAAGTTGATGTCTTTGGATTTTATATTAAAATAGCAGAAATAAAATGTATCATTGTTAACACAACCAATCAAATTTATATTCAACTTCATTCTAATACACGCATAATCTTCTTCTCGATAAAGTAAGACTTTATTAGTCGCTTCTCTCGGACGTCATTAGACGTCGGAGAAAAGCGACCAATAAAGTATATTAATACGTTCCTGCGTATTTATTTTTTTCTGAAAATACCCGCCCATTGGAATTTTTCCTTTAGCAATTATTCATCCTGTATAATATCATTCCCAAATGTTCACACTTCATCAATTTATTACTGTTCCCTTAGTAATGTATCAAAATAAATGTCTCGACCTAGGAGAAACGCAAATGAAAAATGCGA
Organism: Leptura quadrifasciata; assembly: GCA_963675555.1. Classification (NCBI taxonomy): domain Eukaryota; kingdom Metazoa; phylum Arthropoda; class Insecta; order Coleoptera; family Cerambycidae; genus Leptura; species Leptura quadrifasciata. The sequence continues at coordinate 9,409,462 of OY776676.1, forward strand.
GTCCATCCAACAAAGGGAACAAACAAACTCCTATGAAAAAGGTGAAAAATGATATTTATTAGGGCAACGGAAAACTCAGAAATTTGCGCTGTCTTTATTTAAGTGAAAGTAATGAGAAACGTGTTAAAGGTGATAGAAAAGTGATTGATAAATATTTTAGTCGGCAAGCAATATGAAAAATAATAAAGTAGAATGTGATAATATAGTGGAGCAGATCTGTAATTGAATTAAGGAAACGTCCGATTGTGATTTTTTGCCAATAAATAGAATTGAGCCCTCTAAACATTCCGACACATTTGTGCCTCGGGTGTCAAAGGGGGAGGGGAAACAACATATTAAATGTATGGGAAAATGGTTTTTCGAAGATAACTCGGCGGTTTTTGATATAACGAAAACAAATTTTCAGACCAAAAATGAAGAGCTCATGAAAATACGCAAATTTCATTCCCAACCTCAGGGACGTCAGACTTCCAAGATTCTCTTACCTGCCATTGTTTTTACAGAAAGCAGAGATAAGCGGCAGCCGAGCTATAAGAGTGCAACTCCGGATTAATAATCAGATCAATGATGATCAAAATGTATTAAAAATCGACAAGCCGCCGCATGAAAACCAAGTGCGCAATTTGTTTTTTCATTCTTCTCGCCCCGAAAATTAATTAAATCGCCATTGTCATCCAATATACGTACTGTAATGTTATCGATATACTAACGCCCTTCAGGTATAACAAGCAAATACATTATGTTGGCTGGCTCCCTAGTAAGTTTGTAACCAGGTTCAATATCTATGTTAAACTCGAAAAGAGTGTGGGATCTAATGGTGTTTAAATACGCTCCAGAAATAATATTGCAATCCACGCGTATCATCCTTACTTTCATATCAACAGGAAGTGTTGATTCATGGTTCTTGTTTGGATTTAAATACGTCGCCGTCGTTTCAAATCTTAACAAAGTGCCAATAGAGTTTTTTGTGAAAAATCAATCCCATGTTTTGACCAAATTTAACACTCTAATGTACTGTTGTTTGCTTGTAGCCGAAATAACTTTTCCTTTTTCCCGAGCGTTCAAGGTTTTAGAGGAAAAAATAATTTCCCAAATCGGTTCATAATCGTGCAAGATATGGGCGATCGAGCATTTAAAAGCATTTCACAGCGCGCTCTTCTCGGACGCCCGTTCACACTTGTGTGAGTTCGAGAGGAGAGAGAGCTGGAGAGAGTAGGCTCCGCCCCCGGTCACTCAACTGACTCGCTCGCCCGTTTTCATTCCGTTTTGTCTTTCTTAACTCGCGCGCGCGAGAAATGTATGGGTGGCACGGACTCTGGACACGGCGAAATAAAAAGAAAAATGTTTTCCCGAAATTTTCATCCCGGCCCCACTTCCCTTCGTTCTCACGCTATGCACGCATTTTATGGCGATCTGGCCAGACGGAAATTAAACGTTGATAAAAAATGCAATGAAGTGGTGAAAGGGATTTTTCCCCCACCCTTTCCCTTCGTGCCAAAAAAAAATCGTTTGAAAGAAACGTGCAATTTCTATATCGTGCAACAAGCGTTTGTTTGCGAAAAAAATCATTGTACGCGAATGATATCTTGTAGCAAATAAAAAATAAAAATATGTACGTCGTATCGTGATCGCGATAGGTCAATTACATGAGGAGTTATCAGCATGTGAAATATTTTCGTTTTCCCTTCTCCCTCCCCTTCTAATTATCCCACCGCCCCCAGCCTCCAGCGCAACAAAATATCTGCCAATACCCATCTATTAAAAAAAATTGAGTCCTCAATTCCACTCCTTCATGATAAAAAATGAATTCAATTTTTTTAATTTTTGCACCTTAGTTTCGCGATATCTCGCGAATCAATGGTTTGATGTCGATGAGGTTGGGACTAAAATTTGCTTATTTTCATGAGAACTTCATTTTTTGGTCTGAAGATTTTTTTCGTCAGATCAAGAGCCGCCGAGTTATCTTCGAAAAAATATTTTTCCATACATTTAAAATGTCGCTTCTTCTCCCCTCTTTGACATCTGCGGCACTAACGCGTCGGAATGTTAGGGGAACCCAACTCTATTTATTGGCAAAAATAAATCACAATAGGACGTTTCCTTATTCGAGCTTGGTTTTTCTTCAGGTCTGCTCCGCTAATAAATGGTGGTGCCCAATATATTAAATAACTTATATTTCAATCATTTGTAACCAACTGAAACGATGAAGCTTTCTTAACATGCTTAGAACTTAATGCGATCATGGCTAGATAAGAGGTCAGTCTAACACTGCTTCAGTCCACTGGGCAAAATGGCTGACGTAGTTGTTTTGAGTGTGTCGGTATTTTTGTGGAAAGGGATGAATCTGACCATCGAGTCTTTGCAAACTTATGTGCATGTGATAATTATCGTGTAACATGGCAGTATTCAAAGTTTCTCTTCGTCCGTTATCCATTACTTTTCATTTAAAATTAGTTCTCGATAATATCCACTTGTTTGGCGAAATACAGACTGAAGATAGTGTTCAGAATTTTAGTAATCAAAAAATCGAATTATTTTATTATTTTTTCGGCACTACCACGAAATGCGTTGTACGTCTGGAGTCGTGTAATTGGAAACTACAACAAAAATTTACTTTTTTTATTTATTGAGTCGAATGTCGTGCTGTATCGAGTTTGAACTATGGTTCATTTTGATCTGCCATCGAAATCAAAATTCCTCTGGGAAAGACGTAAATCTTACAACAAATTTTGGCGGAACAATAGAAGGTCATAGGTAACGTTTACCCATGGTCAGTTCGTAGGTGACCCGTAGGTCAAAAACCTTTATTGTTCATGTCATCAGTTCACTTCATCGCTGTAAAATCTCATTATAATATGTCGTTTTTCTGGGCATTAAAACCTAACCCGCTTTATTGCAGGTAGTTTCATATGCCTCAGTTCTAATTATTGAGATACTGCAATACATTACATTATTTATTTATTTATTTTATTATTTTATTTTCATTTAATCGCCTAATTTAGATTACTGTCCTACAAGACAATTATATAACGACCATTACTTTCGACATCACCATCTGCCGCAGCTCAGACTCGAACTCAGGATGGTACAGACCTAGGCGTGTTGCTTCTCACATAACCCCGTTTGGTTCATTGCAGCTGAACCAAAGGCCTATTTATGAGAAAGTGCCTCCCCATCTTATTTCTTTTTGACGTGTTTTTGCATTTTTGCCAAACATCACATATACCACTTTATTTAGAGTACTTAATTTTCATTTATGTACATATTATTATTTATGAAACCTCCTGTACAATCATATGTGCCCTATTTATTTTAAATTTTGTCCTAAAATATTTTACGCTGTTGATTAGTTCGTACTTACAAACTATTTATTTTAAGATATACAGTTTTTTAAATTTAATGTTTCTATATAATCTACAAAAGTCTAAAATTTTCCGTCGCTTACCAGGGCAGCTGTAACATAATTTGAATCTTTTGACTACTTTGAGCACGCTAACATCAAATCATTTGTACCTAATTGTTTCAGAATATTAACTTGTTTGAAAATCAGGCTCGTCATATTTCAGCGAAATGATACTGCAAGCTCTTCTGTTTACGCCATATCATCCTTCCTATTTGAGATCAAAGTAATTATCCTTACCCATATTATCAGAGCAGGAAAATAAAGGCTTTGAAAGAACAGTTACATTCTGTTTAATGATTGCTTTTGAGGTATCCTACCAAAGTCTAACACAGTAACTTATAGTTGAAATTCTATTTAATTACATAAGCACTCATGTATTTGAATGTGACATTACTGGAAGGGCTCGGAATTTGATTACAAACAAATTCTAATTAAAGAAGAGCAATGAGATAGGGAAAAACTATATTAGCAGAAAAATGCAACACATATGTGTCAACGAAAAACATTCTTTTTGACATCTGTCAAAACATGAGAGAATGTCACAAAAATATTAACTTTCCAACCTAACATTCACCACAGATATATAAACTTCTTAACCTAACAAGCACATATTTAAACAGCAAACAATGACGATATGTACAACAATTAATCAAAACAATATAAAAATGTTATACAATAGCTGTTCAACCTCTAACATAGATGACTAGTATAATGGGGAAAAAGCTTTATAAGCAGAAAAGTGTAACATGTTAACGGAAATAGTTATTTGTTTAACTAGGCAGCAAAATGGTAGATTGACTGCCGCGGCTGATAATTCCTCAATCAAGGCAGTCAATCTATTTTGCTGCCGAGTTGAACATATAATTTTTTGTCCATTGTTTAAATATATTCTAAAATAATGAAATTATTACAATTCTCAATCTCTCTATTTTTGTTGTAATAAATTCAATATAAATTCACTAAAAATCGGAGTTGTTACTAGTTGGTTACCATGGAAACTAAGTGTCACTTTCCTGTTTAGGCAGGGAAAATGAGCACTTTCCTGCCTAGGTAGGGAAAATGACACTTTGCTGATTGATATTAGTCAGCAAAGTTAGTACTTTAACTTTGCTGTTAATCGGCGAAAAACATATTTTTGTGATATTTGTTCAAAATAAAACAAGAAATGTCACAAAAATATTGACTTCCTAACCTAATCTTCACCACATGCATCAACTTCCCAATGCATGTCAATGGAGTGATGAGTCGTTCACGAACGAGTTGTATAAAATGAAGGGCTCAACTGTGAACCATGCTATGTCAACTCAAGGCCTTTGCGGTCTGCACTTACTGGAGTGGGATGGAGGGAAAATTTTAATGTTGACTCCCTTCGCATTTGGCGCTACTAGTCTTATTCGTGGAGTTCGTTAAGCGAGCAGGAAGTAAATGCTTGTGGAACGTGTTGTTGGTGCAGGTCGCATATTAAAGGTTAAGTTCGTTGTTTGTTTATTTGATTTTATATTTCCCGTCATGCCTCCATTGTTTTGGTATTGTTGTGTGCCACAATACACAAAACAAGGACCACCGTTTTCCTGTGGTGTGGAGGTAAGTACACCCCACTCGTGAAAATATGAATTTCGCGCGCTATTGCTTACATCACCAAATGCGAACGAAGTCAACACTAAAACACTTCTGATAGATATTGGGAGAGTGGCTTATCTACATCAGTATATAACTATCTGATCTGTGCTGTGAACTGACGGCTCATTTTTTAAATACAACTCACTCAATATGCCATTACGACTCCGCATCGATGGTGTTGCGACTAGTATCCAATCTTACAGGTACTGCAAAGGCACTTCTCATAGATAAGAAATTATTATGTATGTACTGCTGCTTGCTAGCTGGCATGATGATACTGTAGGGTATGTAGAGAGCGGCAGATGGAATACATAAGTGTTGTCAGCGACTTATCACTACAACAGAAAACATATTTTTTTGATATTTGTTCCAAAGTATGACAAAAGTGTCATCTAGCCTTCATCACAGACATATCAACTTCTTAACCTGACATACACAACCGCACATTTTGAAAGTAAACATTACATCGCAATTTTAACCAAACCTAAAATTGAGATAACATCAAGTCTTTACGTTTTGCGGTCATAGGAACCCAAAAAAGTGGTTTTTGAAAAATGTGTGTATGCGTATTAGCACGATAGCGCCGAAACTACTGAACGGATTTGGATGAAACTTTGCATTAGAGTTTCTTTAGTGCTGCAGAAGATCTGAAAACGTGTTGGTTCAGATTGGATTACGATTAGTGCCGTTTTGGCACAACAAGTTCTTTATTTTATAATTACAATTTGCAATCAAATCACTGAAAAGCAGTTAAAATTCCGATTTCAGCGATATATCACACTTTCATCCATTCGATTTGATTTCAGTGAAAAAAAAATAAAAACAAAACAAATGTGAAGCATTAGATCGCTATTCGCGTGGCACGGTCGATACGCGGAGCCGTTGTGCCGTGAAACTCGTCACATTCAACAACTGTACAGCTTTACTGTCGCATTTCATTTCAAATGTTTTTGAATTTGAACAAGTTCTCAGTTGTTTCATGCCTCTTTAGTGCTCCAGAAGATCTGAAAAGGTTTTGGTTGAGATCGGAGTATGTTTGGTGCTGTTTTGGCCCACAATTTAGTGCTCTTTTCGGCTTCAAAGATCCACCGGGTGGGGAGGTTCCAACCGCTTCCAGTAGCTGCCGATTTTTTATTATAAACACCGAATAAACCACAATAATCTTTACCTTAATAAACTCATAAGTAACATGTTTATCCTATAAGAATTTCAACTGTCAAAAAATTCTCATGCCTGTTAAAAGTATATAATAGAATTTATTACAAATAAATATAGTGGTTTAATCCAGTTAACAAGAACAGTGGAAAATGAGTAGCGCTAATTTTTTTTTATTACATATGGAATGTGTTTTGTGCTGCTGCTTTTCTTGCATAATTCAATGGGTATCCCAGCCAGCGAAAAAGGTACCCCTACTACGGTAGTACTACTAGAAGTAAAGAAGAAATAGAAATTCAAGTAAAGTTTACGTTTACGTTTGGAAACTAAAGTTTTCTCCAACAAGTCCCGTCCCATGTTAGATTCCAACTGTGAAATTCAGCTTCAGATTTTTGGTTGTATTGAAAACAATGTTGAAACATTAAGTGTACATGATTTCAACAATTTATAATCTGCAATATTTTGCTTTTGGCTATCATTATGTATTAATAAAATGTATTTCACAATAAATTGGATTTAAAATAAACTCTACCGATTTTAGAAATTTCAGATCATTAATATTTTATTCCTTACCATCTATTAGTTTATATTAATAGGAAAAAACAGAGAAAAACTCTGTCTGTTAAAATGAGTAAGGGTAAAAACCGGCTCTACAAGATTTCATTTTAATCTCTATTTTATTGTGGTAATGGTAAAGCGATTTTTGTTATGTTTTATTCTTTACCATCAATGCACATCAATGGGAGAAATTTTAATCTGCTAAAATAAAATAAATAAAAAAAGGATAAAAATGAGCTTTCGCGATTTCATAAATTTTTAATCTGTATCAGAAAGTAAAGGTAGTCAGAAGGTGCAGGGGAGTACGATGACTGTAAAGCGCTTTTTGTTATTGTCTTTCAGTTTGGTTTAAGCAAAGGTTATGTTGCTCATCATGAAGTATATAATCTAACAGATAAACATGATGGATGGTCAGGGGGTGTGGGGAAGCCACATAGAAAATTAGCTTGTAGTATTAGACATTGGAAGTATTTCCACAGGGGAGAAGCGAAAGGGTTAAATAATGTGGTTACCAAAATGATGTATTCTTATGCAAAATGGGATTCTGAACACTTTTTTACTCTATATATTTTTCAGTAAAATCAATAGAAACGGCGTAAATCAGGAATTAAGTCCGCCATTTTGAATTATTCAATTTTCAAGTTGGATTCGTAATCAGCAACCCCAAAAGCCTTCATGATATGAATTTTAGCCGATTTCGCTGCGAGTTATTGAATTGGGAGTGTAAAAGGGAAGCTGCAACTCCCCCGGGGTGAGTGCACTAATTTTCAAACGTATACATTTCATATGTTGCCGAAACTTAACATAATGCAAGAGGTTTCAAGTCTTTACATTGAAGTAGTAACGATTAAGAACTTATAACCTTTTTTGCATTCGTTTCCTTTACTATAAAAGGACTTTAATATTAGAGTATTATTACAAGAAAGGGCAGCTTTTCAAGCTAAATCGTTTAGATGAAAGTTCAATAGATAAATATTCACAGATTTTATAAAAGTTTGAATTCAATTTCAATAAGGTTGAAGTGCAAAATGGAATGGAATAGTTGGAGTGGGTCTGAAACGTCACACTATTCCTACCCATAGGCATTCTCAATTGAATACGCCTAACTGCAACTTCTAACTTAATTATTAGGTTAGGTTGTAGTACACTTAGCGCTTGCTATGGTGACCTTCGTCTGCCATTTACCATACTTACGTATTAAAAATTGATAATAAAGAAATTACTAGTATTATTAAATATTTATAACGCTGGTATATTGAATAAATTTTAGTCTTCACGTAAAATATTACAATAGGAGTTATATACAAATATGTTAATTATTTGTGCAAGAGCATGCTATATGTATATATTTTTTGGAGGTATATCTCTGGGTAATATTCTTGGCATGCTAGTAGAGCTGCCAAGAAAACTCTAGCCCATCATCAATCCCTCCAGCTAACATTTTAATAACTTCAGTGATGTAATGAAATATACAAATGATTTCCCAAAACAATAAATCACATCAAACGCATTATTTTTTGACGTTATACTCGTACAGGTCTGATGGAAATCTACAGTCAGATTAAAATGTATAACCGGATATTTTCATATCAAGTCACGCATGTAATCAACAAGCCTGATGTATTTTTTAAAGGATTTAAAGTGCGTATTTTTCGTGTTCTGTTGATTACGTTCTTCGAATATAATTTTCAAATGAGTTCTTGCGAATGTTATTATCTTATAAAAGAAAACATCCAATTTTGCTTTAGCTCAAGTCGGGTAATAGACTAAACCCAAGTTATTTTATAAAAAAATTGTTTAGAATTTCTTTAGAAAGGGCCAAAACTAAACGATTATAAAAATTCAGGCCTAATCTATAAAAAATATAGACTTATTATTTATAAACAATGCTATTACTTTTAGATTCTTCTTCGTGGTTTACCAATTTTAAGTTATTAACAAAACAAGATTCGAAACTCCTGTTAGAATGGTTTGTTATTTTATCGCTTTCGACATCGAGCCCAATTTTCATGGCTGCTTCTTTAGTCCATTATCCAAGAGTATTCTCTACCACGGGCATATTTTGGTACCATCCACTTGAGTCTTTTTAATTCTAGGTACAGTTAGGTATCAAAAATAATCTGTCTGTTTTAATTGAATTCGACCGTTTAATCATTAATTTTTTTAATAAACGTACCGGACAGATGGAAAGTTTTTCTAAATTAGTTGTAAGCCGTTGACTATCGTTAAGCTTGTTTTCACCTCCTTGCCGCGTTTTTGAAAAAAAACAGAATTGTATTCTATTCTATTAGTTAAACTTCCGTCAGTTGTTTCAAGTCTGAAGTGATATTACATTTTAATAGCCTTTCTTCATCTCCAAGCGAGTTCAAATACCGCCACATGGTGAAATTTTCTCTGTAACCCTTCAGGCGTTTCTTCATTCCAGACCTGCATCATTTTATTTAAATGTTCTTTTACAATGACAACTGAGCTTTGTTTGCGTTTTTATGTAATAAATTGAAGCGTTTTTCTCTAATGATATTTTTTGCATTCCTCGCATTTTTAAATTCTAACTCGATAAGTGGGTTAAAAATCCTTTCATATTTTTCAAAATATGTTTCTCTTAGAATTTCTGCTGTTACATTCCACATTGTTTTAACGACAGCTTCTTTATAATCTGCTCCATTGGATTTTTTCATGTTTAGGTCAGTCAAAATATTTGCAAGATCATCGGTAGTCGCATCTTTTTCGAGGAAATAATGCTTCTCTTTGCAAAAAGTTTCAAATTGTTTTCATATAAATTTTTTAATGATTCTCGTTTTAACTGGAACACTTTCATTGATGGCTTCGTTAATATTTTCTTGCGAAACATCACCAAACCAAAAATTTCAATGACTTTTTAGTTTGACAGATGGCTACTACGAAAAAAGCAACAGACATTTTCTCGTTTTTTTTCCACTGATTGATAGCCGTTTTTCTCAGTTTAAAAATCCTGTTGATCGATTTTTTAGAAAATGTACGTTTTAATTTGTTAATAAAGTAAGAATATATTAATTTCAAATAAATCGCTCTACGCCAATGCTACTAATCGCGGGATCAATTCCATCAGGTGGCAAAATCTCAGCCTAAACTTCTAATCTAGACAAGGGCGCTTTCATGGATATTAAAATACATGGCCCGGAAATTTATCATAAAAATTTATTGCCATTTAATGTAATATGTAGAGAAGTTCAATGTGCCATTATGGAAAGTAACTGCAATAAAAATTTAATCAATTTGAAAAGGGCGCAAGCGTTTAATATTGTTAAGTGTAAGATTAAATATGCAGAGATATTTGCTTTCGTAATTTAATGTGCTCTTTTTTGATTTTCTAAGCTCGGATAATGCTAAGTTCCTACTCTTGAAAAAAATATTTTATGCATTTCTATAATAACTAATTTTATTCACCATATTTTAATGATTTGTATAGAACTAAGCTGACATACGTGTGCGCAATTAACAGATATTGTATTTTTAATATACAAGGTGAGTCTGTGAAGCGGTACCCTCCAGTTATATCGAGGAGTAAAGGTAGACATTGAAGTTGTTGACATGCTATGAAATGGTTTTAATTTTTTTGTATTATTACTGTAAAATGAGACGTTACGAGGTCCCAACTGTATTTTACAGTACCTAATGGAAAAAGTTTCAAAGTTACATCCGTAATAGGGTGATATATTCACTCAGACTCACTCCACCCTTCTCAATCAATCAATATTGGGCTAATAATTTCTAACGCTATGTTAATATCGTTAGTATTACTGCTGTCATCGATGACGAGTAATTTGATGAATATAAAGAACCTAAGAAAAAAAAGTATTCCGATTTCCGTGTTCCAATTATTAATAACGGCCAAGAAAGCTGTAGTTTTATTTTCGAGATATTTCATAACACTTAAATAATAATAAACTTAAATAATAACTAAATAAATAAATAAAACTTAAATAATAAAAAGACAGAAGATCATGCGTACAATCATACAAAGTGCGTAATCCTTACTTTTCTTGCAAATATTTTTTTACTTTTTAGTACGAGTTCAAAAAAGCAAGTTTTAAAAAAATATATATTTTTTTTATATATAATTCATTAGCATGCTGTTTTTAACTGGATGCGGAACTTGCAAACTTTCATATCAGAATTGAAGTTAATATTGTCTATGAACCGTAAACATACGAACTGGGTGCGGCATTTAACTGGTGACAGCGATTTATCTCGAAATCAATGCACTTTAGACAAAATATTTCAAATTAAATTTATTTACTTTGCTCTTTTCAAATATTATTCGTTCTTCAAGCTGGTATTGGCACAAAATACACTAGTGCCCTCAAATATCCCCATAGGAAGTAATCCAATGGATTAAGATCTGGAAAACGGGGAGGCCAAGTAACAGGTCCACGCCGTCTTATTCACCTCCATACACTTGGTTTAAATGTTCTCAGACCAGAATATTAAAATGGGGAAGAGGTCCATCGTATAGATACCAGTATTCTCTTCTAAGTCTGTAGGGCACAGCATCAAGTAAATCCACAAAGAATTTTGTGAAAAGTTCAAATATGCAGCACTATTAAGACAGTTAGGAAAAATATACTGCCCAATCAACTGGCCTCCGAGAATGTCCAACCAAACATAGGAAAATGTTCTTGACCAAGGCGCAGCTGCCCCATGTTTGCACTTAATAAATTTAAATATATGAGTTCGGTTTGACACATATATGATTTGTAGTAAAGTGAACATTGAAATTATCTGCGATAAGTTTAATAGTCAATAGAGAACCATTGTCATGAAGCTCTATTTTTGTCTGTGAAGCAGAAAGTTTGTCTATGACTTAAGCAAACTTTCGATATAAACTCCTGCAAAAATGAACTAAATTTTGACATTAGCAAAAAAAAGTACTTAAGCGTTAAACAGGCTTTTGTTTATTTGCTCTTTTTTGGACAAACTATTATGATCTTTTTTGTTCATATAACTTTCATTAATGAACGATGTAATAAATCGCTTCAGCCCCGTTTACTTCAAAATCTGCCCTTCCTTTTTTACGTTAAAACTATCGAAGAATCATAATATCAATGCAAAATATCAGAAAATGGCGTAAAAAGAAAAATATGGATAGATAAATTCAGTGATCTGCCTGTTGGTACGACCTTGCACATCGAACTAGATTATCGCTGGTTGCCTTCGATAGTCCTTATTAGTAGTAGTTTACATACCAAAATGCATATCCAGACTCATAGTGGATCTGAAGAAATTAAATAAAATCAATTTTTTGGGCCACATCTTCAAGGGGCTCTATCGCCCTCAGAAAGCAATTGCGGAACTATGCTCGTAGGAGCTTTTTAAATACTTTTTAGTACCCAGGTACAAGTTAAAGTGTGGCAAAAGAATTTTCTGACACCCTGTATAGATCAAAATTAATTGTGATCAGATTTTAGCGGCTAAAATATTTTGTCCTCGATCTTTAAGTAAATCCATCGGTTTCTGAAAGACTAAATAAAAAAGAATGAAGAAAATTACATACATGCAATTTTATTGATCTAATTTTTGCCTTTATATTTCCTGTTTTATCGAACTCAATGTTAATTAAAATATCCAGTTTAATTGACGTGCAAAATGCATTTTCTATCTGTATAATGGGAAAAAAGAACTACATAAATGTATAAAATCATTTTGCATATCAGTATAATAGAAAGGGTCTGTTATAGACACGAGAAAAAAATCACCTGATATCTAGCATCACAGCCAATTATCAATTACGGTATTATTATTGATTAGTCGACAGCAAATTAACTGTTACTGATTTGTGGGTGAAACTGATGTAACAGAAAATACGCAAGTTCTTGAATAACTTTGGTATTTGTGGAGGTAAAATCTCTTCTATATAAGATAAAATAAAATATTTTTAGCGTATAAAATACACAGTAAATATGATTATAGAATTCCTTCATTAGCAAACACAAGGCATAGGCATCGTTCGCCTGAAGGCCTATACAAATATAACTTCCACCTGAAATTCATGAATATTCCTAATGTATAGGTCTAGATACGTTATACACTAACTAGTTGACCTATATTTTGTAGTATATTTATTATGATATAATACATTCTCTACTTTAGTTCACCTGATATCGAGTAGAAAATTGTGAATTACAAGAATACTAAATATTAACAGAAGCGAAAGCTATTCTTCTCATTAAAAACAATGGTAACATACTTTCAGATTTTCTGCGGGGTTGTCTCTATTGTATAATTGAAATGTTTACACTTCAATTAGTTTATAATTTTACAATAAAGTTCATAAAGCTTGGCGACCTGTTATACGTGCGTTCATAGTCTATTTTTTGTGAGTTCTGTTTCTAGCACGGTAACTGGATAAACCAGAGCATGTTGTGCAGCGAGCATACTTACTTATTTATCTATAGTGTACTAAATTCGACCCCCAGCAACGTCATTGGGTAATGCATGTTCGCCGGCGTTTTTAATACGCCTTTATTATTAGCTTTACCTGTATGTTTGTTTGTTTGTAACGGAATCTTTAAACGTGATTCTCACCCACTTCAAAACGTCAGATTAAACTGAAACTCTGCACAGTTATCACAACACAATACTTTGATAACTTTGGCCTAATGTCCTCACCAGGATCATCAGAATAAAATTAAAAAAAAAAAAAATGACTAATCTATTGTCGAGATTTTGCCGGTGGCCTCGCTGTTATTAATATATATTTATTATTTTATTATTATTATTTTATTACCTTCATCTGTTTGTAACGGAATCTTTGAACGTGATTTTCAACCAAACTGTCTCAGCGGTTAGCACAAGAGCGACACGCACATAGGTATATACTTTTGCGCAACTTTCTGCGCATATGCGTTGTGCGTCTAAGTGAGCAGCGGTAATTCACTGTAGACAGTTACGATACTATCCGCCCTCGTTTAAGCTAATATCGCAGAACGCAAAAATGGTATGAGTTTTGGACGTTTCTCGTATTATATAGGAATAAACACCCAGCGCTCGATGAAAGATAAGCAACCGCGGTGCAGTTTATGATCATTGCATACCAGACTACATATACGTAACTTCGGAATTGTCTGTAACGTATTCGCCGTTGTATAAGCCCTTGTTAAACGCTACTTCCAAAATACGTATATTATGATGTAATTATGTACTACTAGTTTATACTCAGCAATTTTGAAAAGCAGGCGGGTATCAGCTGGTTTCTATATGTCTCGGTGTTGATGATGCTAATTCTAAAATTCACCCAATCCAATATATTGGTGAGAAACGTGCAAGAGGGTGACTAAAAATGTCATGTTGCTAGCGTCAACCTCAGGGAACCGGGCACACTCTGTTGTATAAGAGCCTTACCCTTCTATCGGACCTGTGGGGGGGTTGACCATATTAATGTAATGAAATTCTCACCGCTTCAACAAATTTGCAACAATTAAAACTCTGTCCAAACCAAGTTTGATCTGATCAACTGCAATGTAGCCTTGATAAAAAACCTAAAACTATAGTGTGTACCGATATTTATTATATCTGAACTTATAATAATTTAGTGGCACTTAGTTTTTACTTCTTAGCACTTTTAGAATTTTTCTTTTAGTATTTCTTTTATTATTGATCATTGAATATTGTTAGTATTGTTATAAATATCACAACCCATTCAGTAATTAGTGTTATACTGTTGAATGGTGTAAATGAACGAATGAATGAAGAACGAACGAGCGAACGAAGGAAGGAAGGATGTAAGGAAGGAAGGAAGAAATGAATGAATGAATGAATGAATGAATGAATGAATGAATGAATGAATGAATGAATGAAGGAAAGAACGAACGAACGAACGAACGAACGAACGAACGAACGAACGAACGAACGAACGAACGAACGAATGAATGAATGAACGAATGAATGAATGAACGAATGAATGAATGAATGAATGAAAGAATGAATGAAGGAAAGAACGAACGAACGAACGAACGAACGAATGCATGCATGAATAAATGAATGGATGGATGGATGGATGGATGGATGGATGAATGCATGAATGAATGAATTCATATTTAATAGAAGAAAATTAAACCAAGAATATATCATTTTTTTGAAAATATTTGCCTTGTACGTATATTTCCTTGAAGTAAAGTTTCGTATTATGAATTTTTGTGGATTTACCGTGGCGAGAAGCATAAAAGCAAAACCAATATTTCAGCAATTTCAACAAAGATAACTGAAAAGAATAAGTAAATATTTGAAAAGCTTTCCTAAAAGCTGTCAACTTTTAGTCAAGAGAAGCTATACAAAAGGTGGTATTTTTCTTTTATTTTAACTAGTGTTTAACGTGAGCTTGCCACTTAATCCGTTTTATTTCCTTCGTGTTTAGAGAAAAATAATAACGTTCACGTAATTGAAAAGATTTTTATTAAATATAATTTGTAGATAATCAGAAATTTAATTACATTACATAATTTTAATTAGAGTAGGAAATAATATTTTAAACTGATACATTTTTGGTCCATATACGTTAGAGCTAAAATATATAACTACAGAAAATAAATAATAATCTTCTGCGTTTTAGGAACTATACGGGCCATAGAGTGAAGTTCAAATAAGTTCCCAAGGCGCAAGGGATCGTTTCACCCAGAAAAATCACCCTATTCACTATTGCCGCGGTGTTTCGCATTTTTCTGCGAAATAGTTGGTCCCCAAAAAATTGTATGTAAATTCCTCTAAGGTAGAATTGATCGTTGTTTCCAGGAAACGTGTGATGAACGGTTTCGTCGAGCCCATTCTCTACGATACTACTTTAAGAGTCTCCAGGACGGTGAATTATCTAGGCGTTATCCTGGACGCTAAGCTGCCCTGGAAAGAACATATAGAGAGACACCACAAGGGCACTACTACCCTCTGGGTATGTAGAAGAACCTTTGGCGAAACTTGGGGATTGAATCCCAAAGTAGCAATGTGATACTACATTATTATATGAGAGTCATGGTAACATACGCCTCCATTGTCTGGTGGCCTGCAGTTGTTAGACTACACATTCAACGGAGAGCAACTCCAAAGACTTACCTGTTTGGGAGTCCCGGTGGTTATACGCACTACACCCACGGCAGTACTGGAGGCCCATCTAGACCTTGTGCCCCTTCACGTGTTGATCGAGGCCGAGGCTCGGAAAGAGGCTAACAGGTTGAAGTGCGGTGGTCAGTGGAAAGAAGACGGAGAGGGGCTAGGGCATATAAGGGCCCTATCTGACGCGGTTAGGACTCACTTACCTCTGGACGCCAGGAATGACAGTATAGCGCGCACGTTCTCCTTCTCAGTACATTTTAACGTCATCATTCCAAAAAGGAAGGATTAAAATCCACTCGGGAATATACTCGGATAGAGGGATCTAGATCTGAGGGTGGTTCCGGAGCGGGAATATATGGTGAGTAACTCAGGGCAAAATTTTCCTACGCCCTGGGTAAATTCGTGCCGGTATTCCAGACCGAGATATTCGCTTACCCTAAAGCAAACGCCAGAAGATCAATATATGACTGATCTCACTCCCAGTTCGTTGACCTCTCGACCTCCCATCCAGGACTTCGGCAAACGAAGCTCCTCATTTCAGGACCTTCGCCGAAGAGGGCAGAAGATTCACTGCATTTAAGCAGAAAGCAAGTTAGAGTCGTGGTAACTCTCTTGACTGGACACGGCCCTTTCAGAAAATACCTGCACACCATCGGAATGGTTAACAATCCCCGACTGCAGGTTCTGTGGAGAAGCAGATGAAACTTCCATCCATCTAGTAACCTCTAGCTCCAGTCTTATGAGCTTGAGGCATAAACACTACGGCATTGGCTTCCATAGGCTGGAGGAAATAAGGAATGCCCCGCTGGGAAGAATTCTGGCCTTTGATCTGGAAACCGGACTAGATAGAGGCATTCACCGACCAGCTAGCGGATGCTGTTATACTTTATATCATGAAAAAATTAACTCGAAAAAATATCAAAATTTGCCAAATAAATCGGTATTTCAGCTCACTTCGTCAATCTAGAAGAAAAAGCGTCCATATATCTTGAATTATCAAAAAACTACGATTTTTCAAAATAATGTCCGAAAAAATTCACTACAACCCGATAATTCCTAAAGATGCCTAAAATAAGTCGAAACATTCAATACACTCAATCTGCCCATTTTACAGCTCAAACTTCTTAAAATAACTTAAATTTATAGCCCCCGTATATTACCAAACCACTCATAAGACACTCCTCCGCATACCCCCGGTATAAAAATTTAATCCATTTAAATAATATTTCTACAAACCATTCTTCGTTCAATCTAAATGTCTATTCGTTATTGCGTCTTCAATAATAAATTATCATTTATTTTTCCACACAACATTCTACAGCTCTTCATCTATATTTACTTCCACTCCTTCAACATTCATGTATCTGCGAATCTCGGGCAAGTAAATTTCGATCCGCGTTGTTCTAACATCGATCTCGAGTTCTTCCTTGGTAGATCCAACTAAAAAACGACAAATCTATTCTGCCCTCGCGCATCTAATTATAACCGGTACCTTGGCCAAAAAGAGAATTTCTTCAAATCTTCTCATCAAATCAACAAGTCGAGTTAATTTTTAAAGTTAAAGATTTTAGATTTTATTTAGTTATCATTTTTGCAATCTCTTTAAGTTAATTGTAAGTGTATTAAAGTCTGTGAAGTGTTATAATAATAAATATTCTAATTTTGTTTTAAACTAGTGTGTTATTTCAAGAAGTAAAATACAGGGTGGTGCAAAAATACCCTGCCACAAATAACAAAAAGTATTTTTTCGAATTCTTAACTAAATATAAGTGCTCCAACTGCTTATATGCCTTTGACCCTTGTGCAAAAAATCAGAAAATTATCCAAAATTAAACCAACACTCTCCAATCGAAATTAAGTGCACGAATCTCCTCAAGAGTCTCTACCAAAGCTCTCCGACGCAAACTTTTTAAATTTTACAAGCACGAGGAGCTTATTTGCGTTCAATGCGCAATTAGCCACAAGGCCTGACTGTCCCGATTTGTAATCGTACCGCTAAGAAGAAGAAGAACCTCTAATGAGTTATTAGTTATCAAAGTTAAAAACGGCTGGAACTGCATTATAATCCGCATTTGCAGCTTTGTTGATTTAAAAATACGTCGTTGATAGTATAAAAATAAGTTATGTTGTGTTGTTTATATTTGTTTTTACCTAATTAGAATTTAAGTGAATCTACATGGCGACGGTAACTAAATTCTAATAACTAAAATATTTAAGTTCATGTTTTGTAATTTTAAAGTTTAAAAAAGCCAGTGGGGTGCCAATTTAATCCAGCCCGTTCAATGTTTAAATTTATATTACTCCCTAAAAACCGAGGAATTTTAATGGTAGTATTCTTTGCAAACATCGTTTCCCAAACATTTCTCGTCCTTGCCGCGTTTCCACAGCCACACGCTCACATAAACCTACCCACGTATTTAGGTCATCCATGCAGCCGCTTTTAATTGAATGTTGTTTTCCTGATATTCTCAGTCAACTAGTGCAAATTAAAACCTAAATTCGTAAACGTATACCTCCCAGAAAGTTGGCGTGAGGCTTCTATTGTAATAATAGGACGTTAATACGTAAAATAGGACACCCTTTGAAATACGATATATATTTTTCAATTGGTATTTTGTCATGCTTTATTGCCGTCCTAATAATTGTAGGAAACAAAAATATTGACTTATGTTTACTGCAGCCTATTTAATTGACGACTGCAAAGTCCATTAACTTCGATTTCGTAATTAAAAGATATCGAAAAAAAAATTATTTTTTTCATAATAAAAAGTCAGTAATTGATTAAGAGGAATTTACACAAATTTAAATTATCTCGCGCATTAGTAAAATCCCTCATTCACAGGGATTATCAGAAACCTTACTTAAAACCGATCCCAAGAATGTATGGAACTTTGTAACAGCAAGAAAGGCCAATCTAGAATACCTAGGAGCATGCGCTATAACAATGCAGAGTTAAACAATCCTTAAACTATAGTTGATGCCTTTAGTAATTATTTTAAAAGTGTTTTTCTTCTTCCCAACGGCGACACTTATATGAACATCAACGACAACCACTCCAACATGTCCAGTATAAATGTTCATTAGGCGATGATGAATTAATACTTTCAATGAAGAGTTTAAAAAATAAATTAACCTGTGACCCGGACGGTATTCCTAGCTTTTTTGTTAAATACTGTGCACATGTCTTAGACAACTCTCTTTAACTTACCTCTTAGGCAAGATGTTTTCTTCGGTACATGGAAAGCTGCTAGTGTCTGTCCCATTTTGAAAAACGGTGATAACTCTGTGGTAATGAACTATCAGCCTATCACCTTACTGTGTAACTTCGTAAAGGCTTTTGAGATGTCTTTATATAATTGTATTTAATAATTGTTATCAATGTTATATAATTTGATGAGCACGGCTTTATGGAAAAACGCTCTACCAACGCAAATTTAAAATGTTTCACACAACTACTGTCTAAAGTTGTTGATCATAAGGAGCAAGTAGATGTGATTACCGATTTCTCGAAAGCCTTTGATCGTCCTGATCACAAGATCCTATTAATCAAACTAGAAGAACACAGTTTTTCTGCGCCGCTATTCACTTTCTTTCGCTCATACTTGACAGATCGTTTCCAGTCCGTTACCTATACTGTTTTAGATCAAATCAATACGCGATTACCTCAGGAGTTCCACAAGGATCTAACCTGGGTCCTCTATTCTTTTGTATTTTCATTAATGACCTGAGTCATATAGTTGATTGTCATAAATTGTTTTTCGCAGATTACTTAAAGATATTTTCATCAATTAAAGCAATTGACGACTGTAATCTACTGCAAGCCGAGCTAGACAAGGTGGTAGATTGGTGCAACAAAAATTTTTGAACATCTTCAAATGTAAAGCCATGACTTACACAATATCAGACATTTGTGATATATTCAACTGTTCACCTAAAAGCCTGTATGCGTCATTCAGAATATTAGATTAGATTAGATTCACAAAGGAGCTGGTTGTTTAGCCTTTACCACCGCAGGTCTATTGTGATGCTCCCAGAATATCTTCCTTATAGTACCTCATCCAGCTTTGTCCTTTGTACTAGACTCCACAGCTTTGACAAAGGCCCTTTTGTATGGCTATCCGCCCTTGGTTTTTCTTCTCCGAGTACTTGAAATCTCAGCCTCAGCAGGCCTTCACAGTGGCACAATAAATGAACTGAGGTTTCCTCTTCCTCTTGGCAGAATCTGCATATCGCGTCCTCTGCCAGGCCCATTATACTCATGTGTCTATTGAGCCGGCAGTGGCCAGTTAGAAGGCCCACTATTACTCTGATGGCCTTCCTATTCTGGCTTAGTAGGTCTTCCGTAAATATACTATATATACTAATTTTTAAACTTCCGTTGATAGTTAATGCCTTATTACTCAGCTTGTTTTATATTCTATTAACTGAATATTCATATTATAGCTCAATGGCTTCTTGTGCTATCTGTTAGATAATAATATAGTTATAGATATAGATTTACTTATAAATAATTTTACTTTATTACTTTGTCCTGTAATTGGTTATGTACTGTTGGGCAAATAAACGATTATTATTATTATAATGTTTTGACAATTAAAGTTTGAAAAGAGAAATACGTCGATATCAAATCATAGTATCCTGATTCTATCTGTATAATAATAAAAGTGTTATAACTCTTGAAATAGTTTATAGTAATACTATAATTTTACGTAGAAACATATCTGAATTTAATTTTAGTATTCACAAATAGATTTACAAATAAATGCATTAAACGATGTATACCAATATACGTAGATTTCTATTTTACAAAAGTTTGTTCGATTTGTAGTCTCACAACATAGTAAAAATTAGGGAAAATCCAATTTAAATATATGAATAGCTTTAATCCGTGAACGCCGCATTACTGCTAACTGAATTTGTTATCGATTATATCACTATATCACTATGGCGCTACAAAACCAATGATTAGTGTAAAGCATGTAACATGGTTGCATTTTTATAATATGCAAATTAATTTTCAAATATTATGAATTACGCACGTAGTGGGTGGTTCTACTGAAACTCATTGAAATCACTATTAAATATAGTTATAATAAAAGTTAAGAAAAAGCAGAGGGCTTTATGTGGCAAAGTTGCTTTGGTCAGACTCTGCTGGGTTCTGGGTTCGATCTAAGGCACTGACTGTGGCAATGTCGGTAGGTAATGAATAGTGTTTATGTAACGCCCTTCCCAACAGCCCTTGGTTTTAGATTTGGAGGTTGTCTACTACATGTGGGTGTTTATGTTTATGTGTAAATAACCAACCACTATAATAATTTAAAATATAAAATGGTCTTTTTCACGTGCACTGACACAAATGATCCAATACTATTTTATGCGAGTTAATCGTCTGTCCGACTCTGCATTCATTGAACAAAATATTAATATGACAACATTTATACTAAGCTGTTAAATATAAATGACGACGATCTTTCGGGATGCCATAATATTATGGGGTATGCTTGTATAATAACCTATCGTTGATTACGCAATCCAAATATTTTTCTGGGCACTTCAAGATTTCGTACTACCATAATAATAATAATAACTTTATTGTTATAATATCTTATAAAAGATATTGACAACGGCAAATAGGTGATATTCTGAAACATGAGTAACATCTATTTGCTCAGAGGTCATCAGGTTCAGTTACAAAAATGTAATCCAGTTTTTTATTTTTTAAGGTCACTTCAAGCTATTTTATTGGGCAGACCCTGAGCATTCAAATGTAGCGCATTTCAGGGATGCGTTAAGGACACCTTAGTTTCTTTGGTTGTATTGGGTAGAGTTTCTTGCAGGTCTGGGGCGAAAAATTTTAGTTTTTCAAATTTTTTTATTAAAATTTTCTCTGGTCACACTGAAGCATCCAGCTTGATTCAACTCTTTGCTATTCTAGTTTGAAGTACTCATCTCTGCCGAAATTTTTGGTATTAGGTCAGCCTCGAAGATATCAACAGATAATTTACCAACAAAAATGGATTCTTTCGGTATAATTTTAGCTGCGTTAATATTAGTGTTTTCCATCTTTCTGGTGCCTATAATAGGCGAAGAGTGCTGTTTGTTGGTTTTTGAATGAGCTTCAATTGGTCTTTGTATCTTTTGAGTTAGTTCACGTAAAGCTTTACCCACTTGCGAAGTAAATCTTTTCTTTTGTGGAGGGAAGAAACATCATCTTTGTGATAGTGTGGTTTTTCAATGTTGGATTAATGTCATGAGTGAGAGCTGGCATTAGGGATGAGGCATTCTTTACGATTGAAATTTCTTTCTGTACGTTTTCAATCTTCTGCTCGAGTTATTGACTGGCAGAGCTGCCAATTCTCTGGTATGAATAGTTTTCAGTTCAGTTGATTTGACTGAAAGCTGCAAGTGTCCCTCAGTAAACAATTTAATTAATTCGACATGTGTCTCTTTTAAGTTTTGCATATAGATTGAGACACTATCAACTTTTGATATTATTTCTAGATTTTTGATCTCTGAAGAGGATTTGAGGGCTACTATTTCCCTTTTACAATTTCAGCAACTACTTCGCATGACTCAGCTTCCAGGACCTCTTTTACAGGGAAAGGGAGGGAGGCATTTACCATATCTATCACTTTCAATGTCTGCACTGTTAACTATATAATAAATACAATGTAATGTAATATGATTAATCAGGTGCAACATTTAACACTTTCTTATGCTCGAACTGAAGCTGCAGCTTAACCGCTTACCTGCCTGATGAATGATGTGCTTAGTTTGACTAAAGAAGGCTGTAGTGGTCAGCTATTCTTATAAATCAAGCAGCCTAGAAGGTGCTAGCGAAACTGATCCAGTACGGATCAGTTTCGCTGCTGGTTCCTTCTCGATAGCTATTTTAGTAGCTGTTGACATATCAGTTGGAAATACTAAGTATGATGAATTCCTTTAAGCAGACGTTTAGCCACTTTCATTGCTTGCATTAAACTATAAGTCCTCTATGAGAATACAATGTATATGTAATGTTACCTCCTTTCTCTTATTATTTATTTTTGAGAAAGAATTGAGGCAACATGTGCGGACGACTAGCTGGTTTAAGCCGGAGCAGAGAGCCGTAGGTCCAGAGCATTCGTAAGAGTGGAGAAACTTACCCTTTCTGACATGTTCAGCATAAGCGACAGATTTCTGTTTATTTCGAGAAAAGGAGACAAAGAAAAATTGATGTTAAATCGGGCACCATCTATAGTGAAATAAGCAAAATTGTCTCTTTTTCTCGAATAACCAGTCTGCTATAGATCAGTCTGAAATTATTGGTAAGAGAAATAAAAAGATAGTTTAAAATGAATGACAAAATATATTACATGAAAGAAAATTAGACAAATCGGTTTTGAGACAAATTGAAATGTGAAAAAAATATATATATATAAAAGACAAATTGATACCAGTATCCTAGGTGGTTTATGGTTCAGGTGGCTGGTTCTGGGACAGCAATCCAGGCCCACAATTGTCTCTTATTGCAAGAATTCTAAATTTTCCTTGGCAATTTACGTCGCTCAATGAATGGGGTGAAAATTGTAGGAAATTTAACCAACTATGTGGTTTAATAAAAAGATAACCAAAGTTTATCTATGAAAGACAAACTGTGCAAAAATTATGCAGGAACGTAGAATAAGTATCGCAAAGTTTAAATATCTAAGAATATAAGCACATACAAAATTTATGCAAGCTAGTTATGCAAATATATTTAAATTAGCTGCACGAAATATTAAGCTAGCTGTACAAAAGCTGCAGGAAATTAATTTAAGCTATACAAAAGTAAGCTGATTAGCAGTACAAAAGTAATTTTAGCTATGCAATAGTAATTATTAGCTATGCACGAGTAATTATTAGCTATGCACGAGTAAGCTGATTTCTTAGACTATAAATTGCCAAAAAAATTAAAAGGAAAGAGAAAAATATTTTTAAAACCATGTGGTACATATAGCATTTTAACTACTTATTAAATTAAAAAGAATTGACTTTGAATTCAAAATTTATTTTAAAAATAATTGAAATTATATCAAAGGCAAACTTTGAAGATTAATTAAAATATTTTAATGAGTATAATGAAATGAAATTACCTGTATGTTCAACACTTTGTAACTGGGATATAAAAATTGTAATATCAATTACTGAAGTCCACAGTTAAAAATTATAATGTTTGAATCAGTACAAAGGCTGCAAGCAAATGACTTCCTGGCGAGTTTTACTGATAAGGTAAACTTTTTGTCCTGTTTACAGGAAAACAACGCCACCAAAAAAATGTGAGAAATCTAATTCCCTATTGAAATTGAAAGCTATAAAATATAAAAATAGTACCAGTATGGCCATCTGTCAGTGGTTGCGTTAAGCGCACCAACTTGCCTTGTAGATTCCCATACTCAACTAAAGTAGTGGCATATAATCGATAAAAGGAATCTATAATAATAGTTTATTTTCCATGCCAGCTGATTTGCCTTTGCAATTTCTATTTTATACATAACAACAAATATTAACAGATGTAAATAAGTAGTAAAACGTATTGATATTATTGATAAACTATTGATTTACTATATATAGAATGAGAGAAGGTAAGGAAAATAACCATATGTACTCCATAGTAAACAAAAATATAAAAATTGAAAAATAGATATCTGATGTAACTAAATTTTGTAGACAAATTGTTTCCTGGGATAATAATGCTGTATTACAACGGATATGAGATACATAATAGTGTTAATAGAAAAACAGGACTAAGTTCCTAAGATATAAAATTAAGTACATAAACAGTGTGAAATGGTTTAGCAGTTATACATGTAAAATTCTGTTAGTTGAAAACAGTTTCACCTGCAAAAACTGAATCCAAAAAATATACAGGTCGTGTTAACTATCCACAAAACACTAGTTTTTAAATAAAACTGTTAAATGGACATAGGCCATGTAACAGTAAGCAGAGCAGCTGCTACTACTATACAGGGTGTCTCACCGGGAACTGAATCGATCGATATAGAGAAAAGTACGCATCAAAAAATTTTGATAATTTAGACAATCACTAACGTCGGTGTGGCCAATCCAACTAAAATAATTACAAGCAGCTGGCACTTCCGCTTATACCGGAAGTCGATACCAACTTGCTTATTTCAAATGGAACACCCTATATATTTTAGGGTTTTCGAAAATAGCATAAAATTCTGAGTCGAAAATATGTAGCATATCCTATACCTGAACCTAGCCGTTTCAGAGATATTTGAAATTTTATAGAAAATTTGACAGATGCAACGGTTTGCAAGAACCGTTATAACTTTCTTCGTGTAAAAGCTCCTCATTTGCTTGTTGTCACGTAAAAAGAACACAAGGAGAACTACGTTCTATAACTGAAATAAATTCAATAATATCATATCAAGTGTTCCGTTTTTCGCGTTACATTTTGTCAAATTCAAACCGCGAGAACTTGTTTAGGTCAAATGGAACACCCTGTATTCTTTACGTCAAGTTGTGTAAAACTGAATTCCCTTTTTTCTGATATTAGCATTGTGGGGGGTTAAAGTTACAACTTTTTGAAGTATTTGCGATTTTATTAGAAATTCATGAATTGTTGTAATCATTTCATCAAAATAGCCATGATTAGGAATAATCAATCATTATCTTATGTCAAAAAATGCCAGCACGTCTAAATTATACCAACGAAAACTTTCTACATTTGTTTATTATTTATGGAGAATGTGATAAAGTAATATTAAGAACTTGCAGCTCATTTGCTACTCGATATCCAGAAAAACGGAAACCGTCACCAAACACTGTATAACGCATACTGAAAAATTTTAAAAATTATGGCTCTGTCAAGGCAAAAATGCAAAGTAGAAAGCCTATTGTTGATGACGAAAACATTGAAATAGTCATTTTGGGATATTTTCATGCATTTCCAAGGATGTCATTAAGACAAGCTGCTCTGAAATCGGGACTATGCAAGGATTCAATTCACAGAATCTTATTAAAACATAAGTTTCACCCGTTTTCATTCCATATGGTTCAAGGATTAAAAGATTTCTTAAGAAGACAGAATTTTTGTGAGTAATAAGGTCTGAGGGTCAAGATTCTTTGGGAAATATTATATGGACAGATGAAGCAAAATTTACTAAAAATGGACTTTTTTGACATAAGATAATGACTGATTGTTTCTAATCATGGCTATTTTGATGAAATGATTATAACAATTCATGAATTTCTAATAAAATCGCAAATATTTCAAAAAGTTGTAACTTTAACCCCCACAATGCTAATATCAGAAAAAGGGGAATTCAATTATACACAACTTGACGTAAAAAAATACAGGGTGTTCCATTTGACCTAAACAACTTTTCGAGGTTTGAAGTTGACAAAATATAACACGAAAGACGGAACACTTGGAATGATATTATTGAATTTATTTAAGTTGTAGAACGTAGTTCTCCTTGTGTTCGTTTAACGTGACAAGAAGCAAATGAGGATCTTTTACACGAAGAAAGTTATAACGGTTCTTGCAAACCGTTGCACCCGTCAAATTTTCTCTAAAATGTCAAATATCTCTGAACGGCTAGGTTTTTAGGTATAGGATATGCTACATATTTTCGACTCAGAATTTTATGCTCTTTTCGAAAACCCTAAAATATATAGGATGTTCCATCTGAAATAAGCAAGTTGGTATCGACTTCCGGTATAAGCGGAAGTGCCAGCTGCTTGTAATTATTTTAGTTCGATTGGCCACACCGACATTAGTAATTATCTAAATTTTCAAAATTTTTTGATCCGTACTTTTCTCTATATCGATCGATTCAGTTCCCGGTGAGACACCCTATATAGTGACGGGTGGAGAGGCAAAGAATATATGGTATTTTCCATTTTAAATATTGATTCATAATTGTAAACGTGTATTTAGTTCTCTTAGACTGGTAGTTCTAAGTTTTGAGTTCGTGGACAATTATCATCTGTATTTAATTATGTACATAACAATATGCATTTAAGTGCACCGGAAAATTAAGAAGAATAAAGCTGCTAAAACATTTTTATATCTCGTTTTACACACTAGACAGTAAGATCAATCTGCAGTCAAACTGGGCCACGCTGTGCATTATTATTAATGGAGTTGTGGTCAATGTAATATAATTTACCACATTTTGTAATTCTGATTTGTCACCATATTAACTAACATATAAATTTTCAATTTATGTTGAATTATCGCAATGAATATTTGATGCCTTGGTTAGCACTACAACTGTCTTTATTAACTTCTAACAGTCATCACCAACGATTTTGACAAAATGAATGGTCAATAAATTGTACAAAGTGAAAAACTATCATTTTCTGCAAAATTAAATCGTATTTTAAAGTTTCATAAAAATTTTGTGTATAAAAGACACGCTAATGCATTGAGCTGCGGAAATAGATTGTATAAATATCGATCTTGGTATTCACCCAGACTATAGTCATAGTTAATGAGGTGGAAAGATTTTGATATATTAAGGTAGTGGTAGCAATATAATATAACTAACTCGCTTCGTATTTTTTATATCGATACCCACATATTTTTTGACTTCATTCGGAAATATGCAAGAAAATTAACAAATAAACAACACAACACAGCTTTATTTGTTATTCTTAATGTTAAGTATGTTTAAAGTCCGTAACTTATAAACGTTTATTATCAATCAGGTATTATTTTAAATTTGTTACGTTCAGAATAATTTTATTCAGTACATACATATATCATATATATCAGCTTTCTATAGATGAAGCAAAATGATGTTTATCATCGAAACGAAATGTTAGTTTTCTAAAAAAACGTAATATAAAGCCCAGCGTAAGGTCTCGGTGCTTTTGATCTTTAAAAAACTCGGTCCAAATAGGATAATAAACCAATTTTATAAAAAGAAATACTATTTCTGTAATATAGATAGTATGTATTCGATTCAATTTATATCAATAAAGTTTAAATCAAAACAGATGTTTGTAAAGTTATTACCTAAGCGATATATTTTTTTATTTTGTGAATAATGCGGAAAATATAAAGATATAAATAAAATTGCAGGATACAGAGCGAATGTTGAATTACCCGTGGGAAATCATTTGATCATTATCGCTGACTTTCTTTTGGTTTATATCTTCGGTCGAACATCGGAAAGAGACAATTTTCTATAAATTGCAACAAATGTTTATTACTTCCAACAGTTCTGATATAGGCGGGACGAAAATTGACCGATATTTAACACCAATAAGTTTAACAAAATTAGCATTTGCGAAGATCGTGCGGAAAAGAAAAATATTTTAATAATAATAGTGAGGTTTATTTATCAAAAATAATAATAATGGCATGCCTCTATGAAGAGGTTTACAATCACTGCGAGACCAACAGCATACTTTCCGAGGAGTAAAAAGGATGTATTAAGGGTTCCCAAGGTTGTAAGGAACAACTCCTCCTCGACGCCGTGATACTGAGACAGGCAAGAAGTAAGAGGAGAAATCTATTTGTGGCTTACAACGACTACTGCAAAGCCTTCGACTCAGTACCCCACTCATGGCTGATCCAAGTGTTAAGGCTATACAAAATAGAGCCAAAAATAATATCTCTCTTAGAAGCCCTTATGAGCTCCTGCAACACGATATTGCAACTCACAAACAAGGGTAAAAATATCACATTCGACCCCATCAATATCCGCCGCGGGATTTTCCAGGGGGATTCCCTCAGCCCACTGCTATTTTGCCTGGCACTTAATCCGCTTTCCAATATGCTAAATAAGACCGGATACGGCTACAACATCCGGAACGAAGAACAGCAACAAAAGATTACACATCTCTTATATACAGATCATATTAAACTGTATGCCTCATCATCCACTGAACTTCAAGCCTTACTTCGAAGAACTGAAGAATTCTCCAGAGACATTTGTATGTCGTTCGGGCTAGATAAATGCAAGACCCTCAATGTAAAAAAAGGAGCCCAACAAGCAATTGGGTTTGACCTTAGGGATGGCACTACGATCTATCCACTTAATGAAAAAGAAACTTATAAATACCTTGGAGTGCAGCAAGCTATGAACATACAACATACACGAATAAAAGAGCAAACTACTAAGAAGTTCACGGATCGAGTCAAAAATATCCTGAAGACCAAGCTCTCTGGAAAAAATGTATGTAACGCTGTCAATACTTGGGCTGTTCCTACACTTACGTATACGTTTGGCGTGACAAAGTGGACCAAGACAGATTTGCAGGACTTAGAGAGAAAGATGCGGACAATGTTAACCCAGGCCCGAGCGCATCATCCGAAAGCAGCCATAGAGCGGGTAACACTTCCAAGATCGAAGGGTGGGAGAGGTATCATCAACCTTGAACAACTATACAGCAAGCAGATCATCAGCCTCAGAAAATACTTCAATGAGAAACAGAACACATCACCACTTCACAGAGCCATCGTCCACTCCGACAACAATTACACTCCTCTTGACCTGCAACATAATGGACCCCTAGTTGAACCGGAGGAAGTTCAGCCTACAAACGAAGACTCCTGGAAACACAATCTATCATTCTATTTATAGTATGACGGTTCATAGAAAAAAAGGTATTTTTTAATTTTACTTTTAAAATATTTTATTGAATTTATTCTGTAGAATATTATACAACCTGGGAGCAATGAAGCTATAATGCCTTTGCCCAATGGTTTTTTCAGAGAAGAGTGTTTGAGCAAGATTTTCTGCCCTACTTCTGGTGGAGTACTGATAATCTATTAGACAAAGCGAATTTTTATTTTTAAGCAGGTGAGTTAGGGTCTTCACAAAATAGAGTTGTCTTAAGTCGAGGATTTTATATCAGCAAATAGTATATCATTCGGGTAAGTCCTTCCTTTACCATACATAATCTTTAGAAAGTAGTTTTGTAGTGTATCTAGTTTGATTAAGTGACTTTTAACTACACCACCCCAATCCAGAATTCCATAAGATAAACGGGATTCAACTAGGATCTTCATACAAGAGACACTCAAATACTTTTTGATATACTTAAATTTGTATACATATACGTGTCTTTATAGTGTTATTTAAATGAAAATTCCATTTTAGATGGTTATCGATGTAGATGCCTAGGTATTTAGCTACATTTGAAGATTTGATAGAAATTTGAGTACCAAGATATTGAACATTTAAAATGTCATAATCAGGTAATTTATTTTTATAAGAGCTGAATGGTACAAAAACAGTTTTTATAAAATTTATAGTTAGAAGCTTATGATTAGACCAATCTATTATATTTTTAAAATCATTTTCAACTTCCATTCTTAAAGAGCTCCAGGAATTATCTGAGTAAAAAAATACTGTATCATCTGTGAAGCTAAATATAGACCCGCTGCTGTTCAAATTCAGTAAATTATTGAAATATATTATAAACAGTATTGGACCCAATACCAATTGTACGTAGTAGAAAAGTGATAACATGTCATTTATAAATAAATCGCGAAATGTCACATAAATAACTAACAGTGAATTACCTATACTCCTAATGGAAGATCCACCAATTTACAAATTGCGATGAGTGCACCACGTAAACCATACAATAAACGAAAATGGCAACAAATTATGTAATTTTAGCACTATTCTAGTCACGTTCCAAATTGCAACGCCACAGCACTAGGGAAAGTAATGTATGTGCATCGAAATTCTTCTCTTCAACGAAAACTTTAAATCAACAGAAACTTACAAGCAATTTAAAATGAAAAATGGTTATTTAAATATTTACTACAAAGTTTCTTGTGGTTTGGTTTTAGTTGTGCGATGTATGAGGCGAGAGATCCGACACTGACTTGCCTCTAACAAACAACCCTCTCCAAAATAAAATCAAAATAGTCTAAAAGTTGTTTCACAACTTAATAACTCAGCGATCAAGTTTAGTATACCACATAATCCGGCTTTCAATCCCAGGAAATTAAACTGCGTTATAGTTGAAGCACAATGTAAAATTTCTATCTCTATATGTGCTTTAATACATTAGAAAACAATTTTAAATTTCCTTACCTCAGACCTAAAAAAATATATCGCTATATACATTTCAATCAATCGTCTATAACAGAGCTATACCAAATATTAAATTCTGGAAATATGTTTCATTTTATTTTTATATATTTAAAGAGCTTTTATAGTGTTTGGAAGACCCATTTGCGTTTTGTGATCATAATACAAAATATTTAAAAAATATGGCAATTAAGGATAATGTCGTACTGATTGAACAACAAATGGAGGTTGTTAATGTACTAAATATGTACTTTAAAAATGCTTCAGTAAATATCATTAGACAAGGCCAAGGAAATAATAATAATACTGTGAAAAAAAAATTTTACCACAACAAAACACAATAGTTCTGAAACCACGCGTTGAAATAGAATTGTGCGAATTGTTGATAAGAAAACTTAAAAATAAAAGCTCCTCAGGGCATGTTTTTCTTATAAAACGAATATTAAATGTAAAATATTTGTACCTAGTTTACGTGGTTAATATATCGTTCTCAATAGAAACATTTCTCAGTCCGAATAATAGTAATTTACATATTGATAAATTTTCTTCAGATGATACCTTATCTACCTTGAAAATGCTAAAAACTAAAATTGCAAAAAGACCTGATGACATACCAGTTTTTATTGTTAGGGATTGTTTTTGTAGAGTCCCTCTCTATAGTTTTTAATATGTCTTTGAAGTTTGGTATATTTCCGGATATATGGAAAGAATCTCGTATCTGTCTGATTTACAAGAGAGGCAAAAAGAATAATGAAAACAATCGGCAAATTACTATAATTTATAATTTCGCAAAAGTCTTTGATGTAGCTCTACATAATGTGCTCGACCCTCATATAGAGGGGAAGATAAGTGTGTACCAACACGGCTTCATTAAAAAATAGATCCACGGTCTCAAACTTATTTTGTGTTAGGTAGCATACCGTTCAATGTAAGGATCTAACTGGCCAAGTAGATGTTATTTACAAGGATTTCTCCAAAGGCTTTGATAGAATCGACCACAATACATTATTGCGCAATCTAGATCTCGCTGAGTTTTCTATATTACTGTTAAATATATTTAAATCTTATCTTAGTCAAAGAACACAATATGTTGAAAGTCGGGGTGTAAAACCATTCAAAATATCAGTTGTATCAGGGGTTCTCCAGGGCTCCGTTCTGGGGCCTCTCCTTTTCATGCTATTTATTAATGATATTATAGATAATTTAGATGTGTGCTATTTACTTTATGCGGATTACATGAATTTGTTTTGCAATATTAGCTCTGAGACAGACTGAGAAAAATTGCAAAAGATTTATTGCAAAACGATTTACAAAGGGTGAAAATGGCAACACATTACACCGCCCTAAGCGTATAAAAAATCTTGTAATCGCCCATGACAGTGAACTAACTTTTAATATACATGTCGATAACGAAATGCAATCTTCTTTTAAAAATTTGGGCTTTATAATAAGAAATTCAACCGGCTTTACTGACGTGAAAAGGTTAACACTGTTTTTTAATTCTTTGGTCAGATCAAAACATGAATATACTTTACTAATATGGAATCCCAGCTATTTGACCTATATCGACAGTTTAGAGGCAGTGCAAAGACGGTTTCTTAATTATCTATCCTTTCAGAAAGTTAGATTATATCCACCAAATGGTATACCACAAAGCCTTCTGCTTGATAGATTGTCATTACCTAGCCTGGAAAATCCTAGAATTAGACAGTTATTAATATTTCTGTGTAAAATACTAAATAACAAAATAGACTACCCTTAGGTATTAGAATAAATACGTTTTTATGTACCAAGAACCGAGGCCCATAATAACACTAATAATAATAATAATAATAATCTTTATTTCTCAATTGAAAAAACATATGTACACAAAAAGGTATACATAAGGTCGATGAAGAAAATGTCACATAAATATTTAAAAAAACACTACCAAAAATGAAAAACAATATACTATAATATAATGTGGCTAAAATATATATGACATTTTTGGACTTAGTCATACCCTAAAATAATTATAAAAACAGATTAGATTTGTGTCATATGAATTTAAAAAGAGGAAAAAACAATAATATGGAAAAAGGAGTTATTAAAATACAATTAATTAAAAAATTCATTGTGTAACAGTTTTTGTTTAGCAATATTTTTTAAGTTTCCCTTTAAAAACATGTATCCAGAGGATTTAATATCTTCATCTAATAAATTATAGAATTTACACCCTTGATACAGAAAACTTCTCTGATACATAGTAGTTCTATGACAGTCAGGCAGTAGGATATGTTTAGATCGAGTATCACGTGAATGTCCAACTTGATTATTTAAAAAAGTGGAGAGTCAAAATTTTTAAAACTTTAAAATCATCTCTACAAGTTTCTCTGTAACTCAAATTTAACAGTATACGAATTGCATATTTTTGCAGTAAAAATATCCTAGCTACGTTAGTACTATTACCCCAGTTTACAATTCCATACCTCAGATTAGAATGAAAATCGGCAAAATAAAGGGTTTTAAGGATATCCTGGCTACAATGCTTAGACATAAATTTTAGAGCAAAACAACTTTTTCGTAGCTTTATACACAGATTTTCAATGTGATAAGCCCATTGCAGATGTTTGTCAAAAGTGACACCTGACAAATTATTAGCATCACAGGTATTTAACTCAAGGTCAGTACCATTGAAAAGTGTTAGGCCTTCGGAATTGTTATTTAATGTAAATTGTATGGAAACGGTTTTAGTTTTATTTAAATTTAGATAATTCTTATGAGACCAGGATATAATTTCCTGATAAATTATTTCAGTGGTTGTTTTTACTTCCTTTGAGTTATTTCCTGTAATTAGAACATTTGTATCATCTGCGTAGCACACGACATTTGATGTTCTTTGCAAGTAATCGATAATGTTATTGGCAAACAAAATATACAATAGTGGTCCCAAAATTGAACCTTGTGGAACTCCTTGCTTGACGCAGCAAGTCTCGCTTTCAGCTCCACAGGCCATTTTTACAGTTTGAGCTCTGTTGTCAAGATAGGATAAAAATATTTCCAAAGCTTTCCCTCGAACATCATATCGTGAGAGTTTAGCTTTGAGCAACTGATGATCAACCATATCAAAAGCTCGCGAGAAATCTATAAAAAGGCCTAGAGCAAAATTTTTATTGTCCGGCGCCTTAATGATTTGATGATAGAAATCACATAATGCCGAATCAGTGAGTGATTTTATTAGTAGGGAAACCATGTTGAGCAGGAGAAAGCAGATTATTTTTTTGCAGAAAGTTGGATGACTGCTCTTTGAGATAGAGTTCAAAAAGTTTTGAAAAACTACATAATAAACTAATAGCTCTGTGACTGCTATATTTATTTGGATCTCCTTTCTTATAAAGGGGATGGACTTTAGCTCTTTTAAATTTGCTGGGAAAAACGCCATTCTCTATGGAGAGATTTATTATGTAAGCTAACGGATAACTAATAACACATTTGCATTTTCTAATTAAATTATTAGAAATATTATCATGGCCGCTAGAATTTTTTTTAGTTTATCCATAAATAATTCAACATCAGTAGTAGAGACTGGAGATATATATAGATCTATGAAAATTAGGCACTAGATTCTAAGAAATTAAAATCACGTAAGGCATTTATATTTGTTGTGCTTGTGAAGTGAATATTAAAGCCACTAGCTACATCTTCAATCGGTATTTCATCGCCATCTTTTTTAAAACATATATCTTTAGAAATTGAACTTGACCCCCTGAATTTGTTTTATAATGTACCACATAATTTTAAGCCCTTATAATTATTATCTATTTTTGCTATGTCACTGTATAAGTTTACCTGGTTTCTTAGTCTAATTATTTCAGGCGTCATATATTTGTTTTCATTTAGTTTTCTTCTATTAATATTAAAATGCTTTACAGGGAAACTTACTTCAAAATAATATAAAATTATGTCATAAAACTTGTCCAGGGCAGTGTTAGCGCAATTTTGGTTAACAACATCTTGCCAATTTTCAATCTGCAAATAATCATGGAACCGTGTAATACTTTCTGTGCTGAAAGTTCTACGGTATACGTATTTGGTTCTATTCTTTTTATTCATTTTTTACTTTAATGGAAAGGAACTGAGAAAAATAATCCGATAAATACAGATCAACAACAGTGACTTTAAAATTATTAATATTTGTTGTAACTAAAAATTGTTTATACATGTACTGGAAACCGAAATTACTCTTGTTGGTGAGTTAACAGTAAATGTGAAGATCAAAGCAACACAGAAGGTCTTTAAACAGTGACAAATTCATACTATGACTTAAAAAATTAATGTTAAAATCCCCGCCAATAATTATTGACTTTCCAGTATTATAAAGATGGTTCAGTAAACCGTTACATAAATTTAAAAATGTGTTAAAGTCTCCAGAAGGAGATCTGTACATTACCACAATAATAATTTTATAATATATAAGATCAACACAGCAACATTCCAAAATACCTTCCTCACAGAAATCATTTATAGAATGAACAATAATATCCGAGGTGAATTGTTTATTTTTATAGACAGCAACACCACCGTTCTTCTGAACGTTGCGATAAAAAACAGTCTAATAAAGTATAGTTGCATAACTTTACACTATTTAATTCCTTCTATCTTGCCAGACCGAGGACTAATTTGTGAAAACATTCACCGCTTCACCGATAATTACAAGCTGCAAGACAGAGTTGACATATTTAATTGTAGTATAAATAAACTGAACACTGTTTTTGTCTCTTTCTCTCTTCTCTATTTTTCCCTCGCATTTCTCACACATTTCAACTTAAAAATAAATAAAAATTAAAAGTATCTGTTTTATAAATTTTGTTGAAGTTGATTGGTTGATTAATACCCATTTCTTCCAACGTGACAGTTGCCCTTCTTACCCTGAATAGGACAGACAGTAACCAAAACATCGATTTTGTCTACTAACTAACATTAGCAAAATTATATATGTTAAACTTATATAATGGTATTATCCCTATTAATATATAGAATCTGATTTATAAAGATGGTATCAAAACGGTGTGATATACAATATAATACACCAGCCTATTTTTAACTCAAACTTACCGGAATTAATAAATCGAGTTCATGAAAGCACTCCATTATCTCCATCGAAAAGCTATATGTAACAAAGAGGTCTTTTGTGTCAAAAATACTACTGCACTATGATAAAACTGTTGAATATTTCTGAATGTCATTGTATCAGCAACAAAACAAGGCAATTACTGTAATTTACCGCATTAATACATTAACTTATTAAATTACCCCTTTTAATTATGTGCACGAAGATATTTGGTACTAATTTTCAACGCAATGAATTATTAATATTTATCAGATTATTAAATCGTCGCTAAAGGTACTAGATAAAAATTTTAACCGGCTCAGTGACTCAATGGTAACGCGTGTTAGGCTTGTAACCAAGGAGTCCCGGGTTCGAATCCTGGCTATGATATGGATATTTAGTGGTGTTTTTCATGTGTTACAGAGTTGGTGGTAGTGGACTACATGAGATTGTGTGACAGACAACACGGCTAGTTGCTATTAAATTTTCGAATAGTTTTTTTTAGTTTTAAGCATATTTTCCAAATAAAATGACGATCTTTGCTGAAGCGTAAATCTAATAAGACTCTCATACACAACCTACTTTAATAAAACGAAAAGTTTACCTAAAGTAAAATAACAAATAAAAAATTTATCGTTTAAATTAAGTTAAATGTTTTTGTAGAATAAAATATACTTTTTCAAAACATAGTTATTTGCTCAAATTTAACTCTGTACTAAGTTAAATTGTATCTTCTGGGACTCGATCTGTAAACAGGTATAAAATATTCATTGAGCTCAAAAGTTGAAACTTAACGGCAAGATGATTAAATTTAGAACAGACACGAGTTGAAATGGCAACTGGTAATATTTAGAATTTTCAGAGGTAATAACTTATTCATATTTGTTGCCTACAAAGAAGTATTAAGTAGCAAGTTTAATGTAGGATGTATCAACCAGACAGAGAGAGCCGTTTCAAAAATAGATAAATGTTGCAAACACATTTTAATTTTGATATTTGTGTGTTATTACCTAACCAGTAATGAAATTCTAGACTAGAGGATTTCTGAATTGTCTCCAATGGCTGCGAATACTACGGGCTGGGCGAAAAAAATTGTGTTGGGTTGAGCGCCAAGTAAATTTAATGCCTCAATAGTTCCAGATGTTACCCCCTTCAAATTTACTAAACAAGGACACAAATATCTGATAAAATTTACTAGTTGAGTTTATTACAAGTTTTAAATCAAGTGATGCCTAAAAGTTTAGTATTCAGCCAATGTATTTATAGAGGGCGTCTCAGATTTAAAGTGACATAGACTAAAGAGAGATAGAACAGACTTTGCTGAGTTCAAAACACCCCCACACTTACACTTGAATCCTCACTGTTTTCAAGATACATGTTGTTTTATGAATTTTCATCGAATAGAAGTTGATAAGACTGTCTCTTTAAGGCAAGTTGGGTTTGTAGTGGACGTCAGTCATCAAACAGTAAGCCGAATTTGGGATTATTTAACCGACAAAATACAAAATATTGGTCACAAGAAAATCAAAATTTATTACGGGAGGGTAACTTTCAACTGCGGTTCGGTTTCAATGTTTGGCTTGGAATAATCGGTAGTAGAATCATTGGTCCAATAATATTTGAAGGACTTCTGACTGGTGCCAGATACTAGAGATTCCTGAAAAATGAGATTGATGACATTTTAGATGAGTTACCTTTACCGTTACCTAGATTTAGGACAGAGAATGTATTTGAAACAAGATGGCGCTCCTCCCCATAATTCAAGAATAGTAATTGATTACCTTCAACGGAGATTCGGAGAAAACGTAATTTCGACGAATGGTCCTGTGAGGTGGCCTAGAAGGTCACCTGATTTAACGCCCTTTGACTTATTTATTTATTTGAGGTTATTTAAAAAATATTGTCTATGCAACCTCCGCGCCGTTACAACCCGTGGAGATCTGGAGCTACGAGTAAGATGAGCAATTAATAGCATAACGGCCCAGCAATTGGCGAATGTCCTTCGAGAAACAGCTATGCGAGTTCAAAAGTGTATCGACGTTAATGGACAGCATTTTGAACAACTGCTGTAATGTTTTGTGTTAATTTTTTGTATTCCAAAACCACCGTATGTGTAACAATGTAATTAGAATAATATTGTATTTTCTTTTAGCTGTAATTTTATTTGTATTTATCGCACATTTTAATACGACATGAATAAATTCCTTATTAATAGTACCAATAAATGGTACCACGGTACCGATATGGTTCCATTTGAAAAAAAATTGAGTTTTGCCCCAAAAACAATTTTGGTGCATTTTATTTGGCCATAAATCATGTAATTTAGTGTTTTTAACGGGATTTCGATTTTTGTAGCATTACACGGATCATTTATAATAAATTGGAACCGTCATGGCACACTTAATGGAAAACTAAAAATTATATTATAAAAAAAATTGATGTTTGAAATATCACTTATTTGGCATCGTTGAATTTAGAAAATTATGCAGATTCAAAAATATAATAATATATAGGGTATTCTTTCCTATTATTTGGGTTTTCTACCACATGTATTATTATCCTCTTCAAAAACAAATCACCGAATCTACAAAATAATAGAATTATTTGAAAGAAGCCTCTGCGCCCGTGACGTTTACGTCAAAGGAACAGTCAGAGGTTATGTTTTGCAAATAATATAAATCGGAATAAACACAGAAATAATGTATTTTGCTGACGTTTCGGAAAGTAGTCTCTTTCCGTTTTCAAAGCTTTTTTTTGGAAGAACTCTTATTTGCTGTGTATGTCAAATACACAGCTTTAAGATTCTGTTTATGTTATTTCCATAGATACTTACTACTTACACAGAACTGATGATATTTTCCTTTAGATAATGTTGAGTTTGTTAAGTTCTTCTTTTAACATCGGTAGCCAGGTTGTACAAATATCTACAGAACAATTCGATACGCACTTATCTTCATTTAATAAGATTATTGCTGATTCTTTAATTTTTCTTTTTTTGGTATCTGCTTCTTTTGTTAAAATTTTTGCCGAGTCCCAGTTTATTCTATGTCCGTTTTTCCAAGCATGTTCACAAATCTTTGATTTCTGAATTTCATTCTTTCTAATGTAATTCTTGTGCTCATTCAACCTCACACTGAAAGGTCTGGATGACTCACCCACATAACATTTATCACATTCGCACGGGATATTGTAAATACAGTTTTTTGAATTCTGCTCCCTGTTTATCGGTTTTGTTTTTGTTAAAATAGATCTTAAAGTGCTCCCTGTTTGACCTTTCAGTGTGAGGTTGGATGAGCAGAAGAATTACATTAGAAAGAATGAAATTCAGAAATCAAAGATTTGTGAACGTGCTTGGGAAAACGGACATAGAATAAACTGGGACTCGGTAAAAATTTTAACAAAAGAAGCACATACCAAAAAAAGAAAAATTAAAGAATCAGCAATAATCTTATTAAATGAAGATAAGTGAGTATCGAATTGTTCTGTAGATATTTGTAGAACCTGGCTACCAATGTTAAAAGAAGAACTTAACAAACTCAACATTATCTAAAAGAAAATATCGTCAGTTCTGTGTTCTGTGTAAGTAGTATCTATGGAAATAACATAAACAGAATCTTAAAGCTGTGTATTTGATATACACAGCAAAATAAGAGTTCTTCCAAAAAAAGCTTTGAAAACGGAAAGAGACTACTTTCCGAAACGTCAGCAAAATACATTATTTCTGTGTTTATTCCGATTTATATTATTTGCAAAACATAACCTCTGACTGTTCCCTTGGCGTAATCGTCATGGGCGCAGAGGCTTTTTTTCCAATAATTCTATTATTTTGTAGATTCGGTGATTTGTTTTTGAAGAGGATAATAATACATTGGTAGAAAACCCAAATAATAGGAAAGAATATTCGTAGAATGCCACAAATAACTTTCAGAAAATATATAGGGTGTTCCATTTAAAAATCTAAGGTTAATGTCACTTCCGGCGAAACCGGAAGTGAAAAAAAATCAATTGTATGTCAAAAAGTGCTGCTTATTATGTATGGAGCATATCCTAAATTGCAATCAATTATCTTCAAAACTAAAAGAGAAAATGGGGGTATACCACGATCCTGTTACACCCGGTATATATAGTTTTTTTAACATATATTTAACGTCGTCCTATTACCACTACTGAGGTCTAACACGGACGCCTGAAGGCGAGCTGTTCCCAACCAGGAATTTTTCCTAACCTCTTCTCTTTCGTAGAGTAGGGACCTTTTACTTGCCCAACATTTAATAGACAAGAGACCGATGGCTTTACATCCCCTCCAGGTAATGGTATATCCACTACACAATCCTCGCCTAAGATTGCATTGCTTCCACCCCTACACAGGTATACAAGCCGCTGGAAGATGTGAGGCGAGGATACTGTCACTTAATAATGTTTAAAACTTGGTATAGAAGATTTTTTGTATGATTCACAATAATAATCCGGATTTTATTTCTTACTTATCTCATCTGCTATATTAATATGTTTATAGCAGCCTATTTAGTAGTTTGTATTTATGTCGTAATAAATTCTTATTTCCGTGTATTTGTAATTATTTTAGGCCTACGTGGCAGAATTGGCACTTTACCTAACATATGGCGTTTTATTTACCATGCAAAATCACATTTTGCTCACATCAATCAATTGGCCCTGCGCTAGTTAGCACTGCAGTAAAAAACATAGCAGGTAGTGTCTTAAGTTTCAGTTGTGTATTTTATAACGATAAAAAATACTTCGTTATAAATATATATAAAATCGTGCTTTTTTAATGCTTCAAAACTTTTCATTAATGCTGTACACTTGTTTCGGCCTTTCAGTTCAGTTTCCAGAAATGCCTTCATTATAGTTTCGAAAATGTTTTCATTACTATTGTTAAAGAACACGCTAAAACCCCGATGTACTTTTTGACGCTGTAACAAAATCCGACTTAGGAAATACTTCGTATGAAAAGCGTGCTTCACGTAAAAATATCGTGGAAGAGGTTTTTAATACTTGTAATCATATTTTCGCTCTACGGAGCGTTTTTTATGCAAAATTTTCAATAACTCCTCAAGAAGCGTTATTTTAGCAAGTGTAGTAAATGTCGCTGCACGGGGACGTAATGTCGCCCCGACACCAAAATTTTATAAACTGTAATAAAATTTGACTTTAACTTCGAAATTTTCAAGATTAAAACCCTTTTACGAATCCACGTTGTCAAGCACTGCAACTAATACGGGGTGGGGTATTAAATATGAGGACAAGTTAATCCAGTCTTTATTCAAAGTATATCGGGAGTTTTAGCGAAAATAGCCCTTAGCGACATGGGACCCCCATCGTTTCCTAGCAGTCGATTTTGACGGGGAAATGATGAGTTTTAACGGGGTTTGCCCTAAACCGGTTCCTCAGTGATTCGGTGTCAGAAAAGTATTATTACCATGTACACTCATACGTGCATGGGATCCGCCTTGCCTGAACGTAAAAATTTGCTTGTTACAGTTTTAAAAATCAGGAGTAACTTTTGTGCTCTTGAGAAAACCTAACAAGCCGAGATAAGTGTAAACGATCTGAAGCATTAAAAGCACAATTTTCTATATATTTAAAATACTGAATAATGTTTCTCAAGAAGCCAAGCGCAGAACCAAATTAAGTTATTAAAAACACTTTATAATTGTCTGGTACAATGTACATCAGAATGTTTCAGATCAAATGCGTATGGATTATAGCATTGATAAACCTTCACTGCAATATTTTTGCCATAACATTAACTCATAGTAAACTTTTATTAAATAAAATTCCGTATAGTTTATTATTTCAAAAAACTTACCTCAGATGACGTCAGATAACACAGTCTTGAGTCTGCACTTTCGATAGATGCTTGCTGCACTATTCCATATCGGGAAGTCTCTCTATCACTCATGTAATCCGATCGCAAACTGTCTTGCCGGTCAAACATACCCCTGAAAATGGAGTACATTTAGCCCATAAACAACTAAATATAAACGAAATATAGCTAGCTGGTAAACAATTCCGTGGACATATCTTCTTTTAATGCTATCCGTGTATCATATTACGTTTACCGATATAGTTCGGTCCCATGGCTGTTTATCTACTTGAGAACATCATCATGTGGAATAAAAGAGGCTAGTTTTATACCTAATAAATATAAAACCAAATTATTTTATTCTTATTTGGCAATGCGTTACCTAACATATATATTAATACTGTACATTGCTAGATACAGAAATAGTACGGGGGCCATGTGCCTTCCCGTGGCCCTTTGAGGTCGCGACGAGTAAATAGGTGTTTTCGACGTATTTTTTCATGCTGAATCCAAATATGCAACTCAATTTTACGGAATCATGCAAAAAAAATTGTTATTAACATTTTAATTGTTTATAAGGCTATAACTTCAAAGTTAACAATGGAAGGGAGAGTTTTCAAATTTTTTATGATTTCTGATACAAAAACAGAGAAAACTCTTTTCGAAAAATTAAAATCGGCTGATTAGAACCGGAGATATTGCGCATTTATTATTAACAAATTGCATAATTACGATTTTTCCGCACTATTTCACTCATAACTCGGCTCCTATTCAACGTAGAAAGTCCTACTAGGTCGCATTTTAAAGTTAAAGCTTCGAGCTTTAAAATCTTTTGTAGTGAAATATCCCACCATGCTCTTGAAATATTTTACAAGTGATGAAAGCCTGAAATTTTTGCGGAAAAAAGATAAGTAATTTGTTTATACGCATTTTGAGGAAAGTTATTCTATAAATATCAGCAATTGAGTTGTACATTATTATTGTACATCTCAAAACGAACATTTTTTGACTCGCTGAATGTATTTTGATTGATTTTTCGCCGAGTAATGTTAATTTGTAGTTGAAGCGCTTTCGCGCGCAATGCGCACACTGAGTACGCGTTACATGTAGCGACTACCGTTTTATTCCTGGCTTTACTTAATAAGTAATTTTTGAAATATTTACATTAATAAATAATAATAAACAAATACATATTTTTTTCTAAAGTGTAATAACGAAAAAAAAGTTAATTCATTCTCTCATACTATGACTTTCTAGACACTTTCTTTTCTATATAAAGCAATTTTGCTTCAAGAATTTTTACGTAATTTTGCCTTCGATAAATCTGATATTTTCAATAACATTCAATTGGTGTGCAGTACTTTCAACGAATTACCTTGCATTAGCAACAAAGATACTGACTTGGAATATTTACAACGACCAGATGTTGAGGAAGCAGATCTCAAATTAATGATCCACATAATGCACGCTGTAAAGAACGGATATAAAAATGTGTATCCCATGTCATCGGATACTGATGTATTTGTATTGTCGTTATACTTTTTCAAGCAATTTGACAACAGTGGATTACAGGTAGGAAAATAAGTGCTTTTTTCAAGAAGTATTATTCTGCGAAGATTTTTAACAATATATTTTTATGACTTTTTCAAACGCTTTGGATTCAAACAGGAATAAAAAATTCAAAACGAGATATTCCTATGTACACTATTCATAACTATTATGGTGAAAAATTTTGCTCCGTCCTACCAGCTTTGCATCATTTGACGGGAGCAGATTATTCTAGTAAAGTGGGTACAAAACCAGCAGCTTTACAAGCAGATCCTACAAAATATTTAATTAATTTCTGGCGAGGTAATTGTTTATTATTATTATTAATTTTTGAAATATAATACATCACTTGCATCAATACTTGCTAGTAAAGATTGCGTGAATTTTTCAATATCGCCCTATCAATTTTCAGCATTTTTGAATACATCAAAACATTTTTTAGATGTAATAATAATTACTCTTCACTATTTAGTTCTTTCAGATGAAACAATTCACATTGATTTGAGAAGAGGAGAGGAATATTTAGTGGAAGTTATGAAAAAAAATGCAGGCTGTAAAACATTTGATGAATTAA
Source organism: Leptura quadrifasciata (assembly GCA_963675555.1). Classification (NCBI taxonomy): domain Eukaryota; kingdom Metazoa; phylum Arthropoda; class Insecta; order Coleoptera; family Cerambycidae; genus Leptura; species Leptura quadrifasciata. The sequence goes on from OY776676.1 coordinate 9,453,364, forward strand.
GATTTAAAATATATTCCCATTCCAGTAAACACCTCATCGAGCAGTTACCACCCACATCTGCTACCATAAAATTACATAATTTAAGATGTTTATATATAACTTTTGTACAGGCTAACATTTTATCGGTTAATATTAGCCTTGTAAATCCAGAAAAATTTGGATGGATCAAGGAACAAGATATACTTTTGCCCCAAAAAATGCATGATTTGTTGCCCCCGTTGAGTGAACTTGTACCAAATTGTACATGTAAGATGTGCACAACTAAATGGTATCGCTGTAAAAAAAGCTAATTTATTCTGCTGCATGTTTTGCATATGCAAAAAAGACAATCAATAAACAGTTAGTATTAGTAGAAACTGAATTAACTTTTTTTTCATTATTACACTTTGGAAAAAATTATGTATTTGTTTATTATTATTTACAAATCATTTATTACTGTAAATATTTAAAAAATTATTTATTAAGTAAAGCCAGGAATAAAACGATAGTCGCTACATGTAACGCATACTCAATGCGCGCATTGCGCGCGAAAGCGCTTCAACTACAAATTAATATTACTCGGCGAAAAATCAATCAAAATACATTCAGCAAGTCAAAAAATGTTCGTTTTGAGATGTACAATAATAATGTATAACACAATTTCTGATATTTATAGATTAACTTTCCTCAAAATGCGTATAAACAAATTACTTATCTTTTTCCGCAAAAATTTCAGGCTTTCATCACTTGTAAAATTTTTCAAGAGCATGGTGGGATATTTCACTACAAAAGATTTTGAAGCTTGAAGCTTTAGCTTTAAAATGAAACCTGGTGGAACTTTCTACGTTGAATAGGAGCCGAGTTATGAGTGAAATAGTGCGGAAAAATCGTAATTATGCAATTTGTTAATAATAAATGTGCAATATCTCCGGTTCTAATCAGCCTATTTTAATTTTTCAAAAAGAGTTTTCTTTATTTTTGTATCAGAAATCATAAAAAATTTGAAAACTCTCCCTTCCATTGTTAACTTTGAAGTTATAGCCTTATAAACAATTAAAATGTTAATAACAATTTTTATTGCATGATTCCGTAAAATTGAGTTGCATATTTGGATTCAGCATGAAAAAATACGTCGAAAACACCTATTTACTCGTCGCGACCTCAAGGGGCCACGGGAAGGTTCATGGCCACCGTACTAAAAGCGATGTCAATGAAAGTCTCATTTAATTAAGATCAAAATAATTTCTGTACATATTAGATTTTCAGATTCAACATTTCATAATAATAACCACGTCTATTGCGTTTCAGAAGTGAAGAAACTAATTTACTCTTTAATTACTAATCCAAAAATCTCGACTAATCACTTAGAAAATTATCAATAAATAATTAGTATTCATTTTTCAGTACAATTTCATAAAAATGCTTTCGTTACACATCCCAAAAAATACTGTTGCGAAATTCCTAAGTATTTGTTGCAAATCCTACATGTTTGTCATAGTTTCGAAAATTTCATCCGCCTTGTTAATACAAAACTCAGTTTAAAATTTTTATAAATCATGATTGGACGAGGTTCTCCCACTCCCCTCCCAAGTCCTAGAATATAATCCCAAATGTAGTACCCCAGAAAAAGGCGACCAAGCAGCCTTCCATTTTTATGAATTCATTTCCGAAGCACTCTTCCTCAGCCAGAGAAAGATCCCTTCCTACGTTTACCTCAATAAACTGCCCTCTCACATAATTGCTCTATTTGAAACCAAAAACCAGTCCAGAAAATTATTTCAAAATACTAGAAATCCTATACATAAGACACAAGACAAATATAAAGAGACTGCAAAAACAAATTGCAGACCAAATTAAAATCCATAGGCAAGAACAGCTGACAGAAGACATCCTATCCCACCCTGACGATCCCTTCATCTAATTAGAAAATTTCTGAAAAATAGACAGTCACTCCTCCTATACAAACTCCCAATGGATTCGCTATAACCTACAAAGAAAAGTTAAATTCCTTCACATCCCTGTACGCCAACCAATTCTCCCCCAATCTCACACACCCTAGATATCAGTCCAGATCGAAGGAGTACGAGAACTGACTAAAACAGGTCAGGTCCACTGGTCAACCCATCCCAATCACTGCTACTCAAGTAATCTCCCAAATAAAAAACCTAAACACCAAGAAGGCCCCAGGACTCGACAACATTCTCCCATACGCCCTCCGCCACCTCCCCCCTAAGGCCATTCTATATCTCACCAGGCTTTATAACGCATCCTTCTAGCTTTCCCACTATCCCACTCTTTGGAAAATAGTCATAATTGTTCCCATACCCAAGCCTAACAAGGCAACGAACCTACCAACCAGCTATCATCCTATCAAACAAAAACCGATAAACAGGCAGCAGAATTCAAAAAACTGTATTTACAATATCCCGTGCGAATGTGATAAATGTTATGTGGGTGAGTCATCCAGACCTTTCAGTGTGAGGTTGGATGAGCACAAGAATTACATTAGAAAGAATGAAATTCAGAAATCAAAGATTTGTGAACATGCTTGGGAAAACGGACATAGAATAAACTGGGACTAGGCAAAAATTTTAACAAAAGAAACAGATACCAAAAAAAGAAAAATTAAAGAATCAGCAATAATCTTATTAAATGAAGATAAGTGCGTATCGAATTGTTCTGTAGATATTTGTACAACCTGGCTACCAATGTTAAAAGAAGAACTTAACAAACTCAACATTATCTAAAAAATATCATCAGTTCTATGTTCTGTGTAAGTAGTAAGTATCTATGGAAATAACATAAACAGAATCTTAAAGCTGTGTATTTGACATACACAGCAAAATAAGAGTTCTTCAAAAAAATAGCTTTGAAAACGGAAAGAGATTACTTTCCGAAACGTCAACAAAATATATTATTTTTGTGTTTATTCCGATTTATATTATTTGCAAAACATAACCTCTGACTTTTCCTTTGGCGTAAACGTCACGGGCGCAGAGGCCTTTTTTCCAATAATTCTATTATTTTGTAAATTCGGTGATTTGTTTTGAAGAAGATAATAGTACATGTGGTAGAAAACCCAAATAATAGGAAAGAATATTCGTAGAATGCCACAAATAACTTTCAGACAATAGTTTTATCGCAATCAACAAATTTTGTAACATCATCAATAAACATTGCAAATGAGAGAGGCTCTAGATTGTATCCTTGAGGAATACTCAATGTAATTAAATCCATTCTAATTAGTGTTATATCAGGGTCGCTAATGAAATTAATTCATATTTGATAGAACAAGCAAACCTTAGGCAATATAATATGATTTGCTTCATTCTTTATTTTAATCCAAGATGGGGTGTGGTTTAAGCAAGAAGGAGTCCCCTCAACCCATAGTTGAAAATGAAAGATGTGTCTGACTGATTGATTGGCAATCTAAAATCATGTTAATTTATTACGACTTGCTTTATGATATCAATAATAAAAAGTTGAAGGCTTGAATAAAAGCCCAAATAGCCAATATTTACAAAATTACAATTTTCCGCTGTCCTGCCTTAATTTCAGAAATAATCATACATTTAATATTTCAGTGAAACACAAGTTTTATACAAATTGAGAACCACGGAGTTGTATAAAATGGCACGGGCAAAATACTCACCTTTGTTCGAAACTATCAGTCCTTGTGCTCTTGTATCCACTATCATTCAAGCTGCTGTCCTGTCGGAGCGACGGCAATGAGTCCCACGGCGATCTTTTGTGTCCTTGCGGAAGACCCTGTCCAGATCCGAATGTCGAACTACCAGATCTCCATCCATCAGAGTGTCTAAACCATTGAGCCCTGCTGGATTCTCCTATGCACGAGGCACATCTCGAACTGAAACTAAACAGAGAACAGAGATCACTAGATATCAACCGGCCTTGATGGGGATTTCCATAAATTTTCGCAATCCCGGCCGCGGCCAAAGGGAATATCTGAGCGTTAAGTGAAAAAGTTGAACAAAAATTAGCAAGAGAAGCCGTTAATAAATTCTGCTAATACGTTGTTTTCCTGCAAAATAAATAGTCTTCTGGCATTTTATATTTTGGGCGCAAGGTTACTTATTCAGAAGAATAAACAGAATTAGTTCATCTATTTGCCTTAACCTAGTTTATAATCAATGTGACACCTGAGGAGACCTCGTATTGTGTCTAGCAGTATTTAGATTCTCGTTTCTCTGTCTATTAATGTTGTATCTTTAATATAACAATAATAATAGAAAAAGAAAATCGCTAAAGTGAGTGTATAATACATATATAACTTATCTAATTTGTGATACGAGTCTATATATAATAAGATGGGTATATAAAATGCATATAAACGATTTGAGATGGTGTAGGATAGGTATACAGTTTTATTTGTTTAATTAAATAAAACCTTCTAGAAGATTTGACTATATTTATTACGTATAACTTGATTCCGTTGCGTTTTATGCATTTTTGAGAGATTTTTTTATTATAAAATGATACCTTATACGCGTTGTTTGCGCTTGTTTTTGTTTCATAATGATGTTCAACAATGAATCCAGAAGTTTCCTTCTTATTATGTGCATAGGCCATAGCAGCATGCATGTATAACCCGCCACATCGAGTAATTGATTTTCAGTAAAGCTGTTTCTGCAAATTTCTCTGCTTTCTTATTAAAAAATAATCTAAGGATTTAGTTTTGTATTATCTGTAAAGGTCGTAGAACTATTTTATAAGCAGAACCCCATACTGTAATGCCATATCTCATTATGGATTCAACTAGGCTGTTGTATGTGATTAGCAGAGTTTTGTTGTTTAGTATACTTTTAGGTTGTAGAATTTATAGATCAGTTTTCGTATTCTTTCATTTAAATAGTCGATATGATTTCTCCATTTCAAATGTGGGTCTAACACTAGTCCTAGCTATTTTATGATGGCCGCACTATGTTAACTGATTCATTTATTAAAATGGGTTCAAGTACATAGGACATTTCAAGTTTAGTTGGAGAAAAGGAGATATATATATATATATATATATATATATATATATATATATTTTGTAATGTTTAGCTTAAGAAAATTGGTGTCTAGCCAGGTATTTACTTTTTTAATTTCCGCAGTGGCCTTTTGTTTCATTCCAGGTCTCCTGTACACAAATTAGTATCGTGTCGTCTGCATATGATATAATATTACACGCATAATTTTTCTGTAAAAGATCATTTATATAAAGAATAACCTAAGACCTAATATAGTTCCTTGGGGAACCCCAGTTCTTATTATTTTTGTTGCGCTGTGAGCTTTATCTATTTTGACTTGCTGTGGTCTGTTAGCTAGATAATCTATAAATAAATCATATCTTTTCCCTCTGATACTCATTTTGTCTAGTTTGCTTAATAGACGAATATGAAATACTGTGTCAAAGGTCTTTTGTAATTCCAAGAAACTGGCTAAGACTTTCATGTGTCCGAAAATACTTCCTAAGGAAGCTGAGACACTTTAGACGTGATGCCCTATAGTAAATTCTTACTTAATAATTCAGGGACCTTATATTTTCTCGCTGTGAGATTTGTTACGTTACTTACTATCGACAAGAACTATTATTTCATAACACCATAAGAATCTTTACAAGAACTACTTCAAAGTAGTTGCTACAAGGTCATTTTATGGTCGATCTCAATTAATAATCTAAATAGTTCAGTTTAAATCTGATCTCCAACTCAAATGTTATAATTTGTCAATCAGAAAGTTCATAAACTTTAATTTTGCCGTAGTTTATTAGTTAAATAATGAATTGTCAAATTTCAAATACATTTTCCATCAAAATTTAAATTACTTGCCACTGCAAACTGAAAATAAATTTAAATTAAGGCAGGATGTATGTCGCAGCGGCTTAATGTAGAAACAACCTGGGAATACTAATTAGCTCAATAAGTTTAAGGGAGCTTGACTATGGGTCGGAAAGTATTTTATGTGATAATGAGGTATATCTCTGTAAAAAGATTATTTAAAACTTCGTCAGTGCATTTCTCTAAATTTACAGTTAGGGATATATCACACTAGCAATTTATGAGATTACTTCAAGAAATAATCATACACCTAATCTATATAAATAAATGAAACTGAAGTGTCTATCTGTGGTTTCAAATTATATACATTGTTAGCCGTGTATTGATTTATTTTTATGACAACTAAGTCCAAAATAGAATTTAACATTTTTTTTGTCTGTCTGTTCATTTCATTTTAACTCAAAAACTATAGCGAAGCCGGTGACGGTTATTTGTTTTTTAGTCACATAATCTTGTATTTGTAGTTTTTTTCAAGTAATTATGACTAAATTCAAGAGATTAACGTGCTTCTTTGCTTGCGTTTAGGCCTAATACTTTTACTCCTTAGATATCGACATTGTGTCATAAATGCAAATAATCGTTATCTGTCATGTCTTGTGTACGAATCATTGCAGCGCGAGATGACAATGCCAGTGAAGGGGTGGTTGTGTGTATACAGTTTATTGAACTTTATTAAAATTTCAATTCTTTGGGTAACCGAAAGATTTATTGTTAATAATTGTTACATGGCCTATGTCTATTTAATAATTTTATATAATAACTGGTATTTTATTTATATTTAGCACGATCTGTATAGCATTTTGTTTCAGTTTTTGTAAGTGAGACTGTTTCATCTATCAAAATTTTCTTTGTATAACTGATAAATTATTTCACATTGTTTTATGTATCTTAGGAACTCAGTCATGTTTCTCCTAAATTATGTATCTTTGTTCTGTTACAGAATTTCAGGAAACCAATTGTCGATCTCAAAATACCAAAACATTTATTTACATTCATATATATTTCAATTTGTATATTTTGTTTACTATGTAAGTACATGTGGTTATGTTTCTTAACTTTAACTTTCTCATTAATCTGTTATATAGTATATCCTATATGATGTGATGTAATTAATCTTTTCTTAAAATTGAGTTTTATTAAAGCAATTTTAAGATTTATATTTCTTAAACTTTATATTTCTCAAAAATTTACATTAATTATAAATCTATATTCTACGTTAAATTTATATTAATTCTATAGATTGAAATCTATAATCAGTTCTTTTGCATTTACATTCGCATTTTCACTCACTTGCAATCATTTGTTTTTCCAAACCACATGGTTGGACAATATTTCTACACTTATGTTAAGGTAATTAAGCCTTAAATTCGACATCAGTTCTACAGTCTTCAAACTTATCTTCCTTTGAGAAACGCAAATTAAATTGCCAAGATTTCATATTCCAAGAGACAATTGGGGACTGAATTTCCGTTCCAGAGCTCTTCACTGTCAACGATACTCAGTCCAGGAATCTATGATATTGGTATAATTTTGTTATTGATTTCTAGTATTAATTATTCCTTGTCTGCCAATATTACTTTATAACTTAAAATCTCATATTTCATACTTCGCATTATAAAGTTTATGTATTTATTCATGTAATATATTTTATCATTCATTTTACACTATTTTTTATTTCCTTTACCAACAATTTCAGTCTGGTCTATAGGAGACTGATTTTTTGAGAAAAAGAGACAACAACTCTACTGATTATCACTATAGATGGTGCCCAAATAACATTAATTTCTCTTTGTCTCCTTTTTTCGAACAAAACAAAAATTTGTCACTTATGGTATTCGAAAAGGGTAAGTTTCACAACTCTAACGAATACTCCGGATCTACGACTCTGCTCCGGCTTGAACCAGCTAGTCGTCAGCATATGTTGCTTCAATTCTTTCCCCAGAAATATATGATAAGAGAAAGGAGGTAACATAATGAAACTTGACAATCAGCGGTAAATAATTAAAATCATAAGCTTGCACAGATGTAGTAAATAAAGAAATTAAATTTTTTTCTGATGTAAAGAAACTCTTTTAAGTTCTTTCTTTTTGTTGGGTATTTTGCCACCTGCATATCAGAAAAACGATTCATTTAAATTGAATATCATGACATAAAATTAATTTGAAAAGTCTGGTTTAACAGATATTTGGTACATAAAATAGTTTAAGATACATTTGATTGAATACATTTCAAAATTTTCAAATTTATTTTCCTGATCACCTCAGGTCATTTTCAAAGCCGAGAATATTGGTGTTTGGTACCATTGTTTCGCCGAGCAAACTACCTGTATAAGTTAGTTATTTTATTTTATTTCGGTGAAGTTATTATAAAAAGTCCATCACCAAGCATGTACAGCCTATGGGACTCTCCCCACTTGAGCATCAACTAATTTATTCTAGTAGGATCCGAAGTTTAATTTCAAGAATCAGGCCAGAGCCAACACTTCTACCTATTACCTGTGCCAGGGGAAATTAGGAATTAAGTTAATTAGTAGAAATAAAATGTAGTTATTGTAAAGGACCTGTACTCATCTTCCTTCCCACCTTTCAGATCTGGCTATCCGCTGAGTTCCTGTTATTATTTTGTTGTGTACGACGGCAGGGGATCTGAGTTTAACCTGTCTATAGTGAACCTGCTAAGTACTTATTACTTATTATTAATCTTTTGATTCCTGGGTGCATGTTGGTTTTCATTTTAGTGTTTGTTGTATACGATAGCAGGGGATTTGAGTTTGCCCTGTCGATGTAAAACTACTTGAGTTTGTCAACCAGTTCTATAAACCTTTTCAGGCTTCCCGCTGTGATCAGGTTATTGTTTATTGCGTACGACAGAGTAAATCTTGGAAACCGTGCTTTTTACTGCTGAGTTTGTATTTAGTATAGTTTTCCCTCGTCCAGATTGAATGACCGTTTTCTCCACTTAAGCTACTCAATCCTGAGTACCAAGCATATAGGGTACTATTGTTGCAGGACGTAAAGCAGGAATTGACACCCGAGTGACCGTGCTGCACCATATCCACCACCGCCAAAGTGCTAAAGCTACTTTTCTACCCTTCCGCCTAACAGACTGAGAAAGACCTCGTCACATAACTTAGTTGAACAATTTTGAACCTCTGCAAAGTTATATCAAAAAGTCTGCAATATGTACATGAAAAAGTTGAAAAAACCTCAAAAGTTATTTAAAGTTATATGAGAGGGATGGAACATGGGTGTCTTCGAAGGCGCCAAATACGATAGTGATATTTTTAAGATCGTAGATATGCATCTTATCTACCTCGGGGGTTAAAACTACCTCTCTCTCCTCATACTAAAGTATCCCCAAACAATCAATATGCCTGAAAATTTGTTTATCCCCGTTTTTGAGAGTGCTCAACACGATGGTAATATTTATTTCTCCCCCACCCTCCACCAACCCATATTTATTGATACTGGGCATGTGGAGACTCGTTGGATCAAGGTTTTTGAGGGGACTTCGACATTATAAAGGGAGTTGAGTGGACGAGACGTGCCATCAACTCCGAAGTTGAAGCTATCACTACCCATGACATTAAAATCCACGGAAAAATACAAATAGTGGAAAATGCTTTCTTTACGTTTTCGAGGGAACTGAACACGATGCTAATACTATTTCATCCGCCACTCTCCATCAGCCACCCCCAAATTAGGGGTGGTTGGTGGAAGGTGGGGGAGAGATGAATATTACCATTGTGTTGAGAGGATTGAAACGGGGATAAACAAATTTTCATTCATTTTGATTATTTTGGGATATTTTAGTATTAAGGGAGGTGGCAGTTTCAACCACGGGGGTGGATAAGATGTTGTATGGTTAAATAAATTTCATATGACCTACCAGAATCCTGGCCAGAAAACCGATTCGCATGCCTACGAGGAAAAAAAAACGTGAAATAGGGGTGAGTTTTCGAGTTTAGGGGTGTTGCTAAGAGGTGGTAACCTTAAAACTATCATCATCGTGTTCAGTGTCCTGGAAAATGAAGGAGTACCCATGTTTCATCCCTCTCACAGAACTTTTGTGTTTTAACTCTGTTTTTGCAACTTGTTGGTCTTTTGAATCATAATAGCAGGCGTACTAGACAATCGGCCACATCCTCCGATGCCATAAGAATAAATGACGTTACACAGCTGTCTACGTGAAAAAGCCACGCGGAAAAGTTCTTGACTAATTTTCAAGTCTGATTGTAATATTCTGATTTGTTTGTATTCTGCTCTAAAATTAAGAAATATTTCAGAAAATTCACAAATATCACATTAAAAAGTTTCGGCCTATCAGCAAATTAATGAAATTTCTAAACCCTCTGGATTAAACTAATAATACAAAGTAACATGTAGTTGTTAATTTAATTTCAATTTACTTTCACTATATTTAATTTAATTTACCTTGAGTTGTGATCACTCAAGTAACCCCTTTCTCGTTCTCTTTCTTTTTCTCGTTCTCTGAGTAACTCGTTTCTATCACTGTAGTAGCCATCCCTGTCTCTGTCTCTATCTAGTCGATCCCTCGAGGAAGCATTCAAGCGGTGGGATAGAGGTAACGTGGAGGACTTATTCATGGAAGCACTAGATGATGGTCCTGAATAAAACAAGTTTGTAATTAGTTGCTGGGAGCTCTAGTGTAATATAACTTTATTATTCTAAATATCAATCATCGATATAAGATTCCTATTGTATTTCCCCAATTGCGTAACAGATCTGTAATAGTTTTATTCATATTATTTATATGAAATTGGTCGATCTGATTCTAAATAGACCAATTATTCAAGGTGTTCCGCATGACTATGTGTATACTAGATTTAATTCTAAGACAAACACAAAAGCGGTAGCTTCATTTATATTTAATTTTCAGTCACAGTGCCATAAAGTTGGGTTGATAGCCACAACAATCGTTCAGTTTGTGATACTAACATGAGATTTGGCATGCTTACAAAATGTTTAGCACCAAATAGATTGTGATATAGTGCCAGTTTTTTTTTGTGACAACCTTAAAAAATAAGAAAGTAGGTGATTTATTATATATAATACGAGCAAAAACTACTGTTATAATATATGTGAAAGATTGAAGGTAATGTAGATTATATCTGTTAGATATGTTAACAATAATATATCTTAAACATTACGTATATATTTATACATGGTGAACAATCTCAAGTCGGCAATATTGCCAACTTCTTTATTATTGAAGCTACGAGGTCGGTTAAATTAGTGAACTATTAGTATTCTTCCGCTGATTAACGTGGTGCTAATAGAAAAGAAAGAAGGAAAAAATTGCTAGTCGATTAGGGTATAAATATAAAGGGTAGCAACCCTTTTAGTCATGAATCCTGCGAACTTGTTTCACCAGTATCAAAAATGTTAGCATCTTCGGAATTTGTAGATAAAACATTATCAAACATAGACAGTGTAGGAAAACAGCAATATAGGCAATTTATGGAAGATCGGTTAATTAATCATAGTCACCTCGTATCTGACGTAATAAAAAAAAATTTCTATGTTTGGCTTCAAACCTCTAAAAGTTTCTAAAAGTTCTAACAATGTAAAAACGCTTAAAAATGACGTACACCTGTTCGGCAGGCTTTATGTCGGCCAAAACAGGAACGGCGATTTAGAAACATTTTTCAGTCATGAAAACCAACTATATGTCTACCTATCAAGTATTGTCTACCTATCAAATATTTTTAAATTATGTCCTAACTTGATACTAATTGTATTTGTAATACTTAAAAAAGAGAAAAAACATAGATCTCATCTAGTGACATTTATATTGTAATTGCCAAATTCTAAAGAATTTACTTTCCATCTCATGGTTGAGTATGAGTAGCTTTCAGCTAGACTTCGCCATGGTTGGAATAAGTGATTCTTTAACAACGTTAACTGGATTTATAATCTCTTGTTTTGTTAAATGTGTATATATGTCTTCTACAATAAACCCGATTTATTATTATTATTATTATATCCTCTGTCACTTTCTGACAATGGTTATATGAGACACGGTGTTAAGTCGGACTTAGTTGCTTGCTTAACAGAAACTATATTGCCTACAACAGAATCACCAATATTTACTGCCTCGATTTTTAATGGTCCTGTCATCGTCCAAATGTTGAAAGTTTGCAAATGCTGTACCTTTCAAGAGTATTATAAAAATGTTTTTTTCCCCTACATTCTTAGACAGCTTCAAAATACCCAAAGACTTGATATTGTTTGGGATGTATATAAACCGAACAGTCTTAAACAACAGACCCGGTAAGCACGAGGATCTGGGACAAGATATGTTGTAACCCCTTCAACACCTATTCCATCTCAGTGGCAAGCCTTCTTGAGGGAGGATAAAAATAAGTAAGAATTATTCTCATATATTAATTCAGAAATACTAACGACACCGAAAAAAAGATTATCGTAACTTCTGGAAACTTGGCGTATTCCACTGCTAACCGAGATCTAAAGTTCCATGTTCCCATGAAGAGGCTGATGTTAGATTTTACTTCATGCGTTTCATGCCGTTCAGGAGGGTCACGAATCTGCAATGATCCGGACAGTTGACACTGATGTTTTAGTGTTGGCAGTAGGGTTTTATCATGAAATAAAGTCTAAATATTTATGAATAGCATTTGGCACTGGCAAGAACTTTTCTTTCATACATGCACATGAAATTGCCAAGGGACTAGGACCACGAAAGTCAGTATGTCTACCAATGTTTCATGCACTAACTGGATGCGACACCACTTCCTCATTTCTTGGCAAAGGAAAAAAAACAGCTTGGGCAATATGGGCAAAATTTGATGATCTGACAGAGGCTTTGCTAGATATAAAAAACGAGTTTAGGGTGGATTCTAAAGCATTGAAATGTATCGAAAGATTTGTCATTCTGCTCTACGATAAAGCTACTCCTATCTGCGATATTAATGGGGAACGCAAATATCTTTTTACGAAAAAACAAAGGCCACTACAGTCGCTCCCAACAACAAGAGAATCGCTTGTGCAACACGTTAGAAGAGCTGTCTTGCAAGGTGTCTTTCTTTGGGGACAAAATTTGATCTCAAGTCCGAATATTCCTGATCCTGAACAATGGGGGTGGAAATTAAATGAAGTTGTTTATCAACCGCTATGGAGTACATCGCCAGAAGCTTTGGTAGCTTGTCAAGAACTTCTTTCTTGTAAATGTAAAATTACCTGCAGCCAAAAGTGTTCATGTGCTAGAGCCGACTTAAAGTCCAAAATATTGTGTTTATGTGATGGCGACTGTTATGGAACGGGCAGTGAATAGTATTTTAAATTAAAATTAATAATAACAGTTCTTTTTGTTTACTAGTTTACTTGGCAGTAAAATTACACTTAGTACATGTATGCAGTCTGTCTAGATGTCCCATTTCCATACCAATAAATGAAAGTCTTAAAGATTTCGAGAACTCTGAGATATGCAACATTGAAAAGTTATCTTTATGACAATAGCATTTTTTAGCATTATTTGTTCAAACAATAGCATTATTTGTTCAGATATCGTCTTTACCTACAAAAAACGTGCAAAAGGGGACACATAAAATTGACAATTACCTAAAATATCACTTAGAGTACGTTTTATAGTCATATATCTCAGAATTTTCGGAATCACTTTGGCTTTCGATAAATTGATGACTAAGATTTTGGAACACATTGTATATTTATTTATGTTTTTATGTCTTCAAATTTTAGTTTTACTGTTTGTTTTTGTAAACACTTTATAAAAAGGATAAAAGTTTATGTTATTAAATAGACATTTTATGACTCAAGGTCACAACTGTCATTCTTGAAATTTTTTTGATTGGCACTATATCCCATTGTTTTTAGTACCTTCTGGACTGCCTGTCCACCAAATTTCATATTAGTATCACAATCTGGACGATTCTTATGAATTATTGAACTTAGCAGGTCGACTAATAAAATTCTTGATGAATAAAAAGGAGAATATAATTTATCCCTACTTAAAAACCCATCTCTCTCGAAAGAATTTGCATTAATGATATTTTCCCTTGCTCGATTGTTTGCAGGCTTGTGCGCATTTTCTGATAGATACAACGACACGACATATTTTGCGTCCAATTCCTCATATTGCTTATATTGGAGGCAATTTTTCCAGAATTTTCTACTATATGAAACTGTCTAGAAAGGTCACTTTATTAATGAAGTGTTTTTCATTAAACCAAAATGTGGTACCAAATTTGTAACATAAAGTTCACCTCATATTATTACAGTTGGATTTAAGAGTCGAAACATTTTGTCTTAGACGCTAGGTTTTCACATATATAGGAAATAATATGCAACTTTTTACGTTTCAATTATGTATAAACTAATTGATATTTTGACTTGAAATTGCATTAGTTTTTAGCACTTATATAATGTAAAATTTTGGCGAATATCTGGATTGGTCACCTCCATTAGAATATTTTTACATTGTGATTGAAAGTAACATTTGTTAAGAGATCCGAAAAGAGCAAAGAAATTCAGTTACTTGAAAAGAAAAAAATGTTAATTGACATTAATAGAGAAGAAAGAAATGAACAGTCATCTAAGTATTCGAATGATCGAGTTTTTCTTCCGTGCGTAACCTTCTGCGGGTAGTGCTTCAAAAGGTAAACTTTATCTCGTGTAAATGAGAATTCAAAGGTACAAAATTTTATTTCTTTATAATTTTCGTATGACCACAAAGTCCATTAAAGTAAACTAGTGCAAATTTAGGTAAATATGTCAATTTCTTCATTTATAAACAAATAAAACATAAAAAGTTACATATTTCCGTTCGAAATTACAATTTTGTAACTTTTTCTTCATTTAATTGTAGGCGTTGTCTCTTTTCACCACCACTTTTAATTTTACTTTTCACTACTTTAGATTTTAGTCAAAAAGCCAAAGGGTTTTTTGTTTACGACGAAACAATTGTTGTTGTGTTGTTTTTAAAACATCAAAATGAAACTCGGCATGTTGATATGGTCGTATAATTCCACATCTTGACGTATTCAACGATTCTTTCGGACTTTCGGTAGCAGAAAGTGACGTCGATTCTTGATTTTTAAATAGAACGCCGTGTATATTATTACATTTACAGAATTCTGAGAAAAATTCCAATATATCTGAACTATTTTAGTGAGTTTTTACGTCCACTTGATTTTTTTATAGCTGAGTTTTGTTTTAAATCCAATTGACCAATCCGATTACTCTAAATCATAAACGACAAAAAATAATATCTTTTAATCATCAAATTTAAAAATTAGGTGAATTCGAATCTCTAGACATTATTTTCTTGCAAAAAGTTTTTTTTTAATCTTATCACAAAATTGTGGGAAGTTATTAAAGTTGGTCCAAAATCAAAAATTGAGCTCACATCAAGTTTTTACGTTTTGAGGTCCCAGTAACCTAAAAAAGTGGTTTTTGAAAAATGTTTGTGCGTATGTATGTGATAGCGCCGAATCTACTAAACGGATTTGGATGAAACTTTGCATGAGGGTTTCTTTAGGCTCCAGAAGATCTGAAAAGGTTTTGGTTGAGATCAAATTACGTTTAGTGCCGTTTTGGCACAAGTTGTTTATTTTACAATTTGCAATCGAACCATTGAAAAGCAGTTAAAATTCCGATTTCAACGATATATCACACTTGCACCTTTTCGATTTGGTTTCCGTGAAAAGGAAGATTAAAACAAGGAACAATGTGCCGTTTTGGCACACGATTTAGTGGTTCGGCTTCAAAGATTCACCGGATGAGGAGGTTTCAGCAGCTTCCAGTAGCTGCTGATTTTTTTTTTTTTCAAATAGCACCACTCAGTTAAATACGACTCCCCTCAGTTAAATACGACTTTCAAAACAAGCCCAACGGTATCGTCAAACCCAAAATCGACTCAAAAAACTAATTTATTTTTAATTTATTTTTCATTATAATAGAAAAATGGTATAAATGATTTTTAAAGTAAGCCATCAAAAATAGAAATTGTTTGGCAGTCATAAGAACGTTTATTAACAAGCAATCCAATTCTGTTACTACGTAGTGCAATATTAGCTTATCTATTGGTTACTATGTATTCAAGAGAGGAACAAGTAGACATCTTAGAATACAACAGCAGCTAAGAGTCTGTACGAGCAACGGTATCTTATATTTAGAGAGGAAATATAGACGATAATCCCAAAAACCACAATTTTATTGTCGATGAAGCACAATAATCAATGTATTTCCTTGTGTTAAATTGAATACTATTGTTTCGGCCAGAGAAATAGGATACGAACTGAATATAATTCGTGAATCAGCTAGAAAAATGCTTAAAAAACATAGGTTTTGTTCATATAAACATCATTAGTCGCGTCTACATTTATATGAAGATGGTGCTGATCGAAGGGACTCGTCAGAAGAACTCCAGGCAAAACAGTTATTGCGCAAGTCATCAAAAAGGGAAAACTAAATTTGAAAGCTTCTTTGCTGAAGGCGACAGAACTGAACCTTTCCAGTGAAGATAAATATCTAGGAGTAATCCTGCAACTTGCATTTGGAAAGGGCACTTACAAAAGCAACAGCGGTTATTTGGACGTTCCGTAGACTATTTGGTAAGACTTGAGAATTAAAGCCGAAGATGACGCATTGGTCCTATCTTTCGATTGTCAGGCCCATGGTAACCTCACATCATGCGTACAGTGGTCAAAAACAGAAGAGAAAGTAGAATAAAGAAAGTTTTAAAAATTGCGATGCCTTGCTTGCTTAGAAACTACAGGAGCAATACTTTCCTACCTCACACCAGCTATGGAGCCAATACTCGACGTACTTCCTCCACATTTGCATGTGATGAGCACTAAGTACCCTGAGACTGCATCAGATACTTAAATTCAAACCAGGTGATCTGGTTGGCCACTTCAGGATTTTGGAGCTAATATTGAGGCCATGATCAAAACCAAAACCCACTGACTCAATGCCACATGAGCAGGATCAAAGCACAGCGATTGGAGAAAAGGTCACTCATCTGGTACACAAATTGATCTAAGATGGCTAAAGGGTTAAGTGTAGGTGTAATGGAGCCTAAATACAGGCTATCCAGAGCCCTAGGCAACGTTCCAACCATCTTCCAGGCAGAATTTACGCTATAGATCTGTGTCCAAGAATTCCTAAACAAAGGTAATTGAAGGGAAAAGATCTGTATACATTCAAATAGCCAGGCCATTAATAGCTTTAAGGTCCTATACCTTCGAATCTGAGACTGCGGAACATATACTTTGTGAATGAAAGGTATTAATCCGCATTTGACTAAAGTACCTGGAACAGACAGAATTAACTTTCGAAAACTACGGAAACTAGCTCTTAGAAAAATCACAATCTTTTTAAAATGTCTTGAAGTGAAGGTTACCTTATGACCAAGCGACCCCTTAAACAATTTACAAGCTTTTATTATTATTTATATGTACACTAATTTCTGTTTTTATATTTCTCAAGAATTTCATCATCGCTTTATGAAACAAATAGAAATGAGCCTACATTTACATTTACACTCTCAAAGTTCAAACATAACAATACTGGAAAAGAAAACGTACCTATCGATGTTCTGGAAAGTTGAAATTGGTCTGCTCGTAAGATGGTGTTCAAAAACTAAAAGAAAAAATCTGAACCAAAAGTTGAAAAATCCAGTTAGAAGTGAAAGTTAATAGGGAGAACTCAAGATACTTGAAATAGCCTATACATAGATCAGACTAAGCATATTATCTCTGTTAACACAACATCTGGGGTCTGGGCCTGGCAATCGAACGATTAGAGATTCGGTCGGAAAACCTGGTGCCAAGTTCTCTCTCTTGGAATAATACGTTTAAACAATCGTCAAATGCGAGTTTATTCTCCTTGAATAAACGGTAAACTGTTTGCAAATTAATTCGTTTAGTTTTAATTTGATGTTAAGCTAGCAAGTTAATTTCTCCACGGATAAATATTTGAAATGAATTCTACAAGAAGAATAGACCTTTCGTAAATGTATAAAGAAGCCTAACTACGACTGAACATTTCTTCTTACTCCCGACCCATAGATGGCGACGTAAGTTCCTTGTTCAGAATTTGAATCTCCAGACTGAACTCCTATATACAGGAGAGTGGGAGGGTTTACGTTATCAGAGGTCTGGTGTGGTGGCCCTTATGACGGAGCGAGCTAATGAGGGAAATCCAATGATTGAAAATTTTTAACGAGTGTCTCAATATGGTATATTTTAACGTCAATACTAAAGTTCGTCAATGTGCTACAATATTAATATTTTGCTTACGATTAGACCATTTCCGATCCATCGAGACATAAACACTATTTGCACTAGATACGACCCAACGAATTGCTAAAGCAGTGCAGGAAAGAGCTTAAATGTAAAGGACCTATTGGGATAATGAGACTATTGGGTACGATAAGCATAAGCTTTAGTACAGCAGACCGTCAGTGTCGTACTGTGTGTGTAAAATTCTATCGACCAAAGAAGTAAAGAAAATGCCCTGTCTTTCATCTATTATCGATGTCTATGTTTTCTTCTTCACTGTAGAAACTCCCTGACAAAGAATTTTGCTAAAAACCCTAAAATCCAAAAGAGAAGCAATATATAAAGACAACGAATTGAATTAATTTTCAGTGATATTGTGCATCCCATGGATGTGAGCTTTCGAACAACATTTTTGACTATTGATGGGCACTTGCTATTTTTTCAATTTCATTTAACACATCAAATATATTCTTCATAATTTTCATAATTTGTGAACCCACAAATATTATCTTTCTTTGATTTTGGTTGGCTAATTCTCCCAAATTGATTTTTGTACAAAGAGAAATAATAATTTGATGACCACGCTTCAGAAAAAAATCTCCAGAAAACCCTGACTTATAATTTTTCTCACCCAAATCATTTTGTTTTAAATGTGTTAATTCAAAATTTGCGTATTTTTCCACTTTAAATTTGACCTAGGAAAAGTCTTCGGTTTTCACATTACTTACTTTTTCTGGTAGGATAAGGACTCCTCTGGGTTGACCCTGGCAGGCTTTCGGCAAACTCTGAAAGGAAAAAAATGTTGGTTGCTACGTTAAGTACATATAATAAAATGTTCATGTAAAAGATAAAGCAAAAAAGGGAACAAAATTTTTAATTCTCTTTCCACATGGCTATTGAAATCTCCCAGAAAAATCCCTATGTTTGAATTCTTATGAAAATTTATATACAGTGTAACTCAGAATAAATGTAGCAAAAGATTTAATGGATAAATTTCAATTTTGATTTAATCTCTTAAATGTCTGGCATTAGATTGACGTATACAAAAAATTAGTGGAATCGGCGTTATGTAGAGTGTTTATAAGCAAGCTTGTAAAAATCAAGATGATAGCAAGTGAGAAAAGTAATGGGGGAAGTAAGAGCAGATGGTGGGAAAGTGGAGCAATGTAATGGATAAGTGAAAGAAGATAATGATAATGTGGGAATATAGAAAGAAAATGGACAAATGTGACGGGAAGGTGGAACAAAATATGGTAGAAATGTAAAGGAACATGGGAGGAGATCGTGAAAGATAGCAAAATGTAGTGATAATGTGCAAAAGTGGGAAGTAGCTAAAGGAGTGAAAAGATGGGCAAAAGTAATAATGAGTGAAGATAATGGGAGTAAAGAGAAGACAGTAGAAATATGAAATAATGGCAGAAAGTGAGAAAAAGTCATTAGTAGATGAGGAATCTGAGAAACGATGATAGGAAACTTTTAATTAATTTGGAGCTCATCGATGTCAGCACCTAGTGCACAATTGTTTTTCAGGGAATGGATTTGCATTATAATTTCTTTATCACATACAGGCTTAAGAAACATCGATGATAGGATGATATATTGCTTAGCATATTTATACCTATGTTGATGAAAAATTCATTGGAATAGTTACATATATTTTTAACATTGAGAAATGGTTTATTATCATCATCAGTAATCTGAAAATTATTATTATTTTTTAACATTTATTTAACACCGGTCTATTTCCGTTACTGAGGCCTATCACCGACGTCTGTAGACGAGCTACCCCCAACCATTTTGCTGAAGCTCTTCCCTTAAGAAGAGTAGGGATCTTTTACTTGCCTAACATTTAATAGACAAGGGACCGACAAGGGACCGACGGCTTTACATCCCCTCCGAAGGATAGATAAGGTTGCATAGCTTCTGCGCATACACTGATATACAAGCCGCTGGAAGATATGTAAGGCGAGGACACGGTGTTCCTTGTGAACATGAACGGTACCTCTGGTTTGGAAAAAATAAAATATTTTTGGCTGGAGAGCTTTATGTGAGGCTCTAGGGGCCTTTCATGCACTTTATTTTGTTTGATTCGAAGTCGGGGTGGTTAAACTTGAAAAGTTGGAACGGGCCAAATGCTTCGCACTGTATACTCTCAGAGCTGATTTCCACTTGAAATTAATTTTATTTAATTTATTTAGTGTCAAATGCTACACCCTGTATAGCATTTTAGCACTAGTTTTTAAATTAGACACTTTGATTTAGAATGAAAATTAACAGATTATTTATTTCCGGTTAAAACACAGAGTTGAGTATTAAAATATTGAAATAAAACTTTTATTCACACTAAAATATTTTAACTTATCGACACTAGAAATTTGCGGGGTTGGTTTTATTTGCTTTATTTAAAATTTGTTATCTAGGACTGAGAAAATTCACTTGAAAAATTGGGGCCGCCAAGGCGATTTGAATTGGAGCACTGGGACTGATTATTAATAATTAAATTTACTTTTTTACTAGGATCTGCCTAGGAAGGTGCACGGGTACTGGATTTAAATTTGCGAGATACACCGGAAGACACACTTGGATTTAGGCTCTGGGGCAACCAAAGAAGTAACGCGGGCACTGGATTTAATTGTCACTAGATACGCCGAAAACACAACTTTTCGGGCACTTGGCGTGCTCCTTTATTTATACTAATGATGGGGACTTGGGTTGCTGAAGTCTGGATGAAAGCTGGATCGGGCGCCAGCCGCTCCAATGGGCTTGTATCGCGAAATATTGCACAATAAATTTCAGTGGAATCTAATTCTGTTTTTGAAATATGATCAATAACTGTCTGAATAACATGGTAAATTGAATTGGTCCCGTGAAGTATTGTTGCGAGTCTTACTTTAATCCATATGTGATGTTATATTAAGTCATGTTAATCCATATTTTAATGTTATATTATGCCATATTAATCCATATTGAGGGTAATGTATCGCGGTGTTGATTGGAGCGAGAGTCAATTTTAGGGAAATAGTATGAAGATAGTTGTGAGTTGCTAGCATTTGATGGGGAACATGTAAATTGGACTTATGAAATTTGAAGGGAGTGGAATCTAATTGTGGGGTAGTTAAAATAAAGATATTGGCGAGTTGCTAGCATGCGATGGGGAACGTGTAAAGTGGACTTATTTTGGGACGAATGTTTTTTGGGCTGGCTAGAAAGGTGAACGATAGATATTTTAATATATTCATGGAAAGTTGAATTTGACGTTAAATTGAAGAGACAGGGGCATGTAGAAAAATTTGGAAAGTGAACTAAAATATTGTGTCTTGATGTTTGGGGAGTAATTTAGAAGTGATTGGAGTTGATGGGGGGGCTGTATTTCTTAGGGTGATCTTTTGTAAACTTGTAAGTGTATTTTGATGAATTTTGATGTTGGGATGATTTCGTTGGTATATTCAGATTATTTGAGAATTATCGATGTTGCGTGAATTTTCTCGGAATTATTTAATGAAAATTGTGGTTTTTGAGTTCCAAGAGTGTCTTAGTGACTTTTTTAATGGGTTTTACCAAGTTAACCGTAACAATTGAATTATTTGACAAATTTTGTAATTTTTTCCTCGACCATCTTGTTAATATGGAGAACATACTATAACACTTGAAACGGTCGCCCATCCAAGTACTAACCGCGCCTAACGTTGCTTTACATCGCATGTCGAAATATGTACATAGTAAAGACGCATCCACGCTCTCCTCATTATTATTATTAAACATATCTAGTTGTCGTCTCATCAGCTGCTTCGGAAACACTCATACTTTTAAAATTATTTTTATTTTCATTAATTTGATGTTTATAATAGTCATATGTGCATTTATTAATTAATGTGTTCAGTTCTTTTCTATAATCGTTATACATGTTATCATCGTTTATATTAAAGTTAGTAATAAGTTGTTGTTTTTTTAATTTATCCCATTTCTTTATTGAGTTGACGATGTCATTAGTTATCCAGGGTTTGATTTTTCTATTTGTTTTATATGTGATAGTCCTAATTTATTAGGATTGTTCTATATAGTTTGATATAATTTTTGAAAAGCTTTCGGTTGCTATTTCAACATCATTTATGTTTAAAACAGATTCCCAGCTTTCATTATAATATTGACAATATTTGTTGTGTGACTAGTATTTGCAAAAAATATAATGTAAGGAGTTAAAAAAAATAAAAATTAATATTAAGGAAGCTGATGCGATGTAGCGATCTAACTGACAGTCTTACCCAAGTTTTCCATACTCTGCGTTAGAAGAGCTTCAAATGTGTGTAAACTATAACTTTCGGCGTCCATTCCTTTTGCTAAAGTATTCCTAAGGTGCATTTCATATTCTAATAATAATCTACTTGTTGGTGAACCAGGGGTAGGCGTTGCATTGGAATTCTAAAAAATATTAGAAGTGTCAACTGTGTAAGTATTACAGCGACGAATACGTTTATTATTATAAACTAATATTTCTACTGCTATTGAAAAAATAAATAATGTAGTATACGTTATACACCATATTTTATCTTGCAGACGGTTATAAATAGACAAGACAACCGATATATGTATTATGTGGGAAGATACCAGCTGATCCAAGATCCTTAGGTAAAATGGATCTATAGGGCAATTTGTTACGTCGCAGCAGATATATTTGTATCATAAACAACTACTATACCCTACGGTATTTTACTTCTGAAACTCCTATTTGTTAAATTTATTGCTTAATATTTCGTATTAATTTCCACCCTTTTAAGTTTCTTCTGCAAGAGGAGAAATATCATATGAATTAAATACTGATTTTTATTTTACAATGCAATAGCATATGCATCAAAGGAATGTTTCCATATTATACCGGGTAGCCACGAGTGAATGTACGCCCCTAACTTTTTGGTCGTTTTATATTTAAAAATTTCGTTTTTGGTACAAATAAATTCGACAATAATGGTCTACTTTTGGACTAAGGAACGAAAATATGACTTCCGGTCGAACTTTTCTATCTTAAATATAATGAATATATTTTTTGATGGTATTTTATAGTTCAGGCAAATTAGACATTTTAGACGAAATATTTTATAAGGAAATAATATTTGAGATGTGTACTCTCAATAGGGTTAGAAATAAATATCCGAATAGTTCCTACCCCATTCAGAAACGGAAAATTCTTTTTTTTGCAAAAAACAACCCCTAACGGGGACTTAACGCTGATTCTTCACCTTTATCTCACAAACCCTTCGTTGGAAGAAAAAAGTATAGGAAATAGAAAATGTGTCGTTTAATTCTGTATAAAAATGTCCTAACTTATCCCCACCTATTTCACAGTAACAGCGTTTAAACTGAGGGGTATTTAGTTTGGAACGCACTGGTAAAAATTGATCTTATAGGAAGTTTCACAGCGAATACTTCAAGACCGGTTACTTTAACGCGAAAAATGCCCAAGAATGAATTTACATAGCGGAATTTTCTCTATAAGATGCATATTTATCTTTCCCATTTTTTCCACAACGATGCATATTTTATGCGTTTCCAAACCACCCTTGAAGTAGAGCTCTTTGTGCGTTCTAGCACTAAAATTCTGTTCAGACAGACAGGAAATTTTTGTTCGCTCAAATTTAAAATATCAATGTTTCATGACATTTTAAGCCTATTTCAACAAAAAAATTTAATTTTTTTTGCGTTACTATACTTCTACTGGACGTGGAAGTAATGATATGCGGATACATCATAGACTTAATATAATTAATATATCGCTTGAATTAGGTATTCTACCTCCTCAATGGAAACTATCTTGTATTAAGCCCATACAAAAAAAAATCCAGATCTGCGCTCTATTAGTCTGCTCTCGGTACCTCTAAAAATTACGGAATCAGCTATATGTGAACAACTGTCTGAATATGTTTATCAACACTCAATAATTCCTTCTAACCAGTCTGGATTCCGAAAAGGTTTTAGTACTTCTACTTTACTAAGTAATATAACTGACGATATCTTGCGAGCCATTGATACCACGCAAGTCACCTCCCTGACATTACTTGATATGACAAAGGCTTTTGACTCTCTAGATATTAATTGCTTGTTTCCAAAACTAAGCTATTATGGCGTATCTGGAAGTACTTTCTCCTGGTTTCAAAATTATCTCCACGGCAGACAACAGTTTACAAGTGTTAATACAGGAAACTCGATACTAACATCACATTACAGATCAGTTAAATCCGGTGTTCCAGAGGGATCTATCCTTGGACCACTTCTTTTTAACATTTTTATTGCGGATGTAGCAAGGCTCCCACTTAATTCAAAATTATACATGTACACTGATGATATTCAGCTAATGCATAGTTTCTCCTCTACAGAAGCTCAAATGGCTGAATTTTACATAAATAATGATTTACGTCTTATATACGAAAGGACAATCCAAAATACTCTTATGCTACATACTAACAAAAGTCAAAATATTGTTTTTGGAACATCTCAGCAGCTATTGAATCTTAGAAAACTGAATATTCAAGTAAATAATGAGATCATGGAATCAACCAACAACGTTAAAAATCTGGGTGTTAATTTTGATCCTTTATTAAATTTCTCTAATCACGTAAATACTATTTGTAAAAAGGCTTTTTATTGTTTAAAACAGTTATACATATAAAAAATTTCTAGACACAAATACTAAAATATTGTTTTCTGAAACTATGGTCCTATCTCACTTAAATTACGCAAATACTGTGTACGGTCCCTGTCTCTCACAGGAAGATAAATTCCGTTTGCAAAAAATTCAAAATTGCTGTGTACGATATTTTACAGCTGTACCTCAATTTGGTCATATAACTCCACATTTACGTGCTTTCAACTTATTAAATATGTGCGAAAGGAGATTTATACACATTGTAGGATTCGTATTAAAAACATTTTCAAAACAGAAAAATCAAATTATCTATTTAATAAAATACATAGGCATTCTGAAATCCACCATAGGGATCTAAGACATGTTGAAAATAAAGTTTATATTCCAGCTCACATAAATGCATCTTTTCGATCTTCCTTTCCATTCATAGTAGCATATATTATTAATAATATGTGAGCTCAATATCACAACATATCAGTGGCAACTGTAAAATGTAAGTTAAAGGAAGACATTATCCTATGAAAATTAGAAAACTTTAATGTGAAATTGTTCTAAATTAAATATTTTTTTACATGTATAAATATTTCTGTACTCAGGAAGTGCTGTAAAGCAACATTGTTGATACACTTCCTTTTGGAAAAATGTATGTACCTGTACTGCTTTTTTTCAATAAACGTATTGTATTGTATTGTACTTAAATGTGCGTGATCGTGTTTCTGTAGATATGGAGACAATAGGTTTCATTTACGAAAAGAGACTTCAAGAAATTGAAACTGTGTGTGTTGAAAGAGGATTGGTGAATATACTAGACGTTAGGCAAAGCTCGACAGGGTGATAAATATAAACAGCTTCGAAACATATCAAATTAAATCTTAGTGAGGGGAAAACTTGGAACTAACAGAATGGGGTTGGAAGAAAGTGGGCAATGGCAGCCATTTATCCACCGAGTTACCTACACATATTTCCTCCCTTCAGCTAGTATCCTGCAGCTGCAAAAGGGTTGCGGAAAACGATGCAGCTGTGTTAAGGTTGGATTGCGTTGCTCAACAATGTGCTCTACTTGCCATGGGCAAGGCTGTTTAAATTCCAAGTTTGAAGAAGGGTTTGTTGATGAAGAACCCTCTAATGAGTAAAATTGGACAGAATTTTATTGAAATAGATCTACAGGGGAAACCACTTTTAAAAAACGCACCGAGAGCTCTACCTCAAGGGTAGTTTGGAAACGAGTTCAAATAAAAAAACGCATCTTTGTAGAAAAAAACGGAAATTAAATAAAAATCACTTGCGTCAAAATTATCTAGACATGCAACTTATAGAGAAAATTCTGTTCTATAAATTCATTCTTGGGGATTTTTCTCGTTAAAGTACCCAGTTTTGAGATATTCGCTGTGAAATTTCGTGTAAGATCGATTTTTACCTATGCGCTCCAAACTACCCTTCAGTTTGGATGATGCTGTTACTGCAAAATATGTGGGGATATGCTACAAGATCAATAGGACATTTCTATACAGAGTTTAATGACATTTTTTTTTGTTTCCTATACTTTTTCTTTCAATGAACGGTTTACAAGACAAAAGTGAAGAACCTGCGTTAAATACCCGGGGTGTTTTTTTTACAAAAAAAAGAAACTTCCCGTTCCTGAATAGGGTGGGAACTTTTCGAGTATCTATTCGTAACCCTATCGAGAGTAGTACGCATCCCTAAGACTATTTCTTTATAAATTATTTCTTCTATTCACTGTTTTTTAGTCTAATTTGCGTATACTATTATTAAGCATGGAATTCTACATGCAACGGTTATTTCCGATTTAAAAAAATTCACAAAAATATATAAACTGAAAGAGACCTTTTACGTTTAAAAATAAGGCTCAATGTTTTTCAAATAGTTCTAAATATGATTAAATAAAATTAAGCCAAGTAGGAGTTGGTACAACTCGAAGTTCAACTACCTTTCCACTTCAGTTCCTGATTCCTGAAAAAAAAAAAAATCGCGCGAGGTATTGCTGCGACCGCCAAAACAATTTTAAAAATGTTGTCAGCTCTGAAACTCTTTAAATATTGAACTTCTACGATAACATTGCATAATAACCTATAATTTACTAGTGAACTCATACACCACATCCTTACTCTCACAATGTGCGTATTTACGCTGTCAACAATATTTCACTACTTTCAACAAACATCGATATTACATAATAAAAAATATTCTTTAACTTACATAATTTACCTGAGGATGAGGATGCATATGTCGGTGTCGACCGTAATGGTGTCCTCCTTGCTCAGGATCAGAGTTGCCATTACTTGAGCTTGGGGTGGTAGCATAGCACTGGTTGTCGAAAATCACATTATCAGAAGGTGGAGAGAAATCACCTCCGGCACCCCTTTCCAATTCCAAATATAAACCTCGTCCTGGATAACCCCTTCCTATTTCGTGGGATGATCTAGAAGGGTCACTACATTGTTATTAAATTAATGGACGTAATAGTGCTCACACAACTACTAACTTAAGAAATAATCTAGTAAGAATTTAACTGGTTTATCAAATCGGAGTTTTCCAATTAAAATAAATGTGTTTAAATTCGATTGGATGAAAATTTGATTCCTTATCGAATGCCCCTCGAATATTTTGTGTGCAATTTTAACTCTTGTATGAACATAGAATTTATATTCTTTCCTATTATTTGGGTTTTCTACCACATGTATTATTATCCTCTTCAAAAACAAATCACCGAATCTACAAATTAATAGAATTATTGGAAAAAAACCTCTGCACCCGTAACGTTTATGTCAAAGTAACAGTCAGAGGTTATGTTTTGCAAATAATATAAATCGGAATCAACACAGAAATAATGTATTTTGCTGACGTTTCGGAAAGTAGTCTTTGGTAGAAAACCCAAATAATAGGAAAGAAAATTCGTAGGATGCCACAAATAACTTTCAGACAATATATAGAATTTATATATGAAATAAACAAATTGCTTAGCTTTATGTATATACAGTGTGTTTCACTTCTCATGAAGACACCCCTGTATCTCCTTTATTTGTGGCCGAATTCATTTCTAATTTTTATCAGATATACAACTCTATAAGGCAACTTTACATGACACATAAATGTCGTCTAGATCTGAAACGCCGGCCTACTGCGATAAAAAAAAATCGCAATTTTCGAGAAATCATAGTAGGCTTAGAAATAGACAAATATTTTGTTATTAAAAGTTGTTCGGAATCACGAGATATGCCCCCCCTATAAAATATGGTGAAAATCGGAAAACTTTTAAAAAAAAAATGTTTGTTTCACTTCTCGTGAAGACACCCCTGTATCTCCTTTATTTGTGGCCGAATTTCAAGACTAATTCATGGAGTTATACAGCCCCATAAAGCGACTTTATCCAACACATAGAGATAACTTTTTCCAACAAATGAAAGTTGTGAGCAAAAATCATGTTTCAATAAAACGCTAAAAGAGTCACTTCTTATTATTACACATCATGTTAACAATGTAATACAGTTATTTTTGTTGTCACTGTTCTTGAGAAGTAACGCTCCATCATATCCTTCCTCCTTATCGGCTCAGAGATTTAGGAGCGGTTTTTTTGTTTTAAATGTTAAGAATTCCGTGAAATTAACTGTCAATATTATTACTTTTATGACAGAAGTGATTGTTGAGTTTGTTAGTTTCCTTATTTGATTTTTTTACTCATAATGGCTAGAATACTTTTAACTGCTGATGAAGAAGTAGAAATAATAAAGATAGTCGGTGAAAATGTACGGTCTTCAAGAGAAGCAGCAGAAGAATCTAAGACAACCTCTAAGACAACCAATACACCATGGTACCATAGCAAGAATATGTCACTTGTTCAATACAACTGGTAATGTGCTTAAACCGAGAGTACATCTTAATCGAAGGCATGAAGATTATAATGTTACATTAGCGGCGTTTAACGCCAATCCCACTACCAGCCTTAGAAATATGGCTCGTGACCTGAATTTGCCGGTGTCAAAAATTTGGAGATGTTTAAAACGCCATAAACTACAACCGTATAAACCATAATTTTTACACACTTTGGAGGAAGAGAGAAGACTGGAATATTGTTTATGGATCCAAGGTAATTATTTAAACAATCGAGACTTCTTGAAGAACATAATTTTCACGGATGAAGTAACTTTCTCCACCAACGGGGTAGTATCATCACAAAACTCTAGGTACTGGGCAGTAGAAAATCCTGATTGGGTAATAAATTGTAAAAGGCAATATTCCCAGAAGGTAAATGTGT
Source organism: Leptura quadrifasciata (assembly GCA_963675555.1). Taxonomy (NCBI): domain Eukaryota; kingdom Metazoa; phylum Arthropoda; class Insecta; order Coleoptera; family Cerambycidae; genus Leptura; species Leptura quadrifasciata. The sequence continues at coordinate 9,482,379 of OY776676.1, forward strand.
GGTGCGGAATTTTAAACGAAACAATAATAGGGCCGTTCTTCTTTTCTCAAAATATAAATGCGTTACATTTGCGACAATTTTTAAATAATGATCTGTGGAATGCAATAGTCGATTTTCCTTTGGAACAATTGTATTTCCAACTCGATGGAGCATCTATATAATATAATATATAATTCCGTAGTAGTAAGAGCATGGATGAATGAACATTTTCCCCAAAGATGGATAGGACGAAATAGCCCTCTAATACATTGGTCACCCAGATCTCCTGATTTCACTCCCATGGATTTTTATTTTTGGGGTCATATTAAAAAAAAAGTTTATTAGACCAGACCTCAAAATGTGGAGCAGCTTTGTGAGAAGATAAGGCAAGCGTGTTTAGAAGTTACAGCTCAAGAAATGCGAAGATTGTAAAAAAAAAAAACAGAAAGCGGATTGAGAAGTGTATTATACTTGATGGTGGGTTAGTAGAAAGGGGCCGAATATAATAATATAGTCATTCATTGTAAACATTTACTTCATCTTTTATTTAATAAATAATTTTAATAATAATTGTGCACACGTTCTCTTCACGAGAAGTGAAACAAACATTTGTTTTTGAAAGTTTTCCGATTTTCACCAAATTTTATAGGGGGGCATATCTCGTGATTCTGAACAACTTTTATTAATAAAATTTTTGTCCATTTCTAAGTCTACTATGATTTCTCGAAAATTGCGATTTTCTTTTTATCGCAGTAGGCCGGCGTTTTAGATCTAGACGACATTTATGTGTCATGTAAAGTCGCCTTATAGAGTTGTATATCTGATAAAAATTAGAAATGAATTCGGCCACAAATAAAGGAGATACAGGGGTGTCTTCACGAGAAGTGAAACACACTGTATATATATATATTTACCCTTGTCTGAGAACACGATAATATTGTTATGTTATACTTGTTTCCACGTCACCCCGGAGGTGGAGTACTTTGGTTTTTTACGCGATGTCCCCTGTAGGCCTAATCCACTAATTAACAGAAGGTTACCTACATTAATTAATTTTCGTCGTCTCCATAGATTCATGCGTACTTGTCCGTGGTAATGGTAACACTTTGTGGAGCAACGTAAGCCTGCTCTTCTGCAATTGTACCTATTTTCGCACCCCAATTTGTATGAACAAGAAATTAGTGTTAAAACAAATTCGGGAGCTGGTTCTTTTGTTGTCATAGTTGGGGTTAATACACCGCCGACATTTTTCCAGCTTCTAACGTAACGTCTTTCCATGTTTAAATTTGGTAAAATACGCGATATGAGTGTTGCAAAGCAGAGCAGAAGTTGGTGGTACTTTTAATAACATTACAGTATTGTTGTATTAAACTTTTCTTTGGAAAAGACACTGAGGTTGTATCGCAACCGCTAATGGTGCGTGCAAATCGTCTCTTTACAGTTTTTATAAAAAGTTGAGAATTGTAAATCTCGGGAACTGTAAATCATTCTGCTGGTATTACCCTATTTTTCCTTTAAAAATTTAATGTCTTTGTCAGAGGGAGAAAGAGCAGTAAGAAGGACTAGCAGTTCAATATCTTGCCCTACGACAACAGCTGTGCCGCACTTGTAACATTTTTCGATAGCAGTTTTTTACTAATAAATCGGCGTCATCCGTAGCAGTGAACACCTCGATTCATTCATTCCTAATTGTTTTCACCAGTTCTGCAATCTTTGTTATACAAATTACTAGGAAGTTTCTGCTGAGTTTCAGAAACAACAGTATTTTCGTCAAATATAATCCCAGGACAGGTTCTTTGCAGTACCCGCCTTTTTTTTCTAGGCACTTCGTACTGTTTGAATTCTCCAAATAACCATCAAACTCGACAGTTACCCAATTACCGTAAGTAGAGTTTAGTAGCTACTGCTTTAGCGTTAGGTATTGAACTTTAAAGCAGATTATAGTAAAGATTACAATATATTGTTTTAACTGGAACCAACCCGTCTTATTTACCACAGTAATATTAATTTTAGGGGGAAAAGTATAGAGACGATATTGATAGAGAATTTCATAAGGAATAACTTTGTATATAGGTATTTTTATAAAAAAAAGTACACAGTTCCCGAGATAATCTAGAAATACCCAAAATGGGGATGGAAACGACGTCCTAGGGGATGAAGCACACTATTTAGGGGCGTGAATTTTCCGGTTTAGTAAATCTTATGCTATCCTTAACATTTCTACCAACTTTCAAAACTTTTTGAATTTCGTCCGATATAAATTATTATTTTACTGAACTATATCCACTGTCAACAAAGTAAAAACATTTTCACATTTTCTGGTGTAGCTTGACGTCAGAAAAGTGTATCTAGATTTCCGAAAGCAAAATATTATTACGTTTTTTCTTGTTTTCCCTTATGACTTCTCTTCCTAAAATCTAGGCGCATTTTTCTAATATTAAAATGCATCAACAGAAACCCTGGTTGAAAAAATTCATTATTCAGACGTGTGGAAACTGACACCTTATCTTTCTCTCTGCTTGTTCGAGCATAACTCAAAACGGTAGAAAATGTTTTGATAAAATTTTGTACACTTGTAAACACTACTTCAACTAAGGGAACATGTTACTTATATAGGAAGTGGTAAGTATAAAAGTAAATAAAAGTGGGGAAAGATAGTGGAAGGGTGAGTAAATGCCATGGAACATTGAGATAAGGTAGTGAACAGGTTGACAATGCACGGTGAATGGAGGGCGAGGTAATAGAGTGGTACAAGAATGGATGAATGTAAAGTGGAAGACGTTAATGGGGAGTTGGAAAATCAGGAGGAAATAGGAAGCACGTAGGAAGATGATAATAAAGAGCGCGGGAAGGTAGAAATGGTTGAAGAGAGATGGGGCATGTGATAGTAAAGTGCTAGTAAGGCAGGGACGATTTTGCGGTAACGGGAGAAACAGCAGAGACAAAATAGTTGATCCACACCTAGCCCAGAGACCAATATGTATTAAAATAAACCAACAAAACGACAATTGCCAACAATAAGACTAAACTTACCTTGATCCCGAAAACCTAGAATTTTGTGCCATTGCAGATCGCGGATGGGGATGTCCAGACTCAGACTCCGAATGCCTTCCGTTATTATTGGGATGCCGCTGATGGTGATGAGTATTATAATAATTGTACCTCCTCCTACCCATTTCTGGCGAAGTCACGGGACTTTCTGCGCTAGGCATAGGCTTGAGCATTCTCTTCAAAGTATTACTATCTAAACTCATTCCGTTTTCCCTGTTCATGTCCTCAGTACTTTTAGACTTATTTCTCCTACTTGAAATGTTGTTGTTGAGAGCGTTATGGTGATGGGCAGCCCTTAGCTCTGCATCCCTGACCATGTCTATTTCTGAATAGTCGACAGATTTGGTGTTAGTGAGAACGTGATGGAGATTTTCTCTCAATGGTGGTCGCGTGGACGTTGAGGAAGTTTTCGTATTTGGAGCTAAAGAACCGCCGGCCTGAGTTCCTTCTGACTTTGATGATTCCGTTGTTTGGGTTTGAGATTGTGATTCAGTCTGGCTTATCTAAAAAAAATCGTTTATGTACCATTTATAGTTTAAAGTGCTTAATATTCAGAAAAAATATCAGTTATCAAAAATGTTTATCCCAATTGTTCTTTCACTGAGGCATCTGCAATCATAATATAGAGAATGCTCTAAAAAATATCTGAAAATGTAAAAATAACATACTTAAAATTCACAGTTCCAGATGGAGCTCTCTTTTTTTCAGAAAGTATATAATAATTTTAATCCAATTATTTACCTGTGATCCAACGTTATTTTCAGTGCCAACTGAGGCAGTAACAGTCTTTGGTCCAGAGGCTGTGTTAGTTGTAGTCATAGTGCTAGTGTCCGATTGCTGCTGTACTCCTCGATCTCGCATTTGTCTAGTTTGACTTCCCTCTCTTTGTGCCCCTTTTGTACCTGCAAAATCATGTTACATAAATAGCTACGGTTTTAAATAACAAGTATCTATTGTTTTAGAAGAATTAAAGATATTGATGGAACAAAAAACCAAGCAAAAACACCGATGAATTTTTTAAAAATTATTCTGTTAAAGAAAGCTTTTCGATGCAACCAGCAATCTAACGCTCAGGTTCTTTGTTAGGCCACACGCTACTCTCAGACCAGCCACTCCGAGGGCAATGAGGAATTGAACTCGCCCACCAGCAACACCAATGACGCAGTTTGCCCAGATAGTACCTGTGAGGCCACGATCTAAGCCCTAAACGGAACCGGGCTTTTATGAAAAGTATCCACAACAAATCGTACAAATGGGCACAATAACCTCTCCACCGACCGACACATTTCCCCACCAAGCGATAATTTTCGAGGATAGTATTCCATCAATAAGATAGACAGTGATGTATTCAATAAAAATAGTTAAAATATGTTAATAGACAAAATTATGCTTTGGGGACGCAATGTCAAACTTTCTTTTTCATTTTCAAGGTTGTGGAGGATAAACATCGTTAATACTTAGATCTTTTGATGTTTTACTTCGACTGTATAGTATAGTACAGCGCTTCCCTGCAGATAAAAAACGAAATATAACCTTTACGATTTCATTATTATAAACAAAACAAGCCGACGCACATTAGAAACCTATAAAGATAAACGAGTCAATTTGCGAACGAAATAGTACAGAGCTGCACCGTGTAATAGAATGTACATATTAATAATACTAGACCCTAACGCGCTGTTAAAACTGAACCACTGAGTTGCTGATCTAAATATTTCAAGTGCGTACCTAGGTGCAATTACTTTTGTGACTAGTTTCGCAGTATATTAATGAGGTCGTAAAGTTTTTGTTGCCTATTTTACGTGCACCGTAAATCTGAGCTCGACTATACATACCCTTTTCTACCTCAAATAAATATATTTAAAAATTATTAAATTTAAAGTATTTCATTTGCTGCTATGTCAGCTACATAATATGAGAAGGATTGACTAGAATAAAAAATTACACCAAGGGTTCGCATAATGGAAAATAGCTTGTCAGTTAAACAATCATGTAATTTACACAGTATTGCTTCGACTGGCACAGTCTACGTACCTTGTGTAGAACCAGTCTGTGTAGCACCAACATTGTCGTAGAGACTAGTGGAAGAAGTTGCGGCGGTAACTTTATCGGTTCTCCCTTCTGTATCAGTGGCCCTTGTTGTTGCCCTGGGAAGTGTTGACGATCCTATAATAAAATATAAATAATAGAATAAAAAATTCCAAATATTGTATGAATTCCATTTCAACAATAAATATTGGAAAAATTCAAGGACACTATGATTTATTAAAACATAATATTTTTAGTCGCAAACGCCTTTATAAAGCCCTTATTTTACTATAAGGAACGTAACCAGACTGCAACCAACAGTTACTCTCCGGGCTATGTGCCCCGCCGAGCGCTGAATTACAAGTTACAAGCCTGGCGCGTTAAGTGTAATAATTGCATATTACCATCAAAACGCTAATGCTTCGATTGCAACAAACAGTAGCCGAATGACTGATCCTACTTAAAGGAGCTCTCGTGCCAGTCGTCACACACCACTTGCAGACTGCAGTTTCGAGCTTTTGGCTCTCGTCAGTGCAAGGTAGGCATGTGATGACCGACGCGAGGATCACTTGACTATTTAGTACATTTCGGTATCTTTGGGATAGCGACTTGTAAAATAGTCAGCAGGCGCCATCTTGCGGTCCAGTGCATGTTGCAATCGAAAAATATTTTTTCTACTCCCTTATGTGAATCTGCTGTTTTCCGTATAGTCTGTAGAATGGATAAGTGGGCCATTCCAGTTAACTGAACGGATATATTTCATATACGTTCTAGGATGGATATGAAATCGACCAATCACAGTTCGTGTATTAAGTACATAGGCAACTATTCGTTTTAAAAAATTCAAGTTGGTGCGTAAGCTGTCAAAGTAATTGTCAATAGTTGTCAGTGTGTATATTCGTGCAGTTTAGGCTAGAAAATAATTTAAAATGAGTGATTCCAGTGAAGAATCGATAAACGGTATACCACCTAAAATTTTATTGAAATTATTATATACAGACAAAATTTTAGAGGTATATTATGACAAGAGAAAAGTAGCTATATGGGGGGATTGAACCTATGATCTCTTGCTTTTCGAAGCGTAGATATAACCACTAGGCTACTGCCGCTTTTATAAAATGTTTTCACCTAGAGCATAAGATTAAGCAGTAGCTAAGTTTGTATATTAAAATTTGATTAAAACTATTATTTGTAGTTTCTTCTTAATCCGGTCGTAGAAAAAGTATACTGTACAACTCGAGTGGATTATCCATATCGCAATCGAAAGATTGAGGCACTCCGCCTACGTATATGTAAAGTTATAGGCAAAAATAATAAATATTTGCTTATCGGATCCCCCCTCTCTCTTTCTCTTTTGGATATTCCCACCTTAACCCAATTTTCAATACAATTTTTACATTGTCACTTTTAACAAAGTAAATGCATATGATTTCACAAGGAAATTGTTTCATGCCTTAGCAGTCCACTAAAATGTCATTATATGTAACATTGATTCAATATAAGTATTAATATAGTTAATCAATAAACTGTTCTGAATTTATATGTGAAATTTACACATCACATTTTGCGTGGAATTTTAAATGATTAATTTTCACTTGTAGTAAAAGTAATGAAATTTATTTTTGAATAAATAAAGAGGAAAAATCCTGTTTATTTTGTGATCTCTGACCAATCTAAACTGAGCAGAATCATAAGCATATGGGATGATATCTCCACTTATATTTTGTTTCAGCATATCATTTGTGGAGACGAGGAATAATTACGGACCTAAAATCTCTCGTAGAAGATTATATTTCACTTTTTCTAGGCTACTTAGTGTTCTATCAATTTTAATTTATGTCTTTCGATTTTATAAATAGATTTTTAATCAATTTATTGCTCTTCTTCTAATTCTGTGTTTCTCCATTTTCCTCAACAATAATTCATGTGACATACTATCGAAGACTTTAGCCAGATCTATAAATATGGCAATAGATTTCTCGTATACTTTGAATATTACCGAGAGATGGCTTTATTTTCAAATTATTAGCTATTGTTGCTATTTCGTTTGTAGTCGTTGGTTTTAGAAATACAGAATTTTAAATATTTGCAATTTTGCATGACGATTTTTAATTTTATGTTGTTGGCTAAAGCTTCACCAATATAATCAAGGTATTTAATAAAAATTTCAGACCAGTTTTGTATATATCTCAACTGTATTACTTTGATCATTACTATTTTCTGGTGCTGACTTATTTATCATTTGCCAGACCTTCTTTGTATTTTTGTTTCCTTTGTTTAGTTTTTGCGTAATAATAGTCTTTTCTTTACATTAGTTTCTACAGTAGTTGCACTGATTCCATAACTATTTATTAATTTTGTATCTCAAACATTGTTTTTCACGTTGTCCTTGTTTTTATTTGATATGATTGCTGCGTTTATGCCCAATATTTAATTTTCTTGTGTATTTTAATATTTTTGTAGTGGATACATTTGTTTTTTGTGATATTTTAACTGGTCAATGAAATTATTATAAGCTATATCAACGTTTTTTTTCCGCATCAGGGTGAACCATTAATATTAGGCCTTAGTTCAGGGGTATATTCTTTTGGTCAAAATATGAGAATATAACTAAATATGCCTTAGTAAAATGTTGCTGTGGAAAAAGATACAAAGTTCAAATTATTTTTTCGTTTTTTTTTCAATAACTCAACAGCCTCTTTACTGATCTTCGCTAAATTTGCTAGAGGAACTTTTTCTTTTTTTATTCTAAGAAACAATAATTTATGTATTACATCACGTTAGATCATAAGGGCAGGACCTGTATCTGATGATGCATTTTTTTCATATTTTTTTGACGAAACGTTGTGGTACTTCTGACCAGAAAATCCGATGAGGGCATCATTTCCACGTATAAAATGTACACTTGGTAGAACTTGATAACTCCAACCATTTTCGAGGAAAGTGCCGTTAAACATTTCAATAATTTTTTTAAACACATTTAATGAAACAAAGTGTATTTATTGAAAACTGTGCTTTGGTTACGTTTCAGTTCTGTCATTTACGTCATTTAAACTTATTTATTATCAATGCCTAGACCTAATAATTTTTCAAGTAGGGAAATGAAGGAAATGATATGTTTACGCACAAAATAATTTTAGCGGACGTGCTGCAGCGAGAAGATATTCATTGCAATATCCAAATAGAATACAGCCAGACCATAAGATTTTCAAAAATTTGTTTCGTCGTTTGGGAGAGACGGGTTTATTTCGCCATAAAAACGATGTAGGACGACCGAAACGAATTACTCCAGATCAAGAATTAGAAATCTTAGTTCATGTGGATGAAGATCCTCAAGTCAGCTCAAGTCGTTTGGTAGCGGCAATAGGGGTGAGTAAACAATCTGTCCTAAGAGTCTTGCGTAAAGAACGCTTCTACTCATATCATCTCACTCCTGTACAAAACTTACTTCAAAGGGATCTTCCACAAAGGCTTCAATTTTGTCAATGTGTTCTAAATAAACACAACAGGGATCGAAATTTTGTTAAGAACACTTTATTTATCGACGAAGCAACTTTTACTCGCCGGGGCGTTTTTAACTGAAGAAATACTCATTACTGGGAAGTACAAAATCCTCATGCGGTTAAAGAAAGGAATTTTTAGCAAGAATTTAAGATTAACGCTTGGTGTGGTATCATCGGCGATGAATTATTGGGACCATTTGTCCTTCCTCCAAACACAACCTCATCTGTTTTCTTCTTCAAAATACTCTTCATGATATATTACATGCTTTCATGCTAGACATACGGAACAGAATGTGGTTCATGCAAGAAGGAGCTCCCCCTCATTTCTCCATAGAAGTCAGGAATTATCTTGATAAAACTTTCTCATGCAGATCGGTCGAGGAAGTGACTTGTGAGCTTGGCCACCAAGGAGTCCTGATTATAATCCTTTAGATTATTATGTGTGGGGGCATATGAAGTCCTTAGTCTATGCAAATACTATCAACTCAAGAGAAGAGCTGTGGGACAAAATACAAGACGCAGCGAATTTTATTAGAGGACAGGAAAATGTATTTTTCAATATAAGGAAATCTTTGATGAATAGAATTAGAAAATGCATAGAAGTAGGTGAAGACGATATCGAACATCTACTCTAAGTTGAAGTAATGGGGTTTTTGTATGGGAAGAAGGTTTATAATGTCATTAAGTCAACTTTTATATTATTTTTTGGTCTTATGATAAGATTAGATCCTTATATTAGACAATCTTTTGATATATGTATTTATCTGAATACCATGAAAATAGTCCATTAATTCGTAAGAAAGTGAGAAAGAGTTTACGCTGTTATTACCATTTTGTTTTCCATACGTGTTGTACTTCTTCTATTCATAAATTATTGTTTCTTAAATAAAAAAAGTTCCTCTAGCAAATTTAACGAAGATCAGTCAAGAGGCTGTTAAGTTATTGCAAAAAAAATCTGTATCTTTTTCCAGAGCAACATTTAACTAAAGCATATTTGGTTATATCCTCATATTTTGGCCCAAAGAATCTGTCCCTAACCTATGGCCTATTATTAATAGTCCACCCTGTATATTACGCCATGTGTCAGATTTTGTATATTCAATCTTAGCAATTAGTGCAATATGTTTGGTTTTTGTTTATTTATCGTAGTATTTTGTTCACTGACATTAAACATCACGTTATAACGATCCGTAATAGCAGTTTCATAAATAATTGAGATGAAATTTCTAAGAAAACTAAGAAATAAATCTTCACTTTCCCACAATATAAAAATAAGATAGATACTGACGATGAACCTACCCCAGTATAAGTAAATGGTGTACATACAGACGAAAAAAATATTTCTAAATCGCCCGGTAAAAATTGAAATAACTTATTCTTCGAAATCAACTTACAAGTGCATGTTAAGCACAACTCATATTCAAAATATTTCAGTTAAATATTAAAATGTCTATCTACTTCTTACTGGTAGCGAGTTGGTTCAATAACACAAACCTTGGTCTTATTTTTCCAGCAAATCCCTACTTTATTTCAAAAATAAGTTCGACTTAAAGCTCCATATAAGAGTCATATGAAGGCAATTTATATGGGGATAATCAAGATAGGCAGAAGTTTGAGATAGAACTTAACTGGGGCTGACTCGAGGACGTGCCCGGTTTATACATATTGTACCAATGTGGAATTTTTCATATTTCAGACTAATATTAAAAAAAGTCGCATGAATTCGAAGTTCTAGACGGTGTTTACATGGCGTATAGTAACTTCAGTTGTAGTATGAATGTTATAATCTGGGAAAACTTCAAAATTTCAAAGATGATGAGATGAGAACATTGTAAGTTCCTAGTGAGAGGAAATACTAAATAGTTTCTGCTCTTTAATGGACACTATTATAATAATCATATTTCCAATTCAGACAACATATCCAATTCAATGATTTAGTTGAAGAACCCGTTATTTAATCAGAATGTTACAATATTTTTTTCTTTCTCTCTTTTCTGTTACTTGATTATATTATATAAAATAAAAATTAACTTCACAGTTATTAAAAATAGGATGACTTATAGTTAACATGCCATCAACTGAAACTTGATCTGCCTCAGTGGCTCCCGCAAGACTTTCTGTTGCCTCAAATTGTAGGGATTTTTTTTTATTTGTGCCCACTTCATCATAAATTATTTTTCTTGCTATCTCAATCTTATTCGCCACCGACTATTCCACATAACTTTCTGATACAGACGATGAACGCCAGCCTCCATGTCGTTAAAGCGTCAAAATATCTGGAGAAGCAATAGCCAAAAATGTGGCTGGCGTTCCCCGAAAGCAATGTCCGGTAAATAATTGGGCATCCTTCAGCTTCAGATAGTCAGCCACCAATCTGAGTATCTTGGACAGTGTGCTTATACCTGGTTGCACTGTATATTTCCCCGAACGATAACACAAAAAGAATCTTCCCTCACCAAGCAGCGCTGCATATTTTTGATAGGTCTCTAAACCATTAAAACCCTTTCCTTCAGCACCAGACACTACAAAAAAATGAAGATTGTAATTTTTAGTTTTGAAAATATTGATAACCAATACAGATCCATTATTTTCAATGTCAGTTGTTTTTAAATTCACTAGCTCATCGCACCGACAAGCACCCATAACTCCCGTTAGGTATAATACCCACTCCCATAGGTAAGAAAATCAGGAGCTTCATCAAATGTCTTCACCTTTTTAGGTTGGTACCCTTTAGACTTGCTTTTCAATACCGCAAACAAGGTCGTAAAGGTCTTGAGGACTCATTTTTTTTTAAATAGAAGGGGTATTGGCAGATACTTTGTCGGGTCGAGGGCTGTGGGCAATGAGATGGTTAGGAGGGAAGGAAGGGGGGAAAACGAAAATATTTAACATGCTGATAACTCCCCTTGTTATTGGCGTATCGCGGTCAGACCGACGTAATTCTTTTTATTTATTTTTTTTATGTGCTATAAGACAGCACTCGCATAAAATGATTTTTTTTTTCGCAAACAAACGCTTGGTGCGCGAAATAAAAATTGCACGTTTTTTTCCAAATATTTTTTTGGCACGGTGGGGGAAAAATCCTTTTGGCCACTTGATAGCTTTTTAATTATCGTTTAATTTCCGCCCGGCCAGAACCTGATAAAATGATTAGGAGAGGAGCTAGAGGACGGCAAAGAAACTGTTTGAAAAAACGTGCAATTTTTATTTAGCTCACCAAGCGTTTGTTTGCGAAAAAAATCATTTTATGCGAGTGCTATCTTGTAGCAAATAAAAAAATAAAAAATGTACGTCGATCTGATATCGATAGTTCAATTCCACGGGGAGTTATCAGCATATGAAATACTTTCGTTTTCCCCCTCTCCCTCCTCTCCTAATTATCCCACCGCCCCCAGCCTCCGGACCAACAGAATATTCGCCAAAACCCTTCTATTAATAAAAATTGGGTCTTCCACTTATTTCATGATAAAAAATGAATTTAATTTTTTTTTATTTTTGCACTTATTGGTTAAGGTTGAAACAATATCGCTTATTTTCGTGAGCTCTTCATTTTTGGTCTGAAGATTTTTTTCGTCAGATCAAAAGCCGCCGAATTATCTTCGAAAAACAATTTTTCCATACATTTCACATGTCATTTCCTCCTCCCCCCTTTGACTTCCTCACCACAACTTTATTTATTGGCAAAAGAAAAAATCGCAAGCGGACCTTTCCTTATTCGAGTCTGTTTCCTTCCAGATCTGCTCCACTATACCTGCTAATATCTACTTTCTAAAATAAATAACATTGACCACAACATCTAGTATGTAGACCACAAAGAAGGTGGTGCGTACTTCTTTATCAATCCATTAAAATATGCTACCATAACCACCTCCGTCACAACCTGTACGTTTTTTGATCGCATCCTCTGACGGAATTTTTCCATTTAATTTAAATACCGTCCATTAGATTTCTCCGGCAGCATATGAAACGTAGCGGCATTAGCTTTATTTAGAATGTTCGCTGGCAGAGTAATATCGTCATTTACTTCCATAATTTCACAATTTTATGAAAAATGTTCACCACGCGTCAATATGTATAATTTTCTTGACAACTACAAATGTTTATATTTACACGAACCATAGCAACGCAACCTGCCATCCATGTTGATTTATTAGTTATTACAAATTTTAATACTTTATAACATCAGTGGCAAGACGCTATAGAGCACTTGTAAAAGAACGAATTCGCTCACTTATGTGCTTTTTGCTCACTCGGCTGGGGTTTCGTGTGCAAAATTCTTAGTTTATTCACTCGTACTCTAATATGCTATTACTGCTAATTTTTTTGGCGTGAACTTTGTATTTTTTTTTTCAACCAATCTTGGAAACTGGAGTTATAAGATGATTCCAAAAACCTTTTCTCAATAAACTTTTTTGAAAAAGAAGTCCCTAATATGGTTTTCAATTTTTCCCTTTAATTTTGATCACAATAGGCTATTTTTTAAATTATGCTAAAATATTGTATAAATCTTTAAAATAAAGTTAAAAGTTACACATAAGGTTTTTTTTTAATTCAGTGAAAAATAAAAAAGCTATTCCATTGCCACTGTCACTACAATTTCAAGTGAAACACACTGTAGATAATTACGAGCGCTATCAAATCTTTCTTTAAATTTATTCTAGCTCAAACGTCAAGGGACTGATTCCTAGTGTTGCAATAAAGGAACTACTTGTTCCAAAAATCTTAGTATGTAGCTTACCTCTGTATCTTGGGTCTTGAGCCCTCAGTCTTGCATATTGTTCGGCCGTCATACACGTGCACTGGGGTTCCCTCGCTCTACTCGGCGATGCTGGAGTACTCAACGGCTTCCTCTTCGTCTTGAACTTCTGCTTGTTCGGTGGTTCCAGCTTGAGCGAGTAGGATGAGGATGCCTTCCGTGAGAACTTGAAAGAAGGTGACTGCAATAAATCACACTACATATAATAAGCATTATTAAACCAGCTACTTGGGAGAGGATGATTGAGATGTTGATGGGTATGGTGGTCAATATTACATGAAACTATGTTATTAGGCAGTTCTATTTGTCGATTAAACTTCTAAACATTGAGACGGATACAAAATCAAAATATCATTTGAAATTATGTTTTATATGTTACTATATTAACTACTATGGCGTTGTACTTTGACATTTTCTGCATTTGGTGTATTTAACAGTTTACTGCGTTCCTCTACAAACTTGGCCAAATATGTGATTAATTCATAATGGGGCTCCCCTTATTTCTGTATTATTGTGCGCAGTGACGGGCAAACCTCTGGGGAAATCAGTGGAAATCAGGAACAAATCATGGGAAATCAGGAGGAAATCAGGGTGAAATCTACTGCCATATTCATATGAGGAAACCACTATCGATGAGAGCGAGAAAGTTCAATTCGATGACAGATGTCAGATATAGACAGTTCAGTAGATGAACACATTGAACTCGACGATACCAAAGACAATGAAAAACCAAATGAAAACGAGGGACAAGTTATTGTGCTTAATGAAGAATTTGCTCAAGAATGTTACGTAAAGCAGAGACAATTTATTAATAAAAATCTCAGTATCGAGGAAATAAAAGAACAGCTCTTGTTTAAAAAAAATTGATTGTCTTAACACTTCAACGATTCAAAGAAAATTGATATTAATGTATTTAATGACGATCAAAATATGACTCAAATATTTATATATAAGTTTGGACAAAACGAGGGCATTCAGTTCAATTCCGCTAATAACGAGACTAATAATGAAATATTCAAGATTACTATAAAAACTTTAGTTACGTATTTTAAAGAAAATTTTAATGCATTTTACATGGAATCTCAGGTAATATTAAATATATTTTAAATAATATAATATTTAACTTGGTAAATATTGCAGAAAAAAGAACTTAACGGATATTGAAATAATTGAAATCAAAACTCCTTCCATTATAAAATTATTTGATGAGCACATTTATAAGAAATTAAAATATACATCTAACTTGTCCTAAATGTTTTCAGGTTCGAATAATTTATATGCCGTGTACGTAGAAGATACAAAAATTGAGGAACTCTCAACATAACGTATTTCAAATAGCGTTTGCAATGTATTTTAATTTCAATTTTAAATGCCCAAAGGAATTATAAATAACCTTCGAGGTTTTTCTGTAATAGTATCCAGTATAAGAATGTAAAGTTCAAAAAGAATATCCTGAAGTTTTGTAATATATTATCTGCATTGTAAGACCTGATTATTTTGTCTCCTGATAGATTTTGTTGTGATAATATGCTTGTAACTTGTAATTCAGCGCTCGGCGGGACACATAGCCCAGAGAGTAGTTGTTAGTTGTAGTCTGGTTACGTTAATTAATAATACACAGACACTAGACCGCTAGATGGCGCCTGCTGACTATTTTACATGTCGCTATCCCATAGATACCGAAATGTACTAAATGGTTAGTGATCCTCATATCGGTCGTCACATGTCTACATTGCACTGACGAGAGCCAACAGCTCGATACTGCAGTCTGCAAATTGTGTGGGACGACTGGCACGAGAGCTCCTCTAAGTAGAATCAGTCTTTCGGCTGGTGTTTGTTGCAATCGAAGCATTAGCGTTTTGATGGTAATATGCAATTATTACACTTAACGCGCCAGGTTTTTAACTTGTAATTCAGCGCTCGGCGGGGTTCATAGCCCAGAGAGTAGCTGTTGGTTGCAGTCTGGTTACGTTCCTTATAGTAAAATAAGGATTTTATAGAGGAGTTTGCGACTAAAATATTATGTTTTGAGTTAAAAGAATGATTGCCATAGAATGTAACTTCAAAGTCCAGTATTAATGCAGAGAAATATCGAAGGAAATGAGAAGAAATTAGAGGCAATTAGGGGAAATCAGGAAAAGTCATATAATATTTCACAAAAAAGGGAAATTAGGTGTACAAATTGGGCCTAGCGGTTTACCCCTCGATACTCAGTCATTTAAAGAGCACTTTTCAAAAGTAGATTGGAAGAGGTCTATTCTCATGGCCAGCGGGTTCCCCAGATTTAAATCCATTGGATTTTTTCTCTGGAAATATCTGAAGAGTTTGAGTTATTCGACACCTAATCAAAGAAAGGAAGAATTATTAGGAAGAATACTTCTTCATTGTGAAGCCATCATAAATAATCTAGGCGTGCTATTTTAGGTACAAAGGTTGTTCATGGAATTCGAAGCTCACATTGAACACTTATTGTAGTAAATGTTTTGCGTATTTTTTTATTTTCACATAAAAGTATGTAATTTCTTAATAAATTTTTTACTTGTAGATTCACTGTTTCATTTTGTTTTATTACCATTTCTCAAAATCATCGACGTAATTTGGTTTTCATAAATTTTGTTAAACAATATTTCATTCAATCAGCATAGACGTCATAGGTAACATTTTTAATTACGTGGACCTTTATTTTCATAAATATGATTAGTCTAATGAAAATATAAGGAGAATTGAAGGAACGTAGAACCTGAAAAGAGCATGCAATTAGTGAATTACATCAATACAGCTAATGGAAGAATCGTGAATGTAATTAAGCTTAAATCTAATCAGAGAGACGAATTCATTGAAATAGCCTTAAGGTGATAACTCCAGCACCTTTTAAGATAGCTTTGAATTGAATATAAATATAGTCAATGTACGATTTTATGGCTAAAAACATACGCCGCAATAGTGTACAAGTAGTGAGGATAAAAAACTTATTAACATCTTACAACATAGATAAAAAAACATGGTAATTCTTACGTACAATTTGGCCACAAATTAGATTTTTTTAAATCCGCTTATTTAGAATAACATCTTTACGGAGTTTAGCATCAGCTATTCCATCACTCAACCAGGACACTTACACACAGACAATTGCATAACGACCATTCCCTACACCATTGCCATCTGCTGCGGCCAAGATACAACTCCAGTCTAGTCCTACCAAATTGGTAACACATTGATGACACACAAGTCTTCTACTCGTTTTATCCCACTGGATATCATAGCACTCTAACAGCAGTTAATAATGACCTAGAAGGTGCCATCGAAAGATTCACTAGTATCGAACCCGTCAAAGTCAGCACTTATTTTGTTTAGTAAAAGAACAGACTTTTTTAACCCTCGAAACGTTATCAATATTAAAATCGGTGATATACAAATTAAAATAACTGATAGGGCAAGGTACCTCGGTTTAACTCTAAATATGTATCTTAGATTTCGAGAACATCTTACTAAAAATATTCAAAGGGCATAGGCAGTTCTTCATTTGTGGTATCCGCATAGATTGTTTTTAAATTGTAAGACAAAAAATGTTATGTGATACATTGGTACTATCTCAATTTACGTATTGTGCTCCTCTGTTTAGATTGTACAAACAGAATACAGCGTGTTCAAAACTCGTGCATACGTTTTGTATACGTCATTAGAAAATTTGACCATATGTCACATAAGTTAGTTGAATTAAAATGGCTCAACATGAAAAATCGATTTCACGTATGCGATATGTTCATGTATCACAAAATTATTACAACAAAAGTACCACCATATTTATTTAACAAAATATCATACCGCTTTGTCTTAATATACGGAGCAGAGGAATGATAACACCACCTCCTCATAAAACTGTATTTATTAATAGAAGCTTTAAATTCACGGTATATAAGTTGTATAATTCTATTCATATTGATTTTAAGACTTTTAATGATTATAAGTTCAAGAAATATGTTAGGAAACTTTTCATGTGTAAACAAAATCTGGCTTGAGTATTTAGTATTTTTAAATCTATGTTATGATATAATGGTTTTAATAATAATTTTAATTTCTTACACAATTTCTTACTGTGTTAATTCTGTTTTGTTTTTGTCGTTCTTTATTATTTATCGTTTGTTTATTCATCCACAAGGATTAAGTGGTAGAAAACTCATTTCAGTGAACTTCCCCTTGTTTAACATTTAATGTTATTAAGTATTATGTGTATTTCTTTTATTGCTGTTTTTGGGAAATAAAGATGTTTATTATAATTATTATTATTATTATTAAGAATTCCACTTATTTTTTTATACTAGAAAATAGAAGAATAGAATATGAAATCAACTTTAAAGAAACTGTCTCGCTTCGACCACAAAGTAGAGAAATAAGTATAAAAAAAATTATTAAACATTTCAAATATCTTCGAAATAAAATAGCTCCTCCACCATTTCTTAGAAAATAACTACGAATGCACTATTCTGTTAAAAATGAATGATTTTGATTACTACAGAAATACTGAATGAAATAGTGCCCATTTTTATTAATTTTTTTCAAAGTGTCATTTTGACAAGGGCGTCTAATATACTTTTTCTAATTTTGACATATAAAGTGACACTTTTTAAAACTGATTGACATTATGAAACGTCTTACTTTTTGTAACTAGTTGCATAAAGTAAAATTTTATGCAATTGGTGACGAAAAATGTATTTCAAAATTAGTGACAAAAAGAATTATTCTATTTATTAAACTGTTATAATACAAGTTAAAAACATAAATTATAAATTAATTCATTATTATAAATATTGATAACACAATTATTGCAATTATTCAAATTAATTCCCGACGACATATTTTTTTCATTGCTCGAACTTGCTGTTATTTGGGAAGTGGCGCACATTGCTTTAGATGTTTCACCAAATATTTCTTGCGCTATAAGTTTCTTATTATTCATAGAATTTTCGACATATCCCTCCGCAACAGAGCTAGATTTCCAACCTCCGTGCCTCTTTAATTTTAAAATATCAGCGCCACTGTCTGCTAGAAAAGTGGCAGAGCTTCTTCTAAAGCAGTGGCCAGTATATAGAACAGGGTTTGAAAGACGAAGAAATTGTGCAATAACTTTTGGCAGACTGCTAAATGTGTTAATTCCAACAGGATTTCTGGTACATTTTCCATTCGCATATTTTACAAAAAATCTGTTGTGTTTAAGAACCTGGGGACGCAACTTAATATATTTTCTTAATATTTCAACAAGATTCGTATTTTCAATGTCTCCAGTGGTAATTGCAAACTGCCGTATAACTTTTGTTTTTGAAGGTGGGATATCAACATGAAAATAGCTTCCTTCGTCTATAACATTTTCAACTGGAAGAAATGTTAATTCTGCTTTTCTGCATGCTCCTGCCATTCCAATTATCATTGCAACCTTAGCCATTAAGTATTCTTTGTCATCAGCTTCCACTAAAAATTTGGCAAAATCTTCTTTAATAAAAACTTTTGACTTTTTAGCACTGTACCCGTCCGCTTGACTTTTAATATATGCTACCAAATTTGTATATTTTTTAATATCAATATTCCTTTTCAGATTTAGTTCAGACCTTAACATTGAGTAAAGTGTCCATAATGTGGAAACTTTTAGATCTTTCTTACCCTCAAAATATGCAAGTAAAACTTTCTCATTAACATGTTTAATTTTCTTCTCATCACACCACGTAACAAATTTTTCGTATGCCAAATCATAAACTGCCTTTGACTTTTTGGGAATTACTGATAATAGAGCATTACCTGCTGCCTCTTCAATATCGCTTGGTAGCTCTTCAGAACTTGAATTACTCATTTTTTAAAAATAAAACTAAAAATATATCAATCTCACTAAAAACCTTCCGTCTAGACTTTTTTACAAAATGTCAAACTGACAACTAACATGAAGTAACAGCAACAAACTAAATTTATGTTTTCCAAATTTTTATCAATTATATTAAATTTAATTTTTTTATTACTTTCTTCAAAATTAGAAAAAATCTTGTATGCAATACGTTACGAAATGAAATTTTGTGTAACTTGTGAATTTTTGCGAAACTCACTTCGTTCGTTCCGCAAAAATCTCACGCGTTACACAAAATTAGGCATTTCGTAACTGATGGCATAAATAGCTATTTGGACATCGACTCTTGAGCAAACTCTAAGTTCTTGTGAAATATCATGTTTCTAGCTATAATATTTTCAAAGGTGAAACGCTGTGAAGCGAACAGAAGTGACATTATATAATGGTTTCCTCTTCTTAACCCCCAACACAAAACGGAGGGCTGAAAGTGGAATAGAAAATAAATTTGTTCAGCGTAGAAATTTTTGCAAAGGGAACATTGTACAGTTCTGTATTTTTGGCAAGAAATGTATGCTCAAGGTTTGTAAAATTTTTAGTGGTACCATATTGTATTATTTTCAGCTATGTTTTCCTCTGAAAAGGGTATCACTGTTTAAAAAAACATAGAAGGATAATTGGATTACGAATTAAGAGAATTAGAATACAGAGTTACAATTTTTAGCGACCTTGCGAAAATAAATCAGGCTTATAGGAATATTAGTATACTTTTGCAGTATCACTTGTAAGAGCTAAAAAAAAATATCGTGAGATGCAAATTCATGAAGCTCATAACAAAACAAAAGCACACAATAGGTAGAATATGATAAATAAAATATAAGGCAAACCAAACAAGTCAAGTATTATAACTAAAACATACGCCGCAAAAGGGAAAAACATTCCCGTTGCTATAGTGGACAATAATTTTAATGAGCATTTTACATCCGCAATAAGTAACAATTCTGTTTTTGATCCAGTCTTTTTAAGCTTCAATGTTACTTCTTTTGAACGATCACTTTTTTAAACCAGTTTTATCACCCGATATATTATCTTTAATAAATAAGCTGAAATCGTCCAACTCTTGTGGATACGATAATGATAATAATAAAAAACAATAATAAATAAACACCACATAAATTAGACAACCCCCAATTCCAGAAGCCAGGGGCTTACAGGGGTTACACATTGAAAAAAACGCGGACATACAACCATTTCCTGCGACAGTGTCAGTGCCGGAGCCAGGATTCGAACCCGGTGGTGCGATGATCGCGATTGCCACCTCGCGCTTTAACCCACGTGGCTATCGACCAATAATTCGATTAAATATTCTATATTGAGTATGTCAGTCATTGGCTTCAGTGATAAACCTGTCTTTTAACACAAGAAATTTTCCAGTCATTTTCAAGCTAGCTATTGTCCAACCTTTATATAAAAACGGTGATCCTAATGATTACAGAAATTACAGAGCTATCAGTTTGATTTGCAGTTTTTCTAAACTATTTGAACTTGCTATCAAAGATCCACTATCTTCATTTTTGTATCAGAACGATTAACTATCTGTTTGTCAACATGGTTTCTCTAAAAAACAAGAGCACTGAATCAGCACTCGGATGAGTTCCAAGGCTTAGTTGTTACTGCCCTCGATAACAAACAATATGCCTTAGGGTTATTTATCTATTTCTCCAGTGCTTTTGATATTATTGACCATGAAATTCTATTGAATAAGTTAGATAGGTATGGAGTCAGAGGAGTTGATTTAAACCTTTTTTCCTCTTACCTAAACAATACAACATAGATCGTTAAATTAAACTATGATATAACCAGTGCTGTATGCAACATAACGCATGAAGATCCTCAGGGATCTCTTTTGGAGTCTCTACTTTTTAATATTTTTTCTAATGATTTAATAACATATTTAAATAAAATGCCAAATACTCATTGTGTCTGTTATGAGGATGATACAAATATTTTAATCATTCACAATGATTTAAATGTTATTAAAAACTCCGCTGAGTTAGTGTACTCACAGGAAGTTCATTGGTCTGAGGAAACAAGCTTAATATAAATAAAAATAAAACTAATATGCTGTTGTTTATTTTACGCGGAAATCTGGATATGACAATTTTTAATGGGAGTGGTATTACTTTCTGTAAATCGGTCAAAATGCTAGGCGTTATATTTGATAGATATTTGTATTGGGAAAACCATATAGCATTTTGTGAAATAAATTGCAAAGCAACTGTTATGGCTTGAGTTTATGTCATTACACTGAAGTCGTAATGTACTCATGAGCCTCTATTATGCAAATTTCCACTCACATTTGAGGTATGGTATAAAGAACTGGGGTAACAGTATACATATAAATCGAGTATTCATTCTGCAGAAGTATGCTATACGAATTATTGCAGGCTTAGGCTTCCGTGAGAGCTGTAGTACTACTTTTAAAAACTTGAAAATATTAACTGTAGCAGGTGTCTATATTCTGGAGGTCTATAAATTTGTTTACAAAAATCAGCATAGGTTTCTTTTCAATCAAGTAGCCATAACCACAATACAAGGTATAAATGATTATTACAGTCACAATCTCACCAAACAGCTTTGTACCAACCATTGTAGGTTGCAACTTTTTTTAATAAACTAAGCGAGGAGATAAAACTTTCTCCGAATTTACATGTTTTTAAATTAGAATTGAAAAAAATATTACTGGACAAAAACTGTTATAAGATTGATGATTTTCTCTCTCTAAATAAGTACCGGTTCGATTTGGTACTTTTATTAACTTTATGTGTTTATTATTAATACTTCTCTGAACCTGCAGTTTTGGATCTTTTACCTATATTTTACCTCATTTTTTTATTGTAAATATTTTTTTATGTATATATTTCCTGTTTTATTGATTGAGTATATGTTATAGTCCATTTTTTGCCTTGTTTTGACAAAATATTTCTTTTTTGTTTTTTTATATATATTTACACTTTTTATGAAATATGTTTGATATTTGTATAATTAATTTGTGTAAAACATTTTTCTGTGCTATACACCAATAAATATTATTATTATTGTTATAAGTTTGGTGCATATATTTGTGTCTGTGTGTCTCTCTGTGGTTTCATATCTCTTCAATAGATGATTTGACATGTTTTCTTTTACTTAAGAATACTTCCTCCAAAATGTTTTTAGTAGTGTCTTGTCTTGGTAGACGCAGTAGACGCACATCATTATTACTCTATGAATCACCGGATCCTCCACCATTTTTTAGAAGATATACGACCACGACCAATAATTCATTTATCTTTCCCATTTATTAAGTCAATAACAATTAATTGCACAAAATCAATAAAAAATGCATTAAATGAATCTATGTAAAGAAGGTAAATATCAGAAACATGATGATACTCCATGTTATTTCTTACTTTTGCAATATCATTGGTTGAAATATTGGGAATTGAATTTCGGAGGTAATTTGTGGAAATTATGTTCATTCTGGAAATATAATTTTTTTTTATCCGAAATTTGATTAGGCTCTTCGTAATTTGCTTTTTAATTTTGGCTAACAACCCATCTATCAAAATAAAGTAAAAAAAAATTGCCAAGTTAAATATTATATTGCGCTAAATTAATTCCAGAATAGTTAAGTCTTATCAATAATGAAACTTGAAAACTCAATATTCCGTGCGGATCAAATCAAAAGTAGTATTTAAAGTGCCTACTTGGATGAGAATCGTTATCGTTATGATAATGAGGAAAACGAAATGAGTTGGCAAAACTTATTACAGGTCTCTGAAATCAATTAGCTTAGAAAATATCAAAAGAGGTTTTACAATTAAACTACATAATATGAAATATTCTTTCAGAGCCGACATCAAAATGAACTTTAAATAAAATGCTTATTTATGAATATAAATAGAAATAAAGCTAGGAAATGTCTGAAAGTAGAAATAGCATTCATAAAATATTTATGATAAAAAAATTACCCGGTAATAAAAGCATTATTGAGGTAAAACAGCATTTAAATGTTTCTTTTAGCCCATTTGTTTCTACCGATATTTATTTAAAAGTAATTACTTAAAATTAATTAAAATATAAATTCTGGAAAGTAAAAAGCAAATAGAAAGTTATACCCAGCGCACAGAAATTAAGGTATTCTAAAAATCACACTTGAATATGTCCTTGTAAAAAACTGTTCCCATGAGAGGCTTCGGTGTTTTTTAGATGTTCAGAATAAAGAATCCTTTTCATACTCTCACTTTTCCTAATTTTTGAACAGATACAATTAATTTTCGTTCTGTATTCGTTTTCAAGTATGTTTGGAACATAATTATAACAAACTATATACTAATTTTAGGACTAACAATGAAATGAAACTTAAGATTTTCAATAACATTATGGATAAAAGTTATTTTTCGACCGATTTAATTACAGAGTTCTTGAGTATATGAGAATCTATATATGTTTTAAACGTTGTGATTTTAATTACCATATAGAATAAATACACCACAGGTAATGACGACCCTTTTTATCCTGGAATGCTCTAGAAGAGCCTTGTGTGGGAGGGGGCTACACATTTAGAGACAAGGGCCACACACCCAATATTCATGTATAGTGGAAAAATCCTTCTCACAGTATTTTCCACTGCCACGACCGGGGATCGAACCCGGAACTTTTGGGTGAGAGGTGCGAGAAGTGCGCTCACCTCTCGACCATCAGTCATAGAAAATTGCAATAATCAAACCAAATGTTTAAAATGTACTTCTTGATCACACAACAGAGAATTGTGAAAGTAATACAAATAAATGTAAGAACTATGTTGAGATTAAGCAAGAACTATAAATTAACACTGATTTTAATGCCCTGTTGTCTTATTTCTTTAAAGAAAGGAAGTAAGAATTAAAAAAATATATTAATAATGCAATTTTTAAGTTCAACGCACTAAATTTTCTACAATTTCATCAAAAATGTGGTTT
Source organism: Leptura quadrifasciata (assembly GCA_963675555.1). NCBI lineage: Eukaryota > Metazoa > Arthropoda > Insecta > Coleoptera > Cerambycidae > Leptura > Leptura quadrifasciata. The sequence continues at coordinate 9,506,526 of OY776676.1, forward strand.
GGACTTTTTGTGTCAGCTTGTATATCGAATTTTCCTTTTTGAAGTAACTAATAACTCGGATTCAAAGGTTGAACTATAAATGTTTATTTTCCACTTAGTCCATGCAAATTAGATATTTTAGAAAAAATAATTCATAAAGAAATAATATTTTAGATGTGTACCCTCGATAGGGAATAGATATACGAAAAGTTCCCACCCCATTCAGGAAAGGAAAGTCCCTTTTTTGCAAAAAACACCCCTAACGAGAACTTAACACTGGTTTTTCACTTTTATCTTGTAAACCGTTCAATGGAAGAGAAGAAAGTATAGGAAATAATAAATTTGTCATTAAATCCTGTATAAAGAATGTTCTATTGTCCTTGTAGTTTATCCCCACATATTTCGCAGTAACAGCGGCCAAACTTAGGAGTAGTTTGGAGAGCACACGTAAAAATCTTGTACGAAGTTTCAAAGCGAATATCTCAAAATCGGTTATTTTAACGAGAAAAATACCCAAGAATGAATTTATAGAGCATAATTTTCTCTATAAGATGTATGCCTAGCGGATTTTGACGCAAGTGATTGTTATTTATTTCCCCCTTTTTTCCACAAAGATGCGTTTTTTAATTTGACTTCCTTTCCACACCACCCTTGAGATAGAGTTCTCGGTAGATTTCTTTAAAAGTGGTTTCCCCTGTAGACCTGTTCCACTAAAACTCTGTCCAATTTTTCTCATTAGAGGGTTCTTCACATTTGGTGTTTAAACATCCTTACCCATGTCAATTATAGCACATTGTTGAGCAGCCCAATCCAGCCTAAACGATGGTTTTTCGCAACCCTTTTTGCAGCTGTAGGATACTAGCTGAAGGGTGGAAACTATTCATCTCGGGCATTTTTCCAGTTAAAATAACCGATTTTGAGATATTCGCTGTAAAACTTAGTATAAGATCGATTTTTACTTGTGCGCTCCAAACTACGCCATAGTTTGGATGCTATTACTGCGAAATAAGTAGGGATAAGCCACAAGGTCAATAGGATATTTTTTATACAGAATTTAACGACAAATTCTTTATTTCTTATACTTTCTTTTTTCCCTTCCAATGAACAATTTACAAGATAAAAGTGAAAAACCGGCGTTAAGTCCCCGTTAAGGGTCGTTTTTTGCAAAAGAAGGGAGTTATTCCTGAATGGGGTGAGAATTTTTCGGATAGCTATCGAGAGTACACATCTCAAATATTATTTCTTTTATTCATTGTTTATTAATCTAATTTGCGTGTACTAACTTGTTACCCAAACATTTTGGAAGAATTCGTGTTTAAAATTCTTTGGATCAAATTATTTACAATATTTAGATTTTTTAAACTTTTTTTATCCGAAATAATGTCACGTGGAGTTCAAGGAAGTAACTGACTTGCCTGCCCAAATTCCCTACAGTATTTACAGCCAAAAAGGCTGTTTCACAAACCTTTTAACCGTTGCGTATGATGAATCCGAGAATCTCGCCGAAACGTTTTTCATAAATTTTGTTTATCGTGCCCCAACCGCTCATCTCGGTTATGGATCACGTGATTTTTTTTCTTTAAATGCAAATTTTGATATGAAAGGGGAAATGAAGGAAATTTAAAGTTGTATGTTTTGACATAAGATTTATTTATTATTATTTATTTATTGATATATATTGGTTAGTTTGTAAATTATAATGGATTAATTCCAGCTTAGATGGGTCAGACGGTAATTAAAATTATAGCCGATAGAGCTTTGATATTAAGTCTCCAATAGGCATCCGTTATAAACGAAATAGTGTGAGCTTTTTAGTAGGTACCTTTAGGTCAATGGAAATGTATGGGTTTTTTTTAATATAACTGAAATCTAATAAATTAATAATGTAAACAACTGGAAATGATAAATTAATTAGTTTTACAAATCTTGTAAATGAATTTAGAATTTAGAAATTTTATTGTAAAATCAAGATTTCTGGAACTGTAACGAAATATTGGCCAAGGCTGCGACAGACGCTGAAGGATTTTATATTTTGGAAAACGTACGAAGTCTTGAGTTGGTTATTTATAATTTTGAAGGGTCCGACGTCGACAAGCTATTATGAAATTTTTACGTTCAGTTCTATTATAATTACGGAATTAGTCCGTATACTATACTATCAAAGTGTAAACCCTAGAAACTTCCCCAGCGAAATAAAGACTTTCTATGGAAATGACTTTTAGTGAATTAGGGGTTAATTTGTCCACTTTCGAACTATACACCCTCCAAGTGGGTATTTGACAAAGTGCAACGAAACTTGTGAGTACGTTCTAGTTAAGTTCCCTGAATGGTTCTCGGTTTTTTACCAAAAATAAAATCCGTGGCGTCCAACTTTCCTTTCAAAATTTTGACTTGTAGAATTAATATGTGTGTTAATATCGGAGTATCCAACTTTATTTTGGTATACTCCAGATTTTGTCAAGCTTGTATATTAACTTTGTTACATTGAAAATGCTAGATTTTATCCACATTTGTAAATTACCTTTTTGTTGTGGTAAAATTCTCAGTATTACTTTAGTTATGTTTGCGTATTCGAATACCGTAGATTTTACAGAATTCTTGATTTACTTGTATATTTTATGTACTATGGCCTCCGGGTCACCCATTTTTTGTAATATAGGATTAGATTTTACATTTTTTGTGTCCCATTAATGCAGGTTTCCCTCACCCCCGATAGTGAGTTAACTGGGGCCTTTTAAGTAGAGACGTTTTTAAAAAAATATATAGTCAGAATTATAAGTTGTTTCATAACATAGCTTTTCTATTATATTTGAAATTAGGTAAAAGTTATAAGGTGACATGTTCATTAATTACTGTATTTTTTTTATTTAAATTTTTCAGCTCAATTATTACTTCATCATTAACAACATTGTGATGACTTTTCAAGCTGATATTGGGGAAAATTCTATTCTTAATGATGATAACGCTCGCCGTCATCGTACTCAGCAAGTATCCAAGTCTTTGAAATTCACGAAACTGATCACGATACTATTCGACCGCAAGTTCCCAAATTAAATTATTTCTCCTCATTTTCCTTCAATCCTTTCATGCCCTTGTTAAAAATAAGAAAATTAAGTGACAAGAATTTCTAAAACACGACGACATGTCAATATTTGTTTAAAACAATTCAAAGGTAACCTAGGACGAAGACAAATTCTTATTAGCCTAGAACTTCGTTTGTGTTAAATTTTTAACATAAGTTTTTATCATATTCATATTAGAGTTATATGCAACCCATATGCGTCATTAGGGCTATATTTTACATAAAGGTGCGTTATTTATATGTTGAGTAACTGCTGCACATTATAACACACTAATTAGCGCCAAGACAGAAATAATGCTCCATTATCACGCTATATTCAATTAGGCATAAGTGGAATATATCATACTTCCTTGTTAGTTAACTGAACAGTAGCATTGTTATACGGAAGTCCGCCTACCCAATGTGCGATGTGTGCAGCGCACACGGACGGCCAAAAATAAATAAAAAAAAGAATACTCAATACTGAAATGGACGTAGCATAAAAAATAATACATCTGCTTTAAGAAATTACTTGTTGTTCCAGCGTTATCTTCATTAGTCAAAATGGTCTATCAATGGTTTAAAATGAAAACACTGCTATCGGCCATTACAGGCATCTTTGGCGGTCCGGTCAATTTACCAAAAACAATTCATCCAATACTGTACATTGAAAGGACAACTCAACGAACGAAAGATTCATCGAATGAATAGTTCACCGTAGAACAATAAATAAACACCACAGAAATTAGACAACCCCCAATTCCAGAAGCCAGGGGCTTGTGCGGAAGGGAGTTACACATTGAAAAAACGCGGACGTACAACCATTTCCTCCGACAGTGCCGGAGCCAGGATTCGAACCCGGTGGTGCGATTCCCGTCTGGTTAATCGCGGTTGCCACCTCGCGCCTTAACCCACGCGGCTATCGACCAGATAAAACAATTCACCGAATGAGCAGTTCCCCGAAAATGCCATTACAACCCTCAGAATTGGTGCACCTAGATTCTCGACCGGATTCTTGGCACTTGACCTTGACACTGACATTTCACTTTGAATTTTTAGTTTCAGTTTATACTCCATGAGGTTAATATGGAGCTGTAGTATATTATAAGTGATTGAGTCAAGCTACACAGTAACTGTATTTCTGTGCTCATGCGCAGAATGGGGCGAAAAAGTGCAGTGCTTGTCAACAAATTTTTATTGTAAGCATGATAGTTTACATAGGGGAGATCCTTTTGTAGGTTGAGATCGACTGCCTTTTGGGAACGTCCTTAAAGGGGCTCTCGTGCCAGTTGCTCTACACCACCTGCAGACTGCAGTTTCGGGCTACTGGCTCTCATCAGTGCAAGGTAGATTGTAATAAGCGACACTAGGATCCTCTATTTGGTACATCCTGAAATCATTAAAACTGCGAGATGCAACAAAGTCAGCAGGCGCCATCTAGCTAACTAATCTATAGTTAATTTTATACCGGTAAAAACAGATTGATAATTAAAATGTCAAAATAAGGGACATAAAAATTTAGGCTGTCAGAAAGTTATTTAACATGGAAATATGAAAATGAGCTTCATCTGACATCAGCAAGCAACTCAACGATATTTGGGTTTCCAGCAAATATCCCTTCGAAATCCCAAAAGTTTTTGTACGGCTTGAATTTTGTAAGGATGGAAGTAAAAGTCAGAATGCGTCGATAATTTTGGTTCTAAATATTTATTGCTAATGTTTGTCGTTTTGCAGATCGTTTAGGACTGCGTGCCAATAGCTGCTCTTACCCTTTCAGCATTTTCAAGTGTGCGTACAGAACGAGTTCTTCCTTTTCATTTTTCTCAGGCACACTCACTGGCACATGAAGTGTTACTGCGAAATTTGTATACCAACTTTTAAATTGTTATTCGACTAGGAACTGAATCTCGTGGATTCAAATGAAAGTGACGACGAAATAAATAGTTATTTTCTAAATAAGATTCACACCCAAAAAACGTTGAATATTTGACCAACATTCGCGGCTAAACCGACAATCTTCACAAATGCTTTGACAACTGTCTTACATTTCCATTTATCGCGAAAGCATGGCGACTTGAATTGAATTTATATCTCATTATATTATGATATGAATTAACTTTGAAAATGGATAATACTGCATTCTGTCGGGCCCGTTATATTTAAGATCATTTTCAAAATATTATTGATGCTGTTGATAGTTAAAGTTTAACCAATGATGAATCATATATATAACAATAATTTAAAGATAAAATATTAATGATAATAACTGATGGAAACTAAAAACGAACAAAATATGAAATCAACACTAATTTATTATATTAATATTTACAGAAATAAATAGGTAGTAAAATTCATACTACGATAGACCAAAAGTTCCACTATTTCTTATAAAAGGAACTAAATTCATTGCCACCCATCAAAGTGCACAATGTGTTTTTCCAAAACGATTGAAAATAGTGTCCTAAAACTTGCCACATACTGCATCTTCATCGGAAAACGCAAACAAAAATCCGATTACAATAAGCCCCCAACAGACAGATTAATCCTAAAGAAGAGACTACAGTGCAGGGCTGTTGTGCATCATTAACCCCAGACTAGTTTCGAGCTTGTTAGCTCTCATCAGTACGGCATAGGCGATACACAACAACCCTATACCGTTCCTTCAGTCTATAAAATTACAGACAAAAGACGTCCACAACTTGTCGAACGGCTCCATCTAGTGGAGACTTATTGCAATCTGAGTTGGCAACGTACTCGGACTAAGTTAATCCAGGTTGCAATAAGTCGCCACCAGATGGAGCCATTCGACATTTTATTACATATTTATTTTTGTAAAAATATAAACACAGAAAATTTGAAGACAATCTGGAATAAAAATCAATGAGTACAGTAATTTTTCTTTTTTCATTTCAAAAGACACAAACTAGGGTTGGGCTATTTTCTACTTCAGTACCGATAAACAAAATATATTGTAAATTTTATTACTATTTAGGTAGAAGCGAGAATGTGGACATAAATAAAATAGTTATAATACTTACACAACATTCTCTAAACTGCTTCGCATCTATGGGAGAGGTAAAGTTTAATCCCCATGTATCGTTGGTCATGGGATCTTTCCAGTAAACAAAACAATCCGACGCTTGTCCTATTCTTGTCCCTGAAAACAAAAAGTGATCAGAAATAGTGTATCAGTATCCATCAATTTTTAGCTAAATCATTTTCAATCTACAGAAATTGTAACTTAACATCTGGTGTTTCGTCTTTTGGACTCTCAGGGATTATTTTTGTAGTAATTCTTCTACAATCGAGCTCAGATTTACGATGAACTCAAAAAAAAACAATTAAAACTTTACGACCTCATTAAAATACCGTTAAACTAGTTGCAAAAGTAATTGCGCCCAGGCACGCACTTGAAATGTTTAGAGCATCAACTCAGTCGTTCAATTTTAACAGCTCGTTACGAACTAGTATTATTAATATGTACTGATATGATATCACTTGTACTTAAGCTTTAGAACACATTTGGATCAATTCGAGTTGGTGTATTGCGAATAAAATGCATTTTATTTTATCTGAGTGGAGAGTTGCATGCATGTTCTCTGTTTCCTGTTTTCATTCATTTGTTCTGTTTGATAAAATACCAAAGTATCTTATAGAAGACAGATATTTTTATTAATTACCTGTAATTTTTACATTTCAGCCTTTAAAAACAGTTAGAGATATTTATAACACAATTTAATAGTAATTAGAATCAATTATTTTATTTTAATTCGCTTAGTTATTGTTATACTAATTATCAAAATCTTTAAAACATTTCGAACTATTTATGCATTTATTATGTTCATATAATTTAATTTGTGCGGGAAAGTGATAAAACTGAAAAAAGCTCAATACCACGTGATGAGAACCAATTTCGTTTTATCAAGTTGATGTCAAGAAAGATTCAAGTTGGTATCGGCGATTTTATTATTTTGGAAAATATAAGGGAGAGTGTGGAAAAATTGGAAAATTACAACTTGCTAGGGGATGAAAAATAAATAACAAGAAAAATTACAGAAAATTGCTAGGGTTGAAAATTTTTAGAGAAAATAAATATTAAAAGATACGGGAGAAAATAGACTGTTGTTGGTGAAAGCAAAGTATAGTAAGAAGAAGGAAGACAACCAGTTAACAAATTTGAGACAAAGAAAAGTAAAATAAATTTTTTCATAATTCTGACAAGTTGGAGAGTACAGATAATTATAAATTATTTTAAGGTGCAGAAAACGATTCCTAGTGGAACCGAGTTATCACTTGAATTATTTAGGAGCTTAGTAGATTGCAGCTGAACTTCGAATTACGTGATATAGTGCGGCTCGAGGTTTTATTTGAGCTACGCATACTAAAAGGTTGTAAGAAACTTCATATAAATTTCTTGTATATCTTTTAATACTTTGTAAAATAATGGAGTATATTTTAAATTCAAAATTTCGATCATTAATTCTACTTTTTTAATTAACAAACTTGATTTTAAACAATAATTATACAAAGTATTTTATTTTTAGCATCGTATTTATATTTTAGCTAGATTGGGGGAATCTTATTTCATCTTTTATGTGTATCGTATTTTATTGTTCTCATAATACACTGTTCCACTTGATTTGAATTTGTTTTATTGCTGTGTGTTTTCAAGAATTATGTTTAATTTCGATGGTCTAAACTTACGACTTTGAGATCTAAGTTATAAACGATTTACTGCGATATTTGTTAACGCCGTTGCGGATATCATAGCAGTACATTCTAATACATACAAATTTTAAATTCGACTGTGTACTATTTCGTTCGCAAATTGACTTGCTACCTTTATAGGTTTTTATTGTGTGTCGGCTTGTTTGATGACACCATGGCGCATAGTCCAACGGCTATAATACTGAGGTCGTACAGTTTTTGTTGCCTTCTTTGAGTGCACCGTAAATCTGAGCTCGACTATACCACATAGTGATATAATTAGTCTTTTTTGTTATATCGACAGGTAGGTTTTCAAATATTGTAGAAAAAAAGGGACAGGAAAACCAATATTCACCTTACGCGGATCATCAAGTCAATAAAATTCACTTTAAGAATAGGGGAAATTATAAAAAGAACAGTAATTTTCATTGGCTTGTGTTTGGAAAATGCGTTTTTAAGTAATTTTTAAATAATGTCATTTAATTAATTTATTTTTTAATTAACAGCACTTACAATTGGTGTAAATTGACAATGTTGTAAGCAATTTATTTATTTTAAAGTTCTTTACAGCTAATCGACGTAGGTATGGTCTGTTTCCAAAAACCCTAACAAATATGTTTTGTCATCATTGCTGTTTAAGATATTCTGCGTCATCTAGTTCGGTGTAAACATAGTCTATGTCAGACAATGACAAAAAGACAAACACTTGATGACAATAAGTCGCGAAAACGTAACGCTCAGATATCTGATGAATGCGTCAACTTATGCCTTATCTACTTGACATGAAGACAAAAGACAGATAGCCCCCATTCCTTGCTGAAAGTTGTGACTGGTAAATAAATTTGAGACAGTAAAGTTGCATGTGAAATATACAGTAAGGTTCATAAGTAACGGATACGTTCATTATTTATATAATTAACAATCTGTAAGTAAAATCCTAAAACACGTCAATTTTTAATTCTAAAATGACATGTTTTGAACATAAGTGTATACCTCCACCTTCAACCCATTTGGAGTGACATCTATCCCTTTAAAACTTTTAAATAGAATGAAGGTACGTGTAATAGCTCAGTTGAAAGTGTTTTTAATTCTCTATTCAGCAATATAAGATTTTTTGAATTTTGTATATTCTTCACCAAGAAAATTAAATTTGAAAATTTTGAAATATATTAGAAATGTATACAATCAAAACTATTTTTCAACTATTTATTGATTTCAACGGAAATCCATTTTACAATGACAATCAACATATATCATAAAGTTGGCTATTAAATAAAAAATACAAAACAATACCATACATTACAATGAACTTAATTTTTCATACAACAGTTATCAACAGTTGTCACAGGTTTATTGTACTACAGTGTGTCATCCGCAGAATGACCCCCGGGCCGACTACTCCGAACCATCGACTCCCCGACCATCCCACCGCATTCCTCCTCCGAAGTGAAGTAGAATACTCCACAACAGAGGCAGACCACGACAAAACGGCCGGAACGCCAAGCACCCGAAACAATTAACGCAGAAGGAAACCCGGAAAACACTCCACGGACGATCAGCACTGCAGAAGCCTTAAAACTAAAATACAGTGTGTTAGTTAGATAAAATATTAACTGTCATGGTTTTATTTTTAAAACTTGCGAAACTACCCACAAGTGGGTCTGGCAGGTTATCATGTTCATTATACATTCGTGACATTCTAGCGGGAGGGCTGTAAAAACCATAATTGGAGTGATGATAGGAAACCTTGAATAACTTAAAATTTCTAGTTCTGTTAACTGTATTCAACTGCACATTCTCCAGAAGTTGTGGACATGAAATGTAATCATTATCGATTTTGAACCACAAGAATACATCTGCAAATACTCTACATTCCTCCAAAGACTGAATGTTATATTGTTGTGTAATGCGATTATAGTTTATACAAAAGTTGCCAACTATATCAATATTACACCTATTTGCAAAATTTCTTAAGAAGCATTTTTTACACTTTCCAATTCATGAATGTAGAACCGATAAAAAGGGAACCAAACCGTTGAGGCATATTCCAAAGCTGAGCGAATAACTAAACAATATAATGTTTTATAGCACATGGGTGAAAGAGTTTCTGTAATGTTCTCTAAATATGAGTTTAAAATCTAACCATACTCCTAGATCACGAGCGGTTGATACCGATTTGTTGACCTATCAAATGACACACTAACACATCTGCTCACATTTACATCTAATCCAGAACTTATAGACCACAAACAGACATTATCTATGTCGCACTGCAATAATTGTACGTCAGCAGGGTTAGTGATCATCATTTTATGTACCAAATATCTGTCAAATCTGACGTTTCTAATTAATTTGGAAATGTCACAGATATTTTTTAATTTGGTAGGAAACGCATTTTAGATGACGAAAAGAAATTGGATATACACTGTGTCCCAAATTGGTAGTCCATGCATTGCTATATCTTTTATTATTAGAAATAGAGAAACGGTTAAATGGGGACTTTTTTGCAGAATTTTGTGACCGTTTCAATGACGTTTTTAAATATATCTTCGCATGCGACGACCGGCACGAGGATCCTTTGACCATTTGGTACATCCCGATATTTTTACAATAGCGACATGTAAAATAGTCAGCAGGCGCCATCTAGCGGTCCAGTGCTCGTTGCAATCGAAAAATAAATAGCCTGACTGGGCTTAGCATAGTTCAAATGTGCTTTTAGAGGGCGGAATATTAAACATAATATTTTTGGTCGGAAACTTCTCTATAAATCCTTATTTTACTATAAGGAAAGTAACCAGACCAGAAGATTGTTAATTTATTATAACGTTGCCATTTACAAAAATATATGCATCCACCTTTGGATATATCAATAACAATAAATACTTCTCAGTCTGAAAATTTCCCATGTAACTCAACAGAAAGCTACAATTTTAAAAAAGCAGATTTTCCTCAACTGTACGAGATTTTATTCAAAACAGACTGGTCCTTCTTAAATGAACTAACATAGCATGTTCTGAATTTTACGCAAAATTAACTGAAATTTTTGATAAAACTGTTCCCAAATATGTTCCCAGACAATCTAAATATCCACCATGGTACACAAATAACATAGTACGAGACATAAAGAAAAAACGCATTCTCTGGAAAAAATATAAACAACCAAAGAACACCAATATCTACAGGGAGTTTAGTGACAATAAAAAAGATAAAGGATGAGTTAAGACAAGCGCATGAAAACTATCTGCTGAAAATACAAAAAAACATAAAAAGCGATCCGCAAAAATTCTGGTCTTACATTAACGGTAAAAGAGGTAGCAGTTCCATTCCCGATAATATTACATATAATGATACTCAATATACGAATCCCCAGGATATTGTTAATGCCTTCGATACTTTTTTCAAACTGCATATTTAAAACCTAACAATAATGAAGACAAATATCACTCCTACGAAAACGCCAGTAGTAATAGCATCAATTTGTCTCTAACTTCTTTTTCTGAAACAGAAGTATTTAAGTCATTGAAGAAAATCAAGCCTAAGCTTACTAAAGGACCTGATAACATTCCCGCATTTATCGTCAAAGACTGCGCAACCATCTTCGCCAGTCCTCTCACAACGATATTCAATTTATCACTAAAAACGCGTACATTTCCAGATGTGTGGAAATATTCGCGCTTATGTCCCGTTTTTAAAAAAGACAAGTGCATGGTCGAAAATTATAGACCCATTGCAATTATCTGCAATTTCTTTGATATCACTTTGCATATGTCATTATCCAGTCACGTACATGGCCAAATTAGTTGCAACCAACATGGATTTGTTCCCGGTAGATCTACTGAAACTAACCTTGCATGTGTCACTCAATTCATTTCTAAGGAATTGGATGCAAACAGGCAAGTCGATATTATCTACACTGATTTCTCCAAGGCCTTTGATCGCCTAGATCACTGTACTCTATTAGAAAAATTGAGTAAGTTTGGATTGTCAGGGATGCAGTTAGAATTATTCTCTTCGTATCTAGAGAATAGGCGTCAGTATGTTGAATACCGCGGTTACAAGTCGTTTGACATCCTAGCCACCTCCGGTGTACCCCAGGGTTCTGTACTGGGCCCGCTTATGTTTGTTGTTTTTATAAATGATATTGCAGATAATCTTAATATAGAGAGTCTTTTATATGCCGATGATTTGAAAATATATTGTGTAATAGAAAACGAACAAGATTGTGAAAATCTTCAGAATAGCCTAAACTTGGTAAATGACTGGTGCCAATCTAATAATCTGCCTCTTAACATATCTAAATGTAACTCATTTACCTTCTCTGAAATGAGTAACCCTATCAATTACGATTATCATATAAACGATCAAATTTTGCAGAGACCGGATACAGTAAAGGATCTTGGATTTATATTTGATAAGTGTCTAAGTTTTAAGGAACATATTAATTTCATCATCGCATCGGCTCTAAAGAGTCTAGGTTTTATAAATAGAAATTGCAAAGGGTTCAGTAATACTGATATTATGAAACTGCTATACTATTCATTTGTACGCTCAAAATGGGAATACTGCTCGTTGATATGGTCCCCAGGATATGCTATTTAGATAAATAGTGTTGAGAATATTCAGCGCCGTTTTGTTAAATATTTGTGATTTATTGAAGATAATATTTATCCAATAATTGGATATCCGCAAAATGTTATGTTGGAAAGATTTCACATGTCTAATTTGGAAAATAGAAGGATAGTACATTCAATAATGTTTGATTGCCTTCTCATTTTGGAGCAACTGAATTTTCATATACCTCGTACAGCAAGTCGGAATTGTGAAACATTTTACCTTCCTACACCTCGAACTAATTTATTAAAATTTTCCCCTCTATATTTTATGTGTAGAAATTATAATCTAGTGCAAGATCAGCTTGATACATTCAACTGTAGCATTCGTTCAATTAAACAACTTGATTTATAATTTATAAGTTTCGCTCTCTATACTAGTCTGCTGTAGTTCTGTTTTAATGTGTTTTTTATGTTACTTTATTTCATTTTTCAATTTCAAAAATAAACTAATACAACCCTTGTTTTCATTATTTTTCATGAGAAATACCTCTCCTTGCCCCGGAAGCAGCTGATCAGGCATTACATCGCTACTACTACTATTGTCTCCATTCATATTTAAAAAATATTAATACATGATATCAGGTAGCAGAATATGGTTTTACAACAATGGCTTCTTCTAAGTAACCCTAAACCAATGTTTTTGATAAAACACAACGAAAAATTTGACTCACCAGGTTGCACGAGCCGAACATCTAAAATTTTATCGACCTGGGAATTGTAGGCCGTTATATGAAAAACACATTCCGGTGAGTCTTGAATGCAAGTGATGTTGACTGGTACGAGATCCTCGCTCACTTGCTGCCATTTTACCGTGCCGGCGCCGCTAGCAGATACGTGAAACACCTCCGCCCATAGCCTGAAAAAAATGCAAATTTCATTATTTAAATTAAACCATGGACAGTTATAACAATAAAAAATAGAGTATATTGTATTCTAAGAAATAGAAAGACGCATGTAAGCTGCTTCGTAAAAGAGATGTTTTGCCTGATGTTTGAATTTCGAAAAAAGCAATAATAGTAAAAGTATTCTTAAAAAATGCTGATCTGTCCCAACATGTCGTCGATGAATGGAATAGGCTGGGCTTACACAAGTTGAGGCCGTCGACTTATTCCATTTGGGTGGAAATTTTAATTTAGTATTGAGCGAAATTTCGAACTATAGGTTCGTCTTTTCGTCTTAGCGGAGGTAGGTCATAATACAACAATCCAGCAGAACAATTTCTTAAATTTTTCTACTGAAAGAACTTTTCATCAATTTGATAGACAATGTGTCAGAGTCTCCTAAAAGTTTGGAGTCTTTTTTTCTTTAAGTGCTCATTTGTACAAAAAAATTCTGAGGGCACTGCAGTCTTCTAGGTTTATTGTAACTGTTCTAACTTTGCACTACCTATTACAGCTTTCCTGTACCATTAATCAAGTAATAAGGCTCTGTAACTGGGCATGTGTTGATGGTTTCCAGTTCTGTTTGCGTTTACTCGTAGATATTGTTGTAAGTTATATCCCCTTGTAGAATGCTGTAGTACACATTCTCACAGCAGATGCCTGTGTTACAATTATTTAATCTAAGTCTGGGGTGTTCGCTAAGGAGTGTGAATGTTATAGAACCTACTCCATTTTACAAAGTTAGCAGTCGTTTTTGGCGGGAAACTAACATGTTTTAAGAGGTATTTGCCTACATGTGGTTCCTCAATGATTTGGAACACATATCACCCTTTAACCAAGTGTCTGAACGTATGAATATAATATTCTAATCTGTTACGATTCCAGCATTTTAAAACTCGATAACAAAGTGCAAAAAATTACCTATGTGAATTTAATACATACGACATGCAAGCGAAGAAGCCCATAAAATTGCAAATACCAAATTTTTTAAGTTGAAACTTTTTGTGTCAGTCGATTGCTCTAACGTAAGCCATTGGATAATAGCTGGAAACCGAATTGTCTGAGGTCGTCTCAACACTCACCATGAGTGATATGGACCGATAGCTTTGTTAACCTTCTAAATTTTTTATATACCGTATTGCATCTTTCCAAAAGACCCAATATAAAACTTTAGTTGAACCCTACCCTCTTTCATTGTGTCTTACTGAGCTCATTAATATCAAAATTTCTTTTCAGAAAATAATATTAAGAAGTGTTAGACAATAATCAGTGTCAGATATAAGATAGTGTAACGACGTTCCAGTTTATACCATCAGTGGAGTACCGTTGAGAAAAATTGAAGTATAAATTTTGTATTTTAAGTCTCTTAAGTCGACCCATCGTAGGGAAACATCCTTCAGACTCTTATAGCATTGATCGTTCACTCAAACACGTAACAATATTTCATGATCTGCAAGGTAACATCTTTCACTTGAATATGTTGTGGTCCACTGTTTCTATTTCCTTTCTGCATACTTTGCTGTCTAGAATGCCTTCGTATTTTGTGGACAAGCGTGTCTTTATCGGGAAAGGTCCCTGTTAAAGTCCTGTTATTATTCTTAACTGTAAGATGTTCATTGAGAGTAAGTTATTAAGTTTATTTTGGACATAGCCCTTTGAAGAGTATTAATTCCAAATTCTTGTTGGTCACTGCTATTTTCAAGATGATATTGTGAAAAATTTCAAAATTATTGAAGAATTTTATAATAAAATTCAAACTTCTAATGTCTTAAACATGTATACAGGGTGTCTCGCCGGGAACTGAATCGATAGATATAGAGAAAAGTATGCTTCAGAAAATTTTGAAAATTTAGATAATTACTAATGTCGATGTGACCAATCCACCTAAAATAATTACAAGCAGCTGGCACTTCCGCTTATATCGGAAGTCGATACCAACTTGCTTATTTCAAATGAACACTCTATATATTTTAGGGCTTTCGAAAAGAGCATAAAATTCTGAGCCGAAAATATGTATATCCTATACCTAAACCTAGCCGTTTCAGAGATATTTGACATTTTATAGAAAATTTGACAGGTGCAGCGGTTTGCAAGAACCGTTATAACTCTCTTCGTGTAAAAGATCCTCATATGCTTCTTGTCACATAGAAAGAACACAAGGAGAACTACGTTCTACAATTGAAATAAGTTCTAATAAAATCATATCAAGTGTTCCGTTTTTCGTGTTACATTTTGCCAACTTCAAACCGCGAAAACTTGTTTAGGCCAAATGGAACAACCTATATTTTTTTACGTCAAGTTGTGTTAAATTGAATTCCCTTTTTTCTGATATTAGCAATGTGGGAGTTAAAGTTACAACTTTTTGAAGTATTTGCGATTTTATTAGAAATTCATGAATTGTTGTAATCATTTCATCAAAATAGCCATGATTAGAAACAATCAGTCATTATATGTCAAAAAATGCCAGCAAATTTAAATTATATCCACGAAGACTTTTTAAATTTGTTTATTATTTATGGAGGATGTGATAAAGTAATATCAAGAACTTGCAGCTTGTTCCATTTGACCTATACAAGTTTTCACGGTTTAAAGTTGACAAAATGTAACGCGAAAAACGGAACACTTGGTATGATATTATTGAATTTATTTCAGTTGTAGAACGTAGTTCTCTTTGTGTTCTTTTTACGTGACAAGAAGCAAATGAGGATCTTTTACATGAAGAAAGTTATAATAGTTCTTGCAAACTGTTGCACCTGTCAAATTTTCTGTAAAATGTCAAATATCGCTGAGACGGCTAGGTTTAAGTATAGGATATGCTACATATTTTCGACTCAGAATTTTATGCTCTTTTTGAAAACCCTAAAATATATAGGGTATTCCATTTGAAATAAGCAAGTTGGTATCGACTTCTGGTATAAGCGGAAGTGCCAGCTGCTTGTAATTATTTTAGTTGAATTGGGCATACCGACATTAGTAATTATCTAAATTTTCAAAATTTTCTGATGCATACTTTTCTCTATATCGATCGATTCAGTTCCCGGTGGGACACCCTGTATACATTTA
This sequence comes from Leptura quadrifasciata, assembly GCA_963675555.1. Taxonomy (NCBI): domain Eukaryota; kingdom Metazoa; phylum Arthropoda; class Insecta; order Coleoptera; family Cerambycidae; genus Leptura; species Leptura quadrifasciata. Next base: position 9,522,830 of record OY776676.1, read on the forward strand.
TGTACATCGATAACGAATCGGCCTGTATACGTTATTTGTAATCCAAATACGAACTTTAAGACCTGTTTTTTAAAAGATGAAATATTATGCTTTAGTACATAAGTTTGGTATCTACAAAATGAATGTTAAGTAGGTCTTTGGTAGGTAATTGGATAAAAAAAAAAAGAAAGAAAAACAAACCTTATTTCATCTTAAAGCCGATGTTTCAACAATTCTTATTGCCTTCTTCAGGACTAGTGAGGTGATAAGCTATCAATCATTAAAATCTGATATAATATCATCGTTACCAGTTTAGATATTGAGAATACTTCAAATAACCAAACTAATAACATATTGGAGAAAAATGTATAGACTAAGTTTTGCTATTGGATATATATTTATGTTTTTTTATGTTAAACTCGTAACTATGATATTATGTCTGATTTTAATGACTGATAACTTATCACCACATTAGTCCTGAAGAAGGCAACACAAATAGTTGAAACGTCGACTTTAAGAGGAAATAAGGTTTGCTTTTCCTTTCTGTTTTCTCTTTATCCAATTACCGACCAAAGACCTACTTAACATGAAATATTATGATATAGTAACTGTTTTCTTTCAGTCCTATCCAACTTTTGAACATATTTTCAAAATTAAGTGTATATTTGCTCTCGAGCAAGCAATTGAGAAATGAATGTAGTAGAAAATGTCGTAGGCGTATACTGATTTACAGAACGTAAAATATTGTAAATACTGAAGAACTTAGAGGACTGAATGAATGTCGTCAAATCTAGATAAAAAGAAAATAAAATGTAATATAATATGGAAATGATAGAGATGGATATATGGATTAATTTAGCTCCCTTCGGCGGAAAACTTGACACTCTTATACAACTTACTCTTACATTAACTCTATAAATAATTCCATTTTAACCACTTTGATTAGTATATACTAAGCATTTATAGATTTACATGTAGATGAGTATAAAGTGGTAAATATAATGCTCCACTTAAATTTCATTGATAGTTGCTAGTAGAAAATTGAATTATACTAGTACATAGTATATTAGAGAAAAAATTAGAACAATTTAAATTATTAAATATATTTATATTACGTTAGATTTAATTTTTTCGAATTCTTAAATAATAAATAACTAAATAAATAATAGTTTATTTCACGATAAGATTTTACATACGTACAGATTAATACAATTTGAATACATATAAATAAATGAAATTTCTAAATATGATGACCATGTAAATAAACTGGAAAAAATGGTCACAAGATGTAAAACATATCAAACTTAGAAACTAAAAGATTATATATATATATATATATATATATATATATATATATATATAATCCTTATTTTACTATAAGGAATGAAACCAGACTGCAACCAACAGCTACTCTCCGGGCTATGTGCCCCGCCAAGCGCTGAATTACAAGTTACAAGCCTGGCGCGTTATGCGTAATAATCGCATATTACCAACAAAACGCTAATGCTTCGATTGCAACAAACTAATACTACTAATTTACTACTAGTAATATTACTTAGTGTATGCATATTTTATTTAGGTCAAATTCATGTAGATATCTCCTATAAAGGTTATGAACTTAACGAAATTATGATCTGTAGCAATATGGTCGATTCAAAATATATTTATCTGATCTTTAGAACGTGTCTAAACTAATTTACCAAGCGATAAAGTGTATATTATAATCACTTATAACCTCATCCCCAAACCCCCACCATACATTTTCTTAACTGATGCACTTCTATTATAGAAGAGAATCTTGAGAAATAAATGCGGAAATTCTAAATATATTTTGTCCGGTTATTACAAGCATATTTTTATGACTTTGAAATAATTATATTAATTATACATTGTTTGGCAAAAATAATACTTGGAGGATTATTGAAAACTAATTAGTATATATAACTCGCTTGTGTGAGTTTTTATGAGAAATTATATGAACTATTTGATAGATTTGTCCCCAAAATGTAAAAAGGCTCAAAACATAATTATCCTCCTTGGTTTTCATCTGAAACAATCAAACTGCTGTTATTAATTATCTGTGTTGACGATATAGCCGACTGGTCATGAATGGATCAAAGACGACAAAAAACTACTACAATTTAAACCACTAGACCTAGAACAAGCGACGTATTGCTTGAGATTGCAAATTAACCAGAGAAGTTACGACCAGTTATCATATACTGTAATCTAAGTAGACAATGTGATTTTTGATTAATGTAATGTCACTTTGAATTTTCAATATTGTATTATTTTGATAAAGTAAATACTCATACAATTAAATCATAATGTCTTCCAATTTATTCATATCATCCTAACAGGATTTAATTTTATCGCTTTAAAATTATGTATCACAAGGAATTAGTGTTCCCTAAAATAATACAAATGGTTTCGTAAAATGTTCTCTATAGATTTTTACTATTGATTTTTTGTATGTCTAACCGTAAATGTTTTCAAATGATGAATCAAAAATATTATGATCCAAATAAATGTAAATATTTAACTATAAAAGTGAACTTCAATAAAAATATGGGATATAATATACTAGTATTTATTCCATAAAATCATGAAAATAAAATCAGGAATGCGTACCTTCTGAAATATTATTCCTTCTATTTCGTAATACCTACTTTATCTCTTCATATTTATGTAAATAGGTAGAATCCTACAAAGGCCCTAAAGGAGACTTTTATTTTAATATATTTTTCAATTTGATTGAAATATACGAAAACTTCCGATATCCAGATTTATTTATGACTGATTTAGCATTGAATATCCTAATACGGCATGATATTTATGTTCCTTCGTATTGACGGTAGCAAAATATAATATAAAACTTATGTGTTAGACATTGGTAATATAATTTACGAGTTAAAAATAATAACTAAAGGTTTTCCAAAGAAATAACTGCGATAAATTTGAACTTTATAACTTTTAGAACAACAACTCTACTAGTTGGGAACGAGCTCTATACAACTTTCTGTTATAGATTTATTTCTTTGATACTAGATTTAGATAAAGTAAACTTTATGTATTGTCAGTGTCTTACGATTTAATGGAAGCAAGGATGCAGTAAATTATCAGATTCATTTTTTAAAATAGGTAAAGGTTTTCAAGTACTTCTAAGTTTCTTTGTTGGTACATTCACGTGGCACCTTTATTTTTTGAAGGTTTAGTTTTAGGAACTCATTAGGAATGATTTTGAAACGTGGGAAGTTTCGTTTGTAATTATGATAATAATAATATAATGTAACGAATTCGACTATGTAAAGTGGCTTGCAAGTTTCAAACTGGTTTCGGAGATATGTTCGGGAAGTTCCCTATTGTAATATTAATAAACGTAATATTGTCTTCATCGACTTTTTAAACAAAAAATTACATATTTTCGTTTTAAATCTCGCTTTTTGTGAGTAAAATTTCAGCAATTTTCAGTTCGATAGGGATCAGTCAATGGCTACTAGAGCATAGACTCTAGTAACTTTTATGAAAAGTTCTATAGGACATTTTCTTCTTAGAAAGCGGTAAAATTTCCAGGAGCAATTTATTACCACTTTGCATAAAAGACCGAATACGTTCAGTATCTAATTTTTCCGAAATATTGAATGTTCTGTAAACCGAGATATTCTATTAAGGTGGCCATATTCTGAACAAACTTGCGAGATGTTCAAATTAAAATTTTTTAAAACTTTTGCCTGTTTGTAAAAATTCTAAATAGGTAATTGTGAAGTAGATTCTTTAATTTAGGTAAGGGACGTATTAATATTGTAAAAAACTATTATTTCTATAGATAAGAAACGTTAAACATAATAATATAATAATAATTTATTTTCCTTAGTGACGAATAGGTACATTTGTATAGAAACAGAAAAAGTCAATTTTTTTTTTAAATTGCCTTGCATGAATGAATATTTGAAACCTTTGCAATGCACTTTAAGACTCGTTTTTGTACTATGAAAATATGAGATGCAAAAGTGGAATTTCACCAGAAGCAGACATCATATCTTAAACGGGATTCAACTTGTGTGTAATATAATGAAGCAGTTGTTCTGTATACAGAACTGTTCTTATATTTCTAAATAAATAGGTGACTGAGACAAGCTTCTAAATAATAGTTTCACATTGAACTTACCAATTGAGATTTTTATCTAACTGAGAAACCTAAAAATTTAACCGTTTCTACTTTAGTAGATAAAGGAGTATTGTTTATATTAAAATCTAACAACTTACACTGTTTTTGACTATTATGAAATCTTATAATCTAGGGTTTTTCGGCGTTGAATTATAATGAATTCTGGGAAAACCATTCATTTAGCTTATTAAATAAAGCATGACAAGACAGTTCCAAATTTTCATCTGTTTTATTTGAAATGTTTAAAGAAATGTCATCAGCATACGTTGTAACATGAGTACTAAATAAAAGCGAATCTATTTCATTTACATATAGTAAGAAGAGCGCAGGGCCCAAAACGGAACCCTGTGGAACTCCTAACGTTAAGTTTGACCATTCGAAGCTAACCTATTATTATTATATTTGATATAGTTGTTTCCTATTTTCAAGGAAAGTTTTAGCCCAATTTATTGATATTTCTCTTGTTCCGTAATCATTTAGTTTGGTCGCCAGTTTTTGATGGTCGACGCAATCGAATGCCCTGCTGAGATCACAAAAAAACCCAACAGGGCACTCGCCAGTTTCAAGGAAATTTACTATTTTCTCATGAAAATAGTGTACAGTTGTAATAATTACCCTTCCACTACGAAATCCGTGCTGACTATTAGTTAATAATAATAATAATTCTTCTTTATTTCTCAATTAATTGCACAAAAAAAGATAATACTTCCGTGTGCAAAAAAAATAGGACAAGTCTTATAACGGTATTTTGCTAAAATCTAGTTGTGTACATCTAACTTTAATTTTTGTAACATTGTTAGTTAGTTGTCATAATTTATTGCAAGTGTGCAAAAAACTAATATGCCTCATATAAGCGATTTAGTTAAATCTGGAGTTATTGCTAAAGCAGAAGATGGATGGTCAATGAGACAAACTGCAATGCGTTATAATATTGATAAAAATTCGGTGTGTAACATTTTAAGAAAGTGAAGAATAAAAGGTAAGATTAGTAGAAATCCTGGATCAGGGCGACGAAGGATATCAACTCAACAACAAGATTTTCAATTGGTAAATGCTTTAGTAGAAAATCTATTTTACTCAGTTAGTCAGGCTGCTGAAGAAACGAATTTTCCTGGATCGAGTAGGACTGGTCGCCGGCGAGTAAGAGAATCGGAGCTACGCTGTCATGTAGCAGCACAGAAATACTTACTTAAAGCTGAACATAAACAAACTCGAGTAGGATATGCGCTTGAATTTTTAGCGCATGATGTAAATTTTTGGAACAATGTAATCTTTACAGACGAAAAAACTTTCCAGTCAACACACAGCGGTCGTATTCGTATTTGCCGCCCTCCGAATACTCGATTCGATGAGAAATATATATCTAACAATGATAAAAGTGGTAGACTTTCCGTCAATATGTGGGCTTTGATATAGGCACGTGGTCCTGGTGTTCTGTGGCATATTGAGGAACGATTTAATAGTGAAACGTATATTAGAATTTTAGACAATATTATGCTCACAATGTCACAATTATTTCCTAATAATGAGTTCATATTTCGACAAGACAATTGTTCCGTTCATATTGCTGATACCGTAACTAACATCAATGTTCTTAACTGACTCAGTCATAGTCCAGATCTTAACCCTGTGGAAGAAATATGGGTACTACTCATAAGTATCCAAAAACGAAATGTGAGACCACGGAATGCCGACGAATTACTGGAAATAGTAAATAATGCATGGGAAAATATTATTACTAATGATTATTGTATAAGGTTATTTAACTATATGCCAAACAGACTTATAGAGGTTATAAATAGAAATGGTGCAATAACAAAATATTAATAGGTAGTTTCTTGTTAAGTAGGATATCTTTTGTCCTTTGATCCAGGATTTCTACTAATCGTACCGTTTATTCTCCACTTTCTTAAAATGTTACACACCAAATTTTTGTTAATGTTATAACGCAGTGCAATTTGTCTCATTAACCATCCATCATTTACTATAGCAATAACCACAGCATTAAAATAAAAAATAAATTAAAAGTAATATCTGTTTTATTTCGGCTACTCATTAAATATTCAAATAGAGACAGATTTACATTAGAAAAAAAGAGTTGTCCTATTTCTTTCTGCTCACGACAGTACAAGTAATTGTAGAGGGCGTCAAGCACATTTAAAAACACAAACATTACACATTATACACATGCATAAAATTATATAAAAACATATACATTTACAGATAATTATATATCACAGATACACTTTTATAATTTATATTATATATATAATATTTGATACTTTTCCTGATATTTAGACAATCTATCCATAAACAATACTGGAGTAGTCTTTAAGGCATCAGCAAATGTTCCAAATTCAAAGGACAAATTTACAGATAGGTAATTGGTTCAATAATTAAATTGATAATTTTTTTAATTATAAACATTGGAGCATTGGAACATCATCTGTACCAGATGATTTTTTATTTTTTGGTTAGTAATTTTAACATTTCTTAATATGGTAAACGGATTAAGAAATAATTAATTATTTCGTACGTTAACATTATTATTTTTTGAAGATAAGTTATTTAACTTCGGTATTTGATCAATTATGGTTTTAGGTATATTAATAAAAAAATCATTAAATAGTGACGCAATTATCTTAGTATCTTTATGAAAAATCTCATCCTTATTTATTATTATATTGTTATAGTTTTTATTACGATTATATAATTCAGACATAACGTTCCAAGCAGATTGAGACTAGTTTTCAGAATTAACGATTTTGTTTTGATAATAAGCTTTCTTAGTTTTTAAGTTAACAGCTGATGCATTTTTTGCGGTTCTTATAATTCAGGAATTTGTAAGACAAACAGATTTTTTAAATATTCACTAGAGAATCTATCTGTGTTTGAATAATAGCATAATTAAAACAATTATTCGAATAATTTTACTTTCTATTTTAAAAAGATCAGTATTTAATTTGTAATGAATATGTCTAAATACAAACAAAGTGTTTATTAACATTTACCAACCTTTTTCTGCTTTAGTAATAATTACAACTTTAATAAAATTGCTAATGTTGGCCATATTTTTCTTTGCACACTTAAATTTTTTGACAATTGTAAGGAAAATGCTACAATACTTCAAAAGCTGCTAAATTTTAAGAGACATTTGTTATACGACTTGTCCTATTATCTATTATCCACGACTGTACCTCAAATCCTAAATATTTTTGAATTATACAGAATTAAAAAAAAGAAAATAGCCTACAGAAAAGTGTTTTCCTGTTATTTGAAATATAGCTGTAATCAACCGAATTCAAAATTTTAACAATAATAAAATAATAATAAATAAAATTCTATTCATATAATTTAGAATAGAATGTCACCAAATATTTCGTATTCAATATATAATAATAATAGGTAGCCTATATAATAATAAAATTATTATTAACTCCCGCATTGGCAAATTTCAGATGTCATAGAAAATAGTCATTTTTATGACATTTATTGAAGTATTCACTTCAGTGAACATAGCGCCCTCAAGGTGTTGTAGTCAGTATTTTTTTGTAGCTCATCAGTTTTTATATAGACTTTTACATGTTACAAAATCATAATCATCTTTTTATATAAAATTTTTATTATGTTAATCATGCCTGCTCCTATTTATTTATCAACAATAATATATTTCTCCCTAAATGAAACTTTTCAACCATTTATTTCTAGTTTATATATAATATATGCATTAGAAAACATAATATCCAACAGAGGGGTGTGAAATGTATTTGACTCTACCTTAAAAGCTTTCCTACATGAAATATTGAATATAGGGGTTGGTGGCGGAATTGATTTTCATCACTTGCGCCCTTGGTAGCGGAATGACTAATCGTTAAGTTCAAGTAAATTACTGAACTGGTTTACTCGCCAGCGTATACTTTTGCTTTCATCTTTTAAGGGAACGTTATTCCTTGTTTATTACTAGTAAATTTAGTTTATCGCAAAATATGGCGCAGAAATGACTAAATTAGAGGATGAATATTTTGGTGCAGTTAAGCAAACCTGAATAAGACTTGAAACATGATTTTATTTCTTATTGGTAATATGTTTATACTATATCCAATAAACACTTGACGTCCATTGGACATCTATTTTATATCCATTACAGGTCCAGATGTCCACGACGTATTTTGGATATCCATTGGACTTAAATACATGGACATGCATTGGACATGTATCCACTGGACGTCCATTTAATGTCCATAAACATTAGTTGTTTGATATATAATAATAAACAGAAATTGATCCATGTTTCTACATACCGGGATCGGCTCGTGATGAGACACATTTTAAAACAACCCGCCGGAATTAAACCGGTCACCGGTTCACATGCATTTCCTACCGTAAAAATTAAATCGGTGTATCTTTAGGGTCCACGGACGGGGCTTGAACACCCACACACACAAAGGTAGAAAGTTCCAATGACGGAACTAGAACGCCCACGCACAAGAGTAGAAAGTTCCACGGCTGGAGAGGCTGTAAATCAACCCCATCGTCTGGTCTATCCCCTTTTGTTCCTAAGACACCACCGTAGGGTTGCAGTTTCTGCATCGTCGAAGTCTGGGTATCATACCACCCTAGTTGTTGTTTTCTTTAACTGGGACCACCTTCAGTGGTTCTGCGTGGTTATATATATATTTACTTTTGCATTTGAATTTACGTGTGTATATATTTAAAGATTTTACGCGTTTATTATTACTTAAGGAGGTTCTCTAATCAGACCCATTGTGGCCAAATTTACTTCAATGTATCCTCACGTTGTAAACCAAGTGTAGCTACACGAGGGGTATGCATCTTTATTTATGCTGTAACCTATTAATCAGAATTGGCCACATTATTGAACATCGCCAGGTTTCATGTTGGAGAACCAGAAATTATTTGTAAATACTGTAATATAGTGCATTTTATGTTGAAAGATAGTGTCATTATTTCGTCTGCGACCATTACGAATGGAACCCTCAGTGATTTTATGTTAAGTAAGTAAACTAATAATTTATAATAGTTTATGTTAAACTTGGGCTTAACGACCCTGAGATTTCTGAGCTAGTGAAATTTTGTCGTGATCACGTTACATCAATTATCCAGGCTAAGTAATGGTTGCGATCTGCTACGTCAGCAGCCCAAGTGAGTTTCTTCTGTAATATCTTGTAACCCTTACTCTCCAACGTATTTATTTGCTCTTGTAAAACATAGCACCATGTCTCTTTATTCTTATTTGTAGAACTATTTATTTTGTTCTCGTAGTATGTTTGTTTTGCTGCTTCTATAACCTTTCTGTACTTCTTTTTTCTTCGTCATATTTTGTTTTATATTCTATGAAGTTGAAATTTGCCATACAGACTGTTGTTTTATTTCGCAAGTCACGCACTCTTTGTTATTTTTCAAGTTAGTATTTGTTAATTAAAGTTTTTAGGACAGCTGATCTCTTAAAATATTGAAATGCTTTAGCAAATTTTAAATAACATATACATGTCCAATCAGTGTGAGATAAATGATAATTAAAGGCATTGATCGTATTTATATTTATAATACGCCGTGTATAACAAGTGGTGTTTTTTTATCTCATATTAATCATCATAAATCTCAAATAAACCGACAGACTCGGCAGAGAAATATTTCTACATATAATAATTGGCATACTTCAGTTTATTTATTCCCTGCACTCAAAAAACGAACAAAAACTTTACGACATAATTATTATCGCCACGGGACATGCGGCATGCCTGCCATCAAACAACCCGACGCACAGTAAAAACTTATAAAGATAAGCGAGTCATTTGTGAACGAAATAACACAGAGAACCGGTATTTTACTGAAGTCGTAAAGTTTTTGTTGCATTTTTTGAATGTCTAGTCAATCTATACTCGATTATATCTACCCGATATCTGTGATTTACCATTACAATAAATGAGTGGCGCCATCTATCAAATGTACTGAATATAATTAAGCAATGAACTTACCGTAGTAGATGTCCATCTCGTCTCCTGGACGTCTGCCACGGCGAGTCCTCGTACCGATACGCTTTCCGGAGGATCGGAGCACAGGAACAGCTGAGCTTATTGCCCATGGATGCTGGGCACTGGCACTGCCCCCTTTGTCACCATATATCCGTACCAAACTCGGCCCCCCTGGAGCCCCACTGACCTCGCACGCCGCGGTTCAAAGACTGAGACCGCTGATGGTGTGTCGGCTTGCCGTGTTTGTGCTGAAACAAAAACAAACAAACGTTAGTTTTGTGATATGATATGGGGCGTAATTGCTGTCAGCAGGATAATGTAAAGGAAACTACAGTGTATGTACAAGAAATATATTTAGACATTCTAGATGTATTTTTTATTCTTCGCGGAATATAGTATACTGCATTTGCTAGGCACTTTTCTAAAACTACAAATGTTGCACGTATAAAAAGAAAAATCCTTATATTAGTTGTCGAATTATGACCAAGATTCAAAGTGTCTTGTCTCCTGTCTGTCACATTTCTTGTAATCACGATAAAGCAACAAAAGCAACAAAAGTCAGATTGAATTGAAATTTGGATAGTGAATTAGTGTTCATAGACCATGATACCTCTGCAAAAATGTCTTTCACTAGCTTTTTTGCTGGCTATTTGCCAATAGGTACAGGGGGAAGTAGGAGTCATAGCTAGGGGGAATCAGAGCGGCCATGTTTCTTATTAAATTCGAACGAGATTTCAATTCTAAGTTAATAAGAAACATGATCGCTCCAATCGCCTCGGGTTATGACCCCTACTACCTCCCTCCCCCTGCACCTATTGCTAAATAGCCAGCAAAAAAGCTAGTGACATTTTTGTAGCTGTATCGTGGCCTATTACGATTATAATTCATTTATGACTTGCATATTACGTTAACAAAATGGCAAAATATATCACACATTTCCTTGGCCAAAACTTTGAAATGTTTTATCGTATAGGCACAGAACTTTCATTTTTGTTATTACCAGTTTCAACGTAGGTTGGAAGTTCTTTACCATTTAACATTACGTACATCGTCAAAAAATTTTGAAATCATCATCAGAAATTTCTAATCCTGTAGAAATGAATAAAAAAGCAAATTTATCATCATTTTATACGCATCTCTTTTGGTTATTTCTATGTTTTTGTTAAACGTCATATTGTACCATTTTTTAACCAAAAATCATTTGGAGGTAGGCGCGAGGTGGCAATCGCGATTAACCACACGGGTGTCGCGCTACCGGGTTCGAATCTCGGCTTCGGCACTGTCGGAGGAAGTGGTTGTATGTCCGCGTTTTTTCAATGTGTAACCTCCTTCCGCACAAGCCTCTGGCGTCTGGAATTGGGGGTTGTCTAATTTCTGTGGTGTTATTTATTATTATGTACTAGTAAAACAGATAGGGGTGTCAAAAAATAGCCGACAAAATTAAAAAAACTGGTAATGTATTAAATATAAAGAAAAAGTAGGAGTTTAATGAATGATACCGGCATTTTAATTGCGATGGATTCAATGAGTGAGTTCCCAAAATTATGCTTAGAAGAACAGCAGCCCAAACTGGAATTTCTATAAGTAATGTACAAAAAATATACATGTCCAATAAAATTCATCCATATAAACCAAAATTTGTACACATTCTTGAAGAAAAGACGAGCTAAAAGATTGGATTACTGTTTGTGGATGGTCTGCAATATTTTAAGTGATAAACACTTTGTATGACTGATGATCGAAAGGTAAGTGCACTTGCCTCTCAGCTAAAAGTTCCGGGTTCGATTCCCGTTCATGGTAGTGGAAAATACTGTGAGAGGGATTTTTTCACTATACACGGATATTGGGTGTGTGTCCCTTGTCTCTGTATAGCCACCTCCCACACAAGGCTCTTCTAGAGCCTTCCGGGATAAAGGGGGTCGTAATTACCTGTGGTTGTTATTTATTTATTTATATTATTTATTTCACAAACATATATTTTTTCCGACGAGGCAATGTTTTCCACTCATCGTACAGTAAGCTTACAGAATTGTTGATATTCGTCCTCGTAAAATCCGAATTTTCATATACGAAGTAAATGGCAACATTCCCAGAAAATGACTGTTTGGTGTGGATTTCATACTTTGGAATAATTTGTATATATTTATTTGAAGGGAATGGAATGTAAATCAATATTCTGGCCTGAAAATGCTTAATACATTATTTTTGGATCAACTCAACAATATACCCAAATTGCAAAGGATGAAAATGTTTCTACAGCAGGACGGCTATCCTGCACCTTCTGCAATTACTGTCAGAGGATGACTAAGCTGTCATTTTCTAGAAAAATGGATTGGAAGATACGGGCCGATTTGTTGGCCATTTAGAAGTCCGGCTCTAATGATTATAGATTTCTACTTTGAGGTTTTTAAAACAAAAAGTTTATGTTTCTAATTTTGACAATATATAATTATTAAAAACCATAATTAAAGAAGCAGTTGATGGTATATCTCTCCAAGAAATTCAAAACGGTTAAAGAGGATTAAGAGCTAGACTAGAGCTATGTGTTGAGACTGGTGGGAACAATTTTAAATAATGACGGGACATATTTATGTTTATTTCCAGATACCTACAGTATTTTTTTTAACTATCTTTTTTTAATTGTCATTTGTATGTCTTGTATTCATTGATTTGCTAACCCAATAGTCCTGTCGACAAATTATTGTAGACTACATGGAGGGCGGCAAAATTTTATACTTCAGGGATGAGTTTGGGGTACATCCTAAAAGTTCCCGACCCTAGAAGGTGAGCCTTGCGGTGGAGGACTTCCGGAAGGCATTAAATTCTGTTTTTTTTAATTTCTCGCTAATAACTCGAAAACTACTGGTCCTAGTGGAAGAATTATTCTTACCTTTTTGAAAGGTAATAAAATTTCCTACATTTTTTAATTTCAGCTAAAAGTTTCCATCTTCAACCGTTATCGAGTTACCCGCTTCTGAAAGCCGTCGACATCCAGAAAACGCTGTTCCGGATCACATTTTTCGTCATACTCTGCTCCTAACCCACATTGAAAAATTCGTTGATTGGACTACAAAGGTGACTTTGCTTCATAATAAAAATTAATAACTGAGTATTTTTTTCGCTAGACACTTGGTAGAGCAAACATTTTAGTAAACTGGCATAATTATTTATTCTTCGTAAAATGCGATTATGTAAAAAAATCGAAATCATCAAAGTAGGCGTATGTTCTTGAAATTTTGCATAGGACTATAACTTCTTAATCTGAATAACTTTCCTTAATTACATTTTGCTGTATCTTTTACAGAAAAGAATTTCGTTTTTGCTTCATTTTCATGGCCTACGTGATTTAAAAAAAAACAAAAGTACACTCAACATTATTTTTTAAATAAGCAGGGGAAAGCCCCAAATATGCAAAAAGAATTTGAAATTTTTTTGTCTATTTCACCTATAGCGAACTAAATCGGAGGACACACTGAAGATTCAGTAAACAAAAGCAAAAAGCATGAAAGTAGGCTAACGAAATAGTTAACCTTACTACGGTTAGCATTATCACCGTTTATTTACTACTTATTTTAGTACATACTTAACTATTGTAAACTAAGGCACTAAACATCGTTGCATTTAAAAGTATATAAATTGTCGACGTTTAAACCGAACTAATTCTCGACAGTGCCACGGATTTCTGATACCTACTGGGTGTGTCAGAAGCTAGTAAAGGCGTAAGAAAGTGGCACCAAAGCAATGTCATGTAAATAATAGTGCGTAGGTATAGCTATCTTCAAATTTAAAAATGTACCACTTGTTGAATATAAATCGAGCAATTGATATTTTTGCTCTGAGCTTGCTTACTTTGTACATGGTACGTATCACAGTGTTGTAAATAATTCCTGTAACAATGCTTATAATATGAGTATATTATTATTTGTGGATGAATTTAATAGAAGTAATTAAGTAAGGATTATTTTCTTTAACTGTATCAAACACACAGTTGCAACAAATGAATTGTATAACAGCCTGTTAAAATTAAATATAGATACACCTTTCAATATATTATCTCTGCTCTGCCTAAATAAAACGGAGATTCTACATTGCTTAATATCATTCTTATATAAAAGTGGCATAAAAATTTAGGTTTAGAGTTGTTAATCCCTTGTTTAACCTCATGTAATCCATCCGTGGCCTTACCTGTGATGTTTTTTTTTAAATGCCTTGACAGGCCCCTAGGCGAGAAGTGTGTGTCCCTGTTATTCCTTATCGTTTTCATTTAGTTATTATTCACGTTAGAATTAGAGTTAGATCTTTAGCCGCTTTAACTGTGTATCTGGCTGGATGGACTATGTCCTAATGCCATTTAAAAAAAAAAAATAAAAATAAGGATTGCTCTTACAAATTATATAATTTTAGATGGTCGGATCTACATTCGCAATCAAATATCGCGCAATGAACGTGGGCTTATGAGTAATAGATAAAAAAATGTTGATTTAAAGGTGTGTATAGACTGGACTGCCTCACGCAAGCATGTGAATGTTGTTTCGATATATAATATGTATCATTAGGTGGTCAAATATTTTTATTTTTTGACTTATCAAAAATATTCTCTCTTGTGGTTTTGTTTGGTTAATTTTACTTCCACGTCCAGTGGAAGTATAGCAACGCAAATATTTTTTTTTGTTGAAATAGGTTTAAAATGTCATGAAATATCGAGATTTTAAATTTGAGCGAAAAAAAATTTTCTGTCTGTCGGTCTGTCTGTCTATTTTTTTTTCTGCGCACGTTTACTCTGGAACCATTTATGATATTGGCTTGAAATTTGGTACACTTATGTATTATAACGAGATCTGGAACTAGATTATATTTTGATCTAATTCCGTTGAAGGGTACGGGAGTGAATGGGGTAAATAAGGGTAAATAGATAAAGCAAGCAGATAAGAATCCATAAAATTGCAATTTAGGGCATGTACGAAAAGTCAAGGCCTCAAAATTATTTTGGCATCAGCCAACCCCCACTATCACCCCCAAAATCACCCCCACACTATTATGAAAGGGAGTAGGAAAAATTAAAATGTGATCTAGTGTGTATACAAGAACGAAACGCCTCCAAAAAATTTTTGGCGTTAGCCACCCCCTCTACTCCCACCTCATTATTAAAGGGAGTAAAAAACTGAATTAAGATTTGTGTACGAGAATCAAGGACCTCTAAAATTTTTGTAACATTAGCCAACCCCTTTACCACGCCCATTGCCACCCCCCCCTTTATTAAAGGGAGTAAGCTATTACATTGGAATTTAGTATGTATAAGACTTCTGGATGTGGAAGTAGTGATTCCTTGGGCAGCGGTTTTTAATGAATATTTAAAACTTCTGCAGTTAAAACCTAAAGCTCTTTTGGCATGTTAGAGGCCAAGTGAGTGAGTGAGTAGCCATGGGGCTGACATTCAATTCCAAGAACTAGAAGGAAGTAAAATATTGTATAAGTGAATATTGTTCGACATTTGGGTATCATTAAGTGGTTAAAAATATTTGTTTTTATTGAGTTATCAAAAATATTTTCTTCTGTGGTTTTCCTGTTGTTTCATTAATTTTTTAAAGAATTTCAATATTTGTTTGGTTGAAATTCGACAAAGATAAAGCCACGGCCCTTTTGGCATATTAACTTTCACGCGAATCAGATGTCATGAAATTGAAATACGGGCGTTTTCATGGAACTGATTCACTTCGCCTATACAGTAGGCATCATCAGGTTCATATGTCAAGTTCACTTGAAATCCAACTCCACGAACTCGAAAGAAGAAATCTTTTGTATATGTGAGTATTATTTCGATATTTGGGCATCAAATATTTTTATTTATTGAAGTTTCATTAAAATACAATGTCATGAACTTGAAGGAAACCTCCTCCTGATTATTTATAGCGTGGCACAATATAGTGATACTTAATTTAAAAATGTAAAATAAGTAAACCAAGAATTCGAGAGATCTGCATGCCCGTCAGATGGCCAGCCGCTGACTGCATGCGAAGTAAGTCCTTTTTTTAAACATTTATTTAACGGCCTATTTCCGCTACTGAGACCTAATATTGACGCCTGTAGACGAGCTACCCCCAACCGGGAATTTTGCCGAACCCCTTCTCTTTCGAAGAGTAGGGATCTTTTACTTGCCTAACATTTAATAGACAAGAAACCGACAACTTTACATTCCTTCTGAAGAATGGCATATCCACTACGCAGTCCCCGCCTATCATGGCATACCTCTCATGCATACACTGATATACAGACTGCTGGAAATTGTGAGGAGAGGATGTGGTCTCCCTTGAAACAGTTAGACATCCAAGTCCTAACCGCGCAACTGAATCTCGTCGTCTTTGATTCTTCACTGCTGTGCCGGTGTCGTCCGGTAAGCGAATCTTTTGCATGTCCTATGAGAAATGTGTAAGCTATAGCCGTATATACGATTGTAATAGTAACTATTTTCAATACTAAATAATTTTTTAATTTCAATACGCTATTATCCAGCATACATTATAATTCATATCCAATGTCGTACCAAATAATAATGATTAATCTTCACAGTAAACTGAGATGACGCTTACAATATCTATATTTTCGTAATGGTATTATTTCACAAATATAACCAATGGCTGATGCCAAATTCATCGGTGTTTTAAGGTCCATCTGACAACAATATTTCATAAAATAACAACGAAAATTCCCTCAACAATGATTAGTAATAATGCAGAGATAACTGGTGCTATAAATGTGGCAACTCTATTTGCAAATAATTTTAAAAACTATTATAACAATAAAAACAATAAAAGAATAAATCGGAAGTCAGCAATAATCAACCATACTAATACTGTTAGTATATCAACCGAAATTATATATGACATCTTAGCTAATTTGAACATAAATAAGGGGCCTGGTACTGACGAAATACCTCCCGTGCTTTTAAAACAGTGTAGGCAAGGTGTCAACACCTTTGCAAATCCCTTTCTCCAAGTCGTTAACTACAAGGATTTTTTCAGACAAATAGAAACAGGCCAATGTCGTACCTACTTTTAAATCAGGAAATAAATCCAACCCAAGTAATTATCGCCCAATATCAATTCTTTCCGCAATTACCAAAGTAGTGGAAAAAGTAGTCACAGTTTTTCTAACGCCCCATTTTAAAACGTCATTATAAACGATCAGTACGGATTTCAAGCAGGCAAGTCTACTTTAGCAAACATATTATCATTAGTAAATTATAAACATACTGACTTTAGTAAGGCCTTCGACAAGGTAAATATAGAATTGTTAACTCAAAAACTATCTATTCTAGGGATTGGGAGTACATTGCTAGAGTGGTTATCCCCATTATTAACGAATAGGAATCACCAGGTGAAGATTAATGGTCATTTATCAAATGTCTTCACACTTACTTCTGGCGTGCCTCAAGGCTCTCAACTTGGACCCCTGTTGTTTAATTTGTTCTTTAATGATATTGCTGAATGTTTTCAGAATTGTCACATACTCAAAATAAGATTGTCAAAAGATCCAAAAAGATCTTGATTCCTTTACTCTCTGGTGTAAGGAGAATGTCATTGATCGTTGATAAGTGTCATTTTATTAAATTTTTTAGAAAAATAAATGGAGTCATCAATGTCACGTATCAACTAAATGACCATGATCTTCACGAAACTAATCAAATTCGAGACCTTGGGATCTTGCTTGATCCTAAACTAAATTCTTTTGATAACATTGATCATGTTATCTCTAAGCATAATAAAATGTTACAATTTATAAAGAGATTCATATTAAGCTTTCGAGTGTTAAAGCAATTCGTACATTATATATTTCTTTGGTGAGGCCAGTAATTGAATATTGCGTGGTGTCCTGGGCACCTTCTTATAAAACCCATATTTCACATACAGCACAAATTTTTGAAACAAGCATGCTTCAAGATTACCATGTATATGAATACTCTTAATACCCCTATATATCTTAACTTGCCAACCCTTAACAGACGCATATTGTACGATTTAAGCTTCATTTACAAATCAATGAACAACCAAGTTATTTCCGCTTACTTGTTGTCAGAAATTAATATTCACGTTCCTCCTCGGGATACCAGAAGCCCACTCATTTTCAAACCTAATTTCCACAGAACGTCTTATGGGTGTCATACACCCTTAAATAGAATGATAAGTAATTTCAACACATATGCAGCACATATCGTTAATTTTATTTTATTTAATAGTACATTATACACTAAGGGAGAGAAACGTCTTATTTTTCCTGAGGTGTAATTTGAGGCCCGAGGGCAACAAATACATCGAGGGAAAAATGGCGGTCTCTCCTGAGGTGTATATACTATTTTTTTCCAGTAGTAGAGTAGAAACATTTATTTCATAAATAAAGAATTATAATAAAATTGGACCGAAATTACAATATTTAGAAGCCTTTGGGATATTTCCATTCAACGTATCATGGCAACAGATATTTGTTTACAAATACATTTGTCAACTGCAAAAGTTGAGTTTTGGCATTTTTGGTATGGAAAACCAAGAAGAACCGCAAGATATTGTTGAAGCTGCCGGTGCGGAGTTTTAAACTTATTACCCAAAAATCAAGAAATTTGTATGATAAAGCGTACAATCAGTTCAGAGAATGGTGTAAGAAAAAGAAGGTACAAACGTACATGGAAAATGTTATGCTGGCCTATCTTCATGAAAAATCAAATGAATATAAATCTTCCACAGTATGGGCCCAATATTCTATGTTAAAATCGTGTATGATTGTGTACGATAATATAGATATAAGTAAATATGCAAAGCTGATGGCATTTTTGAAAAGAAATTCCGATGGTTATAAAGCAAAAAAATCAAAGATTTTGACAAGGGACCAAATTGACTCTTTTTTATCGCAAGCAAATGACGATGAACATTTAATGATAAAAGTAAGATTATATTAGTGTTTATTAAGGTATGATTATGCATTAATGTTTTGTTACTTTTTTAGATTGCATTGATCTTCTGAATTTCAGGCGCATGCCGTGGAGACGAATTAACTAACCTAAAAGTTGATGATATTGAAGATGGTGTATCATCTTTAATAATAACAATACCTAATACCAAAACTAAAATATCCCGAACCTTTGCAGTAACCAGAAATAAAGGAAACGTAAATTTACTCGATCTATATCGTAAATATGCCGCATTGCGTCCCTCTCACACCAGTCATGGTCGATGTTTTGGATTTTATAAATCAGGAAAATGTACTACACAGCCAGTAGGCAAAAACACTTTTGAAAAATCCCAAGTATAATAGCCACCTACCTAGGATTATCGGATCCAACCTTATATACTGGCCATTGTCTACGTAGATCTTCAGCAACTCTATTAGCGGATGCACGAGCAGACATCACGGCTATAAAACGTCACGAAGGTCGAAAGTCGACGACAGTTGCTGAGGGGTACATTGACAATTCGGTCCAAAACAAAACACATATAGCAAATCAAGTACTACAAGCTGCAACTACGGTTCAAAAAACTATAAATCTGACTAAAGAAAATGTTGCATTTAGTGAAGTTCCTTCGAATATTAATTTCAATAGTTGTGAGAATGTAACATTTACTATCAATGTTAATAAATAAGAATTACATTTTGTTTAACTATTAACTTATATAAGTAAATATGCAATGTCTTATATTAATTAATAAATAAGAATTACATTTTGTTTAACTATTGGGTATGAAATAAAAACTCCCCTAGGGAAATTATTGTCTTGCGGCATACTGATGAGGACATAGAAATTTCGAAACCGGTCTATGTCTGGTTAGGAATGAGGTAGTATCAGCTGACGTCACAACCGAGCTGCAACTTCAGTTCAGTGGATAGATAAGTTTTTGCGACATTTACGGTCATTTAGTTATCCCAAATTTTAAAGAATTTCTGAGCTTTTTTAAAAGCTTTTTTTGTGTAAAATTAACAGTTAGTGTTTCCTTTTACTAATACGTTTGGTGATTTGTTGAACTGACTTTAATTTTGTGTTTTATTTGTGTTTTTTAACCGATTTTTTTTTCCGTACTGTCAACAGGTTTTTATTTTCGAAATGGTGAGTTAATTTTAGCAATTAGGATTGTTAAATTCATTGAAATTTGATCTATACACTTCATTTCAGGAGTCACCAAATTATATTTTTAAGTTAGAGTATATTAATGGCGTTGATCCATATAGTTTAAAAGTGGCAGATTTGACAGCATCTTTAGATGATATCCCAAAAATTTCTAAAAGTGTGGTGATGGATTATTTATTATTTCGAACAAGCCCTATGACCAATGATGAAGTTAGAGCATGTAAAAGTTTAGATGCCTTTGCCCAGCTTGCCTGTAAATGGATAGAATATCTGGGGGCAAAAAAAATTAGCAAACGATATATCATTGTTGGTAAAGTATGTGTAGATCTGTATGAAATTTAACGTTTATTATCAAAGTATATTACTTTTGTCTACAATGTTTAATCACAAATTACTGTTTTTCAAGCATTAGAATATTATTAAAATGGGTTAAGGATGAATGTAATTTTTGTTTTAGGTTCGGCATTCTCAGAGACTGTCAGAAGCAACACTTAAGCCTTGGATTGTTGTACGAGGATACGTATGTGACGGATGTATTGGCTTATTGAATAGAACTCAGTAACAAGAACATTGATATGGCTGTAGTATTAAAAAACAAGGCCAGATGCTTAGAGTATGCAGTGCGCTTTGGCATTTCACAAAGATTTTTATGTAATCTATACGTTTATAAATTATGCAGTTATGATATTTAAAAAGTTAATGGCTTTATATAATGTATATACACAATACAGATGTATGTTTCCTAAGGTTACATGTAGAATACAACAAAACCACTATGTATTGCTACAAAATAAAGTATTTTGCTCCATGCTGCTCTATCAACATTTAATATATTCATCGTTTTTTCTTCCTGAATTTAAAAATGTTCAGATACATTGAAAATCCAACGAAGGTTTTCAAAAAGTTAGGGTTTTATTTTTCATTCTTTCATGTATTTTGCATTGTTTAGGACACTCAGTTTAAAATCTGATTTGATCTTAAAACCTACCTTCATTTATCAAACCAAAACTATGTCTATTCGCACGTTACTGGAGGAGGATGTAATTAATAACCATATAACTACATATTCAATCAGTTTTATTTGTGTTATTAACAATACTTTTTTACACAAGTCAATATAATAGAATACATGTTAAAATAATATGTAAAGCGTACTAAAAAAGAACATTACATATCACCTTAAAAGTGAAATCTTAAGAACATTTATGCATCCTATTTTAACTAAATATATATTGCAATGTTGACAGTGAATTTGCCATTCACTGTCAACATTGCAATATCTTATAAATGATGTAAAACTATCGTATAGGTACCCATAACAAAATGTTTGGAACATATTCTTGCATTTTTTATTTTCGATTCGAGAAATTCATCCTTACAGAACGCTGCTGGGCTGAGTACGTATTTCTATTCTTGCAAGCTCTACTTGTCGTCTAGTTTGAGCAGATGGAAATCCCAAAAATCTAACTGTTCTTTTTCGATTCCATTGATTAGTGCACACAACAACAGCCGTCGTCGACATTCTGTTTCTAAAATGGTAACAAATTCAAACTCATTAGAAACTTTTGAGCTTGAAGTACAACCCTGCCAAAAATGCTCATAGAAACAGATAAAAATAAAGCTATAAGGTTCTATGAGACCGATAACATTTTTTGAACGAAATTAGTCGATTTCACATACAGTCATATTAATAACCATAAAAATCCCAAGAGATATTCTTCCTCAGTATGATGGGAAATCGTTGTGCAATAGAATGGCATAGAAACTCATATGTAAAACTGTTTTATCATCTACATGGATCCTCTCCATAAAGTATATATTTTAAATTACTTTGGAGATATTTCTATATGCCATTTTTGGCAGGGAATTAATAATATTGTCAGAAAATATAAATTTCACAGCAATGGATATTAATCTTTTCTCTTTTATAAAACCATCAATATTAGTAAATAGAAATTACTACTACCTAACCTATTATATCCTATGTCAATATTGGCTTATACCAAATCTATGAATACATACATTAAATGAATATTTAAGCAAATAAGTCATACAATATACCTACTTAACAAAAAAAACCGAAAAACTAAATTATTAGTGTTATTAATGCTTATATTTACAATTTACGATTTAACAGGGATGTTAACATACCTGATAATAAATTTTTCTTTTCCAATAATAGCACTGATACGATATGTATCGAAATATCTTTCACACCAGGCTTTTAAGAAAACCTTAATAAATGGCTCCACACAAATTTGTTATTAAAATTATGCACCACTAATTTTAAAATCGATCACAAACAAAGACTTGCTCTTATGTCAAATTCTTCAACAATCCACTTAACCGTTTTCAGGCTGTCAAATGATGACGTCACTGATACTACCTCATTGGAGTAAATGCTTTACTTCTGTCACAATTTTGATGCCATAGAAATCGATTTCTACTCCCGGTCGTGGAAAAAAGCTTTTATTAAATATGCAATGTTCGTTAGCTAGTTAGTTAGTTTGTTTAGGTAAAATCTTGCAATCAAAATTTCGATTAGTTCTAATTAAGCTAGAGCTTTGAAATTTTACACATGTATCCGGTGACAATATACTTTATTTTCATATAAGAAAAACAAGATGGCGGCTTCAAGATGGCTGACGACTTAACCGTTTATGATCCGATTCGACTCGAAATCGATATCTGGGGGTTTTCTAGGTCGCGGATTATGAATTCTTTCTCAAAATTTAGAAATTCAAAATGGCGGTGACAATATAGCTGATGACTTTTGTTATTTATGGTCCAAACCGATCAAAATCGATACCGCGGATTACGAATTTCTTGTCAAAAATTTAGTTCAAGATGGTGGACGGCTTTACCGTTTATGATCCAATTTGTCTCAAAATCGATATCTGGGGATTACAGCATATCAAAAGACTAAAAAGTAAAAAATAAAATTATATAAAAAAAGAATTTTAAAAAAGCTTTTATTTAAATGCTCTAAAAAGTAGAAAATAAACTTTGAAGTAAACCAAACCCATCATTTTGTTACATTATATAATTTTTTTTACACAGAAAAATCTCGCGACAAGCTTTTATATCATAAAAAAATATATAATGTAACAGAATGATGGGTTTGATTCACTTCAAACTTTGTTTTCAACTTTTTAGAGTATTTAAATAAAAGCTTTTTTTTTATATTTTTTTACATAATTTTTTAAATTTAATTATAACACATTTTATAAACAGATTCGTCTCATTTATAACCAATAATGCCATTCTATGCTGTGTTGGTTTCCACTCCACCCGCAAATCAAATGAAATCAATATGTTGTTTTATATGTCAGTTGATTCATTTAAGTGTGTTCCAATGTTTATAATTCTGTCAAATTTTATTTATTGTGTGTATAATTGTTATTTAGTCATTTTTTGTAAATACAACCTATATACTGTTAATCGACCTGGGTGTCCGTAAATAAAGTATTATTATTTTTATTATAAAATATTTTTTTAATTTGTTCTACCAGTTAAAAATATAGATCTATCCAGATGTATTAAATGTGAAGCAACCAATTTTTACAAAGTTATAAACTTAATGATCTTTATTTAAAGCATTGCTCAACGTTCCTTCAACTTGAGAAAATAGGATAGCATTACATAAAACAAAGTGATTTTACCGCATTATCTATCAAAAGGAAGACATTTGCTTTGTAGAATATAACTTTCAAAGCACTTTTAAGAACTCGCATATATTTTTAGAACCAAACTGCTTTTTTAACGAGGCAGCGCAAGTATTTTCATTGTTAATGTTGCAACTAAAACATCGCTATATAAACTTTATATGCTAGCTACTAACTCAATTAAAAATAGCTCCCTCATTACTTTCTACAATCAGAGCTAATTGCAACAGTCGTATCCATAGATCGTTAACGGCAAAAGAGACGTAAACTATTAATTATTATTATACTCTCAAGAACGGTGATCCGTGTAACTTTACGAGAGCACTAAAGCGAAATCAAATACTTTTTAGAGACACCCGGTGATCCAAGGAAACTATATCTTACTTTGATGTTGCTACTAGAGAGTACAAACAACCATAAATACAAAATATAGTAAACATAAAAATAGGCTGGTGCAACGAACTAACTAACTGTTATGACACAAATTAGAACATAGATATAAACAGAACGTGGGCGAGTCTGGAAAACTATTTATATGTCCATTTACAATTATAAATAAGTATGTAGGCTTTTAATGGCAAGTGACATTATTTTTTCTATATTAATCCATTCAGCGTTATTAATTTATTTGTAAACATTTACTAGTGGGAGGTATTAATTATAGCGTGGCAGTAACATTGAAAATCAGTTCTACAAATTTCAAACGTACTTTGTATTGACTGTAACTACGTACCTCAATGAAAACTATATCTACCTCCAATAAATCTTGGTATACTGATACTTTAGAAAAACACAAAAATACATGATACAGGAATAATAATAATAATAATAATAATAATAATGTTGCGAATATATACAGGGTGGATTAATAATAGGCCATAGTTCAGGGACAGATTCTTTGGGCCAAAATATGAGGATATAACCTAATATGGTTTAGTAAAATGTTGCTGTGGAAAAAGATACAGGGTGTCCAACCCAAGCAACACATGATGGTTTAATAAACGTTTACTATATGAAATTATGGTTTAAATTTCGTTATCGTATATTTAATCAACGTCCATGAGCAGCGTTTATTTCATAAACGATTTTTCTACGTATATTATAAATGTATTTCTCCGAAAGTTTTTGGAGTAACGCAGAATATTTGAGAAATAACTAATTGAAAGACTACACTTCCGTCAAATGTTTAAATTGTAAATTGGTGAAATTGACACTACTTGCATTTTTTCAGCCATATTATAGTTTTTAATATAGATTTTTAAATGTATACGATAAATATGTATTTGCGCTACATTTTTTATAAGCATGTCATAAACAATTGCAATTAAAAGTTCGAAGATTATAACAATATCTGAAAATATGAGTAAAATATTTACATTAATCAAAATTTATTATAGATAGATAATGAATGAAAATATTTGTTCAGTAATATTGAGTATGGGGCGAGCGTAGGTGCGTCTTTACTATGTACATACTTCGGTATGCGATGTAAAGCAACGACAGGCGCAGTTAGTACTTGGATGGGTGACCATTCCAACGGAAACCGCGTCCTTGCCTCACACATCTTCCAGCGGCTTGTATATCAGTGTATGCGCGGAAGCTATACAACCTTAGGCGAGGGTTGTATAGGTGATATACCATCCTTCAGAGGGGATGTTAAGCCGTCGGTCCCTTGTCTATTAAATGTTAGGCAAGTAAAAGATCCCTACTCTTCTCAATGGAAGAGGTTCGGCAAAATTCCTGGTTGGGGGTAGCTCGTCTATAGGCGTCGGTGTTAGGCCTCAGTAGCGGAAATAGGCCGACGTTAAATAAATGTATAAAAAAAAATATTGAGTATATAATATACGGTTTTTCAACGTATATCAATCTGCATCGATTGTGCAGTCGCCAGCAACCGGGTTAGTATTCTTGTCTTTCTTGCAGAATACATAAGCATTTCTCATAAATATATGCATATGCGGATCGTCGTGTTAATTGCTGTTTCGTGTGGTGGTAGTCAACCTTAGTAGTGTGGCCTTGTGATCGAAACAAAGAATATTTACTTGTTTGTTTTTGCGTATATACTGTTTGATTGAAATTCAACAAGTATTATGTTGATGAGCCGCCATTATCCTTGAGTTATCACGTTGTAGTGCGTTAAAGTTACAAGAATGAACCAACTTGTGATTGGTAAGAATTATTGTTTATCTGAGCGATTTCATAGTAACTGCATTTTTTTATCACAGAAGGTGTAAAACTCTGCATGGCTAGCGTTGAAGGCGTGGCTGGGACCAGTGACAATAAAATTAGAGGAACGATTCAAGATTGGTTGAGGCTTGCCAAAAACCGCTATAGTTACAATAATAATAATAAATAGACTCGAAGAGTAATGAACAATGTTGTGTTTTGTTATCGTTGTCAAACATCCTAGGTCCCCAAGGGTAAAATAGTAAATGATAGAATAGTTTTACGTATTTAGCCAATCCCGCAGAATAGGTAAAGCTTAATATAATATAAAAAAGCTAGTACTAAATAATAAATCTACTACCTGCACACATATATGCAATTGAATTATTTTTCCGTGATATCAATAGTTATATATAGGTGGGAGGTTTAAAATATGTACGTTTAAAAAATTTAAGATTATGTAATATTAACTTTCGAATTTAAAAACGGGTATCTTCTAACTTCTTTATAGTGTTGTAGACCGATCAATTCTAAATAAAAAAGGGAAATGTATCGCAAGTCAAAAAAAAACTTTTTCTAATTTTGACATATAAAGTGACACTTTTTAAAACTGATTGACATTATGAAACGTCTTACTTTTTGTAACTAGTTGCATAAAGTAAAATTTTATGCAATTGGTGACGAAAAATGTATTTCAAAATTAGTGACAAAAAGAATTATTCTATTTATTAAACTGTTATAATACAAGTTAAAAACATAAATTATAAATTAATTAATTATTATAAATATTGATAACACAATTATTGCAATTATTCAAATTAATTCCCGACGACATATTTTTTTCATTGCTCGAACTTGCTGTTATTTGGGAAGTGGCGCACATTGCTTTAGATGTTTCACCAAATATTTCTTGCGCTATAAGTTTCTTATTATTCATAGAATTTTCGACATATCCCTCCGCAACAGAGCTAGATTTCCAACCTCCGTGCCTCTTTAATTTTAAAATATCAGCGCCACTGTCTGCTAGAAAAGTGGCAGAGCTTCTTCTAAAGCAGTGGCCAGTATATAGAACAGGGTTTGAAAGACGAAGAAATTGTGCAATAACTTTTGGCAGACTGCTAAATGTGTTAATTCCAACAGGATTTCTGGTACATTTTCCATTCGCATATTTTACAAAAAATCTGTTGTGTTTAAGAACCTGGGGACGCAACTTAATATATTTTCTTAATATTTCAACAAGATTCGTATTTTCAATGTCTCCAGTGGTAATTGCAAACTGCCGTATAACTTTTGTTTTTGAAGGTGGGATATCAACATGAAAATAGCTTCCTTCGTCTATAACATTTTCAACTGGAAGAAATGTTAATTCTGCTTTTCTGCATGCTCCTGCCATTCCAATTATCATTGCAACCTTAGCCATTAAGTATTCTTTGTCATCAGCTTCCACTAAAAATTTGGCAAAATCTTCTTTAATAAAAACTTTTGACTTTTTAGCACTGTACCCGTCCGCTTGACTTTTAATATATGCTACCAAATTTGTATATTTTTTAATATCAATATTCCTTTTCAGATTTAGTTCAGACCTTAACATTGAGTAAAGTGTCCATAATGTGGAAACTTTTAGATCTTTCTTACCCTCAAAATATGCAAGTAAAACTTTCTCATTAACATGTTTAATTTTCTTCTCATCACACCACGTAACAAATTTTTCGTATGCCAAATCATAAACTGCCTTTGACTTTTTGGGAATTACTGATAATAGAGCATTACCTGCTGCCTCTTCAATATCGCTTGGTAGCTCTTCAGAACTTGAATTACTCATTTTAAAAAAATAAAACTAAAAATATATCAATCTCACTAAAAACCTTCCGTCTAGACTTTTTTACAAAATGTCAAACTGACAACTAACATGAAGTAACAGCAACAAACTAAATTTATGTTTTCCAAATTTTTATCAATTATATTACATTTAATTTTTTTATTACTTTCTTCAAAATTAGAAAAAATCTTGTATGCAATACGTTACGAAATGAAATTTTGAAAAAAATTTTGAAATTAGGCATTTCGTAACTGATGGCATAAATAGCTATTAATTCTAATTTTCCTGTTATAATTAAAGAAAAACTAATATTTTTACAAAATAAGGCACTTAGAAATTAATTTGTTTCAATGTCATCTTATTATTGTTATGCTGCAATATATATTAACAATTTTATCATAAGTAGCAAATGATTTCCGAGACATGATTTGACTTGCAAAGTTATTATAGAGTATATTCATTAACAAAGATACAAGGGTGGATTCCCTTTAAAAATCCCTCGATATTTTTTATCTTTTTATTCCAAATTTTTTGAGTAAAACTAAATTCTTCAGAAAAAGTTCAGTATACAACGCAACTTATTCGAAAAATTTTAACCATACATGCACCTTTAAATAAGAAGTCGGTTTCTTGAAAAAAAAAAAAGTAATAAAAGGCCAACACAGAAAAAGATACAAATTGTTAAAGTTACAAATTAATGAAAATTTGTCGATGTCTTGGTTACTGATGAAGCTATTTTTGCGCGTAATGGTATAACCAATCTATATAATATGCAAGTTTGGACCATTGAGAAACCTCATCCAGTAGTTCGGAATCACTTTGAACATCGATGAACGCCTAATTGGTCAGTTCATATTGCCAACTCAGAGGGATAGTCAGCAATATCTGCAGTGTCTCCGTAATGATCTTCCTGGTCTTCTTGAAGATGTGCCCTTGGAGGTCCGAAGTCGGATATGGTCTTTACATGATGGTGCGCCCCCAAATTAACGTTTAGTAGTCCGAGGTTACTTGACCCAATTAAACTGAATACGTTGGATCGAACGGGGTGGACCTGTAGCTTAGCCTCCGCGGTCCCCGGATCTAAATCCTCTTGACGTCCTTCTGTTTTTATAGAAATAATACGTTATTTTAACATTTCCATTAATTTGTAATTTTAACAATTTCTATCTTTTTTTTGGACTTTTATTTAAAGTTTTTTTAAGAAATCGACTTCTTATTTAAAGGTGCATGTATGGTTAAAGTTTTTCGGATAAGTTGCGTTACACCCTGTATAAGAAAAGTCAAAATCAACGTCGTGGAGAGAAAAATTTTATTGACGAATAACCCCTGGCAACCAGTAGTAAAAATTATAACCTTAAAATCATTTAATTGACATTGACAAATTTAACAATCAGACAGGGAAAAGTCAGTGTTACTTTTCAATTTGGAAATTAGAAGATAATAAAAGTAATAAACTTTGAACGACAAAATCATCATGTTCAAGAATATTAATCCAAACCAGGCCAAGCACCGACAAAGCTGTTGTAGCAGAGATATATCGAGGGACACACACTTCTTCGAGGACATAACCACAGATTAGAACTAGACTTTTAATAGACCATTCCAGAATGACGTCATTGACAGTTCGGCCATATTTGCTGGGTGGCATACAAAACCATTTGCGAATGTAAACATTGCAAGTATTTCATCATTAAATTGTTTAATCTTGGTTTAATTGATAGAAAATGCCACATTTTTGTATTGCTGTTAAATGTTCAATGCGTGCTAAAAGAGATAATGCATCGTTTTTCCGATTTCACGCTGTTTTAACCAATAGGGGGATCATCTTAAACATTGTCTATAGAAAGAAGAAATGCTCGGATTAAGGCTTTGGGACGGGGGCCACTGAGTAAAAGCCACCTAAAACACGGTCGTATTTGTTCAAAACATTTTATAACTGGTAAGTACTTAATTTTTGTACAAAAACTCTTAGGTTTTATAAGGTTAGAATCAAATGATGTATGTGTGATTTTAGAAAAACTAGTAGCTGCTTTAGAGGCTAAAACTACAAATACCCTCCTTTACAGAAGGCCAAACTCAGTTGTATCCTATAGATTTGGAAAACACACGAAACATTGCATGTTCATGTAAAAAGAATTATAGGTTTGCTCAAAAGAAAATTTAAGATTTTTCATGAAACAATACCCATAAGCATGTTGCTTTTTCAGTGACAAACAATAAAATTATTAAAATGTCATGACATCGATTTTTTGTCAGTTGTCAATATCAAAGTCAACAGTGTTTCTCCCAAAAATGTGAAGTGCAAGTAGCTTATTGCTAAGTAGATTCTGAATGGATGTGCCGAGAAAGCTGTGGTTGTTATCCAATTTGCTTGTAACCAGGGGTTTGTTTAATAAAGATTGTGTAATTAGCATCAAAATGGAAAATTGTGAAAGATATAATATGGAAATTCCGACCGATATTTTGCAAGAAGCCAAAGAAGCTACAGCCAATTTAATTCTAGAAAAGTCCAAAGTATAATAAAGGCAATAAATAAACTGCTTGGACATTTTTTTAAAGCTTTTATTTAACTTGCTATGTTTGTTTGTTTGTTTGTCTGTTTGTTAGTTAGTTTATTTAGATCAAATCCTGCAAGCAAAATTTCAGTTAGTTCTAATTAAACTAGAGCTTTGAAATTTTGCACATGTATATAAATCCGGTGACAATACACTTTAACGTTTTCATTTAAGGGAAAAACAAGATGGCGGCGCCAATATGGTAAAAGACTTTACCGTTTAAGATCCGATTCAACTCAAAATCTATATCTGGGGGTTTTCTAGGTCACGGATTATAAATTTTTAGTCAAAATTTAGAAATTCAAAATGGCGGTGCTAATGTGGCTGATGAATTTATTTATGATTCAGGTCCAAATTGTTGAAATCCGATACCTGGTGGTTTTCTTGCGGATTACGAATTTCTAGTCAAATATTTAGTTTAAGATGGCGGACTACTTTACCGTTAACTATTAAATTAAATCCATATTATATAAATTAGCAATGGACATATAACATAATATTTGACTCTCTCAGAGCCTAGAGCATTTCATAGTAAATTGACAATAAATTTAACAAAATAATATTATATCATTGGCGCCATAAACGTGCGGATATTTCATCTAAATATATAAATTTATTTTGCTTTAAATTACTTTTAACGAATATGTGGATGTTCAATCTATATATAATTTGGATATATATTGTTTTCTTGTTTAACTATACTCAATAAAATCTGGAATGCTGTACAAGTTAAATACTTAATTACAGAGATAATTAGTCCTGTTGTGAATACTAACAGATTGGCAAAAATCTCTGCTAAACTACCCACTGCAGTTGTTAGTTTTTTTAGTTTATTTCAAATACTATTACTCCATTAAAAAGACGCTGCTCTGTGCATAAAAATGTTTGTTTCAGCAACTCCTTTTCCATTTTGCGGAAGCCTGGAAATTACCTATGAACACTAAATGATGACTAATCTCTCAGATGTTTTCCCCGCCGTTTACGCCATAACTGATTTTCGGGTGTTCGCTATGTAGGTCTGTGGTGCACAAGAACAAAATAAGCAAAGTAGAGTGTAAAACGGCGACGTCGGCGACCCGACACAGCGAGGGAGAAAATAACAGCATCCATAGCGTCTGGATAAGTTGGGAGGGGCGAAGTACATCGATCCGGAGAGTATCCCGGCGGATGACGTCATCTACATGGGTCTAAACACTACGCTTCATCTACTACAAGGTCCTAGCAGACTGCTTTACGTTCAATTGTCACTGAATGTGTTAGTGTCCTTGATGTATTTGTCTTGACTATCGATTTCATGTTAGGTATTAACGAATACAATTAAATATTGTACAGGGTGCCAACGAAAAGTCAAGAAATTGAAATGGTATTCATTGGTAAAAGAAGATGGTTTTCTTGCACCTTATATGTCTTTGTTTCCAAGGTACGAGTCGTCAGACTGTTCATAAATAAATTCATCGCCTATGTATGCCTCTGTAAACAAGGAAACAATTTAAACTTATTTGAAAATTACTTGTTTATTTCTAAGTTTCTAAATATCAAAAACTGTCTAATCCACTTTTCGATAGATCTTATTATAGATACCCTTACGCGTTCAAATACTTCAGGCTTCCACAAGGTTGCTCGCTTCCTTTCTCAACCCTCTGATGAAGAGTTTATAAATCAAAAATGGAAACACAGCAACTGCAGTGGCTCTATAAATGAAAATCTGATGGACTTGAGGTTCGGGCTGGGCAAACCACATTGTCTCGTCACAAATAAAGGACATAATCTTGCGTATAAAATATGCGTTAACAGCTGCAATCCACTTTAATAGAAGTTGTACATCGTATTGAATAAAATAAAGACATGGTAGCCCACCTGATTTAACTGATAGGTCCAATCAATAAATTGCCGATAACTTCTATCCAAACACTGATGGAGGATCTTTACTGGTACCGAGATTCTATCATGCTATATGAGTTTTCTCCAACCCATATGTGTTTAGAAATGGTTTCTGATACACTAAATATAAACCATATACAAAATACAACATTATACAAAGTCCTCGCATACATTATAAATGATAGGGATGCAACAATTTATCCTGTAGGACGCGGTGGATTGTCATATTACATAGTCTTTCTAGTCCGGACAGTAACCTGCACGAATGGATCCCACCTTGCATTTTATGCTCAAGCGTTGAAATTTGGTATACTTGCTCATTAGATCCTACTCTTCGGTATAAGAGATATTGGCATTGTCGGGGCCCCCCGTGGGCCCTGTTATAGCATGGTTGCCTACCTTTATAGGCAAACCACCATTTTCGCTTGTTTTATGACTAAAAAGTGTCGTAGAGGACTGAATAGGATGTTTAAGGCCACAAGAAAATGTCCCAGGGTCCCCGGCCCACTGCCTTTTATTCAAAATGGCGGCGGGGAAAATGCATAAAATAACTTTATTTTCAGGAAGGTTTACTCAACCGCATTTTTTTCATGATTTCGAAAAATCAAGTTTTGAGTACATGCGGTCGATAAATACTGCGCTATGGCTGTCCAACCGTGTAATTCAATAAGCGAGATTTGAATTTCCGCGCGCAAGTCGCCTTTCCGCGGGAAGGCACGAGACTTCGAATGCCACTATCAACCAAAGTGCCAAAGGGATGGGAAAATTTTCTCCGGCATGCTGACAACAAAACGCTCACCTGCTTGCCACCAACATTACCGATTTGAACATTCCAGAAAAAACATTTTTTGCCACTTGGGAACAGGATGTCATTAAAAGCCCCACGATGCTGCTTGTTCCTTTCTAGTGCCATACCACCACGAGGAAGAGGATACACGAATATTTGTTCATCTGGCAGACGCTGTAACTAATGGCTGTAAAATAAATATGATAAAGACAGGCGATACGGATGTACTGGTGCTTACAGTTTTTTGTATGCAACACTTGCCTAACCTCAAGGAGCTTTGGGTGCACTTTGGCATGAGAAAGCACGTCAAATTTTTAGCTGCCCATAAACGTACAAGGGTGCTTGGTAAGTCTCCACATATTAGTCTATTTTACTCATTTTAGAACAAGGTTGATAAGATGTATTAATTTTGTTCCCAGGTCCGGAAAAATCTCAGTCCATAATAGGGTTTCACGCAGTTACCGGATGCGATACTGTATCTTTTTCCCGTGAAATTCGAAAGCTCACAGTTATTAATGCCTGGCTACAATATCCTGGAGTTATAGAAGCATTCACAGCCCTGCAAACTGGAGATGTTGAAAATACAATTGGACCCTCTGGAAAAATTTGTCGTTTTAACGTACAGTACGTAATTGAAATGTACCAATACGAAGCAATTATAAAAACAACATATTATTTATTTATTTATTTATTTATTTATTTATTTACATACACTATCCAACGGGATTAAATCCCAGTCACAGGATAGGAACAAAACATAAAATTAAAAGTAAATATAAAATACAAGTAAACTACAAACTAATACTTACACAATACTACAAACATAAATAAGTGGATAACATTGAAAACAAGATAGAAAAAGCATACAGATATTAGGACAGGTTAGGCAGCTTAAAATAAACAGAGAACATACTAATTAATAGAGTTACGATAAAAGGCATTCTTTATACGCGCAACGCTAGAGTTGTGAATATCAATGCTGTCTTGCACGCTGGAGTAGTTACGGCACATCATATATAATGGGGAGTAATGCAGCATGTTGGTATTCGCAGTCTTTAAGTAAAAAGTGTCATTGTGGCGCCTCGTGTATGGGGGTGCATAGAAGTTGATTTTACCCAATATTTCGGGGGCATCGAAAACAGAGCTAATCACGTTAAATAGAAAAATTACGGAGTGCATATTACGACGAACTAATAGGGATTGATAGTCGTACGTTTCAAGTAATAAATCATGCGCGTAGCCAATTGGAGGATACACTTTATTCTCTTTATATGACAAAAACTTTAGGAACCTGCGTTGCACCCTTTCTAATACCTCGATATATTTTACATAACTTTGACACCAGATGATAGAGTTATATTCCAGTCGGGATCTAACAAATGAGTTATATAATAGTTTAATTGTAGATGGGTTGCAAAACCCCCGGGAATTACGCATAACAAATCCTAGGCTTTTTGTGGCGGATGAGGTTACATATTCTATATGGTGAGTAAAAGTTAACTTCGCATCGAAATATACTCCTAGATCTTTGACGTATTCCGGTCTATTAAGTAATACATCATCAATATTGTACGGGAAATTTAAGACATCTTTTTTGCGTGTATATGAGAGAACATTGCATTTAGCTATATTAAGAGGTAGTTTATTTTCTATACATCACAAATGAAGTCTATTAAGATTTTCTTGAAGAACAATGCAATCCTCATCACTATTTATTCTTATATAGATTTTCATATCGTCTGCATATAGGAGATGAGGGATATTTAGGCAGCTAACAGCATTATTAATAAAGATATTGAAAAATAACGGTCCCAAGGCCGATCCCTGAGGGACTCCAGATAGGACGTGAAATTTATTTGAGTTAAAGCCTTTGTGAGATACGTATTGGACACGCCCAGTTAGATATGATGTAAAAAGACTTAGTGCATTTGATGATAGACCGTATTTATCTAGATCACGGAGCAAAATCTTATGATGGAGTCTATCAAAGGCCTTGGAGAAATCGGTGTAAACTACATCTACCTGTCCTTGATCGTCCAATACCTAAATCACGTCAAATGAAAAACCGTTTTCTTTTTCCAGAACCGTGCCTTTTAGCACTGTAAACGAATGCCGGAGAGTGCTATTTACCAAAAGCAATCGTAAGCTGGACTCGATTCCACCGACAAGGGATACTCTAGAACAGCATACCCGACGCGCTTCCCTTCAAAACCAAATATGGAGACAGTCGTTTCAGCGGGTACAGCACCTTTCAGATCCATTAGATTTTAGATGAAAAAATGTGACAATATTTGGGAACCTGTGTGGTGCACAAAGCTTGTAACGGCAGAAGAGTGCGAAGCCTTAGTTAAGTGTAGCTGTAAAAAGAGCTGCGTTGTAAATCGCTGTAAAAGTCTCAAAAACCCCATCTCACGTTTAAGAAACATGATTTCTGAGTGACCCCAAAAACATATGAAACGAGACATCACACGAAAAAATGCGATAGAGTATACTTTTTCGGAAAATAACGTTATCTTGTGCATTTCCCCGCCGCCGCCGCCGTTTTGAAAAAAAGGGCCGTGGGCCCTGGGACACTTCCTTGTGACTTTCCAGAATGTGTACAAAATTTCAGCCCCCCACACTTTTTAGCTCCAAAACAACCGAATATGCGATTTGGACCTGAAGGTAAGCAACCATGCTACAACACCGTGGAACATTTCGCATGTCGAAGGGTAAGGTCTAATGAACAAGTGTATCAAGTTTCAATGCTTGAGCATAGCATGCAAGGTGAATTCTCTTACCCTCCAAACTATTCGATAGACCTAATTTATCGAGTAGTAAATCCAGAATTCTCAATGGTTTGGAGAATTTGTTCCTTCGCGGGTAATACCCTTACACCTCCAGGTCTTCCGCTGGAGATACTAGATTTTAGTAATCTTATTGTCTGCAATATGGTGTAAGTTCTTGAAAGTGTTCTCCTATTGGGCAGATGTTGACGCAGCAAACGTTCTGCTTAAAGCTACACAACTGACATAATGTTAGCGTTCGCAATCCTACAGATAAAATACACCTGGTGTGAACGAGATCGTTAGACAAGACATAGTTTCCATAGTTTAATATATACGGTGGGGCAATAGTGTGTCGGACCTCGATATCTCCAGTTCTACGATAGCTAGAAATTTTTTAAAAAACTGCCAGTAAACTAGATAAAAAAGTATATAACTGTAAATTATTTTCGAACATACAGGGCGAGCCAAGACGAAATTACAGGACCAAGTGCATTTTTTTAAAATGGAATGCTATGTATATCAATACATTTTTTGAAGCTTCTTTCTAGGCTCTATTTATTCCTATATTAGCATTGAATATCTCTCAACCACTTGGATGTAATAAATTTTGTTGTTGAAATAATGCAATCTGCAGATGGATATTAAAAAAATCACCACAGTCACAAATATGGGTTTTAAGAAAAATTTTCTCAATTTTTTCAAATGGAACACCCTGTATATTTTTCGACGATGTGATGTAGAAATGAAAAACTAACATTTTTTATAAGTAGTTCCCTGGGGCTAATTGCAAACAATTTCGTTTTATTGAGCAATAATTACAAAATTCAAAAAGAAACTTAATAAAAGAGGTTTCTTCAAATAACTCAGTAGAAAAAATTATAATAAATGTTCCAGATGTTGCTTATTTTGATTGATATTGATATGAGCATTTGAAATGAGGTTCCCACTGTTCCTAAAACTGCCGGTGTGATAGATGTAAAGGCAGTTATTATTTTTTCCTTCAAATTTTGTACTGTTGGTGTGTCTCTATAAACAATTTCCTTCACGTATCCCCATAAAAAGAACTACATTTTTGTAAGATCTGGGGATTTAGCAGACCACTTAGTGGGTCTATTTCTTCCAATCCGTTGATTAGGGTAGGTATTATTTAAGTGGTATCTAACTGCATTTAAATAATGTGGTGGAGTACCATCTTGCTGAAACCATATCCTATTTCGAATTCTTTCAGGGAGATTTACCAATAATTGTGGCATATAGTTTCCCAAAAAATGAAGATAAATAGCTCCAGCCAATGTACCATCAAAGAAATGTGGTCCTATTACATGATCTCCAATAATTCCTCCCCAAACGTTCATAGACCATCTGTGTTGGTTATCAACTTACATAAAAAAGTGAGGATTTTCCGAAGCATAATAATGGAAATTGTGCCTATTAACAAATCCAAATAGTATTGAAGAAGTTGACATCATGTTGCAATTCACCTCTGGCCCAATTACAAAATTGTGCACTTTTGCAAATCGTCATCAGATAATTCCTTCTTTCAGGATAACGCTGGTAATAAATTCTATTGGCAAGTAAACAATTTATGTCTGACTCGCCCAAAACAAAAGTCATATCTACAAGTTCTCGCTTTATTAAAATTCATGTTGTAAAATTCCAAATATTTTAAATTCAATACAAATTGTAACGACCGGTAAGTGTGATAAATGCTCCTTTGTACACAACAACTTATACCAAACTGAGGTTTTATTGCTTGCCGAATAACGAAAACAGCAAAGTAACGTACAAAAAAACATGACAGTAAAGG
The DNA here is from genome assembly GCA_963675555.1 of Leptura quadrifasciata. Taxonomy (NCBI): domain Eukaryota; kingdom Metazoa; phylum Arthropoda; class Insecta; order Coleoptera; family Cerambycidae; genus Leptura; species Leptura quadrifasciata. The sequence continues at coordinate 9,560,532 of OY776676.1, forward strand.
ACCGGTTAAATACTATTTACTCATTTCAATGGATTGAAAGAAATGGTTCCACTAAATGGCCTTTCAAAATTGCATAAAGATGTGTGTCAATCAAAATGGGCAACACGTCGAACATCTATTGCAAATTTTTCTAATGAATTATTTGAGGGAACTTCTTTTTTTAAGTTTGTTTTTGAATTTGACACTTATTTGTTTATAAAACGAAAATGGTTGCGATTAGCCATAGAGCAGTACTTAACAAAAAATGTTCGTTTTTCATTCATGTAGAAACATCACATCGTCGAAAAACATTCGGGGTATTCCATTAGAAATAATTGAGAAAATTCAATTTAAACAGTTCTTAATTGAAAAATAATTATGACTGTGGTGATTTTTTTAATATCCATCTGTAGATTGCATTATTTCAACAAAAAATTCATTACATCCAAGTTGGGAGATATTCAGCGCCAGTATAGTAATTAATAAAGCCTAGAAAGAGGCTTCAAAAATGTACTGATATTATGTATATATGGCATTCCATTTAAAAAAAGGCACTCGGTCCTGTAATTTCGTCTTGGCTCGCCCTATATCTTCGAAAATAATTTCCAGTTATAGACTTTTTACCTAGTTTACTTGCAATTTTTTTAAATATTTCTAGCTATCATAGCACTCGAGATATCGACGACTATTGCCTCACCCTGTACGTATTTTAAACTTGGCAAAACTAATATATCGGGTGACACAGGAGACATGTAACACTTTGTACCTTTACCATGTAAGAAGTTGAAATTATGAATTTTGAAAGAGTTGTATATTACATAGTTGTCCTTGTTTTGAGCCTATCAGATATATTCTTCAACTTCCGGTTCAAGCAGAAGTGACCCAAACTTTGTTATTTCAAATCGCACCCTGTATATATTTTTTACTTATCTGATTCGAAATTCTCATTTCAATCACGTATCGCAGCAAGACATTTTGTTTTTAAAATGACACTTAATAGCCATTTATTGTATTAAAAGAATCTCTAAACAACCAAATATGTCGAAGAAGTTTACTATATTTTCTGAGTTTCTGTGTATTTATAGACTTATACACATATTTGTGACTGCGATAAGTCAAAGAGGCCTTAGTAGACTGTGTGGTATATAATTTATTACATTAAACATGTAATTGGTTCAGAAGTTCATGTAAGTAGTGATTAAAAGTTTATTGACCAAGATTTAAAAGAAGCTTTATGTTAATTAAGTGTATAATCAATAATCGTCCATTATAAGTTTTCCTTTGTAACAGAATTTTCATTATGTGCATCAGAAACAGTAAAAGCTATAAGTTTACTTTTCAACACCTATAATTAATCTTCGTTTGGCAACAATGCATTGGTATAATTGGAGTTTTGCTTTCAAATGTCTTGTCATGTCTAAATCACTTTTAATCTTTTTCTGTTAATGACAACAGGTAAAACCGATTGATTTTAAATAAATCTCCCTAGAAGATAAAAATTCCTCAGACACATACATATTTTTATTCTAAAAAATATTCAAAAAAATTGAGCCGCGTTAAAAGAATTAGTGGAGTTTACACAGTCGTCCAGTTCATTGTAGCTTGATGCTTGAAGAAGTGCCAACTAACCGGACGACTACGTAAAATATTGCTGCATATTTAATAATTCTGTAGGAAAAAATTGTCGGCATTTTTAGTGGCCTCTATTTATGTTTTACATACTTAAAAAGAAAAAGCTGCAATGTTACCATATAGTTTAATTACAAATCGAAAAAATTATTAGCTTTCACTAACGACTGCGCCAATTTTTCGAATATGAAATTTTTCTGTATCCTCCACTTAAATTATCTAGAATTTGTAAGACCAGCAAGAATGTCAACTATTTCAAATAAAAAAAGGAATAATCTAAAAATATCTACGCGTTTTGTAATTACACGTGAACGTAGTCAGATTATATACATACTTGCATTTTATTATATAAATCCATCTTGCAATACTCATTTCATAATGCAGCGTAATTTTTATGAAACTTTTTAATATCAGATTTCACTTTGTTTCATTTCTATAAATTTATGGTTTCGTTAGCTATAATTTTGCTAGGCATTACATTTCAATTAATATTTTTAATTAGTTCCTTACCCAACCACGATGTATAAGAAATACATGAAATTTTTCAACTCGTAGTTGGATTACAAATATGAAACTAGGTGTGCAGCCATAATCAATCATGCCTGTTCTACCTATTTTTAGTCCTCTAGCTATACAGGGTGTGCCAAAATTCGATACAAACTTTCATATTTTAAATGGAAACCTACATTTGTCTACATGGTTCGATTGGCCTTCCAATTCTGAGTTTAGACAACCCAAGTTATGTTAACTCATCTGTTACAGATTTCGATAGGCGCCGTAGTAGTTTACGAACAAATTTGTATATCACAAACCGTTCAAAATGATGAAACCAAATCGATGAAGCAATTAGCTGGAGGTCCATGCCAACACCTGATGTCCCATCGGGGGTCCCATTTTGTACCATATGGGCGCAGGCGATTTTCAAAGGTCGCAATGAAAAATCATCAAAAAGTCGATTTTTCAAATGGTACCTACAGGTTTTTTGACATCATTAGAGAGACAATTGAATTTTATGGTGAGTTACTCAAGCATACATATATACGTACCTAACTTCATCCCCAATAGAGTTATTCTATTAAAATTTAAAAAATACTTGATCTTGTCGAAATATTACTTGGTTTTTCAAGTATGCTATGGAAACAAACAACAATTCTAACAATTTACTATGTAACATTTATGCATATATATTTATTTTCGATTTGGATTGTTTCGAGACTACTGAGAGATGGCGCTAGTTGCTCTCTACTGCGGTGGAACTTAATAGTATCTATGAGGTGCGAACTCTGAGCATTGAAGATATCACTTGCACTGCTCTGACGAGACCCAAAAATAGGTCGAAACCGGTCTGCAGTTAGTAACATCCTGAGATGAAGGAGGCTTCGCATCTTCCTAGTAGCATTCGAGCATTCCAAGTCATTGTATTTTAGTATAGTGCATACGACCAGAATTGAAAGAGCATAAGAAAAACAATAAAGAGATTCCGGCTGTTTTTGCCGGCTTTTAGTTTTTATATGGTTTCAATTCTGGTCGTATTCACTATACTAACTGTGTTTAGATAAAATACGCAAATTTTACCTTATAATTTAGCGCTCGTAAGGGGGAATAGTTGTTTCGGTTTAATTTGTTGAGTCCTTATTTATATAACGCATTTGCAGATAGGTTGGAATATTATAATTCCTATATTTTATATTAATATGATATGTATGCATATCTTGAGTTACTGGCATTTTTTTAAAGAAATATTTTTTTCCTCAAGGCTTTGGAAATAATCGTTTCATTTTAATTTTTATTCAAAACAATAACAAATAATAGCAACAAATGAAGGGATTAACAAAATAATTTATTTCAGTACAAATGCCCAATGTTTTCAATACAGTCTACAATATGCTGCTGAAGAGACTGCGTTGCTCGCCGAATTTCGAAAGGTTCCAAACGATCAAAACCTCCAACTACTCCTATTGTCAAGTCTACGTAATTTAAAATCGAATTTGTATACACTAATTCTTTGACCTGGCCTTATAAATAAAAATATAAAGTAGTAAGATTCGAAGATCGGACGGACCAAAGTGATAGACCTCTTTTCCCCGCCAACGATCTTCAAAGAGTTTTGTTAATTTAGCATCTACGGTTCTAGTCGAATCTGCTGGAGCCCCGTCCATTTGATACCAACGATTGACAAGTCGATTGAGCGGCATATCATCTAGGTAGTTTTTCACAACTTCTCTTAAAATTCTCGCAATTCAAGTTTTTATCGTACATGAAATATCGCACCTCGCTGTCCATTAACTGGCAGAAAACATTAATATGAAATTGAATTTGACTTTGAAATTTTGCTTCATCTGTCCAGATGATTTTTTGTAAAAAACTACGATAATGAATCCTTATCAAAACTTTTTCGCAAAAGTTGATCCTGCGTACGTAGTCCTCGGAATGTAGTTTTGTAGCCTTACAAATTCATAAGGATGTAGCTTATGTCGACAAAGAATTCTTTACGAGGTATAAGAAACTTCCAAATCAGCAGATACCTCATCTCACACGTGTCATCTTCATGCATGCATTTACTGGGTGTGACACCACGTCATCATTTTTAGTCACGGGAAAGGAAAATTTGTATCCCTCATTGAGCAACATCCACACATGAAAACACAAGCAGCTACACAGTGGGCCTCTGGACGAGCTGAGATACGAGCTTTTTATAAAATCCGCCTCAAAAGAATCGTTCAACCTAGCACCGTTGCCACCAACATCGGATGCAGCAAGGTGGCACTCAATGCACGCATACCACCAAGTGCAAAGTTGACTGGAAAATGTAACAAACCCATGCCAATGAATTTGGAGGAAAGGCTCGTCAGGCTTAGCCTATAACAATGTCAAAGGATTAAACATAATATTTTTAGTCGCAAACTCCTCTATAAATCCTTATTTTACTATAAGGAAAATAACCAGACTGCAACCAAAGTTACAAGTCTGGCGCGTTAAGTGTAATAATTGCATATTACCATCAAAACGCTAAAGCTTCGATTGCAACAAACACCAGCCGAAAGACTGATCCTACTTAAAGGAGGACTAAAAATATTATGTTTAATATTCCGCCCTCTAAAAGCACATTTGAACTATGCTAAGCCAAGTCAGGCTATTTATTTTTCGATTGCAACAGACACTGGACCGCTAGATGGCGCCTGCTGGCTATTTTACATGTCGCTATTGTAGAAATAGCGGGATGTACTAAGTAGTCAAAGGATTCTCGTGCCGGTCGTCGCATGCCTACCTTGCACTGACGAGAGCCAACAGCTCGAAACTGCAGTCTGCAAGTGGTGTATGACGCCTGGCAAGAGAGCTCCTTTAAGTAGGATCAGTCTTTCGGCTGGTGTTTGTTGCAATCGAAGCTTTAGCGTTTTGATGGTAATATGCAATTATTACACTTAACGCGCCAGACTTGTAACTTTGGTTGCAGTCTGGTTATTTTCCTTATAGTAAAATAAGGATTTATAGAGGAGTTTGCGACTAAAAATATTATGTTTAATATTCCGCCCTCTAAAAGCACATTTGAACAATGTCAAAGGATGCTGCACCTGCCATGCTGCTGAAAATGGTTTCGTGTACATGCAAAAAAGGTTGCACTGAAGTATGCAGCTGTCGGAAATCAGACCTGAACTGCTCTTTGACCTGTAAATACTGCTCTCTCATGTCAGAACGCCGCTGAAATTGAGTTGGATAAAGATGAAGACGACGACGACGAAGAGTACTTAGAGCTTGAGGAAGTTGGTGGTGCTGCTGCAATGAATCAGGAAGTTTGGATGGAGTATTGCATTACGAGGACATTAGTCAGCACCAATCCAAACACATTCGGCTACTATAACCACTACACGCAAATAATTCGTTTTTTCCAACTCATTTTTACTTCATTTCAGTTTTTTCTTATACCTTTTACTGTTCTTGCACTTTATACTTGTTTAATTTTTTTTACACTACTACTACTACTATTGGGTAAACTTTTGTTTTTGGTTAGTAAACTTTGGGCGTTTCTTTACATTATGTTGTTATTTCGACAACCCATTTTTTCAATTTATGTTGAAAAATTAAATAAAAAGGTATAAAAGAAAATAATAAATATATTTAAATGTAGGACATTTTGGATTTTTAGTGTATTTTGCTTGACCGAAATTGGAAAACCAGGTAATTTGTGAACTTGAAATTACACGCTCTACAACTTTCATTCTATGGATTGTTTCATTTAGATTAGCCGTTTCAGAACGAAGACGTTTGAAAAGTCACCCAGTGTGAATTTTTTACAAATTGGTTAAAATTGTTGTTATTCGACTGCGAATTACGCCCATACCACTTGATGAAATTTCAACTTTGAGGACTCATTCGAAGCAAAATTTAATGTTCTTTAATTTTGATAATAAATGACTTTTCGATTGGATGAATTGTTTTTAAGTTATAGGCCTCAAACTGAAAAAAGTGCCAAAAATTTGTGGTTTTTTCGGCCGCACAAAAATTTGTCAAGGGATTGGAAGTTTAAAACTTGGATCCTACATACTCTCTACAATATATACAAGATGATAAAAAAACTACTACCTCGTTTAAAGTAACTGCCACCCCCTTTCGATGACGCCATTCCTGGACTAAAGATATGCATACGTATAAAAATATGAAATATAGGAATTATAATATTCCAACCTATCTGCAAATGCGTTATATAATTAAGGACTCAACAAATTAAACCGAAACAGCTATTCTCCCTTATAAGGTAAAACACAGTTAGTACTTGGAATGCTCGAATGCTACGAAGAAGATGCGAGGCCTCCTTCACCTCAGGATGTCACTAACTACAGACCGGTTTCGACCTATTTTTGGGTCTCGTCTGTGCAGTGCAAGTGATATTTTCAATACCCAGAGTTCGCACCTCATAAATATTGTTAAGTTCCACCGCAGTAGCGGATAACTAGCGCCATCTCTCAGTATCCAAATCGAAAATAAATATAGATGCATACATATTTTTAAGTAAATTGTTAGAATTGTCATTTGTTTCCATGGGATACTTTAAGACCCAAGCAATATTTCGCCAAGATAAGACATTTCTTGATTTTTATAGAATAACTCGATTGGGGGTGATGTTAGGTATAGGGAATGTTTAAGTAACTTTCCCTAAAATTCCATTTTCTTTCGAATGATGCCAAAAAAAGAACAGTAAGTGCCATTTGAATTAAGATGGACTGAAAATATTTTAGGTACACCGGGCATAATCGATTATGACTGTTACCAACTTTCAAGTTTGTAATCCAACTGCAAGTTGAAAAACTTCTAACGAATGCGAATCACCCTATATGGACGTCCGATCCGAATAGAGAACCTGTTCATTTTTGAAGTCGCACGAAATATCCGTTTTTACTAACACATTTTGTGATAGTTATTTTTCTGCTAATGGGAACCCTGGCTGGACAGTTAATTTCCTTTCAATTCCCATTTCCACAAGTGACAGTAAAATGCAGGTGTTAACTATCCAAATAAACTAAATGAACCAATAATGTTCTTCTAACGTTTCAGTTTAGTATAAGTTCGAGAGGTAATAAATACAAAACGATATAAAATTAGCCAATTTTGCCCTCTATGGAAGTATTTAAGGAAGCAAATTTTATTCCTGTTATGAATTGTTTGAGTAGATAGAAATAATAGAAACATATTTTGCAGAAAATGATGGAGTATTTTTTTAAACGATTTATTTTTTGACCAATTTTTTTCTTTTTTGGCGAATATTTCAGCTTGTATAGGTCATATCGAAAAAATAAAAATTCTGGCATCTGCGCAATTCAGTTTTAATAAAACTGGAGCTGCAAAAAAATGTTTCTGTAAATTCGTTACGACTCAAAAAAGACTTTTTAAAACTTGTTATGTCTTGCATTGTATATTTTTGTGAAGTTGTATAGTTTTATAGTTATTTTCACTCCAGATCTATACTCTTGGATTAATTTTATTAGAAGATTCTTCTTCTAATAAAATTAATTTATTTAATTTATATTAATTTACGGTATTTAAAAATGAATGATTTGTATAATAACTAATCCTCGGAAAAGTTGTTACTAAAATTTACGCTCCGAATAAGATAATATTTTCTTTAAATTATTATAAAAATTAGGTTTATACATACATTTTTCAATAATAAAACAACAAATCAATTTTCTTAATAAAAATAATCCATTTTTTTGCATTTTAAAATTTTTACGCTTTTCGACAAAAATGGAAAGTGGAAACAAAGTTTAATAATACTTCCAGTAACGTAGAATTCAAGAAAAATATTCAAATTTAATATGAAAAATAACGAAGTATCCGTTTTAAATTGAGTTGTTTTTATTAATCGCAAATCAGCTTGGTATTCGAGAAAATTATAACACGGCATAATATGCAGCTTTTAACCTATTAGAAAATATTAACGAATGTTTGGAGAATAAAGAAACACCGCTAGGTATTTTCTGTGACTTGCCAAGGATTGTGTTGATCATGAAATATTACTTAAAAAAATTTAATATTGGGACATACAAGATAGCAAAAATAACTGGTTCTAATCAGACTTACACGAACGACAGATGTGCGTTGCAATAGCCAAGACAAGTAATAACGTAACAAAAACAAATTATTCTGATTTTGCTGCATTTTAGAGTGGAGTTTCACAAGGATCTATTCTCGGTCCAACATTACTCTTGCTATACATCAATGACGTATTAGCAAATTTACCAGAAGTAATTTTCAATATTTGCAGATGATACTAGTATAATACATGACAGAAAAAAATTATTTAATAAATAAATCACAAACTTTATTAGAGTCCATATCAGATTGGGTTCTTGCAAATAAAGTTACACTCAATTGCATTAAAACAAGTAACGTAAGTTTCCAGTTACAGGGCGAAACAGATATTATCTTAAATTGAATAATGAAGAAATGCAACCGGCTAGCTCTTCTAAATTCCTCGGAATCTACATTGACTCACAACTGACTTGGTGGGTACAGATAACTAACTTGAAAGCGAAATTAAGCAAAGCCATATATCTTCGCCGTAAAGTCAAAACCTCGTATCTCGGTTTTCCCCTGATTTGAGTTGCTAGCAACATCTATTAATATTTGTCATTCCATGTACGTGGTAAAACCTTTTATCTCGATACTCGTGATGACAGAGCAGCATTCTCGTAATGTTGATTACTTGTATCTCAGTGCGGAGTGTCAAAACCTTGTATGTCGATATGATTCATGTTCCAAATGTGTTTTGATAGTTTTCAGTTGATTTTTTTTTTGTATGTATAATTAATTTTAAATAAACATGCAGAGTTTTTGTTCAACAATTATGTTGTTTGAAGCGGTAGTTATACAGGGTGGGGCAATAATGCGTCGGACCTCGATATCTCGAGTTCCACAATAGCTAGAAATTTCGACGTATTCGACGTGTTGTCCATTTTGATTGACATACGTCTTTACACAATTTTGAAATGAGGCATTTAGTGGGACCATTTCTCCCAATCCATTGAACTGAGTAAATAGTATTTAACAGGTCCTTTATTGTAACGTTTTTTTGTAAATTTTTTTGCTGTTTTCTTTATTCGACAAGCAATAAAACCTCAGTTTCGTATAAATTGTCGTGTACTGTCGAGCATTTATCACACTTATCGGTCGTTACAATTTGTATTGAATTTAAAATATTTGGAATTTTATAATATGAATTTTAAGCGGAACTTGTAGACGTGACTTTTGTTTTGGGCGAGTCAGACAGAAATTGTTTACTTGCCAATAGAATTTATCACCAACATTATCCTGAAAGAAGGATTCCTGATGTTAGCAGCTTCCAAAACCTTCTCGATAGATTTCTGGAAACTGGAAATATCGAATATAAAACAAGTGAAAGAATAAATCGTGTTGTGAACCAAGAAAATAAGTTTTCTGTGGTGCTGGCAACGGTTGAGAATCCCCATGTTAGTCAAAAAAAAGTGAGCTCATTAGTAGGAATAAGTAGACGGTCTGTGGGTCGAATCTTAAAAACAAATAAGTTGCATGCATATCATATTCAAATGCACCAGGAATTATCTGATGACGATTTTCAAAAGCGCCTACAATTTTGTAATTGGGCCGGAGGTGAAATGCAACATGATGTCAACTTCTTCAATACTATTTTATTCAGTGATGAGGCAACTTTTCATAAAAATGGATTTGTTAATAGGCACAATTTCCATTATTATGCTTCGGAAAATCCTCATTTTTTATGCAAGTTGATAACCAACACAGATGGTCTATAAACGTTTGGAAAGGAATTATTGGAGAACATGTAATAGGGCCACATTTCCTTGATGGTACATTGACTGGGGCTACTTATCTTATCTTATCTTCATTTTTTGAAAAACTATCTGCCACATTTATTGGTAAATCTCCCTGAAAGAATTCGAAATAGGATCTGGTTTCAGCAAGATGGTGCTCCACCACATTATTTAAATGCAGTTAGAGACCACTTAAATAATACCTACCCTAATCAATGGATTGGATGAAATAATAAAAATTATTATTTTGTCTAGCATCAATGTTATGCACATCTCTTGTCAACATAAATTTATTTTTGTTTTTAAAAACATACACACACAATTCGTAAATAAATAAACATATAAGGGTTAAAATTTTAAAATTTTTGAACAAACCTCTACATGATTCTGTGCTGGAGACATTTCCAATGTACCTTAAAATTCGTTTCTGAACGATAAAAACATCGGACGATAGGGTGGACTTGCCCAAAATACATATTCCATATCTTAGCCGAGATCCTACCTGCGTGTGGTATAAACTTATTACTTGTTCTGTTGCCATAATCGGTTTAATATTTCTGAATAAATAACATACTGAGTTTAAATTTGATATTAGATTACAGCAGTGGGCCTTCCAATTTAGACACTCGTCAATTGTAATTCCTAAAAACATATTGTGCTCATCGGTATTTAATATGAAATCATTCATGTTGATATTTAATTTGGAACAATTTTTTTGTCTGTTATGAAATTTTATTACTGTTGTCTTGTCCTTGTTAAAAAAAGTGAATTATTACCATACCAATCACATACGGTTTCTAATACAGTGTTGCATTTACAAGCCAACACGTCGTCTGATTTATCGGAAACCAACAAAGATTTATCATCGGCATATAGCGCCGAAAATGCATTTGGTGTCTTGTTTTCAAGGTCGTTTGTGTATAATATACATAATATTGGGCCCAATACAGAACCTTGTGGGACACCAATATTTACCGTTCTATACTCGAGTTAATTTTTGAGATTGTTTCGTTCTCGGAGTATGTTAGGCTAACATACTGTTTCCGACCATTTAGAAAGATTTCTACATCACATCGTCGAAAAATATACAGGGTGTTCCATTTGATGCTTTTTTAGTATTATTCCAAAATATATAATATCATCATTATAACAAAATATTTGAACAATGTTCAATTCAAAAAAAGTGTAAAGTAAAATTTTTAGGACGGTCACTCGTCACTCCTAATATTTGAGCCATGCTCAATAAACACGATTAAGAAAAATAAACACTTGTTTTTTTTTGTTTGGCAAAATGCATTAATTATTTGTATCGTAACTTTCTGGTAATGGTCAAAAGACTGAAACGTCAAATAAATGTGACTGTACAAAAAGTATAAATGTTTAACGATTTTGTTCAATAATGATGCTAAGCTTAAGTTACTCTTTTTCTAAGTATCCCCGTATTTTTTCCAAACAAAATGTGAATGTCATGTTTAAATTAAAAGTTTTTTTTCTATATTAAAAGAAGAAAAATGAAATCATATCAAAAATAAATTGTACCGAGGAAGAATAATATTCTGTTTCTAAATTTGCCACAGTAACAGTAAAGTAACCATTAATAATAATATTTGTCATAGCTTAACAAGAAAATTAGCTTCAAAGAATATTGTGTATCGTAAAAAACTACTATTTAAAATTTATCCGGACACTATTCCACACTTTTTATACGGTCTGTATTATATCATACTTTAATTGTTGTAAGTAATCAATCAAAAACCGGTCGATAAAGAAACTGTAAATCATCCATTTTCACATAAGTGTTAGACAAAGTCAACAAATGTTAGGTAATTTTTTGAGAATCAATATTTATAACTTTTTTCTAACACTAAAAAGCATTCGTTTGTTAAAAGTATGAGCTACAAACAATGCAGACACGTTTATCATTTAATAATAATAATATGAAACCACAACGAAATTTAATCTAATAATTGCCGAATGCGCAGGGATAACGGATTCATATTGTTGTATATTATTAAACATCAACATTTTCATAACAGTCCCATACTTTACTTAAATTAAAATAATAAATAGTGTTGAAAACATTATTTGTATTTTCAACATGGCGTAGCATATAAGAAATCCTACCACAGATCCATTGACAATACTTTTAAAACAAAAAACTTTTAAGAAAGCTGTTACACAATATAAAGTATGTGAGTAAGAGCACCACGTAAAGGATATTAACTTATTCCGGGTTTTTGTTGCGCAACTACCCAAAGCAGAACGTCCTAGAAAAGATAAATAGAAATCTGCCCCAGACATTTTTAAGTAAATGGAAACGTGGGCTGAAATGTTTCTCAAGTACCAGTTTCACCAGTATAATTTTTTTGATGCCTTTGTCGCATTGAGGATTGAAACTAGAAAAAACTATGTAACTGATAACAATTTAATCATCATTCAATAAGGATAGAATTTATACAGTACTGTTTGTGGTTAAAATTTGGAGGAACTGTATATAATCAAATGAATAGTATTTAGTTAGGTTAAGTTTGAAACAACATTAAAATTTGGTTTTGCCTGTACTTTATCGTCTAATGTGCGTCGTTGCTTTATGTGCTCTTTTCCATTTGAATCACCTGTTATAATTATGTTACCAATTTCAGACAAAATGTAAGAAGAATACTTAAAAGTTTTATACATTTCAGGTTGGTTTAATTTTAAATATTATCCTCACAACTGCTCAAGGGTCTGATTTTTTATAAAATCGCTATCCTCACGATCGTTCCATACAAGCCTGTTATTATCAACAACTAGTACGCTATTGCTAGTTTAAATAAGGACAAATATTTAGGTGTTTAGAAAATAGATGAAGAAATAACGACTCAATAAAAATAACAGTATTAAAACCTTTATATATGGGATTTTACAATAAATATTTTAAAGTGTACTTAATTCAAGCAATAATCTACGTGTTTTTTTGTAAAAAAGCCACCCATATTAGACTTTTTCGCACGCCTATGTGTGCAAACACTGTAATTCATTGAGCTTTCAGAGCTTTTGAGATCGTTAAACAATTAGTTATGCCTCCTTTGACAGTTTGCAACATTCTATGCGTTAAGGTGTGTACAAAAACACGCTACTAAGCAATGTTTCGTGTGACATAATGTTTTGTTTATGAAATGCCGGTAATTGCGCTCCTACCTCGAGACTACTCCAATTTTGTGCATTGATTTTAGCTGCTTCGACACTGCCTTTAGCCCCCATGGTTAAACACACACACTATATAAATATATATTTATTTAAAGGTATATAATATTAAAACTGTTAAAAATTTGACACTTATTATGGCACAAACTTTGGTACTTTTTAATAATATTACAGTTTCGCGTTAGGTTTATATTATCTAAATACTAATCCACCTTTTGGCACTAAGTTTTACGGATATGCACCGTTTGTTCACGCTAAGCACAGTGTATAAATAAACCTCCAAAAAATTCAATCGACCTCTTAGTTTGCTTACCGCGACAGATCAGGTCAGACTGATGTTCGAAAGCTCTCCGCGAGACGGCGCTGTTGGCGTGCGCTTGCGTTGGATTTTCGCCCACTCCGTGGAAGCTGAATAGAGTAAATATAAAGAGAAGTAATTAAGTTTTCAGGTGAATTTTTTAATTGTACTTGATTTTACGGCTGGATTTCATTGATGTTTGGTCTTTTGAAGTGGATGTATGTACAAGGTGGTCTGTTAAAAATAATAAATGCCTGGAACTGTGTGAATTTTGATAATGTATGATCTGAATGTTAAACTATTTTACAATGTTATGGTAAGGACAATATCAGTTACGAGAAGAATACTTACAAATCAGAAGTAAATACGCGAACCTTAGTGAGTACAATAAACTTTACAGCCAAAAGTATGTTAATTTATAGCCCAGTAAAATATTACATTTGCACACAGTTTTTTGGGAACCTTGGAATTATTTAAAACGTAATATTTTTAGTCGCAAACTCCTCTATAAATACCGAATTTTACTATAAGGAACGTAACCAGACTGCAACCAACAGCTACTCTCCGGGCTATGTGCCCCGCCGAGCGCTGAATTACAAGTTACAGGCCCGACGCGTTAAGTGTAATAATTGTATAATACCAACAGAACGCATTGCTTCGATTGCAACAAACACCAGCCGAAAGACTGATCCTACTTAAAGGAGCTCTCATGCCAGTCGTCCCATACCACTTGCAGACTGCAGTTTCTAGCTGTTGGCTCTCGGCTCTCGTTAGTGCAAAGTAGGCATGTGACGACCGACAGGAGGATCCTTGGACTATTTGGTACATCTGGGTATCCATAGAATAGCGACATGCAAAACAATCAGCAGGCGCCATCTAGCGGTCCAGTGTCTGTTGCAATAGAAAAATAAATAGCCTGACTGGGCTTAATATAGTTCAAATGTGCTTTTAGAGGGCAGAATATTAAAACATAATATATTTAGTCGCAAACTCCTCTGTAAAATCCTTATTTTACTATAAGGAACGCAACCAGACTGCAACCAACAGCTACTCTCCGGGCTATGTGCCCCGCCGAGCGCTGAATTACAAGTCACAAGCCTAACGCGTTAAGTGTAATAATTGTATACTACCAACAGAACGCATTGCTTCGATTGCAACAAACACCAGCCAAAAGACTGATCCTACTTAAAAGAGCTCTCGTGCCAGTCATCCCATACCACTTGCAGATTGCAGTTTCTAGCTGTTGGCTCTCGTTAGTGCAAGGTAGGCATGTGACGACCGACAGGAGGATCCTTGGACTATTTGGTACATCTCGGTATCCATAGGATAGCGACAAGCAAGACAATCAGCAGGCGCCATCTAGCGGTCCAGTATCTCTTGCAATCGAAAAATAAATATTGGATTTATTTGCTTTAAGCACTAGTATCTTAAGTAATTACTTTTAAAAAATTCGAGAAAATATCAGCAATCTAAAGTTCAAAAGAGATGTTCTTCGCATTTCTAATAATCGAATCCCGTAAAGTTTTGTCAAAATAATCTAACAATTGAGACATATTGAGTTCGTTAAGACCATTACGATCCATTAACATGTCAAAAATAATAATTATATCCAGAGTGATGCAGAGAATAGTAATAGTAATAATAGTAATAACTTTATTTTAACCCAATTTGCAATATTATTTATACAGTAATTATTTTTGATAGTATAAATGCACCTGATTTCACAAGGAAAGCATTTTACAAAAAAATTTTAATTTATGTAACGTTATATAGTACCAGTATTAACAATTAATAATTTGGACTCCATTTAAATGTTACTAACAACTAAAACTGTCCTCGCCTCACACATCTTCCAGCGGCTTGTATATCAGTGTATGCGCGGAAGCTATACAACCTTAGGCGAGGGTTGTATCGGAGATATACCATCCTTCGGAGGGGATGTAAAGCCGTCGGTCCCTTGTCTATTAAATGTTAGGCAAGTAAAAGATCCCTACTCTTCTTAAGGGAAGAGGTTCGGCAAAATTAATGGTTGGGGGTAGCTCGTCTACAGGCGTCGGTGTTAGCCCTTAGTAGCGGAAATAGGTTGACGTTAAATAAATGTATAAAAAAAACAACAACTAAAACTAACATATAAAAGAATAATAATGATTTAATTCAGTCAATCGGTATTTAAACCTTTAAAGTTTCTAAAAAAAAATTATTGCCTTATAGGAGATCGGCTTCATAACGAAAAACTCAAAAAATCTCTAAATTTTCCCACTTGTTACAGTTTATCGCCTATATCTCGAAAACTATGCGTTTTTCGAAGATAACCATTCTATACAAAATTAAAGTAAACAAAATTTTCGATGAAACGCTTTGTCAACTTTGATTTTCTGACAAGCGGTTTCGGCGCTAGAGGGTGCTGAAATACAGCGATTTCTTGGTCCTTTTGCGAAAACGTAAGAAACGTCCACTCCCACGCCCTATAACTCGAAAAATATACATGTTATCAACAACAACCCTTATACCACGTGAAAGTACATTAAATTTCCTATAAAAGACGTCTCTAATACTCAAAGCAAAAATTACGAAAAAGCCTTCTGCCCCCTATAACCAAAAAGATCCCTCCCACATGTCTATCTCTCATCGGTGCTATGCATTCGATGTATTACGCTTAAAAGAGGTTGTTTTGAATAAATTGATGGCAAAGCATGTTTGATGAAAACATTAACAAATTATATTTACAACATATTAGGTACATGACACTGAATATAAAGCTCAATATGAAATCTGTATATAGTAATGTACATGTGTCATGAAATGAGTGAAAGTCGAGCCTAGGAGAAAGAAGCCAGAAGTTGTATAGTGAAGTATCGATGTATGAAAAAAATGTGCGCAGTTATTTTAGTCGTCTCTGTTTGATTGTTAGTGGCCCAGGCAATATTTTTGGGCGCTAGATGGTAAAGGGGAAGATCTTGGGTAATGGAAGGTCCAGGAAAAAGGTCAGGGATCTTCACATAGATAGAAAACTAAAGAAGGCTCACAATTCTTATGAGCAATGTCGCAGGACCGTGGGGAAAACCTGGGGAACGAAACCCAAAGTGGTCATGAAAATATACACTTCCATCATAAGACCAATTATAACCTATGGAGCTGTGGTTTGGTGGCCTAAGAGCAAACCGACTACAGCTATGGTCAAGCTGAGCCAAGTGCAGAGTATTGCCTGCCTAAGCATAACCGGAGCTATGCGAGCAAGCCAACTAGAGCTATGGAGGTAATGCTATGTCTGCCACCACTAGATATATATATCTAGGAGAAGTGGCTTTGATAACAATGATATGTCTTTGACAGACCTTACATACTACAGACGAATAGTGAGAACGAGGCTGCTGGCGACGGTGTGATCAACATCTTCACAGACGGATCAAACACGAAAGATGGGGTAGGATGTGGAATATGCTCCAGAAATTTGCAAATCCAATATAAATGGGCTATTGATGGGCGAGCCAACGCATTACAGACGGAATTAGCGGGCATAACCATAGCTACAAAAGAGATTGTCCGTAGACAAACTACGGGCAAAACAATCAGGATATACACAGATTGTAGGCAACCATTACTAGCGCTGAGAAGCTACAAAATTACCACAGGAGCAGTATGGGAATGTCACCAAGTACTTGTGGGTGCCTCCAGCATCAATAACATACTGGTATGCACAGTGTAGTACAACAAAGTAGCCGACAGACTGGCCAAGAAGGTAGCAGGTCTAAGTATCTTTGGACCAGTTCTGGCCAGTCTGTTACCGATCACGGCGATAACACAAACAATTAAAGAGGACACCTACAATGAATTCAAGAAGCTGTGAGATAAAACAAACAGCTGCCAGTTTGCTAGGGAACTACTAGAATATCCCAACAAGAGTACAGCAATGGACTACCTGGCAATGTTCAAAAGGAATCTATACGTTTTATAACGGGAATCCAGACTGGACACTGTCCGTTAAGGAAACATCTACACAATAATAAGCGAAACACATATCTGTAGAGGTTGTGAACAAGAAGATAAGAGATTCAACATGTACTCTGTGACTGTTCGGCTGTCTCATCAATCAGGGAATCTATTTTGGGAGAACGGTGGCCTACCTTGGCTGATGTAAGTGAGATGACCCTAGGCAGCATCACCACCTATTTCGCGAGATTAGGTTTATTGGAGGCCTAGGCGAAGGTCTGCTTACAGGGAAGTACAAGAGGCCCAATGGGGCCTAAGTACTGTGATTCAATTATTTTTATTGACCACCCTCCCAACCAATTCCAAAGGCATTTTTCTTAATTTTTGCTTTGCTCCCTCCCCACCTTATGAGAAAATTGAATATTAGAGACATCTCTTGTAGGAAATTTAATGTACTTTCACGTGATATAAGGGTTTTTGTTGATAACACGTATATTTTTCGAGTTGTAGCGAGTGGAAGTAGCATTTTTTTTCATTTTCGCAGAAGGTCCAAAAAATCGATGTTTTACAGCACGCTCTAGCGCCGAAACCGCTTGTCAGAAAATCAAAGTTGACTAGTGCATTTTGTAGAAAACTTTATCTGCTTCAATTTTGTATAGAATGGTCATCTTCGAAAATTAATATTATATATCTTTGGACCCGCGAAGCCAATAGATATTATTTATTATTTAAATTAGAATTTGGTCTAGGAGTAAAAAAAGCATTGCGTAGAAAATCTTAAATTTTTCCACAGCGTTACTTTAAGTATCCATTTTTGAGTTATTAAGTAGCTGTTATGCCCTCGGCCAATATTATAATGCCGTAGGTAAGTATGGATTCTACCACCGGTTCAAATGCCATTTTTAAGATATTAATTTGAAGAATGTTGCAAAGCTTACAAGGACAAGTTTTGTTAGTATTGTATTAAAATATTCGGTATGGTCATTCCATCTCATTGTCTCGTTTATTATAAGACCCAGATATTTAACGTTTGTAGTGTTCTCAATTACATTTTCGCACGTGCAGTTTATTAAGTCACATTTTTCGTGAAGTTTTTAAATTGTCAATTTTCGGTTGTAATCTTGAGCTAGGCCTAAAAGTAATGAACTTTGTTTTTGAATGATTGAGACTTATCAGATTATTTTCCATCCGGCATTTAATTTTATACAATCCCTTTTCGCTTCTTTTGGTGATCTCAGATCAATCTGTACCGCGGAATGTTAGAGCAGTATCATCAGCATATGCGATGATATCCCCACTTATATCTAGATCCAGTATGTCATTTATGTAGAAACGGAATAATTGCGGACCTAAAACTGTTCCCTATGGAACACCATATGTCACATTTTCTGGACTACATAATGTTTTATCAATTTTTATTAAAGCTTTTCTACTTGATAAATAGCATTTTAACCGAGCTAATTCTACTCCTCTAATATACTGCTAAACGCATTTTGCTTCATGGGTACTCATAGTTTTGCCCAAACGTTGATCCCTGCGTTTATCGTGCCCCGTCAAGTCACTTCGGCGAGGGAGCGTTTTTCGCATTGAAGACAAAGATTTTTTATATATAAATATAAAATATATAATATGGGGAATGAATATTTGGAATATTCTGTAATTATTAAGATTTTGATGATTCTGCTGTAGGGACGAATTTGGAACTAGAATAATACAGTTTATGAACGTAAAACAATGCTAAACATGTTTAATCAATAGATTTTTATAAAAATGAGATTTAGGTTCAAATAAGTGAAATAAAGAGAAAATAAATCACACACACTGGGACAATGACTTTGGAACATAAAAGCAAAATTGGTATTGAGATAATGGACAGAATGGATTTAGGGAAGAAAGATATGTTTAATATATTTTTGAAGAATTTATATTCCATTCAAAAATCAGTTAAATGTCAATATATTTGGTAAGATAAATTAGAATTGGTTGAACACGAATATTGCCGAATCCTGAGAATTTCTTCACAAAAATAGCCGTGTGGGTCTAAGTAAACTATCATGTAAATTGTACTATTCGGCCCGAGTTTTCCTTATCACTATAGTCTTAAGTAATCTAGTCTCAAAGTGTGAGGTTCATTTAAATTACCATCAAACACTCACATACTTAATGTATAAAAATAATAGATGGCATTAATGATAATGTCTAGACGTTGAAATATGTATTAAGGGCGATTACAATTTTTCACTTATAAATTGTCTAAGGAACGAATAAGGAATATTAGTAACAAATAGCATAGTAAACACAAAAATTGATTCATCAAGTGACGATTTTAATTGCCTAGGTTTGCAACAGATAAACTCGGGATAAATCTATTATTAGAAACATTTGATTTAGCGTTTGAAAATTTTGACAATTGTACATTGAAAGATCAATATACAACATAATAGAACCTAGCCTGAACCATCTCCCTTATATGCAGAACTAGATTACAATCAACGTTTCGATTATCTAATTTCATAACTAATGGCAATACGAATTTAGAGATGCAGAGTGGTACTGAAATGTAGTGTTACTTATGGATGTATGTATGTATTAACAGAATGTCAGTTTTTACAATACTATACATACATAGCTATAGATATATAGGGTGTCCCAATTCTAAAATAATGAAATGGGAGATGAAGCACACTTTGCTGAGTTTAAAACACCCCCAAATTTACTTTTGAAAGTTTTATAATTTTTGGCCAATAATTTACACCGCCATATTTTGGGAACAGCCACACATATTGGGATAAAATTTGTTACAAATTTTACACACTTTTATTCCTATGGAAAGGACGATTTATTTGGGAAACATTCCAGAACCGGACTCGTTTTTCTTAAATGTTGCTCTCAGGGCCACGAATAACACCCTGTATATCATTTATTGAAAAATATTAGTAAATATTTAAAAATACAATGGATCAGTGTATAGCTAGCGTCATTATATTGTTAATTTCACTTAAATAACCTACAAAAGAACTTATTGTTTTCCTGGACATGGAACGTATTTAAAGTTTTTGGTTTAAATTTTCATTCAAAATAGCATATTTCATTCCACTTATAGAAAAAAATGAACTATAAGAAGGCTTGCACTATCATGTATGATTCAAATCAGTTGCGTTAATACATTTCTGACATTTGTAGAACATTAATAAATTGGCTTTATTGCAGCAAAAAAAATCTTGAACACAATCAAACATTACATACGATTAAAAAAACAACAATGAAAACTTTAAATCACAATAATTTTATTTTTAGTCGCAAACTCCTCTATAAAATCCCTATTTTACTATAAGGAACGAAACCAGACTGCAACCAACAGCTACTCTCCGGGCTATGTGCTCCGCCGAGCGCTGAATTACAAGTTACAAGCTACGAATTTCATTTTCAAAAGAGACGAGGAAGTGTGTATGCCTACAATTTTGTGAACAAAATTCCCCAGGTGATGTGTTCTACGATTGTTCATGTTCAACCACTTGTTCTTCTTTATTTTATGCGAAATATGTTCAGATTTTCTGATTCCATAGATAAGTCGGCAACAGGTAATCTGAACTTTTTGTATACGATATTTATCAATGTTATCAAGACATGGGCCATAGATAAAGTCACAATAGTTGAAGTTGGAGAGAACAAATGATTCACAAAACATTTTGTTAGTTTGAAATTTAGAATGTCACGTCTGGAGTAAAATAATTTCAAGGACGTATAAGACCTCTGTAATAATTTTTTACATGCACTTTAAAGCGTAAGTCAGAGTCAATGATTATTCCCAAATTTTTTGCATGGTCAATAACAGGCAAGGAGGCACCATCAATCTTAATTTTTATGTTCTCTTTTAAGAATAGTTTTTTGTTTCTATTAGCAAATATAATTACGTTAGATTTCTTTCAATTTAATTTTAAATCGTGTTCCTCAGATAGTTTCTTAATGGTTAGCAGTTCCGCATTGATGGTGTCCATAGCTTCGATATAATCATTTGCATCAAAATGCAAGTATACCCGAATATCGTCAGCGTATGCTTGGATTTTACACGACCTTGCAGAGTTTAAAATATTCGAAGTATAAATAATAAAAAGTAGAGGACCTAAAATTGATCCCTGCGGTACACCTGAAAGTATATCGATCTCAGAAGAATAAACATGTCAATAGAAATTTTCTGCTTTCTACTATGCAAATACGAATTAAATTTTCAAAGCCAAAATATTGAAGTTTAGAACAAATTAGACTATGGTTAATTGTGTCAAAGGCTTTCGAAAAATCTAACAACACCAACACGCTGACCATTCCCTTATCCTGAGCCCTAATCAAGTCATCAGTAACAGTAGTCAATGTAGCAGTGCTATATCCCTTTTAAATCCACACTGGGGATAAGGCAGTAAATTATAAAAAATAAAATAATAGTAAATTTATTTGGTCATATACATGTTTTTCAAAGACTAGATAAAGCTGGCAAAATGCTAATAATTTTAAGGTCTGAAAACAGAACTCGATTACTATTTTTAGGTAAAGGAATTCCAACCGCAATTTTCCACGCTTGAGGGAAATAGCTTTGCTCGATACAACAATTAATTATATGAGTAATGAAAGAATCAATAAACGGACTACAGTATTTTAATATAGTAGATGAAATGTTATCAGTAATATACGCTTCAGTCTTAATATTATTTAAAATTTTATTAACTTCATCTATAGTAGTGAATTTAAACGTAAAAGTAATATTTTCATCATACTTATGATTGTTATAAACATTTATTTGATTATTGCACATATTAGATACATTTTAAATAAATGAAGCAAAGTATTTATTAATTTCATTTGGATTAGCAAATTCATTGGATAGTAAAAGTTATTTGTTGGAGCGTACATTGAGACTGCTAAGAGCCGACCATCTTTTTTAGAGCTCTTTTGGGAAACTACGTGCTCTAGATAACCTTTTTTTCTTTGTATTAATTATTTATTCGAAATTATTTTATATTTTTCTAAAGAATATATTAACCTGGACTTAACAGCTTGTTCAAAAACTGTGTCTATATTTGACATTAAAATAATAAAATTAATTATCCCGACTTTTAAACATTTTGGGAATATGCCTGTTGAAAAACTATTATATATGACTATAGTTAGAGGCAATGCAATATCTTCCATCAATTCTTTTAATGTTGCCCAACGAAGTGATTTTTTTTTAAAATATTATATTATACCAACGGCTTCTTGTGTATCGACTTGAAATAAGACCATCGAATTCATCAGAACTATTTAATTTGAACGTAATTGTTAGAAATATTCATTTTGTTGACATAATTTTTGCCAAATTCTGTATAATGTTTAATGATCTGTTGGCAATTCCTTTTTACTTGATATTGTACTATTGTCTGTTGCCATTTCATTTATAGTAGTTTTATTTTTATTACTTTCCATAAATTTTCAATACTATTAGTGCTTGTTTCAAATGTATGTTTATAATATTGATTTTTTGCAGTTTTAAAACATTACATTTTTTGTACATGTCAAATATTCAATAAATTCTATAAAACAGGTTTTCTTTAACAAACATATATTAAACATTAAAGACACATGATATCAAATTTTGTTTTTAAGAAGTCATTAACCGAATAAAACGTGTGTGCGATGAAGAACTGTATCAATTTAGCTTTTGCTCTCTTTTCATAAGCATACATATATTCATTTATGTGGTATATAGGTATATCAAATTGTAATCATGTGAATATATCTAAAAAAAATCATTTTGGTTTTATATTTGAAACAAAATAACGTAAGTGAAGCAGCCTAATTATCCACCCTATATTGGCTAACACCTTACAAAGTAGTTCAAATGACCACTATGTATGGACTGTAAGCAAAATTCTACTTAAACTCCCTGGTAGAGAGCGGGAGAACTACCGGCGGGTGTGGCAAGTTCATTGATATGCCGCCTATGTTAAAGCGCTGCAGTCGAATGATCGACTTTGTTTTGGTTCATTTTTCAAAAAATGGGCGTGTACTCTAACGCGAACATCTATCAGTAATTTTTCAAGGTGTGACCTAACTAATCGATATATTGCTAATAAATTTCAACTTAGTTTCAAATCCCTTTTTGTTCTTTGATGAGATTTTAATAAATCTTCAGTTAGACTCCGTATTGATTTCGGCCAATTCTTACATTAAATTTGATTTATTTTCTGTGCATCGCATGTTTTAAAATACTTACAAAAACTAAGTTTAATATTGTTTTTTGTTCAGATGTTGTTATGACATTTTAGCCATTGAAATTAATATTTTGGGTTAGCATGATGATTGAGATCAATTAGAAACATTTTTAGCAAAGTTTCCTTAACATTTGGGAATTATTACTTTAGTTATATTTTCAATTGTCATTAAATTTAACAATTTAAATTTTCTTGCAAATAAACTTGTCGATGTACTATTCTGTGCAAAAAAAACGTACATCTACTATCTGCCTGTATAAGCCAGGCTTCATAGCAACTATTTTCTAATTGTTTAAATCTTAGGTGTCAATGAATATCTACCAACGTCAAAAATAGGTCGTGTCATTGCTTGTCAATTAAAGAAGACTTAACATTTAACCGAAGTTATGAAAACTTGAATTATAGTTATGTTAGAAGAGGGTTGGTCAATAAGAATGGTTACGGAGCGTTTTAATATTAATAAATTTATTGTAATAAAGAAAGGTGGGAGGAGGAGCAAACTGTAAGAAGAAAGATAGGATTTGGACGAAAATCAGTTTCCTATGCAGATGATGTTATTGCTCTTATAAATCATATAAGGGAAAATCCGTTTGCTAACGCCATACATGCTGTAGCTATTACAAGTTTCCCTGGATCACGACCGACTACTTGTCGAAGAGTTAAAAATTCTAATTTAAAAAATCATCCAGCGGCAAGAAAACATTCCATTACTTTGCAGACTAAGCAAACGCGCTTACCATTTGCTTTAAATTACATCTATCGTGAAGAATTTTTGCAGAATGTCGTGTATAGCGATGAAAAAGTGTTTCAATTCAAAAACAATGGTCACATTCGTGTTTACAGACCTAGAAACTCACGATTTGACGAAGCCTATGTCCATTCAATACAGAGTTGTGGGAGATTTTCAGTAAATGTCTGGGCATGGATAAGTTTCAGAGGAATGGGTTCATTCAGAGAAGAAAGCTATGAAAATATTTTGGCAAATGTAATGTTACCATCAGTGACTCCTTTGTACCATGGAAATAACTTTATTTTTCAACATGACAACAGCCCTGTGCATACAGCAAATATTATTACACAGTGGTTTCTAAATAATAATGTCGAGACATTGCCTTGGCCTGCCGATAGTCCTGACCTAAATCCGATGGAAAATGTGTGGGGTTATATTGTGAAAAAAATTTATCAAATACATTTTCACCCTCAAAATGCCAACGAACTTTGGGAATTTATAGAAAATGAATGGGAAGATATGTGTAACAAGGAAAATTTTATTCAAAACTATATTAATTCGATACCTAGCCGTTTAAGAGAAGTGATTACAAGAGACAGGGCAATGACGACATACTAATTGGATAGATATAATTTATATTTTAAAAAAATTATTCATACTGAAATAAAGTTATTGCATAGAATGTATAAAGTGTATTTTTAAATTATTCGTCTTGAAATACAGTTTCTGGTATATTTATAATAAATATAATGACTATTACTTTTAGAAATGAATTTGTCGCTCAACATCAATATGTATTATTTAAGAACACTATTTACATAGCTAAAAAAACTTTAAAATCACCCTCAAGAGTTGTACGCGTTTGCACAGAATAGTACATTGCTTTCTTATGTACCAGTTTTGTTCCAAACATAATATCGAGCGACATCATACTCTGGGAAACGTTTAATGTAGAAAAAGAAAAGGGAATATAAAAATATCCAACTAATATAACCCAAGACGCCTTGGTTCAGAAACAGTACATTTAATAAAATTACGATAAAAATATATATAGAGTCATTAACGTACTGCTTCTAATGTACAGGGTTAATTACAAATTACCCACCCCTTATCATCATTATTATTGCCTGTAGAAAAAAGTTTTAAATAAAAGTTGTGTGATTATGATTGAATTTTGTTAGGATGCTATCAAAAGTACAGTAGCATGCAGATTTCACCCTGTATATTATTATATTTTTGGAATGATCCTTTTTCCTAATTTCAAAAATATACCATATGTTACCCTTATACGGAAAAGTTACCATTACTAAAGTAAGCTATGAAAATGACAACTATTATGTTTGATAAGTAACATTTCATTAATAAAATAATCAAAATGGTTTACAGTGAGGAAGAAAACAAATAGATAACAAAAATTTATTTAGGAAATTTAAATATAAATAAATGATAACTCATAAAAGATGTTCCATGTGTCCACCATTATTGTCAATGCATAATTAGAGGCATAATTGATAACGTCCTCTTATATTTATAATTGCACAGTAAATAGCTTCATTATTTTTTTTATATATACATTTATTTAACGGCGGTCTATTTCCGCTACTGAGGCCTAACACCGACGCCTGTAGACGAGCTACCCATAACAGGAATTTTGCCGAACCTCTTCCCTTAAGAAGAGTAGGGATCTTTTACTTGCCTAACATTTAATAGACAAGGGACAGACGGCTTTACATCCTCTCCGAAGGATAGTATATCCCCTATACAACTCTCGCCTAAGGTTGTATAGCTTCCGTGCATACACTGATATACAAGCCGCTGGAAGATGTGTGAGGCGAGGACGCGGTTTCCATGTTATATTTTCTGATTATAATTGTAAAATGTTGCAGGCGGATTTTTTATCTTAGGTTTTAAAGTTATTTTAAAACCACCGAATATATTTAATGAATCTCTGTATGAAGTACATAAAAAAGGAAAGATATTTTGGAAATCATGTATTTTGTACTATTTCTACAGGGTG
The DNA here is from genome assembly GCA_963675555.1 of Leptura quadrifasciata. Lineage (NCBI taxonomy): Eukaryota > Metazoa > Arthropoda > Insecta > Coleoptera > Cerambycidae > Leptura > Leptura quadrifasciata. The sequence continues at coordinate 9,586,849 of OY776676.1, forward strand.
TGCTCATAAAATGGAGTAACTTTTCTATTCTGTACGTTACAATTATCTTCGCTCGCAGTAAGCGCTCGATATTGGTCCATCAGAATTTATTACTTTATTTACGTTATCAATGGAGTAGCGTAGTTTTTCGATAAGCGAGATTTAAAATAATATTATTTTTTATTTAATATTTTTAAAATTTATAAAAACTTGCTTTTCTATTAAAAGTCGTACTAAAAAGTAAAAAATGTGTGCGCACTTTGTACGATTGTACGTATGATTGTATGAAAGGGGTGGAATCGTTGTACACATATTGCCATCAATCATACGTAGATAAAGATTATACATATACTTATATACAAGGTGCGCACGCCTTACTTTTCTTGCAGTCGTACATCATTATTTTAAATTCTTTTACTTTCTACTTCTTTGTCATACTTTAATTAAATTATTATGTTACATTGCCTAAATTTAATTAGTAACTTAATTTGGATTTTCAAAGATTGATTTCTCGTACCTTCGTTTTAAAGATTTTCAATATTCACCCCCGCGCCCCCTACTTGCGGATATTTCCAAAAGTAACGGTGGAATACTGTATTGTCACGCGACTTAGTAACTGTGCAAAATTTCATCAATTCATTATGTCAGGAAGTGTGTTGAATAAAGGATGCAAGATTTGAAGACAAACATTAAAAAAATAATTTTTTGAGATACGATTCTTTTTTCCCACCAAAAATAATTAAAGAAATACATTGTAAGTTAAAAAAGGTAAGTAAAAATAGAAGGATTTACTGTGCAGGTATTTCACCACATGTTAATTACTTATGGTGAAACCAGGGCAAATTGCTCTCGTGCAAAGAAATTGTACCATCAAAAATGTGTAAGTCTATTATCTAATCACATATTTACTGTGAATTTCTTTTAAATAAAAAGTCGAATGTTTAATGTTATGGTTTAAAAAGACACAAATATTCATTTATATCGTACAATAGTGTTGGCTTTGATTTTTGCTATGTTGCCACATTAATAGTTTTCTAATTTTAGACCTCGTTTTCAAATGCTTTTTGAGAAAAATGCAATATAGAAAAGTTATTCCATTAAACTAATACTATCCACCGATATGAGAACTACCATCAATTAGCGAACACCCTTATCTCCTCCTTATTTTATAAGAGCATTCTATTTTTGTAAGCGGCTTTACATAGTTTGATACAGTATGATTCCGGCATTTGCGACCATTAATAATAGGCCATAGTTCAAGGGTAGATTCTTTAGGCCAAAATATGAGGACATAACCAAATATGCTTTAGTAAAATGTTGCTGTGGAAAAGGATACAGAGTGTTAAAGTTCAAATTATTATTATTATTATTATTATCCATAACTCAACAGTCTCTTGACTGATCTTGACCAAATTTGCTAGAGGAACTTTTTTATTCTAAGAAACAATAATTTATGTATTACAACACATTAGATAATAGAGGGCGCCGCAGGACCTGTATGATGAATTTTTTTCATATTTTTTTTTGACGAAATGTTGGGGTACTTCTGACCAGAAAATCCGATGAGGGCGTCATTTCCACGTATAAAATGTACATTTGATAAAACTTGATAACTCCAACCGTTTTCGAGGAAACTGCCTTTAAATATTTCAATAATTTTTTGAAAGACAAATTCAAATTTAATGAAACTAAGTGTATTTATTGAAAAAAGTACAACACGCAAGGGAAAACAAAATCGTAATAACAGCGTAAACTCTTTCTCACTTTCTTATGACCTAATAGATTATTTTCATGGTATTGAGATAAATACATAAATCGAAACATTGTCTAAAATAAGGATCTAATCTTATTAGAAGACCAAAAAATAACGTAAAAATTGACTTTCCCCCTATACAAAAACCCCATTGCCGCAACTTAGAGTAAATATTCGATATGGTCTCCACCGACTTCTATGCCTATTTTAATTCTATTCATAAAAACTTTTCTTACATTGTCAAAATACATTTTCCTGTCCTCTAATAAAATTCGCTGCTGCGTTTGATATTTTGTCCCACAGTTCTTCTCTTGAGCTGATAGTATTTGCATAGACTAAGGGCTTCATATGTCCCACACATAACAATCCAAAGGATTATAATCAGGACTCCTTGGTGGTCAAGTAAACTCACTTCCTCGACCGATCCATCTGAGTGGGAAAGTCTCATCAAAATAATTCCTGACTTCAATGTTGAAATGAGAGGGAGCTTCATCTTGCATGAACCACATTCTGTCCCGTATGTCTAGCATGAAAGCATGTAATATATCAGCAAGAGTATTTTGAAGAAAATACACATAAGACTGTCCATTTAAATTTGGAGAACGGACAAATGGTCCCAATAATTGATCGCCGATGATACAAAACCAAACGTTAATCTTAAATTCTTGCTGAAAATACCTTCCTTTAATGGCATGAGGATTTTCTACTTTCCAGTAATGGGTATTTCTCCTCGGCGAGTAAAAGTTGCTACGTCAGTAAATAAAGTGTTCTTAACAAAAATTTCGATCCCTGTTGTGTTAAAGATCTATTCGACGTAAGTTTTGTACAGGAGTGAGATGATATGGGTAAAAGAGTTATTTACGTAAGACTCTTAGGACAGATTGTTTACTCGCCCCTGTTGCCGTTGCTAAACGACTTGAGCTGACTTGAGGATCTTCATCCACACAAGCTAAAATTTCTAGTTCCTAATCTCGAGTAATTCGTTTCGGTCGTCCCACATCGTTTTTATGGCGAAATCAATCCGTTTCTCCCAAACGACGAAACAGATCTTTGAAAATCTTATGGTCTAGCTGCATTCTATTTGGATATTGCTGATTATCTCCTCGCTGCAGCACGTCCGCTAAAATTATTTTGTACGTAAACACATATATCCCTCATTTCCCTATTTGAAAAATTATTATGTCTAGGCATTGTAAATAAAGAAGTTAAAGAAATTAGCCCGATGAACATAAGATCAAAATAAAATGATTAAATGACATAAATGACAGAACTAAAACGTAACCAAAGCACACTTAAAAGAAATAATTTTCTCCATCAAATTTGAATTTCCTTCAAAAAATTATTGAAATATTTAACGGCACTTTCCTCGAAAACGGTTGGAGTTATCAAGTTTTACCAAGTGTACCTTTTAGGCGTGTGAATGACACCCTCATCAGATTTTCTGGTCGGAAGTACCACAACGTTTCGTCAAAAATAAATATGAAAAAAAATTCATCATCAGATACAGGTCCCGCGGCGCCCTCTATGATCTAACGTGATGTAATACATAAATTATTATTTCTTAGATTAAAAAAGTTCCTCTAGCAATTTTGGCAAAGATTAGTCAAGAGGCTGTTGAGTTATTGCAAGAAACCCAAAAATAATTTGAACTTTGACACCCTTTATTTTTTTCCACAGCAACATTTTACTAAACCATATCTGGTTATATCCTCATATTTTGGCCCAAAGAATCTATCCCTGAACTGTGGCCTATTATTAATGGTTCACCCTGTATATGGTTGTCTCGTAAAAGTTATGTTTTACTTCCGCGCCCAGTGGAAGTATAGTAACGCAAAAAACAATACGTTTTTGTTGAGATAGATTTAAAATGTCATGAAACGTCGAGATTTTAAATTTAAGCGAAAAAAATTTTCTGTATGTTTGTCTGTAACTTTTTTGTGCGCACGTTTTCTTGGGAACCGTTTATGGTATTGACTTGAAATTCGGTACACTTACGTATTATAATTAGATCTGGAACTAGATTATATTTTGATCTAATTCCGTTGAAGGGTTCGGGGGTAAATGGGGTGAATAGGCAAAGCAAGCATGCCATCCCCCACTATCACCTCCAATACCATCCCCACACTACTATGAAAGGGAATAAAAAATTAAAATGTGATTTAGTATGTAGACGAGAACCAAGGACCTCTAAAATTTATTTCGGCATTAGCTACTCCTCTACCACCCTCATTGCTTTCCCCACTCTATTGTTCAAGGGAATACAAAATTAAACTGGGATTTAGTGTGTATACCAGAACCAAGGGCCTCTAAAAAGTTTTTTACATTAGCCACCCCCTCTATCACACCTATTGCCACCCCCCACCCTATTATTAAAGGGAGTAAAATATTACATTGGGGTTTAGTGTGTATAAGACTTGGATACAAAATCTGGATCTGGAAGTAGTGATCCTTGGGCAGCGGTTTAATTTATATGTTTCGCTATCCTTCCGAGATATATTGCAGTTAATTGAAAATATCGTTCATATAAAAAGAATCCGATAAAAATTTCAAATTTATTATTATTTATATTACGTTGTTATATAGCTTCAGATCGATTTACAACCCATTTATTAATACGGAATATGATTTAAATAAATAACATCAGCAACTGCGTGTCAAGAATTTTTTAATCGGAAAAATGGTACTTACAGAAATGGTAAATGATACTTACTAAGTTAAATTATCTATATGAAAAAAATGACACATTCTAGGCTATAAATCATCACATTGAAAGAGGATAGAATTTACGTCAAAAAAAATAATTATAATATAATTTTATCAATTGCGCGTCTGTGAATATTTGAGTTGAAAAGTGACGATATTCAAAATTCGAAATATGGGGTATAATACAAGTTGGAATTTATAATTTAAAAAATCGATCTAGAAATCCTTTTTTTTACCGGAATTCGAAAAAATTCGATCAAATAGAATACAGACCTAGGGACAAATTTTTATTGGCACGTACGCCCTTCTGCTTTTAATTTTTGAGAATCCCGAAAAAATGGCACATACGCCCGTTTACCGTTAGTCACGCGATGTAGGTTAATTGCTTGAGCCCATGCAATAAGTATTCTAGATCGAAAGGAATAAGAAACGAGCGCTCACCGCCAGAAAATAGTTAAAATCGAGAAAATTACACAACATATTATACAATCACATGTATATAAATGTATATAAGGTGTCTCACCGGGAACTGAATCGATCGATATAGAGAAAAGTACGCATCAGAAAATTTAGATAATTACTAATGTCGGTGTGGCCAATCCAACTAAAATAATTTCAAGCAGCTGGCACTTCCGCTTATACCGGAAGTCGATACCAACTTGCTTACTTCAAATGGAACACCCTATATATTTTAGGGTTTTCGAAAAGAGCATAAAATTCTGAGTCGAAAATATGTAGCATATCCTATACCTAAACTTAGCCGTTTCAGAAATATTTGGCATTTTATAGGAAATTTGACAGGTGCAACGGTTTGCAAGAACCATTGTAACTTTCTTCGTGTAAAAGATCCTCATTTGCTTCTTGTCACGTAAAAAGAACATAAGGTAAACTACGCTCTACAACTGGGGGGTTAAAGTTACAACTTTTTGAAATATTTGCGATTTTATTAGAAATTCATGAATTGTTGTAATCATTTCATCAAAATAGCCATGGTTAGAAACAATCAGTCATTATCTTGCGTCAAAAAATGCCAGCACGTTTAAATTACACCCATGAAGACTTTTTAAATTTGTTTATTATTTGTGGAAAATGTGATAAAGTAATTCAAGAACTTGCAGCACATTTGCTACGCGATATGCACAAAAACGCAAAATAACACTAACACTGTAAGCGAATTGAAGATATGGCATGAACTAAAATATCAGAGATAAGATCAATTTAAAATATGATTTCATTTTAATTTAATAATTGCTCAAAATTCCGCCCTCGAACCTCGACACATTTTTCGCACTTTCGGATTAGTTCCTCATGAGTAGCTCTTCTAATTGAATCCTGTGATATGTTTTGAAATGCATTTCTTACTCTTTGCATACAATCTTCAATGGTTGTTAATGGGCTCTCATAAACTTTATTTTTAATAAGAAAGGTCCATTATTGGCAATCCATTGATCATAAAAAGTTTCTTGTAAATAATTATTAATTAAATATACGTTATGTGGGGGAGCACCGTCGTGCTGATAAAAAATGTTTCTATATTCGGCGAGAGGTAAATTTTCTAAATAGTTATTATTCAAATTTTGTAAGATATTCAGATATCTTTCACCTAAAAAAAAAAAAAAAAAAATTACCTATACATATTAGCAGAAGAGAAAATTGAATTTACCGTTGAAATTTTCCTGATAAAATTGTATTGCCACCATTCTATCGTTTCTTATGGCACAGTAAACATTGAACTGCCAACTTTCCTGAAAGTTTCGCTCTCTGAACATATGAGGATTTAAGTCACTCCAATAATGCGAATTGTGTCTATTAAAAAGTTCATTTTTAGTAAATTTTGCTTCATCTGTCCATATAATATTTCCCAAATAAGAATTATGACCTTCAGACCTAGAATAAACTCACGAAAATTCTGTCTTCTTAGGAAATCTGTTTCTTTTAATCCTATGGAATATGGAATGAAAACGGGTGAAATTTATGTTTTAATAAGATTCTGTGAATTGAATCCTTGCATAGTCCCGATTCCAGAGCAGCTTGTCTTAATGACATCCTTGGAAATGCATGAAAATATCCCAGAATGACTATTTCAGTGTTTTCGTCATCAACAATAGGCTTTCTTCTTTGCATTTTTGCCTTGACAGAGCCATAATTTTTAAATTTTTCCAGTATGCGTTTTACAGTGTTTGGTGACGGTTCCTTTTTTTTTTTTTGGATATCGAGTAGCAAATGCGCTGCAAGTTCTTGATATTACTTTATCACATTCTCCATAAATAATAAACAAATTTAAAAAGTTTTCGTTGGTATAATTTAAACGTGCTGGCATTTTTTGACATAAGATAATGACTGATTGTTTCTAATCATGGCTATTTTAATGAAATGATTACAGCAATTCATGAATTTCTAATAAAATCGCAAATATTTCAAAAAGTTGTAACTTTAACCCCCACAATGCTAATATCAGAAAAAGGAGAATTCAATTTTACACAACTTGACGTAAAAAAATACAGGGTGTTCCATTTGACCTAAACAAGTTTTCGCGGTAGTTCTCCTTATGTTCTTTTTACGTGACAAGAAGCAAATGAGGACCTTTTACACGAACAAAGTTATAACGGTTCTTGCAAACCGTTGCACCTGTCAAATTTTCTATAAAATGTCAAATATTTCTGAAACGGCTAGGTTTAGGTATAGGATATACTACATATTTTCGACTCAGAATTTTATGCTCTTTTGGAAAACCCTAAAATATATAGGATGTTCCATTTGAAATAAGCAAGTTGGTATCGACTTCCGGTATAAGCGGAATTGCCACCTGTTTGTAGTTATTTTAGTTGGATTGGCCACACCGACATTAGTAATTATCTAAATTTTCAAAAGTTTCTGATGCGTACTTTTCTCTATATCGATCGATTCAGTTCCCGATGAGACACCCTGTATATGAATGTACATGAATAATGATATTTTAATACATGGTAAGGAAAACGAAAATAGCCAAGCGAGGGCTATGATTGAGGGAGACTTTATCTATTTAAATCATGTTCCGTATTAATAAATGGGTTGTAAATCGACTTTAAATTAACGATATTTTCTTAAATTAACTGCAAAATATCTCGGAAGGATAGCGAAAACAGATAAAATATAATATATTTTTTTTAGTCAAACATAACTTTATTATTTAAATAATTGATAATTTCATCACGTTCTTTGACATTTACGAGGTTGCAAGTTCAGATTATGTCAGTTATTAATGTCACAAACATTCGCAACCCGATTTAATACCTTCGGAATTATTTAGACACCCCAATTATTGTTTAAACTATCAAAATCGTGACCGTGCGAGATAAAAGAATGATAAAAATATCTTTCGGCGTAAAAAAGTTATGCAAAATTACAAGCGGGTTATGTGACATATTCTGACGCATAAACAATTATTTGCATCACTTTCGCAATTTTTAATCGACAAAATGTATCAAAGTAAAGCAAATAAACAACTATTTGCAATAAAAAAACCTTTAAGTAGGATCAGTCCTTAGGCTTGTGTTTGTTGCAATCGAGGCATTAGCGGTTTGATGGTTATATGCAATTATTACACTTAACGCGCCAGGCTTGTAACTTGTAATTCAGCGCTCGGCGGGGCACATAGCTCGGAGAGTAACTGTTGGTTGCAGTCTGGTTACGTTCCTTATAGTAAAATAAGAATTTTATAGAGGAGTTTTCCACTAAAAATATTATGTTTTAATATCCCGCCCTCTAAAAGCACATTTGAACTAACTATTTGCAATGTCGCGTCATCGTAGCAGGGTGCAAACTTGATAGAAGATGTTTAATAATTATTAAAATGTTCTCCAAGTTCTGCATAAATTTCGGATTTTTTTTTTTCAAAAAATTATTACAAATTTACGTTTATTGTTAATTTAACAATGTTCCGGGGGACGGTAAAGGATGCAAAAACCGTATTTATTATGTTTTACCTCTTTCAATGCTGCATCTAAATTTAAAAACTTTTGCAATTTTCGTGTAACTTTTTACTATCGAAGTCGTGGTGACTGGCCTAGGTGGTTTAACTCCCTGTACATTTCCATTTATTCTATCAGTCTAAATATGTAAAACATCGTATAATCCTCATTAGCACATGCGATTATTGATCTCTACTTGATATCAGAATTTATTACTAAGCAAATGGAATTTTAATAAAACTGCAACTATTTTTTTTAACCATCATAGAACAACGCCTTCGAAAGTTTTGGAACGTTGGCGACTATGCAAATGTACAATATAAAATTTTTGCTCGTCAGCAAAACACGTTCTAAATGGCAGAAAGTAAATAAATCACTGTTATTTCATTAGCAACAAAAAATTGTCTGCTACTACGCTAAACCGACATGGACACGCCCCTTTGGCCCAAATAGTCACTATTGAATTCCTGCTGACATATAAATAGGTGTTCAATGTTAGGATGCAGTCATTTTATTGGATTTTTTGGTGACGACTAATTACAGTCAACGCTTAAAACATATTTTAAACAATTTCAAATAACTTGCCTGGATTTAATTTAGAGAGCAATGTAATTTACATGCTAATTTCTACATAAATTGCACAGGTTTAATTATAATTAATTGTATCTCATGCATGTAACACCGTAAAACTACTTCGTTCGTGTTAAAATTGTTTTGGATGGCCATAAAGACAATTTTCGTTGTACAATTTTAATACCGCAAATAATTACTGAACGGGAAAAGTGACATTTAGAATACTCTACTTACTTACCGTAATTTAAATAAAATTAAGCCTCTAATTTGTTTTAAGTCTTTTTCACTCTAAAACGTGGTATAAAATATTTCAGAAAACACTAACAAAATATAAATTTTCTACTCTATTTAACGACAACTATTTAACATTGTTTATTGTAGTTTTAGTTTAAACATTTAGTTTATCAAAAGTTTGTTTTATTTAGGAAACATTTAACATTTAGTTTATTTATACTGTTTATTTAGGTTATTATCTGATTGTGAATTTAGTTTGATTTTGATTAAGGTTGCACCATAATTTTCGTCCTGTGGAAAATTGAAGTGATGAAAAATTAAAACCTTATGCATGAGAAATAATAATAAAAAACCACAACTTTCCTTATACGTTTATTAGGAAAAATAATACATACAACAAAATAACAATGCTAACTGCATAAAAAATGCATTAAACAGAACAAAGCCAAAATCTACACCAATTCAAAAAATCGCCGAGTTTCATGTTCGTGTTGATGTGGAAAAAAACAACAACAAAGCGGTATATACAGCTCTATTCTAAAAATCAAATGGAATGTACCTTATACATAACAATATCTTAAATGATTTTTGTGGTAAATGTTTTTTATTTAACGAAATCACAGCACACTTTGGGTAATCACATTATTTATAATAAGGTTTTAGGGACACAGTACTTATGTTAATTTTAGTAATTGAGCGGAGAAACGAGTTTGTTAATAATGTATAACTATAATCGGGCGTGCACCTTCTAGGTTGTAGTACGCGATCTGGCCGTCAGGACAGGAGGGCTCTGTCCTCTTTACTCCAGAGGGATTTCAGGAAGCGTTCTAAAAGGGATCAGCTGCCATCGGAGATACTCGGAGGCTGTGCACTATACAAAGTGGCCTAAATACTTGTCCTTACATAACAGCACACTTTAAATACAATGTCTAGTTGTTTGGGTTACTAATAAAATTAATTTTAAACCGCTTTTACAGTACGGAGAAAACAGGTAATTTTTAAACTTAAAAAGAATTTTTTTCGATACAGTATGAAGCACGGATATAAAAAAGTATGATTGGAAGTTTTGGTTTTCGGACGAGATCAAGGACATTTTCGTTTAAATTTAAAAATAATTGCTGTTATTTGTTTTTCGTAAAAATATCGGATCACATTGGACGCATGCACTAAGCAAGAGTGGAGTAATATTTGGAACAAATCTAGATGTACAGGGTGTTCTGGGAAGTCAGAAATGGACTATTCCCAAGTGTTAATACCCCAATTTTTTTTTGCTGGGATGATACACAAAAGTATATATACAGGGCGTTCACAAATTTCATTCCCTTACTTTATCGAACGGAGGAGGGGTGCACAAAATTATTTTAACAAATTTCTATGATGATAGGTCTGCATGCATCCTAAGGGCACTAAAATCCCTTTGAAGATGGCGCCCAAAACGTAGATTTTATTTAATTTACCTTGGATATCTTATGCAACCAGCGGCAACCTACTTTGATGCCTAGGGGCGTACAAACAGGCAGGTCAAGGAACATTCATATTTTTCTTATCATGCCATTTTATGACATTTTCTATTGATTATATCATTGGATACATAGATCTCTTTATTTAACCACTTTACATATAAGGCTACATTTGTGACAAGTCAAAGATTACCAGTCTACAGAAAATATAAAATATAAATATTATAAATATATGGAATAAAATTAAAGCTAATAAAGTTACATAATACATATATTCATAGACGGATACTATAAATATATAACATACATATATATTGATATGATATCACTTGTACTTAAGCTTTAAAACGCATTCGGATCAATTCGAGTTGTGTATTGCGAATAAAATGCACTTTATCTGAGTAAAGAGTTGCATGCAAGTTTTATGTTTTCTGTTTCCGTTCATTTGTTCTGTTTGATAAAATACCAATGCAATTTTTGTATTTCAGCCTTTAAAAAGAGTTAGAGATATTTATAACATAACTTAATGATGATTAGAATCAGTTATGTTATTTTAATTCGCTTAGTTATTATTTTTTTATACATTTATTTAACGTCGGCCTATTTCCGCTACTGAGGCCTAACACCGACGCCTGTAGACGAGCTACCCCTAACCAGGAATTTTACCGAACCTCTTCCCTTAAGAAGATTAGGGATCTTTGACTTGCCTAACATTTAATAGGACAAAGAACCGACGGCTTTACATCCCCTTCGACGGATGGTATATCCTCTATACAACCCTCGCCTAAGATTGTATAGCTTCCGCGCATACCCTGATTACACGCCGCTGCTTAGTTATTGTTATACTAATTATCAAAGTGTTTATAACATTTCGAACTGTTTATGCATTTATTATGTTCATGTAGATATAAGATTTTTAATTTAATTTGTGCGGGAACCACGTGATGAGAACCAATTCATTTTATCAAGTTGATGTCAAGAAAGATTCAAGTTGGTATCGGCGATTTTATTATTTACGGAAAATATAAGGGAGACTGTTTAAAAATTGGAAAATAAGAAGTTGTTAGGGGATGAAAAATAAATAATAACAAGAAAATTGTAGGGGTTGAAAATAATTGAGAAAATAAAGACTGGTATATAATAGAGAAGAGATTATTTTTTGTTGAAATTGGAGTATTGCTATAAAAAGGAAGACATTTAGTTAAAAAATCGAAACGAAAGAAAAAAAAATTAATTTTTTCAAAATTATTAAAGAACATAATTATAAATTATTTTAAGGTGCAGAAAACGATTCCTAGTGGAACCGAGATATCACTTGAATTATTTAGGAACTTAACAGATTGCAGCTGAACATCGAATTAAGTGATATAGTGCGGCTGAAGGTTTTATTTGAGCTGCGCGGACCAAAAGGTTGTAATAAACTCCATATAAATTTCTTGCATATCTTTTAATAGGTTGGAAAATAATTTAGTGTATTTTAAATTGAAAATTTTGATCATTAATTCTATTTTTTTTATTAACAAATTTGATTTTAAACAATAATTATCCAAATTATTCTATTTTTTTAGTATCGTATTTCTATTTTAGCTAGATAGGGAATTTCATTTATTTTTATGTGTATCGTATTTTATTGTTCTCGCAAAACGCTGTTCGATTTGATTTGAATTTGTTTTATTGCTGCGTATTTTCTATAGTTGTGTTTAGTCTCATTGGTCCGAACTTACAACTTTGAGATTATAAATTAGAAATTATTTACTTTGATTTTTATCGCCGTCAGCGGATATCATAGCAATATACACTAATTCACATCAACACAGATATAATCAAATTTATTTACAAAGTTAAGAAAACAATCAGAAATAAGCATGACATTACATTTATGTTAAAAGATTCATCCACATTATAAAAACAGTTATTTAATAAAAATGATTAAATTTTACTTTTAAACTTGATATTATCTAAAAGTTTTCTAATTACTAGGTAGTTTGTTATATAAATTGAGACCCAATGAATTGGTTTTATACCTCAAAAATCTGTACCTATGAATCTGGAATTGGCTGGGAGAGTGGTCAATGAAAATTATTGAACCACAGCATATAGGCCCCATTAAGCCTTTTGTGTACTTCATCCCTGTAAGCAGATCCTAGCCTAGGCCTCCAACCAACCTAATTTTGCGAAATAGGTGGTGCTGCTGCCTATGAGCATCTCACTTATCTTGGCCAAAGTAGGGAACCAGACGACAGAACAGTCACAGAGTACATGTTGAACCTTCTCATCTTCTTGTTCACAACCTCTACAAAGAAGTGTTTGCTTAATCTCACATTACGTAGATGACAGAGTCCAGTCTAAATTCCCGCTATAAAACGTAGGTTCCTTCTGGACATTGCCAGGTAGTCTATTGCTGTACTCTTGTTGGAATATTTTAAAAGTTCCCTAGCAAGCTGACAGCTGTTTGATTCATCCCACAGCTTCTTTATTTCATTGTGGGTGTTTTTAATTATTTGTGTTATCGCCGTGATTGGTAACGGACTGGCCGGGCCTGGTCCAAAGATACTTATGCCTGTTGCCCTCTTGGCCACTCTGTCGGTTATTTTGTTGCCACTACACTGTGCATGTTTTTTGACCCAGTATACTAGTATGTTATTTCTGTTGGGGGTACCAACAAGTGCTTTGTGACATTCCCATACTGTTTCTGTGGTAATTTTTTAATTTCTCAGGGCTAGTAATGATTGTCTACAAATACGAATGAGCAGTTCATTATAGTGTAAGCGGCACATTGAATTGTTTAAGGGTATAATATAATATACCACGCTAAAGCTACTGGAGGCTATCATCTAGAAGTCTAGAACTAAAAACTACTAAAAAATGTAGAGAGATGACGATGACAAAATGAATTTAATCTGATCTCAAATGCCTTTTCATAAATTCTTGAAAATATGGATAAAAGAGCTATCGGTCTATATTTTTCCATGGGATGTGGATCATTTTTTTGTAAACTGGAGCTTTTAACTGTTGTGGAAATTGTCCATTTTCGAAAGATACATTTATGAAACATGTCAGGATACTATCAAAAAAGTGCTACCTTCCTTTATTAAACAACATGGCACATCATCTGGGTCTACTCTCATATTAAATATCTGATGTGTATCGCTGGCACATACATTTAGAAACTAAAAGGAAAGACTGACTTTCCTTTCTAGTATTTTCCATGCTTTTTGAGATAAATATTGTGCAAATATAATTTGGGAACTTTATTTTTAGGATGACCAAATGTAGATTGTCAGAGAAATACAAAATTGTATCAATAAAAAATTTTCGAATGATGACAAAGAAAAGAAACTTTTAGGTTTACAATTGGATAGAAATATATGAAGATCAGTAATGTTATTACTTTAAATAAATAATTGAAGTGATATTGTACATTTTTGTTATAATTATTAAGAACAATTCTATAATATCGCAACCTATATTATCATGACGGTTTTCAAGCAAGAATTCTTTCTCACTCTGTACCACATCTCCTTTTTACTTTACGCCACTCCCTTATGTTGATGTTTTTTGTCAGGAAATTTTTATAGCCAAAAGTTTTATAGGTGGTCGCGAATGTGGGGTTTTTACTGCCTCTAGGAAATATCTCCGACATACGATGCTTTTATTTTCAGTTCATATTTCTGCCTAATTGAAATATATACTTTTTAATTTTATGCTACTACTTCCTAGAATTACTGTTTAGCATATATATTCAATACTGTGCACTTTATATGCACGGAATATTAGTATAATTTATTTATCAAACTGCTAAAAATGAATTTAAAAAACCCAGACAAAATTAATGAGTATATTCCAGAATAACATTTTTAATTATCCCAATTATTAAAAGGATCTAATTAAAGTAGAATATAGTAGTATTTTTATACATGAATGTAATAATATACGACGTGGTTCGCTAAGATTTGGAATTTCCTGTAAAATTTTTATTTATCATCAGTTTTGAACCTACTTTTTTTGAATGCGGAGCATTAAAAACTATCACAAGAAAAAATATCTGTTATTTATAATCATTGTTATTTTGTATGTTCAGCAGAAAATTTTACACCACTTCTTTATAGCCAATCTTATTTTGATAACGACAAGAATTTCCAGAAACCGTTTTTCGGTTAAGAACTTTTTTTTAAATTGAATTGAAATGCAAAGCGAATGATTTTTGTAAGTACTTCCCTAAGGCTACTTGTAACCATTTCCGATTTATTGAGTAATAAGTACAGAATTCAAGAGTAAACTTAAAATATTAGAGGTTTTTCGAATAATTCAACAGAAAAAATATAATAAATGCTATACATGTTGCCCATTTTAATTGACACACATCTCTATGCGCCTTTGAATTGAAGTTGCTTTACTGCAAATCTGCATTGCGTAGTTTTCAAATTCTGCATAAAAAACTAAACGATAGAACATTGTATTTACTTAGACGATGGCCTTCTCTACAACAATAACTTCATAACAATTACACGCCCGCGGGTAACTAAACGTATATTTATTTAATAACATAATCAATACTCTCCATGTTAATAAATTGAATTAATGCCTACTTTTATTTACAAAAATTTGCATAATTCCGATAATTAAAAATATCGTTAAATATTTTCTGACTCATCAGGAAATCGATAAATATATTATTTTTTACTAATAGGGAGAATGAAATGATTATTAAATTATTTGTTTTCTCAATAACAATAAAATTATGCAACATGATGCAAATAAATTATGTAAACATATAAAAATACATTTATCCCTTTCATATAAAGTTTATTTATAAATTTGCAATTCTAGTTGTTATTAAATTAATACATGTAAATCACTTCGCACTTCAATAATAAGTTTATTTATACCTATCTGTTTTCCCAATATTATATAGGATATAGCATTTACAGAGAATTAAAAATGCTCTAAAAACATTTTGCACATTCTACCTTCGTTTAATATGCACTTTGCCAAACCCTATTTTCACTTATTAAACCATCAATGAAACTGGATATACCAGAGGTGGAGGTGTTATGTTAGCCATAAGTAACATATTTTTTATACACCCTATAGAGATGAAGGCTATTTCCAACAAAAGCTTATCACGTATTGACATGCTCGAAGCAAAAATAACTTTAATCACTATTCTTTCTACATATTTCTATTTTATATTCCCCAAATATCAATATAGAGCTCTACAACTCTGGTTGATGTTATCAGTTCACTAGAGTACTTATATGGCAGTGACGTGTTAATCTTAGGCGACTTTAATACTCCTGAATATTCTAATTATCTCGAAGCCAATGTACTTAGTGCTAGAGTATTATCGCTCATAAATTTCCTCAATTCTTCCGACTATTTATAAACAATATAGTTTCAACTTTAATGCAAATCAGAGTGTACTGAACTTGGTATTGTCAAATAAATATTGTGCCCTGGAAAAAGCGTTGATACACTACTACCAGAAGATAATCATCATCCTGCGATCGTGGTATATTTAGGTCTTACTAGTGAAGAAAGAACAGTAGACAAATAATTAGCAATATATTTTACAATTTTCGAATGGCAGATTTCATAGGGTTGTATGAAATTTTAACTCATATAGACTGAAGCTTCTTAAATAGTTATACCAATGTTGACAGTTCTTACGACGGTTTTTATAAAAAACTGCATGACTTTCTTGATACCTTCGTACCTAAAACCTTGGTTTAGTGCTATCATTATAAAATGTATCCGTCTTAAATATAAAGCCTGGAGAGACTATAAAAGACATAAAGACCCTATCGCGTTACAAGAATTCCTATTTTTAAGGTAAAGAATTAAAACTGATATAGAAAACTCTTATAAAGAATATTGCAGTCGTATCGAAAATAATATAAAAAATAATCCCAAAGAACTTTGGCAATTTCTTAACAATAACAAAATAATAATAGCATGCCATACAATATGATATGTAATGATAGTTTGATAAACGACCGACCCAAAAAAACATTGCAGGTGCCTTTGCAGACTTTTTTCAGAGTTCCAATATAGATAACACTCATTTTGAAGTTACCTCTTAACATACCCTAACCGATAGTTTACATTTTAAGCAATTTACTGAAACTGAAGTACTTAATAGTTTCCAAAAATTTAAGTACTGTTTGCCCAGACAAAATACCTGCGTTTTTTCTACGAGACCGTGCATGTCTTCTTGCAATATCACTTACCTTAATAAGTAATCTCCCCATTAACACATCTATATATCTCTCTTCTTGGAAGTTCTCTAAAGTAATACCTGTACACAAGAAAAGAGGGAAAAATCAAATTGACAATAATAGACTTATTACAATCAATCAATAACTCTTGAAATGCTTCTCCATTCTTCTCCTTCTCTCTGTTTTCATTTAAAAAGCAAAATCACACCTAATCAACACAGTTTCATGAAGGTAAGATTCACAACTACGAACTTATTCTGTATAACGCATTCATAGCTGATACATTTGACACTGGTCTGCAGGTGGACGGGGGTCCCTCGAGGGTCTGCACTGGTGCCATTATTATTTAGTATATACCTTAATGATATTATAAATGAGGTGGAAGCAAATTGTTTATTGTACGCGGATGATATGAATATACACTGCTATTAAGTGCTCTAGTGACTGTAATAATCTATAAATAGCATTAAACAAAATTAATAACTATGGTGTACATCAAACAGTCTGCCTCTAAATCCTTCCAAATGTAATGCTATGTCATTTTCCCTGAAACACAATGTCATAAAATATGACTATACTATTGATGAAGTAATTTTCGATTCTAACCTATCTTTTACTGACCATATAAATGATATAGTACCAAACTCCTCCAGATCTCTTGGCTTTGTGATGCAGAATACACACAAATTTAATGATATTAATACTATCAAGTTATTATAGTGCGCTCTTGTTAGACCTGTGCAATGTAACCTTGATAAAAAATTCATAAATATCTAAAACTAGTGTGTACCGAACCGTGTATCTGAACTTAGTTTTTAGTTCTTAGCGCTTTTAGTATTCTCTTTTTTAGTATTTCTTTTGTTACTGATTATTGTTAGTATTTTTATAAATATCACAACTCTGTATTAGTACTCTATAATTGGTGTTATACTGTATGGTGTAAGTTAATTAATTAAATAAATAAATAAATAAATCATACTATGAAAGCACGTGTTGAAGTGCTAGGCCAAAATAAAAAAACAAGACGACGGAAGATTGGAATTACTATAAACAATTACGTAATTTTACATTACAATCTACATGCATATTTGAGATATTTCCAGAATAGATTGAATAGCATGCGCCTATGGACACCCCCCCCCCCCCCAAAAAAATAAACATAAATCATATCAGTGCTACTAATATTCTGCAAAATATAAAAAATATCTTTCATACCCACACTTCTTTCACCTCTAGTTATGGACACTCTGGCAATTCCACAGCAACTGTATATCAATATTTGACAAACAAATTTAAAGATGAAATATTTTTTAACTTTCAGGTAGCCATCTTATATGAAATAAATAATATGATTCACAGTCTGAAGTCAAATGCATATGATAGGGACCACATAAATATATACATGATACAACTTTGTTCTCTAGTTATATGCAAGCTTATTACCCATACACCTGACAGTACCTGAGAAATTCTTGCATTGAATGTCAATAATAAATACTTTCCAAGTATGTGTAAAATACTTATCATTTTCACTGTGCTTTAGATTTCAAAATTTGCATCAGAATCCTAGGTAGAGTTAACATAATGTCCTATAAATTTCTTGCCATTAGCAGGAAATGTTAAACGGCGAGTTTTATCATGCACAGAACCTTGGTGAACGCCGAGGAGCATCAGTTCCTGACCAAACTGGGTATTCTTGAAACATAAACGTTGTCTTCTGTCTTCGACGTGGAATTGTATAGATAATGGGAATTGGTCTCTTATATCGCAGTGTCACAGTTTTTCAATAAGCAGATTGTAACTGTTTCGGTCAAAAGCCTTTGTAAGATCACATAGTGGTAAAATTTATGTCACTCTCAATGTTAGACAACCTCAGAATAGTATTTTAATGAAAGCCTTATGGACAAGTATTCAGTAAATAATTGTTTTCAAAATGTAGAGTGACAATTCCTTAAAGGGTTTAGTAGAAATGGGCATTACTTATTACTAGCCGTTACTCGAGTCCGAGTATAAAAATGTTACAGTCGATAAATTGTGTACAATAAAAAACGAGTAAAAGGTGTAGTCTATTGTAATTCCCATTCATCTACGGTGCACACGACTATGGCTATAGAGGCCAATTCGGGAGAGCACATGTCGACCGCAGTCAGAACAAACATAGACCTGGTTAGGTCTTGGATTCGGCCTTCTTGCAGCAACATTTCCTTGATAGCTGGCCACAACCTCTCGCCATTCGGTTCTGTCCGCTGCAAGTTGTTCCCATTGCTCGTCTGGAATACCGTAGGATTTTAGATTTTCATGGAGAACGTCTTTGAACCTCTTTCGTTGACCGCCACGCCTTCTTCTACCGCTTAGCAATTCACCATAAAGTGTACATTTAGGAAGGCGGTTATCATGCATACGATGAACGTGACCTGCCCATCTTAGGCGTGCTCTTGAAATAAGCACCTCAATTGGAAGGCTGTTTGCTCTCCTGAGTACTTCCACGTTTGATATGTGATGGAACCAACGGATTTTCATCATACTTCTGAGGTGTCTCTGCTGAAAACGTTCTAATTCTTTCACATGACGACGGTAAGTGACCCAGTTTTCACATCCATATAGCAGTGTTGGAATGGCAACTGCTCTGTAGACAGACATTTTCGTTGAGAAAGCAAGGTCGTGGTTGTCAAATACTCTCTCTCTAAGTCCCCAAAGTGCTCTGGATGCAGCGTTAATTCTATTGCGAATCTCGCTGTCCATGTTTGCTTTGTCATTAACAACGTTGCCTAAGTAATTGAACTGATCCACCACTTCAAGAGAATTTCCGTTAAGTGTAATGCCTATTTGGTTCACTTGATGAGGAGTTGACATAATCTTAGTCTTTCCAATGTTGATTTTAAGTCCCAAGGAATCATAGCTCTGGGCATACACATCTAAAAGTTCTTGAAGCTCTTCCGGCGTAGAGGCTAAAAGTGCACAGTCATCCGCATACTGGAGATCACAAATGAATCGTGTGCGTGTCTTCGTGAAAGCTCTAAAGCGCCCTATGTTAAAGAGACCGCCATCAAAACGGTATCTGAGACCTATTCCTCTGACTGTCAGTTTGTTGTCAACAATAATTGTTAGAGCAGTGGTAAACAAATTAAAGAGTGGGGGTGCCAGGACACATCCCTGCCTAACTCCAGTGAGGGTTTGGAAAGGTTCGGTTGCCTCATTATTATACATAACCTGGGCGTTGTTGTTTGTATGTAGACTGCGACATACTTCCACAAATTTTCTAGGGATACCTAAGCGGAGCATAATTTTCCAGAGCACTTCCCTGTCCACCGAGTCAAACGCCTTGGTTAAATCAATGAAGGTCATGTGAATTTCTCCTTGATGTTCGAGTGCTTTTTCTTGAAGCTGTTTAAGTGTGAAGATTATGGGTATATATGTAAAGTGTCATTCATTCCATATTTTTCTTTATACTTCCTATTTTTGTCCATCTAGTTTTCTTATTCGTTTCACCTATAGTTACTTTATGACTGTCAAGAAACACGCATTATATCATAGTCAATCCACAAAGAAAAATATAATAAATGGGTTTTCCATATTTCTTCCATAATGAAAAATAAAGATATTCAAAAACAGCTTTCGCTGTTAGATTTTATATATAATTACTTTTAATTTAATGCCTCACAAAGAGAATATCGCTATTTAAGAATTTAAGGGTAGGGTAGCTGGAATTAAGGGATGAAAGCTACATGTAATATATTGCCAATCTACGTCTTCTACTATGAATCTGCCGAAACTGGTTTTGCAAATCAGCTCAGTTTTTTCGATAAGTAAATTATAATTGTCAATTAGTTTGTAATGCCGAATATTTCTAATAAATTTTGGTAACTCAGTGCGTTGATTATTAAATAAAAATCGGCATCTCTAGATATGCAAATTTACAGTGTTTCAACAAGTAAATGCAAATAGCAAGTTTGTGCGTTCATAAAAAAGCTGATTTGAATACAAAAAAACTAATGGAAGATTATGATTGATGTAACCTTGAATTAAAGATAATTGTTTGTGTTCAACATAACTGATAATTTCTTAACTTTATTATTCAGTGGTCTTCATTTTTTAAGTGATATTCACTACTCAGATTATTTCAAGATATAATTATAATAATTAATTTTGGTTTAATTAGAGATGATAAAACTTACAGTATAATTTTTATCCAATTGCATATAAAATTCAGGAAGTTGATAACCAGTCAAGTTTCAGTTAGAATTAAGGTTTTCTTATTTCAATAATATTTTATTCCCTTTAATAATAGGGTGGGCGTGGCAATGGGGGTGGTAGAGGGGGTAGATAACGCCAAAAAATTTTTTCGGGACGTTTCGTTCTTGTATCCACACCAAATTAATTAATTTTTTTCTATTTCCTTTCATAATAATGTGGGGGTGGTATTGGGAATGATAGTGGGGGTGGCTGATGCCAAAAAAAATTTTTTACACTTTGACTTTTCGTACATGCACTAAATTGCAATTTTATGGACTCTTAACTGCTTGCTTTGCCTGTTTACCCTTATTTAGCCCATTTACCCCAGAACCCTTCAATGGAATTAGATCAAAATATAATCTAGTTCCAGATCTCGTTACAATACATAAGTGTTCCAAATTTCAAGTCAATATCATAAACGGTTCCAGAGTAAACGTGCACACAAAGAAAAAGTTACAGACCGACAGACCGACAGACAGAACTTTTTTTTTTCTCGATAAAATTTAAATCTCGAAGTTTCATGATATTTTAAGCCTATTTGAACAAAAAAAAAATTTCTTGCGTTACTACACTTCCACTGGACGTGGAAGTAATTAGTGTCCCAGTATTCACTTAGGTACCTTAAAAGGGCTACATGGTCAACTTGACTTAATCGAGGGGCTTGATATACAGAACAACTTGACCGATCAAATCACCTACTGCGTACTGATTTGATATACGTAATCCCATGTCCTGCACGTGAGGTACTTTTACTTCCACGTCCAGTGGATGTGTAGTGCCGCAATTTTTTTTGTTAAAATAGGCTTAAAATGTCATGAAACGTCGAGATTTTCAATTTGAGCGAAAAACAAAAAATTCTGTCTGTCTGTCGGCCTGTAACTTTTTTGTGCGCACGTTTACTCTGGGATCGTGTATGACATTGACTTGAAATTTTGTACACTTATGTATTGTAACGAGATCTGGAACTAAATTATATTTTGATCTAATTCCGTTGAAGGGTTCGTTGATAAATAGGCAAAACAAGCAGACCATAAGTTTGCAATCTAGGGCATGTACCAAAAGTCAAGTTCTCAATTTTTTTTTTTTGGCATCAGCTACCCCCGTACTATCACCCCCATGCCACCCCCACACTATTATGGAAGGGATTGAAAAAATAAAATGTGAGTTAGTGTGTATATAAGAACGAAACGTCTCAAAAAATTTTTTGGCGTTAGCTACCCCCTTTACCACCCCCATTGTCACCCCAACACTATTATTAAAGGGGTAAAAATTTAATTGGGAATTAGTGTGTATACGAGAACTAAGGGACTCTACAAATTTTTTTTGGCATTAGCCACCCCCTCTACCACTTCATTGCCATCCCCACCCTATTATTAAAGGGAGTAAAAAATTAAATTGGGATTTGGTGCGTGTACGAGAACCAAGGGCCTTTAAAATTTATTTTGTCATTAGCCACCCCCTCAACCACCCCCATTCCATTATTAAAGGGAGTAAAATATTACATTGAGATTTAGTGTGTACAAGACTTGGATACAAAATCTGGATGTAGAAGTAATGACTCCTTACTTTTGAAGCATAAATAGTAGGATTTATTCTTATTGTAAGTCAAGGATCACGATCTTGTTGCGGTGTTGCATTTAAAAAGTATGCAGGAACATGCACATGAGAGAAGACTTTCGCACTTTCTTCATACAGTGTATTTTATCATATAATAATATGCACAGACGAGTGGAAACAAAAGTTTGTTATCGCCGACTCGTACTAATTTACATATACATTGAATAAATATTCATCAATATAAATAATAAATAATATGGGCAAATATAGCATGAATAATTTTCTTAAAGTATTTTTAGTTATTAGATAAACAAGACAAACTAGAGGTTTAGTATGGTTGATTGCGAACAGCTACACATAATAAATTATATTATTGAAAAAATAAGCTTGCTTACATTTGCTCTACGTACAAATCAATTACTGTTACTAATACTGAGTTACTATAGACACCAAAATTTCCTGGGACCAACGTAATACATGACAGATAGCCACCATACACAGAGACTTAAGCCTGATATGGTACATTGGCTCTATACCAATGTAAGAAAATCCACCATCACATACGCTTCTTTGGTTTGGTGGCCGAAAGGAACTCAAACGAGAGATGCTAACATGCTATCCAGATGCAGAGGCTAGCCTGCTTGGGAATCACGGGTACA
Source organism: Leptura quadrifasciata (assembly GCA_963675555.1). Taxonomy (NCBI): domain Eukaryota; kingdom Metazoa; phylum Arthropoda; class Insecta; order Coleoptera; family Cerambycidae; genus Leptura; species Leptura quadrifasciata. Next base: position 9,610,168 of record OY776676.1, read on the forward strand.
ATGAAAAGCACTCCTATAGTAGCCATAAAGACCTTATTAGCCCTCCCGCACTCAACATGATGGTCCAAGAGGAGACTAGATTGGGAGCATATGTACAAAACTCACACAGCACGACTCTCAGTGAAGATTCGAGATACACGAGATTAGTCAATTTTTTTAATACATTTATTTAACGTCGGCCTATTTCCGCTACTGAGGCCTAACACCGACGCCTGTAGACGAGCTACCCCCAACCAGGAATTTTGCCGAACCTCTTCCCTTAAGAAGAGTAGGGATCTTTTACTTGCCTAACATTTAATAGACAAGGGACCGACAACCTATACAACCCTCGCCTAAGGTTGTATAGCTTCCGCGCATACACTGATATACAAGCCGCTGGAAGATGTGTGTGGCGAGGACGCGGTTTCCGTGATTAGTCAATATTGTAGCAGAAACTCTGTTAGTATGGTATCGTTCCAAGATTCCCTGCAAATAAAAGATGCAACAAAAACTTTATCAGCTCATTATTGACGCCTATAAAAACCTATAAAGGTAAGTAATTCAATTTACCGGCGGAATAGCACAGAGAGTAACAGTATTTTAATGAAGTTGTGAAGTTTTTGCTGCACAATGTCAGGTCTGTTAAGTACAAGGTCATATCAAGGGCGAGCATAAACTTCTCAGAAATTTTGGCTATACTTGAACGTGTAAAACATATGGAATTATAGCGCGATTTGAAATGATATTATTTTATACAATATTGAGATTTATATCTGTAAAATATTCCAGTAAATATTAATATTATTATTTTGCCCAAGAAAAAAGAATATTGTTGTTGGATTTGATACGAATTTAAAATTTCTCAGTTATATAATCATGTTCAATATGAATGTGACTATCTGGCAGTGGAATGTCAAATTTCCGAACACTTAATTATTGATAATTGTGTCACAATTAACATTAATTATTATGCTATTAGATGCCATACGGCAACCGTAATAATACACAAGTGAAATAACTAAAATCTCGTTATAATACTTTGTTGTTCATCAGGGAATAACAATGACATCATATTTGTTACCTTGACTTGACTAACAGTTCTTTATTACAATAGGTATAATGTAAATCATTTATTGTATTCTTTATTTTTTTCTTATTATTAATAAGTTGAAATCTAAGAATTATTTTTCTCAGTTAGATACATCTAGCTTACATAGTCACTTATGATATTCCGGGAATCTTAAATCTGTAGGTACTTTACCAAATAACAAAGAAAAATGGAATGGATTTTGAGTTATAAAAAATTATTTCCACGTAGTAGAGCATTAATATTTCTCTGATCAATCAATTACTATTTTTAATTAGAAGAATAGTTATTAGTAACAATTATACCGGGTTTAGTTTTGCATTTAAGTGTGTCATGACGGTTCCGAACCTAGTAATGCTACAAAAATAGAAATCCCGTTAAAAACACTAAATTACGTGATTTATGAGCAAATAAAATTGGTGTCAAATTCTTTTTAATTGTGTTCAAAATGCTGCAAATTTATAAAAGATATGAAAAAATGGACATGTTAATTATTTATGGCGAATGTAACAGAAATGCAGTAGTGGCTACCGACCTTTATGCCCAACGATATCCTGATAGACAATGTCAAGCGAAAAATTCTTTTAAACGTGTTGAAAACTAATTCCGAAGAGAGCGCAACAATGATCCCGCAGAAAACTTCATTATTGACGAAGGAACGGAAATTAATTTTTGGCTCGAATAGAAGTTGATAAGACTGTTTCTTTAAGGCAAGTTGGGTTTGAATTGGACATCAGTCACCAAACAGTAAGCCGAATTTTGCACAAATACCCACTATAAATCTTTTAAATACTAATTGCACCAGCATTTGTACGAAAGTGATTACGAACGTGGAATGAAATATTGCAATTGGATTTTGCATAATAACGTGCAGCCAAGCAATGATTTCTTGGGACTGATTTTATTTTCGGACGAGTCTAGGTTTACAAATTTGGTATTATTTAACCTACAAAATACAAAATTTTGGTCACAAGAAAATCAAAACTTATTACGGGAGGGTAACTTTCAAGTGCGGTTCAGTTTCAATGTTTGACTTGGAATAATCAGTAGTAGAATCATTGGTTCAATAATATTTGAAGGATCTCTGACTGGTGATATTTGAGATTCCTGGAAAATGAGATTGAGGACAGTTTAGCTGAGTTAACTTTAGATTTAGGACAGGGAATGTATTTCCAACAAGATGGTGCTCCTTCTCATAATTCAAGGATAATAATTGATTACCTTCAACGGAGATTCGGAGAAAACGTAATTTCGATGAATGGTCCCGAGAGGTGGCCTCCAAGGTCACCTGGTTTAATGCCCCTTGATTTCTTTGTTTGGGGTCATTTAAAAAATATTGTCTATGCAATCGCCGTTACAACCCATGAAGACCTGGAGTTACGAGTAAGACGAGCAATTAATAGCATAACGGCCCAGCAATTGGCGAACATTCTTCGAGAAACAGCTATGCGAGTTCAGAAGTGCATTGACGTTAATGGACAGCATTTTGAACAACTGTTGTAATGTTTTGGGTTAATTTTTTGTATTCCAAAACCACCTTATGTGTAACAAGGTAATTAGAATCAAATTTTATTTTCTTATTTTCTTTTAGCTGCAATTTTATTTGTATTTATCGCACATTTTAATACGACATATGAATAAGTTCCTTATTAATAGTACTAATAAATGGTACCACGGTACCTATATGGGTCCATTTGAAAAAATTGAATTTTGCACCGAAAACAATTTTGGTGAATTTTATTTGCTCATAAATCACGTAATTTAGTGTTTTTAACGGGATTTCGATTTTTGTAACATTACACGGGTCATTTAGAAGAACTCGGATCCATCATGGTACACTTAAATGGAAATCTAAAAATTATATTATAAAAAAAATTGATGTTTGAAATGTCACTTATTTGGCATCGTTGGATTCAGAAAATTATGTAGAATTCAAAAATGCAATAATATATAGGGTATTCCATTTAAAAATCGAAAGTTAGTGTCACTTCCAGCGAAACCGGAAGTGAAAAAAATCAATTGTATGTCAAAGAGTGCCGCTTGTTATGTATGTAGTATATCCTAAATTTCAATCAATTATCTTCAAAACTAAAGGAGAGTAGGGGAATACCATGATCCTGTTACACTCGGTATATAAATATGTTCATTGGAAAACTTCCTTGTATTAAAATATGTACCCTTGCTATAAATAGTCTCACATTGTCAAGAAAATTTTATTACCACCATTTTTAGATCAAGATTCAGTCATACTTGTTTTATGCAACATTTGAAAAAAATAGAGATTAGGCTTCCCGACATCCAGGGCGGTAAATTCAATTTTAAAAAAGAACTGAAGTATTTAATTTATTAAAGCTTCGTAGTTAAAATATAAGTTTTTATTCGTTACTTAAAATATTTGAAAAAATGGGTCCTGAAAAGAGAGAATTATTGCATTTTACATGCAAGCTTGATAAAAAAAATAAATTCATATACAGGGTGCCGCAACCAAAAGTAGGTACCCTGAATAACTTTGAAGATAATTTTTTTTTGAAAAATTGGTGATATTGTTTGCAAGGGGGACATGTTTTAATGTAATACATGTATATCGAGTGATAAAGGTCTTTCAAATCCTTACAGAGCTGTGTATTTTTTTAAAACTTTTATCGATTAGTTCTTAAGGAAAATAAATTTTATTTTTGATGATTGCACACAATCGATATCGTTTAATAAATCTAAAATACACTCCACTGTGTATTGGAATTTATAAAAAAAACTACATGTTTTAATGCTCTCAAATCAACACGAGTTTTTTCGTGAAAAAACACTTTCTTTGACCGTTTAGTTTCAGAATAATAAAAGACTCATATAAGTATTTGATAGTCCTTGAACATTAATTCACAACAACAAGTTCACAACCAATTTTAAATCGAGATGCATTTTACCAGAGTGAATTCTCAAAATGGTTTATACCCTTCAGGAGAGAATAGAAATTGTCAGCATTTAATCGTGCTAGAGCAACGGAGCGCATATTCAATAGAATTCGCCCAGATAAAAAGATTGATTCTCAGTATGTAGATCAATTATTAAAAAAATTTATGGAAACAGGTTCTGTAGGAAACAAAAAGCATGAACCTCAGCGACCAATTAGGAATGAAGCAGTCGAAGTGGCAGTTCTGAGTCACTTGCAGATGGATAATACTCAATCGATCAGGAAGGTAGGTGAGGCTTCCGGTGTATCACGAAGCAGTGTTCATCGAATTCTGAAGGCCACAAGGTCCATCCATATAAATTTAAATTGGTACACGAATTAAACAAAGATGATTCCGATCGTCTGCTTCAATTTTTGGTGAACAATTAAACGGTAATGCCAATCTACTGTACAATACGTGTTTTTCTGATGAATCGACATTTTACTTAAATGGGAAGGTAGGCACAATTGTAGGTATTGGCGTGAAACCAATCCACATTTGTTCATGGAAACTCATACCCAAAGACCTCAGAAGTTGAATGTTTGGGCTGGCATCTTAGGGGATCACATTGTCAGGCCGTTTTTTATATTAACAATTTAAATGGCGAAAGGTACCTCGATTTGTTAGAAAATAACATCGACCCAATGATTACCCAAATCCTCGAAGAAGACGATAATATTTTAGAGGGCGAACTGTTTTTTCAACAGGATGGGTCACCCCACATTTTGGTATAGCAGTTCGTCAATTTTTGGATAATTGGTTTCACGAGCGATGGATTGGAGGAAGAGGTCCTGTGGAGTGAGCCGCTAGAGATTTCTTTCTGTAGGGACATTTGAAATCAAAGGTATTTGCAACAAAACCCGCATCTCTGTAAGAGTTACGTAAAGAAATTGTTCGAGAATGCCGTTTATCGGCTCCAGATGTATTCAGAAATGTTCGTACAGAATTTCAAAAAGATTATACTACTAATACATAATGTTTTTAGTCGCAAACTCCTCTATAAAATCCTTATTTTACTATAAGGAACGTAAGCAGACTACAACCAACAGCTACTCTCCGGGCTATGTGCCCCGCCGAGCGCTGAATTATAAGTTACAAGTCTGGCGCGTTAAGTGTAATAATTGCATATTACCATCAAAACGCTAATGTTTCGATTGCAACAAACACCAGCCGAAAGACTGCTCCTACTTAAAGGAGCTCTCTCTTGTTGCAATCGAAACATTAGCGTTTGCGACTAAAAATATTATGTATTAATATTCCACCCTCTAAAGGCACATTTGAGATTATACTACTGTATGGAAGTCGGTGGGGGTCATTTTGAATAACACATGCTATAATTTAAACTGCTTCTTTTATTTTTATTTCCCGAACCTAAAATAATGAAACAATTTATTTCCCAGGAACGAATCGATAAAAGTTTTAAAAAAATACACAGTTATGTAGCGAATTGAAAGATCTATCAAAAGATGTATCACTCGACCTCCTTTGCTATTTGAATTTTTTGAGAGGGTGGCCATGTAGGGTAGAGAGATGATGATAGGTATACAAGCATTACATTAAAATATGTCCCCCTTGGAAACAAGGTCGACGTGTTTCACCAATTTTTGAAAAAAATTTTATCTACAAAGTTATTCAGGGTTGGGACACCCTCTATAATAAATGATGGGTTATAAGAAAAAACTAAGTTGCTCGTTGCATTGCTTGGGAAAGAACAACATATTAAAAAAAAGTCCTAAAAAGTATCACAAAAGGAAGTTATTGAATTTTGCAACAAAGATCGATAAATAATGGAAAAATTTCTTTTCAAGTAAATTAACAGCAACTACATTTAAGTGTAAAATAATTTGTTTTTATGAAAAGAAATTTTTTTGTTAATAATACATTGTATGAACTGAATGTTTCAAAATGGTACAGTTCAAATTTTGGCCAAAAACATGCACTTGTCAATTAACAATTTTCTAAAATGCAAAAAGTGCAGTATCTTGAGACTAGTTTGACAAAATAATTTTAAAAAAAATTGGAATCAAGGTATGAAAATTTTCTTTCTGATCTGATAAAAAAAATTTCGAAATGGGAGAAAAATTTCATTTTTTGTTAATTGGGTTTTAAACAAATGCAAACAAATAGCCAAAATAGGTTTTAAAAAAAAAATTACGGCAACAAAAACTGGCATCGAGACCCAACTTTTGAAAAAAAAAACGATCCGTTTTGGACTTAATGGCATAAACTGGCAACCAATGCAGATTTTAAATAGCAAATTGAATTGCGCACACTGAGTTTGATGTTTTTGCACCAAATGTATTGTTGTTTGCCCAAAGACAGATTTTTTTTGAAAGGTTGAAGCTTATCGGTTGACTCAGCAGCTCTGGGCAGCAAAATGAAAAAAAAACGTCTTTTTAGCCAGTTTTTTCACTTTTGTAGGTTATGGTTGCACTCCTAAGACCCACACTAAATGTAGATTTGTAGAAAATTTAATTACCAATGTGTTGGTTTTCCTTTGTCCCGATCGGACCTATTTATATCGAGTTATTCACATTTTTAGATTGAAAAACGCAGTTAAAAAATTGAATTGTTAAATAACAATTGGAGCAAAGTGCCTGTGAAGTACAAAAAATTATTTAGCACCTCCCCAACAGGATCCAACCATAAAATTGCTTATGGAAAAAGTTCTATTTCGAATCCTATTTTGATTACATTAATACCCAACATTGTTTTATGAGATAAAATAACAGACATCTTTTATCAGAATAAGCGTATTGTAAAAAATGTTTCACTAAAATTGAATTTAATTTATGCACGTAACTCAGATAATAGTCTTTATCGCAAAGATTTGTACATGTACATTGAAATATTAAAAACAGTCGTACCGAAAAATAGATATCTCAGAAGATTTAAATATTGTATTTGCTAACATTGGAAAGCGTTTGTATATGAACGATTTTTCGCACATCGGGAACATTTGTCTCCGTTGTTCACAAAAGAAGCATAATTTACTAATTAAATTAAAGTTCAATTATAGATTCTGTAAAGCTACAATAGAAAAAGTACAACTCTATTTATTTTACATAAATTATACGATTCAAGCATAAAAGATATATAATTAGATAACCGCAAAGTTGCAATTAATTCGCATTTTATTATGTTTTAATGAATCCAATGATTTCATAGAAAAACCATACGACAATATATATTAATAACATTAATACAGAATTGATTACCATGTGCATATCATTTGACAATCTAAAATAATGGTTTTTGTGGTAATTTCAAGCACCTCGATAATTCAATTTAAAATATATATTTTCTATTAGCAGATATTTATTTTACTTTTTATATCAATAATTTCAATATTTAGTTATGCTTCTGCGGTTCTGAATTTATACCGTTAATATTCATTTATAGCCCGGTAAAATGATACATTTGCAATGAGTTTTCTTGGATTAAAATGGTAGTGTTTTAGGTACCAGTAAATAGAAAAAAAAGTTGGAACAAATATTTTTGGAGCTCACCCCAATATTCACCCTAATATCCAAAAATAATAAAATAATGAAGAGTTTGAATGTGTGGGTGAATTTTTTCGCTTCCTTGGCTATAACTCTATGAATTTTGCTCGTACGGAAGTAAAAAATTAATTATTAATAATATTGTACGTAATTAAATCTTCTAGAAAAAAAGATAAAATGTAATTTATCCCAACGATGCATCATTTCTGAGTTATAGACTAGAAACAGAAATCCAAATTCCAGCTGCAAGAAGCATTTCGTATAACAATTTGACAACACGTGCTTTTAGGGGTTTTCGACCCCTCTGAATCCGAAAATGCCTATTGCCAGATCGAAAAATAAAATAAGCCCGTTACTCAAGATGGTATCCCAGATGGCGGCAATTTTTGAAATATTACTAATATGACATCGCTAAATCCAAATTTGATAATACCATAGTCATGTGGCTCACCGGAAGTCCATAATTAAAGATGGTGGTCAATATGGCGGCTATTTTTAAAATGTTGCAAATATGAGGGATTCCAGGACACCGCTGAAATTAAATATGACAATATCACAATCAAAAAACTCACTGGGAGTCAATAATTCATGATTGTGGTCAGTATCAAACGTTTAAATGTCATAAAATGAAAGTATTTTTTCAGCTACGATGTGAGCGCTTTCCAGTTATCCTGTTTTATTAGTAAGCCTAGGAAAAGCATTACGTTACTAAATGTTTGTAGATCTGAGTACAAACTAATAGACTGTATACAGTGCCAGGAATGCCGAATGCATTTTGTTTGTTTGTTTTGGAGGTCAGTTCAGGCCGCTGGCTCAGTGTGAGCCCAGGACCTGCCTGCAAGTGTAAACTTGCATTAGTGAATAGTCTGTAAAATCTACTACACACACGAAACGTAATTTTCTTTGTAATGAGCTGCTAAAATACCCTTTTGCCAATCTTGATGTGGATGAGTGGAGAATACAAATCAAAATATTGACGTACATCACCTAGCGGCAACCCACGGGTGATTCTGCATGGTATCCACATTGACTTCAATGTCAAAGTCATCATGGCTAAAGACGCTGATATTTTTATTTTAGCTGTGCATCATTTTCACACAATGAAATGCTCACAAGTTTGGCTAATGTGTGAGACGGCAAAGTACAGAAAATATATTCCACTCCACGCAATCATAGAAGCCCTGTCCTCAATGCAGGGAGAACGTATTTTAGCTTTCTATACAATCACCGGTTCGGATACCATATCCCAACTTGCCTCGGTCAGTAAACCGGTTGCGTGGACTCGGTACTGAAAGTCATCTGACCTGCTCTCCGGACTAGAAATCACCCTCTGGAGAAGACTATTTCCTATGTGGTGAAATTCGTCTACCAACTCTCCAAGGTCAGCACTTATAAATATCAAACTAAAATTTTGCTACCGCTTCCCACTATTGAAGCTTTCTAAAATCATTCTTCTTAATCTTACAGGTGCCACCGCAAACTTCCACGGGTGACGAAGGAACTTCCGCCCACAAGTGATGCTTTAAGACTATACATACAGAGATTAATACAAACCATTAATTACATTTTTCACTTGCAGTGCTGCGTTTGGAAAAACGCCCATTTGCCAGACCATCCCTTACCGAACCTTCGGGAAATGGGATGGAAAGCTATAGATGGAAATTTTGTTCCGGTACTCGCGACATTCAAATCAGTTCCGGAAACCTGCAAGAACATTCTAACATGTGGGTGCAAGACGGGATGCGCCACCTGGACCTGTGGTTGCCGGAAAAGTAATTTGCCTTATCTAAAGTCATGCACCTGCAGTGCCTCCAACGTGCAATGAGCAAACAGGATTAAGTGATTATCAGTCTCAAATATTTTAAAACTTGTACCTGTACTGTATCTTAAGTGCCATTTGATTAGAAACGTGTAATTAGCTTCAGTATTATTTCTAACGTGCCATAAACATGACAACTTGATCCGTTATTTAGTTTTTAACAGTTTAAATTAATACATTTTTTACTGTCTTTCTTCCTAGATTTGTAATAAATCTGATAATTTTTCCTGAATGTGTTGACTTTTTCGCCTGAGCTCAAACAATGCCACTAGTACACAAAATAATCCTATACGAATAGCCGCCATCCTAAATTACGAACTTCCGATTGGCTATATGAGCAGGATATTATTAAATTTGCCTTTAACGGTGTCGACAACCACTTGATATTTCAAAAATAGCCGCCATCTTGAGCGCAATCTTGAATAACGGGATTTCGGTCCATTTTTCGATCCGGCAACAGGTATTTTTGGATTCAGCGGGGTCAAAAACACCTAAAGGCACCGCTTGCCAAAATGTTATATAACATACTGCTCGAAAGCTTAAAAACGCTTTTATTCAAATATGTTCCTAGTCTATCATGGGTATTGTTCGATTTTACGGGACATTTGAAAACATGTGTCACATAGACAGCAAAAAAATCCTTTAAAAATCCAATGTCAAATTTTAATTTGAATTGATCAAGAAATATGACCGCTTATTCTCCCCCTCCCCCCCCTGCACATTTTCACAAACAGTCAGCTAGTGCAAGACATTTTTCCAACGGTATCACGGACTATTTTTGGTCCAGAAATAAGCAAGTTATAATTGACAAATTTAGACTAAATTTGTAAATTTCGCAACCCTTTGAAGACAGGCGAGTTATTGGCAATTTACTTCGAAATGATCCATCGTTGGGATAAATCGCATTATCTTTTCTATAGAAGATTTAATTATTTACAATTTGCTTATTGTTTACCTCCATATCACCGAAATTGATAGAGTTATAGCCAAGGGGGCGAAAAAAATTTGCTCACACATTCAAACTGTTCATTGCTAGATAACAAATAAAGTGAACAAGAACAAAAACTACTACATGTTTACTTACAGAAGATGTCATATGTGTTTATTAAATAAACAGGTTTTCGTATTAAAAATTCGAGGAATATAACAATTTAAAATAAAACTTTTGCTGTTCCAATTGTTGTCTAATTAAATTATTAGTATTATTTATGTTATAGCTTAAAGTTGAAGGTTGGTATTATACCACGTAGTTCCTTTCTCAAAATCACAGCGATTTTTTCATATTTCTAATTGATTTAATTAACTGGGAACAGTACTTCCCCACATCGTATATTTCTAAAAATACCTGCTCACAATTATTTAGATTCACCTTAAAAAATTCGAGATTAAAAAAGATATTTTGTTTCCAGACATTTCTGTAACAGTCCTGAGTATTATTACTAAATATAATTTCTTTAATTTTTAATCAAAAAGCCACATTGGTGTAATAATTTAACTAGGTCAATATATAAAATAAATGAAGCCTGAGTAAATAAATAAAATTTAGCATTACATTATCAACGTTCCCTTTATAGACTTGCTGAGATGAAGAGGTAAAAAATCCGCCTGCTGTGCTATATTGAAAAAGAAAACAGCACGAAGAAAGTAATGTTTAATAATAATAATATCTTTATTTAAAAAAAAATGCATAATATAATAAAATACACCGTGTCCCAAATTGGGGATGCCGCATTGCTATCTCTGTTATTATTAAAGATAGTGGAACGGTTCCGGAAAACCGGAAAAGGGTGGTTGTGCTAAATTGGTGTGTAAACCTTTCAGGCGAGCGGGAAACACCCCTAAAATGAGCCCATAATGACCATGACTTATTTCCATTCATTTACTTGCCAAAGAGCTCGCAAAATATGCTTCAATATAGCTGGTTTAGATGAGGGAAGTTTAGCGATATTTTCATTTGTTTCGACTGCTAAATTCGAAATCTAAACTTCTTGCACAGTGTAATATGTTTCAGTTCGACTGATTTGGTAAATTTTCTTTTCGTACAATAGCTGCAGCCTGATGTAATACAACGTTATTATTAGAACAATCAGCACTTTTTTCGTGAGATTTTTCTGAATAACTTTTAGTGTCTTCTGTTAACTTGTGAAATAGAAATGCAGTCGAAAATTCAGCGGAGGCAACAATATCGGGTTTCCCAGGATGAGAGTAAAATTTCAATTAGAATTCGCTAACTTTCTCGAGTTTTGATTTAATAAACCCAGAGTGTATATGTTCCGCCTCTTCAATAGCCTTGAATTTAGATTCCACTAACGCATTTCTAAAATGTCCGCACAGCAAAGGTAGTAGAATTACTCCACCAACATCGAATTTTTCTTTAAAAAAAACACGGTGTCTCTAGCTATGGCTTCATAAGGAATATTTTGACATTCTCTTTCTTCACGCCTTGAAATATATAGGAGATCTCTCTCGCTTATGTAATTTTGATAACAAACTCCATGGTAACGAACATTGTCTTCAAATAAATTAGTAGAATCACCTAATAAATGCTGGAGATCTACGTCTTCTCGAATTTCAGCTGCGTGGAGTACTTTTTGTTTCACATTTTCAGCATTAACCTTCGATACTATCGAATGCTTGTTGTCTCTTGTATGTTCTCTTTCTCTCCGCATATAAAACACAAGCTGGACCAATCAAAAGTAGATGACTGTAGGATGAACGCTCTTTTGTTTGAAATAAAATCTTCATTATCTGTATTCTGCCTTTTCTTTTTCTTTTTGGACCCATGTTTGTGAACTTGTTTATTCTAAAATGGAAATGTAACGCACGATTCATCGGATTTAACTTTTTGATGTCTATTTTATCTACTATACGAACAATAAAAATGTAAAATACTTACCGAACCGTAAAGAAAACCGAAAAATGTTGATCTAACTGATCAGTGTGCACACTAGTAACCTAAATAATGCAACTGTGTTTTAACGTGTCACGTAAAACAACAAGACTAAACAAGTAGATGGCAGGATTAGGCGACGCGACGCAATCAGCGCGCACCGAACAAGCGCGCGCACTCGGACTCGACGCTGGACTTTGAACGTGCATAACTTTTTTTAATTTAAATATGAAAGACTTTTTCCATAAAATATCATGATGTATTATATTTTAATGTTGGATAATTAGTTATTTAAAATTCTCAATTTTCAAATGGTTTGTAAAAATTTGCAAACCCTGACAGTGCAATTTTAAAAATTCGTCGCAAAACAAATAAATGTCGCGAGAATTTCGGACAAATCTTATTTTTAAGCATATACTTTGAGAAATAAATGCTTAAAATTTCAAAATGGAATAATTAAACTGTCGGAGATATCGTGAGATGAATATGAATAAATATGAATTTTTTTCTTCTTTCATTTTTCACAAAAATACGATTTTATACATAGAAGCCTCATTTTTTTGCAAAAATAACATTAGATTCGTATTCAGCAACTTCAGAAACATAAGAGAAAACTGGATTCAGCCATTAGAACTGCTTGGTCACTTACTCCTCTTTTTAAGTGACTTTCTGGGGGTGTCCCGCTCGCCTAATTGTCAACATCGTATTCCTCCCCCTCGAAAACGAGGGGGGAGTTGATGTCTTTTGCTGAGTTCCCAATACTTTAACGTTTTCGCCTTTTTCTGCAGTTCCACAAGGGACTATAAACAGGACTACGCCACAGAAAAGTAAAAGGAGGATCTCAGACGCTCATTGAAAAATTCAGTAGCTCTTGGTCTAATAAGTCTAACTATCATGACAGTTTATCATCTGTTTGTGTCAAAAAATGTTCTAAAAATTCTTAAAGTAAAATTCTTGTCCATTAAATCCATATATATTCATCCACATGTTAAACCATGACCAAAACGAACTCGATTTAGCAGGATTGGTACAAAATTATTTACGAAACAACGCGAAAACATGCGAATTGTGTTGTGAAGCCATAAAAATTGGTGTAAGATGTGTCTACTGTAAATCTATGGTCCATAAGAGATGCTTAGAAAGGATCAAAGGTGAAGTGTATGCAACAGAAAATTGGGTGTGCGTACGTTGTTCTAATAAAAAAGTAAGTCAATCATTTAAAACGATAATTTATCAACTTAATAAATTAAATGCAGTAAAATAAAGTAAGTAGCCGGGTACCCATATATTGGTGTTAGTTGTCATCAGCTACGTAGACTTTGAGCATGAAATAGAATGTTTTATCAAATAAAAGAATTAGTAAAGATTTGTGGAAATGTTTGGTGTTGTAATAATAGAATTTTGAAAAATTCAAATAATATTAATAAAATTTATACTTTTGACAGATATCAAAATGACAACAGATATGCTAACAAAGCCCGAACTTTGCTGGCAGTACGCTGTACGTTAGGAAAATATCTGTGCTTGAAAGTGTAGACTAGATACTATGAAACTGCAGTCGCAAACGTTAAAAAATATAGTGATATTTAACAAAGAAATTTTATGTCCATTGTTTATTATAATGGAACATCACAAAGTAACTGACAACTCCACTGATTTTTTTACATACAATACCATCTGTCTATACTATGAGGGCCGCACCAAATATCTGGATTAATATCTATTTTAGAAGAATAAAGCTTTAGAAACTCATTTTTTGTGAGATATATTTCAGTAAAAAAAAATTGAAATCCATACCCTACTTTGTGAGATATATTACAAAAACCTGATAAATAGGAAAACCACAAACGGTTATAGCCTCCTTGTTTGAGGAGATACAAAAAAAGTTAAAGGCATGAAAGTTGACGGCAAAGAAAATAAGAACAATAATGTGTTTCAAAAAATTCGAAAAGCTCAGTTGACTTCGACATACGCTCTTGTACAAAAATGAAAAAAACAAATCTCAATCAAGTAGGCTATGACACCATTAATTCCGTTTATTTTTTCTCTTTCCAACGATATAATTCGTGTGACAAAAATTTTAACTGATAGTGTCAATATTTAATATTCTACGAAAACCACAATTCATATCATTGAATCGTAAAAGGTCCTATTCATTTTCCTCGTCAGAGTAACAGTTTTTGAGAAACCAACGTTATCGGATGACAAACGATGACAATGACAATCGTCAAAATTTGCTCATTGCAATCCGATCGCTCGCAGCTGTCTTTGTTAAATGAAACATTAGCATTTCAGTAATTTTACTAGATTTTAGAGGAATATTTGTAGTTTAATTCTTCGATTTGTCTGTATATATATTTAAAAACGGCACTAAACGTAATCCGCTCTACTTCTAGAGCAGTGAAGAACCCTCACACGTGAATTGACTCGTGATGTGATGAGTTTCACGACGTAACGGCTACGCGCATCGATCATATCATGCGAAATGCGATCTATGCCATATTTGCTTTGTTTTTATTTTTTTTTCACGGAAACCAAATCGAAAGGGTGGAAGTGTGATATATCGCTGAAATCAGAATTTTAATTACTTTTCAATGGTTCCATTGCAAATTGAAAATAATTATAAAATAAACAACTTGTTGCATGAAAATGGCACTAAACGTAATCAGATCTCAACCAAAACCTTTTCAGATCTTCTGGGGCACTAAAGAAACGCACACGCAAAGTTTCATTCAAATTCGTTCAGTAGTTTCGGCGCTATCGTGCTAACACACATACACATACACACACACAAAACCACTTTTTTGGGTTCCTAGGACCTCAAAACGTAAAGATTTGATGTTATCTCAATTTTCGTTTTAGAACCAATTTTAGTAACCTCTCACAATTTTATTGTGGAGAGGTTAAAATAAAGTATGATTTATAAAGTTTAAGAATTTGTCAATAAAGCCACTTCCTCCAACTGATGGGGCTTTAAAGAAGCAGAAAAAGTCTACCTTCAATGCCAAATCTGGTTAGGAAATTCTCTTGAACCCTGTGAATTCGGTTGGAAAAAAGATGATACCTGAATTTTCCGATGACCCATTGATTCCAGATGAACTTCTCAAAAAATTGCATTGTGGTTGTAAACTTCTTTGTACCCAGAGATGCGCTTGTAGAAAATTGGGATTGAAGTGTAATAAATAAATTTTGTAAAGTATGTAAAGGAGCTGATTGTGCTAATTCCGAGAAGATTGATGTAGCTGACGATATTAGTAATGTAGATTGTCTTGATGAAGAGGTTGGACTTGTAGAGATTGAGCCAGATTTTCTTTCAATGGAAAATGAAAATTATGAGAATGATAATGATGAAGAGATATATAATGTAAACGATAATGCTGTATCTAGTATTAGCGAAAGGTAAATCTTTTTATCGAAAAGAGCAAGATTTTGTAATTAATTTAACATTTTCAATGTCATGATTGTTAGTATTATTGTTTTTATTAATTTTTATTATTAGTATTATTATTATTATTATAGATTACAAATGATTTTGTTATAATATAAAAAAAAAATTCAAAATTGTTGTGTTTTATTTAATGGAAAGTATATATTGTATATATTTCGCGCCCTCCAGCGGCAAAACTATGCCGAACGTGAAGGAAAGGTACAGACAAAATATGTAGGGAATATTATGCTCTACAACTTTGCTCTATTGATATTTTTCAGCAAAATGCATAGTTTTTCCTGAAGATAAAGAAAAAGCGAAAAAACGCTAAAATTCATATATATGTATATATTTCTCAAAAACAACCCTTTTTGGAACTGCGGGGGGTGAAGATCATATTCAGATACTTAACTTTTTACGCGTCTCATAACAGTGAAAAATTTTCTTTAATTTTTCCTAATTTGAAGGGTCTATGTAGTTAGAGAAATAAATACACGCATTTTCTTTTCAGTATGGTAGCAGTTAGTACTGTTGTACATTTTGTAGTTGTATTTTTTTTATTTATGAGATATTTGTTTATTTGTATTAAATGGTAATAAATAATTACTGAATTATAATTATTATAAAGTGAATTTTTACTATTATGGCATAGGTGATTTTTACGATTCAATTATATGAATTGTGATTTTCGTAAAATATTAAATATTGATACCATCGGTTAAAATTATTTTGACGTGTTTTACATCATTGGAAAGAGAAAAAATAAACGGAATTAACAGTGTCATGGCCCACTTTGAGATTTGTTCTTTTCATTTTTCTACAAGAGCGTATGCCAAAGAGAACTGCGTTTTTCGAATTTTTTGATACACATTATTCTTGTTGTCTTTGCCGTTAACTTTCATCCCTTTAACTTGTTTCGTATCTCCTCAAATAAGAAAGCTATAACTGTTTGTGGTTTTCCTATTTTTCATTTTTTTGTAATATATCTCACAAAGTAGGCTATGGATTTCAATTTTTTTTTTTTACTGAAATATAGCTCAAAAAAAATGGAATAACTGTTTCTAAAACTGCATTCTTCTACAATAGATATTAAGCGATATTCGGTGTGGCCCTCGTAAAATAGACAAATGGTATATACAGGCTGTTTATTTTATCAGGGCCCTCGAGAATATTTCCCTTAATGTCGATCGCGCAAAAAATTATTTCTACGAAAATTGTGCCGATTTTTATAAGCTACAAAATGGTTTCAAGACATTTGAAATCCATAGCCTACTTTAAGAGTTATGATGGAAAATATCGAAAATGTGGAATATGTCTAAGCCAAATATCTCTGTTATTTATAGAGATACGACAAAAATTCTAAGGCGAAATTTTCTATAATTACAAATAACTCATCTGTTTTTCATAGCTTACTGCAAGATATGGACACATAATTTGAAACGCCTCTACAAAAGGCTTAATATTTATTTTAATTTATATTCAATTTTTAATCCGGAAAAACCATGAAATGAATACAACAATTCATGAATTTCTAATAAAATCGCAAATATTTCAAAAAGTTGTAACTTTAACCCCCACAATGCTAATATCAGAAAAAAGGAATTCAATTTTACACAACTTGACGTAAAAAATACAGGGTATTCCATTTGACCTAAACAAGTTTTCGGGTTTGAAGTTGACAAAATGTAACTCGAAAAACGGAACACTTGGTATCATATTATTGAATTTATTTCAGTTGTAGAGCGCAGTTCTCCTTGTGTTCTTTTTACGTGACAAGAAGCAAATGAGGATCTTTTACACGAAGAAAGTTATAACGGTTCTTGCAAACCGTTGCACCTGTCAAATTTTCTATAAAATGTCAAATATCTCTGAAACAGCTAGGTTTAGGTATAGGATATGCTACATATTTTCGACTCAGAATTTTATGCTCTTTTCGAGAACCCTAAAATATATAGGATGTTCCATTTGAAATAAGCAAGTTGGTATCGACTTCCGGCATAAATGGAAGTGCCAGCTGCCTGTAATTGTTTTAGTTGGATTGGCCACACCGATATTAGTAATTATCTAAATTTTCAAACTTTTCTGATGCCTACTTTTCTCTATATCGATCGATTCAGTTCCCGGTGAGACACCCTGTATAATTGGTACATTCGTATACAAAATCCATTTAACAGTAAAAAGTTTGTCAAGCACCGATGAAATTTAAACACGATTTTGTAATTATTTAATTACATTTGTATACTAAAATATTTATTGGGTTTGGTCTTCTGGATTATCTTTCAACCCTAAAGAGGGGTGAGAGGGGAAATGAGTACGAGTGTCGGACCTCGGGATGTTTTTGGTCATTTGTTTTGATTCAAATTGCTATATTTTATGTTGACGAAACTACTCCGATAATTAAAGTTTCATTGATCCCAAGTTTTGTTCATTGTATTTCCAATTATTATCAAATCAACACGAAATAATTTGCAAAACATACTAAACTCACTCAATATTATCCTGCTTATACGCAAATAAACAGGATACAAGTCGCCAATATTATTTTTTAATTCACATACTGTTGCATAATACAATCGTGACCATACACGTAGTAAAAAACGATGAAGATGCTATATAAACAATCGTAGTTTGCACATCTAAACATAACCAACAATGAAGTGGTTTGTGCCACTCACCTTGTTAGCCGCTGTGGCTCACAGCGGCCTTGGCGCTACGGCCATAAGCTCGTTACCAAAACCCGTTGGTGTTGTGTACCTTATTGATGTGATTTCGGACGTTAGGGAAAACCCGGAAGTTATCGATGATGACATAAGTAATGCTATTCCTGAAGGAAGAAATACTAAACCAAAGCCTTCGTATGTGTTAATTGACCCCATACCCATCGACTCTGCCGGGGATGGGGTTTACTTCCGGCCTGAAAATGGTCAGGCGTTTAAAGAACCGCAGGTAAGTGAGCTATTTCTGTGTTTTTGAAAGTGAGCTAAAGGGTTTATGGTAGATTGTTTATTTTATCATTTATTTTTATAAACAGGGTGTTTCTATTTCGCACAATTTTCTCTTATGTGAGCTAGTTCACTTGAATTATAAGATGAAAAATTTCAAATTATATTATTCTAATTAAGGTGAATACCCATCCATAAAGTTGTAGATATTGTTTAATTCGGTTGACGCGTTTCAATGAAATTATATATTTTTCCGTTTGTTGGATGTTGGTTGGTAAGGTGAAAGTGTTTTAATTAAATACAGGGTGGGGCAATAGTGCGTCGGACCTCGATATCTCGAGTTCTACGATAGCTAGAAATTTTTTAAAAAATTGCAAGTAAACTAGATAAAAAAGTGTATAACTGGAAATTATTTTAGAATATACAGGGCGAGCCAAGACGAAATTACAGGACCAAGTATGACTGGTGGTCGAGAGGTGAGCGCACTTGCCTCTCACCCAAATGTTCCGGGTTCGATCCCCGGTCGTGGCAGTGGAAAATACTGTGAGAGGGATTTTTTCACTATACACGGATATTGGGTGTGTGTCCCTTGTCTCTAGATGTGTAGCCCCCTCCCACACAAAGCTCTTCTAGAGCCTTACAGGATAAAGGGGGTCGTAATTACCTGTGGTGTTATTAAGTGCCTTTTTTAAAATGGAATACTATGTATATTAGTACATTTTTTGAAGCCTCTTTCTAGGATCTATTCATTTTCATTGAATATCTCCCAACCACTTGGATGTAATGAATTTTTTTTGTTGAAATAATGCAATCTGCAGATGGATATTTAAAAAATCACCACAGTTACAATTATGGGTTTTAAGAAAAACATATGTGAATACCAGTTACGAGACATCTAATTAATGTTTTTGAATCATTTTCATTTCCTAAAAATGTACAGGGTGACCAAAAATTGTTTTTCAATTAAGAACATTTTAAATTGAATTTTCACAATTTTTTCAAATTGAACACACTGTATATTTTTCGACGATGTCATGTAGAAATGAAAAACGAACAATTTTTGTAAGTACTTCCATGTGGCTAATTGCAACCATTTTCGTTTTATAAATAAATAAGTGTTTATTTTTCAATTAAGAACTTTTTAAATTTAATTTTCTTAATTTTTTCAAATGGAACACCCTGTATATTTTTCGACGATGTGATGTAGAAAAACGAACATTTTTTGTAAGTACGAGTTCAAAAACTTCTGAATATTAATTTTAACATATATGATATTCTGAATTTTCGCCAGCTATTCGGGAAAATGCGCCAATGTGGAACGCAGCAAAAGATATCTTCCCTACGTTTTCGAGGGTGAGGAATACGATGGTGAGAATGGTTTACATCCCAATTTAGCGCAAATCACTTCTTCATGCAAAAGACTACCCCCTTTTTCGGTTTTTTGCTCGGTTTCTTCAGGACTGGGCGTGAGCGAGCGTCAGATCGGGACGGTTTTTGGTCAATTTCAATAAATTGAGCGACTATGGACCACACGCCAATATCCATTGGCTGGATGTCGGTCTCGATAACTAGGGCCGAGTAGGACTATTACTCTTTGCACCTAGATTATCTCTGTAGACCTGGACCGGCCTTCGTGATAGGTGGGCCCGCGTACTTTTACCAGACCCAGCTCACAAATGTGAGATGTGTCGTGGTATTTTCTGCGGATCTCCCCTTGTCCTGGCTGAGGTCTCTTCTAGCGCTCTTCTTGTCTTGATGTTTTCTTTCTTCGCCAGCTTGTCACCTCCGGGGGTAGTCATCGGTCGATATCGACCACAAGCACCCGCCCGAACCAAGGGTGAAACCACACGCCCTAAATACCGAAAAATCCTTGAAAAGCTTCAAATCGAACTGAAATTGATATACCCCCGTTTTCGAGGGCGAGAAACACGGTGGTGGCAATATTTTCTCACCCAGCCCTCCATAACCAACCCCTAACGCAAAAACTTGTCACTTCAGATCAGAAATGCGAGGGGGTGGTTGTGCGTTTGGGGTGTAGTACGAGATTTGCACCTATAGCACATTCACATTTCAGATTCATACGATGTAAACAAATATCAACGCGTGCCATAGCGTGATTTCTTGAATATCTCATTGGTAGTGGTCGATACTCGCACGTGTTTGAATGTGAAATGCAAATACGCTATACAAATGATATTTGTACGAATATTTGTACAGAATGTCAAAACTGTGATATACCGAGTGTCTACGATATTACTCGGCCACACACGATTGCATCTTTTATACATCAACTTTTAAAATAAATTTTGTATTACATACAATTCCGCTGTTAAAACATATTTTTCCTAAAGCTGCTACACAAAATGTATGCTTTTAGAAGCGTTGAATACTTTTCAAGCCTCTGAAATAACTAGAAAGGATACAGAAACCCCTGCTTAGTGCCTCAATACTTACGTGTTAAGCTTGCAAATCCCGGGTTCGAATCCTGGCTAGGATATGGATGTTTAGTGGCGTTTTTCATGTGTTACTGAGTTGGTGGCAGTGGACTAGAGGAGGTTGTGTGAGCGACAACACGGCTAGTTACTGTGGCACTCCTGAGTTCGAGTCTCAGATGGCAATGTCGTAAGGAATGGTCGTTGCATAATTGTCTATGTGTATGTGTCCTGGTTGAGTGATGGAATAGTTAATACTAAACTCCGCTAAGACGTTAATCTAAACAAGGCGATAAAATAAAATATTTAATTTCAGTAAAAAACGGACCAATAAATAAAATAATTTGTCTTTCAGAGGCTCAAAATCACTTCACAGAAGGAACTAGTAAGAAGGCGTCGAAGTAGTTACGGACACGAGGGCGGTGGTCTCTTAAGCGGCCTTCTCGGCGGTGGTTCTGGAGGTGGCTTTGGCGGTGGATTTGGAGGAGGAGGAGGCGGCGGTGGCGGAGGCGGAGGAGGTTTTGGATTTGGTGGTGGAAGCGGAGGCGGCTTCGGCAAAGGAGGAGGAGGTGGATTTGGCGGTGGTAAAGGTGGCGGTTTAGGAGGTGGCCTAGGAGGTGGTGGTGGCCTTGGAGGCGGAGGAGGTCTAGGAGGAGGAAGTGGAGGTGGCGGTGGTCTAGGAAATGGCGGTGGACTAGGCGGAGGAAGTGGCCACTCTGGCGGTGGTGGACTTGGCGGAGGAGGTGCCGGTGGAGGTGCACTAGGCGGTGGTGGTTATACAGGTGGTCTCGGAGGAGGCAATGGAGGAGGTAGTGGAGGAGGCAATGGAGGAGGTAGTGGAGGAGGCAACGGAGGATTTGCAACAGGAGGTAATTAGTCTTGAACTATAATAAGATATTGCATTTAATATAATAGCTTGGGAGGTGGCGGCAGATATTTTAAAATCATATTATCTTGTGGCAGAGATTGATAATAATGAGGGTCTAAGTGAAATAAATGGTACCACCAATCTCGGCTCTTATGTTGACTCTGCATTATCAATTGAAAATTCTTTAAATATGTTTTAAAAAACGGTACCATTATCACCGTCTGCCTTTCGGTTTAAAAAAATTCTCTCAACACAAAATAAGGTAAATACAAGAAGCAGATATTTTTGTTGCTGCATTTAAAAGTAATTTTTTTTTGTATTCGAATTTCATGATATATAAAAATTTAACTAATTTTATAGTCAGACAAATTGAGATAATTTTTAAGATTATTTATTAAATTTGTTATTTCTTAAATTAATTGTGGTCTTCCTTTATCTTTCTGATGTGTGACGCATGATGGTTCGTCAGGGATGATAAAGTAGGCAGTGCTCAACCAATTACCTAAGCTTCAGTTATAGAAATCTATTTATATTTACATATATTTCTGTAGTTAAACGCCAACTAATATTTTGCAGTTAATTAATTTTAATATCAGAATTAATTGTGTTTATGCTAACATTTCCACCACCATCCGTCTCATAGAAGTTCATATATGAATCCGCTTAATACCGGGCATAATACTTTCAAATTTCAATTAAGAGTGTAACTATGTACGTAGAATAATTATATAATTATCACAAAAGTATATGATTTTTATTATTTCTCTTTATTTTTCAAATTTTGGAACAATTTTTTTAATTCAGCTTAAAATCAGAGACATTCACGTCTGCTTCTTGTACTTTCGATTTCTGAGGACTATACTCAAAATAATGAAGTCCCGAAGATGGTAAAAGGATTTAAGAGAATTCTTTTGTGAAATTTTAAAAACAGTCAGCGTCATCTTTACTCAGTCCTTGAGTTTTTTAATTGTTATAAATGTAAACTACACTATACCGGGTGTCAACGAATCATGGTAGACCCCCATTTGTCCTTATTTTTTAGAATATCAAAATGAAATTTGGGGTATGTAATATATGACCAAGAAGACACTTTGATAAGTGTCATTTTTTATCCCTTTCTGGTTTCACCGAAAATGACCCCAACTATTGATTTTGAAATGGAACACCCTGTATATTATTATACTTTTGGAATCCTTGAAAAATCCTGAGTACGATGATACCCCCATCGACATTTCGACTCCACGAAAAAAATTTGACTCGAAATTTGTTGGTACATCTAGAGTGCCACGACCAAAAAAAATTGCTCCTGGGCACATCCACGGATTCCTTAAAATATCCGCTATTTTATGGTAGTCCATCTGAAAAAATTAAGTTTCGGTAAGAAGTTTGATGGCCCATGAAATCACATTCTCAAATTGTTATGCTCGATTTGATTTTTCTGACATCACATCGGTACATTACAAGCATTTTTTTCTGGTCATGGCACTCTATCCACAAACAAATTCGACTAAATTTTTTTCATGGAGTAGAAATGTGACTTATGGGGTATCATCGTATCAAAAGGAAAAAAAAACAGTTATGCCACAAAGTGTTATCTTGGCCATATAATACATCTATCGAGTTTCATTCTGGTATTCTGGTAAAATAAGGGGGAAAAGGGGGTCTACTATGAACCGTTGACTCCCGGTATATCACTACCCACCGTGATAAAATCATATACCTAAATTGCCACTAATTCTCTAGCTATGATTACTTATGATATTAATATGTTTTGAAGAAGTGAATATTATAGGAGGTGGCCACGGAGGTGGATCCGGCGGCGGCCGAGGAGGTGGATCCGGCGGCGGCCGAGGAGGTGGATCCGGCGGCGGCCGAGGGGGTGGCCAAGGAGGTGGATCAGGTGGAGCAGATTCTGGAGGTTTTGGAGGTAGTGGTTCTGGAGGAGGTGGCTCTGGAGGAGGTAATACGTTCATAAATATAAATAAACCTTTAAACGTAAATTGTTAATTTCTTGAGACCATCTTCATGGCAAAATAGTTTATTTACCCATGTGAAATGTTTGCATTTCTCTCATTTTTGAAAGGTGGAAAAGTTATATTTTTAAATGATATTTTGCAACTGGATGAAAAATTAAAATATCAAAATTGTTTAAATTTTATTGTTTTCATTTGACAAATACGCACCTTGGTCAACTATCATTGTTGCTCTCAACAGAAATGGAACTCATTCCACATCACTATGTAATATACTGTTTTATGTCTAATTCTTGCCACTTTACTGCACAAAAAGTTTGAATGAAGAAGCTTCACTTCTGAGGAGGGAGAAAACAAAAATATCGTTTAATTGCCGAAATTCTTTTCGTTACTGGAACAATAAATTTAACAGTGAATTGTCCTTGTCGAAACATGGTCATTTGTGTTATGCGAATATCTATGCGAAAATATTAAAATTAATGAAATATATTTATTAATTTTATGACAAAAGATTTACAATTAAAACCAAACAATATACACAGGACAACAACCACATTTATGCAAATTCACTGTTAAATTTATTTTCAGGTTGTCATTTTAATAACAATCCATTTTTGACATCTCATTGTGGTAACAATTTTCCCTTAGGTGGATTTGGAGGTGGAAAAGGAGGCGGCGGTGGAGGCGGACTTGGCGGAGGTAGCGGTTTAGGAGGAGGTGGCGGTGGAAGTTCAGGAGGTGGTTATGGTGGATCCGGAGGCGGAGGTAAGCAATACAATAAAAAACTGGTTTTTGTCATTTAATATTTCATATCGATTTAATATTCACTGAAAAAGACATGATAATATCTAAGAATTCCATCAGAAGCTAAAGGCTTCAAATGTGACTTACATATAAATAATATTTTTCAATATAAAGAATCCAGAACCATCCAGGGTTACACATTTACTCTGATAGTTGAAACTACTTTCAAAAGAAAAAATTCAAAATGCATAAAATACTAAATAAGCTATAGAAAACATCATGAGTCGAGTGATTTATTAAAGTGACTGTTAAATTTTGTTGTGAGAAACGTCAACTTTAAATAAAGATATTACCATACTAATTCATTTAAATCTTATTTCTTACATAACAATAACAAATCTTAATAATAACAAGTTTTATTTGTTAAATTTATATCTATTGTTTCTTAGAACTCATTTAAATTCTAGTCATAGCATCATTCGATTTTCAGAGTATTATTTCACAAAAACAATGAACCAAAATAAAAGTTGCATTTAAGCGAGTAAACAAAATATACTTTTTTAGGTTACGGTAGTGGTGGATCCGGAGGTGGTGGATTTGGTGGTGGAAAAGGAGGCGGTGGTGGAGGCGGACTAGGCGGAGGTAGTGGTTTAGGAGGAGGCGGAGGCGGCGGGCCAGGTTTTGGCGGATCCGGAGGTAATACTAAACTATGAATAAACAAAATTTAATTGATAAATATACAGGGTCTAATTAGTTCCATGTCATTAAAAAAACTGATAATGTGGAACGAAGAGACAAACAAAAAAACCTTATATAACATAGGGTCTAAATTCCATAGTTCTGGAGAGAGAAAAAATGTTTAAAAAATTGATTAATCGTTAATAAAATTGGTTGAGAACTTCTGGAATATTGAGGTAGGCAAAGTATTCCAGAATAGAAGTGAAAGTTCAACCAAGTTCAAGTTCAACTCTATTGTATGCTTTGCCGGCTGTACATCTTCTTAAGAGCTCTTCCGCTTGCGATTTTCTTCAGAAGTCATTATATTTTTACTAAGCCAATAACTACCGTCTGCTCTCTACTATAATGAAACGATCACAGAAAAGAACGCTTCGTCGAAGTGGAGCCTTTGTGGAAAGGAAGGGTACAGCGATCTAAAATGTCGGCGATCTATTAATCGGAACGCTAAATCGCGTCGCGCGATCACATCGCGCTCTGTCCGGAAGAGCTCTAATTGGCATAAAAACTTTAAAGGCCTGTCGCCGAGTGTCGCCGATAAAGTAGCGGCGCCGGCAACTACCTTTTGTTTTTTACTTTTGCGGTTTTATTCCTTCCAATTTAAATTAGCCAATAGCATCAGCTAACGTAGACTAAGAACCAATAAAAGACACTTTAAAAAATATAAGGTACGAAATTATCCAAACTGTTATTAGAAAAGATCTACTTTAGATTAGTTCATGTCGGTTACTTGATTACGTAAAATCACACGGTTCTTTTGTGTCATTGCTTCTGTTCTTTTCGATATTTACCACGTTTTTCTATATCCTTAGTTAGAATTTATTTTATTGACTTACTTTAGTTTAGTGTAGTATTTTAACACGCTGTATTTGTAAGTGAATTTTGGTATTATGGCAGAAAATTACACTTATCCAGAGCTCGCGACTTATATCCAATGGATTTTTATTTTTCGGAGCATCTTAAGTCGCTTGTTTACCGTGATCCAATTGACACTTTGGAACAATTGTGGCAACGTGTTTTAATATGTATAGAGACCACAAAAAATGATCCTAATTTACCCAATGTGTGCTGAATGATGGAGAACATTTCGAACAACTTATATGTGAATAAACAACACTGGTAAGTTATCATTTGTTGCCTGGTACTGTGCAATTTCTTTTCATGGAAAATTATTTTATTTGGCTCAGTTCTTAAGAACCATTACGACTTTTTTAAAACTAACTGATAAACGTCATTGATTGCCCCATAAGACAGAGGTTCTCAAACTTTTTTTTTTAGAAACTATTGAAATTATTGACCTAGGCCAGTTTTTCCAAAGTGTTTCTAGAGGAAAACGTTTTATAGGTTTTTTGTTTATCTGGTTGTTCCTCATTACCAGTTTTTTTTAAATGAAATGAAACTAATGGCACCCTGTATTACATCTCCCAGACATAAATTTTACTTATGAATGAATCATAACGTGAAAACTAGTTCCTTTGCTTTATTTATTTATGTATTTGCACAAATTTTTCATAATACGAATTCACATAATCATTCCTTTCCTTAGGTCACGGTGGTGGCGGATCCGGCGGTGGCGGATTCGGTGGAGGAGGCGCCAATGGTGGTGGCCTTGGCGGAGGCAGTGGTGGATACGGTAGTGGCGGCGCTGGAGGCCATGGAGGAGGTCTTGGAGGAGGTGGCGGACTAGGAGGAGGTAAAACATAATTTAAAACTTTTATCAGATTTATGTTAAATTCCCTGATTTTAAACACCCTTAGGTACTATACTTAGTTGACATAATTTTATGATTGTCAATGTTAAATAACTATATTTCATTGATTAGGTAACGGAGGATCTGGTGGATTCGGCGGTGGTGGCGCTGGAGGCCACGGAGGTGGTGGAGGTCTTGGTGGAGGTGGCGGACTAGGAGGAGGTAAAATATAATTTAAAATTATTGTTAGATTTATGTTAAATTCTTCCCTATAATTTTAAACATCATTAGATACCATACTTAGTTGAACAATTAACTTTGTCTTTGACAATGTTAAATACCTATATTTGATTGATTAGGTAGCGGAGGATCTGGTGGATTCGGCGGTGGTGGCGCTGGAGGACATGGAGGTGGTGGAGGCTTAGGTGGAGGCCTAGGTGGAGGACTTGGAGGAGGTAAATTATAATTTGGTATATTTCATAGATTTTGGTTAATTCCCACACTGATTTAAACACTCCTAGGTACCATACAGTTGAAACAAATTACTTCCTTCTTATTAATGTTAAATACTTGTATATGATTGCTATATATTATCAGGTGGCGGAGGATCTGGTGGATTCGGTGGAAGTGGCTCTGGAGGCCATGGAGGAGGAGGAAAGAGTGGCTCTTTTGCGTCAGCGTCAGCATCTGCACAAGCATCAGCATCCTCTAGCAGCTAGTAAGTAACCTAAAATTAATTATGGTGGGCATAAAAAGCATATTTAAGAATATTATCTAAAAGATAATTATTTCACCCTCTTAATTTTCCTTCCTTTTTTGGATTTCTACCAAATATTTACAAAATGATGGGATTAACCAGCCACAGTTTAGGAAAAGAGGCAGACAGCAATAAAAATTAAAGAATCAGCCACAATAATACTAAAGAAAGATAAAATGCATATGGAATTGTTCTGTAAATTCTTATAGAATCTGGCTATCAATGTTAAAAAATAATTTGACACCATTTCTTTTATTATTCTATTTGTCAATATAGTTTATTTAGGTCACTAGGGTCTCATTTCTATTTATGTTATTGTTTCATTTTAACTCTTTTTTCTGTAGTTAAACTTAAAATTAATATAATAAGCCACATATTAAGTATCTATAATGCACAAATAAAAAGTTAATGTTTACTATTGATTATAATTTGCTATTTACAGCTACAAATATTGATGTCCTGAATTTATATGCATTAATAATGTTTCCTTGAGTTACCATTAGTCTTAATTGTTATGTTAATATCTTAATTTATGGCATGCTGTTTGGCGTCTTGGTATTATTTAGAGATCATACAATTCACTTCTTTATATCAAAGTACCTAAATAGTTTCTTATTATACTTGCTAGTCAAATTGCTCTACTAATATTCATCATAAATATAAGTGAGTGAATAATAATCTCATTGTTTCTTACTTTCAGTGGAAAATAATTATCAGAAGAACCCCAGCAATCCTGGTCCAAAATTTGCCTATAATTTTGTTTCACGTGAACTAAATCGATCATATAGGTTTGAAAAATTGTATATAATTAACTAAATAACGAACTGATGTGATAATTAATTTTATGATATAAAATAAAACATTTAAAAACATTTATCATGTATTTTTGTTAAATACCTACTATATACTATGTATCTAATTTGAAACCTTGTTGCAATCCACCATTGGTTAAGTACAGTATGCTGAAATTTCACTGCAAATTATTGTAATATTCCATTATTTATGTATCACATAGTCATGTCAATAAAAATTTTGAGATCAATGTCATAATCGACCATATCCAGTAACCTGAACTGTTATAAAGTTAAAAAAATAACTTTTACTATTTTTTCGTCTTGTGTATAGGGTTATTCACTATATATTGACTTGCATTATTTCTGTTAATATTGGGGTTAAAAAAAAAGTGTACTATAGAAGTTGATGTTCAAGTGTGCTTTTAGAGGGCGGAATATTAAAACATAATATTTTTAGTCGCAAATTCCTCTATAAAATCCTTATTTTACTATAAGGAACGTAACCAGACTGCAACCAACAGCTACTCTCCGGGCTATGTGCCCCGCCGAGCGCTGAATTACAAGTTATATGCCTGGCTCGTTAAGTGTAATAATTGCATATTATAATCGAAACGCTAATGTTTGGATTGCAACAAACACCAGCCGAAAGACTGATCCTACTTAAAGGAGCTCTCTTGCCAGCCGTCACACACCACTTGCAGACTGCAGTTTCGAGCTGTTGGCTCTCGTCAGTGCAAGGTAGGCATGTGACGACCGACACGAGGATCACTTGACTATTTGGTACATTTCGGTATCTTTGGGATAGCGACATGTAAAATAGTCAGCAGGCGCCATCTAGCGGTCCAGTGTCTGTTGCAATCGAAAAATAAATAGCCTGCCTGAGCTTAGCATTTGAACGTTTCATCAGGAAGGTCTGAACTACAACATATCTCAATTTCAACCATTTTCACCGAGATCCCAAATCACGTGTTTCTGTGCGGGGTCCTTTGACAAACGCTGATTAATGTACAAGGTATCCGGCAACAAAGTAGGAAAAAGCAACTGACTTTTCTTTACCCCAAATTAAGGGAGGTTCTTGAACATAAACATACCACGCACCAAGTATAGTAAGCAACTCCGAAATCCGAAGCCAAAGGCTGTCCAGAAGGGGGTTATACATTTGAAAAAACGCAGACAACGTCTATTACCTACCGGCATTGCCAGTATTGGTGCCGGGGATCAAATCCAGAACACAGCAGGGTCGCACCAAATTTACTTACATAACGCGATCTAGCCGTGCCAGTAGTTCATATAATATTTTTCAAGATTCTCCTTCGCTCTCAATTATTTATAGGCCCTTAAAGGAGTAAAAACTGTAATATTTTGCACATCTACGATAGCACAGTGGTTAGCACATCTAGCTTTCGTTCTGAGCAGTGGGTTCGAGCCCCACTTACTGCAAAGTAATTTTCAATTATAAATTACTTGGTATTGGTAATATACAATTATTACACTTAAGGCGCCAGGCTTGTAACTTGTAATTCAGCGCTCGGCGGCGCACATATCCCGAAGAGTAGCTGCTGGTTGCAGTCTGGTTACGTTCCTTATAGTAAAATAAGAATTTTATAGAGGAGGTTGCGACAAAAAAAATACTATGTTTTAACAAAATCTCTAAAAGTACAAGAATACAAAACGAGATGAAAGTGCAGATAAATGCTTTCCACATCAATATAAATGTCCTAATAAAAAAGGTTGTTAATTAAGAAAAGACCAGGGTCGCACCTAAATAGTCAGCTACGGAATAAAAACAGTTTCTTAAGATAAGATATTTTATTTTGCATTTGAATTTGCTGTAATTCAATGATTTAATATTCTCCAGCATTTTATTATATATATTTAAATTTAGTGTTTTTTTTGTAATTTAGTTAATCTAACACAACGATTTCATAATAAACTACTAGATCTAGTGGGATAGTAATGTATATCAGATTGACTGTTTTATACAAATATTTTTATGAACTTCTAATAGGGTGAAATAGATAAATAGTGAAGGAACGGGCATTATGCTCATTTTAATAAACAAAGGTTGGCAATGGTTAGTCATTCCTACATCTCCTATTATGCGAATAGCCTTTTTTAGTACAAACATTTTATGCACATGAGTTGAGTTATCCACAGAATAGTTGCATAGCAGGTATGACTGTGGAATAAGAAAAAAATAGGTGGTTTTCAGAATTTTAGTACTTAAAATATTTTTAATTTGATGAAGCAAAAAGATCACCCTGGACAGCTTCCTGCCCAACTGATCCACGTGAAAAGACCAGGTTAGCTTGTCATCCAAAGTGACTCCCAGTAATTTTATACTACTACCTTCAGTGCTATTGACATTTGAGGAAAAAATTATATTCTGTGTTCTTTCTCTATTTACTTTAAATTTATTTGCTCTGAACCAGTTCTCAGCTTTTTCTTCTGTTTCTTTAGCAATGTTAGTTAGATTTAGCAAACTGTTTTCAGAACTTAACAAAGTGGTGTCGTCAGCAAAGATAATATATGTTTTGGGAAACAAATAATTGTACAAGTCATTAAAATATATAGTATAAATAATATGGGTCCAAAGACAGAATCTTCTGGTACACCATTAGTTTCCGATGTATTATTATTATTATTAACTGAAACGCATTGCTTTCTATTATTTAAATAAGAACCGAAGAATAATAATGAAACACCTCTAAAACCATAGTATGACATTTTATCTAGCAGAATATCATTATTGACATAGGCATCGATTCAGTATTTTTACCTGCCAATACTGTATTTCACAGGTATCAGCTAAAGATGAAGAAAAGTTTTGATCCACCCTGATGGTTTTATAATCGGCGAGTCAACCAAATTAATTTGCAATTGCATAATGATTTTCATTTTTTTAAATTTTCTAATAGATAAGGAATACATGTTGAAGGATTACTTTTATTTTCAAATTCATTTGTTATCTTCTAGAGAGTTTTTGTGTCTACATTTGTAAAATAAACTTACCTTTTATAATAATCATGTGTAATTTTACTTTATTATTTCCTTTCTATACAGAAAATATAGATTTTCTAAATATTCATTATTTGGATCTAGTAAATGTTTTTAAAATAAACTTTCTCTAATATTTATGGATTCCCGCTCTGATCTAAGACTTTCTTTTTTTAATTTTTGGGTGGGAACTCTTTAATTCTTAACATACCTTGCTTTGTATATATATCATATATAATATAACGTAGGAAAACTGATTTCGGTAAAATCTACTGAATTATAAATTTTAATTGTGAATTGATACCTCCTCTTACTCCCGCTATTGGATCTTATCGAAATACTATAAAGTACCTTACCCAGGAACGATCGGAACGGTCGGGGGTAGATTCAACCCCCGGGCTTGAATCTACCCCCGACCGTAATAACAATATCCCAAAAAATAAGAACATACGGACTCGACAAGGTTTTTTCTTGGGTTTTCGATGGCAGGGATCATGATGGAGGTGCTATATAAAACCCCCTCTGCCATGCTGTCGGTCCTAGGAATACGGAGATTCGTCGGATCGGGGTTTTTATGGGAATATCAGGAACACTAATCATTACTAAACCACAGTTGACCTAAGCAGCCCCCCGGGGGTTGAAACTACCCTACTCGCAAAACCGAAATTACTCGAAGAACCAGAAAACGAGCTTCTCACGGGGTTTCGAGGGCGGTAATCTCATTGGTGATATTTCTTTCATTCTACCCTCTCGAAACTACCCCCAGCGTATAAAACCATCCCCCCTTCCATGCTGTCTGTCTTAAGCAAGCATGGATTCGTCAGGGAAACTAATCATTAGTCACCACAGTTAACCTAAGCAACCCCCGGGTGTTGAAACTACCCTGCTCGCAACACCGAAATTACTCACGGGTTTTCGAAGGCGAAAATCACGGCAGCGGTGTTATTTTTCATTCTACCCCCTCGCAACTACCCCCAATGTATAAAAACACCCCTTTTCCTATAAACTATATGTGTAGCCCCCGGAGGTTGCTTAGGTCAACTGTCGTTATGTAACGGTTAGTTTCCCTGATATTTCGAAAAAAAACTCTGGCTCGACGAATTCTAGGACCGCCAGCATGGAAGAGGGGGTGGATTTTATACGTAGGGGGTAGCTTCGAGAGGGTAGAATGAAAAATACCACCATCGTGATTGCCACCCTCGAAAACCTGTGGGAAGCCCGTTTTCCTGTTTTTCGAGTGATTTTGGTTTTAGTTTCAACCTCCGTGGGCTGCTTAGGTCAACTGTAGTTTAGCAATGGTTAGTTTTCCTGATATTCCCATAAAAACTTCGATCCGGCGAACCCCGCATGCCTAGGACCGACAGCATGGAAGAGAGGCCGATTTTTATACGTTGGGGGTAGTTACGAGAGGGTAGGGTGAAAAATAGCACTTTCATCATGACCTCTGCCCTCGAAAACCCATAAAAAACATTCTCGAGTCCATATTCTCTTATTTTTTGGAGATATTGCTATTACGAGCGGGGGTAGGTTCAACGTTCGGGAGTCGGTCCGGGGTACTCTAATGCAGATTAACTGAATTTATTATTATTCCACAAAAAAATCCTATCCGATAATCCTTCGCAAGCCCAAGACCGAGAACCCGGAAATTGGGGTGCTTTTTCCTTAATAGGGGTAGTACGCAAGAATTTCAGAACTGGAAACCATCACCATAGTTTTCTCACCCTCGAAAGCAGGACCTCGTTGAATGAACTATAATAAACATAAAATTTATTCCTACTTATAACCAAATATATGCCAATAATATGTGTTAATCAATACGATAGCCGTTTAGATTCAATTTATCGACTTAATGTAAATTAACAAAACAGACTAAACAAACTAAAGACAACCTTCACCTTGCTGATATTTGTCTTTCTTGGAACCGAGTACAATGAAAGCTGTTATGTAAGTTTTTTAATGCGCCTGAAAACATTAATCAAAATACATAGATGACATGTAAGATACACTTTTGATTGCGTAACAGTACAGAGATAGGTCATTTATAGCAGTACAAAAATATAATTAATCATAAACACTAATAAAGTTGTACTTGTTTATATTACTTGGAATTAATCAGTTCTCCGCATAGATATAAATGTTCATTTTAATCTGTTCAGTTATTTTGTACTAAGAATTTCTTAAATACGTAGGTGTTCAATATCTTCATAAATAATATTTAACAATATCTTATGTAGAAATGATTGTCGTTTGAAATAGTTTAGTTTCGTGTAGGTAATTTACAAGAAAATAAATCGTTGCACTTCCACTACAAAAATTCACAGACTTGGCATCTTGGGCATATTGAAAATACCTGACTCAGCCGCTAATTTCCTAATTTGAAATTTAATAATCACTTTAGTAACTTTAACTTCTTTACAGCCACCAAGTAACAAATAGTGTTTTACAATGGTTATAGTTCATCGACATATACTCCTACATCAGGTGTGCCGCAAGGTTCTAATTTGGGCCCACTCTTGTTTATTCTCTTTGTGAATAATATAACAACGGTTATCCAACATTCTGAAATTCGACTATTTGCTGACGATGTAAAATTATTTAAAAAATAAAGATCATTAATGACTGCAAGAAACTACAAATTGATGTACATAAAATATACAAATGGTCTGAAATCAACGTGTTACCCCTAAATATTTAGGTATGTAGTACAATGACGTATTCCTTTAAAAGTACTGAAAACAATATTAGCTTTAATTAGATAACGAATAACGACCCATTAAAAAGAGTGGAGATCATAAAAGACCTAGGTATATAATATATAAATTTTAATTTGGGATCCATATATTATATGGATCCCAAATTAAAATTCGACAAACACGTTGAAAATTTAACAAAAGAAGGTTACAAAAGAAACGGGTGCCCAATCAGAAACTGCAAAGATTTTAAGGATGTTAAAACTTATGTTACACTCTTTAATGTTTTTATAAGACCTAAACTTGAATATGCATGTGTCGTCATATGGGATCCATACCATGCCATATATCATCGTGATATAGAAAAAATTCAAAGCAAATTCTACCAATTCGCAAATTTTTGCTTAAAATTGCAAAATTTATATGAATATAATATATTTATTAGGTCACTCCAAATTGTATCATTGGAGCATAGAAGGCATTACATTAAACTGTGTTATTTATATAAAATATTAAATTATTACGTAGAAGATGCTTATACTCTAGCACGTATAAATATATCCGTTCCAGACACAAGAACAAGACATAGAGTACTTTGTAACAAATTGTGTACAACTAATTACACCAAATATTCTCCCATCAACCATACGATGATATTATACAACAAAGTTCAATTTTTAGAGTGTGATATGTTTCATGACAGTTTTGGCAGGTATAAGAATAATTTAAAGGTTTATTATAAGCTTACAATCATTTGGTTTTAATTTACTTAATATATTGTAGTACTGAATTCAATGTCAAGTGTTTATTGTAGTATTTCACTATAAAATAATTTACGTTCTGAGATAAAATTAATTATAATTTAAGAATTATTTCTCTCGCTACTAAATTTTATGTTCATAGAGGTTGGGCGCGAGTAAGGTAGTGGCAGCGTTGTGTGATGAGCAGGGGGCGGGGCGTCAGCCGTAAATGAACACTTTGGTTCGAGGCTGACGCTCCTTGCTCGTCGTGCGACGCTGTATGCTCTGTCCATGTGGCAATAGCGGCGAGTCTCTATTTATTATATTTATGTATGTGTCTCTATTTCTTCTTACAGCTCTGTAATTGGGAACTAATTTTGCAAACAACTGAAATTATTGAGTGAAAATTCATATCACTACACCTGCCATAGTTCTACTTAGGTAGTCTTATACTTTGTTTACCAATATATGTATTTTAAAAAAATTATGGCTAAAAATAATAAATATTTGCTTATCGAAACTCTCTCTCTGCCTTAACCGGTTTAAGAGTAGGCCATAGCCATCTTACACAAGGGCGGACCTATGAGAGGGGCTACAGGGGCTATAGCCCTCCCATGGCTCAATAATAATAACAATAATAATACAATAATACTAAGATCGTTGAAGAAAGTGTATTAAAAATATGATGAGATTATTAATAAGTTTATCACCGTTTCTTCTTTATTATTAGAGTAAAGCAATGCCTACTTTGAAAATAAAGGGGAAACGGCGATAAACTCGTTAATGGTTTCATCACATTTAGTAGCAGAGTAGGCACTTAAAAATAAATCTGGCAATGCCGCGAGCTTTGTTGTCTGTCTCTTACGCAGAGTTGACAATTAGTAAAGTAGATTAGCTGAGTGCCTTGGAGGCAAGAGGCCATTGAAACTAGGAAGAAGAAGAAAACTAGACATATTGAATAATAAATGAAGTGGTTCAGACATTTTGCAAAATGAAGTGTTCTCGTGCACTAGTTTCTAGTGGCAAGTGCTTAATGAGTGGACTGTATAAAATTGAATTAACTGGGCTTTATTGCCTGAATTTTACAAAATCAATATTATCGACACATATGCTAGGTCTCACATGTCGCCATTTTAATAATAAGTACACCACAGGTAATGACGACCCCCTTTAACCCGGAAGGCTCTAGAAGAATCTTGTGTGGGAGAGGGCTACACATTTAGAGACAAGGGACACAACACACCCAATATCCGTGTATAGTGGCAAAATCCCTCTCACAGTATTTTCCACTGCCACGACCGGGGATCGAACCCAAAACTTTTGGGTGAGAGGCAAGTGCGCTCACCTCTCGACCATCAATCATACAATTACCTAATCTCTCTGTTTCTCTGCTCGCTGGTCGACTCAAGCGCTGGCGCAGTACAATGTTGACAATATTGATTAACAGATGGCACACATGGTATAAAACTAACTTAAAATTAAAAATTGCGTACAAACCAGGAAGTCCCGGCCGGCGTCTAGAGATGTTTAACTTAAATGTTTTAACCACCTTCCAGATCACTTGAATGACCCTCTTAAGCCTAGACTTGTGTGAGCAAAGGAGACGGGGCCGAAAAGTTTATAGTGGGATTCGAACTACTTCGTGGGGGCAATTTATAATTGAAAATTAGTTTGCAGTGGGTGGGGCTCGAACCCACTTCGCTAGGTATGCTCAGAGTGAAAGCCGTACGCTAATTATCAATTAAAATGTCTTTATTTCTAGTCAACCGCTGTACTACCGCCCTCCTGGGAATAAATATTTTTTGACCTCTTACTAAATTCCCTGAAATAATTAAATTTTATTTTTAACGTTCCCGTTTCTTTCAATTTAATTTCACACTAAGGTGATTTCAAACTTTTCATTTTAGGCTTTTGACCTTGAAAGATGTAAAATTTTCCTCTGCGACGCCATTTTGTTTTTATTTCTATAGTCCATGATGACCCCCTTGACTTTATCCTAGATCCGCCCTTCACCTTTTACGGGACGAACAGCAACCAATGTGTGGTAATTGTAATGTACCACTTACCGTCAGACATGTACTACTAGAACGCAATGAATTTAGTCAAATCCGACAAAATTTGCATTTTCCACTTTTAAAAAATGTTTAAGCAACAAAAAAATAGGTGAAGAGAACTCTAACTTTCGTCAAAGAAATTGGTATCTACCAGAAATTTTAAATATTGAGCAGTCAATAAACTATAATCGACAAAATATGACCAAGAGATTTACCCTAGAGGAAAATGGCTGATGGAGAGAGCGGCTAATGACCTATGCAGTCGATACCGCTGGAAAAAAACAATATAATGCACTAACAATGCAGGAAAGCGAGAATAGAGAATGTGCCATCCCCCCTTTTCCTTTTTTCTTTTCTTCTCTTCTCTTGTTTTTCTTTTTACCTATTATCCTTGACTATATTCGCATAAAGAGATATTTTCTGATCTAACCTATACGACACTTTACGTAGGTAGATAATTTGGAAATTTATTTATAACGATTTTGTGAAATAAGCACGCCGAGTGTAAGGAACGACATTTAACCATGGTAAGCCATCCAATTTCATTAAGTTTATGCAAAATACGCTGCCGACGCCGGACACAGAAAATTTACTTTAAACAGGAGTTTTGATAACCTGTATTCTAGGGGAATCCTCAGAATCCAAACATGGACCATATACCGAGTCAGCAAAGTTAAATTTAGATAAAACAAGGAATTTGCATAGTATTGTTTTAACTTTTTATTTAAGAAATGGCGGTTATTAAAAATCATTTTTAAATTCATATGCTGTGCGAATACAGTTGTTAATATGAAGTTTGAATCTCAATATCGTGTAAAAGGTTAGGTCTAGACTCTTTGCTGATTCAGAGGGCAATATATGGTGGTCTTTACATTAATTTGAAGTTGTTCTATTGGAACTGATCTTATATTTTGAGGGCCAAAAATAAGCATGGCAGTTTTATCTGCATTAATATTCAAGGCATGATTTTTGTATGTCTCAATTAGAGCCGCAATGTCTAGATTGATAATAGTCGATGCCTCGATATGCAGAAGGATCAAAAGGCAGGTATAACTGCGTATCGTCAGCATAAAAATGAACATGATATTGAACAAAGCTAAAGGCAACGCCTTTTTGGCATATTACGGTAAACGATCAAGTCTCAACAATATATTCAAAACTATTGTATGACTGATGGTCGAGGGGGTGAGCGCACTTGCATCTCACCCAAATGTTCCGGGTTCGATCCCCGGTCGTGGCAGTGGAAAATACTGTGAGAGGAATTTTTCCACTATATACGGATATTGGGTGCGTGTCCCTTGTCTCTAAATGTGTAGCCCCCTCCCACACAAGGCTCTTCTAGAACCTTCCGGGATAAAGGGGGTCGTCATTACCTGTGGTGGTGTATTGTGATTAAAAATACCTCAAATACGTTCATTCATAGTACATGGTTTTATTTCAGTGAAACTTTTCTTAGGAGTAAAGTTGTAGTTACTTAGCGAAAGTGACTTTAAGTTTTAGCAAAAACAAGCAAAATTGGCACAACAGCTATATGACAAAATACATTTTTATTCAGAATACTAAACATTTAATACATTTATAAATAGTTTTAATATATTCAGATGTATTTTTTATGGTAAATAGATGCTAAAAAAATCTAACCTTTATTTC
Source organism: Leptura quadrifasciata (assembly GCA_963675555.1). NCBI lineage: Eukaryota > Metazoa > Arthropoda > Insecta > Coleoptera > Cerambycidae > Leptura > Leptura quadrifasciata. Next base: position 9,648,887 of record OY776676.1, read on the forward strand.
CGTATTTAATTAACACGTTATTCCCCTTTTATACATAACTATAGCGTTGCAATTAAAAATGATTTCATAGGAAAATCTTCCGAGAAATAGTTTTAAATGATTGTGGAGTAATTAGTTATCCGCTGGCTATTTCTAAATATTAAAATAATAATAATAATGATTTTTTAGATTTAATTCCATGTGATAATTAGCAGTAAAATTATTTAATATCATTAATAGTAAACTGGCATAAATCGTCATATTTATAATTTAACATTCCTTCTCAAATAAAACTAAAAGCATATTTTTTAAGAACATTTCGTTTTATTTTTAGTCTGTCCAGAAATTGTCGAGCCTACATGGAAAAATGCGTTATAAGCATATGTCGAAAAATATGTTCCAAGCATGCCATAGTTTCTTCCTAAGTGCTTAGAAAATTTCGTTTTTGGTACACAATTAGACCAAAGAGGGCTACTTTTGGACTAGCAAGAATGAAAATATCACTTAAATCAGTTAAAATCGTATTCACCCAGGGTGCAAAATTTAGAAATACGTCCCTGATTTTATGTGAAATTCTAGTAGTTAACTTTGCTCACTCTTTATCTAGTTCTAATTTAACTTCAGAATTCGGCTTAAAACTTATACACGCAATATATAGACGTAAAAGAATTTGTTACAAAACAAATCTTATTGGCTGGTTAAATATGAAAGATAGAAAATTGATGCATTCTGCGTGTCTATATCTGAAAGATCATTGACGAAAACTGCATCATATCTATACAGAAAGATTACTTTCAGAACAGAATTAGATGTTTATAAATAATCCACATACTCAATACCGGATTTAAAAGATTGCTAACTCCTCCATCGTTCTGCGCTGAACTATTTAAACATTCTTTTACATATTAAATTTGTAAAGTATACAATACAGTACAGTAGACAATCACAACCAACTAGCCCTGAGAAGTTACAAAATTACCACAGGAGCAGTATGGGAATGTCACCAAGTACTTGTGGGTATCTCCACCATGAATAACAAATCGGTATGCTGAGTGAAAGAACATGCATAGTGCAGGGGCAACAAGGAAGCCAACAGACTGGCCAAAAAGGTAGCAGGCTTAAACATCTTTGGACCAGGCCCGGTCAGGCTGCTACCAATCACGATGATATCACAAATAATTAAAGAGAACACCCACAACGAAGTTAAGAAGCTGTGGGATGAAACAAGTAGCTGCTGCCAATTTGCTAGAGAATTGCTAAAGTATCCCAAAAAGAGCACAGCAATGGATAACTTGGCAATGTCCAGAAGGAATCTACGCTTTATAACGGGAATCCAGATTGGACACTGTCCGTTAAAGAAACATCTTTACAATACGAGATTAAGCAAAACACCTCTTTGCAAAGGTTGTGAACAAAAAGATGAGACGGTAGGCAGCATCACCATCTATTTCGCAAGATTAGGTTGGTTGGAAGCTTAGGTGAGGGTCTGCCTGCAGGGAAGAAGTACAAGGGGCCCAATGGGGCCTAAGTGCTGTGGTTCAATATCCACCACCTTCCCAACCAATTCCAATTCCAATATAGTATCAAAACCATTGAAAGCACTAAAGACTGCCTATCTTAAAATCGTAGTAAAAACATAATTAGCTAATAGTGAGACATTAATATAGTAAAAAAATAGGTTAAATATTAAAATTTGTAGTCTCTTCCTCCACTTACTTGTTTCACATATTGCTCCTATTTGTTTCCATCCATATATTTTGTAGTTTATATTAATTATTAATACTTTATTTTTCTCTTGTGTCATCTACCCTAGTAACAATTTAAATATCTTCTAGATGTGTTTGGGTTTTATCATCGCTTTATGATAGCCACCTCATAAACTAGTGATTTATGCCAGATTCATTAAAGAAACATAATATTTCAGTCGCAAACTCCTCTATAAACTCCTTATTTTACTATAAGGAACGTAACCACACTGCAACCAACAGCTACTCTCCGGGCTATGTGCCCCGCCGAGCGCTGAATTACGAGTTACAAGCCTGGCGCGTTAAGTGTAAGAATTGCATATTACCGAGTTGATATAAGTGGACTAGACGAAGTTGTCTGAGAGACAGGATGGCTAGTTGCTGTACCAATCCTGGGTTCGAGTCTCAGCTGCGGCAGATATCAATGTCGCAGGGGATGGCCGTTGTGTAATTGTCTATGTGTATGTGTCCTGGTTAACTGGTAGATTAGCTAATGCTAAACTCCACTAGGATGTTAATCTAAATAAGGCGATTTAAAAAAAGTAGCACGTAGTGGAAGTTTCAAAAGTGGGTAAAATGTTAAAAGGACTCGTGATTTTAAGATAAAACTGCGCGAAACCTATTTGAAACGCTTCTCTCATGGTTTACCTAATACAATAAATATAGAGTTAGCAATAGAGCACAATGAAGAAGGAGCTGTTGCCAAGTTTATATCAGAAAGTTATAACTGATCCAAAATTTCAAGAAATTATAGAAATCGGATTGATAGAACTCGATGACGCTGACAATGTTGATAACTCTAATGAATCAGAAGACGATGATTGCAAAATTAATCTTATCTGGTGACACATTTACGACAATGGCCATGTAATTTTAATACAAAACAAAACCCATTGAACCAAGTTGTGATCATTATCAACAAACGACTACCAGTTTGATTTCACTAGTAAAATCAACAGTGACCACCGGATAAAAATCAAGAAAGGTGTAATATTGTTCAAAGCTTTACTGCAAATAAAAAACGAAACTAAAACTTTACGAGCTAATTATTGATGCCGGTGAACCAGTCGGTACGGTGTCATCAAACAAGCTGGCGTACATACAAAACCTATAAAGGTAAGTGAACCAATTTGCCGGCGAAATAGTACAGAGAGTAACGGTATTTTAATGAGGTCGTAAAGATTTTGTTACATTTCTTATTTGAAGTAAAGCTTTGAATGATACTACAGCCAGTTAGTTGACGCATGTGTATCGTTTCGCAACAAACTGAATTTTTAGGTTATATTATCCGATTACGCCCATTTTATAACTCTGCATATGGAATAAAGGCGGGTGTGCCTTTTAAACTTTGATATATTACCTATCTTAAACCAACTTTGGTTTTACAGTACTCTTTAGATTACTAGTAAACATTTAAATAAATTCATTAAAACTTGACAGTTTTAATAGTAGTTTTAAAAAGAGGCCTTTCTGTTTGTGGGCCCCTGTACTCTTATAACGCTTTTAAATCAGTTTCACAGTCCTTCCAAGCTATTTACATTTATAAATAATTTTAGAAATAAGCTTTTAGGATACCTTACAGAGTGTTTTAAAACTAAAAGATGCTTCTTATTATTAGTTACCTAGTCTAGAGACCGGTTCAAAATAAAAATTTTGATTCATGTAGTGAAATTTAGTGTTACAAACGCTCACCTTGTAAAAGTATTAAACATCGTAAAAGAATATTTTACATCATCTATTCCATCATTACTGCAGACATAAAGCAAATAAAAGAAAAAATAGTCATGCATATACAAACATTCAATGGCATATTTCTATTATCCCACCATGGGGATACCAGTTTTCTGCATTTTTTTTTCTTTGTTTGCTAAAGTATATACGTAAATCAATTGCAGTGAGATTACATAACGCGGAAGATGGTATAAAAACGGTGATAATTTGTAGAATCAGACATAATCAAACCAGCCATGAGGTGGTTTGGAACGTTAGCCTTATTAGCTGCTGTAGCCTACAGTGGCAAAGCGGAACAAAGTGTTTCAGGTGGAAATTCTATATCAAGGCCAATTGGTGTTGTGTACTTGCTTGAGTTGGTTTCGGCACCTAGGGAAACGAGGCCAGTTTTTGAAGAAGAAAGCAGCAATTTTATTCCTGAAAATACAATCGACAATCAAAAACACACGTATTTGTTGATACGTCCATTTTCTAAAGGCGGTTCTGAAAGTGCAGCAGATGTCGCGGCGTACCAAGAGGTAAGTGAACATTATAACGATAATTACTAAATAATTGATGATTATTATAAAATATTATTACTTTTGAACTATGATATAATACTAGTAACATTTTTCAATTATTAACAATGTAACCTAAGAACTCTTGTTTTGCAAAAACAATAAGTTGAGCTTTGTACACAAACACTTGCCTATTCGAGATGTCGATATTCAAAAATTACGATACTCAAATAAGTAATTATTGTATTAAAGATATGCATTTTAACAAATTTGTTGAAATAATTTTGTTTAAGGGGCAGTAGTAATTTCCATGAACCTTATTTATTCAGTTTTTTAGTATATGATAACGAATGATTTAACTTTAAACGTATAAAAAAGATGCTCTTTAGAGAACACCAGTTCAATATATTCGAGTACCAGAATTAAGTTTCTTAAATTTATATTCTACATACGAATCGGTGGGAATTTAATACAAATACTATAATTTGAGATAGAGAGTTCGAAGAATTACTGAACTTATCCATATTTTTATCTTTTGCGCCTTTTCAAGTTTAGTAAATTTCATGTAATGCTTTGGTAAAAATCTTGGTTCCAGTTGACTCGTTATGCTCAATTTTTTCGATAGTGTTTGAGATAAATGATTGGATGAAAGACCAGTCTGATGTAGTATTTTTCGAGGAATCCGATGCCGTCAAGAAACAAACAATTGAGCATCAAATAAAGAAGTTATGACCGAAAAACCAATTTTGCCATAAAAATAAAAATTACGGATTTTTATATTTTCTTAATCATTAATTAAATGACAGAAAACATGCATGAACATTTTATATGCCAATTCCAGTTTACATGGAAATGATCTTCTTTTTCTAAAAAATAAAACCATAATTTTGAAAATATAATAAAAGGATGGAACGTAAAACTCACATCAATCAACAGTCAGTATGGTGTCATCAAACAAGCCGACGTATTAAAAACTTAGAAAGATAAATAATTCAATTTGCGGTCAAGATAGATTTATTTTAGTGAGGTCGTAAAGTTTTTGTTGCGTTTTTTATTTGCACAGTAAAATTGTATTCGACTATAAATAGTATGAACAATACATAAAAAAATATTGTGTTACAAAATAAACAAAACAATATTTCCTTGGTTACTACTAATATAATTATTTTATTATGAAATATAAGGCATCTCTTAATTGGACAGTAAAATTTTTCAAATAAATATGTAGTATTGTACCTTAAATCTCTTGTGCATTTTGTAAATATATTAATTAATATACTTTTCTGTTAGAATTATAGAGCCATATCTCCCAAGTACTTAATACGACAACGTCGAGGCACGTATGGAGGTAAATCAGGAGGCGGTGGATTTGGTGGAGGTGGCGGTGGTGGAGGCGGAGGAGGATTTGGAGGCGGTGGCGGTTTCGGAGGTGGTGGAGGAAAAGGAGGCGGCCTTGGAGGAGGTGGTGGACTGGGAGGAGGCAGCGGCGGTGGTTTAGGAGGTGGCGGTGGAAATGGAGGCGGTCTTGGTGGTGGTGGTAACTTCGGAGGCGGAGGTAGTAGTTAAATTTCCTATGTTTTTTATTAAATGTTTCTTAATGCAGTATTGTTGAACGAATTTTAAACTAGCTACCAACATTGTTACGAAAAGATTTATTACCTGTTCATAACAAAAAAAAATTTTGTAAGACCATCCGCAATACTATTAAATTAATGTAAACTATGTTACTGGGCAGCTATTTCACAGAAAGAACTGATCATTTTTGGGCAATATAAAGAGATTGTCACAATAAACAAACTGAGAGTCAGGAGTACAAAAGTATCATGTTATAATCGAGCTGAGATTTACGGTGCACTCAAAAAAAAGCAATAAAAACTTTACGACCTCATTAAAATACCGTTAAACCAATCGTAAAAGTAATTGCTTCCAGGTATGCACTTAGGAAAGCCCCAGGAAATATTTAGATCAGCAACTCAGTAGTTCAATTTTAACAGAACGTTATGGTCTACTGTACATTCTAATACATTCGAATTTTAAGTAAGGCTCTGTACTATTTCGTTCACAAATTGACTCGCTTACCTTTATAGGTTTTTAATATGCGTCGGCTTGTTTGATGACAGCATGCCAAATGGTCCAACGGCGATAATATTGAGGTCGTAAAGTTTTGTTGCCTTTTTTGAGTGCACCGTACATCTGGTCTCGTCTATACTTTGTCATTCATGGAAAATTGTCTGATATAAGTGATTTCATTCATTTCAGTTTTATATTTGTCAAACTTAGTTCTAGTATGGAAGACTCAACTAATAAATATATACAAATAAATATCTTAAAATTAAAAAAATTTAAAAATGTTGACGGGTGTAGTATCGAAGATCGGTACATATATTGGATACATTTATTTCAATATAATATTATTCTTCTTTATATTACTTTGCAATGTGATTTATTAAAAGGAAAAATTAAGAAAGAATTATGAGTACCACAAAACTGTAAACTGTCATTTTTCTGACGCTTGATCTGAGCGGCAATAATAGTATATTGTTATATTAGGTGTAAAAGTGAGACTTTAGACAGACGAGTCATAAAAGTAGCTTTTACTCCGAATAAAACATGTTATTTATTTCTTCAAATGTCGATTAGTTATAACAAAAATAAAAAATTTTGCTGTGCGCTGCCATTAGCAACGAAAGTAAAAGTCCGCTCGAGCGGAAGAAAAAGTACTTTTACTTCCGTTGCTAATGGTAACGCACAGCCGTCTGAAATGTCAAACTTTAATGTCATGATAACGTTTGAAGAAAAAAGTGTTTTAGTGCCGCTCACGAGGTCTGAGGGGCAGTAAAAGTATTTGAAATAAAAATAAGAGTACTTATTTCATGCATATACTTAATGTTTAAAAAAAAGTAGATTGTCATATGAGAAGCAACATGATTTTCTTGTCTCGTCTGGTCTTGCATCCTCGACACAAAATATACCACTTTTTCTCTTTATAAAACAATATACTATTCTTTAGCCTGATTTCATTTTTTTTTTACTTTTCAGGCCATGGAGGAGGTGGTTCTCAAGGTGGAGGAGGAGGTAAGTTATTAGTAACCGCAGCTCTTTATGTACATGTATCTGAAATATGTTATATACGAAGTATTAGGGAAATATCTCTGATCCACTTCTAATTCTATACTTTCTAAGAGGACCTTGCTCTCTCTTAGAAATTTCCAGTCATAGGTTTATTTATTTATTTATTACCATGTTTACTTGTATAGTCGCCTCTTTAACGCATGAGAATTACTTTCACAATACCCTGTATATACCCTAGAAAATAAAAGTAAAGATATGAAAAATGTTTTGAGTTCTGTCTATTTGTCACGTTTTATTTATTATTTTATTCTATTCTGCATATATATATATATATATATATATATATATATATATATATATATATTTTCAATAGAAGTAGTAGTAAGTTTCCTTAGTAATAATGTGAACCATATTTTGAATATCATTTTCCTCCATGATTGATTGTTTTTTAGTGTGATCATTATATATTTTCTCTGAAATAAGCCCTCTTATTTGGCAGTGCTGTCATAGCGTGCCAAATATTAGTATCCCCTGTCGATTTTTTCATAAATTGTTTTTTTTTTGGTGTCCATCGGGCTTTAAATTACTTTAAATTTTAACGTATAGGTAATTCAATACATCTTAGTGTGACCTAGAAGAGTAATTGTTTTGATTGGTTTTGCAACTTACTGCATAAACAAATATTTTGTCAGTGGTATTGCACATTTTATTTAATTTTTAGGACAAGGTGGTTTTGGTGGTGGAGGTCAAGGAGGTGGGGGTCATGGAGGTGGGGGTCATGGAGGAGGTGGAGGGGGAGCTCATGCATCGGCAACTGCATCTGCATCTGCAAAAGCATAGTAAGTGCAAAACAATATTTTCATATTGCATACGTACTCAAAAACATAAAAAAAAAGAAAAAATGTATAAATCATCATAAGATTTTTTACTAATAATTAAAGAGATTTCTTATTGCAAATCATAAATTAAAAGTTACTTCATTAAATTTCATTTAATATAATAAAGACATATCATATTTTTAATTATATTTTTCCTTTTCAGTGGAAAATAAATCATCCCGCATACTGGTCCCACTTCAGGTGCACTCGTTAACAAATTTAGTTTAAGAAATGTAAATAAAAAATGTATAAAACAAGTTCTCTTCATTGTTTCACTATCTAAGCTCCTATAAGTTTATAGGCATTACCTGCTCAATCCTTACACTCAATACAACATATTACATTATATCATTATTTGAAGGTATAAAGCCGGCTTCACAATTTGGCCCACGCCAATGTTTATTTCAACATTGACTGTTCTTTTACACATTACAAGTGGGCATTCACATACTGGTTATACACTTGTCACATGGTCAGTTAACAAGTGACTAAGCCAACATCGAAATGGCTATGCCTGAATACCTGCAACTAGCGGTTGGTGCTTACTGTGTAGCGGCTGGTGCATATAATCATGCAAAAAACTAAGCAAGTCAGAAGGAACCAAATTCAAAATATCTTTATTCAAAAAAAAAAAAAAACAATATGAAAGTACCTCCCCAGGACCTCTCTCGGAACCGATCATGCAACCATCGCGTTGATGGCGATGGCCGGTTGCAGGTCCGGGCGGAGTAGGCCTGGTTCGACTGAAACAACAATTAAAATTTTAAACCTAAGCACCTTCTGCTAAAAGAAAGATTAAAAAAGATGGTGTCATTAAAAGATATCTAAAAACAGACTTAACAAAACTAAAAATTACATACTACCAGACGGTGTTGAACGCCTTCTCAGTATCGAGGAGTACCATGGTGGTGTTCTTCCCGAGGTTGCATTGTACTTTGACGTCGTTAACTATCCTAACGACCTACTGCACCGTGCTCCTGTCCCTCCTGAAGCCAAACCGGGACTCATCGTCGATGTGGAGTCTGGTCAGGACGAGCTTCTCCATCAACTTGGAGATCGCCGACAGTAACGAGATGGATCTGTAGCTGCCGACTAACTTCACGTTCTTGTTTGACTTCAGGATGGGAACGACCACGGTGGACCTCCTCTGGCTAGGCCAGGGCTGTAGCCGTAGGATCGCGTTAACGATGTACGTCAACTGCACAATACCTTTCCTCTGGAGATATTTGAGCAGCTTGTACTCAACGTCGTGCTTTCCAGAAACTTTATTGTTGGGTAAATCTTTGACAATTCCTGCTATTTCCGGGGGATTGGTCATAACCTTCAAAAATTCTCGTATTCTCAATTATACGTCATCACCAATGATTTCGTTAATGTCACTCTCGATGCGGCCGTGTTACACGGAACCAGATCATGCTTAGAAGTTTAAAATTAAACTTAAAAAATATTAACAATACAAATTGATACAGCATTGAAAACCAAAGCAAAATAGGGCCAATGTGTCGAGGAGGAACTTGGCACATGAGAGAACATGCACCAGTTCCTTTAAAGTTGGACAAGAACTCACACCTCTGCGGCAGGTGCCAATTGCAAACGCCAACATCTGCCAGCGCCTTTACAAGCGCCAACTTCTCCATCCACACGCTGGTCAAGTGACGCTTGCCATATCGTATAGCCAATGAGTGGTGCCGGCTTAATGCCTATCTCTATGTTACGTTGTGTTATGGTAATTATATTTCATTATACTCATCCAAATAGATAACAGATGTAGTATCACCATCGTGACTTTGTTGAGCACATTTTAAAGAGCGAAGGTCTAAAGACTGTTCGTAAGCAAAACTTTTAAACCTGAATGCATAACAGTAAGTAAGTATTACATCATTATGTTATGTAAGTAATTTATTAGTGCGTTATACAGAAGTATTTCCACAAGTCACATACAAGTGTAAGTCACAGCTAAGTAAAATCGTTAATAATTTCAAATTTGAAGCCAAGCGCACCTTTTTAAGGTGATATGTGTCAATCAAAATGGACAACATGTGGAACATTTATAATAATTTTTTCTACTGAGTTATTTGAAGAAACCTCTTTTTTTAATAGAATGCAGGTTTTCACGGCCGTTGTCTAATGAAGTAGATTCTTCCGAGTCTTGCCGTGGTCGTCGAACTTGACTTGACGTTTCGCTGATCATCCTGTCAGCTTCTTCAGAAGGATTCTAAAGATTGAATCTGTTGTGTTACACTCCTCGCTATACCTAGGCGCCGCTTCGCTTCGCTGGTCATTGGTCGCGCTTGGTTCGCTTCGCTGCTCATTCGTCGTCTTTGGTTGACCATTACTTACTACGGTGCTGGTAGTTGGCAATACCAGTGATTCCCTAATGATTCGCGGATAATAGCGCTTATTCCTGTCTAATATATTGACGTCCTCGTAGTCGATTTTATGGTAAAATATTATTTGGCATATTTTTCACATGTTTACATGGAATGCTGAAGCATAATTCCCCAGTTTAAAGTCAGTTGATTATGATTTTTAATTACTTTTCAAAATCATGAACATGTCAACCAAGTCTCAGCTTTTGTTGTGTTAGTCCTTTTAAAAATTATTTTACGTATGTGGGAGGCTGCTGCAGCTAAACTCCTCGCAAGTGCGCAAGCTGATAGTCCATTCCGTTACATAGAATGCCGAATAAAGTACAGACCAAAATTCCAGCTCTTGCGTTTTTGGTTATCAAAAAATATTACTGGCTCCCGGGCTATTATAGAGTATATCAAAACAACTACCTCTAGCTCAAGCACTTGCAGATCTCTGGGTTAAATATTTGTAGACATTTTTGGGTAAAAATTCAAAGACTCGGAAGGAGTGGAAATCATCTCTTAGTCATCAAAATACTTTCCACAACATTTACCTCAGCTTTTAATATTACATATCTGCATAGATCTCACATAACTAATTCGTCTTCAGTTCAAACTACTATCTCAGGCATCACGAAAGGAAAATGAAAGAAAAGTACAAGATCGTTCCGTACTGAACTGTTAAAACATTCATTTACATATCAAATTTGTAAAGTATACAATGCAGTACCTGAAGAATCGAAAGCACTAAAGGCCCAATCGCAGTAAAAACACAATTAATTAATAGTCAAACATTAAAACAGTAAAATAAAATATAGATAAATTACTAAAATTTGCACTCTTTTCCTTTTTTTGCTTCATTTACTGCTCCCATTTATTTATTTTGTAAGTTCCTGTCGTATATTTCATACTAGTAATTAAAATACTTTGTTTTTCTCTTATATGACATATGTGATCTATTCTGTTAATAATTTGACATTATTAAACTTAAATTGATGAAAAAACTTATAGTGGAATCCCTATTATTGGATTGAACTTCGTCTTTTGTTTTCACTTTCCTATAATATGTTACTACCTTAAAATGCAAAATTTAAAAAACATAATATGCTTCTTATTATTACTCTTATTATTATTTACCTAGTCTAAACACCGGCAATTTTTCTTCTAGAGAAATTCTCACAATGTAAAAAAATATTAAACATCACAAAAAAATATTTTACATCATGTATTCGATCATTATTGCAGACATTAAGTCAATAAACGAAAAACTAGCCACGCATATACAAACATTATTCAATGGCATTCTTCTATTATCCTATCCCATGGGGATACCAGTTTTCTGCGTTTTTTTCTTTGTTTGCTAAAGCATACACGTAAACCAATTGTAGTGAGATTACATAACGCGGAAGATGGTATAAAAACGGTGATAATTTGTAGAATCAAACATAATCAAACCAGCCATGAGGTGGTTTGGAACGTTAGCCTTATTAGCTGCTGTAGCCTACAGTGGCAGAGCGGAACAGAGTGCTTCAAGCGGAAATTCTATATCGAGGCCAATCGGTGTTGTGTACTTGCTTGAATTGGTTTCGGCACCTAGAGAAACGGCGCCAGTTTTTGATGAAGACATCAGCAATGTTATTCCTGAAAGTACAATCGACAGTCAGAAACACACTTATTTGTTGATACGTCCATTTTCTAAAGGCGGCGCTGAAAGTCCAGCAGATGTCGCGCCCTACCAAGAGGTGAGTGAGTGTACCATTACAATGATAATTACTAAATAATTCATTATTATTATGAAATATTATTACGTTTAAACTATAGCGACACAATAGTCGTAAAATTTGTTCAATTATTAACAAAATAACCTAAGAACTCTTCTTTTGTAAAAACAATGTTAAGCTTTTTTCATAAAGAGTTACCTACACAAGACATCAATATTCAAAAATTACGCTAATCAAGTAGATTTAGGTACCTTTTGCGTTATATTAAAGATATATATTTTCACTATTTTGTTGAAATAATTTGGTTTAAGTAAGGGTGGTAGCAAATAATTTCTATGATTCTTTTTTATTCGTTTCTTTAGTAGATGTAAATGAGTGAGTTAACTTTAAACTTACATAAAGAAGATGGCTCTTTAGAAAATTCTAATTCAATTCGTACGAATACTAAAATCAAGTTTCTTAAATTTATATCCTAAATACGAAACTTTGGGAATTTAATACAATATATTACAGTTTCAAATACATAGCGCGAGTCATAACTGAACTTATCCATATTTTTATTTAAATATATTTTGTACTTTTCGAGACATCCCTCTCAAGTTTAGTAAAAAAACTAGATCTTGGTAACTACAAATTACCCAATGATTATAAATATGTTGGCAACGCAAATTCGTGAAATTGTACAGTGTGCCCAGCGTCATGTTCAATTTTCTTTAAGATAAATTATTTGATGAACATCCAGCCTGGTGGAGTATTTGCTGAGGAATCCGATCGTGATAAGAAACGAACAATTGAGCATCAAATAAAGAAGTTATATTCGAAAAACCAATTTGCCAAGAAAATCAAAATTGCGGTTGTGCATTTTCTTAATGGATTATTAAATATGTAAAGTGTACATAAATTTTATCCTTACACTTCTCCAGTAAATTCACGCCTATGGTGATTCGTAAATTTTCATATTTAAATAAATTCGATCTGAGGGCAGCGACCAATCAACCAAATTTCAAGAAAGTTGAGGAAAGTTAAGTTTCGACAACATGTATACTTTTGAAAATTAGTGCACTCACCCTGGGGCGGGGGTTGCAGCCCCTATTTTACTACACCTCCAATTAAATAACGCTTTTCTTTTCAACGAAATTGTCTAAAATTAATATCGGGGGGATTTTTGGGGCCGCTGATTACGAAGTGAAAATTGGAAAATTAAAAATGACGAACCTAAAGTGGAGCACTTTAAGAATTAATTCCTGATTTACGCCATTTCTATTGATTTTACTGAAAAATATGCAGAATAAAAAGTGTTTAGAATTCCATTATGCATAAGAACACACCATTTTGGTAATTACATTATTTAACCCTTTCGCCTCTCTCCTGTGGAAAACCTCCAAAGCCTGACCCTCTCTGGCATCTCTTTTAGAAAAATTGCATTAAAAACCTTTTTTTAAATTTTTTATTTTAGTTTAATAATATTGGAGTAATAAAGTAGAAATAACCAAAAAAATCTTTCTGGGGATGAACATAGAGCGCCTCCCAAAAATACGATTTTTCCTAAATTTTTACTACAAACTGAAAACGGAGAAATTTTTAAAAAATATTTTAAAAAACCGTTTTACTTAAAAATGCTTTAAAAGGTAGAAAATAAACTATGAAGTAAATCAAACCCATCATTTTGTTGCACTATATAATTTTTTTTATGATATAAAAGCTTGTCGTGAGATTTTCCTGTGTAAAGAAGATTGCTCGCTACAAGCTTTTATATCATAAAAAAAATTATATAATGTAATAAAGTGATGGGTTTGATTTACTTCAAAGTTTATTTTCTACTTTTTAGAGCATTTTTAAATAATAGTTTTTCTTTAATATATTTTTTTAATTTTATTTTTTACTTTTTAGTCTTTTGATATGCTGTAATCCCCAGATATCGGTTTTGAGACGAATCGGATCATAAACGGTAAAGTCGTCCGCCATCTTGAACTAAATTTTTGACTATAAATTCGTAATCCGTGACCCCAAAACCCCCAGATACCGATTTTGGTCGTTTTGGATCTAAATGACAAAAGTCGTCAGAAATATTGGCGCCGCCATTTTGAATTTCTGAATATTGACCAAGAATTCATAATTGGCAATCTCGAAAACCCCCAGATGTCGATTTTGAATTGAATCGGATCATAAAGGATAAAGTCGTCCGCCATCATGAACTAAATTTTTTACTAGAAATTCGTAATCGGCGAAACCGAAAGCCCCCAGATATCAATTTTGATCGACTTGGACCATAAATGACAAAAGTCGTCCGCCATATTGGCGCCGCCATTTTGAATTTCTCAATTTTCACCAAGAATTCATAATTGGCGATCTCGAAAACCCCCAAATATCGATTTTGATTCGAATCGGATCATAAACGATAAAGTCGTGCGCCATCTTGTTTTTTCTTATATGAAAATGATAAAGTGTATTGTCGTCGGACTTATACACATATGCAAAATTTCAAAGCTCTAGGTTAATTAGAACTAATCGAAATTTTGATTGCAAGATTTGCTCTAAACCAACTGACAAACATACATTGCAAGTTAAATAAAATCTTTTAAAAAGTGATTCAAGACAATAAAATGTAAGGGTTAATTGGGTAATCCCAAAATTTATATTCTGATACAAAATGGCATTCTAATTTTTTCCTTTCCTTTTGTATATGTGATAAAAATCAATACTAACCGAGATATTCGCGTTTTGAAAAGGAACGAAAGGGCTAAGGACTAATATTTTTTAAATTATGTACCTATTCTTATGAAAAAACGTATTCTAAACATGTTTTCAATTACCATATTTTGGAAACAGCGCAAATATCTTTTGCTCTGAAAAACGTTTATGAGGACACATTTAAAACCCTTCCACAAAATTGACCAAAAATGGTAAAATGTTGAAAATTATCTGACATGTTCAACAACAACACAGAAATTAGATATAAACTCTACGGACCTTTCTTTGGCAGAAAAAACTTTTTTTTTAAAAACGAAATTGTGCACTTTTCCGTCTTTTAAACACGATTTAAACTATTTTTTTAAGGATGTATATCCATTATTACTGATAATTTGATAAAAATAGACACTATTAGTAATATTTCCATATTCTCCCCCATTAGTTTGTAGTAAAACTTTAGGAAAAATCGTATTTTTGGGAGGTCACCCTATGTTTATCCCCACTAAAGGGTTGACACGATTAGGGTTAATTTTTTTTGGTTATTTGGACTTTATCAGCTCAATATTATGAAACTATAATAAAAAGATTTTAAAAAAAGTTTGTACGGCAATTTTTGCAAAAGAAAGGGTCAGGCGTAAGAGATTTTCCGCGGGGGAAAAGCGAAGGGTAATGTGGTTACCAAATTGGTGTATTCTCATGCAAAAAAAACATTCTAAACACTTTTTGCTCTACATTTTTTTTTAAATAACCTTGGATTTACCATTAGCGAATGTCCTTCCCTTATAACCGTCCTCTAATGTACTAATTTTTTTCTCTCTTTTTCTTAATCTCTTCTTTCCTTTATTTGTAGCTCTATTGCGCACCTATAGCATTCCCGGTTTGAACTTTAATATCTATAACATAAAAACGAACAAAAAAAAACAAACCAAACAAACAAATTAATTAGCAAGCATAAATGTAGCAAACTTATTCTTCAAATTTCTGTATTTTTTTGTTTTTTTACTATTTTTTCATTTTCTATCTTTTTTTAATGATTTTTTTCTTTTTAAAATACTTTTCCTTTTTCTCTATCACTTTTTAAATTCTTTCCTTGGTTTTTTTTCTTTTTTCTATCAAACCAGCAGTTTACAAAAATTATACACTAATCATATTAACACTCCAGTGGAGTTTACAATTTCAAATAATTCTTGAAATGCTAATAAATTTTCCGAGCACAGGATATAATTCATATTTATTGGTAATTGGAAATTTAGACTAAGGATTTATTCATGGGCTCAGCTCTTTTTGCTCTACATATTTTTAAGTAAAATCAATAGAAAAGGGCATAAATCAGGAATCAATTTTTAAAGTCCGCCATTTTAGGTCCGGCATTTTGAATTTTCCAATTTTCATGATATGAATTTTAGCCGATTTCATTGAAAACTTAGCGAGTTAATGAATTGGGGGTGCAAATGGGGGCTGCAACCCCCCCAAGGGCTAGTACACTAATTTTCAAAGGTATACATTTCATATGTGGCTGAAACTTAACATAATGCCAAAGGTTTCAAGTCTTTACATTGAAGTAGTAACGATTAAAAACACTTATACTCTTTTTGCATTCATTTTATTTACTATAAGTAGTTTTCGAAATATTTCCAGTGGTTTCATGAAATATCCTATATGCAATAAAACAATTAGTGAAAATTAAACAATATAAAATTTGGGGCGTATTTATACTTAACTTAGCTTCCACAGACAATTTTGTTCTAGAAAAATTGCGCAGCAAGAAACATTGAGTAAAGCTGAAATTGACCTTGCTCGATGTTTTCAAAATAAAAGAAAAATTCAAAACCAAAATTTAACCAAGAAGTGTGATATAAGGACTGAACGACGTTACCAATGAAAAAAAAGTAGTAAAAGTTCTTATTAAAGTGTCCTCCTTGACTGACAATTTAATTGGTACTTCTTTTACTACAAGAAAAAATGAACAATATATAAAATATTATTGTTACAAAATAGACAGAACGATATTTCCTTGTTTACTCATTATTAATTATTTTATTATAAAACATGAGGCATCTCTTAATTGGACAGTTAAATTTTTCTAATGAATATTTTTAGTGTAATACAACCTTGAATCTATTATGTATTTTGTGAATATTAATTTATATACTTTTCTGGTAGAATTATAGAGCCGTATCTCCCAAGTACTTAGTACGACAACGTCGAGGCACGTATGGTGGTAAATCAGGAGGTGGTGGATTTGGTGGCGGAGGCGGTGGTGGTGGAGGAGGAGGAGGAGGATTTGGAGGCGGTGGTGGTCTAGGACGTGGCGGCGGAAAAGGAGGCGGTCTTGGAGGAGGTGGTGGGAGCTTCGGAGGTAGTAGTTAAATTTCCTATATTTCTTATTTAATGTCTCTCAATTCGATATGACTGAATTAATTTTAAATTCATTACGAAAGTATTTATTAACTGTCTATAACTAAATAGGCTTCTGTGAGAAGGAACTGAAAATTTTTTGTCAATATATAAAGATTGTCGTAATAAAGAAACTGAGAATCAAGAGTACAAAAGTACACGTCACCTTATCATTCATGGAATGAAATGTTTTTAGCAATATTACCTGATATAAATGATTTCAATAATGTCAGTTAAATTTGTGAGTAATAATTTTTTTTATAATAATTGTACAGCTGCATAATCAAGTAACTTAGTTCTCATACAAAAGACTAACTAATGAATATATGTAAATAAATACCTTAAAATTAAGGAATGTTTACGATTCTAATATTATCCAGTACTTTTACATAGAAAACAACATTTAAGTGTCTTATTCAGAGACAGCAAATAATTTTCCAAAAATATTTTTCTTTGGCCTGCTTTTACATTTTTATAATTTTTAGGCCATGGAGGAGGCGGTGGTTCTCATGGAGGAGGAGGTAAGATATTAGTAGCTTGACGCAGCTCGTTATTGAGCACAGATATCTGAAATATGTTATATAGGGAGTGTATAATTTCTAGACATAGGTTTATATAAGTAGGCATTTATTACTATGCTTACTTGTACAATCAGCGGCTTTAACAGGAGAGAATGATATTTGCAACACTCTGTATATGCAAAATAAAAGTAAAAATAGGAAAAGTATTATAACTTTTCTCTATTTGTTATGTTTATTTTTTTTTTTTTTAATTATTTTATTGTATTTCATTCTACCCAGAGTAATTTACTCTGTCACTAAAAGTATACCAGGTTTTTCTCTTAGTAATAATGTGGAATATTATTTTCCTCTGTCATTTCTTAGTTAACTATTATTTAGGATGATCATCAGTCTTTCTAAAATATGCTTTCTTACATGGCAATTATGTTGCTCTCTGTCGATTTTTTCATAAATTGTATTTTTTTTGGAAGTCCACCCTGATTTAAATTACTATGAATTCTAACAAGTAATTCAATACATCTTAGTATGATCTAAAAGAATAGTGGTCTTAATTGGTTTTTGCAACTTACTACATAAACAACTATTTTGTCAGTGTTATTGCACATTTTTTTAAATTTTTAGGTCAAGGTGGTTTTGGAGGTGGAGGTCATGGAGGCGGAGGTCATGGAAGCGGAGGTTATGGAGGAGGTGGATCGGGAGCTCATGCATCAGCGTCTGCATCTGCATCTGCAAAGGCATAGTAAGTTGCACCGAAATACTTTCATATTGCGTACAAAAGACAGACCTATAAGACAGAACATGTTTTATGTAAATTATTAGTTGATTTTTTTTGAAAATTCAAGAGTGCTTATTTTTCAAATTAAAAAAGTTGCTTCATTAAATTTCAATTAGAATAATAATGTAATTGCAATTACAGATTTTTAATTATATTTTTCTTTTTCAGTGGAAAATAAGTCATCCCGCATATTGGTCCCACTTTCTGCGCATTTGTTTACAAATTTAGTTTAAAAAATGTAAATAAAAAAATGTATAAAACAAGCATTCTCTTAATTTTTCACTATTTAGGCTCCTATAAGTTTATTGGCTTTAACTGACCAATCCTTAAACTCAATAACCATGTAATATCCTATTATTACTATTATTATATGACCACATTACAGTCAATTATGGATACTTTTATCTACATTCTGAAAAGTAAAAATTAGTGAATGTATAATACATGTCATCTCTATGCCATGCTACGTCGTATTGCTTGGTAAATATATAAGAACTCACTGAAAATGCGAAAGGCAGAAACTTCGTGACAGGAGATAAAAAATAATAATCACTCGTAGCTAAACTAATAAGTAGATATGCACATAAATAAATAAATAAACACCACAGAAATTTGACAACTTCCAGTTATAGAAGCCAGATGCTTGTGAAGAAGGGGGTTAACCATTTGAAAAAATGGATATACCTGAGAGAGATAAATATAAAAAGAAGATCTGCGCAGCTGTAGGCCTGCCGCATGTTGCTGTGTGCATGTATATACAGATCAACCATTTCCTCCAACGGTGCCGGGATTCGAACCCGTTGGCGCGATACCTGTGTGATTAATCGCGATTGCCACCTTGCGCCTCAACCAACACGGCTATCGGCCAGACGAATGTTCGCTATTTTATTATTTTCTTCATAGCCTTCACATAGCACAACCCAATTTTATATTTTCGGAAAAAAATATAGATGTCATTGATTTAGAGACTTATTTTCAATGATATTTTAAAAATTAATTTTTTTTCTATATAAGTTTAAAATTGTTATATTTAATTTAAAAGAATGCAGTGGAATTATTATTCCAAATTTTGTGTGCACTATTACGTTACTGCGTTAATCTTTATTCTATAGCCTTTTTCTATTGAGAGCAAATCGACTCTAATTCAGTTACTTCTCAGCTGATTGTATGTTTAACAAAAGGGTTGAAAAGAAAATTGAATTTTGCTGAAATCATAAAAAGTTTTAGCTTTCCATTAGAAATATTGCAAGCAACGCATTTGTACCCTAATAAATATATCCAAATTTAAAAGCTGTACTTTGAAAACTAGATAGAAAAATAGTATTTGAGATGTTTAATTACAAAGGAGTTACAGTACACAAAATAATGGCGTTGTATTATTTAAAAAACTTAATATGCACATTGTTTTCATAATTTTTTTTTTCATGATATGGAAAATCATTTGAAAGTATTATTAATAATCTTTCTGCAATACCCGTAATGTAAGTTGATCATTGTTAACAAATTCTTGTTAGAGTAAGTCGACCTTACAATTTAGTTACTAAATTACCATGGCTACAGGGCTGTAATATATTAATTCTAACCCATTACCTGCCAATATAAACTGGACTTTTTCAATAATAGCCCCGTAAACAGGGTGAGACAATAGTGCGTCCGGACCTCGATATATCGAGTTCCACGATAGGTAGAAATTTTTTAAAAAATTGCAAGTAAACTAGATAGAAAGTCGATAACTGGAAATTATTTTCGAACATACAGGGCGATTGAATTTTCTCAATTTTTTCAAATGGAACACCCTGTATATTTTTCGACGATGTGATGTAGAAATGAAAAACGAACATTTTTTGTAAGTACTTTCCTAGGACTAATTTCAACCAATTTCGTTTTATTGAGCAATAATTACAAAATTCAAAAATAAACTTAAAAAAAGAGGTTTCTTCAAAAAATTATAATAAATGATCCACATGTTGCCCATTTTGAATGACACACGTCTGCGCTTTTGAAATGACGTTCCCACTGTTCCTAAAACTGCCGGTGTGATAGGCGTAAAGGCAGTTATTATTATTTCCTTCATATTTTGTACTGTTGTTGGTGTGTCTCTATAAACAATTTCCTTCACATATCCCCATAAAAAGAAATCCATATTTGTAAGATCTGGGGATCTAGTAGGCCATTTAGTGGGTCCATTTCTTCATGAGGGTAGGTATTATTTAAGTGGTCTCTAACTGCATTTAAATATCAGTCCATATTTAGAAAGGCTAGGCGAAATCAATATCTTTCTTCGCGTGACGTACTTGTATTCAATATTTTTATATAAGTTGATTAAATCTAAGAGTCCTGATTACCTGTACAGCGTGCTAACATTAAGGTCAAGTGTGCACAACGTAAATATCCGAAGTGATAATTATACAATACCTCAACATAACACAAAAAAATTCCAAGGTAGTTTCTTATATACAGCCCCTAAATTGCTAAATTTTTTGTTAGGCACTTTAAACCGACACTTGGGTGCCTTCAAGAGTGAATGTAGATTAAAATTGCAGACCTACCCTATTTCTTTGTAAATTAGTTTTAACAATAGGTATTACGCTGCTCTACTACTATGCACTTGTGTATACGATGTCATTATGTCCAAATATCCAAAGATGTAGTATTTAGTATCAATTTTATGTGTTTAGATGTAAGTAAACATTACCTAAATTGTTATATGCTCTATTTTATCTGACTTGTATATGGGGAAGTGGAAGAACGGCTACGCCGAACTCCTTCCAATTGTGTAGATATTTTTATTATACACAATAAACAATTTTATTATTATTATTATTATTAAATAATGTGGTGGAGCACCATCTTGCTGTAACCACATTCTATTTCGAATCCTTTCAGGGAGATTTACCAATAATTGTGGCAGACGGTTTTCCAAAAAATGAAGATAAATAGCTCTAGTCAATGTACCATCAAAGAAATGTGGCCATATTACATGTTCTCCAATAATTCCTCCCCAAACATTCATAGACTATCTGTGTTGGTTATCAACTTGCATAAAAAAGTGAGAATTTTCCGAAGCATAAAAATGGAAATTGTGCCTATTAACAAATCCATTTTTATGGAAAGTTGCCTCATCACTGAATAAAACAGTATTGAAGAAGTTGACATCGTGTTGGATTTCACCTCTGACCCAATTACACAATTGTAGGCGCTTTTGAAAATCGTCAACAGATAATTCCTGGTGCATTTGAATATGATATGCATGACAGTTATTTATTTTTAAGATTTGACCCACAGACCATCTACTTATTCCTACTAATGAGCTCACTTCTCTTTGACTAACATGGGGATTCTCAACCGTTGCCAGCACCACAAAAAACTCATTTTCTTCGTTTACAACACATTTTATTCTTTCTCTGTTTTTATATTCGACATTTCTAGGTTTCAGAAATCTATCGAGAAGGTTTTGGAAGCTACTAACATCAAGAATCCTTCTTTCGTGATAACGGTGGTGATAAATTCTATTGGCAAGTAAACAATTTCTGTCTGACTCGCTCAAAACAAAAGTAATGTCTACAAGTTCCGCTTTATTAAAATTCATATTGTAAAATTCCAAATATTTTAATATCAATACAAATTGTAACGACCGATAAGTGTGATAAATGGAGCATTTATACACGACAATTTATACCAAACTGAGATTTTATTGCTTGTCGAATAACGAAAACAGCAAAAGATGTACAAAAAACATTACAGTAAAGGACCGGTTAAATGCTATTTATTCATTTCAATGGATTGGAAGAAATGGACCCACTAAATGGCCTCTCGTTTCAAAATTGCATAAAGACGTGTGTCAATCAAAATGGGCAACACGTCGAACACTTATAAATTTTTCTAATGAATTATTTGAAGGAAACTCTTTATTTAAGTTTATTCTTGAATTTGACATTTATTTATAAAACGAAAATGGTTGCAATTAGCCATAGAGAAGTACTTACAAAAAATGTTCGGTTTTCGTTTCTACATCATATCGTCGATAAATATGCAGGGTGTTCCGTTTGAAAAAATTGAGAGAATTCAGTTTAAAATGTTCTTAATTGAAAAATAATTTTTGGCCACCCTGTACATTTTTAGGAAATGAAAATGATTCAATTTACTCCCAAAGCTCAAAATAAAGGGTTTTCGCATTTTCCCGAACCAAATAAACTTTTGTTAAAATCATCAAGTATAATAATTTTTAATTCTTTTGAGGCCCGACATATATATCCACATAGAGTCTAGTATACTTTAACTTGGCGTGTGTATGTATGAGTTAATATTTCCGCACGATTTCATTTTCTCCCATATTGTACACAAAGTTAAAGCAATAGTCCAGAAACATTGTCTACGTGGACAATATTTCTGGATCTTTGTGTACAAGAGAAAATGAAATCGTACGGAAATAACTCATACATATACACGCCAAGTTAAAGTATACTAGACTATATTAAATTTGGTCAAGAAATAAACAAGGTATATAAATTTGAAGTTTGTCAATTTTTCACCCCTTTGAAAAGAGGTTCTTGGCAATTTATCCAATAACGATGCATCTTCTGAAAAAATTGCATTTTATCTTTTCGATAGAAAATATCTATAATTTGTTTTATCTTTATGCTCGTGCGACGAAAATTAAATAAGTCATATTCAGAGAAGCAAAAAATGTACCATCACTATCACCCTCAAACTGTTTATTGTTAAATAATTTTTTAACAATACATTTAATTGAAAAAGTGTAATGCAGGTATTTTATAATTTTTTTTTTTCAATACGTAATTCGGTGACTCATTTTACTTATAATAACAATTTTTATGTAAAAATGGATATTTTCTTAGTATATTTTATAACCAAAATTACTGAAATAAAATAGTTCTAGATAATAAATAAATAAATAAATAGATATTTATATATTTTTAGTAAACTTTGATTCTGACTCATGTTATCGACAATTTCATACTACAAAGAAAAAACTTCCTAGAATGACCGTAAATTTAGAAAAAGAAAGAAAATTATAGAAAAAGTAGTATACTTCTGTAAATTACACTTCATAAGCTACCGAATGCCGATACGATGGTACTAATTCTTTATTGCTTCTGAATTCGGATAAATTGATATTCAAAATTGACCTATCTTCATAAATTTTCAGTGTTTTGGATATATTTTCATATTTGTTTTAATATAACTCATAAACAATGCAATTTATAGAAAAATATAAAAGACTTTTTTGTAACTAAGAAAATTTCTTTTCATGTTTTTCCTACGATTATTGTAGATGGAGTGCGTAAAATTGTCATTTTTCAACCCCTAACAATGGTCAACTTTAAACATTAATAACTCTTTGAATATAATAAATATTAAAAAATTATTGACAACATCTTGCGGGTATATACAAGATCTTTAAAACGCGGTCTTAGACGCCGTTTAAAAATAATTAACCGAATTAATGATACATTTATTGAAAGGGGTAAATGTAGTATGGTAATGTTAATAGAATATCCACCATATTACAATTTCACAGCTCATGAAGAGCTCTCACGCGACAAAAATTTGTCTAGGCTAAAATAACTCGGAGAAAATAAAGAAATTTGTACGATTTCTAAATAAGTTCAAATTAATATCAAAAGTTTAATATAATATGCCTTCTATAAAATACGTTTTGTTTGTTATACATTCGATTTGTACTTTTTTTCAAGCGACGATTATGACTTTACCTACATCTAAATTTTTTACGAGATTTTCTGCATATCCATAAGCATATAAAAATAGGATATCATAAAGGCTAATGACCTTATTAGTAGTCGATGTCTCCAATACCAGAAAATATTACAAACATTAAATCATAAAAAAGTCAAATTTTACTCTCATAAAATTAAATGCTTACCTTGACCTTCGAAACTTCTACAAAGAATTAAACTACCCATTTTATTACAGCTGGGTATTGAGTTCACAAGAATTATCAAGTAGTCATTACGCATTGTTGTACTATATCACGTTATAAAAAAATTATAATGCCGCACTGCACTGTTTTTAGATTTACTTAGGTATCGCAATGAATTTATATAATGGTCTCCACATATCATGAACAACCCGCGCTCATAATAAACAAAAATCACAGAAAATAAACTATAATTTTGAAAATAAAACTAGAAATATAAGAACAACTTACGCGGATTCAACAAGACGCGTAACTAAATTGCAAATGGTGTAATTATTTTGTCAGTTGATGTTTTGTCACAAACCCACTTGATTTTTTAGCAAAAATATGAGTACTTGTATAGGGAACGCCACGCTGGCCGGCTGCAACAATCAAACAAAACGCAATCAGTCTACGTAAATATGATTCACGGGTGAATTTGAAGAGCTATGTTTGGCTTTTGTTAGTAATAATTCTTGCCATTAGATATGTTTTTCGTAAACTTGTGGGTTTAATAATACAACTTATTGAAAACATATAAATTTGTTATTTCTTAAACATGAACGAATCATGTTTCAGTAATAAAATAAGTTATACGTCAAAAATTGGGGAGTAGGTAATTACAAATTTTGTCTACTCAGACTATATATTCATTAATGAACTGCTTTTGAACAAGTATTAGTATCCATAAACAAATAACTTGAGTTATAATAACTCACTACGTATATGTATTATTGTCAATCTCCTTTTTAAGTAAAATTAGATTTTCAGAGAAAATTTTACATGTTTACATGGAACAACGCGACATAAAAAAACAAGTTAGATTTTGTGACAATAAGAATACCCTGAGTTTTCCGGTTCGAGTAGTAGTGCAGCCATTGAAGTGAAAAATAGGGTCTTACCTCCGAAATATTTTACTACGAACCGATTTACATGAAATTTTGGAATTAGGCGTATCTTACCCTTAACTTCAAAAGTGATATTGACCCGACCTCCGTTTTTTATTTTTAAGGGGTGAAAACGACCCCTTAATGAAAAAATTGACATTGAGCTATTTTATCGCTAGAAAACGTATTTAATAATAAGGAGTGGAATCGTAAAGTGTTCTGTAACACAATTATCTCATGTTTAACCCATTTTCAACCCCTAAAAACTTTACAACCCCTGCAAACGACCCCTAAATTGAAGAAAATTACAAAAAATATTTTTGTATAACTTAAAAAGATTTAAATATAGAGTAAATATTGTTTTACGTTCTCTACCTTAATTATCATATTTTTAACCCCTTTTCAAACCTTAAAAACAACCCCTCAATTAAAAATTGTACAAAAAAATTTCTGTTGATAAACTCAAAATGATTTAAATGTTGTTCCACGTTCTCGAAAATGACTATCATATGTTTAGCTTTTCAACCCTTAAAACTACCCCTAAATTAAAACATTGAAAATATATGTTTATACAATTAAAAATAATTTAATTATAGAGTAAGTAATCAGACACTTTTTATTGAATAAAATATAAACTTACAAGTTATCTGGAAATGTACTAGATTAAATTAGTAATTAATTATAATAAATTCTGCAACAAGAGCATTACAATACATAAAAAAACTATTAGACCAATCGTTCATGACTCAATATCTGAGTTGCTGTCGTAATAAAGATCTACTTCTGGGTCAATTGGAGGGCTATTCTGGCAGTTATCTCAATTGCATGTTCCACAAGTTACATTAAACATAATATTTTTAGTCGCAAACTCCTCTATAAATCCTTATTTTACTATAAGGAAAGTAACCAGACTGCAACCAAAGTTACAAATCTGGCGCGTTAAGTGTAATAATTGCATATTACCATCAAAACGCTAATGCTTCGATTGCAACAATGCTTGCACTGACGAGAACCAACTGCAGTCTGCAAGTGGTGTGTGACGACTGGCAAGAGAGCTCCTTTAAGTAGGATCAGTCTTTCGGCTGGTGTTTGTTGCAATCGAAGCATTAGCGTTTTGATGGTAATATGCAATTATAACACTTAACGCGCCAGATTTGTAACTTTGGTTGCAGTCTGGCTACTTTCCTTATAGTAAAATAAGGATTTATAGAGGAGTTTGCGACTAAAAATATTATGTTTAATATTCCGCCCTCTAAAAGCACATTTGAACTATGCTAAGCCAAGTCAGGCTATTTATTTTTCGATTGCAACAGACACTGGACCGCTAGATGGCGCCTGCTGGCCGTTTTACATGTCGCTATTGTAAAAATATCGGGATGTACTATAGTCAAAGGATTCTCATGTCGGTCGTCGCATACCTACCTTGCACTGACGAGAGCCAACAGCTCGAAACTGCAGTCTGCAAGTGGTGTGTGACGACTGGCAAGGGAGCTCCTTTAAGTAGGAGCAGTCTTTCGGCTGGTGTTTGTTGCAATCGAAGCATTAGCGTTTTGATGGTAATATGCAATTATTACACTTAACGCGCCAGATTTGTAACTTTGGTTGCAGTCTGGTTACTTTCCTTATAGTAAAATAAGGATTTATAGAGGAGTTTGCGACTAAAAATATTATGTTTAATATTCCGCCCTCTAAAAGCACATTTGAATCACAAGTTACATTGCAAAACAGCCCGACTCCTCGGCATCCGCAAGTGGCTCCGCAACCTTTTTTACAGTTGCAAAAAAATATTTTAAATAAATCTTGCGGTGCAGGTGGATCTGCAGTTTTTATTGGATTGGATTTTATTGGATATACATATATGAACGTTTGTATGTATTAGTGCGTATGTTTCCAATATATATACATATGCCATATATGGATATATATATATATATATATATATATATATATATATATATATAAGACAATAGTTTTGGGTTCATATTATACTTTACTTTCACTCTGCTCCAAATTTTTGTGCTCCGAAATTTTCATTTTACTAAATAGAAGAAAAAAAAACGTTTAGTTTTTGGACCATAACTCCTTCAATTTTAAAGCTATCACAACTTTAAAGGAACCATTTTAAAGGTAATTGAAAGAGCTACAACTTTTTTCATTATGACATGTAGTGTAAAACCCTTTATTTTGAAACGGTGAAGGGTCAAAGGGCTCGAGAGAGACTGTGATTGCGCTACCGCACAGTTTTTTACGTATCTTTCATTATTTTTGAAATATTATGAAAAAAAGGTGTTTTTTTTAAAAATGAAATAATTTTTTTTTTCTTAAAATCGTGATTTTTTTTAAAAGTATGCATTCCAAAGCAGCCAAACGGCTGGAATCCAATAAACTCTTCATATTAAAGTTAAAACTAGACGGAATACGATAAATTTTAATTTTGGTGGAAATGGCACTTATGAAACACATCGACTTAAAAAAAAAAATTAGATGTCCCTCTTTTTTCATCACAACTCACTCACTTCACGTGCAAAAGACTTTTAACACTGCTCATTTTAAATATTATTTTAAGCACTATAAAAAAGTTTCCCATTGTCATATGGATAAAATGTATCCGTTGTCCGCTAGATGGCATTGAATACATCGATTAAAGTTCAGACAAAAAAAAACGGCTTTTATCTTCAATATCTCGCTTAATATTGCACTTAGAACACTCTTTAAAAAACAGATTTGTTCATTTTCTTACCTTACCTAATTTTGTTTATTATAAAATTATCGTTAAAACGCATATTTTTTGAGATATTTGCAAAAAACCGTTGAAAAACGTGGGAAAATTCTGAGTCTTCAATCGCCAATAACTTGAAAAGTATTGAGTTTTTGAAAAAACTTTATAGAACACTTTTTGCTTAGAATTGGGTCT
This sequence comes from Leptura quadrifasciata, assembly GCA_963675555.1. Classification (NCBI taxonomy): domain Eukaryota; kingdom Metazoa; phylum Arthropoda; class Insecta; order Coleoptera; family Cerambycidae; genus Leptura; species Leptura quadrifasciata. Next base: position 9,676,984 of record OY776676.1, read on the forward strand.
TCTATCGATCACCGAGGTTATTTTGACCAAAAAATTTCCACTAACGAGAAGGGGTGGCAACCACCCCCAGGGTAAGAACGGAGGTCCGGTCAATATCACTTTTGAAGTTAGGGCTAAGATAAGCCTAATTCCAAAATTTCATGTAAATCGGTTCGTAGTAAAATATTTCTGAGGTATAAAGCTTCAATGACTGACTATAGGTGGGGGAACCCTTTTTTTCGCGAAAAAAAATTGAGTGAAGTGAGGCGCAGTTTTTGTGCAGAATTTTTCCTGTAAATATTATTTTTGATACGGAGCCATCGAGAAGGTTGATCAGAAGTGGTGAAAATCGCCCCTTTGAAGCAAAAGATGGTCGTAACTGATCTTTTGGCTCTATTTGGAAGAAATGTAACTAAAAAAGGATCGAAGAGGATGAGGGAGGTAAAATCAACCACCCATCCCTTATTTCCAACCAAGGGGGTGAAAACTACCCCTGGGCTAAAAGACATTTCTCCCTTCGTTTTCAATAGATTGAGATAGGTCTAAGGGTGAAAAACCTGCCTTCATCCCCTATTGGCCAAAAACCACTTCCAAAAGGTGTAGCAAGTGGAGGCGCAGTCTTTGTGCGGAATTTTGCTGTAAAAATTATTTTTGTAAGGGATCACCGAGAGGGTTGATCACAGGGGTGAAAACCACCCCTTTGAAGCAAAAAACAGTAGTAACTGATTTCTTCGCGCTGTTTGGAGGGAATGTAACTAAAAAAACTTCGTGAAAGACGAGGGAGGTGAAATCAACCACCCGTCTCTTATTTCCAGTCAAAGGGGTGAAAACTAAGGAATCCTAAAAGGAATTCGATTGGGAGGTGGTCAAAATAGATGAGGGAAGTAATATCCATTCATCCACCCCCTATTTCCAGTCAAGAAGGTGAAAACTACCCCCTGCAGGAACCACCACCTCCCGAAAGCACGAAAAAATCAGTGACGACCTTTTTTGCCTCAAAGGAGCGGTTCTCACCCCTTTGCAATTTAATATTTATGTTATAATCGTAGATAAAGTATAGTATTCAACTTGCGAAAATGGTAATAACTTACTTGATGAATTACAAACTTCATCTGCGTGAGTTATTACCTACATTACCGCTCGTTGAATAATATACTATTAAATTCCATTCCTGTTTGATTTATTTATTCTCGAATAACTTGATATGGTCCGAACCGATTCAGACAGAAAACTTTGCATATTTTTCAGCATATTTCTTGCTTAGACTATAAATTTAAAAACCTTTAACTACTTTTCAGATAAAGAAATAATTTCCACGAATATGAAAACACTTGAACAACTCATTTGGACACAATATTCCACAGGACTTTCGCCAATTGAATTGGTATTATCTTGAGATGACTAGCACATATTGTCTTAGTTTATGAAACGGATTTCTCTATGATTTTTTGTCTACGCTGGCGCTGTCTTAAATATTTTTATCCGGTTTTAACTATTTAAGTATAGTCGAGTACAGCTTTGCTGGGCATTCAAAAAACGCAACAAAAACTTTACGAGCTAATTATTAACGCCGATGAGCCATTCGGCATGGTCTCTTTAAACAAGCCGACGTACATTAAAGACTATAAGGATAAGTGGTTCAATTTGCAGACGAGATAGTACAGAGAGTAATGGTATTTTAATGAGGTCGTAAATTTTCTGTTGCGTTTTTTGACTGCCCAGTAAATCTGTAACCGACTGTATAAGTATTAGAATCGACCTCATAAATCAGTTATACCTTATTTTTGGTCACTGTGTATAATCTTAATTTTTTGTGTGATTTTTTCAGGTGTTTAAATAAATGAGAGTTTATTGTTTTCACATCATAACTAAAATGCTTTAAAATAAGAACGTGATAAAATCGACCTTCACCTTGTTCTTGGAACTGTGTACATAATTTTTTTAGATTGCCTGAGATTAACTACCAATCTGCCGATCAGACTTTAATTCGCGGCCGGTTATTACATAATTAAACAAATTGGTGATTTACATACAAAACGTATTCAGATGCTAAATTTTTTATATAAGTATTTTGTTAATTAAGGCTGTACAATTTAAATTTAATGTTGAATTGAACGAATTGAACTTGTATATTACAAAATTATTATTGTGGTAATGTACAAATACAAACCTCCTTCTGGACATTTTAACACATTTTTAAATTTATGTAACGGTTTACTGAATCATCTTTATAGTACTGAAAAGTCAATAATTATTGGCGGGGATTTTAACATTAATTTTTTAAGTCATAGTATGAATTTGTCACTGTTTAAAGACCTTCTCTGTTGCTTTGATCTTCATATTACTGTTAACTCACCAACAAGAGTAACTTCGGTTTCCAGTACATGTATAGACAATTTTTTAGTCACAACAAATATTAATAATTTTGAAGTCAGTGTTGTTGATCTGTATTTATCGGATCATTTTTCCCAGTTTCTTTCCATTAAAGTAATAAATAAATGTAAAAATGAAACCAAATATATATACCGTAGAAATTTCAGCACAGAAAATATTACACGGTTCCATGATTATTTGCAGAATGAAAATTGGCAAGATGTTCTTACCCAAACTTGCCCTAATACTGCCGTGGACAAGTTTTATGACATAATTTTGTATTATTTTGAAGCAAGTTTCCCTGTAAAGCGTTTTAATATTAATAATAGAAAACTAAATGAAAACGAATATATGACACCTGAAATAATTAGACTAAGAAACCAAGTAAACTTATACAGTGACATAGCAAAAATAGATAATAATTATAAGGGCCTTAGTACACGTCTGAATAACTTATATCGTAATAAATTACAGACCGCTAAACGGGAGTATCATGATCGTGAAATCTGCAATTCAAGTAACAGGACTAAAACTATGTGGAACATAATTTAAAAAATTCAGGGGTCAGGTTCAATTTCTAAAGATATATGTTTTAAAAAAGATGGCGATAAAATACCGATTGAAGATGTAGCTAATGGCTTTAATATTCATTTCACAAGCACCACAAATATAAATGTCTTGCGCGATTTTAATTTCTTAGAATCTAATGTGCCTAATTTTCATAGATCTATATATATATATATATATATATATATATATATATATATATATATATATATATATCTGCAGTTTCTACTACTGATGTTGAATTATTTATAGATAAACTAAAATCCTCAAATTCCAGCGGCCATGATAATATTTCTAATAATTTCATTTAAAAATGCAAATGTGTCATTAGTTATCCGTTAGCTTACATAATAAATCTCTCCATAGAGAATGGTATTTTTCCCAGCAAACTTAAAAGGGCTATCGTCTATCCCCTTTATAAGAAAGGAGATCCAAATGAGTATAGCAATTACAGAGCTATTAGTTTACTATGTAGTTTTTCAAAACTTTTCGAACTCCATCCCAAAGAGCAGTTATTCAACTTTCTGCAAAAAGATAATCTGCTTTCTCCTGCTCAACATGATTTCACCAGTAATAAAAGCACTGAATCGGCATTATGTGATTTCCATCATAAAATTATTAAGGCGCTGGACAATAAAAAATTTGCTCTAGGTCTTTTTCTAGATTTCTCGCGAGCTTTTGATATGGTAGATCACCAGTTGCTCAAAGCTAAACTCGCACGATATGGTGTTCGAGGGAAAGCTTTGGAAATATTCTCTTCCTATCTTGACAACAGAGCTCAAACTGTAAAAATGACCTGTGGAGCTGAAAGCGGGACTTGCTGCGTCAAGCAAGGAGTTCCACAGGGTTCAATTTTGGGACCACTATTGTATATTTTGTTTGCCAATGACATTATCGATTACTTGCAAAGAACATCAAATGTTCATGTCGTGTGCTACGCAGATGATACAAATATTCTAATTACAGGAAATAACTCAACGGAAGTAAAAACAACCACTGAAATAATTTATCAGGAAATTATATGCTGGTCTTATAAGAATAATCTAAATTTAAATAAAACTAAAACCGTTTCCATACAATTTACATTAAATAACAATTCCGAAGGCCTATCACTTTTTAATGGTACTGACCTTGAGTTAAATACCTGTGATGCTAATAATTTGTTAGGTGTCACTTTTGACAAACACCTGCAATGGGCCCATCACATTGAAAATCTGTGTATAAAGCTACGAAAAAGTTGTTTTGCTCTAAAATTTATGTCTAAGCATTGTAGCCAGGATATCCTTAAAACCCTTTATTTTGCCAATTTTCATTCTCATCTGAGGTATAGAATTGTAAACTGGGGTAATAGTACTAATGTAGCCAGGGTATTTTTACTACAAAAATATGCAATTCGTATACTGTTAAATTTGAGTTACAGAGAAACTTGTAGAGATGCTTTTAAAGTTTTAAAAATTTTGACTGTTGCTAGCCTATACATTCTGGAAGTATGTTCATATGTCCACAAACACAAATCCACTTTTTTAAATAATCAAGTTGGACATTCACATGATACTCGATCTAAACATCTCCTACTGCCTGACTGTCATAGAACTACTATGTATCAGAGAAGTTTTCTGTATCAAGGGTGCAAATTCTATAATTTATTAGACGAAGATATTAAATCCTCTGGTAGTATACATGTTTTTAAAGGGAAACTTAAAAAATTGTTGCTAAACAAAAACTGTTACACAGTTAATGAATTTTTTAATTAATTGTTTTTTAATATCTCCTTTTCCATATTATTGTTTTTTTTTACTCTTTTTAAATTCATATGACATAAATATAATCTATTTTTATAATTATTTTAGGGTCTGACTAAGTCCAAAAATGTCTTATATATTTTAGCCACATTTATATTATAGTGTATTGTTTTCTATTTTTGGTACTGTTTTTTTAATTATTTATGTGACATTTTCTTCATCGACCTTATGTATACCTTTTTGGGTACATATGTTTTTTCAGTGGAGAAATAAAGATTATAATTATTATTATTATAATGGAGATTTAAGGATTCTAATAGAAAATGTATTTTCCGTAAAGTGCATCAATTAATTCTATTATGTACTTACGTGCTGCATGTTTCCAGGATTAGTAATATTAAAAAAATTTGCCGTACCAGTCGAATTATTATTTTTGTAGTATAAACCTACAACTTCAGTACTTTCCTGCAGCGTGTACGCCATTTTGGAAATGGCAATGGTCTACACCCATATTTCTACCTTACAATTATTTAGAATGTAAAATTGTATCGAAGTGACCTTTTACAAATTTCTCATCAGGAGAAATGGGACGTACTGAATGAAGAACTGATATTAATATTGTTATGTGCTGCCCTCTGACGGCGAAAGATGTGATTAAGTCCCTGGTCAAAGTGAAGGGAAACCTGTTATTCTGTTGATGGCCGCTAGGTGAGGTGGCGCCATCTCTGGGCCGATTGACGAACAGCCATCAAGCACAGTAGAAAATTCTGGAGGATTTCAACCTGTTCTAGAAGGTTATGGAATAGGATTCTGGCACATTCTAAGGGTGGATATAAAGAAGTGAAGTTGAGCAGACAAGACAGTTTTTAGGTTAGATAAGAGTTGACAAGTTTAAGAAGAAAAGTAAAGTACAGTTGTGATTTAAAGGTAGTGAATTTATATTAGATTAAAGTTATTATTAGTTGTGTGATTTTTAAGTATTTACTATTGTAATTTTAGTGATTAATAAAATAGTGGTTTGTGAAGATTCTTGTTGCAAGTTATTTGAACCTACAGAGTGTTTACTGAAGATTGTAAACACATAACAATATTATTTTTGATGCATGTTAAGACAGACAAGCGAGTCAGACAGAATTAATGTTTTTCGGCAATCATTGTGTTCAATATATTCTAAAAACTGATAATGATAATAAATAAATATCACGGAAGTTAAAGGCAATGATATTTTCTTTAAAATACACGTTTTACTTCCCCAATCGTTTTAAAAAATGTTATGAGCAAGAAAAAATTATTTTAAATTTTCTTTGAAAAAGTTTAGTGTTATCGTTCTGCCATTGTCCTTAAAATGAAAATATAAAAATCTGCATTCGTTTTTTGATATCGTGTACTATCACTAACAGGCTCAATTATTTCAAGGATTTTAGAGCATTTCATAAAATATTATACTACTTTGAATCGAAGCAATGTTTCGCGATTATGCTGAAAGATATTAATTTCTTGTAAATAAGTCAAGAACTATTGTATTAAACAAAAATATTATAGGATACTAAAATAAAGCTAGGAAACGATAAATAATTTTGTATCATCGTCTTTCCATTTAATGCAATAGTTTCTGAGATATTTCCGAAAAAATTTTGCCAGGGGGAAAACTCTAAATTTGTCTTAAATAGTTATTTGTGTATCAAGGTCGTAAAGTTGATCTTTCTCGGCCGAATTCGAAGTTTACGGCCGAGGCCAAGCAAACTTCGGATAAAACCGAGAAAGACCATTTGACCGAGGTGCACACAACATTTTTTAGGCAACTGCATCAAAAATTAAATAAGATAATTTGTTTAGGCAACTGTCAAAAAAATTATGTTTATTTGATCTGACAGCATTCTTAAAGTGTAATTTATTTGTCAATCTTATTTCTTTGTCCGCTTTTACTTCACGGCCGCATTAAGATTTGAAATATGCCACGGCTTGTCAATAAACTAGTGGCGTTTTCATTTGTTTTAGTTATTAACTTGAAAACGAATTAAAACTATCAGCCTAGTAAGTTTCTTGCAAAAAGTTGTCCATGTTTCCAGTAATTTGTACGAAATAATTTTATAAATACTTTTGAGACAGTTGTCTAAAAAATATTGTGTGCACCTCAGCCAACTGATCTTTCTCGGTCTTATTCGAAGTTTGCTTGGCCTCGGCTGTGTGTCGGCCGCAAACTTCGGCTTTAGCCGAGAAAGATCAACTTTACGGCCTTGATACACAAATAACTATTAAAATTGTTTCGTATAAATTACTGGAGACATGAACAAAAATTTTGCAAGAAGGCTACTAAGCTTTTAATTCGTTTTCAAGTTAACAACGGAAACAAATGAAAAAGACACTAGATAGTTTATTGACAAACCATGGCATAATTCAAATATTAATAATGATCAATTAATACACGCGGCCATGAAGTGCGACTGTGAAGTAAAAGCGGCCAAAAAAATAAGATTAACAAATGAGTACAGAGAGATGACACTAATTTAGGAATGCTATCAGATTCAATAAACGTCACTTTTTGTAACAGATGCCTAAAAAAATATTCTTTAAATTTATTTTGCTCACAACTCCGTTATTTTTAAGAGTAAAGGGGCAGCGAAGAATTCATTTGGAAAGGAATTTCACTACCTTTAATTTCCATCATATTCATAATTAACGGCAGCCTTATTCTTTTTGAGATATTTGTGGTTTAAACATTTTATATCTTCAGCTTACAAACGCTTTAACCCCATTTTTAAATTTCCATATTTTTAGAACTATTTAAGGATTAAGTCTGGACATAATTAATAGTTTGCATATACGCCTACGATATCATTAACAAGTATTATGAATCATAAGGTCCCTAATACTGAATCGTGTGGACTCCCGGAGGGTTGAGTTAAAATAAATGATTTGTGTCCAAAGCAATAAATATACTAGACTGGTTGACGCAAATAGGACTAGAATGGTACCAATATACGTTGAATATTATATTGCGATAATTTATATGGAAGTTGATTAAGTCAGTATGATTATAAAAAAAAAATTAAAAAGTCATAAGTAATTAAAAAAAACAATGTCAGAAGTGGGATTCGAACCCACGCCCACAGAGTGGACCAGAACGCTCACGACCTACATTGTAGGCAAGGTAACCTTGAGTCTGGCGCCTTAGACCGCTCGGCCATCCTGACATGTTAAATTTGTTGTTATCAATTATCAACAGTGCACTGGCCATTTTATTTGCAATACCAAATCAATAATTCACATCTGAAATACATTTTTAATATAACTGCTCAGATCGAACTTTATTTTAATTTCAATGATTTTATGTAGTTTTTATTAATTAAAAAGCGCCTACATTTTTTTTCTTAAATGATCCCCTAAGCTCAATTATGCTCATTTACACCAACTATATTAGGGGGTTTCCTAATTTAAGCGGGGAGAATTGTTTTTGTGAAATTTAGCCCTTTCTGGGGCAAATGCAGAATAGTGGCAACAGGAATTTTTTTCTCGACAGTTGCGTTTGTTGGTAGAGATATAAAGTGTAAGAAAAAATACTTTATGTTATTTTTTTTCGCAAAGTATTACAATAAACAAAGCTACTTTAAATAGGTAAAATTTGAAGCCATTTCCTCAAAAAGATCATTTGAAAAATATTTCTCAAAAAAATTATAGGTTCCGGACGATCAGTTACTTCTGGTACTAATGATAAGGCCCATTCAATTTTCTTGATTCATAAAACACCTCGCCATCTTTTAGCCATCTGACTATCTGTCTATTTACATATCATCCATGTCATCATCTCTTTCGAAAAACCTACAACCTAAATTATGTGCAGGCTCAGCATTTTGTGTGTTTTCTACATCTTCATCTCCTCTCAGATGTAACAAATATGTAAATATATTTTGTTTTCTAAAAATACATGGCAAAAACAAACTTACCTCCTAAATCAACTACATTTCTAAGCGTATCTTGGTTTTCACCCGTCATTCTCATCAGATATTTCTATATCAGAGAAGTCATCATCCTCCAATATTTTTAGTAACTCTTCATCCGTATAACATTTTTTTTAAAGCAAAATTTTAAATAAGGAAAGCTTTTAGACTTGAGGGAATTTTGTCCATCTCAGTGGACGTTCAAATCAAATCATCCATAACTATCAAGAATAAAGTTATCGAATATTTAGTTGTTTTACAAATTGTAAAATAAAGTTTCTACTTACATCTGATCCATAACAAAATCAATATTTGTCAGTTATGCACCTTTTATATTTAAAAATATACACACTTGTTCCACTACCGGCCGGTAGCACACAACAGCTAACTAAACGTTGGGTAAAAAATCAACTATGGGATCATAGATGGCGCCAGCAGCTTTAACTGGTGTATGTTAAGGGTCCATATGAGTGGACCTTCGACCATATATATCGAAGGAGTGGATAAAATGTTTTTGAGTTATCATTCATAATAAGTAATATAGGTGGTCTCAAAAATTATGTCCACTCCAGTGGACGTTGCGCCTGCAAGGGTTTCTTAATGACACTGGTAATATTGTTATTAAACTAAAAGAAGAAAATATTACAAAAATTCGAGCTGTTTCCAACTTTTTGGCGTCTTTTTTTTGTTTTTGGGATATCAGAGATTTAAACGTTATACGGTGGGTCCCCGCATGAGGTACACTACACAGCACTCTTGTAAACTTCGTTATTTTTGATTTTCCGAGAAATAATCATTCTTTATAAAAAAAAAATTATTTATTTTTTTACTTTTTTACTTAAAATAAATTTCACAGGATATTATAAAAATTAGAAAAGATTAAATTGACTTTATTAATTGACATACACAAACCTAATAGAATTTACATTCTATATATAGGGCTGGAAATTTACAGACAGATAGATTATGATAACTTAAGTAAAATAGAATATACGTTACTATTGTATAATATGTCTTGTTATAACCTAAAACTGGGCAGATGTAATTATTAAAAAATTCTACAATTAAATTAAGTGGATATAGTACGGCCGTGAGCAAAAAAAATAGGACGTTTTATAACGGTGTTTTGCTAAAATCTAGTTGTGTACATCTAACTTTAATTTTTGTGACATTGTCAGTTAGTTGTCATAATTTATTGCAAGTGTGCAAAAAACTAATATGCCTCATATAAGCGATTTAGTTTAATCTGGAGTTATTGCTAAAGCAAAAGATGGATAGTCAATGAGACAAATTACACTGCGTTATAATATTGACAAAAGTTCGGTGTGTAACATTTTAAGAAAGTGTAGAATAAACGGTAGGATTAGTAGAAATCCTGGATCAAATGACAAAGGATATCCTACTACTTAACAAGAAACTAACTATTAATATTTCGTTATTGCACCATTTCTATTTATAACTTCTATAAGTCTGTTTGGCATAAAATTAAATAACCTTATATAATAATCATTAGTAATAATATTTTCCCATGCATTATTTACTATTTCCAGTAAATCTTCGTCATTCCGTGGTCTAACATTTCGTTTTTGGAGTTACGAGTAGTCCCCATACCTCTTCCACAGGGTTAGATCTGGACTATGACTGGACCAGTTAAGAACATTGATGCTGTTATCTTGAAACCAGTTAGTTACGGTATGAGCAGTATGAACGGAACAATTGTCTTGTTGAAATATGAACTCATTATAAGGAAATAATTGTGACACAGAAGGGAGCATAATATTGTCTAAAATCCTAATATACGTTTCACTATTAAATCATTCCTCAATATGTCACAAAACACGAGGACCACGTGCCGATATCGAAGCCGACATATTGACAGAAAATCGGAGGGCGGTAAACACGAATACGACCGTTATGTGCTGACTGGAAAGTTTCTTCGTCTGTAAAGATTACATTGTTCCAAGAATTTACATCATGCGCTAAAAATTCAAGCGCAAATCCTACTTGAGCTTCTTTATGTTCAGCTTTAAGTATTTCTATTCTGCTGCATGACAGCGTAGCTCTGATTCTCTTACTCGCCGGCCACCAGTACTACTCGATCCAGGAAAATTCGTTTCTTCAGCAGCCTGAATAACTGAGTAAAATGGATTTTCTACTAATAAAGCATTTACCAATTGCAAATCTTGTTGTTGAGTTGATATCCTTTGTCCTTTGATCCAGGATTTCTACTAATCGGACCGTTTATTCTCCACTTTCTTAAAATGTTACACACCGAATTTTTGTCAATATTATAACTCAGTGCAATTGGTCTCATTAACCATCCATCTTCTGCTTTAGCAATAACTCCAGATTTAACTAAATCACATATATGAGGCATATTAGTTTTTTGCACACTTGCAATAAATTATGACAACTAACTGACAATACCACAAAAATTAAAGTTAGATGTACACAACTAGATTTTAGCAAAATACCGTTATAAGACTTGTCATTTTTTTTTCTCACAACCGTAATATATTAATTTATGTTTTTTATAAAATTTATGCATCTTGATTACACATACTGGCACACATTTAGATGCCTGAAATTTTTTAAGCCTTACTAGGTAATTTTTTTATGCCAAATATAACAATACCACCATTCATTCCATCAGTGCTCAGTTTTCCGGCACCAAGATAAGAAAATATTTTGTATGGCTATGTTATTGAAACGAAACCATCAATAAGAACACTAATTACCTAACAACTGTAATAAACCCATTTACTTATTAATATTTCTGGTTTAAACTTTGAGTACTGTCTTTCTTTTATAACAAAAATTGTTAAGAATGTACATTCTAGAACATAATTCTGACAACGTCCCATGAAAATCTTCAAGATAGTAAAAGTCGCACAGCATAGTATGCATTATATTACTATTACCAGATTATTGCAGTTCCATTCCGACTGCATCGCGTCATGCAGGATTGGCAGGTTAAGGAGGGCAGCAGAACTGGCAGCGGCAGTGGGAGCCACAGGAATATTTCATTGAGTAACGGGAACCTGGCCGGGTCGATGGCTTCGTGTGGGGCTGCTGCAGCCGCGTTGTCAGGGGCGACAAAAGTCCCTTTTCAATAAAGCTACTCATACAGTAGGTCACCATGTCGAAAACTAAATTAGAAATTACTATGCACATAAACTTGTTTATGAGAAGGAATCCCATTCACAACAAATTTAAATCAGTTCGAATTATGGCATGAAAATCTATGGTAATAAAATGTTTCAAATTATTATTTAACTATGAAATATACGGAAATGCGTTGAAGTGTGCATATTGAGGAACTCCTTAAATATTTTTTAAGTTTGTAATTAAACTAGCGACTCTCCGGATTCGCTCAGAATCATTTTGAGCTCTATGTGAAACCCTAAAGAACTTCTTTTAAACAACATTCGACATTTGTCTATTGGGACCAAAACAATTTAGTTTCAGTCTAGGTAAATTAGATTAGACTAGATTAGCAAAGGAGCTGGTTATTTAGCCTTTACCACCGCGACCTTTTCAGGTCTATTGTGATGCTCCCAGAATAGCTTCCTTATAGTACCTCATCCAGCTTTGTCTCTTGTACTAGACTCCACAGCTTTGATAAAGGCTCTTTTGTATCGCCGTCCGCCCTTGGCATTTCTTCTCCGAGTACTTGGAATCTCAGTCTCGTCAGGCCTTCACAGTGGCACAGTACGTGAACTGAGGTTTCCTCTTCCTCTTGGTAGAATCTGCATGTTGCGCCCTCTGCCAGGCCCATTAGACTCATGTGTCTATTGAGCCGGCAGTGGCTAGTTAGAAGGCCCACTGTTACTCTGATGGCCTTCCTATTTTGGCTTAGTAGATCTTCCGTAAAATTGGCCTCTCTGCCTTGGTAGATTCCTCCACCATTCCAGAGATTTATTTTGCACCCATTCCTTAATGGCTGCTCGTATGCATGACTTTGCTACGCCACAAAAGGGCTCGGGTCCTATTGCTTCAAGTGCGCCTTCCTTGGATAGTTGCTCAGCCTTTTCGTTTACTCTGCGTCCCTCGTGTCCTCTGTTCTGACTTCCCAGGTCTGTAAGGGCCGTCAAGCAGTCCCACACCAATCTTGAGTTGATTTGCATGGAACTGATTGCTCTTATTGCCGCTTGGCTATCAGAGAAAATGACAATCGACTGGTTAACAGTACCTTGTCCTATTATCTTCCTTGCGCAACAGTGTATGGCGATTACTTCAACCTGAAACATCGTTGCATATTTCCCTAGACTTATTGGGATACTGGCTTTTGACCTTGTCCCGTAAATCCCGGCTCTGACTCTTTGTTCTGTCTTGGAGCCGTCAGTGTACCAGACTGTTTGTGCTGTGGGAGGACCGTTTTTCCAGTTCTCCCTGCCTGGTATAACAGTCTGAAAGTTCTTGTTGAATTTATACCTTAGGATCATTACATCCGTGGGCATGCCTAGAATGGGATCTGCCGTCATCTCCGAGTATAACTTCTTGTACTCCGTCCTGTGTTGTTGGCTAATTGGCGTTTGGCCTTGCATTAACCTGTGCACCACCGACCGAGATTCGCCTTGTATGAATATGTGTAATGGTCGCAGGTCCAAGAGAACCTCAAGTGCAGCCGTAGGAGCAGTTTTTATAGCCCCCGTGGCGCACAGGCATGCAAGCCTTTGTACACCACTTAACAACCTTATTGCTCCCGACTGTACCGTCTTAGTCCACCATACCACTGATCCATAGGTACATTTGTCTATTGGGACCAAAGCAATTTTGTTTCAATCTAGGTAACTCAATATAGAACAATACAAAATTGTGCCTAAATGACAATTTTCGTCGATAAATATATATTATCTGCTTTGGTGAGCGGAGATCTATTTTTTTTTTCTCGACCTCGACAAAATTTCTGACCGTTTGTGTAACAATATTTTATTAAACAAATTGTTCAACTATGCTACTGGTGTTATTTTAATTTTACACACAGATCTCAAAAGTGTGTAATTTGGCTGCATTACAAAAAAATTATAATTTTTTTTGAGGTAAATATCAAGAACATATACTGTATATAACCTTTACACATTGTCAAACAATAAAATATAAAAGTATAATGTATAAAATAGGTATAAAAATATGAGCATTCTACCAGTAGTATGAGCATTAGACACTCGAAAGTGGACTGGCGTAATATGGCGCCCTTATATATTCATTAAGCTTACCTATTTAATATAAGGTAAGTTGTTTATTGAGGGAATTCTTTGTGCTTAGAGTTAACCTGTAGCATGGTACTCTACGAAGTCCAGCATCATGTGTGTTAGGCTACAGTCAGACTGAAGCCACGAATCACTACCTACCGATTGCCAGCGACTTTCAACAACCACCATCAAAAACATATGCTGGGTCACACGACACCTACCATAGTTAGGTAACCATAAACTGCTGTTTTGAATAACAGTAGGTACGTTCCTAACCTTAAAGCTTCATTTAATGTAATAAATCGTTCTTTGCTGTCATCCATGTTTTTTTAGCTACCAATAGAAACCAAGATATAATGTGTCCTGCATTATCCAAATAAAGGTTTTAGATATGCTTTAACACGTTCCGACCACGTTCGCAGTCCGAACATAACCTATAAGGCATAATTTTACTCTCCTATGAACATACAACTCGATCTAAGCATGTGTGCTACCATTAACAGCCAAAAATTTTGAACATGCTGGAAATAAAAACCGACTTATAACAATTGATTGAGGTTGGTGGTAGCTTTAGATGCGTGGTGGAAATTACCCCATAAAACAACTGCGTAGGAAAGTCTAGAATGGAAAAGAGAGAAGTATTTCTTAATACGGCGAATTCTAGAACGCTTTTTATTTTTCTAAAAAGGAAGATTATGCTGGAAACCTTTTATTCAGATGATCAGCATGGTTTACCCAACTAAGGTTATGATCTAGATAGATGCCTAGGAGTTTAACTTGCTCGCCTTTGGATACATTTTTGTTTGAGGACTCATTCTCCGAGTTTTCTCTTGAATAAGTGTAAGTTCGTTAGAGTTGAACCAATTTTTTGCCTGTAGTTCATTGTGAGAGGATAGTTCTAGCAGATGGTCAGTGTTATGGTCGGACTACATAACATAAATAGTAATAAAGAGAAAGGATTGAGAATGACAAAAAATCTATTACATAGATAAGTTTCAAACGATTTATGACAAATGTTAAATGTCAACACCAAACTGCCATATATAAATGGATCAAAAATTAGTAATTAACATAAATTAGTAAATTAAATATAAAGAAAGTAGAATACTAAATAATACTATTGTATATCGACTTAAAAATTATTAGAACTTGTAAAACAAAAAAGAAATTGTTGTTTAATTTTTTGTGAAGGGACACATTGCTGAGAATAAAAATTCTGTTGAACAATAAGTCCCATTCAGGGAAAACGAGTCCGCGTTGTCAGGCACGAAGTTGCATTTACTACACAAGAAAAAAATAAAACAAACGAAACTTTGCTAACTTATGTAATTTTCAACAGATAAGACCTGATCGGTTTATTTGTTTACATCAGAGAAAGTGGATAGGAAGGTTTAAATTGACAAAGTTAAAATTGTTTGACCGTTTCTTTATCAATCAATTGTGTGGACAAAACGTTTCAAGAACTTTTTTCAAAGACCTTTTAGTAAATGTCTTACTTTTGTATACTTCTTCCTGTCCCCTTACAGTTGCTTTATCTGGGGTGGGTGTAATGACCGCACCTTGCCGAATATTGATTCCGAGACGTGTTTTCCCACGCCGGAATTAAATTCGGTAATATAAAGTAGAAAATATGAGTATTTTTTCTTCTTATATTGCTTAGATTAAGGTGAGTAATAAAAAATTAATACGCTGCGTCATAATAGTAAATTGAACAACGGGGGGCACTTCAGATAAAAAATTAGTGATTGTAAAATAAAAACCAGCATTGTTGAAATGTATATATTGCCACACATGAAAATTACTTGGTCCTTTGATTGAACCGCGAGATTATTGTAGTCTCGACGTTTCGGCTCCCATTTTGGAGCCATTCTCAAGAGAAAGATGAACAGGGAAATAAAAAATTAAAGAGAAGAATTGTTAGGATAAGTCTGAGTCTTCACTGCAGAAAAAGGCGATAAACGTACTGGGGACACAGTAAAATATATCTACTCCTGCATTCGAGAATGAGTTATGGTTACAATGCTTTACACCCCAATTTAGCGCAAACCACCCCCCAAAATCCGAAATACTTTCAAAAAGATTCAAATCGAAGAAAAATTGCTATACCCTGTTTCCGAGGGCTAAAAACACGATGGTGGCAATATTTTCTCACCCACCCCCCCACAACCACCCCAAGCGCAAAAACTTATCACTTGTTAAAAATTGTCAACATCGTTTTTCTCGCCCACGAAAATGGTGGTATATCCATTTATTTCTGCTTTATGATGGTATTACGGTCTTGAGGGTAGTTTCAATCCCAGGGGTCGGGCAAGGTGTCTTGGGGTCAAGAACTCGGGGGGTGGTTTGGGAAGACTAGGTGGGAAAATATTGCCACCGTCGTGTTTCTCGCCCTCGAAAACGGGGATACACCAATATCTATACGATTTGAAGCTTTTTGAAGGTATTTCTGTTTTCGGGAGTATGGTTTCAGCCCTTGGGGTCGGGCAGGGTGGCTTGTTGCCCATATTTGCTCAATATATAGTAATTGAGCAAAAAAATCCCGATCCGACCTTCACCCGCCCAGACCGAAAAACTAGAAAAGGGGGTGGTTTTTGCATAGAAGGGTGGTTTAAGCTAAATTGGGGTGTGGTGTAAATTATTATCACCATGGTATTACTGACCTTCGAAAACTAGGGGAGACGTCCTTTGCTGCTTTCCCAATACTTTAACGGTCTTTGCATTTCCACAGAGGACTACTGATAACGTAATCAAATACTCTAAATTAGAAAGTTAAAAATGATTTTCGTCAAGCCATTTTTTCAGTAATAGAAAGTTTGCATTTCGAAAACTCTGGTACGCTTACCAACGAATCCCCGTGGACACATGTGGTTACTTTATCAGATTTTTTCCGCAGAAAAGGGGGCACGTATGTTCAGGACTCATTTCCTATTCCCTTTAAAAATTTCAGGGCCAAATTCGGGAATTTAATAAGTGAATCATCAAGCATAATACAGACGAATAATGAGAACGAGGTTGCTGGCGAAGGTGTCGTCAACGTCTTCACAGACGGATCATCCTACCCCATGGATGTGGAATATAATAAGATGTTTGCAATATCCAACAAGAGTACAGCAATGGATTACCTGGCAATGTCCAAAAGAAACCTACGTTTTATAGCGAGAATCCGGACTGAACACTGTTCGTTAAGGAAACATAAATAACATGAGATTAAACGAAACGCCTCTCTGTGGATGTTGTGAATAAGAAGATGAGACGGTTCAACATGTACTCTGTGCCTGTTCTGCCGTCTCATCAATCAGCGAATCCATTTTGGGAGAACGTTGGCCTACTTTTTCCGGTGCAAGGGAGATGCCCCTAGCCAGCATCATCACCTATTTCGCAAGATTAAGTTGGTTGGAGGCCTAGGCGAGGGTCTGCCTACAGGGAGGATGTACAAGGGGCCCAATGGGGCCGAGGTGCTGTGGTTCAATAATTTTTATTGACTACCTTCACAACCAATTCCAGATTCCACATCAGAAGCGGCATAAAATACGGGACAACAGGGCTTAATACTCTTCAAGCAAAGATCTAATTTATTGTAAAGCTCTGAAGGAGATCACAAAAATTTCGGAAATATATCAAAATTTGTAATAATTTCAGCAAGTGTCTCAATAGAGAAATCAAATAATTTTTACTGAAAGTGAATACATGTCACCAAATTCTGTACAATTTACTGAAAAATACATTCTTGAGGGTGAAAGGGGGTGCAAATTTTATTTGAGGTCTGAGGCACTATATTCGATTGGGTCGGTACCCGTTCATTATCAATGCAACAATTTGTTGCAACCAATCCAGAACCTACTACTACTTCTAGATTACTTGAAGTATGGGTAGCAGCTTAAAGGACATAAAGCTTTTATTACCAGATATCTCTACAAGTTGTCTTACTTCATATTATGTTTTATTTCTTACAAAATTATATTAGATTGTAAAAGTAAAAGGTATATATGTCAGAAAAAATACCCGTCATTGCATTGGTTCTTGCAGAAGCATAAAACGAAAAACCTGTCAAAATGTGGAAAATGGGGAACAACGCATTGTTGTCATTTATTTCCACAAAAAAAATATGAAAACTAAACTAATATTTGTATTAGTGTAACAAGTATTTACGATAGAGTGTTTCGATAGTATTTCATGTTTTATTATAATGCGCGTTATTCCATTTACTTTGTTGTACGGCAGCATTCATAGATTCAGGATTCATTTACGCTTCGTGAGATTGGTTGCTTTTGGAAAAACTTAATGGGGATTTTTTTGTATTTCCTATTCTGTCAATTGTACAATACCAATTTTCCTTATTTTACTAGTATGCAATTTTTTGAAACCTACAGTTTTTCTAAACACATTAAAAAAAATACTCAGTAATTGTTAGTGCACACTTTCAGCTATTTTGAGAATCAACGGAAGTGAATATCTTTAACTGCTGGACTAGGTACAGGATTAGGTACAAATAAAAAATATTTTACAAACTACCTTATATTACGTATATTCTTAATTATTTGGTTTAAAATGTAAACAACTGTTGTGTAAATCCCTGAGCTAACATAATCAGTCTATTGTAATACAAATAAAAATAATACAGTATAAATGTCTATGGTAATGTCAAATTAAACCTACATTTTTATGTACCCACTAAATAAGTACTTTTTTTGTACAATTATGAGTTTATTAGGTACACACAGAAAACTGTTTTATTTAATATGCCAATGTACAATTGTACAGATCTACGTTACATTAATGGATGTATATAAGACATTACTCCAAATTAACAGTTTACATATGTGAGAGACTTTATAGGTCACAGAGTAAAATAAAAAATAGTGCTTGCTCAAAGAAGCTAAGCCCAGAAAGACGTCGATGATTCTAAAGCAGATTCTGTTTTGATATGTGTAGATAAGAAATGTATAGTGAGTTAGAGAACTAATAACATTTCTTAAAAGAACCGATTCTCAATTGGTTGAAGATGGGTAATAATACCATGTAATCCAGTTAGTAGGGGTCAAAAAAGACCTTTGTCTTACAAAAGGCGGGGTAGTAATAATTTTTAAATATGTTGTTCAGATCTAGGCCTTGACAATATATCCAAGTTTTCAACCTTGAGGGGACCGCTCGAGCTGCCATCTTGAATAAAAGGTAAAAAAAATAGTTTTTTGAAAATAACTACGCAGCGGCGAGCCAACGACGAAAATGTCTCAACAAAGTTAAAGAAGACAAAATTTCTCACATTTTTTTTGTATCAATTTTTTTTTGTAAGTCTAATATGTGACGAGTTACAGAACCAGGAAGATGAACATGTCTCCCAAAAAATAGTAAAACCCCATTTTTGACAGTAAATTTAATAAGAACAAAGATTATACAGTAATATCTATATCAAATTCCAGTAATTTCTCTTGTTAAATACAAATTTTCCTACAGCCGCAGTGGCGTAATAATTGTTAGCAGAGAATAATTTCTTTCTAATTTGTGGAACAGAAGGTTTCTAGAGTAGATGTAGCAGTTATAAACCTTTACTCGTACGTGTTTTTTTTGTTTTGAAAAGGGCAACTCTCTCTCTACTCCAAAGAGCGAGGGGTACAGCAGGATGTAAGACCAAAGCACATCGCATAAGCTGGAGCATGCTTTCTCGTTGTTTTCTATGGTGGCAACATGGTAGGGGAAACTTTGAAAGAAGTCCGCTACGGACATTTTGTTAAATCTTTAACAAAAAGCAAATTCAATATTGCTTCTTTGCCATCAACGAAGGAGGCTGCGTGGTATCATGCATTCAAGACGCCCAAAAATGGTATGGGATCCAAAAAAAACAGAAGACTGTGGCTGTCAACGTGGCAACAAGGGGCTCGCTCCACTCACAATGACAGAGCAATCAGCATCTGAAAACTCATTGAAATTCATTTCATACACTTGTCGAAAAGGATCAGGCGGAGCATGCAATGGCAGGAAAGCGGGGTTGAAATGCTCTGTTGTGTGTAGCTTCTGCAGTAGTCAGTCATACGAAAATGTACAGGAGGTTTATATTGACAGTGAGGATGAAGATGACAAATATTTATCAATGGAAGAACAATGGATTCTCAGAAACACCAATTGTGATGATATCGAGAACATCAACCGATCAGGACCATCAAAAAAGGGAAAACACTAATAATATAATTGCGTTGCTCAAGCGTCATTTATATTTAAGATCGCGAAGCTGTGGATTAGACCTATCGGAATATCACAATAAGAAAAACCGCCACTCTACCTCAAGGTGGTGTGAAAATGAGTATACTTTGAATTTACAAAATTAATAAATAGCAAGAAACAATTGAAAATAATCACAAAAATGAGGTTTTACTATTGTTTGGGAAAAACGATCAACTTCCTGCCGCTGTAACTCGTTACATATTAGACTTACAAAAAAATAAAAGTTTACACAAAGAATGTGTGGGATTGTGTCTTGTTTAACTTTGTTGAAGACATTTTCGTCTTTGGATCAACCGCTGGGGAGTTATTTTCAAAAAACCAATTTTTTGGACTTTTAATCAAGTTGGCGGCGGCAGTGCCCCCCCAAGGTCGAAAACTTAGATTTTTTGTCACGGTCTAGACCTTAACAACATATTTAAAAATTATTACTACCCCACGTTTTGCAGAGCAAAACTCCCTACTGACTGGACTAATGACAATTTTTGCAGAAAATGAATATAAAATACGTGAAAAATTCACTGACTTATTTATGAACAGGTGAATATTTCAGTTTGGTGACTTATGTTGTCTCTCAAATTCACAATTAACATATTTTTTATACAAATGTAAATATTTACTTTGAATCTGGCAGTACATTTGTTAGAAATGAAATAAATGATATTTCAGGTACAACAATGGAAACAACTCCTAAAATACGAGTGGCACAATGTAGGAACCTTAAAATTAAAACAACTAAAAAATAATATCTTTACAAAATGAGGTAGATTATTGATAATACCTGCTACTTTGGTTGGTAGTTCAGGAAGACCTAACTAACCTAAATATTAAATTCGAAAAATTTGAACCGTACGCGACTAATTTAAGAAAATGGTGTATTTCTTATTTAACGTAGGTGCCATTTTAAGTACTCCATGTTGTAGTCGACGCCAAAATGAAAGAATGTTGCAAAATAGCCACACTCTACGAAAAATATCTTCTGTTTCAAGTTAATTAATATCATAAAATTAAAAAGAAAAAACTTGTAATAAAACACTTCGAAAATAACTAATCTTGTCATAATTTAAATAAAAATAAAAACAAATAATTTAAAAACAATGACAAATCAATAAATAATATTTCTTTGTTTCTTAATAAATACATATATAAATAATTACAAATTTTGAATTTGCGTCTCTAAAACAATGGTGTCGTACTACATCTTCCTTATCTAATTTAGTTTTTAAATCTATTGGCATATGAAAAATATATTATTCTCTACCAATTAACAAATTTACATACATACAATGCCAAATAATCCATTTATACAGACTTTCCCAGGTCTAAATAAATATTTTGTGTAAAACATGAAAAATTTATTTTTAAATTCTAACTGCATTCCATTTTAAACAATTATAGACATAAAGTAATGCACATTAATGTATAAAATCATGTTTACAAATGTAACATTTTTATTGAGTTTTAACTAAAACTTTAGTAAGTATACTTTTACCTTTACAACTTATTTGTAATGCACAAAGCAACTGTAAAAAAAAATATATATATTTTTTAAATGTAGTAGATTGATTCGTAAATTGTTCGTCATAAGTTTGGGACAATTAACTGAAGAAATTGCAATTAGTACAGTAAACGAAGGAAATGTCATGGAAAATTTTTGATAGTTTGGGATATTTGTATGTAAAAACATGTTCTGATCACACGTCGCAACATGTTATTATATACATATACCGGGTGACACAGGAGACATGTAACACCCCGTAGCATGTTTATTTAAAAAGATATTATTTTGAAATTTGGTACACTTATATAATGCGTGATTGTCCTTTTTTAAATACAATAATTTGTTTCTCGCCACTTCCGGTTCCACCGGAAGTAACATCTACTCTGTTATTTTAAATGGCACCCTGTATATTTTTTTTAACTCTCTGATTCGTCTCTAGATTCTCTTTTCAACCAAGTATCGGAACACGGCATTTGTTTTTAAAATGACAGTTAATATCAATTTTAGTTTGTTAAGTCTAGGTGGCCCTGATATGAACCTTGGCAGATATGGATGCGTAGTGTGCCGTGATATCTAAAGACCTCTGGCATGCGACTTTGTGCCTCATATTTTTTTGGGAATAACCAGTAGCTGAACAGGCCAATAAGATCTAAGTTATTTAAAAAAAATATCTTTAAACAACCCACGATATCAAAAAAACCAAGATAGTAACCCCATTTTTTTTATTGCACCTGGTTTTTCATTAAATTATACCTAAGTTATCACGTTTTTAACTCTGTTTTGACATGTATTCACGAAATGAAAAAGTAGATATGATGCTACTAATCTATGGCGAATGTAAGAAAAATAGCAAGCGGGCTGTTGACTTATATCAAGAAAGATTTCCCAAAAGAATTCATCCATCAAACAACTATTTTGTAAGAGTTGAACAGCAATTCAGAAGTGAACCAGATGTATCGGAAAATAATTTCATTATCGATGAAGAGTCGGAAATAAATGTACTTGGAATTGCCGAGACAGATCCCACGATTTCGATAAGACAGATTGAGGACCAAACCGGTGTAAACCGGGAATCAGCTCGACGCATTTTGAAAAAACACAAATTTAAATCATACAAGTACCAAATATACCAGCATTTATACGAAAATGATTTTCAAAGAAGATTGAACTATTGCAATTGGGTTCTGAACAGACACAATTTGGACAATAATTTTCATGAACAAATTTTATTTTCCGACGAGTCCAGACTCACTAATTTGGGATTATTTAATCGTAACAACACCCGTTATTGGGCACAAATCCCAGAAATATGAGAGAAAGTGCATATCAGGAGCGATTTAGTTTTAATGTATGGTTAGGAGTAATTGGCAGAAGAATTATTGGGCCAATAATTTTTGATGGTCCATTAAATGGAGAAAGATATTTCTGATTTTTGCAAAACCAGATACAAGATTTTTTGGAAGAACTGCCACCTATTGTTAACCCAATAATTGTTCAACAGGATGGGGCTCCACCACATAACAGCAGAGTTGTGGTGAATTATTTAAATGAAAGGTTTCGAGAAAACTGGATGGGAACAAATGGACCCGCTCGATGGCCTGCAAGGTCACCAGATCTTACGCCGCTCGATTTTTTTGTATAGGGCCACCTCAAGGAAAACGTTTATAGAACTCCACCAACTAACAGAGAAGACATGGAAATGAGAGTCAGAAGAGCAATCGATGGGATTACTGAATTACAGTTAGATAACGTGCTTAGGGCTACCGTCACAAAAACACGATTCGGCAGAGATAATAACGGA
The DNA here is from genome assembly GCA_963675555.1 of Leptura quadrifasciata. Taxonomy (NCBI): domain Eukaryota; kingdom Metazoa; phylum Arthropoda; class Insecta; order Coleoptera; family Cerambycidae; genus Leptura; species Leptura quadrifasciata. The sequence continues at coordinate 9,700,296 of OY776676.1, forward strand.
CAACATTTTGAGCATCTGCAGTAAAAATGCTTTTGTATGAAGTACTTCAGTAAATATTTCATTTTAATTTCATTCATTCGTTGTAAAAATGTATTACATAGTATAATTGTTTTTCATCAATTTTGTTCAAATGTGTTTTACTGATGTTTCTTATTTATTAAAAAAATCGTTTTACCTACTTTTATTTTGTTTCCACCGCCTGCTTACTAAATATTTTTGTTGAAGTACAATATTCATTACTATGCAATAACATTCGATACTAATTTTAATGAAGGAAGTAAAATAGCAATTGTATTGGACAAAAATAAAAGATTAATAAGTATTTTTTAACTAGGTGAAATAAAAAAATGGGGTTCTTATCTTGGTTTTTATGATATCGTGGGTTGTTTAAAGATATTTTTTTTTAAATAAGTTAGATCTTATTAGTCTGTCCAGCTACTGGTTATTCCCAAAAAAATATGAGGCACAAAGTTGCATACCAGAGGTCTTTCGATATCGCGGCACACTACGCATCAATATCTGCCAAGGTTCATATCAGGACCACCTAGACTTAACAAACTAAAATTATAAATATTAACTGTCATTTTAAAAACAAATGCCGCTTTCCTATACATGGTTGAAAAGAGAATCTAGAGACGAATCAGATAGGTAAAAAATATATACAGGGTGCCATTTAAAACAACAGAGTAGATGTCACTTCCGGTGAAACCGGAAATTTAATACCATGGTCACATAGAAAATGCGATTCTAAATACTTTTTATTCTTGTATTTTTTTCAAGAAAATGCTTAGTTTACGAGATATTTCTTTTTTGCCAAAAATATACATATATATATATATATATGTATATAAGAACGTGTTGCGACATGTTCGGAATTCTTTTAGTATTTTTCCCGTGATCAGAGCATGTTTTGACATAAAGGGTAAAGGGTCCAAATATCCCAAACTATCCAAAATTTTCTCATTTGACTGCTATTTTGAGCTTCATTTACTGTAGTAAAGTATATACGATTGGAATTGAAACTGGTCAGTTTTAAAGCACAGGACTGTACGTACTGAACTTGATATTTTGTCCTATATAGCAATGGTATTGAGATTCGAACGGTAGTTGAAACTGTGCAGGCGAGTCCGAGACTGGCAATGTAATCAGCCTGAATGAACCATCTACGACTGCACTGGTTTAAATGTAATAAAATGGACAGGCCTACTAGCACAAAAAAACTCGTAAATCGTTTCTTTATCTTGGAACGTGGAAGTCTAATATCGTGCTGTCTATGTGCCAGTGCAGCGCATAAATACCTATTATAATATCAAGCGTAGGAGTTTAGTTAGTTACTGTTCATATTTATAAATATTTACTACTGTATAAAAGGTAAAGTATTTTAATTATTTACTAATTTACCATGGCTTTCTGGAGACCATTTGAAACAGAGGATAATATAATAACGCCCGAAAATCGTATCATTTTCTTATGACAAGCATTTCTATTTACCTCCGCCCATGTACAATAAAGAGATGCCGACTATTTTTGCCGGCTTTTAGTTTTTATATGGTTTCAATTCCAATCGTATATACTTTAAATATAGTATGTTGCATATCATACTTCCGACGAAAATTCTAGTTAGATACATAAAGTTGATGATAAATCTATAGATTTATATATATAGATCAGCGGTCTACCAAATCTGGATGTTGAAATTCTTGATTTTTCCCGGTTCCTCCCAGTCTTCTTAAAGTTAAAATATAGAAAAATCATGTTATCAAAAATCAGGAGCAGTATTTTGAACAACTAATTTTAATAACATTTTGGAAAAAAATTTAAAAGAAGAAAGAATTCCTAGTTAAAGATAAATAACTGAAATCTAGTTAGACCTCACTAAGGCGTTTGATACAGTCCCACAACTTATCGATATTCTAGAAAAAAATGAGATTCGAAGGCATAATAATACAATTTATTATTAAAAATTTATTTAAACAGTAAGTTAAAATAAATGTAAAGTAATCAGTGAAGAAATAACTGTGAATTATGGAGTATCCCAAAGTACCGTATTGGGTCCAATATTGTGTGTTACATACAGGGTGGTCCCAATTTTCGAAAATTGTTTTTATAGAAGTGGCATAATATCAAAAGACGTACATTTTAAATATATTTTGAGATATACAGGGTGACTCGCTATAGCAGAGCATCTTCTGGGTCATTATTTTTAATAGAACATCCTGTATATTTTTACATTTACGAATTCAGCGTAAAATTGCCTTTCCAACGACCTTCAAGGTTTTTTTATTTTGACGTGGCGTTTCCGGGTTATTCGAAAGAATATGAAAATTTTGGTCGGTGTCTGCATTACTATTAATTAAGAAGATTTATTTTGCAATTATGTAGACAAGGGATGTACTATAACGACGCAGCTGCCAAATATTGATTATAATTATACAGGGTGTATATTATACTAGCGCTAATTTAAGACATTTCAAGGTGAATTTTCTCAATTTTTTCAAATGAAACACTCTGTATATTATTGAATTTTTGAATTGGCACGTTAATTCTCTGCGATTTTGTGAATAATGTTATTTGTTATTTTGTTTGTTATTTTTACTTTTTCATTAAAAACCATTAATACTAATACTTTTCATTTTGAACTGATCTAGTAGCCATGATTATGAGTGAGAATAATTGAAAGTAGTATTAATTTCTTTTTTCTGAGTGCGTCTTGGTTGCCTCTAGTAGTTTTTCACAGGTTAATTAAATCACATTTGAATTTATCTTAAAAATGTATAAATAATTGTTTAATATTACAAAAAAGTGGACATAAATAATAGGAACAGAAAATACGGTATTAGGTAATACAAAAATTGGCACTATTTTAAAAATTCAAAGTTATTTTGAATCTAATTTAATGAAGCAAATAATACCTAGTGTTTATAGGAATGATGTATACTTCAAAATATTTTTAAAATGTGCGCTTTGACAGTATACCACTTCCTTAAAAAATAATTTTCCAAAGTCTATACCGTTGCTGATTATATAGCAATTTTTCATTCTTCTGAATCCTGGGTCCACTTAAAGGAAATATTAGAAACAGACTTTAAAAAATCAAAAGATTTGACAGTAAAAAACTTAGCATTAGGTAATTATAATAAGGCATATTACTTGCCATTGACATCACAAAATAGAAATAGATTATTATTTAAAGAAAATGAAATACAGGATGATGACAAAATAGAAATAAAATCGGTATAAATATCTGGGTATCACTGTAGATGGAATTTAAAATTAAATTATCAAGTACACGCGATAGTCAATAAATTGCGAAATAAGTCCTTGTAAAAGTAACTTTACTAATGTTTTAATTAAATTTAGTAAACAATTAAAATATGTAAAAGTGAGTAAAATAGTATATGGTATTCCTACGAGATTTTTGCCAATTAAACTGACTGGGAGATGATTAAAACTATAAATAAAGCGGAAAACCCATTCCAGCCCCATCCTTTTTACGGAATAACTTTTCACTGCTTGCTGATATTGTCCGCAAATTGGTTTTAATAACATAATGAATCAGAATCAACCATGTATAAAGTGTAAGATGATGGAGTAATTGGGGAGGGAGTATCGATAACCCACCTCATAACATTATATCAATATTTATTTAGGGGAATAGTCTGTGGATAACACAAGTCCTTAATAATAAATTTACCAATCTTTTAGTTAAAATTTTTGGCACAAATACAATTAAGTTCATTTTAACTTCTGACATAATTATTACTGTGATCCTATTAAATAACTTAATTTTAGAATTCTCGATAGGCAAGTAGATATAAAAAAAATCCACGAAAATTTCGCCCCATTTTTAAAGGATATGGATGATAATTTTATACTAAAAATCAAAAGTGATTGTTAGTATGAAATTAGTTTCCTTTAATTCACAGCACGATATGTAAATTCGATAGTTATATGCATAAATGTCTTGAGTGACTTTATACATTGCACTGGAAAGAGTGGACATCATAAAATTTGTAAAATTCGATTTGAATTTTACAGATTTCACAAGGCCGTAAACTTTGATAAGTTATCTAGCAACAACCAAAATACAATTTAGAATGTAATATTTTGAATGTTGCTGAAATAATATATTCAGATCACTTTATTGTAGAAACTTGCTACATAAGAAACAGAAAAGGCAAAATATTACTTAAATATTGTACAGCTGATAACATCTCATACAATCCAGTGATCCAAAAAGCTGTGGCTCTAATACTTACATGCGACTATCTCGATCAATATATCGTTGGGCGCCAAAAACTTAACTACTTATAAAAAGTATCTAAAGTATGAATTTAAAGAAATCTTTTAATACGAGAAATTCTTTTTCAATTGCGTTTAATTGTAGAAAGAATTCCTGACAAGATGAGCAACATTTATTACAAACGTTTCATATATACACGAAGGTGTATCAAGGAGCACAAACTGACGCGGAAAAGCTTGTTCTTCTGAAAGTACGCTTTCGGAATAATTGACAGTAGCAGAGGAAATGAATGTACTTAAGTCCTAATCATTACAGACCTGAAACTTCTTGCATTATGTTAAGTTTGCAACATATGAAAAGTATACCTTTTAAAATCAGTGCACTCACCCCGGGGGGTTGCAGATCCATTTTATACCCACAATTCAATAACTCGCGAAGTTTTCAACGAAATCGGCTAAAATTCATGTCATGGAGGTTGTTGGGGTCGCTGATTGCAAATCCAAAGTGAAAATTGGAAAATTCAAAATAACGGATCTGAAATGACGGACTTTAAGAATTTATTTCTGAGTTACGCCATTTCTATTGATTTTACTGAAAAATATGTAGAGTAAAAGAGAATACACACATACATACATATTGATAACCACATTATTTAACCCTTTCGCTTCTCCCCCGTGGATAATCTCCTACGCTTGATCCTTTTTTTTGCAAAAATTGTGACAAAAGTTTTTTAATTTTTTTTTATAGTTTGATAATATTGGACTAATCGAAATAACCTAAGAAAGTTAATTCTGATCGTTTACTGAGAGTGAACATAAGGTGACCTCCGAAAAAATACGATTTTTTCTAAATTTCTACTACAAACTGATAGGGGAAAATAATTTCTAAATATTGTCTGAAAGTTATTTGTGGCATTCTACGAATATTCTTTCCTATTATTTGGGTTTTCTACCACATGTACTATTATCCTCTTCAAAACAAATCACCGAATCTACAAAATAATAGAATTATTGGAAAAAAAGCCTCTGCGCCCGTGACGTTTACGCCAAAGGAAAAGTCAGAGGTTATGTTTTGCAAATAATATAAATCGGAAAAAACACAAAAATAATGTATTTTGCTGACGTTTCGGAAAGTAATCTCTTTCCGTTTTCAAAGCTATTTTTGAAGAACTCTTATTTTGCTGTGTATGTCAAATACACAGCTTTAAGATTCTGTTTATGTTATTTCCATAGATACTTACTACTTACACAGAACATAGAACTGATGATATTTTTTTTTTTTTTTTTAGATAATGTTGAGTTTGTTAAGTTCTTCTTTTAACATTGGTAGCCAGGTTGTACAAATATCTACAGAACAATTCGATACGCACTTATCTTCATTTAATAAGATTATTGCTGATTCTTTAATTTTTCTTTTTTTGGTATCTGTTTCTTTTGTTAAAATTTTTGCCGAGTCCCAGTTTATTCTATGTCCGTTTTCCCAAGCATGTTCACAAATCTTTGATTTCTGGATTTCATTCTTTCTAATGTAGTTCTTGTGCTCATCCAACCTCACACTGAAAGGTCTGGATGACTCACCCACATAACATTTATCACATTCGCACGGGATATTGTAAATACAGTTTTTTGAATTCTGCTCCCTGTTTATCGGTTTTGTTTTTGTTAAAATAGATCTTAAAGTGTTCCCCGTTTGAAATATCGTCCTAACATCAAATTTGTCACCTATACGGCGTAGCTTTTCCGATAGTCCGTATACATAAGGAATTATTGCTGTATAATGACGTTCAGGTTTTTGTCGTACCTGATTGTCCCTATTTTCAACATTTATGAAAATTCTATCAACAAAGGCTTCAGGATATTGATTTTGTACTAGAACCTCTTTGATAAATTTTTTCTCGTTATTTAATATTTCATTATTAGATGAAATTATTTTGGCCCTATCGTATAAACATTTTACAACACCCCTTTTAACATTTATTGACTGATTTGAGTTAAAATTTAGATATCTATTAGTATGTGTTGGTTTTCTATAAACGCTTGTTTCAATTGTATTATTTATCCTTCTAATTAAAACATCTAAAAACGGTAGTTCATTCCTACTTTCTACTTCTAATGTGAATTTAATAGACGGTTCCTTACTATTTATATTTTCTAAAAAACTATCTAGTAAATCAACACCATGAGGCCAAATTGCAAAGATGTCGTCAACATATCTCCACCAGACAACCGGTTTGTTTATACAATTTTGAACATGTGTGTTCTCAAAGTTCTCCATAAATATGTTGCTTAAAATTGGTGATAATGCAGACCCCATAGCCATACCAAAATCCTGCTGATAGAACTCATTGTGCAATTGAAAATAGGTTGTTTTTATACACAGTGTTAAGAGTTCCATTATGCTATTTACACTTAATTTAGTTCTAGTTTCCAAATTATTATCATTTAGCAACCTGTCTTTAACTATTTTTAATGTTTCATCTACCGGAACATTGGTAAAGAGGCTAACTACATCAAAACTAACCATCAGGTGTGATTCATGAATATCGTTTTCATAAATTTTTTCTATGAAATGTTTACTATTTTTTATATATGAATCGGTATTTCCAGATAATGGATCAATAATTTTAAGTAAAAATTTTGCCAAATTATGACATGGTGAATTAATAGAACTAACAATTGTACAAACAAACCGGTTGTCTGGTGGAGATATGTTGACGACATCTTTGCAATTTGGCCTCATGGTGTTGATTTACTAGATAGTTTTTTAGAAAATATAAATAGTAAGGAACCGTCTATTAAATTCACATTAGAAGTAGAAAGTAGGAATGAACTACCGTTTTTAGATGTTTTAATTAGAAGGATAAATAATACAATTGAAACAAGCGTTTATAGAAAACCAACACATACTAATAGATATCTAAATTTTAACTCAAATCAGTCAATAAATGTTAAAAGGGGTGTTGTAAAATGTTTATACGATAGGGCCAAAATAATTTCATCTAATAATGAAATATTAAATAACGAGAAAAAATTTATCAAAGAGGTTCTAGTACAAAATCAATATCCTGAAGCCTTTGTTGATAGAATTTTCATAAATGTTGAAAATAGGGACAATCAGGTACGACAAAAACCTGAACGTCATTATACAGCAATAATTCCTTATGTATACGGACTATCGGAAAAGCTACGCCGTATAGGTGACAAATTTGATGTTAGGACGATATTTCAAACGGGGAACACTTTAAGATCTATTTTAACAAAAACAAAACCGATAAACAGGGAGCAGAATTCAAAAAACTGTATTTACAATATCCCGTGCGAATGTGATAAATGTTATGTGGGTGAGTCATCCAGACCTTTCAGTGTGAGGTTGGATGAGCACAAGAACTACATTAGAAAGAATGAAATCCAGAAATCAAAGATTTGTGAACATGCTTGGGAAAACGGACATAGAATAAACTGGGACTCGGCAAAAATTTTAACAAAAGAAACAGATACCAAAAAAAGAAAAATTAAAGAATCAGCAATAATCTTATTAAATGAAGATAAGTGCGTATCGAATTGTTCTGTAGATATTTGTACAACCTGGCTACCAATGTTAAAAGAAGAACTTAACAAACTCAACATTATCTAAAAAAAAAAAAAATATCATCAGTTCTATGTTCTGTGTAAGTAGTAAGTATCTATGGAAATAACATAAACAGAATCTTAAAGCTGTGTATTTGACATACACAGCAAAATAAGAGTTCTTCAAAAATAGCTTTGAAAACGGAAAGAGATTACTTTCCGAAACGTCAGCAAAATACATTATTTTTGTGTTTTTTCCGATTTATATTATTTGCAAAACATAACCTCTGACTTTTCCTTTGGCGTAAACGTCACGGGCGCAGAGGCTTTTTTTCCAATAATTCTATTATTTTGTAGATTCGGTGATTTGTTTTGAAGAGGATAATAGTACATGTGGTAGAAAACCCAAATAATAGGAAAGAATAAAAATAATTTCTCTTATGCAAAATCGCATTCCAAACACTTTTTTACTCGGGGTATTATTCATTAAAATCAATAAAAACGGCACAAATCGCATTTTTATATGAATCCTTAAAAATGAAAAAATTGATTATAAGACGACAAAGTGAAAGGGTTAATTGATGGCAATTCCAAAATTTATATTCTGATTTTGTATTCTAAACATTTTTTAATCATCATATTTTTGTTAAAAAGTAATAGAAGCAGCGTAAATATCTTTTGTTCAAAAAGAAATTTGAGTTTACATTTAATTCTTCACAAAATTGACCAAGTGATTATAAGACGATAAAGTGAAAGGGTTAATTGATGGTAATTCCAAAATTTGTATTCTGATTTTGTATCATTGCATTGCATTGCATCATGTATGTATGATTTTGTATGACATTCTAATAATTTATTTTCCTCTTGTGTATGGGGTAAAAATCAATACTTATGGAGAAATTTGCGTTTTGAAAATGTAATTTTTTTACTACCTACTAGGACAGAACGAAAGAGTTAAGGACTAATATTTTTTAAATTATATATTCTTATGCAAAAACGTATTCTAAACAATTTTTCATCATCATGTTTTTCTTAAAACGTAATAGAAGCAGCGTAAATATCTTTTGTTCAAAAAGAAGTTTATGAGTTTACATTTAATTCTACACAAAATTGAACAAAAGTGATTATAAGACGATAAAGTGAAAGGGTTAATTGATGGTAATTCCAAAATTTGTATTCTGATTTTGTATGACATTCTAATAATTTATTTTCCCCTTGTGTACGGGGTAAAAATCAATAATTATGGAGAAATTTGCGTTTTAAAAATGTAATTTTTGTACTACCTACTAGGACAGAACGAAATGGTTAAGGACTAGTATTTTTTAAATTATATATTCTTATGCAAAAACGTACTGTAAACAATTTTTCATCATCATGTTTTTCTTAAAACGTAATAGAAGCAGCGTAAATATCTTTTGTTCAAAAAGAAGTTTATGAGTTTACATTTAATTCTACACAAAATTGAACAAAAGTGATTATAAGATGATAAAGTGAAAGGGTTAATTGATGGTAATTCCAAAATTTGTATTCTGATTTTGTATCATTGCATTGCATTGCATCATGTGTGTATGATTTTGTACGACATTCTAATAATTTATTTTCCTCTTGTGTATGGGGTAAAAATCAATACTTATGGAGAAATTTGCGTTTTGAAAATGTAATTTTTTTACTACCTACTAGGACAGAACGAAAGGGTTAAGGACTAATATTTTTTAAATTATATATTCTTATACAAAAACGTATTCTAAACATTTTTTAATCATCATATTTTTCTTAAAAAGTAATAGAAGCAGCGTAAATATCATTTGTTCAAAAAGAAGTTTATGAGTTTACATTTAATTCTTCACAAAATTGAACAAAAGTGATTATAAGACGATAAAGTGAAAGGGTTAATTGATGGTAATTCCAAAATTTGTATTCTGATTTTGTATCATTGCAGTGCATTGCATCACGTATGTATGATTTTGTATGACATTCTAATAATTTATTTTCCTCTTGTGTATGGGGTAAAAATCAATACTTATGGAGAAATTTGCGTTTTGAAAATGTAATTTTTTTACTACCTACTAGGACAGAACGAAAGGGTTAAGGACTAATATTTTTTAAATTATATATTCTTATACAAAAACGTATTCTAAACATTTTTTAATCATCATATTTTTCTTAAAAAGTAATAGAAGCAGCGTAAATATCATTTGTTCAAAAAGAAGTTTATGAGTTTACATTTAATTCTTCACAAAATTGACCAAAAGTGATTATAAGACGTTAAAGTGAAGGGGTTAATTGATGGTAATTCCAAAATTTATATTCTGATTTTGTATGATTGCATTGCATCATGTATGTATGATTTTGAATGACATTCTAATAATTTATTTTCCTCTTCTGTATGGGGTAAAAATCAATACTTATGGAGAAATTTGCGTTTTGAAAATGTAATTTTTTTACTACCTACTAGGACAGAACGAAAGGATTAGGGATTAATATTTTTTAAATTATATATTCTTATGCATAAACGTATTCTAAACATTTTTTAATCATCATATTTTTCTTAAAAAGTAATTGAAGCAGCGTAAATATCTTTTGTTCAAAAAGAAGTTTATGAGTTTACATTTAATTCTTCACAAAATTGACCAAAAGTGATTATAAGACGTTAAAGTGAAGGGGTTAATTGATGGTAATTCCAAAATTTATATTCTGATTTTGTATGATTGCATTGCATCATGTATGTATGATTTTGAATGACATTCTAATAATTTATTTTCCTCTTCTGTATGGGGTAAAAATCAATACTTATGGAGAAATTTGCGTTTTGAAAATGTAATTTTTTTACTACCTACTAGGACAGAACGAAAGGATTAGGGATTAATATTTTTTAAATTATATATTCTTATGCAAAAATGTATTCTAAACAATTTTTCAACATCATATTTTTCTTAAAAAGTAATTGAAGCAGCGTAAATATCTTTTGTTCAAAAAGAAGTTTATGAGTTTACATTTAATTCTTCACAAAATTGACCAAAAGTGATTATAAGACGATAAAGTGAAAGGGTTAATTGATGGTAATTCCAAAATTTGTATTCTGATTTTGTATGATTGCATTGCATTGCATCATGTATGTATGATTTTGTATGACATTCTAATAATTTATTTTCCTCTTGTGTATGGGGTAAAAATCAATACTTATGGAGAAATTAGCGTTTTGAAAATGTAATTTTTTTACTATTTACTAGGACAGAATGAAAGGGTTAAGGACTAATATTTTTTAAATTATATATTCTTATGCAAAAATGTATTCTAAACAATTTTTCATCATCATATTTTTCTTAAAAAGTAATAGAAGCAGCGTAAATATCTTTTGTTCAAAAAGAAGTTTATGAGGACACATTTAATCCAAACAAAATTGACCAAAAATGAAATAAAATGTTGAAAATTCCTTGACATGTTCAACAAGGATATAGAAATTACAAATTGTACGCTTTTCCGTTTTTTAAACACTATTTAATTTATTTTTTAAGGGTGTACATCTATTATTATTGATAATTAGATAGAAATAGACACTACTAGTAACATTTCTACGTTTTCCCCCATCAGTTTGTAGTAAAAATTTTGAAAGAATCGTATTTTTTGGGAGGTCACTCTATGTTCATGTCCAGTAAAGGGTTGAAATGGTTAGGATTATTATATTTTTTGTTATTTCGACTTTATTAGTCCAATACTATCAAACTATGATAAAAAAAAAATTAAAAAGTTTTTACCACAATTCTTGCGAAAGAAAGAGTCAGCGTAGGTTTTCCACGGGGAAGAAGTGAAAGGGTTAAGTAATGTGGTTAGTATTACTATACAAAATGGTATCCTAAACACTTTTTTACTCTACATATTTTTTAGTAAAATCAATAGAAACGGCGTAAATCAGGAATTAATTCTTAAAGTCCGCCATTTTGAATTTTCCAAATTTTACATCGGATTCGTAATTAGTGATCCCAAAAACCTCCACGATATGAATTTTAGCTGATTTCGTTGAAAAATTTGCGAGATATTGAATTTGGAGTGAGGTGAGTGCACTAATTTTCAAAGGTATATGTCATATGTTGCCGAAACTTAATGCAAAAGATTTCAAATCTTTACATTGAAGTGGATTAAGGACTTATATCGTTTTTGTAATCATTCCCTCTACTACAGTGCCATTTTACTGACATGGTGACATCAAAATCAACAAATTGTTATTAAGTGGTTAGTCCAGTGGCTGTAGAAGAACTCGAATCCAAATTCGGTAAGAATAATTACAGATAAGCTGAATTTTCGAATTTAAATCGGAAATTGGTTGTAAAATTGAACATGTAATAATCTAAAACTAATTTAGATTTAAATATTTTTTGTTATTCACAATAATATTGATAAGTAAAAGACTACATTTGGTTCAATTTGCATCAACAAACTCCACAGCCTTAATTCAAATAAAAACTAGATTATATGTCGCATACAAAAGGCCATGAGGTGAGACACGTGCGTGTAAGGCAACGTGTAAGGTCAGTACAGTCCAGTGGCGCCATCCGTTGTTTAGAAACGCCAGTTTACGCTCCTCTAGACACACACCTTCATACAGATACGACAAATGCGAATAAAGTTTGTCAACACATTAAAGATCAATAACCAATAAAAACAGATTCCTTCCTACCCGCAGAAAAAGTAGTTTACTTTCAAATCATATAATGTGCAGACACCTAGCGGCATTCCTTATACTGAACACATTGTAGGCATTTTCTCTATTATCGGCAGCTACTCGGGTTGTGATTTCGATTCGCCTTCAGAGAGGGCGGACGACGTAGCCGCGTTTCCGTTCCCACTTTTGTCTGGTGACTCTTCACTTTTCTGGCTTTGAGTTTTTTCCGTTCGCAACGGACAGTCTGCGATTAAGTGTTCCTCACTTTTACAATTATGACAACGCTTTGGTTGTGGACCTAACTGGCATTTTGCTGCTATGTGGTTGGCGAATTCTCCGCAGTTGTAGCATCTGAAAAAGGAGTAATTTTAAATTGTTTTGTGTTACAAAAATGAACATATGGCATAGAAAATGCCACGTTGTAAAGGGATTAATTTAAGACGGACGGCCGGAATCCTTAGAAATAATGGAGTTGTCCTAAATTGTTCGCATTGATTGTTTTAGCGGTAAAAGGGGTATGAATTGAAGTTTTAAAAAAATGCCCAACTAGTCCATTAGAGAAGTAATTGAATGCGGGTACCACATTATTTAATAAAATAACATCTATCCACAAAAATAATTTTTTTAAAACATCAGCATAAAGTTGTACAAGTGAATGTAATAAAAGCCTTATTTCTAAATGTTAGTTTTGCTTTGCTATTACGATGTGGTTTAATTTGCAACCTTTTAAGTTCGTTCGTGCAAGCTACTAATAATTATTTGGATAAAATCTCTTGACCTACTTCAAAGTAGTGATTAAGTTACACTATAAGTTCCCAGGCCTGACCTAACCTACACCAAGGGCCAAATTATTACTCGATAAATCAAAACAAAAGATTCACAATTGTGTTATTCCCGAACTAAAAGATGTACATGTCGTATATCGAGATACTAGAAAAATAAAAATTTATACTTTAAAAAGTACCTAATTTTTCTGAAGCGTTTCTTAGATACCGGTCGCCTATGAGAGCCTCTACAGTCAGAGCTCTGTGGCCCTGTAACTTTTGTTGCTTCTAGTCCTTTTTCGGATACCTGACATTCAAACTCTACTTCTTCTTCATCCCCTAACGAACGAAAACCAGTCATCTGTATGACGCTCTGAAAAGCATAAAACAATTATTAAATTATTTTTTTACGTACAGTATCAACGCGAAAGTTTTTTCGACGTTTCAAATAATATATTTTTAAAATATAAAAACCAATACGCGGAGGAAATAATTATTATAGAAATAAATGTTTAACAAAATATATACTTCGAAAAAACACCCACTACTTAGTACAAAAGGAAGTTACACAATGTGCGTTTCCAAACTGATTGAAAAGTTCTGCGAAAATTTGAAACGATTTGACGTGACCTTAAACAACAGCAAATGAAGTTAAATGTAAATTTTACACTGCAAAATGTCCTTAAAATTTAAATAGCATGCATGCCGGAGAAGCCTATCACATCATAAATAATAAAAGAAGTTGCAAAAAAGGAACATTTTTGTGAATTTATTTTGCATGCCTTTTCGTATTTCACAAAATAATTTTGTTTTAAGTTCAAATAAAAAATTGCACGCATATTGCTGAAACCCAGCATTGAAAAAAATGTGGAAAAAGTACTAAAAATTAATTAAATCAGTATAAAATTTACGACAGAGGTTCCGTGATATCATTCAGCATACCATTTATTATTTAATAATAAAGTACTTCTTTGAACTCAACCAGAAAATAGCATTTCGACCGCTATGTCCATTGAGAAATTTTTCAAAAAAGTACATATTTTGGAAAAAAATCAGATTAAACCTGCAATGCTTCAAAGTTTAATTACTTTTCCATTTAGCCCAATTTTTAACATAATTAGTTTGAATATTTGAATTTACTTGGAAAACTAGCAATTATTTTTCTACCCGTTGAATTTATTCCCCTGTGTTAAATATTATTGTACATGTTTGTCCAATCGTACATTTTTGTTCAATTCCTGCAGTTCTAGAAGATAATCCTGATGAGGATAAAGAACAAATAGACACGAACTCTTCCGACAATGAAGACGCTGACGACGAGGCCGAATCTGACGATGGTAACAATTCTAATTCCGCCACTACAGATGAGGAGTCTGATAGCTCGAATTGTAATGATAATAATGATGGAGAAAAATGATCCTTAATTGATTTATTATTTATTGCATAAAGTGTCATTTTTTACCTTAAAATAATAAAATAAATATTTGTTTAACTACGCTATTTTGCTAATAGTAATATCACATACATTTTCTTACTTTATTTTTGGGCATTTTTTTCAAATTCTTCCAATGTTGGATTCTAAAAATCATGCATACTATTTTTTTATTTCAGCTAAGGATACTATTTTTTTTTTTTTCGGAAAAGTAATTAAAAATGGAAAAGTAATTAAAACTTTGAAGCATTGCAGATTTAATTTGATTTTTTCCAAAATATGCATTTCTTTAAAATTTTTCTCAAAGTTAAGATATAGAGGTCGATATGCCATTTTATAGTGGAGCTCAAAAAATACTATACAGGGTGTCCCACGACGAACTGCGGCTATCGATATCTCGAAAAGTAGACATCAGAAAATTTTGAAAATATGGTAGTAAACCAATGACTCGAAAACTAAAAATTTTCGGGATAGATATCCATATACAAACTTACCCTTATTTTTAATGGCGAATAAGATAAGATTATAAAAATTGGGGGTTTCCATTTGAAAAAATTGATTTTTGA
This sequence comes from Leptura quadrifasciata, assembly GCA_963675555.1. Classification (NCBI taxonomy): domain Eukaryota; kingdom Metazoa; phylum Arthropoda; class Insecta; order Coleoptera; family Cerambycidae; genus Leptura; species Leptura quadrifasciata. Next base: position 9,715,527 of record OY776676.1, read on the forward strand.
CAGTGTTCTCAAGTTCATCTTTATTCTTATTTTTTGAACACTCTGTATTAATACTTATTAAAATATTATAAAAACTCTATTAAAGTAAAGAATCGAACCCAAATTAGATAATAAAGGCTTCCTTATAGGAAAAATTGATAATTCTTTTAGGGTCCGCAAACGTCATTTTAGACATAAAAATTGAAATATCTCAAAAACGGAGAGACCTAGGTATAGGACATGATACACAAAATCGACCTAGAATTTTGCGTACAATTCAAAAATGTAATAATATATAGAGTGTCCCATTTAAAATAAGCAAGTTGGTATCGACTTCCGGTATAACCGGATGTGCCACCATCTTGAAAATATTTTAGCCAAGTGCCCCCATCGACATTAGTTTACTACCAAATTTTCAAAATTTTCCGATGTCTACTTTTCCAGATAACGATCGCCGCAATTCGTCGTGGGACACCCTGTATTATTAAATAAGAAATGGCATGCTGAATGATATCACGGAACTTTTGTTGTAATTTTTATACCTACGTCATTAATTTTTGGATGCATTTTTCGCATTTTTTTTCAATGTTGGGTTCCAGCAATATGCATGCCGTTTTTTATTTGAGCTTAAAACAACATTATTTTGCAAGGCATGCAAAATAAAATCACAAAAAATTTAACTTCTTTTTTCAACTTTCTCGATGCATGCCACTTTTTTTACAGCAATGCATTATAACAATGGCCCACAATTAAGATGGCATGCAATATGAAAATGTGTTATCCCGTAACATGGCGATCTAATTGGGACCAACAAGTTTAACTAATATTTTTCTGTAAAATTCCATTAAAGTGAGATAACTATGTCGACTTAGAATTGGGCTAGTATGCTAGACCTTAATTTAATTGTCATTGTTATCGTAAGTCGGCAGCTACATTTACACAGGCCGTCTTACCGTTACCACATCAATTACTATATCAAAAATTTCGTTATCATCTGAATACCTATTCATAACAATCAAGTCGAGGTATCTGTCTTATAATAAAGAATCATCATTAAACAAACACAAATTTAAATGCAAATAATAAAACATACCCATTTTAAAGTCTTGTTTTATAGAATAATTAAGATTCCAAAAGACATTCTTCAGCCTATTATAAATTATCTAAACGAAAAATCTACATACAAAGACTGACCGCAAGATACATTAGCATTTAGTCCCACTAACAGTAATGCATCCATTTTGAAATTTAATAAAGTGTAAGTTTCTAAATAGCGTCTACAAGGTGCTTTAGTAAAATCGATCTGCCCCAAGTCAAAAAACGTTTTACTTTCATGCATTTTTAAATGTTTACGGCCCTTATTAAAAGTCGAGAGTAAATTAAAGATATAACGATAAGATTGCTTTACTGCATGAACAAGCGCGTCATTAATTATAAATAGATCTACACAGAGGGTTATAAACGTGCTATAGAAGCCTTTCTAGTACAGTATAATTAAATTTGAAAAAGATTATTGCTATATTCAATAAAAGCTTGAAGACGCATTTAAGAATGGTTACTCTTCGGAAAATTGATGAATATCGAGGGAGAGTGGTTAATTGAGCAAAATGGTTATTTATTTATTTATTTATTTATTTTTATACATTTATTTAACGTCGGCCTATTTCCGCTACTGAGGCCTAACACCGACGCCTGTAGACGAGCTACCCCCAACCAGGAATTTTGCCGAACATCTTCCCTTAAGAAGAGTAGGGATCTTTTACTTGCCTAACATTTAATAGACAAGGGACCGACGGCTTTACATCCCCTCCGAAGGATGGTATATCTCCTATACAACCCTCGCCTAAGGTTGTATAGCTTCCGCGCATACACTGATATACAAGCCGCTGGAAGATGTGTGAGGCGAGAACGCGGTTTCCGTTGGAATGGTCACCAATCCAAGTACTAACCGCGCCTGTCGTTGCTTTACATCGCATACCGAAGTATGTACATAGTAAAGACGCACCTACGCTCGCCCCCATTTATTTATTTATTTCACACACTGTCCAACAGGTACTGAACCCACTTACAGGATAGGGGTTTTCTAGTAAAGTTTATAAATAAAAATTGTAAATATAAATGAAACTAAAATCCGAAGTATAACTAACTGACTAAGAATAGAAGTTCACAAAATAAAACTTAATGTAACTAAACTAGTGCAATAATATAGAAGCAACGTAGAGTTCAATAAATAACTAATAAAAACCAAACAAAAATCGAAGAAAAACAAAGTTGTAAGATTAGCCTCTTTCATAATAAGTTTTCAAGATACCAAGACTGCAATTAAAAATGTCGATTACACCACAGATTGAATTATGACTTTCGTAAATTGTGTGAACAGGACAGAATCTTAATGCATTCGTGCGGGGAGTAAGATAGAACATATTGCTATGACGAGAAATTGTTCTAGGAATCTGGAAATATAATTCAAATACCAATTCTTGTGCATTAATATTGCTTTTTATTAACTTATGCAAGTTTAGAAGAAGTTTGAACTTTGTGCACCCATTACAAACTTTTGTATATTTTCTTGCAAGTGACTACAATCCACTGTGCTTTCGATTCTGCAGAAAAGCTTTAAATCATCAGCGTATATTAAATATCTGACATTATGCAAATTGTTTGCGATATCAAATATCATGAAATATAATAAGAAATAGGGGACCTAGGAGATAATCTTGTGGGATTCCAGAGGTAGCAATGTATTCGACATACTTGAAACTATTAAACGCGACGTATATCGTATATATCGAAGCAGAGATATCAAATGTCCAGTTCGATGTTGAAATATCTGATATCTCTGTTTCAATCATATCTGTCTGACAGATATCAATACGTTATCTTATAGTCATTTTCGATACCTGTTTCATAAAGAAATTACAGGTTTTTCCTTGCAAGTGAAATACTAATTGTACATTGAAGTAACTATATAAGTGTATTAATAGCCCAGTCTAGAGTTATTGACAGTATTTTAGAATATTACTCGCAGTTGTGGACTTCTTCTGTGGAACCTTGTAGTAGTCGAGTCCCTTAGACTATGACGGTTAGAAAAGCCCTAAATGGTTCTCAGACGTGGAAAAATAGGGAGCCACTCAAGATCTTAAAAAAATCTTCGTCATCCCATTCACTAGAAGAACCTTAGCAGGATTAACTGATCTAGGCTATCAGATGGGAGGTGAAATATATTGGAATCATAAATAAGTCCAACTTCTGGAACTACCACACTAACAAAATAAAATGGAAATTGTACTAACTATAATTAGTCGAACCTGTGGAGAAACATGGAGACTTAAATATGATATGATATGAAATGCTCCTAACTGGCTTTTGAAGTGGCTTGAATTAGTATAACGTATCGAATAGTTATTTTACTTGTTTTAGTTTTTGTAATAATGATGCATCTTTATCGGCTAAAAAAGCTACAATTGTATTATAACAATATATCAACAGTCAACAGGAATCCACTAACTATTATTAGCCTATCTTAAATCTACGCATATAGCAATAGCTGCAAAATAATTACCAATCTTTTTGTTTCTAACATAATTTATCATAGAATTACCTAACCTAATCGCAAAATAGTCAATATTCTTTTCTAATATAACTAACGCATAATTTGATGAAAGTATTTTTTCCACAATATTTTATTCCATTTTGTAAACTGTTGAATAACTGAATACCCTTACAGAACAAAGATTTCGATTCCATTAAATTGTCGTTCTCTAACACTATGTTATTTACACTACGAGTGTTATATCCATGAGTATCTCGTACGAAACTCAATTATAACATAAATTCTTGGAGCCATAGCCTCTTATTCTATTTTAAATATAAACTGTAGTGATTTTAAAACTACACGTTATCTAACAATTAAAAAACTTTAAACATATGAGGGTATATTTGTTACATTTTAATATTATTATGCTCATAGCTTTGTTTTGCATTTGCATTTTTGTAACTTTTGTATCTCATTGTTATTTAAATGTAGCTCTTGAAGACATTTGAAATACTACGTAAAAAATAAATCTTTCTGCAACCTTTTCTATGATATAGTCAGTATTATATTTGAAGGGATTCATCTATTAAAAACCCAAGGTATTTAATTTCCGAGACTTTTTCTAAGTTTTTATTATCTAATACAATACTTGGCCCAGCTTGTTGATGATTTAGTATATGTTTTTTTCCGAGAATCATATATTTGTATTTATCGGTGTTTACTTTTAAGCTATTATCGCACAACCAAACAAATATATCTTTTAAATCTTGATTGATAATATTAATAACATCATTTACATTTTCTCCATAAATATAAATTAACGTGTCATCTGCAAATAAATGTACCTTACAATTTTTTTTTGATTTCACTATGTCATTTATAAGCGTCACAAATAGTAAAGGTCCTAGCACTGATCCTTGTAGTTCTCCGAAGTCATTGTCTATTACGTTAGATGCACTATTTACATATATTGTTCTTAGTTTTCGTACAGTTAGGAAAGATTCAATCCATTTAAGTACAGTCCCCTCAATGTCCATTTTGTCCAACTTTGATACCAATAATTGTCGATTCACCATATCAAATGCACGTTTAAAGTCTTGATTTTTACTCACTGCTCACAATGAATTGAAGTGCTGTTTCACAAGAATGACTTTCTCTGGATCCAGACTGATTCCCTATTAAAATGTTATGATCCATACAGTGTGTATTGAATTGTTCTTTTACTACCAATTCTAAAGTTCTTTCATATACTGGTAGTGTGTTAACAGGTCTAAATTCTTCAGATATTTTCGTATTCGGGATTTTTGGAATGGGTTCTATTTATAAAACACCAAAAATCTTATACCTTAGTCAGAATAGCATGTCAAATGTTTATGATTATTGGACTATACTTCCCAGTTTACATAAAAATATTACGTCAGAATAATCCTATAGATGAAAAAAAATGACGGGTGTCGCTCTTTGTAGCTGATATGTTTAATTTTTCGTTCATAAAAGATAAAACATCGCAGACTCAAATTTTTTTTAATTTTTGTTATTAATAATATAATTTTTTTCACTAGCAAGGTGGTGGACGAAGATGAATACATGTGTAGTTGTATAATTTTTTTATCTGCTCTAATAAACTCTCAAACTTGAAAGTGATAATTGAAATAGTTATTATTATTATTATTATTAGCCGTTACTCGAGTCCGAGTATAAAAATGTTACAGTCGATAAATTGTGTACAATAAAAAACAAGTAAAAGGTGTAGTCTATTGTAATTCCCATTCATCTACGGTGCACACGACTATGGCTATAGAGGCCAATTCGGGAGAGCACATGTCGACCGCAGTCAGGACAAACATAGACCTGGTTAGGTCTTGGATTCGGCCCTCTTGCAGCAACACTTCCTTGATAGCTGGCCACAACCCCTCGCCATTCGGTTCTGTCCGCTGCAAGTTGTTCCCACTGCTCGTCTGCAATACCGCAGGATTTTAGATTTTCATGTAAAGCGTCTTTGAATCTCTTTCGTTGACCGTCACGCCTTCTTCTACCGCTTAGCAATTCATCATAAAGTGTACATTTAGGAAGGCGGTTATCATGCATACGATGAACGTGATCTGCCCATCTTAGGCGTGCTGTTGAAATAAGCACCTCAATTGGAATGCTGTTTGCTCTCGTGAGTACTTCCACGTTTGATATGTGATGGAACCAACGGATTTTCATCATACTTCTGAGGTGTCTTTGCTGAAAACGTTCTAATTCTTTCACATGACGACGGTAAGTGACCCAGCTTTCACATCCATATAGCAGTGTTGGAATGACAACTGCTCTGTAGACAGCCATTTTCGTTGACAAAGCAAGGTCGTGGTTGTCAAATATTCTCTCTCTAAGTCCCCAGAGTGCTCTAGATGCAGCGTTAATTCTATTGCGAATCTCGCTGTCCATGTTTGCTTTGTCATTAACAACGTTGCCTAAGTAATTGAACTGATCCACCACTTCAAGAGAATTTCCGTTAAGTGTAATGTCTATTTGGTTCACTTGATGAGGGGTTAACATAATCTTAGTCTTTCCAATGTTGATTTTAAGTCCTAAGGAATCATAGCTCTGGGCATACACATCTAAAAGTTCTTGAAGCTCCTCCGGCGTAGAGGCTAAAAGTGCACAGTCGTCCGCATACTGGAGATCACAAATGAATCGTGTGCGTGTCTTCGTGAAAGCTCTAAAGCGCCCTATGTTAAAGAGACCGCCATCAAAACGGTATCTGAGACCTATTCCTCTGACTGTCAGTTTGTTGTCAACAATAATTGTTAGAGCAGTGGTAAACAAATTAAAGAGTAGGGGTGCCAGGACACATCCCTGCCTAACTCCAGTGAGGGTTTGGAAAGGTTTTTGAAATAGTAAGTATTATTTTATGGGCATTTTGGGATGTTGTTTACCAAATTCTCTTTAACACTTTTAAAAATATTACTAAATCAAAATCGACTTGTTCCACGCTATTGTTTGTAACAATTATATCATCGTAAATTTAATCTTTCGTAAATAATTTTATCTTAAAATAATATCGGATTTCTATTCCAAAATACAGCAATATTAAACGCTGAATAGCCAGAACAAAAACGTATATAGGTACTCTTTACGATGGTACCCACAATGTATTTGTTCATTAAATTCAGTTTTATTGGATTTATTTATTTTTTGCCAGAAACAAATTGATATGTTCTTTTAAATTCTAGATCAAGCGTTAAAACGTAAACGTTGAAGGAAAGAATGCAAAAGAGCAAGAAAAATTATACTAGAAACACATAACATCTTTTAACTGCAATAGAGTAGAAAGAAATTCAGAAATATGTTTTTGTTTTTAATATGGCCGCCATTTTAAAACTGAGTAAATTTGTATTTTTAGCACATCATATAAAAGCAATCATTGGACCCTAATCTGCAAAAAAGTTCCAAAAATCAGAGCAGAATTGATTAGAGATAGAAGCTAGCTGCTCAGCCTTGACCACCACGACCTTGTTCAGGTTTATTGTGGAGCTTCTGTATGACTTTCCTTAGAGCACCTTACCTAGCTTTATCCTTTGAACCAGAATTCGCTGCTCCTTAGAATACCTATAAGCCGTTAATTTTTCGTCCGAAAGTATTGATATTTCAGTCTACCTAGGAATAGTACTGAGTCTCAAGTTTCCCTTTCCTCTTGGCAAAATCTGCATGTTGTGAGCTTTACCAGGCTCACTGGATTCATGTAGGCAGTGTCCAGTTAGAAGGCCCATCATTTTTGACCTCTCTCTATCATCTACCATTACAAAAATTTATTCTGCACTCATTCATTAATAGACCATCGCATGCATGGCTTAACCACGCCGCAAAAAGGGTTTGGATCCTACTAGGACCTTAGACGCGCCTTCTCTAACCAATTTAAGGCATACCCACACCAGGGTCGCTACATTCTGACTTCCTAGGTCTGTAAAGGCCATCAAGCAGTTTCATACTAGTATCGAATTAACCTGCATGGAATTGATTGTCCTCACTTCAGCTTGAAATATTTACCTTGTCCCGTAAATCGCAGCTTCGACCCTCGTTTTGTCTTGAAACTTGAAACCATCCATATACCATACTGTTTGTGCAGATAATGGGGAGCATTTTTCGGTGTTCCCTACTATTTCAGTCTGAATGGTTTTATTGAAATTCTACTTTGAGACTATAGTGTCCGTGAGCATACCTAGCATGGGATCCTGCTTCAACTTTATGTAAACTTTCTGATGATCTGTTCTATACTGTTGTCTATCCAACGCTGGGCTTTACATTAACCCGTGCAGTTGTGGTAGCAGGTTCTAGACCTTCCCATGCAGCTGATGGAGCGATTTTTATGGACCTTATACGCCATTTAGCAGCCTCATTGCTCCTAACTGCAATGCCTTAATCCATAATGTCACTGATCCACAGCTTATCATGGGCGCATAGCCAAAGATATAATGATAAATTATGACAGGACTATGTTTACCATAATGTTTACCGACCAGGAACGGATTTTAATTTCTCTTTAACCGGCGATTCAATATATAGTGGCTTTTCTACCAAATTTTTATTAGTGTTCATAGATATACACTTAAACTTCAGGAACCACATTGATCACGTATGTAATAAAGTTGGTAAAGTATTTTTGGCCATTGCAACTCTTATAATGCACTGAATACCAAAAATCTTTTAGATAATTATTATGCTTATTATTTTGCAAATATATATTATAAGACTTATATTTGATTTACCATGCAACCACGCTTTTATGAAAAATCATCAATTATGCAGGTTGCGATTTATATAATAGACTGCCTCATGTTATAAAAGATCCACATAATGTGAACATATTTTAAAAAAAAACATGAAAGAGTTTCTAGAGGAAACGCATTTTACGATATTACAGAATACATTACAGTCACCAATTCTAGCCGCTAGTACGGTTGTGAGCAAAAAAAAGTAGGACAAGTCTTATAACGGTATTTTGCTAAAATCTAGTTGTGTACATCTAACTTTAATTTTTGTGACATTGTCAGTTTGTTGTCATAATTTATTGTAAGTGTGCAAAAAACTAATATATGCGTCATATAAGCGATTTAGTTAAATCTGGAGTTATTGCTAAAGCAGAAGATGGATGGTCAATGAGACAAATTGCACTGCGTTATAATATTGACAAAAATTCGATGTGTAACATTTTAAGAAAGTGGAGAATAAACGGTACGATTAGTATGAATCCTGGATCAGGGCGACGAAGGATATCAACTCAACAACAAGATTTTCAATTGGTAAATGCTTTAGTAGAAAATCCGTTTTACTCAGTTATTCAGGCTGCTGAAGACACGAATTTTACTGGATCGAGTAGTACTGGTCGCCGGCGAGTAAGAGAATCGGAGCTACGCTGTCATGCAGCAGCACAGAAAAACTTACTTAAAGCTGAAAATAAAGAAGCTCGAGTGGGATTTGCGCTTGAATTTTTAGCGCATGATGTAAATTTTTGGAACAATGTAATCTTGACAGACGAAAAAACTTTCCAGTCTACACACAGCGGTCGTATTCGTGTTTACCGCCCTCCGAATACTCGATTCGATGAGAAATATATATCTAACAATGATAAAAGTGGTAGGTTTTCCGTCAATATGTGGGCTTGGATATCGGCACGTGCTCTTAGTATTTTGTGGCATATTGAGGAACGATTTAATGTGAAACGTATATTAGGATTTAAGACAATATTATGCTCCCTTCTGTGTCACAATTATTTCCTAATAATGAGTTCATATTTCAACAAGACAATTGTTCCGTTCATACTGCTCATACCGTAACTAACTGGTTTCAAGATAACAACATCAATGTTCTTAACTGGCCCAGCCATAGTCAGATCTTAACCCTGTGGAAGAAGTATGGGGACTACTCGTAAGAAGTATCCAAAAACGAAATGTGAAACCACGATATGCCGAAGAATTACTGGAAATAGTAAATAATGCATGGGAAAATATTATTACTAAAGATATTGTATAAGGTTATTTAATTATATGCCAAAGAGACTTATAGAAGTTATAAGTAGAAATGGTGCAACAACGAAATATTAATAGTTAGTTTCTTGTTAAGTAGGATATCCGTTGTCCTTTGATCCAGGATTTCTACTAATTGTACCGTTTATTCTCCACTTTCTTAAAATGTTACACACCAAATTTTTGTTAATATTATAACGCAGTACAATTTGTCTCATTAACCATCCATCATTTACTATAGCAATAACTACAGCATTGAAATAAAAAATAAATTTAAAGTGATATCTGTTTTATTTCGGCTACTCATTACATATTCAAATAGAGACAGATTTACATTAGAAAAAAAAAATTGTCCTATTTTTTTCTGCACACGACAGTACTATCAGTTTTATTGAACGCAATATGTGGATGTCATTTTATAAGATAGTTTATGTATCTACTATTATTTTATACTTTTGTATATGATGATCATTTATGTAGTTATTGTTATTTTAAAAGATTAGTTATACATTTGTTTTGTCATATTTTTAACCATTTTTGAATGATTGTGAACCATTAGTTTAGAAATTGACACAACATGTAGCTCAAAGACTAATAAATAATTTGAATTTGAAAAAGAGTCATTTTTGGTTTTAATTCCCAATTCTCCCCACACATGTATCTCATTTTCCATCTTCATTGTTTTATTCTGTATTGTAGATTGTTGGAAATTTTAGGCATTGCTGGAGTCTATCAGAGAGATAAACTTCAACAATAACTCTATTGTTAACTTAACGACCAATTCAAATGAAACATAACATTATCTTTGTGCCCAATATGCATTTTTATGTCGTTAAATTTTCAAAATTATTTAATAAAAAGTTGGGAATAATAACGATTCAACATATTAAAGATGCTATTTTGATATGTCGGAATAAAATTTGTATTGCACCTTTTACTGCTCTAGTGTAACAAAGATAAATGTTTTTTGAATTTAAAATGGTTCATCAAAATATTATTTATTGTACGATCGTAGAAAAATATATTTGTTACTTTTGGGCTTGTAGATGTCGCTGTTTGATATAAAGTTCAGGTTAGTGAGTAAAATAAAGTTTATTTAAATATTCAATATGGAAATTAAGTTCGGTAACTTTAATTTTTTATTTATTTCAACATACTTTGATTAATAATATTGTGTACTAAGGATTTTTTATATGTATTATAAATATAACAAGTTAGATAAAACATCTCCGATGAACTTACATCTATGGAACCAAGGTCTATAGGTCTAAATAATTAATTAATGGATGGTAGTGGCTCTGCTTTTGTGGAGAGGCTTTATTATACCTATTTTTAAAATATTTGGATATTGATCTAAAGCAAAACTTATCAAATATACTAGTGGTTGTGTAATTTCATTTTGAATTTCTTTCAGTATTTCTGCCCAGATATTATGTAACCCAGGAGATTTTTTAGACAATTTATTATATTTCTAATTTCCGCCAAGTTTGTGTGACAAATACATTGGATTATTTATTTATTATGTTGTAATTTGTTGTATAATTGAAGTTATCCTGTTGGACAAATAAAGACTTTTATTATTATTATTAAATTATAGGTGCATGAATTTAATAGTATTTTTTCGCATTTTGACTATCGACTATAAGCTATTTCACTAAATTCAAAATCATTTAATAAAGTGGCACTTTACCACATTAAAGTGCCACTTTACTGTATAGTAATGTCAGTGTCCTTGGATTTTAAAGAAAGTAAGCTCGAAGATGCATCTCGAGTGGCATTTAAAATGTTTTCAGAAAAATTTTCTAAATTATCTTCAGTATCGAGACTCACCTTGATAATTAATATATAAATTACAATTAATTCGACTCACAAAAATTATAGCTAACAATTATTATATAAACAAAGCCGAGTCAGTTACTAGGTTACGGAAATTCTACACAAGTACCTATGAAATTTTTTAAATTTCAAACTTTTTAATTCTTGTAATGCTTTTTTCATATCTATCTCTAACTGCTTATAATTACCTACTAACACAAAATTCGAAAAAATAGTATAAACAAATCTCTTAAAGGCTGTTTTACTAAAGTCATATAGTTTTTGAGTTGCTCGCTGCACTCGGTCGTACCCAAACACTATATTCGTTTAATAAAACTTTGCTTTTCTAAACTTGTTGTTTAATGTACTGTTTCATAGCAAGTGGCTAAAATGGTGTTTTTAGTCCCGAGAAATAAAGAAATTTTATTTCACATTGTAAAATAATAGTTATTTATTGTATAAGTGTTTTAGATAGCGTTTTATCCACGCAAGAAAGTTTAAACTCGAAAACGAAGTTCGAGAGTTTAATTTTCTTGAGTGGATAAAACGTGTCTAAAACACTTATACAATACACCGTTTTATCCACAATCACGGATATTTAGAATCAGATTTCATCAAAAAATGATTTGACATTTCGCTCTGTCAGCGGCTGTAACGTCAAAAATTATTGAAATTAATTAAAAAAGACTTGGAAGGTGTTGAAACTTCGACAAGAACTATGCGTTCTAAAACCGATGACAAGTATAAATATGATAAAACAAATAAGGAAATGTCTATTAATATAAAATTTAATATTAATATTAATAAAAAATAAATAAAATGTAATTGATTTAAGATTGTATTTTTCATTATTCCGCTAGTGGAATAAAGTAATTACATTATTCCACTAGTGGATAAAGTGGTACTTTATATGCTTCATAAGTGTGGATAAATCTCCAATTATAATGTGATTGTGGTAAAATTTATTTATTTCACATTTTTTTCTTTATGTTTCACTTGTCAATAATGACATTCTTTTGATTAATTAAAACTGTCAAATAAATGTCATTTTAAGATATGGCGTTACAAAAAATATTTTAAATAAAATTATTTAATAAACTTCAATAATCTGCTTAGTAAATAATTCTAAGTATAATATAATATTAGTACTTATATTAAAATATCAACAATTGGTATTGCTAGAATTACTTGGGAAAGGATGACGTTTGCAGGGCCACTATGTAGATAGATATTCTTTTACGGGTCGTTTTGATCGCACGGTAAACTAGTTTGAAAAGCTGGTATTTGTAAAAAATAGCGGTGTACATTGAGCCAATCAACATAATAGGCAGGTACTTCACAAAACATGAGGGGCTTTGTGTGTTACCCTCGCATATTTTCCGTTTTTTACCAACTGAACAGGTCCCGAGCGTCATGCAACAAGTATATTGGCGATTGTTATTATTGCATTATTGTATTGTTAATGTGTGTAAAACTTGTCAGGTTTTTAACTTGATAACTGTGATATATTGTTATTTAAACTGATTTTTTTTGCCGCATTTACATTTGAAACAACCAAATATAATAATTCATAAACGAACTAGATTTTGTCTATGAATGCGAAATTGATACCTGCTGCACATGTGAGCCTTTCATAAGAGAATGATTTCCTAACGATTCCAGCAGAGGTCAAGAAAGAGCAATGAAGAATATGTGTATACTGAACAATGCAGATTAAAATTGGAATTTATAAGCAGTTATTTATTTCATCAAAGATTAAACTAAAAAAAAATAAAACAGATATCACTTTTAATTTATTTTTTATATTAATGCTGTAGTTATTGCTATAGTAAATTATGGATGGTTAATGAGACAAATTGCACTGCGTTATAACATTAACAAAAATTTGGTGTGAAACATTTTAAGAAAGTGGCGAATAAACGGTACGATTAATAGAAATCCTGGATCAAAGAACAAAGGATATCCTACTTAACAAGAAACTAACTATTTCTATTTATAACTTGTATAAGTCTGTTTGGCATAGAATTAAATGGTCTTTATACAATAATCATTAGTAATAATATTTTCCCATGCATTATTTACTATTTTCAGTAATTCTTCGGTATTCCGTGGTCTCACATTTCATTTTTGGATACTTCTTACGAGTAGTCCCCATACTTCTTCCACAGGGTTAAGATCTGGACTATGACTGGGCCAGTTAAGAACATTGATGTTGTTATCTTGAAACCAGTTAGTTACGGTATGAGCAGTATGAACGGAACAATTGTCTTGTTGAAATATGAACTCATTATTAGGAAATAATTGTGACATAGAAGGGAGCATAATATTGTCTAAAATCCTAATATACGTTTTACTATTAAATCGTTCCTCAATATGCCACAAAACACCAGGACCACGTGCCCATATCCAAGCCCATATATTGACGGAAAATCTACCACTTTTATCATTGTTAGATACATATTTCTCATCGAATCGAGTATTCGGAGGGCGGTAAACACGAATACGACCGCTGTGTGTTGACTGTTTTCGTCTGTAAAGATTACATTGTTCCAAAAATTTACATCATGCGCTAAAAATTCAAGCGCTACTCGAGCTTCCTTATGTTCAGCTTTAAGTAAGTATTTCAATGCTGCTGCATGACAGCGTAGCTCCGATTATCTTACTCGCCGGCGACCAGTACTACTCGATCCAGGAAAATTCGTTTCTTCAGCAGCCTGAATAACTGAGTAAAATGGATTTTCTACTAAAGCATTTACCAAATCTTGTTATTGAGTTGATATCCTTCGTCGCCCTGATCCAGGATTTCTACTAATCGTACCGTTTATTCTCCACTTTCTTAAAATGTTACATACCGAATTTTTGTCAAAATTATAACGCAGTGCAATTTGTCTCATTGACCATACATCTTGTGCTTTAGCAATAACTCAAGATTTAACTAAATCGCTTATATGAGGCATATTAGTTTTTTGCACACTTGCAATAAATTAAGACAACTAACTGACAATGTCACAAAAATTAAAGTTAGATGTACACAATTAGATTTTAGCAAAATACCGTTATAAGACTTGTCCTATTTTTTTTTTGCTCACGACCGTGTTATATTTATCGGCAATTTATATGTGGCGCCAATTTTCAAGTTTAATATCTTATTGAAGTACCTATAATATTACTCATAGATTACAATGATCCAGAGTTCAACTCCAGATTATTGTCATTAATAAGAATAATGGTGGGCCTAGAGCAAATCCCTGTGGAAGATGACATAACTTATTATTTGACAATAGTAAACCAGAACTTTATTTTTCCTTGAACACAACGCGATGCAAAAATGAAATACATACAATCAGCAGGTCTGGTTTTCTTAGATATATATCTTTCTTCTCGTAAAATTTTCCTTTCAGTATTTTCCTTATTTTCCCCAGTTTTGTCTGTGTAGTCTTCATTCGTAAAGGAATTTCCTTATGTTTAAAGCAAAGCATTGATAGGTAAACTTTCTAGAATTTGGTCAGAATGCTTTTAAGTCATTTTAAATAATCCTTTATATTGTATACGAGTCATATGCATTTTTAGAGAAAGTATACTTGAGAAACTCGCCATATCCAGTTTTGGTTCTTATTTTGTCTAAACGTTCTGGGATCTAATATGGATGTCCTCAAAATTTCCAGGGCAAGATATCTTCGGAAAGTAAAATAAAAAATTTACGTTTTAGGTCCTTGAGATTTATTTATTTTCGAAGTTTTGAGAAATAACACATTTACGATCACATTAAAAATTCTTTCCATTAAATAAGAGACGCAAAAACTACGAATTAATAATATCCAATAATTCAGATTCAATTTTGAATTTCTCACGCTTCTATATATTTTATAACGATGTTGGCTATTCAACTTATAAACTGACAGTGCGATTTGATTTGCTTAAATAAACTTTTTTAAACCTGGAAAGTAAAATAAAATAAATAATAACGAATAATCAGTATTATGGCGATGTGTCAGTGTTTTTTGCGTTTCATTGAACAAACAGCTGTCATCGGATCTGCCGACAGTCGTGTTATTCTAAAGTATATTTTACGATTTTTGTGTGATGTTTGGAAACTCAGTATAGGATTATTTATCTTCTAAAGTTATTCTACTTCTAGTCCTTAATTTTGTTTGTCTGTCAGACGGCGATGAGTTTGTGTTTCATAGAATTTTCTCTGGTACGTTAGAGGCTTATATGGAAAAAGTTAGTGACAATAGTTTAGACGTAGACTAAATATGTGTTTTAGATCCCATTACTTCAAGAGAAAAAAAAATCACTACAAATATTGATGTAATTTCAAATATTTGTCAGAGATTACAAAACTTCTATTTTGGAGGGAGAGTTTTCTGTCTAATTTGTAGTCTTAAAACATATATTTAGTTGCTTTTCTGAGTCTGGCATAGAACTAAATGCAGATTAGTTGAAAGGGTTGAAAAGAGTTGGCGTTAATCCATTGAGGTAAAGAGCAAACGCTTGTGGAAAGTCAGTACAACATACGCAACTTAAGTGGTGCTGGATGTTGAAACAACTATGCTGAATTAATGAAGACGTCGCGTCGGCATGTTTTAATTAGATCAAAAAGTAATGTAATACATTTTTCAATGTCAACAGTCTAACTGTCACAATAAACGTCACGCCATATTTGGAGTTATTAAATTGTCAAATCAAAAATAGTTGTTTCAGTCTGCAGCCTCGAGCACATTTTTTTTTAATGTACCTCTTACTTCTTAAGAACAAAGCAAGTAATGTTTTTTTTTGTTATCAAGTAATCTTGCACACTTATAACTACCTTAGTATCCAGATATAATTGCTTATACAGGGTGTGTAAAACATTTAATAAGCGTGTGTCACGAAAATCTGTAAATTTAAAATAAACTCTTTGTAGTACCATGTATAATTAAAGTGAATGATAATCTTAAAATTTTTAAACTATAAAGAGAAACCTTAAACAAATATACCGAAAAGGTTTTTTATTTTTTGATGAGTTGACTATTACTATATTTACAAAGCGACACAATTTCGTAATTACACGGCAAATCCCTATAAAACATTTAAAAAACCTGCACTAATAACAATTAAATGGGCTGTAACAATCAAGTCACCTTTGAAGACAAAAATGCTTCATTTGGGAGATGCTAATTTAGCAGAATATCTGAAGAATGGCTACGTGTTGATAGTTTTGGTTAAAAAATATCGTTTTTTCAAAATAAAAAAAAGTTTATAATGCCACGATTGCCAACAAACGAAAGAAGAAACTGTATTCGACTTTTAAATGAGGGTCTATCTCAACAGATTGTTGCCAATATATACGATGTTACCCAAAGTAAAATTCAAAAATTGAAAAGGAGGTTTGATGATAAGAAACGTGCGAAGATATAGGACAGAGTGCGAGAAAAATTAACGCGTTTAGGAATCAAACAATAATTTTAATTTCAAATCTTACGGTAGATTGTAGATTATTTCAGGGGAAGTGTGGCTCTGAGTAGCCTTATTTCACTTTAACCTAAAAGATCTTTTGTGAATTACCCTGTAACTAGTTATTGGCCAGGATTCCAAGATTTCAGAGCAGATGTTAATTCTGCCTGCTCTAGGAACTTTAACTGGGTGCGGATTAATAGCTTGCATTCTCACAAAGTATATGTTGATCAATTTACTCATTTTTCAGATCGCAATATACAATACACCTTGAGAAACACAACTAACATTTTGCTTCCTCAACAACATTTATCTGCACTTAGTAATGGTGTGACTGTTATGCCTATGAAAATATATAATCATCTACCTAATTATCTAAAAGAAATACCTACAGCAAAACTATTTAAATTAAAGTTAAAAGAATTACTACTACAAAAACCATTTTATTCTATAGATGAATTCTTTGGTATTATCATTTAACGCTGAGTTTAACTCTCTATTTACTTGTTTAAATATTGTATTTGTCCCTTATATTTTCATATTTGTATTGTTTGTCCTTATATCTGGTCGATGGCTGAGTGGGTTAAGGCGCGAGGTGGCAATCGCGATTAATCACACGGACATCGCACCACCGGGTTCGAATCCTGGCTTCGGCACTGGCACTGTCGAAGGAAATGTGGTGTTTATTTATTTATTTTATTTATATATGTTTTACATATTGTCTTTTGTTTATATTTATATGTTTATATATTGACTCTGTTGTTATCAACTTATTATTGTATTTTTACATTTTGACAATTTTATATACGTGTAATGCATATCGAGTCGACTTAAAAATAAAGAGTATTATTATTATTATTATTATTATTATTATTATTAATGAATTGTGCTCCTTTTTCGCAAGGCTGTCAGCAAGTTCATTGGCCTGCCAAGTCATCCGATCTAGATCTCATTAAAATCGTTTGGTCGTATCTAAAATTATTGATAGTTTCAAGACCCAATCCACCTGAAACTCTAGAGGATTTGGCTCAAGCCATTCAGAAGGGATGGGAAAATGTCCCATGAAACTACATTAATAACATTGTCTTAAGTATGCCTAACAGATAATAATAATAATAATGTTTATTATTAATAATATTCGAACAACAACAACAACAAGAACAACAACAATAATATAAATAATAATAAGGCTTTACACACAGTAGTAACAGCAATACACGAACATGGCACTTAAAAAATCTCTAAAAAGTATATAGTAACATTAAGTGTAAAATACAGTATAAGTAGTAATAAAATAGCGGAAAATAATAATATTAATGTTCACATAAGTCATCTAGACTTGAGAGTGGGGTAAAGTACAAATAGGGTACTTAAAATAAATTATAAAAATATAACAAGTAAAAAAAACAAACATTAACAAAAATGAGGTCACTTTTCCAAGCTTATATAACACCTGGAAGAAAGTTAAATTAACTTAATTACGTATATTATTAAGTAAATTAGTAAAACAGTCCATAATGTTGCTTTGTATAGCCGCTGATTTTATGGATTTCCTATCACCAATTGATTATTTCACAGACCTTACTTCTATTATCTTGAAAGGGTTTTTTTTTGAGTAGGCATTTAAATCGTCTCAGGTTCAGCACTATTTTTATACATTCTGGTATGGAGTTGTAGATCTTTGGGGCTAGATACTCGTAGCCACGTTGACCTTTTGTTGTAGTTTTCATAGGAACTATTACAGATTTCTCTTTAGCACGTGTATTGTATTTGTGATCAGCTGGTGTTAGATTATTTCTCTCAGAATGAGCTTTTATTGCAATTTTCAAGTAAAGTAGTTACCTAATGTCCAGAACATGTAACTCCTTGTATAAGGCATCTGATGGATAGATAGCCTTTTTATTAGTCATTGTTTTTAATATTCTTCTTTGTAGTACACTAATCTCATTTAGGCATGTTTTATTTGCAGCTCCCCAGGCAATTATACCATAATTAAGATGGCTTTCCACTAAAGCATGGTAAATTATTTTCAACTGCTTCCAGCCTAAGAAGTCTTTTATTTGTCTTATTTTGCATAGGACATATCTTAATTTTCTTTTTAGTGTCACAATATGTTTATCCCATCTTAGATGTCTGTCTATTACCACCCCTAGATAAGTAATTTTTTCCACAGATTTAATATTGGTATGTTGATCGCCTATTTTTATATTTAGATGTTGAAAATCTGGTAAGGTGTTGCAATACGAAGAGAAATTTTGGTATACTGTCTTGTCTTTATTGATGGTGAGCAGATTTTCAGAATACCAGCTAAGAATTTTCTTCATATCTTTTTCTACTTTTTGTTTCAGGCATGGCCAAGATTTGTCTTTATATTATTATGTTAAATAGCATTGGTCCCAACACAGTTCCTTGAGGTACGCCACATTTTATATATTCATAATTGCTTGTAGAGCCATTTGCCTGCACACACTGGTTTCTCCTAGTAAGGTAAGTTTTCATCAATTTGTGGCATGTTCCCCTAATTCCAATTTTATTCCATTTTTCTAGTAGTAGATCATGCGAAACAGTGTCGAACGCTTTTTTGATATCGACAAATATACATAATGATCTTGTTCCTTCATCTAGACTTTTATATATGTTCTGAGTTAGCATATTAATCGCATTTTGTGTACTACACCCTTCCTTGAATTCAAACTGCTTCTTTAATAATATTCAATTTTTTGTGCGGTAGTCCGTTATTCTTGATTTTAAAATTTTTTTCAAAGATCTTTGATAAATTCGAGATTAAGGAAATCGGTCTATAGTTCCCTATGTCCGTCTCATCTCCTTTTTTAAATATAGGCTTTACTACCGAGATTTTAAAGTGTGAAGGGCATTCTCCAGTTTCAAAAATTTTGTTTATCATAAATGTTAGTGGATGAGCAATTTCATTTTGTATAGCTTTTAGCATCTCGGCTGAAAAACCATCAAATCCACTGGATTTTTTGTTTTTCAATGAGTTTATCTCTCTACTAACTTCACTAACATCAGTTGGGAAAATGAGCATTCGATTTTGACGCGTATTACCGTCTATTGTTTTACTTTTGTTAACTTTCGCTATTTCCGAGATCAATTCTTGTCCGATTTGTGTAAAATAGGTATTAAATTCTTCTGATATTTCAGTATTTTTTTCTGTGATTTTCCCATCTTTACATTTAATTCTATTAATTTGTTTATTAGCAGAAGATTTATTATTTGTAGCTTGATGGACAACGTTCCATAATCTTTTTGAGTGGTTTTGGTTATTGTTTCTTTAACTCATTTTTCTTATTTATCGATTTCACCAAGCCTTGAGTTATCCAATCCTTGCTTTTCTGTTTTTGGCGTTTAATTTAACTTTGGTTGTGCATTTTTCTATTTCGCAGCGTAAGATGTTAGCAAAATATTCTGTTGTTATTCAGATGTTTCTTTTGCATATAAATTTTCCCAGTTAACTTTTGATATTGATTTTTTCAGTTTTTCTATGTTTACTTCCTCCTTGTAACACACTTGTGATGCCAGGAAATTTTTAATAACAGGAGGACCTAGTCGATATTACATCTCTTTTAGCTGTTTCCCCGGAGCAAAGCATTTTCAGGTTTATCGGCTGTTTTCGAGATATCTTAGATCAAATTGAAAAATTAATAAATTTAGTAAAAATTTAAGTTACAATTTTGTGTTGTTTTATAGAGATTTTCCGTGTAATTGCAACGAAATTCGGTTGCCCTGTAAATATAATAGAGAGTTTATTTAAATTTACACATTTTTCGTAACACAAGGTTACTATATCTTCTAGTAGACACCCTGTATAAGCAATTATAATTCTGGGTACTAAAGTAGTTAAAAATATGCAAGTTTACTTGATCATAAAGAAAAATCCATTAAGAGGTACGGTACATTTCTAACAATATGTCCTAATTTCAATAAAACGTCCGTATAATAAAAAATAAGCGAGATACTAAAAATCGGCTGAATCCGTTTTTACCAGTTGGTTCATAGATTGCCCTGGTATAAGAACTCGACTTTGATTTTCCTGAATTTTCGGTAAAAATGAAATTTTGATTTTTTGTAAAGGGTTTAGTTTATACCCTGTATATGCCCATTTTTATCACAATGGAAAATTAATTAATGGGCAATTTGTCCTGAATACGTTCTCATAAAAAATTTTATCCGAAAATGCTATTCTACAATAAATGTGTGTATCTGATTAAATCAAACAGATATAAAAATATGCATGCGTAATACCCGATAAAGCATAAATAAACTTTACTGCCTTTATTAACATACAATTTGAGGTTCAGAAATAAATGGTTGTAATGTAATATCATAATCCATTCTACATAATAATTGACAGCCATAAGATTTGCGTAGAATACGCATACAAATTATCAGCGTTAGCATTTGAATATTTAATATTTAGGAATATATTTGACGTAAGCCGCATGATAATTCGACCACACTCTAAAAAGCAGGTTCTTTTTACTGTTATCTGCGATGCAATATACGATTGAAATTCAGAAAAATGTATGAAAAACTTAGTTTGGAGGTCTAATTTGAATTTCATGACTGTGAATATTTTAATTGTCTGACTCACGCTATGCAAAATTAGATAGTGAACCAAAAGCAGGAAATATTCTGATGATTATGAAATTCGGCATATGACGTTATTCGGTTTTGAAGTACATTTCCTTAATTTTTTCTCATTTATCAAATCCGTATTTACAATTCACCTTGAAGAAATGAAGTACCGCAATTTCAAAATTAAGGGGGTGATAGTTTTTAATGTATTAACGGGAAAATTACGACATGAAGTCCTTCACGAACATACGAGGTTCTTCGCAGGTTTCTTTTATATAATAACAATTCAAATTTAGAAGATTTTAGATATTGCTTTTATAAACTTAATGAAAAATTTGGCAATAAATTAGGGCGTATTGAATAGAATTACTTGAGTTGATATATGATATGTCAATACACGGTAAAACTTCAGAAGTCTAAAATATAAACACATGAGTACATACAGAGTGTCCCGTAAATAATGGATAATCCTGAAAATGGTAATAGGCCAGGCTAAAATCTATTAGAACATCACAACTTGGCCTTACTGAAAACCCTCGGTTTTCGAGATATGGCCACTTTTTTGAAATTTTGACAATTTCTACTTTAGACCGGTATTTTTCATGCCACTGTCACAAAGTTAAAATTTTTTCATTTTGTTTTTTGATGAGTATTCTAGAATAGTTGTGCTATCTAACGTGTATAGGATTTTTGGATAACACCAACGGTATTCTGAAAAAAAAAAACGTTTTTCTTTTTCTCTTCCACCAAGATTTCGTCTGCTGGCTTTGATCTTTGATGGTGTAAAGAAAAGTACCACGTGATACTTACCACTTATCCTAAAAACTTGCCCACTTATTATTAAATTTTAAAATGGTATAAAAATTCTCAGTTGTCCTGTTAGAAAGAAAGATACAGCTGTTTGAATGGTGGATGAGCTAATTTATCAGTTGAAATTTTTAACAAGTATTGCTTGGTCAAAGCATTCGTCGTATGTGACACATGCCATTTTGTACGTCTGGCGAGCAAAATAATTAAAATTTTGTAATGTGAAATTCTACCCTAGAGTGCTTTTTTATGTAAATTTTTATACGTTTGTTCCTGTGTTATTAATGTAGATCAATAAACTATACTATACTATTAATAGAGTTAAGTTGTAATATTGTGATAGGTTTTGGTCTAGCCTATAGACATTTTCAGGATTATCCATTATTTACGGGACACCCTGTATATCTATTAACTATATAGTAGAACTTAACACTGTAAATATTTGTTCCTTGATATTTTCGAAACTATATGTCTATTTCTAATAATAATAAAATAATGGTATGCCCATTACTAACAGATAAAATTGTAACAAATTTTAAGAAGAACGAAAAAGTATTATTATTTTCTTGAGCTTACAAAAATCGATTGACACTACGCCTCATTGGCTATTAGACAAACTAAACAAAATGAGAATGAGGGATAATGTCTACTATTTATTGAAACAACAGACCCCATCAAGTAAAAATAGACAGCGTTCTTCGCTTAAAGAAAATAATTTTAAAAACCGGGAGTACCCCAAGACATGAGGACTGTTCTCAATTCGTTAACTTCTGGACCTCCCACCCAGGACATCGGCAAGCGAAACTTCTCATATCAGGATCCTTGCCGAGGAGAGCAGAACAATTACTGCGTCTAATCAGAAAGTAGGTTAAAGTCGCAATGAGTCTTTTGGCTGGACACGGCTCTTTCAGGAAACCATGCACACCATCGGAGTGGTCAACAACTCTAGCCGCAGGTTCTGCGGAGAAGAAGAGGAAACTTCCATCTACCTCCTAACCTCCTGCCCAGTCTCATAAACTGGAGGCATAAACATTTCGGTATTGACTTCCCTATATCAGAGGAAATAAGGAGTGCCCCGCTAGGAAGAATTCTGGCATTTGGTCTAGAGTCCGGCCTGAATGGGGACATTCACTGACCAGCTAGCGGATGCACATTGGGCCACAAGACCTGAGTGTCGAGATTTATTGTTGCACCGCTAAGAAGAAGAAGACCCCAAGACACCTTAGAACCTACTCTGTTTCTGTAATTTATAAATAATTTACTTCTTAAAAACGTTATATGCAAAATCATATCATGTATACATGATACTGTACTAGGTTGCTTGGGAAAGAACTAAAGTTTAGCGAGACAAAAGGCAGTCACTGCAATAAGTACAGTTAGGACCTGACCAGATATAAATCTGTTAAAATTAAATAACATGATCTTTTCTCCAACAATAATATAAATGGCCCAAACAATAGAACTAATAACTACATTCATAACTCTACTACTATCTTGGCGTTAATTTTGATAATCATCTAATGTGGGATATTTAAATGGTATGTTAAAGAAACTAATCTACAAATTTTACAACCTGAAAAGTAAATAGGAAGACTCTTTTAGCTGAATATAATAGCCTCACGTAATCCATAATTAGGTATGGCATTAGTGTTTGGGACTCTACATATTATACAATTCTCTAGGATCTTGAAATTATAAAGAATTATATACAATTAACAATTTTTAACGGAAAAAATAGATGTAGCTGCACAGACATATTTGTAGAAAACGACTTACTAAATGTGAGAGTTCTGTACATGCACACTGCTGTAATTTATACTCACAACTATAAACTCTCAACCGTAAGTCACCAATACTGTCCTTTATAATATGGCAACATTTTGAAAACAAAACTAAAACAAATGCAGTCTTTAAACATTTGTTTACACGTGGACAATCTAGATGAGCATATCATATTTCGAATATCCTTTTTTTATAAAATAAAAATTGCTTCGTGAAAAGCCTCGAATGATAGTTCCTAAGTCATTCTTGAATGAAGTGAGCTGGTTCGGTCGTGAGCAAGAAAAATAGGACAAGTCTTATAACGGTATTTTGCTAAAATCTAGTTGTGTACATCTAACATTGTGACATTGTCAGTTAGTTCTCATAATTTATTGCAAGTGTGCAAAAAACTAATATGCCTCAGATAAGCGATTTAGTTAAATCTGGAGTTATTGCTAAAACAGAAGATGGATGGTCAATGAGACTAATTGTACTGCGTTATAATATTGACAAAAATTCGGTGTGTAACATTTTAAGAAAGTGGAGAATAAACGGTACGATTAGTAGAAATCCTGGATCAGGGCGACGAAGGATATCAACTCAACAAGATTTGCAATTGGTAAATACTTTAGTAGAAAATCTGTTTTACTCAGTTATTCAGGCTGCTTAAGAAACGAATTTTCCTGGATCGAGTAGTACTGGTCGCCTGCGAGTAAGAGAATCGAAGCTACGCTGTCATGCAGCAGCACTGAAATACTTACTTAAAGCTGAACATAAAGAAGCTCGAGCGCATGATGTAAATTTTCGGAACAATGTAATCTTCACAGACGAAAAAATTTTCCAGTCAACACACAGCGGTCGTATTCTTGTTTACCGCCCTCCGAATACACGACTTGATGAGAAATATATATCTAACAATGATAAAAGTGGTAGATTTTCCGTCAATATGTGGGCTTGGATATCGGCACGTGGTCCTTGGTGTTTTGTGGCATATTGAGGAACGATTTAATAGTGAAACGTATATTAGGATTTTAGACAATATTATGCTCCCTTCTATGTCACAATTATTTCCTAATAATGAGTTCATATTTCAACAAGACAATTGTTCCGTTCATACTGCTCATACCATAAATAACTGGTTTCAAGATAACAACATCAATGTTCTTAACTGGCCTAGTCATAGTCCAGATCTTAACCCTGTGAAAGAAGTATGGGAACTACTCGTAAGAAGTATCCAAAAACGAAATGTGAGACCACGGAATGCCGAAGAATTACTGGAAATAGTAAATAATGCATGGGAAAATATTATTACTAATGATTATTGTATAAGGTTATTTAATTCTATGCCAAACAGACTTATAGAAGTTATAAATAGAAATGGTGCAATAACGAAATATTAATAGTTAGTTTCTTGTTAAGTAGGATATCCTTTGTCTTTTGATCCAGGATTTCTACTAATCATACCGTTTATTCTTCGCTTTCTTAAAATATAACAAACCAAGTTTTTGTTAATGTTATAACTCAGTGCAATTTTTCTCATTAAGCATCCATCATTTACTATAGCAATATCTACAGCGTTAGAACAAAAAATAAATTAAAAGTGATATCTGTTTTATTTCGGCTACTCATTACATATTCAAATAGAGATAGATTTACATGTCCTATTTTTTTCTGCTCACGACAGTACAGGCACTATTAAAATTTTATTGAATTTGCTGCTGAATAATATTTACAACCAATCTTTAGCAAACAATTTTCATTATTATATGATACTCTAGGTGCAAAATTAATAAACATCCATTGGAGGCGTTTAGAAATAAACCATTAGATATAAATCAATCAGGAAATTTTAAGATTTCTTGCTGAATATTATATTATATATTTTATTTGGAAATTTTGTCACAATTTAAGTAAGAATTGCTACACAAATAATTAAACTACCGCTTAGGATATGCAATTATGATTGATTATTAATTATACAAATAGAAACAGCAAAGATTCTAAAACTCCAATTGACTCTACCAGAACCGTATGCCATTTACTTTCAATAATTGATTTCTATCAGATAAATTAGACTTTATTCAAACGCGATTTTTTTATTTCACTTCATAAAAGAAGTTTCTCTAAAAGTGCATTATAACGAATAGGGCCCATATGCAGAATTTGGAGCACAACTAAAGGAAGAAATCATAAAACCACATTATTTCAGCGTCGTTATTAAAAGAAGAGGGGATATGGGGTAGGTTTCAATAGAAATTAGGTCCTTCATAAAGGAAGAATTTATTAGCGGTTTCTCTGACATAACGTCAATTAAAATTATTCGAAAAGTATAATAATGTATATGAGAAGGGGTTAAAAACTATAATTTCATGATTTTTGTTGGAACAAAGCCATTTTTTCCTGTATAAGAAAAGTTTTTTAAATTATATATAATTTCCTCGATTGTTTCCCTCGGAGGTTCATATGAACAACTTTCATTACTTATATATTTATATTTTCAATAATATTTCGTTAATGACAAAACAAATTTAATCATCTTCTGAAGATGCCAACGTGTTTGCCGAAACGTGTACCTTCTGAAATATTTAGTGTTTTGATCTTTATCAAACCTATTTCTAGCATTTGTTAATTTTAGTTGGAATACAGAAAAAGCTGCTTTTACTTTACATGAGCATATTTTCATAAAATTGTATTTTTTTTTTAGCCGTTACTCGAGTCCGAGTATGAAAATGTTACAGTCGATAAATTGTGTACAATAAAAAACAAGTAACAGGTGTAGTTTATTGTAATTCCCATTCATCTACGGTGCACACGACTATGGCTATAGAGGCCAATTCGGGAGAGCACATGTCGACCGCAGTCAGGACAAACATAGATCTGGTTAGGTCTTGGATTCGGCCTTCTTGCAGCAACATTTCCTTGATAGCTGGCCACAACCCCTCGCCATTCGGTTCTGTCCGCTGCAAGTTGTTCCCATTGCTCGTCTGCAATACCGCAGGATTTTAGATTTTCATGGAGAGCGTCTTTGAACCTCTTTCGTTGACCGCCACGCCTTCTTCTACCGCTTAGCAATTCACCATAAAGTGTGCATTTAGGAAGGCGGTTATCATGCATACGATGAACGTGACCTGCCCATCTTAGGCGTGCTCTTGAAATAAGCACCTCAATTGCAAGGCTGTTTGCTCTCCTGAGTACTTCCACGTTTGATATGTGATGGAACCAACGGATTTTCATCATACTTCTGAGATGTCTTTGCTGAAAACGTTCTAATTCTTTCACATGACGACGGTAAGTGACCCAGCTTTCACATCCATATAGCAGTGTTGGAATGACAACTGCTCTGTAGACAGCCATTTTCGTTGACAAAGCAAGGTCGTGGTTGTCAAATACTCTCTCTCTAAGTCCCCAGAGTGCTCTAGATGCAGCGTTAATTCTATTGCGAATCTCGCTGTCCATGTTTGCTTTGTCATTAACAACGTTGCCTAAGTAATTGAACTGATCCACCACTTCAAGAGAATTTCCGTTAAGTGTAATGTCTATTTGGTTCACTTGATGAGGAGTTGACATAATCTTAGTCTTTCCAATGTTGATTTTAAGTCCTAAGGAATCATAGCTCTGGGCATACACATCTAAAAGTTCTTGAAGCTCTTCCGGCGTAGAGGCTAAAAGTGCACAGTCATCTGCATACTGGAGATCACAAATGAATCGTGTGCGTGTCTTCGTGAAAGCTCTAAAGCGCCCTATGTTAAAGAGACCGCCATCAAAACGGTATCTGAGACCTATTCCTCTGACAGTCAGTTTGTTGTCAACAATAATTGTTAGAGCAGTGGTAAACAAATTAAAGAGTAGGGGTGCCAGGACACATCCCTGCCTAACTCCAGTGAGGGTTTGGAAAGGTTCGGTTGCCTCATTATTATACATAACCTGGGCGTTGTTGTTTGTATGTAGACTGCGACATACTTCCACAAATTTTCTAGGGATACCTAAGCGGAACATAATTTTCCAGAGCACTTCCCTGTCCACCGAGTCAAACGCCTTGGTTAAATCAATGAAGGCCATGTGAATTTCTCCTTGATGTTCGAGTGCTTTTTCTTGAAGCTGTTTAAGTGTGAAGATTAAATCCGATGTGCCTCGGTTTGGTCTAAAGCCACTCTGTGTTTCAGGAAGTAACTTTTCCATAACAGGTGTTAGCCTATTTGCCATCGCTTTAGTGAGTATCTTCCCTCCAACAGCCAGGAGAGCTATACCCCTGTAATTTCCACAGTCCGCAGCGCTCCCTTTGTTTTTGAAGAGGTTAATTAAAAGTGTATCACGAAACTCCTGCGGAGCTTGACCACTTTCCCACACGACATCAAACAGTTTTTTGAGGTAGGGTATGAGCTCTGACGACACAGCTTTAAAGATCTCAGCTGGGAGTGAGTCGGCGCCGGGAGATTTGTTATTTTTTAGCTGCCCAATTGCGGTTAAGATCTCTTCCGTTGTTAGTGGCTTATCTAAGTCTTCGAAGGTGTCGTATTGAGGGATAAGATTTATAATATCGTGATCGGCTTGACTTTGCTGGTTAAGAATGTTAGAGTAGTGTTCTTTCCATCGGGCTCTTATTTCCTGGTCTTCTTTGAGGAGATTTCCATTTAAATCTTTAATAGGGCACATATTTTTCCGACTGGGGCCGTACACTGCTTTTACTCCTTGTAAGAAATTCCTGTAGTCGTGTGAATCGGCGTACCTTTGAATTTCTCTGGCCTTGCTTGCCCACCACTCGTTCTTTATTCTTCTGATTTCGCGTTGCGTTTCATACTTAGATTGGGTAAAAGCTTCTGCTTTTGATGAGTCGTTGGGGTGGT
Source organism: Leptura quadrifasciata (assembly GCA_963675555.1). Classification (NCBI taxonomy): domain Eukaryota; kingdom Metazoa; phylum Arthropoda; class Insecta; order Coleoptera; family Cerambycidae; genus Leptura; species Leptura quadrifasciata. Next base: position 9,744,308 of record OY776676.1, read on the forward strand.
TGATAGCGTTTTGGAAGGCAATATGTTTGCGGTCAAGAAGTTCTTGTATTACATATTTGATAATAAACCAAAAAAAGTTCGCACTTGAAGAGAACTTTTTTGGTAAATTTGCGCGCGGATTTTCTTTTTTTTAATGAACATTTGTTTCAGTTTTTAGAGAAGCAATTTGAAACTTTTATATTTAGTGAAACGCCTTAACTTAAATATTTCAAACAATCCATCTGCAGTCTCATGACTAAATAAATGAAATATTGGTAAGTAGAACACCTTAATTTAAATTATAAATTCAAATTATGACATGAGGTATTATATAAAATACCCTCATAAATATAACAAAAACATGAGCAATATACATAAGTATGTATTTAAATAATAGCTACCTGATGCACAAATACATCTTGTCCCCCATCATCTGGTGTGATAAATCCCCATCCCTTCGCAACGTTAAACCATTTACATTTTCCCCTTCTAAGACCGAAACTTGCCTCCGATCCTCCTTGGCTAGCACTTCCGCCTTCGGAACCTGCAAACGCATCAATATTAAGAAAACATACTCATATCTTCACTGTTCATTATAAAGAGTTAGACGTTATACATATATGTATGTTACAAAATTAAATATTTCAGTTTTAAATATAAAACAATGAAATGTTCAATCGTTTTTGTAGCGCACAAGACTAGACATGGGCATATTGATTTTTCTTTAAGGAAATATTCTTTAAGGAAATATTTCTTATTTTTGGCCATAACTTTTTTTTAATACATATATTGTTAAAAAAAGTATAAGCCTACTTAAGTAGAATTATGACAGGTGTTATGACTCAATAATTTCAGTCATTTGCAAAATTAGTTCGTTAAAAACTACAAATTATGAAGATTTTCACTAATTTTTAATTTAAATTTACTGATTTTGCAAACAACTGAAATTATTAGTAGTGGTGAGAGGTAAGTGAAACCTCTCAAATGGTCAATTGCTATTATACACCATAGATGTCTCTATGGGCGTATAGCGACTTGCGATTCTGCAAGTACCTGAGAGCGGCGACCTTTCAGTCCTAGGTGGACTTAACCTACTGTTATAATATATGATTTGCAGGAAACAACTACTCAGCGGGCAAATACCCCGACCTGCATTGAATTACACCTTACAAATCATTAAAGAATGGTAACCAATATCATTTGTCAACTCCCTGACCAGACATAGACCGGTTTCGAACTTATTAGTTCTCATCAGTATGCCATAGGTCATGGAGCAGACAAATGATATTGGTTACCATTCTTTAATGATTTTTAAGGTGTAATTCAATGCAGGTCGAAATTATTGAGTGAAAATTCATATAACTACACCTGTCATAGTTCAATTAGGTAGGCTTATACTTTATTTTATCAATATATGTATTTAAAAAAGTTATGGCCAAAAATAATAAATATTTCCTTATCGGATCTCTCTAACTCTTTCTCTCTCTCTTGGATATGCCCACCTTAATACATCTTCAATATTTTTAAATCATTTATAGAGTAAGAGTGTCAACTATATAAAATTGGTTCTGATTGATCGTGAATTCACACGAGACTAGTAGGTAAGCCAGTTCAATAAGGCCTCTCCATTTCGAATTTCTGATAATGTCTACGTTCACGAGCTATTAATTTAAACAGTTCAAGAGGACCACATGTAGAGCTTATAGATCTACTGTAATAATATAATTTTATAATTGTTGTAAAAGTACATCCAAGAGATGGGGGAGAATAAAATGAATTTCAAAAGGTCGTGGACTGGAACATAGATTGCCAGAAGAGTTGGTATGGGTCCAATCCTACATCGTTTTAAAAAAATCAAAAGTAGAGGATCCCCAGTATTTTGTAGGACCATAATTCCAGAACCTTCTTTAATATTTTCTTGGTCTAATTGGATAGGTTGATGGATGATTCTGTTCCTCCTCGAGTAAAACTACGTCTGGCCATCATGTTTAGTTTATGAAAGCAGCTATAGGTTTCTAAAATGGTATTTTCACAATTTTATATAGAGTCGATAGACAATACAATCCAGCGAGAAACATTCACGTTAAGAAGATAGACAAATAAATGTTAGCGAAATCTCTTATATGTCTGTCAATAAACTGTTGGTGAGTTAATCCATTGAGCATTATGTTTTCACGTACAAACGCATCATCAATGATCTTCTTACAATGCTTATATTACTGACAGCCTGGCGAGTAGAATAAGCAAATATTAATTTTAAGAAATCATCTGACACTCCTTGCCGAAATATACACAAAAACGCAATGAGATTCCTTTTTTTAACACGTCGTTGTCGATTATTTGCCTCACTCATCGGACCACAGTGGCCATAAAGATCCTCAAATTGAAGCTTTGTTAAGTAATGAAGTTATTGTTTGAAAATCTTCGTCTGAGAAAATATTCGGATCAGTCAATTACTCCTTTCTCTAAATCAACGCCTTATTACAAAGTTCAGAAAGATCGAGGTTCAAAACTTCTATTCCTTGTAACTTTATAAACATATTCAAGGATTTTATGCCATCGTAAAATAATCTTAGAAGAAATTGATTGTCTAAGTGGTGATTACATAGACGACGAGGATGAGGAAAATAAATTGGATTTACCAGCGTAAGAAAGGCCACTTCCGGAAATTTTAATATTTCTGCAAACGCAAAACAAGAAGAGAATTTTATGCGTTTTTTGGAACAGACTGTATTAGTGCAGTAAAAAAGACCAAAAAAATGGAGAGATAAGTATAGTATGTACTACAATTATGATTTTATCCTATTTTGGGTATCACCGGTATATTCCTAAGTTTTGGACCTCAAAACCTTTGTGCTACTTTTTTTTTATAAACAATTAAAGTTTTTTACCCAGTTTTTCGAGCTTTAAATGTGAATAACTCCGGTTCTATAAGTCGTAACTGGGCAAACTAAAAACCAGTCTCTTCGTATTAAAATTTCCAATAAACCCTCGTTGGTTTCAAGTGTCTGAAGTACGAACATAACCTACAAAACTGAAAAAACGAGAAAAAAACAGAATTTTTTCCATTTTAGTGCCCAAGACGTCAATTATACCAATTTATATCAAACTTTCAGAAAATACTTTTTGATGTAATAAAAAGATCTTGAAAAGTTAGTGTCAAAATATTGAACCCATTGGCCAAAATTGCATTTGTTATCTAAAATTTGAAATGTCCGCCATTTTATCCCATTAAGTCCAAAATGAAAAATTATTTTTTTCAAAATGTAGTTGTCGACGCCAGCTTTCGAATGCAATTAAAAAAAATTAATGTAATTTTGTTTACTTTTTTTACATTTTTTTATAATTCAGATAACAATTGGATTTTTTAGCCATTTTGAAAAAAAAAATTTAAATTTTTTATCAGTTCTGGTAGAAAATTTTGGGACCTTTAATTTAAAAAAGAAAGTTCATTTTTGTTAACGTGTACTGTACCATTTTGAAACCTATTCATTTCATGTGATAAATTCAAAAAAAAAAATTAAGTTTTATAGAAACTTATTTGCAGGCATTATAATAATGTAAGTATTGCTAATTGAGCTAAAAAGCTATTTTTTTATTTTTCCCTAAAACTTAGTTGTAAAATGTAATAACGTCTTTGTTCATTAAGATTCGGAGGACTTTTTTTAAATAAATGTCATTTTTTCCTAGCAACACGATGAGAAATTTGTTTTTTATTTTTCTTTTATTTAAAATTTGTTATTATTTTTTAAATTTTTTCATAGAGCTAGTTGCAAAATGCAATAACTTCCCCGTTTTTTAACATACAGAGAACATACATATTAAGAGATAAAGAGATGCCGACTGTTAAACAGTCAACCTGGACTTATGAGATGTGCTGTCAGTGTGTTTTAATGATTTTCCAGTGCAGTGCATAAATACCTATTATAATATATAATAAATTTAAATATTTAGACTATATCTAAAACAGATATAATACCTTGAAAATATGTTATTGATGAAATGAACAAATGTAGATATCAAAAGAAGATGGTGATGCAGATATTGTGAATATGGCAATATTAAAAAAACAACAATAAGAAAATCTAATAATTGTAGGTGAAGATATGGATTTGTTGGTTTTATTAAAACATTTTGGATCGGCAGTAAATGAGGATATTTATTTTTTTAAACCTAAAATGGGTCGAGTTAAGGATAAATATTTCACTCAAAGAAGTTTCATGTATCCTGAATTGACGAAAAATATCCTGTTTTTACACTATTTTTCAGGATGCGATACGACGAATGCTTTGTGTGATAAGGGTAAAAAAAAATTGCAGATATTTTAATAAAATATCCTGAGCTCCAGAAAGAAGCCGATTTTTTTTATGATCGGTCAGCAAACAAATTTATACTTTTCTCCGCAGGTCAAAATATCATGAAAGTTTTGTATGAGTGGAATCCAATGAAACCTATGGATCGATTTAGGTGATTGAAGATTTCATTGTTTCCAAAAACTTACATTGAAAACCGGTTGTAATTTGAAAAATCGTCCACCGACCGAAGAAGCTACAGATGAACATTTATTGAGAGTGTATCTTCAGATACAAAAATGGCTGGGAGATGACGATTGTTTGGTTAATGTATACAATTAATGGTTTACTGCTTATTACAATGAGAAATCAGCCAATACCACAAAAAATTCTTGAAATTCTCGCTTGTCAATGTAAAGGCGGCTGTAAAGACCTGAGATGTCGATGCAGGAAGTTCGGACTACAATATACAAGTTTGTGTGAATATTGTGGAGGCATTAATTGCAGGAATTGTACAGAATGCACTGTAGTCACTGAAGAAGAAAATCGTGAAGTTCAAGAAGACGATATAGATGAATCAGACACAGATTCAAGCTGTACCGATATATCAGAATCGGAACCCGAAAGCCAGTGCAAAAGCTTGCAAGATAATGTACCCGATCTTCCTGTTCAAATTCGTGATGAAGAAGAAAATGGTGATAAAATTTTATTTGAAACAGATTCAGAGAGTGAAACTGAATTTTACACGTTACCGAGCAAGAAATATAAAATACATTAATTACTATTTTGTACATTTATAAGAATAAACATGTTTATTTTTAAATAATAAAATGTTTTTACCATATTATTAATCCTCGCCTTTAAAACTTTTTCTAACAAGTATTATATTACAATATTTACTATTTTCTTTTTTAAATAAAACTTAAAACATTATATTTACAAGACAATATAAGTTTTTCATTATACCGTTCGGATATTATGATTTATCAATACCCTATTCTTCATTAATATAACACCAATATCGGCCTAGGCCAAAAAAATTTATCAGTACTTTATTCTTCATGGTTATGACCCCAATATCGGCCTAGGCCGAAATCATTTAATTATTTGAATTGAAGGAAAAAAGGTTTACAAATCATCATTAAATATTAAAGTATTTATGGTATAAGAAAAATACTGAACGACACACAGCTGATACGCAAATAACAGACGCGATTGATAGTAAAATCTCGGCTTCGCCTCGAGTTTACAAACTTCAATCTAGCCTTTTATTTAACACATATCGGCCTTATGACGTTAATAACTATAATCTAAGTATTCATATTTATATAGAAAAATAGTAAGACAATTTTTTATACAGGTTTACACTTTAGCAATCATTGGTACATGTGTACATATGAATTTGGAAATAAAAAATACTCATTTTCATTATTAACAAAAAACTAAGTTGACGATCGTATTGCGAGGGAAAAAATAGCATATTTTAAAAAAGTCATCTGTATGCTAAAAAACAAGGAAGTTATTGCATTTTGCAACTAAGCTTATGAAAAAATTTAAAAAATAATAACAAATTTTAAATAAAAAAAAACGAAGTTTCTCATCGTATTGCTAGGAAAAATATAATATATTTTTAAAAAAGTCCTCCGGATTTTAAGAAATAAAGAAGTTATTGCATTTTGCAACTAAGCTTTATGAAAAAATCAACAAAATCACTTTTTAGCTCAATTAACAATACTTATATTATAATTATTTTTTAATTAAAGGTTCTCTACCATGTCTGATAAAAAAAAATTTGTTTCAAAATAGCAGAAAAAATGCAATTGTAACGAAACTCATTTTGGACTTATGGCGGGCATTTCAAATTTTAGATAACAAATGCAACTTTGGTCAATGGGTTCAATATTTTGACGCCAACTTTTCAAAAAGTATATTTTCTGAAAGTTTGATGCAAATTGGTCTAGTTGACGGTCTTGGGCACTAAAATGAGAAAAATGCTGTTTTTTTTCTCGTTTTTTTCAGTTTTGTAGGTTATGCACGTACATCAGAGCCTTGAAACCAACGAGGATTTACTGGCAATTTTATTTCGAAGAGACTGGTTTTTAGTTTTCCCCGATCCTATAAAACAGGAATTATTCACATTTTAAATTCGAAAGTTCGAAAAACGCGGTAAAAGAACTTTAGTTGTTTATAATAAAAAGTAGCACAAGGTTTTCGAATTCCTAAACTTAGAAATATACTCCGGGTAATACCCAAAACAGGATAAAATCATAATCTTGCTGTATCCAGACTGTGCAAATTAAAATGTTTTTTTTATACGTAGTGGTCAGTTTTGAATTAACTTTCTACACCATAAGTCCTAAATTATATATTGCGCTTTATGTTCTATTATATTTTCCCTAAACACTGTTTCTAACTGTCCAATGTATGTAGAAAAATACAACGTGCTTTTCTCTAATAGTAGACATTTTGGCAAAATGTTAATGGTTGCATTTAAAATATTTTCATATTCAAATATTTCAACCAATTGTTCATAGTTTGAAAATTATTACTAATGAATCGATAATTATTCAAAATGATTTTTATAGACTGCATTATTCAACTTAGTTCTAAATTTAAATGGCTGACCCAACTATTTGATATATCTAACGTATATTTCTTAAATGAACATCTCTTTACTGCATCTTAAATTCGTTAAAAGATTTGACAATTTTATTTTTAGATACTAAATCAGTTTGTGGTGACAATATAAAGTGTGCTCCCTGTAGAGTACATATGAATCATATTCACGTTACCAGAAAATAATTATTTAATTGTCACATTTGATAAATTTAAATACATTCTCGGTAAACAACCAGGCAACTAGCATAATGAAACCTTAAAAACATTTGCGATAAACAGTTTCAAGTTACTAATCTTGAAAATATGTCTCTGATGAATAACAAATTAGATTATACGCGAGTGTTGATCTTAATTACGCGGAGCAATATGAAAAGTTACACGAAACAATAAGAGAAATGATGTTTGGTGTTATGGTTTCGGTATAGTTTGTCATTTCCTTTTATAGAGATCTAATAATTTGATGTGTAATACGTTTCCTCCTTTTCTTTATCGCATTTTTATTAACTAAGGAAGTATAATGTGTGAGTCATGGAAATGCCTAGTAGTTATTATGATATTTATAATAAGAATTTGATATTTTGTTGCATTATTGGGTCAACGAATTTTTGAGTTAACGTCATGACATACTTAATGGAACTTCATGTATTGTGGTATCATCATTGAATAATAATTTTATTAATAAAATAAAAATGCTTTCATTGTCGCCCATCAAGGTACACAATGTGCGTTTCCAAAACGATTTAAAATAATAGGATAAAGTAGAATAGAATAAATTTTATGAACCATTAACTTGTTATATAACAATATCGGCCTTGTCAATAAAAATACATAAAAGCCTAATAAAAGTGTATAAAAATGTGTAAAGGTGTGTAAATAAAAATAAATAAATATGAAAGTTCACAAAAAGATTACCAGTTCAATATTTAGTTCGCTCGAGCTTAAAAATGGTTGAATCGCAACGAGTTTGAATTATATTCTGGCAATTATAAATTCATACGTTCAGGCAAGGCGGTCCCATGCACGTTCTGAGTACATGGTAAAGATACTTTTCTGCCACCGAATTACTGAGGAATCGGTTTAGGGCAAATACGCATCATTTTTCCGTCAAAATCGACTGCTAGAAAATGAAAGGACACCCTCGACGCAAAGAGCTATTTTCGCTAAAACTCTCAAAAAACTTTGACTAGATACTAGAGAACGTGTCCTCATATTTAACACAACGCATCAGTTGCAGTGCTGGACAACGTGGATTCGTAAGTGTTTATATTTTCGAAATTTTATCGGTTTTCGTTATACTTTCTAAAATTTTGTAGTCGGGGCATCATTACGTCCCTGTGCAGCGACATTTACTACACTTTCTAAAATTACGCTCCGTAGAACAAAAATGTGAATTTATATATAAAAACCTCTTACAATGGCGTTTTTACGTGAAGCACGCTGAAGTGGGATTTTGTTATAGTTTCGAAAAGTTTATTGAGAAATTTGGCGTGTTCTTTAACATAATCAGCGACCCCTAAAACCTCCGTGATATGAATTTTACCCGATTTCGTTGAAAACTTTGCGAGTTATTGAATTGGGGATGTAAAATGAGGGCTGCAAGTCCCCCGGATGAGTGCACCAATTTTCATATATTGCCGAAATTTGACAAAATGCGAAAAGTTTCAAATTTTTATTTATTTATTCATTTAACAACACACTGTCCAACAGAAGATTCCAATTACTGGGCAGGAAATTACAAGTAAATGATTACAAATGTTTGCAAATTAGAAGTAAATGTTTACAAAATATAAGAAAAAGAAATGTAGGAATATCAGATAATTAAAAACAGAAATAAAAGCAAAGCTAAGTTTAAATTTATACAATTGATCTCTTTATCTCAGCTACATTGCAGTGGAAAATATCAAACCGGTCTTGAAGATTATTATTATTTTCACACATTTTATATAGTGGCGAGAATTTCTGAACGTTAGTTCTGGAATTCGGTAGATAGAATAGTGAGTTTTGCCTAGAACCGTGTCTAGGTATTCGAAAATTTAATGAGTTTTATAGCGCCGCAATCTCTTATATTATGTAATACTTTAAAAAGAAATATTTGCTGTGCTATAGTTCTGCGTGTCGCTAGGCTTGAAAATGAATATCTATTTAAAAGTGTAGTATGAGGAAAACCAATAGCAGGGTAAACACCATCTTCCTTATAGCATAATGTTTTTAAGTAGCGCCTCTGAATGCTCTCTATGTTTTGTATATGTATGTTATAGTGAGGAGACCAAATAATTGACGAATTTTCCAAATTGGATCGAACAAAAGATTGATATAGTAGTATCAGTGTGTTAATGTCATTAAAGTCGTGGGAACACCTTATTATAAATCCGAGTGTTCTAAAACTTTCATTTGTGATTGTATTTCTATGACAATTAAATGATAGTTTACTGTCAAATGTTACACCGAGGTCATGAAATGTCGATGGACGTGTAAGCACTGAATTTTCTAAGCTACAATTAAATTCGATATATTGATGTTTGTTAGTAAATGTAAAAGTATTACATTTTCGTATATTTAACTGCAATTTGTTTAAGTTACACCATTCACTGATTTTATCTAGAGCATTTTGTAAAGCCACACAATCACTTTCATCATTTATTTTATTATACAATTTCATATCGCCAGCATATAAAAGACACTCAATACCCAATTCAACTGCAATGTCATAAATGAAGATGTTAAAGAATAATGGGCCTAACACAGACCATTGAGGTAGACCTGAAGTAGATACAAATTCAGCAGACCGTTGACCACAGTATTCGATATGGTGGTGTCTATTCTCCAGATACGATTTGAAAAAAAACAACAAATTTCTTGAGAAGCCAAACTTCTGAGATTTTGAACATAGAATACCATGATCAAGTCTGTCAAATGCTTTAGTGATGTCTGTGTAAATTACATCAACTTGTGAGTTACCTGTCTATAGCCTCAGCTATATATTGGGTGATACAGAAAAGATTGGTTGAAGTAGACCTTCCCTTGAAGAAACCGTGCTGATATTCAGTAATGCGATTCTTTGCATAAGAAAATGTTGGGTCATATAATAATATTTCGAAGGCTTTAGAGAAATTGTTAATAATCGTTACAGGTCTGTAATTCTCAATACTATTTTTTTTCTCCTTTTTTATATATAGTTATACATTTTAAAACATAGGGAAAAGTATTTGATTTAATGGCCAAATTAAATAGAAATGTAAGAGGAGTTGTAAAAATACTAGCACAATCATGTAATATAAAAGCAGGGATTTTATCAGGGCCCATCATATATTTAGGCTTGATTTTTCTTAAAGAATTCAAGACTTCCCGTTCAGTAAATTGTTCATTTGTTAATACATCAGTATTTGTATCTTCTACATTATCCACAACTGAGACATTTGTGGTGATATATGAACTGCAAAAATATTGAGCAAAGCCATTTACTAACTCTTTATTGCCTACAAAATGTTCATCTCCGTAATGCATTGTGTTGGTAAATTGCTACTAGTTTTCTTACTGTTAATAAATTGCCAAAACCTATTGGGGTTGATCTTAATATTGTTTTCAATGTCACGACAATAACTTTTATATTCAATAATAACCTGCTCTTTGATATAGGTTCTTAATAATTATTCTTCCAGTGCAAGAGGATCTTCAAAGTTTTTGAAATCACGTCACGCTACATGTTTCAATCTAATACTCCTAATTATATTGGAATTATACCAAGGTGGGTAGCTCCTGCCTTTGATTATAGTTTTAGGAACAGTTGTATCTAGGACAGCATATATTTTTTCATAAAATCTTTCAAAAGCAGAATTTTTATCTTGAATACTGAGGAGAAATTGCCAATCGATATTTGCTAAGTTTTGATAAAGCTCGACCAAATTGGCCTTGCGATAATTATAATAGGTCATATCAACTGTGATTTTATTATTGTTACGTTTTTTATGAATATTAAATAATATCAAAAGCGCAGGATGATGAAGATCCTCGCTGATTAAAATATCGGGAGCTTTATCTACTATACAGTTCATGCTGGACAGTACTAAGTCTAAAATGTGATCATTTATGTTTTTTTATATGATTATATTGTTCTAAATTTAATAAGTTACTAAAATTTATTAGAGAGTTTTAATTGAATTAGTAACGGTTAAGTACGAAATGCATTAATTTCCTCTCTTATTAGATCGTAATAACTCCCTGTATCACACCGAATCATCTCTTTATTGAGATACCTCAGTTTTACACTGTATATTTTAGAAATATTCACTTTTTTTAATTAAAACTATTCTTAATTGTATGCATACTTTAAACATTCTTATAAGAAAGACCCCGTTCTCAAGTAGATGTGGACATAAATACGTTAAACAGAATAGAAACGTTAAAAACACTCACGTGCATTCAGCCAAATGCACGTGTGTCAATTAAATTGGTGCACTTATCAAATTTAACTAACCGATTATATTTAGTGTGCGTCCCAGATACCTTTAATTTATGATAGTTGAGGGAAACGTGTTTTTAAGTAATTTTGTTACAAATGAAGTGAACGTATGATAATATACAAAACACTATAATGGACTATAACGATTTACTGAGGTATATCCACTAATTAACGAAAAATATCTCTGTTCTTTAATGTGTAGGGTTAAGTTATTAGGTGCATAATTATCACCATACTTAATTTAATTGTTAGTTGAAATTTTGTGAATGTACACGCAATGCTATTGCATTAATAACGACTAGTCTATTTTTAAATTTCCGGTCGTTAATTAGAGCATGCTTGGATTATCAAAAAATTTTTGCGTTATTCTATTTATGCAATTGTATGGTGGGTATAATAAATAAGATTCTTAAAACAATTAATAGAGAAGAATTAATATGTCTAAAGTGAATGAAAATATTTTGTTTTTTATTGTACTGTACGGTTTCATTGATTTACGGCAAATTTATTTATTTATTGATACAGTACCCCAACAGAAAGACAAATATACAATTAAATGTATATAAATATATATATACGTAAACAAAAATATATTATACGAATACAAAGCATTTATACATACAATAATATATATAATACAGGGTGTCTCACCGGGAATTGAATCGATCGATATAGAGAAAAGTACGCATCAGAAAATTTTGAAAATTTAGATAATTACTAATATCGGTGTGGCCAATCTAGCTAAAATAATTACAAGCAGCTGGCACTTCCGCTTATACCGGAAGTCGATATCAACTTGCTTATTTCAAATGGAATATCCTATATATTTTAGGGTTTTTGAAAAGAGCATAAAATTCTGAGTCGAAAATATGTAGCATATCCTATACCTAAACCTAGCCGTTTCAGAAATATTTGACATTTTATAGAAAATTAGACAGGTGCAACGGTTTGCAAGAACCGTTATAACTTTCTTCGTGTAAAAGATCCTCATTTGCTTCTTGTCACGTAAAAAGAACACAAGGAGAACTACGTTCTACAACTGAAATAAATTCAATAATACCATACCAAGTGTTCCGTTTTTCGCGTTACATCTTGTCAAATTCAAACCACGAAAACCTGTTTAGGTCAAATGGAACACCCTGTATTTTTTACGTCAAGTTGTGTACAGTTGAATTCTCTTTCTTCTGATTTAGCATTTTGGGGGTTAAAGTTACAACTTTTTGAAATATTTGCGATTTTATTAGAAATTCATGAATTGTAATCATTTCATCAAAATAGCCATGATTTGAAACAATCAGTCATTATCTTATGTCAAAAAATGCCAGCACGTTTAAATTACACCCACGAATACTTTTTAAATTTGTTTATTATTTATGGAGAATGTGATAAAGTAATATCAAGAACTTGCCGATATCCAGAAAAACGGAAACCGTCACCAAATACTGTAAAACGCATACTGGAAAATTTTAAAAATTATGGCTCTGTCAAGGTAAAAATGCAAAGAAGAAAGCCTAAGGTTGATGACGAAAACATTGAAATAGTCAATCTGGGCTATTTTCATGCATTTCCAAGGATGCCATTAAGACAAGCTGCTCTGGAATCGGCACAATGTAAGGATTCAATTCACAGAATCTTATTAAAACATAAGTTTCCTCCGTTTTCATTCCATATGGTTCAAGGATTAAAAGAAACAGATTTTCTAAGAAGACAGAATTTTTGTGAGTTTATTCTAATAAGGTCTGAGGGCCACGAGGGAAATATTATATGGATAGATGGAGCAAAATTTACTAAAAATGAACTTTTTAATAGTCACAATTCGCATTATTGGAGTGACTCAAATCCTCATATGTTCAGAGAGCGAAACTTTCAGGAAAGTTGGCAGTTCAATGTTTACTGTGCCATAAGAAACGATAGAGTGGTGGCATTACAATTTTATCAGGAAAATTTAAACGGTAAATTAAATTTTCTCTCGTGCTAATATGTATAGGTAAATGTTTGTTTTTTTGTTTTTTTTTTTTAGGTGAAAGATACCTGAATATCTTACAAAATTTGAATAATAACTATTTAGAAAATTTACCTCTCGCCGAACATAGAAACATTTTTTATCAGCACGACGGTGCTCCCCCAGATAACGCATATTTAATTAATGATTATTTACAAGAAACTTTTTATGATCAATGGATTGCCAATAATGGACCTTTCATATGGCCTCCTCGCTCGCCCGATTGAACCATTCTGGATTATTTCAATTGGCGAACTATTAAAAATAAAGTGTATGAGAGCCCATTAACAACCATTGAAGATTGTATGCAAAGAGTAAGAAATGCATTTCAAAACATATCACAAGATTCAATTAGAAGAGCTACCCATGAGGAACTAATCCGAAGGTGCGAAAAATGTGTCGAGGTTCGAGGGCGGAATTTTGAGCAATTGTTAAATTAAAATGAAATCATATTTTAAATTGATCTTTTCTCTGCTATTCCAGTTCATGCCATATCTTCAATTCGATTAATATGCATGTTACAGTGTTAGTGTTATTTTGCGTTTTTGTGGATATCGAGTAGCAAATGTGCTGCAAGTTCTTGATATTACTTTATCACATTCTCCATAAATAATAAACAAATTTAAAAAGTTTTCGTTGGTATGATTTAAACGTGCTGACATTTTTTGACATAAGATAATGACTGATTATTCCTAATCATGGCTATTTTGATGAAATGATTACAACAATTCATGAATTTCTAATAAAATCGCAAATATTTCAAAAAGTTGCAACTTTAACCTCCACAATGATAATATCAGAAAAAAGGGAATTCAATTTTACACAACTTGACTTAAAAAAATATAGGGTGTTCCATTTGGCCTAAACAAGTTTTCGCGGTTTGAAGTTGACAAAATGTAACTCGAAAAACGGAACACTTGGTATGATATTATTGAATTTATTTCAGTTGTAGAACGTAGTTCTCCTTGTGTTCTTTTTGCGTGACAAGAAGCAAATGAGGATCACACGAAGAAAGTTACAATGGTTCTTGCAAACCGTTGCACCTGTCTAATTTTCTATAAAATGTCAAATATCTCTGAAACGGCTAGGTTTAGGTATAGAATATGCTACATATTTTCGACTCTCTTTTCGAAAACCCTAAAATATATAGGGTGTTCCATTTGAAATAAGCAAGTTGGTATCGACTTCCGGTATAAGCGGACGTGCCAGCTGCTTGTAATTATTTTAGTTGGATTGGCCACACCGACATTAGTAATGATCTAAATTTTCAAAATTTTCTGATGCGTACTTTTCTCTATATCGATCGATTCAGTTCCCGGTGAGACACCCTGTATATATTCAATACAACAGTAAAAAGAAAAAAAGAATATATACTTAGTAATAATAGTAGTAAGAAAATAAATTTCAGTTGTTTAAAATTACTTGCTTAAAATCCTTAACTTTAGAATTGAATATGTCAATATTACGGGATAGAGAGTTAAAATTAGGATATATTACATGCAGGGGAGAGTGTTTAAGTAAATTTGTTCGGAGGTGTGGTTAGGTAAAATAAATTATATGATCTAGTCTGGAAAGTTGGTAGATGAAACCTAATCTTTCTAAAATTTGGGGCGAATCAAATTTGAAATTAATAAGTTTGTGTAAAAATACTGAAGAACTAAATATTCTACGGGTATTTATAATGAAACCTAATTTTTTATATGCACTAGCTCTTGTTTCAGAGATATGATCATTAAATGTGAGTTTAGTGTCAAAAGTAACGCCAAGGTTTTTCAGTTTGTCGCATCACTGTATTTTCGTGTTATTGATAACATATTCATTCCTGATAAAACTCATAATGTAGCATTTGTCTATATTAAGGGGTAACTCGATTTTGTCACACCATGAGTAAAGGTTAGCTAAGTCATCTTGTAATCTCTTAGTATCGTAGGTGCTATTAATACTAGTAAAAATTTTCATGTCATCGGCGTACAACAATAAATAGAGATTAAGTTGGGAGACGATATAATTTACAAATATGTTAAAAAGTAAAGGCCCAAGCGCCGAACCTTGAGGTATACTAGATTTTGCATGAATTATGTTGAACGTAAAGCCTCTATAGAGGACAAATTGATGCCTTTCAGTCAGATATGATTCAAAAAATTCAATCAAACTGGAAGCAAAACCAAACAAACTTAGTTTTTTAAGCAATATGACATTGTTTAGACGATCAAACGCTTTAGAAAAATCTATGTATACTTGTCCTCCCATATCTAACACTTCAGCGATGTACTGCGTTAAATAAAATAGGTTGGTGGAAGTAGAACGGCCTAGCATAAATCCTTGTTGATTAATATTTGTGATTTAACTTGAAAAAATACAGATTCATGAATATGTCGAATGCCTTACTAAAATTACGATATGATGTTTTAATTGATATGTTAAATATGATAGACAAATGAAGAGCAAATTGCACTATCTTTTATTAAGAATGCAGGAATTCCGTCTGGACCAGTAGCAAGTTTAGGTTTCATTTTTTTGAGAGCTATTTACTCGACTTAGGTCTAGCTTTAGGAACAAAGACATCAAAGATAGAATTCAAAATATCATAAAATGTTTCACATGCAATATTATCATCATTGCAGGCGTTTAAAACGGTCCAATCAGTATTGGATATATGTTCATATAACAGATGATAGTTGGCCAGTTTAAAGTTATAGGGGAAGGTTGTACCAATATGGAACAAATAGGCACAATAATACACTTACACTTTTTTAAAATCTTATCTATGGTGATACTGGGTGTAACACAAACGTGGCGCCTTTATCACTAATTCTACCTTTACTTTTACAGATAAATTATTGAAATTTGGTACATCCTCTGTACTTGATAAACGTAATTTTTGTCATAAAAAATTAATTCTACTTTCGCGAAAATAGTACTAACTTTTTATTTTCAAATGGAATATACTCTATCTTATTGTGTTTTTGATTTTACGTGATTTTATGAATTCAATGAAACCTCGTATGTGACATTTCAAATGTGCAGTTTTTTTTAAATTGAATTTTAATTTTTACTTCCGCGTCCAGTGGAAGTTAGTAACGCAAAAAAAAATTATATATTTTTTTGTTGAAATAGGCCTTATATGTCATGAATATAATATTTTGATCTAATTCCGCTGAAGGGTTCAGGGGTAAATGGAGTAAATAAGGGTAAATAGGCAAAGCAAGCAGGCAGGAGTCCATAAAATTGCAATTTAGGGCATATACGAAAAGTTACGGTCTCAAATTTTTTTTTGGCATCAGCCACCCCACTGTCACTCCCAATACCACCCCCACACTATTATGAAAAGGGAGTAAAAAAAATTAAAATGTGATCTAGTGTGTATACAAGAATGAAACATCTCAAAAAAATCTGGCATTAGCTACCTTAGCCTACCCCCCATTGCCACCCCCACCCTATTGTTTAAAAGGATAAAAAATTAAGTTGGGATTTACTTCAACTACAAGTTTCAAGTCTTGCCGTTCTTTCATCGCTTTCAAAGCTGCAGTCTTGCCTTTATTGAACAGGGCAGATTTAGTGCCACACCCAGAGAATGCATGCAGACATAATACGTGATCTCGGATATCTTATGGTGATCAAAGCTTCGTGAAGAATAAATTTCTCGTTCGACGTTCCCTCTGCCTGGTTTGAGGAGGAAAATGTCTTTACCAATAGGTTTACGAACAGTTAAAATTATAAGAAGATCCACATCTTCTCCAACCACAACCATATACTATAAAAATGTCAGCATCATTTTCAGCATGTCTAACAATATAATTAGTTGCCTGAATTATTTGGACTGATGTATTTTTGTCGTAGAGGTAATGAAAACCGAGGTATCTCGAAAAATGTTCACGATTTTAGCCCTTTACAACGTTGCCAAATTTTAGCTTTACACTCCCACTTCGGGGACTTTTGAGACGTTATTCTGGACACCACAACCTACCTGGAAAACCATTATTTGCTTTTGTATGAATTGGTCTGAAGATTGGCCCATTTTTCACTAAATGCGGTGGATTATAAACCCTGAAACATCCTTGACTCGAAACTTGTCACTTAAAATTTATAAATGACATCAAGCTATACTATACACTGAGAATCCCAGATAACCAAAGTCACTCGTCGCCAGCGTGATAACTTTCAGCCATGACATTCAAATTGAGTTAGACTTTCGAGGAGGAGGAGATTTCGAGGAAATGCTACCAGTACAAAATATTGGGATAGACCACAAAGGGCTTTATAGCAAAATGTAAAGAACATTTAAATAAACTCCTCGTTACAAAGCTCAACGTTAAGATAATAACAATAATAATAATAAACACCACAGAAATTACAATGTCTCCAGCCTGGCATATTCATTTGGAATACTAAATTATTCAAATACAGACCTGGAAGACTTAAACAGAATAACGCGAACTACGCTTGCAAAGTTTAGGATGCCCCACCCAAAAAGCACAATTGAAAGGTTATACATGTCACAAACGCGAAGGCAAGGAGGCAGGAGATTAAGCAACATTAAGAACTCAATAGAGAAATACAATTTCTGAAAGGTTTCTTAATAGGAAAATAGTGAAATGTGTCAACAGTACTTACTGTTAAATCTTAAAGACAGGCAGACTACTATAATGATCCGAATGTATGAGAACATACGGAGCGAGGTGTAAGTAGCGGCCGAAACTATTGAACATGTCACTGGAGTCTCCCATGCTTTGGCCACAGGGATGTATTTAGTAAGACATAATAAGGTGGGAAGATGAGAATTAGCACAGAAGCTCGAAATTTCTTCAGTTGTTCTTGAAAATGATGTAATATTGCTTTATTGGGACCAGGCCGACAGAAGAAACTTCATTAGAAATTGCAGTCACAGGAATTAGAAAAGCACAGTAAATATCAATACTGGGCTATTGAACTTCGATATGTATGGGGATTACCAATCATAATACCAAATACAGGGGTAGCGATAAAGTTCTTATTACACTTTCGGTTATATTATTTAGACAGAGATAATTCTTCAGACTTCCCATATCACGGGAAGGATGAATCTACAAAAGGCTAGTGGGACATCATGAATTTTCTCACCGAACCAAATTCCAACAATAAATAGTTTAGAAACTTCTTTGATGATTAAATATATTTTTAAAATAGAGACAGTCCATCTTTCAAGATCATCACATCCTTCCTCTCTTTAGAAATGTCATCAGAATATTTAATATGACGTTCCTCTCCTTTTTCCAATCTTATCGAGGTATTATCTCATTAATAAGTCACTCTACAAATTGATAAGATAAACTAACACCGAATGAAATAAATATACTGATGAGAAGGAATAAGTTGTGGTTTATTATGGTTAGAAACTAGATATTTTTTAGAAAAACTCTTAACCTATCAAATATATGATCCATAGTTAGGTTTCCGGGTTCTCTTCCACGTTGATAGTTTCGAATACTTGACGTTTCGACAATCTTCTCGTGGTCTTCTTCTGAAGCGAAGTGAGCTCTGTTGGCCTGAACTCCTCTATTTATATATATCGTCAGGAGGCGTGGCTTGGTTCCGGTGATGTCACATGGTCAGTGGACCGGAAAATTGATTTCCATGTCAATGGTAGCTGTAGCCCGGCATCACAGTTGAAACTATTTGGATTTTTGTGTATTGTAACTTCTGGGCCAGTAGTGTCTCATGCTCGCCAATCTTTTGGTCTCGTCAAATTTTATCCAGTGACCGGTTCTCTTAGAGTGTTCCGCAACTGCAGACTTAGTAATGTTTTCCATTTTTGTGTGCCTGGTATGTTCTTTAAGTCTGGTATTAATATGTCTATTGGTCTCTCCTGTGTAAAATTCTCCACACGAACATGAAATGCTATAAACTCCTGGTGAATCGAGCTCTTCTGATGGATCGTATTTAGGAAAATGTCCGATTGTTTGTTGTGCGTTGTAGATCACTTTAATGTTCTTCCTTGTTAGCACTCTTCCAATTCTGTCCATGCAACCTTGTATATATGATAGATAAATGGTTGCTATATATTTCTTTTCTTCTTTTGTATCGACTATGCTTTGTTTCTTGATGGCGTTGTTTATGTACTTGGGTCTATATCCATTTTTCTGTAGAGATGTCTTTAAAGTGTGGAATCTCTTGGAGATGTTCCTCTTCGCATATTTGTTTTGCCCTATGTAACAATGTGTTAACACAGAGAAACAATAAAACAAAAGTTCGTTTAGCACTTCTTCATAGAGTTCTTTAAAATAAAATACGAAAATAAAATGATTTAAAAAATGTTCACACAAAAATAAATTTTTAAAATTATATGGCATCAGAAATTCGGATAGAAATTGAATTAAAATTGAGTTTTGAAAAATTAGAGTTGAGAAAATTGAAATTCGCTTCTTGTTTTAGAGTATCATAAAGTATTTATTCAATAATAATTTAGAAAAATGACTTCTTGTTTGACACGAGATCAAGGAAGCAACTGAAATTTTTACCTTTCGAAGAGAAAAGGTAACATATGAAGACCAAAAGTGAACTGAACTTGCATGTCTAAATTTTCAGTAGTATATGTAGTCAAATTTTGTTTACAATATTTTTTTCCGTTGCGTCAAGTCAGTCCCTGACTTTCCTTT
Organism: Leptura quadrifasciata; assembly: GCA_963675555.1. NCBI lineage: Eukaryota > Metazoa > Arthropoda > Insecta > Coleoptera > Cerambycidae > Leptura > Leptura quadrifasciata. The sequence goes on from OY776676.1 coordinate 9,764,294, forward strand.
CGGCACGAAAGGACTTAAAACTTGAATTGGATACGAAATCATGAAATTTTGGAAATGAAATATAGCTAGGACGAAAAAGAATATAAAGTTACATTTTTTAAATATAATTCTGATATTTGATTTGATATTCTGATGATTGATATTTCCTAATTCACCATTGGCAAGTAAATTTCTATTGATTAAATTCACGAAGAGTAATGAAGATATTTCTTAAAATTTGCTGTAAAATAGCGCAAAGTAAGTTTTACTCACTGATTTGAATATCATTGATCAAAGGAGGTTTTTTTAGTAACTGTTCTGAAATTTTGAGATAATTCTGGTAATTCTGTCGATAGATTTTTTTCTTTATTCCGGAAATTAAATTGTTAAAACGACTTTTCGATTATATTTTAAAATTGGTACGGTACAAAGTCAATTTTCTTTTCACGTTTTTAATGTCAATTTTTTCAGCATATTTGGAAGGCTCGATAACATTACCACCTCAGTTCAACGTGAAAAACCTAATTGTATGATTCTAGTTACCTAGAAAATGGCTTACATCATGAGAAATGCATTATGCCTTGTGAAATATTTGTGTATTTGCGCAGGCAACTTGGAAAAGGAGGAAACTCGTACATTCCCTGTAGCAATCTATGTTCATCAGATTTTATTGTTTTTTAAATATGTTTGTTTAGACTACTACCAACCAAATTTGCAAATTTCATAAAAATCCACCGAACAGTTCGCAATAAATTGCAAGATTTACCGAGGGTTTTATTTGGGTGCCAACACTTTTTTACAACATTTGCTGTGTATATAAAAAACAGATACAAAACAACTTCTAATCTACAATAACAACAGAATTTTCCAGCGTTCATATAACTGTACCCGTGACTGAACCTAGTTAGGTACCTCTGGCAATGGTCATTGGCCAAGCCAGCTGGTTGTTGATACATTGTGATGAGTAATAGCCAAGGTCCTCTGAATGCACTCAGTCAATATTTTCAATGTTTAATTTGCGCTTTGCCTCCATTATATATAAATAACGTATACAACTTTCAAGATATGAATTTCTCTGGACTTTATGTTATATTATAATTATTAGATCCTCAGGCGCATACACTGTGTCTAATATTTAGATTTGAAGTCATATTTGATGTTTACAATGTGCATTTTTCATGAATACTAATTTCTAAAATATTTTAGGTTATTATTGACAGTTGCTGTGCAGGGGGCGAATCGACATTCAAAGCTTAAATTTCCCAAAACTGTATGACATTTCAGTTAAAATATGTGGTACAATAGAATTGATAATTTTTTGAGATTACAGGGAAATTTTATTGAAAAAATTTTTCCCCAAAAAGTGAGTGCTGCTTGAAAAGTTTATGCACTTTTAGGATTTCTTTTTCTTTTCTGCGTAATATATTTCGTTGCAGTAACCGAATGGAACCAACAAAAATACTGGCTTTATCGCAATGAATATAAAACCATAAAAATGGTAGAGAAATTCAAACTTGAATACCTCAGCGATGAGGAGGACTAACTCCACCAAAGTTTGTCAACATAATTAGGTAGATTTCTAACCTACCTATTGCAGAGTGCAGCATGTCACGACTTCGGGAAAATTTCACTATAGTTTCTACAATTATGGTCCCAGACCCCAAAAATGTCCCCGTTCCAAAAGTTTATATTATGCTATATAACAAAATTTGTAAACACTCTAGAGGGTGCATTTCTCAACGGATCAAAACAAAATTTGGTAGGCATATCTCAGTTAAGTTCGAAGATGGGTCAAATCGTATTATTCGTTTTAAAACTGTGGCACTTCAAATTTTTTTTAAAATTCTTGAAATTTTATTTCGAATCATATATGTACATGTGATACATCGTTGAATAGTGCTCATCTAGCTCTATAACTCTTGTCTAAAACCTTTTTTGCTAAAACGCATAGAAAAAATTTAAAAAATGGCGGCGGTTCAAAATCTTCAAACAAACCTTATAATTTTATTTCGAATCAAATATGTACATGCGATGCATCGTTGGATAGTACTCATCTAGACCTACAACTTTTGTCTAAAACATTTTTTGCTCAAACGTACAGAAAGTTTAAAAAAAAACTTAAGACTACTTATGTACTAATAGTTCATAAACCGATGACAATAAATTGAAGTTGGGCACTTCTCATAAAGATATACTTAATTACTTACTTAATCACTTATTTACTAAAATAATAAAGATTCAGTGCAAAACAATATAAGACGAAATCTATCTTTCCGACTGGCACCTGCCATCGGGTTTTTTTTTTTATCACGGAGACAATGTGTACCAATTTCTCTCTCTTTACATCGTAAGTTTTTTGACGTACTGAAACACAATAAAGTTAGAATTTATATTTTCTTCAGAAAAGTACATTTTTGAAAAATGATAATTGACGATTTTTGTTATAATTCTTTTTTGACTACCTATTACCTCGACAAATATCAAGTTTTCTTTTATCCGCAGAAGATGAACAGGATGCAGCACTTTAGAACTCTTTGTCTCGTATATTCTCATTATTCAACTTTCTAATCTTAGGCAAAAATAGGTGAATAGTTAAATAGACGTTATATTTTCCCGCGGTTACAATGGCCCGTTTGAGAATGCAGCCGGGCCAGTACAAGGGTTGTTTGACAGGGGGGTAGTTTCTTAACAATACCTGCACTAATATCTAGTTACCTAGGACAGTGGCGTGCAATTTCGCAAAGTTTCCTTTCTTGCGCCAATATACACTATGTATCCGTAAATATTAGAAAATATGTTTCTGCATACATTACAATATCCTTCATGGCGGGAAACTGTAAATCAGCATACAACTTTAAAAGATCTAATAATGTTATTTTCGTAAGATTTTTTTTTATATATAAAAGTAATAAAGAGCATACCATTGTCGTTATATTTTTCTAGCTTCGGTTGCCTTGCCTTCGCATTTACAGAGATACAAAATGGATATCTACATAATCCTCAAACGCAAAATTGACATTATGAATCATTTATTTTCTAAGTTTACAACAAATCATGTAATTTAGCAAAGTTATTTTGTTATTCTGCTATGTTTCTTGGATAACTTAAAAACACGATCCTTTGAGAAGATGATGTGAGTTTTAGTTCTTTGCTCGAAAACATATCATAATATAGTTTATTTGAAGGCAAGTAGGTACATAGTGTAATATACAAATCATGTAAAACATATATTACAAATAAATAAACAAGGAACTCATAAAGTTGTAGACTGTCAATGAGGAAAGTTTGCAGTATCTGATTTATAATGTATTATATCTGCACATAATGATATACATACACAACTCATACTTGCATAATATATTTCAATAATAGACTTTAAAAAACTTCAAAATATTGGCTACCAACAATCAGTTATCATAATTAACTAGTAATCAAAAATATATAATAATAAAAAAGTTACGAACTAAATTTATATAGGCTTAAATATACATTTTTAGATAGAGTAGAGTAGAATTTAAATTAATAGAAATAACTAACAAGAAGAAATTACGAATTAAATATAATATATAATAATACAGTAAGTTTAACGTTTAGCTAATTACTTCCACGTCCAGTGAAAGTATAGTAACGCAAAATAAATATATATTTTTTTTGAAATAGGCTTAAAATGTCATGAAACGTCGAGATTTTATATTTGAACGAAACAAATTTCCTGTTTGTCGGTCTGTCTGTCTCTAACTTTTTTTGTGCGCATGTTTACTCCGGAACCGTGTATGATATTGACTTGAAATTTGGTGCACTCATGTATTATAATGAGATCTGGAAATAGATTATATTTTGATCTAATTCCATTGAAGGGTTCGGGGTAAATGGGGTAAATAAGGGTAAATAGGCAAAGCAAGAAGGTAAGAGACCATAAAATTACAATTTAGGGCATCTACGAAAAGTCAAGGTCTCAAAATTTTTTTGGCGGCATCGGCCAGCACCCCCCCCCCCCCAAACTCCCCCAATACCACCACCACACTATTACGGAGTAAAAATTAAAATGTGATTTAGTGTGTATACAAGAACGAAATGTCTTAAAAAAAATGTTTGACGTTAGCTACCTCCTCTGGCACCCACACCCTATTATTAAAAGGAGTAAAAAATTATATTATAATTAGTGTGTATACAAGAACCAAGGGCCTCTAACATTTATTTTGGCATTAGTTACCACTCTACCACACTCATTGCCACCCTCACCCTATTGTTTAGGGAAATAAAAAATTAAATTGAAATTTAGTATGTATACGAGAACCAAGGGCTTCTAATTTTTTTTACATTAGCCACCCCCTCTACCACCCCATTGCCACCCCCACTATATTATTAAAGGGAATAAAATATTGGGATTTAGTGTATATAAGACTTGGATACAAAATGTGGATGTGAAAGTAGTGATTCCTTGAGCAGCGGTTTTTTTCATTTCAACAACTTTGTGTATATCCATTCTTATTAGTTTCCAAGATAAGTTTCTTTACTTTTCTTTTAAATATATTAATAGAATTCAGCTTTCTACGTTGTCTGGAAGATATTTATAATTAGCTTATTATCTGGTAGAAAGGTACGAGCATTTACTGTCCTATTGACTTTGAAGAAAATGGAGTTCTGTAAGAGGTTGCTTTTGTTCTCGTCTGATAAGTATGGTTAACAGCTATTAATGAATGTTTGTTATTAAATTGATTTATTGTCACAGTTTAATAGAATAATTGTCTGATATCAAGAACATTTCCATCCTTATATAGATTGTCCAATGGACATGTCTTGGATTTATCCAACATAATTTTTAGAATTTTCTTTTGAACTATTTCCAATTTTATGTGGTGTTTTACTGCCCTTCCCCAGCCGAAAATACCATAGGATAGTCTAGATTCAACTAATGCATACTAAATGGTTAAGTTAGCTATATCTAAGATGGTCCTTAAGAATTTAAATCTAAATATTATCCTTCCTAGAATACTACATACATTGTTAAGGTGTATATCCCAACTCAAAAATCTGTCAATGGTAATACTCAGGTACTTTATGGATCCTGATTGTTCTATTTTTGTCGCAAAATCGATATTTAGGGAGGTGAAATTATGTATTTTTTTGTTACCGCAGCTGAACGGCATGTGTTTAGTCTTGGCAAAATTTATGGTAAGTAATTTGTAATCAAACCAGTCCTTTATTTTTTTTAAATCTTGCTCTGCCTGAATTTTTGGATCTTGCCAAATGTTATTTTTATAGAAGATTACCGTGTCATCGCCCATCAGCAAATCTTATCACTGTGCCCTTGCTTCTTAAAGTAAGTAAATTGTTCAAATATAATATAAATAATATCAGTCCCAATACGGTGCCTTGAGGTACACCATATTCAACAATGCATTCTTCACGAAGGCTGAATTAATTTTATCTATTTGCTTTCTGTTCGTTAAATAATCTTTTCAAAGTTTTAATACTGGTCCTCTAAATCCCATATCCTCTAACGTATCAAACAATTGCAGGTGTCTAACTGTATGAAATGCCTTAGCAGTATCCAAAAACACACACAAGTTAGGTTTACTTTTATCCAAAGCTTGAGAAATTTATGATGTTAAAATGCAATAGCATCTTCTATCCTAACTTTCACAATTTTTTCAACTCTTGCCAAATTACTAATAATGGATATAGGTCTGTAATTAGATGGTTCAGTTTTGTCACAGTTTTTGAATAAAGGTTTTATTATTGCAGTTTTAAAGGCAGAAGGGCATGTGCCCATATAAAGTACTTTATTAATTAAAAACGATAATTGTGCAGAGATCTCTTCCACAATTTCCTTTAATATTTCTGCCTTAATCATATCAGAACCTGGCCCATTATTATTTTTTAATGACGTTATAGTCTCCTCTACCTCTTTTTCATTTTCATTTGTAGGTGTTAAGAAAAATGAATACGTTGCGGATTGTCTGGAAGGAGTGAATTTAGGTTCCTTAGTTTTCATGGCAAGATTTTTCATCACATTCGTAAAGAAATTTACAAATATATTAGCCATTTATTTTTCATTAGATGTTACTGTATCTCACTCAGTTTTTATTTCTTTAATGGTATTAATTTTTTCCTTACAATTGCTTACTTCATTCATTATGTTCCATAAATTTTTGCTATTATCCTTGCTGTTTGTAATTTTAGATTTATATCAATTAGATTTAGTTGTTTTTATTAATTCATTTAATTTATTTCTGTAGTTTAAAATTTAAGTTTTGAGGATTTTTTGTTATATTTTGTACAGTTGATCTCTGTTTTTTATTGAATTAACTAATCCCGTGGTTATCCAAGAACTTCGTTTTAGATTTTTGTGAGTTAGTTTAATTGCACATATCTATTACCTTTGTTAATAAACTAATGAATATAGTTGCTGCATTCTCTGTATTATCCGCATTATAAAAGTCATATTTTTATTTTTAATTTATTAATATTTACAACTTTCCTAAAACCATTCCCCTTATTGTTTCACATTTTTTGCAAGAGATAAATTTTAATGAAACCTTTCTAATGGCGTGTAACTATATAGAGAATGATTATTTCAAAAAAATATTGTGTAAATATTGAATAACAATCTTTAGTTTTCAGTTAGAAATACGTGGGTGAAAGTTTTGAACCTTATTTAAAACACCCTGTATGTATGTCAGTGCAGTAGCTCCAGCATACACAATGTATATCAAAATATGACACTGATAAGGTAGTAGGTACATAGTTTAAAATAAAAATATACACATAATTTAGAAACGATAAATAATATTTTAAACTTTGGTTTATTGTCAAATAAATGTCATAATGTGATAAAGTTTTCCATTTTGTTGCTGCTTGAGATAACGATTTCACACACAAATAAAAATAATACAGTTATATATTTCATTCATTAAATACATTTACGTCACATAATTCATCTTAAGCGTAATAAACTTTGGTATTGTTGCTTAATGTTTTTGAGTAATCTTTTTAGAAGGTAAGGAGGAAAAAACTTGATAAAATATATACCTCCCTTTAACCTTAACATAATTTATTTAAGTGAAAACAATCTATGTATAAATTCAGCTGATCAATATTAGAAACTGTCTGGTATTGGCCTAAATACTAAAGCTTTAATGCTATAAAAAGCAGTGTATAAGACAATTTACAGAAATCTGCAGTAATTAGGAAGACGATTCAAAATATTTCAATAAAGTTTGGTAGACGTTTAGCTCATGAGACTGAGAGGATAATTTTAAAATTATCCGCAATAGTTTGATTAAAAAGTCTGTATTTTTTAAATTTTTATTTTTCTTTCGAAGAATTTGAGAAATTTTTCTAACTGGGGACGATTTCTAAGAATTTTTATTGGTAACATTATTACATAAAAAATATGATTTGTTTTATTTTTCTTACAATTTTGCATCATAAGAGGCTTTGAATTTGTAGAGGGTAAATGATTTTATAGTGATAAATAGATCTTAATTATCCTATTAAAGCCTATTTGACTTAAATCGGGAAATAATTTAAAAAATTATAATGCGTTGCAGCTTTGAAAAGCCTTTAGATTAAATAGGTTAAAAATTCTCAAACACTCGTAATTTGAAATGAAAATATCTGTGCTTTTCTAGCCGGTGTCGCCCAGATTGTCAATAATAATACATTATCGAGGATGCACAGGATAACAGGGACAACCCAAACACAGAGAAATTCTACTCCACATATAAAACGCTATTTTTTCTTCATACGAATTAAATACGTTCTATTATTTTCTCTTCAAATACGTTCGTGAGCGGTTATTTGGAGGAAGATCATTAAAACGCATCTACAAGCAATTGTAAAGAATAAAATTGTGCCCCACTTCTGAAGAAACATTAAAAATACTCATTGAAAAACATATTGCCATGAATTAGCGTGGAGTATACCTCACATGCTTTTAGAAGGAAAAGAATTAGAACATTTTTTTAGAGTTTTATGCATCAGAAATTTAGTAACCTTTCTTTCTTGAGCTACTTATAGCGTAGAAATAATGAAAGAGTATACTGCTCTTAACACCTTTTTCGAAAGGTCCTTCTAATTGCCAGTGCGAGTTAAATTTACAATGTGACAAGTCGTCACAATTAATTCAGAGAATTTGGCAGGCCAAGTCGTCTTTCATATCCAACTGCTTGAATAAATCGATCCATGCAGCCCGAAGATAAGCAAATGATCATCAATATGGATACGGAATCTGATTTAATTTTGTTCGATGATATGTCCTGTTTCAGCTTGCCCAGCTATAACAGACTTCTAGGAGTTGGGAAGACCCATATCCAATTCACAGAGCTCTTTTATAGTAAGAGGAGGAATATCTGTCGGTAAATGCAACGATCTGTACGTCTGCAGAAGAACTATGACTTAAAAGTTCGACAATGATATTGTCAATAATATTGTGAGGAATTTTCAAGCTGCCCAAACGAAAATTCATTTTTGTTGATAATAAGGCTCACCCCCGTCGTATTCATCAAGTATTCGACGTCCTTGAAAGTCACGAAATTGATCGCAATATTCGTCAACCCCATTCTCCTGACTTCCCATGCCCTTAAACACATGTGAAGCTTATCGAGTAGGGCAACTCTGGACCGGCTTCAGAGGATATTGGGAAAGTGACTAATAATTTTATTGGCATGAATCCCAGAGCATGTGATCGACACATCAGCAGCATGCCTAGATGTATAAATACTATAGCAAGGAATTGATATTAGGTTTAGGAAATTCTTGGATCCCTACGGCTAAGCACTTGCTGCTTCTCACTTTTGTCATAAATTTCATAAATTATGCAAAAGGTTAATAAAGATTACTCCCATAGCGACATTTTATTTTTAGTTGAAAGCAAATACAAAATGTTTTTTACTTTTGTGCACATTTTATTTTTGTGCCCTATAAGAGTTGAGTTGAACAATATTCATAACATTTTTGGTACGTGTACTTTGAGTACTGAGAATTCTGCATTACAGCACTGATTCCACGGAAGCTAAACTTCGATTACTTAAAAGATTTTTCTAACTTTACAAACAAAACCGGCCGAAGAAATTCAAACATTTTTTTTTCAAGTCGTAATACCGCAGAAAAGTTTCTAATTGGGGGGACTAAAACGGGGTAAAAAAGAAATAAAATCGGTTCATATCTACCGGTCGCGCATGTGCTCTAAAGTTTTTAGGAATTTGGAAAAATTCACATTCTTACGATAATTTTTAATATTTTTAAAATAGGCTCTTCCCAAATGAAACAGTTTAAATTCTTATGTATTATAGCCACAGAAAATAATGTTTAAATATTATTTAAATCCAATATCTTCCAGTCGCGCATTGCCTTCAAAGTTAATGGAATTTTAAAAAAATTTACAAATAAAGGTAGATTACAGTTCAAGGAAACAAACTATTAACAACTTACATATTTCCTTTTTTTATTTTCTTTATTGAATACAAGGTTAAATGTTTTTTAAAAAATGATTTTAGACCATTAGTAATATTTATAAACAGATTTTTTTATTGAAAAAACTAAGTTTCCGTGTGAAGAGTCCAAGAAAGTTATGTTGGATTGTTGAACAATTGAACATCTCCGTTTTCACTCATTCTTAGCTGAAGGAAGGTACCTTGAAATCTGATCTATGGGCGAAGTTAGACATAATTGACCTTGACAGCAGAGTCGTTCTGATAAAACCATCCCTAGACTCAGCCCCGCAAAATTTTCCTGGGGCTTCTGTCACAACTTCCACACATCGTTCAACTTGCTGTGTGTGAACTTGGAATGCGAATGTCTTGAATGTTATATCCCAATTAGGGACTGAGTCAGTTTGAATACGTGATCTAATCTCATCGTCACTGATATCTTTTAATAATGGGGGAGAAAATAAATCACAGTCCATCCAGTTAAATAATTCCGAGTAGTGTTGAGCCTTGAAATTTAGTTTTGGTGGCATGAATATTTTGATAGTTTTTCTCTTTTGATCTAACTGTCTCGCCTTTATACAATGTGTGTTTAGTTTTCCTTGAAGATTTTATTGATTGGTACACATTATATAAAAGCGAGATAGTTAGATCAAAAGAGAAAAACTATCACAACATTCATGCCACCAAAACTCAATTTCAAGGCTCAACACTACTCGGAAATAATTAACTGGATGGACCGTGATTTATCTTCTCCCTCATTATTAAAAGATATCAGTGACGATGAGATTAATTCACGTATTGAAAGTGACTCAGTTCCTAATTGGGATATAACATTCAAGACATTCGCATTCCCAGTTCACACACAGGAAGTTAAACGATGTGTGAAACTCGTGACAGAAGCCTCAGGAAACGTTTGCGGAGCTACGTCTAGGGATGGTTTTATCAGAACGACTTGCTGTCAATGTCAACTATGTCTAACTTCGTCAATAGATCAGATTTCAAGGTACCTTCCTTCAGCTGAGAATGTGTGAAAACAGAGATGTTCAATTGTTCAACAATTCAACATAAATTTCTTGGACTTACGACTCTTCACACAAAAACATAGTTTTTCAATAAAAAAAACTGTTTATAAAGATTACTAATGGTCTAAAATAATTTGTTTTTAAACATTTAAACTTGTATTCAATAAAGAAAACAATAAAAAAGAAAATATGTAAGTTGTTAATATTTTTTTTCTTTGAAATGTAACCTACCTTCATTTGTAATTTTTTTTAAGGCAATGCGCTACCAGAAGATGTTGAATGATTTAAATAATATTTCAACATTATTTTCTGTGGTTATAATTAATTTAATTTGAGGCATTACATCAGAAGAGGCCAATTTAAAAAAATGTTAAAAATTATCTTAAGAATATGAATTTTTCCAAATTTCGGCAAACTTTAGAGGACATGGGCGACCAGAAGATATGAACCGATTTTATTTCATTTTTAATCCCTTCTTAGCCTCCCCAATTAGCAACTTTTTCGCGGTATTACGACTTGAAAAAAAAAATTTTAATTTTTTCGGCTCACCCTACTAAATACTAGGGCTGTTTATTCTGAATTATTTACCCATTTACCGAAATACTTAGACCCATTTGCTCGATAATCCCTTAACGATAGAATTTTCTTACCACTGTTAGAATCACCTACTGTGTTTATAATTAGTGCCAATAGCGAGAAAAATTTCAAATTATTTCAGTCAGCAGTAGTAACGGACATATGAGATTATAAAAATGAAAATTTGCATAAAAGAGTTAAAAAACGATAATAGTCTAGAATTCCAGAGTAACTATTCAAAAAAATTTCAACTTCAAGAATGAAATTTAATTTTTTTAAACCATAAGTTCCAAATTTTGAATACAGAACTGTTTATTATAATCCTAAATGTAATAAACAGGAATTTTAATTTATTAAATTTGAAATTTAAATTTGTCAATAGCATCACATCCTTATGTTAAGCATATACAAGGAAGAAACTGTTGACGTTAAATTCTACCTAAGTGTATAACTAAAATAGATTATAAAGTGCATTGAACGCTAGTGGTGAAGTTTAGGTTAAAAACCACCCTTCTCGGTTTGGGACGATTTTCCCAGGCCATTCCACTTTAATCTACGGCCTAACTAGTTTTGAGCACTATTCCAGTATATCGGCACATCCCCTGCATTTTAATGTATCCTATTCTACCGTATTTTCAATCTAACAAAAATTCTTAATTAACGCAAAGTGATTTCATTGTGAATTCATTTTAGGCCTGCATTTTTATTTAATTATATACATATACATTTTTAGAGCATATTTCTCTTAATAGTCTCTTATTTTTAATAAACATGTATGCAGTGGCAAAAAGTTATTGAAGTTTTAAAAAGAGGCATAAAAAATGGAAACTAAAAATTTTTGTATTGATAATTTCACAGCAGATTTAAATGAAGCACATTGGTTCAAATCGTAATACATAGTACATCTAGTTGATGAAAATGTTTAATATCTGACCTATAGTACATTATACCTTTTTGATAAGTATATACAGAGTTATTTTCTATATATTGATCCCTCTTTATTTCTTTTATTATTGAAAATAGAAAATAGTTTCTTATAAATGTTGTAGAATCTTACCTATATAATATTGAAACGTGATAAAAAAACAATATCATGTATAGGTCACGTGATGCGAAATAAATATATGTTTTTTAAATGGAACACCCTATACATTATTGCATTTTCGAGAAGCCCTTTTTCAGTACAGTACAGTATGTGAAAACGCTTTCACGTATGAACAGTGCTATTTTCAACATGTAAATTATATACGACCTAACTATAATTACGTGTAAATAACTAATATGATATTAGAATTAACTTCATATTTAATTTATTACAAAAACAGATTTAACAAAGCAAGAGAAAACTCTTTATAATAAAATAATACTACATAAGTAATCAATTAAAGAAATTGTTCAAAGTGGCCACCATTATTTTCAATACAAAGCTCACAGCGTCTTCTTAAGTTTAGAAAAATATTGCAAATAGCGTTATTATGGTTTCTGTTTAACTTGTTCATTTCTTCTTGAATTTTTGCTTTAATGACCTGAAGATTGTGGTTACGATTAACATTGACTTTGTCTTTTAAAAACCCCCATAAAAAGCTATTTAATGGCGCCAAATCAGGACTAGTTGGTGGCCATCGAATGGTCCCAGCATTCATTCTAGACAAAAACATTCTAGACAATACGTCCATAGAGAATTTTTGAATTAGACGATCTACCTCTGGTAAGATTATTTCGAGATATATTTGTCGTGTCTAAGTAAAATCATAAAATATAAGCCCAACTATTTTGTTTTGAAAAATTCCGCACCAAACATGGATTGATTCGTGGTTTTTATTCTCCCAGGAACGTCTGTTTTTTCTGTTAAAAACTCCTACCATGGAAAAACTTGACTCAACTGTCCACATAATTTCTTTAAAAAAAATCAGGATTTTCATCTAATTCATGTAGCATGATTTGACAAAACTCCAATCTTCTACGTTTTTGGTCTTCATTCAGTTCCTGGAAGGGTAATATTTTGTACGGCCTACATTAATGCCTTTTCAAAGTCCTTTGAATGTTGGAATAACTTTTTTCCATTTCACGACAAGCATTTAATAAACCATTAACCTAATTTTCTAAAATAAATATTAAAATAAGGTATCGATCTATTTTCATAATAAATTATTTTTGTCTTCAAAATATAGCAATATATCTAGATCTCCTTCCTTGTTTGCTGTAACGTTACGTCGTTTTCTTGAAAAACTATGGGTCCTATTTACATCACGATAAACATTCAAACACGTGTTTATACTAGGAATCATTCGATTCGGATACAACGTCACGTACTCTCTTCTTGTGGAACAATTATTTTTGTTATTTTTCACATAAAGGGAAAATATTTCCAACTTTTTCAGCCTCACTATAACCCATTTTGATTAAATAAATGTTAATAAAGACGGTTTGACGTGTCAAAATTGAATAAACAAAAAATAATTATTTTCGTGGCCTACCTTGTTATTTTTGTTTCACTTATGTTTTGACACGCATGGCTCACTCTTCTTGCATCAAAGCAGCTCATTTGCATTTTGAATGTTAAATATGTCAAGAAGTATTTAAGATAGATCTATACAATATCATATATTTGAAATCAGGGGAAAAGGGGCATCTAGAAAATGCAATGTGCTCCATTTAAAAAACATTTATTTTGTATCACATAACCTATACATGATATTGGTTCAAATGTGCTTTTAGAGGGCGGAATATTAAACATATTTTTAGTCGAAAACTCCTCTAGAAAGTCCTTATTTTAATATAAGGAACGTAACCAGACTGCAACCAACAGCTACTCTCCGGGCTATGTGCCCCGCCGAGCACTGAATTACAAGTTGCAAGTCTGGCGCGTTAAGTGTAATAATTGCATATTACCATCAAAACGCTAATGCTTCGATATATACATGATATTGTTTTTTATCACGTTTCAATAAGACATAGGTAAGATACCACAGCTTTTATACGAAACTTTTTTATCTATTTTCAATAATAACAGAAATACAGGGAGGGTCAATATGTAGTGAATAACCCTTGTACCTTTAAATTGCGAACTGGTAAACCACCTGCATCTTAGCTAACAAATTTAAAAACGATTTTAAAACAGCTCTACAAAACATTCTGTGAATATGAAACGCAAAAATCTGCCAGGACTTTAAAACAATTTATTTTTCAACCAATCAAAAACAAATATCCAGAACGTTTCACTACTATTCATTTTTAGGATTTTGTACACCTAAATGTTGCAAAGGGTCTACTGTGTGTCGTATGGCTCTCACTACTAAATGTAAATGTTTATTAACTGCCTTCCAGGTCACTTGAGTGACACTCTTAGATATAGGAGACGGGACCCTACAGTTGATAGTGGGATCCGAACCACTTCTTGGGTACAATTTATATTTGAAAATTACTTCGCAGCAGGTGGGGCTCGAACCCACCTCGCTAGGTATGCACAGAGAGAAAGCTAGATGCAATTAGCAATTAAAATTTTTAGCAATTTTATTCTTTTTTTGAGTAACAGAGTTTAAAAGGATATTTCATTTATATCATTCTTGGTTTACATTTGAATGAAAGACACCGACCCGTTACAAATATTCGGAATAAATACGAAACGAGCCGGCCGGCTGTTGGAATGCCAATTCAAGATATCCGATTCTACCTTAATCCACTAATATTGCTGCTCTCCTGATAATTTAAAAGAAAGCTAGATGTCCTAAGCCACTGAACTACTGTCCCCTCAAACTATCAATAGACATATCTATCCATCATATCGGTGCGTTTTCCATGAGTGGCAGGAATTCCTACTTTACGCTGATAAATCTAACGACATCAAGTAAATAAAATATTTCTAACAATGATGCTGTGAATTAAATGTAGGCCTTACTGGAGAAAATTTTATATGTTCACCAATTATCAAGTGAAACAAACAAAATTGACACATGCCTTTTGAAAAACACTTGGCAAACATAATTTCGAACAAATTCACATATGCTGCCATATTTGTCATGAAGATGTCAGTTCAATATTTTCCCAACTTTTAAAAACATACAATTTTGCTTGATTGTAACGTACTATAAAAATATCGAATAAACGTTTTACTGTCAATGATGAACATTAAGTAAATATTTTTATTGGATATTGGATTTTAAACTACTCTGATTCCAGGAAAAGCGAACAAAAGCTTATCAAATATCTCCGATAATAAAATTTATTTATCGCTGATTAGCGCCTACCTTACCTCCACAAGTTATGGGTTGCATTCAATATAAGAACGGTTTTATTGTTGTTACGTAATACAAAAAATACGTAAATTTAGATAACACCGACTAGGTTATTAATCTTATTGAAGATGTTCTTAGATACGACATGACTTCAATACTATGTACTAAATGCGATGCTATTTTTGCACTACTATGTGTGAATTTATTTATTTTAACCTCCCCACAATAAAATTGTGAGAGGTTACTAAAATTGGTTCAAAAACGAAAATTGAGGTCCTAGGAACCCAAAAAAGTGGTTTGTGAAAAATGTCTGTGTGTGTGTATGTGGATTTGAATGAAACTTTGCGTGTGCGTTTCTTTAGTGCCCCAGAAGATCTGAAAAGGTTTTGGTTGAGATCGGATTACGTTTAGTGCCATTTTGACGCAACAAGTTGTTTATTTTATAATTAATTTCAATTTGCAATGGAACCATTGAAAAGCAGTTAAAATTCTGATTTCAACGATATATCACACTTCCACCCTTTCGATTTGGTTTCCGTGAAAAAAATTAAAAACAAAGCAAATATGGCATAGATCGCATTTCGCATGACATGATCGATGCGCGTAGCCGTTACGTCGTGAAACTCGTCACATCACGTGTCAATTCACGTGTGAGGGTTTCTTCACTGCTCTAGAAGTAGAGCGGATTACGTTTAGTGCCATTTTTAAATATATATACAGACAAATCGAAGAATTAAACTACAAATATTCCTCTAAAATCTAGTAAAATTACTGAAATGCTAATGTTTCATTTAACAAAGACAGCCGCGAGCGATCGGATTGCAATGAGCAAATTTTGACGATTGTCATTGTCATCGTTTGTCATCCGATAACGTTGGTGTCATGTCATGTTAATAAGATTTCGGCATATTTGTAACTTTTAGTGGATTGTCACAAACTTTAAAGGTAGATGTAACAATATCAATATCATATGCTTTCTGTACCTTCGTTGGTGAATTTATTATAGATTATCACTTTACCAATTTTCAGTTTGTTGCTTTACAAATCTGTAGTATTTAGGATAACTAACTAGACTTTCTTAGTCGTTCAAGTGATGTTAAAGTTGTTAATATCCTAATAGTATATTATTCAACGAGTGATAATGTAGGTAATAACTCGCATAGATGATTGTAAATTCATAACGTTGAGGGTTTTTTTAGTGCCCCAGAAGATCTGAAAAAGTTTTGGATGAGATCGGATTACGTTTAGTGCCGCTTTGTCACACAATTTAATGATCTTTTCGGCTTCAAAGATCCACCGAATGGGGAGGTTCCAGCCGCTTCCAGTAGCTGCCGACTTTTTAATTATAAAATCAATGGAGAGTGTGATTATTAATTAATAAATTGCTCAGTTCTAACTTTAGAGAAAAAAACGGAGAATTCGAGATTTAGTTTGAATTCTTCTAAGACTATTTTTTCCAGTAGTAACCATGTCTTATGTGAAAATGGTATTCCCTCTCAACAATCTTCCAAATATGCTCCGAACGATCACGATACTGCTTTTCACTAATACAAATAATTTAGAGTGCAGTAAATATGTGGAATTTAAAAGATATAAGAAACATTATTCAAGTGCTCTGTGTGTAATGAGAATGAGAAATATCACGATATCTGCGCAAAATTAATAGAAGAAGTAATAGGTATTATTTCAAATAATAAGAACGGACATTTAATACGTATGCAGTCAGTACAGAAAAATGACGAAACAAGGAAAAAATTTAAAGAGATCCAAGCAAATTAGTAGCTGATGTTGAAAATATAACAAATACAAAAAATGAAATGGGGCGAGCATAGATGCGTCTTTACTATGTACATACTTCGATATGCGACGTAAAGCAACGTTAGGCGCGGTTAGTACTTGGATGGGCGACCGTTTCAAAGAAGACCGCGTCCTCGCCTCACACATCTTCCAGCGGCTTGTATATCAGTGTATGCGCGGAAGCTATACATCCTTAGGCGAGGGTTGTGTAGGGGATATACCGTCCTTCGGAGGAGATGTAAAGCCGTCGGTCCCTTGTCTATTAAATGTTAGGCAAGTAAAAGATCCCTACTCTTCTTAAGGGAAGAGGCTCGGCAAAATTCCTGGTTGGGGGTAGCTCGTCTACAGGCGTCGGTGATAGGCCTCAAACACGGAAATAGACCGACGTTAAATAAATGTTAAAAAAAAAATTAAGGAATTATAAGCCAATCATGCAAATGAGAATTCCAAAGATATAATAAAAAAACAAAGTAGAAATCACGCGAAATAAATATATTGAAGTGAATATAGCTAAATAACCCATGACAGTCAATTTTGTTGGTTACCAGTTTTTAACAGCAAAGTATACTCGTGACGCCAACTCATTCAAGTTAAACCTAGCTAACAACTCAGACTAAGGGGTACCAATAGCTGAATAGAAACCATCAGATTTATAAGACACGTATTTTAGATGCTTCAGCTGTACTTTTTCTAAGATGAAAATATGAGAGAGTGGTAGTCACAGGCTCTTTGTAGATCAACAAAGACACTCAATTATGGGAAGCAGGTTTATCGGTCGGTAATCACTGGGTCTAGTTGGATTTTTAATCTTTGGAACTGGAACCATTGTGCTCACTTTTAATTCGGAAGGCATTTTTCCCGGTTTTAGTACAGCATTTACTAAATTTAAGAGGGGAAAACCAATAACGTCAAATAGAGATTTCAACAAGTTTACGTTGAGCACTACGTCACTAACCGATTTATTTTTTAATCTAAAAACAATTTTTCGCAGTTTATTTAAGGAAATTATTTTAAATTCTGAAAGTTTAGTAGTAGCACTGTCTATATTTTGTTGAAAATTCACTGGTACAGGGTTAATAGTATCTATAATACTTTTTATGCTATTCAAATAGAAGTTGTTGAAATTTCCTTCAATGGATTCTGTATACAATCCGAAATCAATATCGTTAACAATTTCTGAGGCATTAGGATTACTAATTAAAGTTTTTAAGGTTTTCCAGTCCAGATTCCAGTCTTCTACAGATCTAGAATAAACATATTTTGTATATGCATCATCTTTTAATTACTGTGATTTTTTTATTTCATTATTGAACTATTGTTTTTGGCATTCACTACACATACTGTTTCTGGAGCATACAAACATATAGTATATATATAGTAGTTGACGACCTATTAGTGAAACTTACCAATGAGGGGTTTGAAGCACAGGGGTATGCTGACGATATAGTCATCACATCAAGAGGAAAGTTTAATAACATAGATAGGGACCGTTTACAAAGGGAACTGAATATGGTCAAGAAATAGACCGATGAAGAGGGGCTGAGAATAAGTCCCTCAAAGGCCAATATCGTTCCATTCACTAGAAGGAGAAACCTGGAAGGATTGGGTCCTCTGGTTCTTCAAGGTACAATACTGAGGATGTCGGGGGAGGTAAAATATCTTGGAGTTATCATAGACTCTAAATTTACCTGGAACCAACATCTAGACAGGGTAACACATAAATCGGTAGCTATATTGGCCACATGTAGACGATTATATGGCAAAACATGGGGCTCAAGCCTGGAATGGTGCACTGGCTCTATACCAGTGTAATAAGACCCTCCATTACATACGCTGCCTTAGTTTGGTGGCCTAAAGTCACTCAAACAACTGCAGCCAACAAGCTAAGCCGGGTACAGAGACTGGCTTGCTTGGGAATCACGGATGCCATGAAAAGCACCCCCACAGCAGCCATGGAGACCCTATTGGACCTCCCCCCACTCAGCGTAGTGATTCAGGGAGAGGCAAGAATGGGGGCATACAGGGTGCAAAACTCACGTGACGTGGCTCTCCACACAGGAGAGTCAGGACATATGAGGATAATCAACATTGTAGTAGATCCTCTATTGAGCATGAAGTCAGACTACATGGTCCCAAAAATCACATTTAACAAGCCCTTCGGTATCTCTATAGGAGAGAGAGAGGGGATTGGTCAACAGGTTACTACGCAAAGGCCTGGCCTGGTATACTGACGGGTCAGGAGCTAGAGCAGGAATACATGGAGTGAGACCGAGGGCAAGTATAAGCCTTTCTCTTGGACTTCACGCCACTGTATTTCAAACTGAAATTCTGGCTATACTTGAGTGTATACGTGAGAATGTCAAACGACGATATGTGAACCAGCAGATCTGCATCGCATCTGACAGTCAGGCGGCACTAAAGGCATTAGCCTCGAATAAAGTGTCCTCCAGACTGGTATGGGACTGCCATAAAGAGTCGAAGTTCTGGGTGAGCAGAACAGAGTTAAACTACTCTGGGTGCCGGGACACACCAGAATAGACGGCAACGAAAAAGCTGATAAACTTGCTAGACAAGGAGCAGCTAACACATTCTATGGCCCAGAACCCGTGCTGGGCATTACTAAATGCTCGGCAAGAGGGGTAATTAAAGACTGGGTCAGGAATAAACACAATCATTACTGGAGGAACATACCAGGTAATCGACAAGGGAAAACACTTATTGAAGGACCATGCCCAAAACAAACTGCAGAACTGCTCCCAAAGAACAGGTTAAAGCTGAGAATTGTAACAGGCCTCTTGACGGGACATTTCCCTGTTAAGAAGCACCTGCACACAATTGGCAAGTTCGATGGCGACCTTGACTGCAGATTATGTGGCAAGGTACCAGAGACAGTAGACCATATCATATATGAATGTGAGGCATTGGCCCGCAGAAGATATAATATTTACGGGCAAACACAAACAGACCCGCAAAGCGTTAAAACTCGCCCATTCTCAGATCTGTATCACCTCATCAGTGGCACAGGAGTATTAAAATGGGCAGTGTAAATCGGAACAGGGAGTGCACAATAAGCCCAAAAGGATGCAGTGCCCTCGGAGTGTTACAGACGACCCTGTGAGGAGGGGTTTTAGTCAGTAAGAGTCTGACACTGACCCAGCCCATGAGGGTTTCCCCTCCTCGTCAAAAAAAAAAAAATACTAACATATTTATTGTGGTATTTATATGGTCGCAAAAAGTTTTATACAACACATTTACATCCGTTCTAGAATATGCCCAATCTTTTTCTAATAAACTAAGTTGAATTTTGGTTAAGTTTTCTTTATTTAGATCCCTGAAATATACAATTTTTTTGTCGAATTTTGTTCGTTAACTTCAATTGATGTGCCTATTATTTCATGATCAATGATATTTGTAAATTTTTTTGTCAATGGTTTCAGATAATGACAATTTGTAAATATTAAATCAATCTGTGTTGAGGAATTTAATGTTATTCTTGTGCCATTTTGTAATAACTGTTTAAAACCATTGATATGTACTAAATTTATGAGTCTGTTGGTATATATATTTTCCTTCATTTTATAATTAATATTAAAATCTTCTAAAATAATAACCCTATGAGCATTTAAAAAGTCATCACTTAAGATTTCTTCAAGTAAATCTAGGAACTGGTTTGATATGAGACACAACTCTTATCAAACACAGTATGCATAAAATCTATATGGGTCATTTTGAGATGATCATGAGCATATCTACAATTTGTACATTGCTTTTTATTCCAATTGAATTTTTCTTTTACACAGTCTGGACCATTACAAATAGGACAAGTTTGCTTATTCGTACATTTATCAATTTTATGTCCATATCTCCAACAGTTAAAACACTTAAGAACGCTTACGTATTCATAGACTGCATAAGATATCCATCCAATACATTTACTCCAGATTATTTAAGAAATATAATTGAATTTGTCAGGTATGCACACAGATGCATATAATGAGAAAAATATAAATGATTATTTTGTAGATATTCCTCAATCAAATAGATTAGCCGAATTATTGTTTTCTAAAGGTCTCATTTTATTCAATCCACTGCCCTTAAGGTATCTTATATTTCGTACTATTTAATGATTATTTTGCTTTATAAAAATTACAAAGCAAGAGTTATTAATTGCTAAATCTCAGCGTAATTTGAATATATTTTCGTTATCATTAATGTATATTAATTACTAGCATCGTCACATCATTCATAAACACATCAGCATTCATATTTACAAAGTATTACAGAGAAAAAAACACGATGACGACAGAAAATGATTGTCAACAAACACAACATATACCGATTAAAAATAGTAATCACGTCTCTGTCTTAATCAATATTCAAGTGGTGGGGAGGCGTAAGGAAGTTCTGCACGTTCCAACTGCCACATTTTTAAACTGAATTTACGACATATCTTAGATCTAATACTGTACCGCTTCCTGCTATAAGAAATCAGCTCTTTAACAAAATTCATCTGTAAGTTTATCGCATGCGGATCTATTGTTATTACAACGAATATTTGCTTACTACACGCGGTGATAAATTTAATAAATATTTACTTACGATGCTTACGAAATACCAAAGAAAATAATATAATACTGGAAACTTCTTTACGCATACAGAGATCCAGAGAAAGTGTAACAGTTAAAAGTTCTGTTGTTGCCAATATTGACAAGTTTGTAAATTGGGTGATTTGCTTTGATAAATGTGCGGCCTTTAAATGTAACGTTTACAGTTAAAAGTAAAAAAATTACAGCCCAAGTTTTTGACAAAATTAAATATGATAGCAGTTTTTCCGGGTTACCGCAAGGACCAATTTTAGGGCTGCTTTCATTTAATGGAATGCATGAATCATCTAACATTTTAAGGACTTTTTAATAAATAATAAATAACACCACAGGTAATTACGATCTCCTTTATCCCGGAAGCATATTCGTATCGAGCGTATGCTATCGCAGAACGAGAGGTCCCGAATATTTGTTTATATCGAGCGTGTATGATCGTAATGAATGAAGCGCCTTGGATTTTTTCTTTGATAGACTTTTAATTTTCCTCGATTTCGAAGCGTCGATGGGCGCGAACGTGTCTTGAAGGGCAAGGGATATATAATAGTACTTAGCACCTTATTAAATCTGGGACAGACGGCGTTAAGTATTATTTATAAACGTATATATCCCTTGCCCTTCAAGACCTTGCCTTATCGGTTATTTCCGTCTTTGCGATAGCATACGCTCGATACGAATATCCATCCCGGAAGGCTCTAGAAAAGCCTTGTGCGGGAGGGGGTTATACATTTAGAGACAAGAGACACACATCCAATATCCCTGTATAGTGGAAAAATGCTCCTCACAGTATTTTCCACTCAGGGCCGCTCCAATTACTATTTCTAGCATAGGCAAAGTTCAATTCTGGCGCCCCCCTCTTTTCAATCGTTTTGTAAAAAAGGTTAAAGAGCAAGGCAATAAACAATAGTTACCTATCAATGCTATAATTTTAAGTTATCGTTCACACTAATTCAACAGGCATTAGAGTAAAACTTAAAGTAAAACAAGGCAAGCACTTTGTTTTTAAAATATATATGTTTTAAATGAACTAAAATAACAAAATAACTTCTTCTGTAACTCACACCGGATAGTGTTTTTTAATTTTTTCCTAATTACTTGGCACAGAAAACATTTTGTTTTTTGTAATTATCTACTCGAGATTTGTTTGGCGTTTGGCACCCCTAATCGTGTGGCGCCCTAGGCAGTTCTGGGGTGCTTGGGCCTACGAGCGTCCCTATTTCCACTGCCACGACCGGGAATCGAACCCGGAACTTTTGAGTGAGAGGCAGCGCGCTTACTTCTCGACAATCAGTCATACTTATACTTATAATAATTGTATTTCTAAATTAGACTTAATTTATATTCTTATATTATTGTTGTTGAAAATTTGAAAAGTTATGTGAAAACTGCAACAAAAACGAATATTGGCAATGAAATTACTGACAACATGACAAGTTAAAAATAATATTTTTAGTCGCAAACTCCTGTATAAAAATCCTTATTTTACTATAAGGAATGTAACCAGACTGCAACCAACAGCTACTCTCCGGGCTATGTGCTCCGCCGAGCGCTGAATTACAAGTTACAAGCCTGGCGCGTTAAGTGTAATAATTGCATATTGCCATCAAAACGTTAATGCTTCTATTGCAATAAACAGCAGCCTAAAGACTGATCCTGCTTAAAGGAGCTCTCGTGTCTAGATGGCGCCTGCTGACTATTTTACATGTCGCTATCCCAAAGATACTGAAATGTACTAAATAGTCAAGTAATCCTCGTGTCGGTCGTCATATGCCTACCTTGCACTGACGAGAGCCAACAGCTCGAAACTGCAGTCTGCAAGTGGTGTGTGACGACTGGCACGAGAGCTATTTTTATATCGTGTTTGGTGGGTTTAAGTCTCTCGAATATCTGACAACAACAAGTGTTTCTCAAGGTTAGCTCACAAAAAATTGAATAACTATTTCTAAAACTTTATATTGTCTGAAACTTTATTCTTCTGCAATAGATATTAAGCGAGATACTTGGTGTGGAACTCGTAAAATGGAAGACGGTATGTGTCCTGAATAGCCACACTATTGCAGTTCAACACTTAAAGTGCACATTTTGACGGCAAACTATAAAGCAGCAAATTGAATATCTCTCCACAAATCCATAACTGTTCCTTCCGCAATAGATCACGGCTGATGCTTTGATGATCAAGCAGGTAACAATACAATCCAGTGGTTAGCTACTGACTCTACACCTGCAGAAGTCCCGCTTCAAATGCAAGAATTATTCCAACTCAGATTGTGTTTGTTCTGGCACGAAATTATACTGTGCCGGTAAATATGCATGTAAATATAAAGACGCAGAGGAAAGGATGTAGCTACAGTAGAAAATCATGGAAATAATTTTAAAACCCAGGTTGACCAAGTACCTAGAAGATAACTGCCTTCTATGTCCTCATCAATTTGGTTTTCGGAAGAATTGCTCAACCACACAAGCTATATTAAAATTAGTGAGTGACATAATCGACGGCCTTGAGGAAGGAAACCACACAATAATTACATTGTGAGACTGTACCAAGGTCTTCGACTATCTCAATCTTGACATTCTGCTGGAGGAAATATCATACTATGGTTTTAGAGGTGTTCCACTATTATTTTTCAGTTCTTATTTAAATAATATAAGGCCATGTGTTTCAATTAATAATAATACATCGGAAACTAACTGTGTCACAATTGGTGTACCACAGGGTTCTGCCCTTGGACCCATATTATTTATACTATACATTAATGACTTGTACAATTATTTGCTTCCCAAAAAACATGTTCTCTTTGCTGACGACACCACTTTGTTAAATTCGGAAGAAAATTTGCTAAATCTAACTAAAATTGTTAAAGAAAAAGTTGAGAACTGGTTCACAGCAAATAAACTTAAATTAAATAGTGACACAGAATATAATTTTTTCTTCAAATGTCAATATCACTGAAGGTAGTAGTGTAAAATTACTGGGAGTCACTTTCGATGACAAGCTGACCTGGTCTTCTCACGTGGATTAGTTGGTCAGGAAGCTGTCCAGTGTGATCTTTTTGCTCCGTGAAATTATTTTAAGTCCTGAAATTCTGAAAACCCTATTCCACAGTCATATCTGCTATGCAATTATTCTGTGGGTAACTCAACTCAACATAATGGCAGATGCAGGAATGCCAACGTTTGTTTATTGAAATGGGCATAACGCTCGTTCCTTCACTATTTATTTATTTTACTCTATTGGAAGTTGATACAAGTATCAGTATCTTCAACAGTAAATCTGATATACATCACTATCCCACTAGATCTAGTAGTTTATTAAAAACTCGTTGTTAACTCTTGGATTAACTAAATCACAATATTCACATATATATATATATATATATATATATATATATATATATATATATATATATATATATATATATATGCCGGAGAATATTGAATCATTGAATTACAGCTGTTTCAAACGCAAAATAAAATATCTTATCTTAATAAACTGTTTTTATTTCGTGACTGAGTATTTAGATGCGACCCTGGTCTTTTCTTAATTAAGAACCTTTTTTATTATGACATTTATATTGGTGTGGAAAGCATTTATCTATATTTGCAACTCTTTTTGTATTCTTGTAGTTTTATAGTAGTTTATATGAGTAGTATGAAGACTATTTAACAATAAATGAGAAAAAAATTACACCTGTACTGTGTTTAATATTTTCTTTATAAGTATCGAAGGTATTTATGGGTATTTTTATGTAAGTTAGTTTATGTATTTTGGTGTATATTTTTCCAAAACGACAACCTTGCTAATCAAGCATGTAAAATATCTTTGTTATCTATGCTCCAATTGACACTGTGAGATAATTTTGACGGCTACACATACAGCGTCAAAGAAGCTCGACAGAATCAAGCACTGCCTTTTTAACTGCAAATAGCATTGCCATATAAAGCACAAGTAAGTGCTTTTGGTATTGTGCCCCCTTATGAGGATGTGCCCGTAAACGGCAATTCTCAACCACCTCCAAAATTGAGCCTTGCGAAAGATTGATAACTCAGAACCTGACGAGTTTCCTCTGTGTTTTTAGTGTTTTTATTGTTATGTCGCGAGAAGTTTCATCGCCACTGCAATCATATACTAGAGATCAGTGTGTTGGCATAATTATGAGCACTCGTTTTACCAAGGATTCTTTCTACCTGGAATAGGAAGGTTAAGAATTTAGTTGCTGAGTCATGTTGTTCCTGAATCATCAGGCCTGTGAAATCAGACTTTTGTATCTTCTTTACTACTTCCATACTTACTAAACCCTGTGATAGGCGTGAGTCTTTGTAAATTCGTTAAAAAATAAAAATATTCCATAACATCTTGGATTTTAAATTAAATTTGAACACTAAACATATATTAGTAACCCATAGATATTCAGATAGATTAATGTTGTAGTAACTTTATTAATTAAACCATTAATACCGTAAATTGAAAAGCTGACATTAATGCATTATTCATTCATTAGATGGAATTTAATTTCAATGACGCATTTCCGATCCAATCACAGTTAAGGTTGTTCTCAGTATTATCAGACTAATTCAAAACTAATTAATTGAAATAAAAATAAATTTTTCCACTAAAATATTCAAAGCTGATACTTTAGCGTGTACACCAAGTGATCATTTACCGTATTTGGGTTTTCATTATCACCAATATAAATGCAAATGGTACTTCGGCATGCTTGTGGGAAGAATTTCAGAATTTTTCTAATATTTTGTTAAAGTGAGTATCGTAGTTTTTGTAACAGAGAAATAATTTCCTTAATTGCTTTATTACTTAATAATAATAGGGTCATATCATATAACTTGGAAAATGTTTAATAGTATATTACGATACAGATCGACATGCACATTATAACAAATTGAGGAAAAGTATAATGCATTTATCGTATATAGTAGTATCTTCAATCATTTCATTTATTTCAACCCAAAACTAGGTATTTTATCTTTATATCTTTAACGAACATATACTAATAACAACTTTTCTGCATATACAGGGTTACTGGTAATTCGATACATTCTTTTGGAGATGTGATGGGGCATGATCTAAGAAGTAAATTTAGCCCTAACATACATTATGCAAAACTCAATAGTTTTTGAGATATTTCAATTTTTTTGTTTTTCTCAAAAAAGTAGGTCTTAATGTCTTAAAAGTTGATTTTCGAAAAATCTATTTGACATTTTTAATTTTTTTTACTGGATTACTTGTCCAATATTATAGATATCCGTTTGGAATGAAAAATATCTGGAAACATTTCGATCATGTGAACATCTGAAATAAAAACTTTAAATTTTTTTTTAAATCAGCTATGAAATTTACCTATTAGGTTTTTTCAAAAAAATATTAACGTAACACGCGTATAAATTATTATAAAAACTGCCTTATTTCAATAGCTATCTAACAAGGTACAAATGTTCAATGTACCCTTAATAGTTCTAGACACGGCAGCATCTTCTTATTTCCGTCCTTGTTACTCTGGTTGTCAGATTATGCCTCATGTGTTGGGCAGCATCGACTATCCTTTGTCTAAGGTTTTCTATAGTATTGACTGGTGTGGCGTGGCATAGACCATGTCCTTCATATGACCCCATACGTAATAATCAAGGGGTGTTAAGTCAGGGCTTCACGCTGGCCAAAGTATTGGGCCCGCTCTTCCAATCCAACGGTTAGGGAAACGTTGATCAAGTAACTGTCGTACTGTCAGCCGATAATGTGCTGGACAACTGTCGTTCTGAAACATCATTCGCTGTCTGACGGCGAGAGGAACATCTTCTAAAATCACCGCCAGATCATTTCTTAAAAAATTTTCATAGATTTCCCAGTTTAAATTTTGAGGAAGAAAGTGTGGCCCTATTAAATAGTAGCCAATGACTCCCATCCACATATTAATAGAAAACTTCATTTGGAAACTAGTTTCACGTGTTAACTTGGGATTTTCCTCTGCCCAATAATGTAGGCTGTGGAAATTTGTTATAGTCTCGCGATTAAATTTCGACTCGTCCGTCCATAAAATACTTGTTAAAAAATTTCCATTTTCTGCATCTGAATTTAACATAAAGCGGCAGAATTCCACTCTCCTTCCAGGATCACCTTCCTCCAAGCCTTGGACAGGGGTATAGTGGTAAGGATGACATCCAACTCTACGCATCGTAGACCAAACTTTCCATTGTGACGCTCCGGTTAGTCTTGCTTTACTTGCTTTACTTGCTTTACTTTATTAGTTGAAATAGTTGGGTCTTCCTCAAAATACCTCAATATTTCTTCCTCATCATCTGGTTCATAAACGGGAGGAGCACCAGCGTCACTTCTTCTACATTTCACGGAGCCAGTTTCAGCGATATTTCGATATGCCGTACTGAATACACGTGCATTTGGTAAGCGGCGGTTAGGGTACCAAAGACCATATTCTCGGCGAGCTTCAGCAGCGTTGCCGCCACAGTATCCATAGACAAACAAGATATCAGCGTATTCTGAGTTGGCATACGCGGCCATGGCACAGAAAATACAATAACAACAACTAATAACAACAACTACGAGCAAAATCAAAATCTTCGATAACTAATTTAACAAACTTAAGGGACACGGAGATAAGAATGTCAGTTAATGACATACATGCACAAACGTCAAAGTCAAGGACTGACTGACTTAAATGAAAATGAACGATTAGTCGTTTAATAAATTCTTTACTAATTTTTTATTAGAACTATCAAGGGTACATTAAACATTTCGACATAGTTAGATAGTTGAAATAAGGAAATTTTTATAATAATTTGTACGCGTGCTACATTAATATTTTTTTGAAAAAACCTAATAGGTAAATTTCATAACTGATTTAAAAAAAAATTTTTACAAGTGTTTATTTTAAATGTTCACATAATCGAAATGTTTCCGGATATTTTTCATTCCAAACGGATATCTATAACATTGGACAAGTAATCCAGTAAAAAAAAAATTAAAAATGTCAAGTAGATTTTTCGGAAATTAACTTTTAAGACATTAAGATCTACTTTTTTGAGAAAAACAAAAAAATTGAAATAACTCAAAAACTATTGAGTTTTGCATAATGTATATTAGGTCGATTTACTCCTTAGCTCATGCCCCATCACATCTCCAAAGGAATGTATCGAATTACCAGTAATCCTGTATATGTACAATCTTATTGTGAATGTATCAACACATCAAAGTATTTAGCAAAACATTATTAAATGCTTTAAAAAACAAACCGACCGAAAACAAATGCGACTATTTTATCCTAGTTAATACTTGAAGAACTTGGATTATCGATGTAAATAATTTTTTTGGTCGATTTACATAACCTCGCTCCTAAAAATCATAAGAAATTATTATTTCACTAGGGGCTAGTTTGAAAACGGGGGCTTAATTTTGTATTAAAAAAAATGTGAAAAAATTACTAAAAATTCCGTTTTTTCCTTCCTATTTTTTCATATATCTTAGTAACTATCGCTTTTAGAGAAAAGTTATAGAACTGAAAAAGTTTTGTAATTAAATTTTCAATAAGATGCAGTTGGTTGTGAATGCAAAAATCCATTTTTACTATTGCAGAAATAGTAAAAATCCCAAAAAAAAAAAATTTGAAATAGCAAGTTATTTGTGGAATTTTTTTCAAATACGTATATTATACGTAGGATCTTCATACTTGGCTAAAGAACACTTTTTAATATAATAAATCTTCCCACCAAATTTCATCAAGATTGGACTTTTAGCTTTTGCGTAATAACTTTGCAACCTAAACTTCGTTTTGAAAATTTGCAAATTTTCAAGATGTTGCTGAGGCTAAACTAAAGCATTTAGAAAGTTGAAAATTTTTAGACGTATAAAAGAGCACTCAAATTTTCAAATCCATTTTGAGATATACCCGGTAATTAGGAATGCCTAGGAAATTGTTTAAAAATTTGGCAATTTTTTTTGCTTATAAACAAATGTAATAACTGAAAATTTTCAACGGATTTTTATTTTTAAAATATATTTTAAAAGTACTCGGCAAGAGGCTTCTTTAAAAAAAGCACGATGATTCGTTTATTAGAACCGGTGTTATCATATGATATTTCGTCGTATATTATTTTGTCTCGAATATGTTTTTTAATTTCTTCTATGTATTTTAGTAAAAAATGTTTTAGACAAAAGTTGTAGGTCTAGATGAGTACTATCGAACGATGTATCGCATGTACATATTTGATTCGAAATAAAATTTTTAAAATTTTTTGAAATATTTGAATCGCCGCCATTTTTAAAATTTTTCCTATACGTTTCAGCAAAAAAATGTTTTAGACAAAAGTTGTAGGGCTAAATGAGCACTATCCAACAATGTATCGCATGTACATATTTGTCGAAATAAAATTTTCAAAATTTCATTTTTCAATTCAATTCAGTTCATATCATTGAATCATAAAAATCAGATCTGCCATAATACTAAAAATTCACTTAATAATAATCATAATACACTAATTATTTATTACAATTTGATACAAACAAACATCTCATAAATAAAAATACAAGTACAAAATGAACATCCAAAAAAACGAAAAACTATGTATAACAGTACTACCCACTACCATACTGAAAAGAAAATATGAGTATTTATTTTTCTAACTACAAATGCTTAAATTGTGCACCATGCATTCTAATACACAAGTATACTCTACGAGACACCTCATGCATTACAATTTGGAGCATTCCAGGAGTAATTACATATCTTCTTCTTCTTCTTCTTCTTCTTCTTCTTCTTCTTCTTCTTCTTCTTCTACTACCATGCAATAGGGTGTTCCCATTAATTTTATTTTAACAATTTGTGTCGTGAAAATGATATAATAAAACATTTTATTAATTTACAACAATTTACTTTTCTAATACGAATTATTTCTAAGAAAATATCGTTAAAACAACTTGCTGATAATTTCACTGCTTTTTAAAACGGGCATTTTTACGCGCCAGAATTACGTATCTACCCGGAAAACCAATGAGATTATGGATATAATTAGTTTGTAATAGATTCTAACTGTGTGTTAAAGAAAGCTTTCCTCTAAAACTTCTCAGAATTTCAATTTGTAATGCTTGTACTGCGATTGGTCTAAAGCAGTGGACGTGTAAATATTGGCCAATTAGAATCCAGATAAATGCCTCACAAGTTATTCTTGAAAGCGTCGGACGTTAATATTTTGTAGTGTAGTTTAGGTTTAACCTTCACCGACATTACACATCAGATGACTAACCTAAAACGTTAAATTTATATTTTTATGTTTGTATTGTTTGGAGTGAAAATATTATTTTATCAGTTTCTGGTTTATGTTTTATTAATTCTACAAACAAAATGGAATCAAGTGGAAGAGGGATATGTTAAAGGTACCTCTGATAATTTACCTAAAGTAGAAAAGTGCTGAGTGCTGTCAATAAATAGAGGTTATGTTATGTTAACAGAGACCAAGATTAATAAACAATATTGAACAGAGACAACCTCTGTGATTGGATTTCAGGGTGTTGACGTCACAACGCGCCAATTTATGGCTGTTTAAAATGAACCCAATATTTTTCAAACCAAGTTTTTTTTTTGTTACTATTAGTAAAATTAATAAGATAATAAATATGCCATAAATCATTTTTTTACGTGAGTTAAGTATTTCAGCAATAATTTTTTTTCTGGGAAAACCCTATTATGCGTAGGTGACTATCTCAGAGTGAGGGTTCTTTCCTTGGCCGCGTGACATAGTTCGCCGGTGTTGGTTATTCCAGTCCAT
Source organism: Leptura quadrifasciata (assembly GCA_963675555.1). NCBI lineage: Eukaryota > Metazoa > Arthropoda > Insecta > Coleoptera > Cerambycidae > Leptura > Leptura quadrifasciata. Next base: position 9,795,727 of record OY776676.1, read on the forward strand.
TGTTTAATGTTCCATAACCAGGACATTTGTTTACGCCCTACTCCTCTCTTGCCTTCAAATTTTTCTTGTAGGATTAGTTGTGGTATTTTGGTCCTCTTAAGATATGTCCCAGGTAGTTTATCTTGCGCTTTTTAATCAAGTTAAAGAGCTGCCTCTCCACATTCGTTCTTTGCAGTACGTCGTCGTTACGAATTCTATCTACCCAGGATATGCGGAGCATTCTTCTCAGTAACCACATTTCAAAAGGTTCCAATGTATTAATTGATGTGACTTTAAGTGTCCAGGTTTCCATTCCATAAAGTAAGATTGACCACACTTAGCATTTGACCATTATGTACCGGATCAAAAAGGACAGACTTTGGTTGCATAGGAAGGGCCTCAATTTAGTGAATGCCTGCCTCGCTTGCTGTATGCGGCCTCTCATGCGTTTCTAACTCTGGTTTTGATGTCCTCAATATTTTCAAGGGCAGTTTGAAATATCTTGTCTTTAATGTAACCCCAGACGAAAAAATCCATGGGAGTAATATCTGGTGATCGAGCTGGCCATAGAATGAATCCATAGGGGCCTTAGCTTGATTTAAATAATTTGTACATATGTGTGTGAGGTGGAGCCCCATCATGTTGAAAATATGAGTAATTTAATCTTTCTGCTACTGTTAATTCATAAAGATAATTTTGAAATTTGTTTTGCAGGAAATTAAGGTATCTACGAGCGGTTAATCATAAAAAAGGTTCAATTACTTTAATCCCTAAAAGACCCACCCAAATATTCGTAGAAAATCTTTCTTGAAAAGCAGTCTCTCTAGATCAATGTGTATTTTCTCGTGTCCAATTATAATATATATTTCTATTGAAAAATCCATTATTATAAACATTTGATTCGTCTGACCAAAGAATTTTGCTACATATTAGCGGGTCATTCCTTTTTTTATTTAACAACTATCTAGAAAATCTCACTCTCCTCGGCTTATCTCCCCCATTTAAATGTTGAACTTTCCTCATTTTGTAGCATCGAAATCCATTTTTTTTATATATATTTTTTTCTTGCACTAGGTATATTTTTTTATGCTATAGTTTCTCTGAATTTGTCTCAGAGGTTTCTGCATTTTGCTTAACATAATTCATTACTCTAATCACTTTTCTTACATTATCTGCAACATGCACTCTCCTTACTACTATTTTGAAAATGAACCGAGCGTGTTTAGATTTTGAACTAACTTCCTAAACTGCCATCTCAGCGTCAAAATTGCAATGACAATAAATGCTAGTCATATCGAATTTGTTATTATTGGTGTACACCATAATTACTAATATAAAACTTTACAATTCGACAACGCAACATACAACAGTGGCAAATATTGTCTGAAAGTTATTTGTGGCATTCTACGAATATTCTTTCCTATTATTTGGGTTTTCTACCACAATCTGTCAAATTTGTTAATAACTGTATACATTGTTTTTCACTAATCATGGCATAGCTGATTTTTACGATTCAATTATATGAATTGTGGTTTTCGTAAAATATTATTATTGGCACTATCAGTTACATTTTTTTGGACATATTTGATGTCGTTGGAAAGAGAAAAAATAAACGGAATTAATGGTGTCTTGGCCTACTTTGACATTTGTTCTTTTCATTTTTGCACAAGAGCGTATGTCAAAGCCAACTGGGTTTTCGAATTATTTGATACACATTATTATTCTTATTGTCTTTGCCGAGAACTTTCATCCTTCGAACTTTGTTCGTATCTCCTCAAATAAGCCTATTTTTCAGGTGTTTGTAATATACCTCACAAAGTGGGCTATGGATTTTAAATTTCTTTTTATTAAAATGTGGCTCGCAAAAAATAAGATAACTGTTTCTAAAACTTCCGCTATAGGGATTGGCACTAAAAAATCAAAGTGACCAAACAGCTATATCTAATCTTATCAAAAAGGGGTTTGGTGGACAACTCATGAAGATTATAACACACAGTAATAGCCAGTCAATAAATCGTTACCTACAGGAGCATTATCAAGACATATGATTCACATAATGAGAAGAACTACACCTATCGTCAACGAGTGTTTCTAATAATAATTAAGAATAATTTTGTATTAATATTCGTTCGTTGTTCAGATGATAATATTTAAGTATATTTTTATTTCTATAAGCAGTTTAATACAATCCAATAATTTTAACTTTCAATAAAGATAAAAATCGCCTACTTTAGGTACCCAACAGACTTCTTTCTGCCAAATTTTTGAGGCTGAGTAACCGCATCTATCCTACAGAAAGTAAACCGATACAGGCTAAACTAGCGTAAGAATGCTTAATTCTTGGTAAATCTCTAAAACTGCTAGTCGTTGCACCATTTTTCCCTAGGCTGACACAGAACAGCTACAAGTAATTTGCTTTAGAAAGCCATCGCCTTACGGCTCAGTATATGAACGAATTTGTTTTTAACTTCTAAGCATCTCTGCATAAAATAATCTCAAAACCTATTTGCAATGAGCTATAAAAGAACCAACCATTTTTGGACGATAGGTATGCAAATTATCTGTGGACTAGCTACAATTAATTGTCTACAGTGTATCAAGCGCAAGGTATACCGGTAACCAGTTTGTGATGACCTTCTTATATATTTCGCGGTCGTGGGTGATGGTGTCCACAATGCCAACGCTGATCTTCATTCAGCGCCATCTCGATCGTGGTGATGAGACGATTACGCCAACCTGGCTTTTAACACGTCACGCGTTTGGTCAGAAACTGGAGTTGCTTTAAAATGTGTATGCTCCATAACATTTCAGTTATATGAACATATTGACATTTTCCGTACATAAAATGCTGTAATCCAGAGCTGCTATGAAAAAACACTTATTTTCTATTACTGTTTAGTCAAAATCTTGTGCTAACACAGCTCTATTTTAAAGCAGGTTATGCTTGCCGGGGCGCCATTTTGTTTATAACATTACACCTGCTGAGCCTCACTGTGATGTGTCGGGCAATGCACTTAGCACTCAACATTCCAGCAATATATTATTAAATTAAGTTATCCTTTCATATTCAGTGAGGACGTTTATATAAAATTTAGCTAATATATATATAGAATTAGATTTACTACGAAAAATAATTCTGAAAGCTAACAGAAGAAAGAAAGAACTTAAGAAAAGTTCAAGAAAAGTTAAACTTAACTGAGGATTGCCGTTTTCTAGTCTTCTAAATTTTTATGTAAAATAAATTTTAATTTCCTTGTCAAGTAATTAGTTTTTAAGATAGAAATTCAGAAATAAATATTAAAAATTTCAATATTCCTGTCAAAATAATTTTGCAAACAAAACTATTTTTCTAGCTAGCTTCCTCCAAAATTATGTGACAGAAAAACTTTATTTAAAGAAATCAGGATCCAACAGAAACAAAGTAGCACAATTAAATGAAGGAAATATTTTTCAATTGCATATTTTTCCTAAAGTTATAGCGATCAGTTGATTTATATGTATTTTGAGACATTAAAAACTGTGTATTTTAATAAAATATTTCCTGCACTACGTACTGTTAAGGGTTAAATAAAATTTAAGGCGAAAAGTCGAAAAAGGCTAATAAAAACCCTAAGGTTGGCTAACGCCAGCGAGAGACTCCAGAGGTGAGATTCGTTTATGAATTTTGCCAAAGAATAGAATTTCTTGAACGCCAGGTAATTTTTAAATAAAATTTCACCAACCTCAAGCCACTTGATCAACACACTGATTTCAAAAAAAATTACCAAGCTCAGTGTTATTTATTTTAAAACTTTAAGTCAAAGGAAAGGAGAAAGAAAAAAAATGACTTCAAATTATGGCATTTATTACTGAATGAAGGTGCGGAAGGTGCCTACCCAATTAAAAAAAATTACATGTACATTTAAAAACGGTGCGTATCCCCTGAAAATTTAACATGTGACTGGACAAATAACAGCGTTATCTTAATTACTAATGGAATAATTTAAAGTAAAGTTACATAAAACATGTGAGGGAACACCATTCAATATAATAATAAAAGTCAGTCACAGGCGAGCCTAGGTTAAAAATAATAATAATGATAACATAGGTATACGTTTATAACTGCGCAGTTACTTAACAGTTATATCCAAAAAGAAAAATCATCAGAGCTAATGTCCATACCATCTAGGCACACAAAATGGCAGTCTATACATATAAAAATCTTATATGGAAAATAAAACGTTCTTTCAACTTTATTATGAACACAATAGTGAATTTTAATGGTACTTATCCGACCTCCAACGTATCCAAAGGTGGTGAAAGATAAAAACACTTCAGGCTCCTCGATTGAAACGCTGTATAACTGCAGAATGCTCTATAACTCCTCTTCAGTCTCAAAGCAATATATGTTTGTAGCGTCCTCAACCAAAACAGTGAACCTTCGGTAAAAATCGGCGCGTGGCCATCCAACAAAGAAAACTCCCATAAAAGAAAAATCTTAACCTGAATATACACTTTACAGTAAGACGTGGTTAGATTTAACCTCTATACAAAATTTACCTATAAAAAGAATAGCGCTTTAGAGTTTGGTATTTTCATGAAAATTTGTAAAGCATCCAACAAAATAGCCTGGGCGCACAAAAGAAAACAAAAAATCAGTGGCTTTGTTTCTAGGCCTTTCTAGAAGTTCCACAATAAATATAATCGGCATCAAACAGCTTACCATTCAAAAAGGCACTTCTACATTTAATATTTCCAGGATAATCTCCAAAACTAAGAAGGGTTTGCTCTAAAATAGATTGAATAGAAAAAATCTCGTATTAACGGCGAAACGATGTGTTGCTGAATAACCAAAAAAACTCCTTGTTGTTTTTGCCCTTTACCACATGTTCTCGAGCACCAATCACAGCTTGACATTTCGTCCGAAATTACCCAAAATCCCTAATGAGGCGTGCGCACTTCTTTTAAGATTATAACGGTCCAGAAAATAATTCTTGCCATGGAAATATTAAAACAAACATTAAAATGAAACCCCGTAAGTACAAATCCCAATCATAAACAATATTTTCCCATAAAGTAAATAAACCTAGAATTAATAAATAAAATGACCACAAAAATAGACTACCCTCTCAACGTTGGTAACACTATTCCCTAGTGAAATGTGACATATGCAGCTGACGAATAAGAATGGACAGAGGATTTACCAAGCTTATTTATTTAAAACTAAGATCTTGCTCCATAAGTATAAGTAAGACAATATTGTTTGTATTATCAACCTTACGAATGACTAATTAAATTAATTTCCAGCCGAAATATGCGTATTGGCTTACACGTATCTGCATTCCAAGAATTGTTTACATAACCTACAGGAACCTATTTCCAAAGAGTCTAGCAAGGAGAAAAACAATCTAAACAGCTCGTCAAACCAAAAATACGTCCTACGATTTACTACTTTATGTGTTTACATGTTTTAGGTTATCTGTCTGTCTATCCTAATGCTATCAACAACGTTAGTACCAGAAATATTTTTTTCTCTCTGAAGTACCTTACTGCAATCATTCAAAAAACAAAATGTAGTCTTATTCACTTTTAAGTTTAAATTCTCATATACAAAAATATATTATTGAATTCTAATTCAACGTTACAGTACAAAGACAAGAAGATTTAAATCTATATTATATTCAACAATTCCTAATGGCAGGTATTTTTTGGTAGTCTTTACAGAAAATACAAAATTTTCACAGAATGGTATCAAATGTTACATGATAAGTTATAAAATATAAATATTTTATATATTATCCACAACTGGATCAAATGATTATTTACAAAACAAGTAAGCAAATTTCAAGACCCGCCCCTCAGCAAGCCTGTAAGCACACTTTCAGCACATGTTGCGTACAGTACTTTTAGAAATAGTGAGAAATTGCGCAAATTTTCCAGAAGACAGTTATTCTAATTAAAGGTAATTCAATAACACAATTATCAAACTACTGCCATATGTAAGTAATGAGAAAATCTTTAATATATCTTCGATAAAATTATGGGTGAAATTAATTTTTCAAGTGATTCTGATGAATAGATATTTTACCTGTGATTGTGGAAGCTGGCATATCGGCCAGAATTAAATTGCAGTCGGGTATTTCCTAAACATGACTACTTTATAATACTAATAATTTGAAGTTGTTCATTGATGAGATACCAGAACTTTGAACTCAAAAATATATCATTTTTATTGACAATTAAGTCCACTTCTGCAGGAAGGGCGTATTATCTGCTGCAAGGAATTTTTGATAAAATCAAAAAGAAGCTTTTTAGCTACCATAAATAGACTTGTTTTCTAAAATTTCTTTTTCAAGAAAAGAAATTAACTAGTGTAGGTTTCATTACAAAGTGATTTGTTTTGTTTTATATATTTTTTATTTTTCTATATTTATTTAAGTTCTGTAATCGAATTTTTGCTTAAAGATTTCTTTTTATATCTTTATCTGGCATATAATATCTATTTAATTTGTTTTGTATATGCTTAATTTTATGTATTTCTTAAGAAATTATGTTTACATTTCTTTTAAAGTTGTTGTGTCTTATTTTGTGTAGTAAACTATTACTAATAGTGCTAGCAATTTTAGTTTGAAAAGAAACTTTTTAATTAATTAATGATAAATTCTATATTTAATAAAAACCTACTTCATATAATTGATATAGGTAAAATGCACTTTTTAAATAAATTTAAAATTGTAACCTATTCGTTTTAGTGGAAGATTTGAAAGTAAAAGGACAGTTTTTCAATGAATGAATCTCGAGAATTTCCAGAAAACTGGGAACTGTATAATAACAAGACTTTGTTCAAATGTGCTTTTAGAGGGCGGAATATTAAACAAAATATTTTTAGTCGCAAACTCCTCTATAAATCCTTATTTTACTATAAGGAACCTAACCAGACTGCAACCAACAGCTACTCTCATATACCATTACCATCAAAACGCTAGCGTTTTGATGGTAATATGCAATTATTACACTTAACGCGCCAGGCTTGTAACTTGTAATTCAGCGCTCGGCGGGGCACATAGCCCGGAGAGTAGCTGTTGGTTGCAGTCTGGTTAGGTTCCTTATAGTAAAATAAGGATTTATAGAGGAGTTTGCGACTAAAAATATTATGTTTAATAACAAGACTTGGCTCTCGGGAATTATAAAATATCGAAAAAACAGAAATCCTAGTTATTATTGAGACCAATTAAAATGAACATATGTCGTGAACTTTGAAACTTCTTAAAATGGGTGGCATCTCATGAATGGTTTTATCAAATGAAGCACAATGCTTATAGGAGTCCAATTGCGCATACTATTCAATCTTGCATTAAAAACAAAAATCTTTCCTAGCCGCTGGAAAGTGGCCAAAGTTTGTCCAGTGTTTAAGAGTGGTGATAGAGCACTGGTTGATAATTATAGGGCTATTTCTATTTTAATAAATTTTCCGAAGGTTTAATGGGACAGCTAGAACATCTATACAATATTATATTATAAAGGATGGTATATTATCGGAACCTAACGTCGTTTTGATTTTTAATTTTTTTTTAGTATTTAAAATATCATTTTCAAATATATTTTGAAAAGTAACGTTTTCAAGAGCACTACGCAATTCGGTATGTCTTTCATCATCTGTTTCAGATGGTAAGCAGACACTTTTAAAAAATTTCCAAAGACATCCACAATATCCTGAGGTTTATTATAAAATGTATGTATCATATGATATTTTACCAGGAATTCTAGAGGTTCCATTTTTAGAATGTACATATGATCAGAAACAGTGGGGATCGTTGGAAATTGAGGACTGGACATTTTCAATATAATTATTGTATGGAGCACTTATTTGTTCCTTTACCAAAATCGCAGTTCTCTATATTTTTGTAAAAAGTAGTCATTATGGATTTTCTTATACTTCTTAAACAATCTAGTTTTATTAATTGCATTCCTAATAATATCTGCATCAAAGCAGGGCGGGTAACTACGCTTATATGTTTTATACAACGGATCGTTTTCATCAAATGACTTGTAAAGTTGCTCGTAAAACTCATGTACAGCTACTTCAATATCATTTATTTCACTTAAAAATGACCAATCTAATCCTAATAATGAATTGTACAGTAAAGATACAAAATCAGTTTTCTTAAAATTGTATGCTCCTTGATTTGTGTTAAGTAAAAACTTTGGCTGAGGGTCCCAATTTTATGAAAACTGATTATTAAAGATGCAGTGATATACATATTCTTTAACAAGTGGTGAATCTCGTATAATTTCACAATTTATATTGGTTATAACTAAATCGCGTAGTCCAGACATGTTGTTTAGTATATTATTACATTGTTTAAAATCGAAAAAGTTTAAGAAATTCATGACACAATTAGTTCTTCTATCAATTGGATCTGAGTTAACAAAGTTTGGGACATTATTGTGTTACCATTTATGATATCTCGAATTTTTCTTCAAAAGATGAGCTTAAAAACAACACTATTGTCTATATTTATTGACAATCAAATAATATCGTGTGCCATAGTATGCTAAACAAAATAGTTTGTAGTTTGTAAATAATCAGCAAATTAGTGCGAAATTACATTAAAATATATATTAGTTTTAACTTACAAATAACGATATTTACACATTAATCACACATACGAGGTAAACAATGATGCCAGTAGTTGCAGCTCATTTAATTTGATCCTGTTCTCTTCCATTTATAATTTTTTGTTGCCCCTTAATTGCTGTTTTTAAAAACATATATTCCACATGTGCCATAAACATGTTAGAGGAAGTACTAAGTATTATTTACTACCACCAAATTACTAAGTACTTCTAAGTGTAGTGAATGTTATATTAACCTTTTAATTTTTGATTAATGAAGCAAAATATGACTGGCTAATTGTAAAAAGCACTGTATATATTATATGAGGCGTTTACTGCAATAGTGGCCTAAGTTAGAAAATACGGATATTCCCATTTATTTGGTTTCGGTTTGATATACTTTTATTCTATTACCTCAATAGTGGCCTAGGTGAGTACAAATTTTTCTCAATAGATGGCGCCTCTAAGTTCGTTTTTGCATGTTTATACATATCAAAATAATTACTGCAGTAGTGGCCTATGGTTATGTACAGTAACATCTTATATCATTTATCTCCCTGCAATCGTGGCCTAAGTCTTAACCTCTTTCTTTTGAGCTATGTTTTTGATTGTTAGTGTTTGCGTGTGTATTAAAAATGAGTGATTTCTTGGAAAAACCAGGTAACTATTGTTTATTTATTCATATTCGCGTTGTTAAACATTTCTTCTACTGTGTACATAAAAAATTTCAGATAATATTAATTTTTAGGCACAAGTAAAGAAGATTCTTTATTTTCTAATGTTACGTGCATGTCTGAAAGTGAATCTGACCCATATGCAGACTCAGGTTCAAGTTATAAGCCATCAGATGATAGTGAAGGTAATAATACATAAATAGTTTTATTGTTTATTTTGTAACAGACTTTGTTCTAGATGAAATTTCGACTTCAAATGATGAAAGCTCTGTACGAGTAGAACCGACTGCAACTATAATAGGAAATGTGGATATGGTTCGTCCACTGGGCGTTAATGACTCACAAACACAGTATCCAAGAAATAACAAAAGGGGTAAGAGAAGAAAATATAAAGATGAATCCGAATGGAAGAGGAATATTCGAAAGAAATTGAGAAATAGTGGACAGGAATATGAAAACGTCAAAGGTAAAATAGTACCAGAAAAGACTTTTGATGGGTCAGATTGTGAATGTATTCGACAATGCCATAAATTAGTTTCACTTTAACAAAGAGAAAAAATATTTAAGTCGTTTTATTCCCTTGCAAATTTCGACCTACAAATATTATATTTGTGTGGCCTAATAAAACTCTGTCAGAAAGCCAAACGGACTGAAAGTAGAAGAACTTGCACAAGACTCTATTATATACCTGATGAAACCGGTTCAGAGATTGCAATATGTAAAGAATTTTTCAAGAAAGTCTTCAAGGTTTCTGATGGGCGTTTGTCACGTGCTCTGGCGGGTAAACAAAAAGGTGACGTTCCTTCTATTGATAAGCGGGGTAAGAAAGTTCCATACAACAAAACAAAACCTGAGATAGTCAAAGCTGTAAAAGCATTTATTGAAAAAATACTTAAATACCAGTCGCACTATTCAAGGAAAAAAAATCCTAATAAACAATATATGGCACCGACACTAAACATAACAATTTTATATAATTTGTACAGGGAAGAAACAAACAATTTTGTGTCCAAACGAGTTTTCACACATATTTTTAAAAAGGATTTCAACCTGTCTTTCCATGGTCCCATTTCGGATAGTTGTAAAACCTGTGATTCATTAGAACAAAAAATAAAATATGTAAACAGTGATGATGAAAGAAAGAAGTTGGAGGTTGAAAGAGAACTGCATCATAAAAAAGCAGAAGCTGCACGGGCCGCAATGAAGAAAGATGCAGTATTTGCTAAAGACCATGATAATGACGTAACAGTAATTGCTTTTGATCTGATGTCCACCCTGCCAACACCACACCTTTCTACTGGAGTTTGTTATTATAAAAGGCAGTTGTGGACTTATTGTCTTGGTATAAATAACTTATCCACTGGTGACGCATACATGTATGTATGGGATGAATCCAAAGCATCTAGAGGACTTGCTGAAATCGGGACATGCCTGATCCATTTTTTCAAAAATTTTGTTACTACGTCGAAGATTATTATGTATACTGATCAATGTGGCGGTCAAAATCGCAACATAAAAATTGCATTATTTTGTGACTACATTATACAATCACAACAAATGACCCTAAAATTAATTGATCATAAATTTCTTGTCTCAGGTCATACATACCTGGCCTGTGATTGCAATTTTGGCATAATAGAAAAATCAAAAAAATCATTTAGTGAGATATTTGTGCCAGATGACTGGACCAAAGTTATTAGAAATGCCCGAAAACGAAATCCTTTTAACGTAGTTCAGTTAGATCATACCGATTTTATAAGTACATAAACTCTTCAGAAAAATATCGTTAACCGCAAAGAAACTGAAAACAACAGCCCTGTGAATTGGTTGAAAATACAGTGGCTGCGATATGAAGCCCCACATCCATACAGAATTTTATTTAAAGATACTGTAAATGAAGATTTTGAATTCGAGACAATAAACGTAAAAAAAGATCAGGTACTATAGAAATAAAGGACCTGCCGCTGATTTATCCTAAAGGAAGAGAAATTGACATTTTAAAATACAAAAACCTTATGGAATTATTACCTTACATACCACCAATTTTACACAAATTTTATATTGATTTGCAGGTGAAAGATAATGCACCTAATACAAACATGAATGCAGATGATGATCCCATGGCACTCTGTGACCCTAGTGAATTTTCACAAATTGAAGACGGCGAATTGGCTAATAATGGGAGAAATTCAAAACAAAGTAATGAACGAACAGTAACACGAAAAAATAAGAAACTTGCTGTAAAAAAGAACACTTGTACAAAAAATATATATATATATAATTAGTGCGTAGCAGAATAAAAAGTTTTAGTTTTATTTTTAAACAATTTAACAAATATATTTCTTGTTTTTTTTTCTTGGTACATTCATACATACTTTCAATAAAATACTTTTCTAATAGTTTTCTAGTTTTACTTCCTAAATGGCCTAATATAATTTACTTCAAACAGCGATACTGCAAAAGTGGCCTAACTTTTTTTTTCTATATGTTAGCAATTTTATTACTTCAAATTCTTTGTTTTGTTGGTTTGAACAAAAAACAATTAATCATTTCCCAAACTTTCATAGAATGAGTCAAATCATCCTTTGCTGTAGTAAACTTTCAAATTTTACCAATTATTTAAATCTTCAATTACTCAATATGTAAATTTATTAGGTAGGCCACTATTGCAGTAAATGCCTCATATATTAGCAATGTTTTTGAGCTTCGTTCTAGAACTATAAAATTCAGCTAATTCTCAAAACGGTCTAGTTCAGTATGTTATTATGTAGTATAATATGTGGGTATACTGAATTTTTTATTTTATTGCTTTACTTAGGTAGCGATAATGGCGGAGTTTAGCATTAGCTATTCTACTACTCAGACAATTGCACAACGGCCATTCCCTGCGACATTATCATCTGCCGCAGCTGAGACTCGAACTCAAGAGTGGTACAGCGACTAGCGGTGTTGCCTTTCACACAACACAGTTTAGTCCACTGGTACCAACCTAATGCGAAAGCATTGAACCACTGAGACTTAAATTCGTTTTTTTTAAACTTCTACCAAGCCAAGACGAGACACAAGTTGGCTCTGCACAAGTGCACATATTTACAACCAAGTAGTGATAAGTATATTTGGCGATCGAGCTGACCATAGAATGGGTCCATAGGTGCATATCCAGCTATCTGGCATAATTTGATTTAAATAACTTGTACATAGTACAGCAGTACAAAGTGGAGCCCCATCTTGTTGAAAATATGAATAATTTACTCTTTCTGCCACTGTTAATTCATAAAAAAAATCTTGAAATTTGTTTTGCAGGAAATTGAGGTATCTACGAGCGATTAATTTGCCATCATAAAAATAAGGTCCAATTATACTTTAGTCCCTAAAAGACCCACCCAAACATTCTTAAAAAATCTTTCTTCATTTTGGCTAACATAATTCAATACTCTATTCACTTTTCTTACATTATCCGCAATATGCCCTCGCCTTACTTTTTTGAAAATGAACCGTGCGTTTTTAGATTTTGAACTAACTTCCTAAATATAGTTCGATTTGGCTGCGGAGCATCTGGAAATCTATCTCCGTAAACCGTGACTGCCATCTCAGCGTCAAAATTGCACTGATAATAAATGCTAAGCATACCGAATTTGTTATTATTGGTGTACACCATAATTAATATAAATATAAAACTTGTCTTAGAATTCGACAACTCAACATACAACAGTGACAATCTGTCAAATTTGTTAATAATTGTATACATTGTTTTTCACAGATCATGGCATAGCTGATTTTTACGATTCAATGATATGAATTGTGGTTTTCCCAAATTTGGGTGCAGACTCTTAATAGACATCCAAATACAGAGTTCCCACCTGTCAGGAGGGTGCTTCATCCCCTTTTGCTTCAGAAACCACCCTCTAGTGGGACCTCGCTCTAGTTTTTTTTTCACAAAAACTGTTACTCTGACGAGGAAAATGAATAGGACCTAAAATATTCGGTATAAAATTCTACATCAATTATGTTCCATATACTTTTTTCTATCTTTAACTCAACTCTCACAAATATGGTTTGAAAAATTAGGATATGTTACTAAAGTTAGGCAAAAACGAGTAAAGTGACAAATATCTGCAAATACATTGGCCATAGAAAAATGTTACACGAACCTAGCTAAAAGGACAAAAAAATATGACTAAAGAAAATTGCTATTATGTCTCTTATATTCGAGCCCGTTTCCACACCACCGCTCCCGGCGCGTTTTTTTAAAGTGATTTCTCCTTGAGGCCTAATCCACTAAAAACTAGTGTTTATTCAATAATTGGATTATCTCCAGGTAATTCCTAACACTGAATTCAGACATCCTTGACCATGACAATTGGGCCACATTGTTGAACACTTCAATCCAACCTTAGCGCAACCGCATCATTTTCCGTAACTCTTTTTACAACCGCAAGATATTAATTGAAGAATAAAAGTAGGAGCTGGTATCTCAGTTGCAGAAATTGGCACCAAAATTTGGCTGATTGTTTTCCAACCCCATATTCATTAAGGTTAAAATTTTCTCCACGCCACAAATGAATTTGTTGAAAAACGCGATATGAATGTTGTTCTAAAGCAGCACATGTAGGTGGTAGTCTTGATAATATCACTGCTTGATCAGATTGACCAACAAATTTGTTAAATGAAATGAACCTAAATTGATTTAACGATGTAACAGTTCGAGGTGGCTTGTATAAAGCTAATGTGATTTTTTCTCCAGCTTGTACAATGTCTGGCTTCATCGATGATGGATTGTTAAATATATACAAAGCATCGTCCAAGTCCCTTCTGGTATTTATCAAGTTTACAGTTTGTGCTTTTCCTTTGCCAAAAAAATGCTGATGCAGTATCGCATCCAGTGAATGCGTGAGCAAATAATATATTTCTTTTACAGTTAAGAAGGACTTCCGAATTCTGCAAATCGAGAGAACTATATGCCCTTTCCTTGATGTTTCCTTGAATATCTCTTAAAAATCGAATGTCTTTATCAAGAGGACAAAGAGCAATTTTGAGCATGAGAAGGTCAACATCCTGTCCCACGACAACTACCTTGGATTATTATAGGCTTCCTTAATACCAGTTTGGACAATTAGAACATCAGCATCATCTCTTGCAGAAAGAGCTTGGATACCGGCATATTCCAATTTTTCCATCAGTTGGTTAATCAAACGTTCTTTATTCGCCAAATTGCTCAGCAAATTTTTCTGTGACTCAGGAACAGGCGTCTTTTCATTGAAAATTATTTCAGCAGATATTCGGTTTAAAAGTCTTTGTTGTCGTTCAATGCCTTTTGTACTCTCCTTATAACTGTCAAATGTAAGCGGTGTATATGTTTGCAAATGTACCTTGTTTCGGCCATCTACAATATATGTACGTTTACCGGGAGTAACAGGACGTTCTGTAATAGAGTTAAAAATGTCATATAGGGCATTTGTCTTATCTTTACCGGCATTAACCAACTTCAAACGTTATTTGTGAGATTAAGGCTGGATATAGTAAAAAAATATATGTAGGACATAAATGATATATAATTTCATAACAAATATTTTAGGTTCTATTCGTTTCCCTCGCCAGGGTAATAGTTTTTGAGAAAAATTAAAAGAACTTGTGCGAGGTCACACTAGATGGTGGTTTCTGAAGCAAAAGAGGATGAAGCAGCTTCATGGGAACTCTTTTGATCTGTATTTGGATGTCTATTATGAGTCTGCACCCAAATTTTTAAAACTTTATAAATTATTTCTCCTATTCTCTCTTCCTTACTGTGACTAACTATCAGTTAAAATTTTTGTGACATGTTTTATATCGTTGGAAAGAGAAAAATTAACAGAATTAACGGTGTCATGGTCTACTTTGAGATTTGTTCTTTACATTTTTGCACAAGAGCGTATGTCAAAGTCAACTACGTTTTTCGAATTTTTTGATACACGTTGTTATTCTTATTATCTTAGCCGTCAACTTTCATCCCTTTACTTTTTTCGCATCTCCTCAAATGAGGAAGCCATAACCGTTTGTGGTTTTCCTATTTTTCAGGTTTTTGTAATATATCTCACAAAGTAGTCTATGGATTTGAAATTTCTTTTTAGTGAAATATAGCTCACAAAAAATGGGAGCGCTGTTTCTAAAACTCTTCTACAATAGATATTAATTGAGATATTTGGTGCGGCCCTCATAAAATAGACCGATGGTATATACCAATTCTGTACCCGAACTTTCTGTAGTTTAAAATCATTTGATTTGGTTTGAGAAGCAGGGATATTGTTTTTTATAATTGGATGACAATCTAGAAACACGATAAACAAATAGAATTAGCAAGAACATACCTTCCAGCTTATTATTAACTAACCTTCTTGTTTTATTTTAAGTTAATTGAAAGCGGTTTATTAATATTTCCTGAAATGTACCACTTCTAGGAGGATATTCACCATCAAAAGTGTATACACTTTTACAGATGACTTTCAAAAGCGTTTCTGACTGTTTCTAGTGATGCTATAGGTCAACTGATGTATATAGAGTTCCAGACTAATGCGTATTTTAAACGAGACCTTACAGAGACTCATACTGTAACCAAAGTGTGTATGTATTGTTGAAGCCTTTAAGGTTAACACTGAAATGTTTTAATTAGAGAAGACCTAGTCTGAAATAGAATATATCACAATTTGTTTTTATCGTATGAACAAGTGTATTCAAATAAAGTCAGATATGATAGTCCCAACAGGAAAAACGGCTAGATTTTCCATTAGCATCGATTTGGATCTAGACATCCTCGCAGAACCACATATTATGAGAATACCTAACTCATTGATTCGAATAAGTTTGTCCCAACCGAAGAGTAGTTTCTAAGACAACGCTTGTTTATTTTTTGGACTTCGTTCTTACATCATTCTTAAGTTAATCCGTAATTTATGCCATTTCATGTTACTCGTAGGCTATAATGAATAATCGGGAAGATGAAGAAAAAAGGATAGAACTTAATCTCATTAATTTAGAGTTCCATATTTATTTATTTCCATATATATGTAATCTTGCAGTGGACAATACATAGTGAGATATTTCCTATGTTGTTTGTATTATTTCTTTGCAAAACATGAACTCAACACAAAGGAGTAAATGTAGAAAGAAGTAGTTAGATATTAGATAATAAGTTTCTGCTTAGTTTCTATCCTGAAGCTTAGCACCTTCATTCTTTAAAGCTACTACATACATGTGTGCTTCCATACTTTGAATTTTCCATGTTGATTCACAGAACTCAAACAAAATCAGAAGAGAATTTATCTAACATTCCATTTGAGACTGTGACACAGCTTTCATATAGGTAGTAATATATTAGGGTGTCTATTTTATCTATAATACTCTGTAGGTTACACAATCCAACGTCCAATTTAGTATCATTCAAAGATGAATGAAACTGAACCACTTCATCTTTTTAAGATGATACTAACTTGGCATGTCAAGTGTTTTGATGTTTGTGAAAAATGTGTCAGTCATTAATTTAAATATATTGAAAGAACACGCTTCTTATGAAAAAAATCGGCAACTACTGGAAGCGGCTGGAACCTCCCCACTCGGTGGATCTTTGAAGCCGAAAAGAGCATTAAATTGTGTAACAAAACAGCACTAAACGTAATCCGATCTCATCCAAAACCTTTTCAGATCTTCTGGGGTACTAAAACACCCTCAACTTAATGAATTTACAATCATCTACGCAAGTTATTACCTACATTATCGCTCGTTGAATAATATACTATTAGGATATTAACAACTTTAACATCACTTGAACGACTAAGAAAGTCTAGTTATCCTAAATACTACAGATTTGTAAAGCAACAAACTGAAAATTGGTAAAGTGATAATCTATAATAAATTCACCAACGAAGGTACAGAAAGCATATGTAGATGTAACAATATCAATATTGTTACATCTACCTTTAAAGTTTGTGACAATCCACTAAAAGTTACAAATGTGCCGAAATCTTATTAACATGACATGACACCAACGTTATCGGATGACAAACGATGACAATGACAATCATCAAAATTTGCTCATTGCAATCCGATCGCTCGCGGCTGTCTTTGTTAAATCAAACATTAGCATTTCAGTAATTTTACTAGATTTTAGAGGAATATTTGTAGTTTAATTCTTCGATTTGTCTGTATATATATATATATATATATATATATATATATATATATTTAAAAACGGCACTAAACGTAATCCGCTCTACTTCTAGAGCAGTGAAGAAACCCTCACACGTGAATTGACACGTGATGTGACGAGTTTCACGATGTAACCGCTACGCGCATCGATCATGTCATGCGAAATGCGATCTATGCCATATTTGCCTTGTTTTTAATTTTTTTCACGGAAACCAAATCGAAAGGGTGGAAGTGTGATATATCGTTGAAATCAGAATTTTAACTGCTTTTCAATGGTTCCATTGTAAATTGAAAGTAAATATAAAATAAACAACTTGTTGCGTCAAAATGGCACTAAACGTAATCCGATCTCAACCAAAACCTTTTCAGATCTTCTGGGACACTAAAGAAACGCACACGCAAAGTTTCATTCAAATCCGTTCAGTAGTTTCGGCGCTATCGTGCTAACACACATACACGCATACATACACACATACACACACACAGACATTTTTCAAAAACCACTATTTTGGGTTCCTAGGACCTCAAAACATAAAGATTTGATGTTATCTCAATTTTCGTTTTTGAACCAATTTTAGTAACCTCTCACAATTTTCTTGTGGAGAGGTTAAAATGGCTAAATTTTTTTATACATTGTAGACTAAACCTTTAAAAAATAGAAGTTGCAGTGTACACGTCCTCAAAAATTAACAATTTTGAGATATGGCTTGTCAATACTAAACATTCCTCATTATTTTAGGCAATTAAGAATTACTTTTAAACCTTTAACTTGGAGCGAGAAACGCCATAGTAAAAAAATGTTTATCTATGTCCAATAAATATATAGAAGTACTGTCAAGATTTTTGACGGTCGTGAACGTTACGATTTTTGGTGGTCAAAATCTAGAATATAGGTATAAAAACACTCGGCCAATTCGATATAAACCATTTTTTCAAATTTGCCAGATCATTTAAATCGCCAAAATGCACATTTTATGAAAATTTAAATGAAATATTTGGTCATTCTGCAGTTTATCTGCTTCTCGATTTTTGAGTTTTTTTGTGAATACATTAATAAAAGAGTTATATGAAGCGTTTGTAACTAATGTTTCATTAGTATATATATTGCGCAAATGTATAATAATCGAGAAAATTGACGGAAAAGTGGAGCGAATAGGGGTGCTGGGTGGATAAAAATTAGTGAAAATACGACGTTTTTAAGTCACTTTGAAATGACGCATTGAAAAAGCCATTTTAGGGCAAGGGTAAATAAAATAAGAGTCATTACAGCATTATATCTACTAGATATGTCTAACCTAACCCAACTTTTTCGGTTTGCAATGACCAATACGCAAAGAACCCAAATAGGAGTAAACATACGACAATTTCATGTCACTTTCACATGAAAATCATTTAAACAGTCATTTCAGGGCAACCGAAAATAAGCGTCACGATAAACTGAATTTGGGGTACGACGGGACTTATTTACCATTGCCTTAAAATGACTTTATCAATGCTAATCGTTTCAAAACGTCGAATTTTCACTCGTTTTTACACACCCAGCTCCCCTATTCGATCCACTTTCTTCGATTTCTTCAATTATTGAACATTTGCGCAACGTTTCATTAGTCACAAACGCTTCATATAACTCTCTTATTAATATATCCACAAGAAGAAACTCAAAAATCGAGAAGTGGATAAACTGCAGAATCACCAAACATTTCTACATTCTAGATCTTGAGAATATTTTTAGCACACGAATGTCAAAATTATTTTGACAATACTAATACTCGTTTCTCAAACTATTATTAAATATATTGTTATTGTACTTGCACACATTGTCGGTAAAAAAACAAAATAGGCAGATTTCAGTATTTTAATTATTTTTCATCCTCAATGATTTAAAAGATCGTAAACAACTAATGTCAACACTGCGCAGTAAACTTATACCTAGCCATAATAATTATTATTATAGTCTCTTTGTAATACGTATTTAGCCACGGAATCCGTAAGTCACACTAAAATTCACACTACAAAGCAAAGTAAGAATATTTGAAAAGGATCAGTCCCACTGTAAACTGGCTATAGGGGGTATATCGAGTTCCTAGAAGTGAGCCAAAAGAATTTCTACGAAATGCGTATACTGCATACCACAGCATTTTAGTTCTGTTTACACTAGGCTTTCGAACAACAAGGTCATTCGACTGCAGAAGAATTTAGTTGCCTAAATAGTTAATAACCTTAATAATTTATAATAATTAAACGCACAGTATGATTCACTTTGCAAAAATAATTAATGAATCACAATTGACATCGAATTCTATTTAAATTTGTTCCATTTAAAATAACTTTAAGATTACCTAGTAAAATTCTGTGAAGTGTGTGTTTAATCAGAGTTGAATTAAGTGATTCATGTTAATTATCCACTATTCCTTCCACCTGCCGGAAATATTGACAATTTATTCGTGAAAAAATATTTAATATTACCTACCGCAACCTAAAAGTTTATTAGGTTATAAATCTGACTAATTAATGAGAGAAGAATTTGAACCCTTGAGGTAATTAATGCAAATATATGTTCCCTAGTACAAGAATGCCACGTAAATAATATAAATGTCATTTATGACTATTTAAAATAGATATATTGTCAACTGGAACATGTTAAGTTTATGCAACTGTTTCTAAACACTTTTAGGTTTCTTTCCCCTTATTAATACTGATCTCTATTAATTCTGTCCACTAGATACCCGATTGGATAAAGAAAATAGATTACCTAATAATGTTGCTATCACGAACTCAACCATTTTATACAAAAACCATTATTTGTGTATCAACGTGTTATATTGTTAAAACATACGCATTAATTTAACTTAGAACTATAAAGCGCACCACATAAATGCGGCAAACGACAGTACCCAAATTCGACGCTGCAACTTTCATGAATAATAGAGTAAATAGCTGAAGTTGGCCATTCTATATTCCACTACCGGAATATGAATTTCTTCTTCTCCTTCTTCTTCTTCGTCGTATTCTTCTTCTGATTTATTATCTTCAGATTATCTTGGTTCATTACTGGATAAAAGCCCCCCATTTTTCGCTTACATCGTAGGGTTTTGTTCTAAACAGCTTAAAGCCCTCAGTCAGTCGGTGGTCATTTTCTGCTTCTGTAAGCGTCCTGCTTAGGCTACTATTTACTTATTCGCTCATTTCATTCCACAGAGGCAATTCTAACACTGATCACTCCATTCCCACCCGTGCTACTCCTATGCTGTTAATGGTTTGGTTGAAACCTTTTATTTTAAACATATATGCATAAATGGGTACTCTGGATTTTCGAAATCAGTCCATGCCAACCTGATCCTTCGTAGAAGTTCACGGGCTTGACTATCTCATGTGCAAAGTATTTGTACAATGTGTTAGCTTCTGTTTGTTTCTCGCCGATATGAAAATGCTCGCTCAAAACCGGATTTATCAT
This sequence comes from Leptura quadrifasciata, assembly GCA_963675555.1. Taxonomy (NCBI): domain Eukaryota; kingdom Metazoa; phylum Arthropoda; class Insecta; order Coleoptera; family Cerambycidae; genus Leptura; species Leptura quadrifasciata. The sequence goes on from OY776676.1 coordinate 9,816,607, forward strand.
TGGAATTTACGTCAAGATTAAAAGTTGACATCTGAGGTGGAAGTAGGTAACAAAGGAAAGGAAAGAAAGAATTTAATAACATAAATCTAATCATTCACATTAGAAGAAGAAGATTTGTTACATTTTGCGATTCAGTCTTTTGTAAATTAACAAATCAATATTCCGTCCCAAAATTAGGACTGAATAAGTACCCAAGTTAATGCTCCATTGCACTTAACTGTGGTGCATTTTAAAAATATATTTAACTAAAATAACATAAAACGCGACTTTGTCTCTTAAGGACCAACGTAGAAAGATATCTGCGTCAAATCAGGGCTAGTTGTTGGCCATCGAATGGTCCCAACATTTCCTATTCAAGTGAGAAATTGATTATTTAAAGGTTTCCGAACTTCTAAAACGCTATGTGGAGTCGCTCCGTCCTGGTGCCAAATCATTCTAGACAATACGTCCAAGAGAATTCTTAAATTAGATAATCTACCTACTAAACGTGGATTGATTTTCTTCCCGATTTTTTTATTTACTAGACCTTCCTCTGTCTTTGGTTTTTATTCTCCCAGGAACGACTGTTCTTTCTATTAACAACTCGCGCCGTGGAAAAACTTGACTCACCTGTCCCGATATAATTTCTTTAAAAAAATCAGGATTTTCATCTATTTCATGGAGCATAATCTGACAAAATTGTAATCTTTTACGTTTTTTATATTCATTCGATTCCTGGACAGGTAATATTTTGTAAAGCTTATATTAATGCTTTTTCATAGTTCTTTGAATGTTAGAATAACTTTTTTCCATTTCACGCCAAGCACTTAATAAATTATTAACCGAATTTTCTAAAATAAATATTAAAATAAGGTATCGATCTATTTTTATAATAAATTATTCAAAATATAACAATATATCTAGATCTTCTTTCTCGTTTGCTGTAACGTTACCTCGTTTTCTTAAAAAACTATGGCTCCTATTTACATCACCATAAACATTCAAACACGTGTTTATCTAGGAATCACTCGATTCGGATACAACGTCATGTATTCTCTTCTTGAGGCACACTTATTTTTGCTAATTTTCACATAAAGGGAAAATATTTCGAACTTTTTCAGCCTCACTATAACCCATTTTGATTAAATAAATGTTAATAATGACGATTTGAAATGTCAAAATTGAATTAACAATAAAACAATTATTTTCGCGGCCTACCCTGTTATTTTTGTTTCAATTGTGTTTTGACACCCATGGCTCACTCTTCTTGTAATAAAGCAGCTCATTTGCATTTTGAATATCAAATATGTCAAGAACTATTTAAGATAGACCTATGCAATATAATATATTTGAAATCAGGTAAAAAAGGGCTTCTCGAAAATGCAATAATATACAGGGTTTTCCATTAAAAAAATATATATTTCCTTCCTATCACGTATCCTATATATGATATCGTTTAATAATATAGGGAATATCCCACAACTTCTATACGAAACTTTTTCTTCTATTATCAATAATGACAGAAATAAAAAGGGCGTCAATATATAGTGAATAACCCTGTACCTTCAACCTACTTTTATAATTTTAAGTTGCAAAATTTAGATACTAAGAATCAAAATTTAAAGATATGAATTTGCGTATGGTAAATTTTAAGCAAATGCAATACGAAATGTAGTAAATAATGAAAAAATTTGGCCATCGACTTAAAGTAGCTATAAAAATATACGTCTAAAGCTTAAAAAATTCCCAACCTTGGACTTGTATTCTATGAAAAACGCTCAAAATGCGTCGTCAAAATTTATAAGCACATACCAAAGTATTTTAAAGTATTGTCAGTAAAATAAATTTAAACTAAATGTGAAGAAATTTTTAATCGAGAATGTGTGTTATTCATTCTATTTTTACATACATTCTGTTAATGTTACAAAAACAAGTTCATTATGCATTCAATTTTGTTGTTCAGGGGGCTCTTACTTACAAGGCATTTAAATTTTAAGTGTTTATATAGTTTCTAATGGAAACAAGATACATAAATTAAAAATATTACTGGTCATATTAGGCCATTTGCAATTAATAATCCATTATTTTTGCAAAATACTGATCTTCCTTGATTAATGGCTTAAGATACAATGGGCAGAAACTATTCCGATTCTGTGTCGTCCAAAAGAATATCAACATTGTAACAAAAATATATTAAAAGCATTATTTGTATTACATTTATTTAAAAATATTTCGAATCTTACGAAGCAGTGAATGTGAATGTAGATTTTTTTTTTGTAAAAATTAATTGATAGTGACACAGTTGATGCTGGGGAATTCTTTGAGATGAAAGAAGATCATAACGGTTAACCCGACAATCAGCCATTGTGAATAACGGAATACCTATAATTTTTTGCCAGGTTTATATTCCATAAAGAAACTATTATCCATACCAGTCACCGCAGCAGATTTTTTAAAGCATTGTTATTTTATAAAACAGTTTACAAGTTTTTATTGAACTTTTATTAGCTTTGTTGTTTACATGTTGCACACTCGTATATCACTATAAACAACAAATTGTTATGATCGGTATAATGGGAAATCAATAAGAGATGTATAAAAATACTACTACTAAAGCTAGGAACACACAATCTGCTCAGAAAATATATTTGATTTTATTTCCCAGCGTACGGTAGACATTGCTGCCGCTACCTGTAATACATATTTCTGGTACTATTTACATATGCTGTCGTTCTTTAAGCTTCCACTGTTTCTGCCGGTAGTTGGGCTCAAACATATTCCTAATAATAAATATCTCAATTACATTTCTTCTTCTACATCAAGGTTATTGCTATTCTCTGCTGACACAGTAGTAGCATCTAGAAATCTTGGGTCGATCCCTATAATGAGATAGAGTGAAATGTAAATAGCAAGGTAATGCATTTGAAAGAGAGAGCTATATATTAACATTGTTACCAGAAGCTCAACAAGCATGTTGTAGATTGTAGATTGTTTCAGGGGTTGCTTGGCTCTGAATAGCCGTACTTCACTTCGACCTAAAAGATCTTTTGTGATTTAGCCTAAATCTAGTTGTTGCCCAGGATTTCAAGACTTTTTACAAAGCTTGTGATTTTCCTGGGGGCTAATTTGTCTATATCTTCAGGCGTTAATTCCATCTGTTCTAGGAACTTTAGCCTAGTGCGGATTAACGCATTCACAAAGTATATGTGTTTCAGTTGCAGTATCGCAATATCTGCATTTGTCGTCTACTGCCTTGTCCATATTCTTGAGATGATATCTCAAGGGGCAGTGAGCAGTTAGAAGACCTGTTATCAGCCTTAATGCGGACTTTGGCCTTCTGGTATTCTTTGAGAAATAAGTTATAAACTTCTCTCTTCTTTGGCCTGAAGTATCCCCCAGTAAGACATTTTTGTTCCTGTTCAAAGTTTTCGATTTTCTCCATTATGTGTACCTAGGCCTAGTCAGAAAACGGTTAAACGGTTCAGGTCCAATAAATTGTGCTTCAGCTCCTTTTCTCGCAAGATTGTCAGCAAGTTCATTACCTTGTACTCCCTCATGCCTTGACACCCACATCAAGGTAACCTTTTTGTTGTTGGCCAGTTGTTTCAGGGATTGTCTATATTTCCAGGCAATTTTAGACTCGAAGATATAGGACCTTAGAGCTTTTAATGCTGCCTGGCTATCCGATTATAGATCTTTGCTATTCGAATGCCTTTATTTAGAAATTTCTGGACACACAGATCTATTGCATGATTTTCTGCCGGGAAGATGGTTGGAATGTTACCAAGGGTTGTGGATAGCCTACATTTAGGCTCTGCTACGAACACTCCTAACCATTCAGCCATCTTAGATCCATCTGTATACCAGATGAGTGAACCTTGTTCCAATCGCAGTGCCTACATCTTGCTTGTCTGACGGCTTTCGATCAGCACGTGAAACGGACAGTCAAAGTCCTGTTTTATTGGCATTGAGCAGTGGGTTTGGTCATGGATTCCAAATGGACTAACTCCAGAATCCTTAACTGATCAACCAGATCGCCTGGTTTAAATGTATGTGCCTGATGCAGTCGTAGAGCACTGAGTGTTACCTCCTTCCTAACGTGCAAGTCCAAATGAAGTAGGTTAAGCATTGCCTCCATAGCTGCTGTGGGACACGAGTACATTACTCCTGTGGTCCCTAAACAGACAAAGCGTTGCAGTTTCTGCAACTTTCCTTGCGCTATTTTTTCTTCTGACCCCAAGTCTTACCAAACAGCCCACGGCATGTCCATATTACCGCTGTTGCTTTAGTAAGTATCTTTTCAGATGTGAGTTCCAGATAAGTTTTTGATCCAGGATTACTCCTAGATACTTGACTTCACTGGAAAAGTTTAGCATCGTTCCATGCAGCATAGGAGTTCTAAGATTAAGTTTTCTCCTTTTGGTGAACGGAACAATAACTGTTTAGCTCGGATGGACGTTAAGCCCCTCTGACGAGCACCATTTGGATTATGTTTAAGGCAATTTGCATGAGGTTTGAGATCATAACCTCATTTATGCTTCTCACAGTCACGACCAGGTCATTTGCATAATAATGGACGTTGAAGCCTGCATTACTCATCTTATGGAGGAGATCATCGACCACCATTGACCACAGCAAGGGAGTCCACCTTGTGGACAACCCCTGACTGCTGTCACCGTAGCCGGCTCATCCCCCACACTTGCAGTAATTATTCTGCTTCTGAGTATGGATTGTATTCATTCAATTGTAGGTGACTGTATTTAACTTTTTTAGCGACTTTTTGTATGGATTCATCGGATGTGTTCGCGCACTCTATGTCTACGGAAGCACACTTCTTCAGCCATTAATGTCTTCTCAATACCTTTAACCAAGCAATCTAGAGCATTTATTATTGATTTACCTGGTTGATATGCAAATTGTTTAGAATGAAGCGATATTCCTGTAAGGATTTCGCTTCTGATATGTTGATCTAATAGTTTCTCCATTGTTTTTAGGGGAAATGAGGTTAAACTAATGGAGCGATAGGTTTTGGGCTCATCTGGTGGACGTCTGCCTATTTTTGGAATAAACGCCACCTTAACTTCCCTCCAAGCTTGGGGTATATACTCAAGGCATGAGATAATCTCCTCAATTTCATGTTGAAGCACATGTTAGAGTTTAGCTCGCTAAAGAGAAAAATGGCAACGGCGTAATTTATATCTGTTTCTTTTCAGCACATTATTTGTCCATTTCTCTTCTCCCTTACATTAGCATCGACTCAATATTTTAAAATGCCACTACAGTATAATTGTATATGTTTTCGATATCTTCACACATATGAGAACTATTCGCTCTCTATAGCTTTACGAGATTCACCAAAGGAAACAATTTTATTTAAAGAGTTTACTTTACTCGTTGGTCATGTATTTATTTACGCAACTACCTAGACGGACAAAAAATTTAATCACACGGTAGGAAAAGACAAACATTGTTACAGAATTTCATACAATAAAAACATATTGAAAACTTAAGTAGTTACATTTTTAGTCTATATACAATATATATTATTTAATTTTCCAAAAGTTTTAGAAAAATCGGTGTATATGTTTCCAACTTCACTGCCTTTACCTAGTGTTGCCGTTATAAACTAAGCTAAGCAAGCCAACCATCGATTTACTAGTGAAAAACAACCAATTGCTTCCAATTTACTATACCAAGTAGAAAACCCAGAGAGCTTATAAGTTAGAAGTAAAATGATAATCAGTTTCACTTAATTCATCAATTTCACAAAAAGTATAGCATTACTGGGAAAATTATAAATTCCCCAGTATGTAAATATTTAAAAAGATTTAGTTTGTTAGCCCGTTGTATTAAGTACAGACATCGAAAGCCTCCAGAGATTACAAAACTGTTCTATGAGTTAGCTACATATAAAAAACATTGACCACATCACTAGTAAATTTATGGAATGCAAGTGTTAGCATCTAAATGAGCTTTGTAGACCACTGCAAATATGTTTCCCACTAGCTTTTTTGCTGGCTATTTGCGATTTGTGATACATATTTTGAGACGTCCTGAAAATTCCAATAATCTCTTGACAGCAATTTTGATGGTCATGTCCTGGCTCCCAGGTCTAACTTCCAGAAATTTCGGGTCCCGGTGTTGTGATGGTACATGGAGCTTTTTTGTCAAAAATCGAGATGTTGCATAAACGTGACTTTTATTAAGCTAAGATACTATTGACAGGTTTTTAGTGCTGCCGAAAAGGTTAATATGCAAAAATGTGTTTTGCAAGGTCGTCAAAAGCAAGCTGTTCTTTGCAGAGGGTGTCCGATCAGAACCAATGGCGTAAATAAGATATTTTACTCTAAAATAATTAAAGCTAATTACGGTTATGAGTTTGGTTATTCTGTTAACATAGAAGTGAATGTAGTGGTTTGGTGGTAAAATCACTACATATAGGTGGATGCGTCATGGGAATGTGGTTCTGTTAATAAAAAGATGGAATTCGTCATATCGTATCAGTTTGATAGAAGAATCAGATCTTTATCATTCGGAAACTTTCTTATTATTATTTCTTACTGCACTTCTTCGTGTATTCTGAGAAATATTGATCTGTTCTAGGAATATTGACAGGTTGGGAGTCAGTCACATGTTCTTCTTTTCTGCTTATTGCTTTTTGAACATGTTTGTTTTTTTTTTGACACGCGATGCTGTGCTTTCTCCCATATGTCTGATTATTATAATATTATATACATTGAGATTTTGCGTAGTTTCTGCATCTGCAAATACTTCTGAAGTTAAATAATCTATATGTATCGTACATATTCTACACCAATTTAAGGTTATTGAAAGATTATTTTTGTCTTCCATTATTTTCCTGTTGTATTTATTAAAACAGTCCTTTATATGAAAACATTTCTTCTTACCTCAATAATTGTCTTTCATTTTCTTAGGCCTACATGATTTATTTACCCTTACATTAGCTCAAAGGGAAGAAAGCCTTATAAGAGATAACTGTATTTTTATGACTTCTGCAATTGTTAATATATTTTCGCAATATTTTCCAATAAGCCTAAATCCAAATTAAGTACTGACGTTATTTTTGTTTATATTTATATATTTATTTGTATATGTGGATAAGTACACACACAATATTGTGGTTAATGAATCAAATTTAAGTAATTGCTTTTCCTCAAAATTCATTAGCAAATGCTCCAAGAAGCTGCCTAAACTTAAAGTAATTATTAAACCCATGCAAAAGCTCGAAGTTAAAGTTTTTCTTAGATGCTGTAGATAAAGTTAACAATTGGTTTTTATGATAAGCAATTATCTATAAATTTCTAAGTTATTTCAATCACAGCCTCGTCTTTTATTCGTAAGTAGTCCAAAACTGTACCTAATGGATCTAGAAGACGTTCAGTACAGGCAAACTATTCTCGAGAAAAATTAACAAAACCATGTGGTGTAGTGGCATCAATGTGAATAAAATAATAATTTTCCTTCAAGGAGCAGATGATTCAAAAGTCAGAATTCAACAGCTAAAGAACTTTAACGTCATTATTAATAAAACATAATAAAGCAAACATTTGGATTGAATTTTCTTAAACAATGGTAAAAAAACAGATCCCAAAGAAATTTCCACATGTCGCAGATTCTACTCATGCAGTACTCAAAAATTTTGCTAATTTGATGATGGGCACTTTATTAGAGAGGCTTATCCAAGCAGGTATAAATATGCAAGGTATGATTTTTTATTCATACTCACAAGAACAGACAGCTAGACTATGTTAATTTCCTTTATTTCTTTTTCTATTTCCTTCTGCTGTACTTGGATTAATATTTATTTTTCAAGTAACACCAATGATTCTAATCCAGTTGTTAAATGTCTGGTCTACGTGGTCTACCTTGCCTCTGGCAATACTTTCAAGATGGATATTTTTTAAAATGGGATAGGTGGTTTAGACTTTTGAAATTACATATATATCCCTTCAGTATAATCAGTTAAGTGTAGAGAAGTATCTGATGCTCCCCACTTTTGGAATCAAATAATTCGTTGAAGCAAATATGTTAAACAAATAATACCAAAATTACTGCTAGTCCAAACGGCATTCTTGGATTGTTCTCTACTTGGTCTTCTCTTTTCTATGATATTTAACGTATCAATTATAACCCTAGGAACATATTTCTGGATGTTTTCTATAGATAACTTCCAAACTGTTAGGTAATTTTAGTGAAGCATTTCTTCTTCTGTTTTTTATATTAAACCATATATATGAACTAACCAACATTTTATTCAAAGCATTTTATCGTTTGTTGTTTATAAAACTATATAACTTCATTTTGTTTTGTTCCCAGTTTGAATTTAGGCTTTAAATTCAACGTAATTTATTGAAAATAGAGTTTACCTCAAAGTTCGGTGCTTGGGCCAGAACTTTTAAACATACTTGTTAACGACATCCTATTCTGACTTAATTGTAATTCCTTGTTGCACGCTGATGATTTAAAAATTTATACTTAATAGTAACAACAAGAGACTTCAAAATGATTTAATCAATCTCAACTTCATGGTGTGACAAAAAGAAGCTATCGCTAAACATCTAATCTATCAAATTATAACTCTATCAAAATAGAATCGAACAATACTTGAATTGAAATAAAATCGACTTATGTCATAAAATACCTTATAATGCACAATTATTTACGATGGGGAGAACATAACCAGTCAATACTTAAAAAAACTAAGAGGATTAACACTTATATATAAATCACTAGTTGAAACAATTTTGCCAAGGCTGAGAAGGAGTTGCAAATACGATATTAAACCCATTACAGAGGATTCAAAATCGTATAATAAAAGTAATATTATATATATCATTGGCCATATAACCCTATAGTAGGGTCTCGACATTCTCCAGCTTCTTTCGCCATTCATTCCTGTATCTGGTCTGCATCGTCCAGTTCGATGCACTCATCTTTCGTGCGTTCTCGCTTATACTATCCTTCCAGCGCAACTTTGACCTTCCTCGCCCTCTTGTACCTATGGGCTCTGCTTTAAGGACTCTTTTTGCATGATTATTGTCATCATATCTGTTCACATGACCTGCCCATCACAATATGTCGATTTTGATTGTATATGTCCTTGTTACCGGATTGTCTATAGGTAAATTTCGAAGTTATACCTACGTCTCCACATACCGTCTGCTTGGATTGCTCCGTATATTTTCGCTATATCTTCCTTTCAAGAATCATCAACACAGATTCGTACCTTTTTGTTACAATCCAGGTTTCCGATCCATACATTAACACGGGTATGATTGTTTTGTATAACCTGATTTTTGTGACTCTTGATAGATTACGGTTGCCAAGGTACTTCGAAATTTCAAAATTGCACCTATTTGCCAATATAATGCGTTTTCTTATTTCTGCACTGTTGTTATTATCTACAATTATTGTCGCACCCAGATACTCAAACTCCCTCACCCCTTCGAAATTATGATCATCATGATCTATTGTGATTTGAGTAGATTTGTTGAAAATAGTGCTTCTACTATGCAGTTGGGCATCTCAAACTACTTCATTTAAGGCTATGTTAAGGAGGCACGCCAGTGCATCACCCTGTCTCACGCCAACCTCGTTTCAAATGAGATCGAGATATCGTTTTGTATTTTGACACGGCATACTACCCTAGACATTGTCATTTTTGTGAAGTGTTTCTGGTATTTCAAGCTCGTTCATGACTTCATAAAGTTTCCTTGAAATCGATGAAGAAATGGAAGGTATCTATGTTGAATTCATTGTTTTTTTCTAGAATTTGGTGTAAAATCAAGAACTAATCCGTTGTAGAGCGACCAGGTCTAAAGCCACATTGATATGTTCCAAATCTGGGTTACTTAAATGCGTTCTGCGATGATGTATGATAGTATTTTATCGGCGGTGTTTATTAGTGTTATGCCCCTGTAGTTATTGTACTTAAGTAGGTCCCTTTCTTGTGTATTGGACAGGTAATAATATACCATATCATAAAATATATTGTACCCAAAATAATAAACAATTCTAATATTATATACATCACAGTACATACACTACTAAATGCAAAGAAACGATAATCATTTGAGGAATATATATTTTTCTTTTTACTTTTCACTAATTGAGAAACGCATATATGTATTTACTAATAACTAACTGCCAGATTCAGGTTAGTCAACCAAAAAGATAACCAACGATTGTGAAACTGTAAGGGGAAAAAACAAAGTAACTTTCAGAAAATTGTCCATTGTCTGGATGTAAAAAAAGACATAAAGCACATAACAGATTTGATTACTCGTAATATAAATGAGATTGCCTATATGGTAGAACATTCGTTGTTATTATTAGGGTATTTTTATTATTAATAGTATTAGTTAGATCATTATTTAAGTGGGTGAATGTTTATTATCTATGGGAAAATCTTAAATTTAAGTACCTATCGTTTCTATATTTACATATGTATTTTATTGTTTTAATTACATGTCTAAGGTATGGATAATAACATTTTAATAGAGAAAGTTATTCTTGTGAAACGGCACTTCAATTCATTATATCGGATTGGGTTAAGAAAATGAGTAAAAATCAAGTTATAATTGGAGTTTTCTTAGACTTTAAAAGTGCATTTGAGACGGTGAATTGGCAATTATTGGTATCAAAGGAGCACTGGAGGAGGGACTGCACTTCAATGGATTGAGTCTTACCTAACTGCAAGAAAACAAATAACAAGATATGCAAATAGTGCATTTAACGTAATAGACAATGACTTCGGAGTACCACAAGGATCAGTGTTTGGACCTTTATTATTTGTGCTGTTCATAAATGACATAGTGAAATCGATAAAAAATTGTAAGGTACAATTATTTGCAGATAACACGTTAAATTATTTTTATGGAGAAAATGTAAATGTTATTAATGTTATCAATCAATATTTAAAAGATATATTTGTTTGGTTGTGTGATAATAGCATAAAAGTAAACACGGATAAATGCAAATACATGGTTCTCGGCAAAAAACATATACAAAATCGTCAACCAGTTGGGCAAAGTATTGTATTTGATGATAAAAACTTAAATACCTTGGGTTTATAATAGATAAATCCTTGCCCTTCAAATATAATACTGACAATATCATCATAAAAAAGGTTATAAGATTTATTTTTTACGTAGAATTTCAAATTATTCTCAAGAATATTAGTATATATATATATCAATAATAGCTCCACATTTTGAATATTGTGTAACACTACGGCTACCTATACTTAAATAACAGTGATATTCAAAAGTTACAAAAAATGCAAAACAAAGGTCAGAGGATAATGTTAAAATGTGACAAATATACACCCATAGACGCAATGTTAAATGTTTTATATTTTTTAAACGTTAGACAACAGATAGTTTTAAAATCACTATTTATATTTAATATAAAACATGGTATGGCTCCAAGGTATTTATGTGATAAATTGAGTTTTGTACGAGATATTCATGGATATTAACACTCGTAGCGTAAACGAGATAGTGGTAGAGAGGCATGACAATTTAATGGAATCCAAATCTTTGTTCTTTAAGGTTATTCAGTTATTCAACAGTTTACCAAATGAAATAAAATATTGTGAAAAATATAATAGTTTCAACAAATTATGTGTTAGTTATATTAGAAAAGAATATTGATTATTTTCAGGTTGTGTGATTTTATGATAAACTATGTTAGAATTGCTATATGTACAAATTTAATGGACTTTTTTTTTTTTATACATTTATTTAACGTCGGCCTATTTCCGCTACTGAGGCCTATCACCGACGCCTGTAGACGAACTACCCCCAACCAGGAATTTTGCCGAACCTCTTCCCTTAAGAAGAGTAGGGATCTTTTACTTGCCTAACATTTAATAGACAAGGGACCGACGGCTTTACATCCCCTCCGAAGGATGGTATATCTCCTATAAAACCCTCGTCTAAGGTTGTATAGCTTCCGTGCATACACTGATATACAAGCCACTGGAAGATGTGTGAGGCGAGAACGCGGTTTCCGTTGGAATGGTCACCAATCCAAGTACTAACTGCGCCTGTCGTTGCTTTACATCGCATACCGAAGTATGTACATAGTAAAGACGCACCTACGCTCGCCCCCTTTAATGGACTTCTGTTCTATATATTGTTAAGATTCAATTGTAGCTTTTTTAGCTAATAAAGGTGCATTATTATTATTATTGTAAGGTATTAATATCTAGGTTCAACTTCGCTATAACAATTTAATTGATATATAAGTAATTAATATATATATATTTTACAGTTATTAAATATCTATATATTGTTATGTAAAAAAAATGTTTTTTAATTTACTAGAATGTTAAATTTGCTTAAAATAGAAAACATAAGCCCATATTTCCAAACAAGCTGCAATATGATATATCAAACGGAAAATAAACCCTCTTAGGCTATTTCATGGGAAATTTCTTGTGTATAAACTCATCGTGAAAAAGAACTGTCAATACTCATACTTTAGTTTTAGACAATTAATAATTATCCCAATCAGCACAACAATTGTGTGACCATTATAAGGAACAATTGGTCCTAGTATAGTTCCGCGAGGTACAACTGCATTCTATTACCCTCATTTCGTTTAGTGTTGCTAATAGTTATGACTTCCTTACGATTAAATTTAATTAAAGTTAATTTTCACACAATTTTAAACAAATATGTCCACAAATATTTCCAGTTGTTTTTGTAACTGGCCGTAATGAAAACATTCAACTAGAACCGGTAGAGAATTTATCATGGGATCTTCAAAAATGTGTTGAACTATTCCCAAGAATAAACAGAAATATAGATTGTAAATTTCAATAAAATGGTAACTAGTAAGATGTTAATTCACAAATGTATTTAAAGGAAGAGGCCTATACGAAAAATTAATCACTCAAATCTTTAGGTTCTTCCGATGATGTCGGTGATTAAAAAGCAAATTCTTTTGCTTAGTTGCATCTGCACCATAGCATCTGCTTGTATTTGTATTGTTTAATTACCTATTACGGTAGCTATTTTTCACTTTTCTTTCAGAGTCACAGAATATTATCTAGAAGATGGTCAAATATTCTAATGCGGGAAGTTTGTTTGTCCCACGGACAATCTCTACATAATTAAGTATGCCCCTTACTCGTGCACTAAAGACATACTTAATTTAAATTGTATTAATTATCTCGAATGGCTTAAATTACATCTGAATCTTCCAAATTAATATGTTTATCACCGTGTCACTAATGCACAAATAGTATTTGTAATTATTTGTTTAATGATAGGTATAAAACCAGCTATTTATCAAGGCGAAATTAAACGCTTATATACGGCTATTTAGGAATCTCGCAGTTCACTAAAGAGGCGCTACTTTTGTTGTTTAGTTGTGTTAATTCATACAAGGGAATATAAATTTCCTACACTACAATAATAGATATATTACGCACTTTGGTACATTATTTAATACTAAATATACCTGTGAAAAATGCGCACAAATAATACACCTTGTAGAAAACTATCAACCATTCTATCAAAAACCTTGGGACTGATAATTATACAAAGACCAACAAGAAATTGTATTTTTATTGCGTATCGCAGTTTTATATGTAACAAATAATAAACAAATTGAACGACTATATAAATACTAATACGCATCAAAAAACAAGGTTAAAATAATTAGACTCACCTTTGCCATTTTTCTCACTCTCCATTAAAGCAAAATATAAAAACGAAAACAAACAAAACCAAAATTCTAAATCATACTAACTACATTATTTCGAAATACCCTAGCTCGTGGGCTTCTTGATTCATACTACCGCTCTAGGAATTGAGGAACCTTAAAAAACGTCTGGGCCAATGAAAAGTTTGATCCTATACTATTCCAATGCTCCCTTCTATTATACTGCCATAAAGCATAGATTTCATTGCCATCCGTACGCTCCTTGGCATTTCATAGTTTACTATGATAGTGGTTAAAGAATGCGTTACCATTCATAAAATTCCTTAGTTCATTTGTTATAAATCTGGCACATTACTCAGATAATTATAATTCTACTTAAAATAAACAAAAATAATCATAGTTTAAGCGATGTAAACATAAAAAGCTCGGCTTGTTATATTTGTGTAGCTTTTATATTTTGTAGCATGGCTACGTGTAAATAAAACAGGTAATATAAGACACGACCCCTAATATGAACCTTTTGCGGTAGAGTTTTAGTTCTTAATTTACCCAAGAGCATCCGAAATAGGTACAGTGTAAAGGTATGTTATAAAGTTTTCTAATATCTCGTGAATAATTATTGAGACAGTAATTTTTATTACAATCATATACAGGGTGAGTCAGTTTTACAGAAAAAATTCAAGAGCTGGTAGAGGCCTAGAAGACATAACAGGTTAAAAAAATCCAAATAGTAAAATTGTTGTAACTATTTATTAAATTGTTTAAATTATTACTGTCGTGAGCAGAAAAAAATTGGACAACTTTTTTTTTCTAACGTAAATCTGCCTCTATTTGAATATGTAATGAGTAGCCGAAATAAAACAGATACCACTTTCAATTTATTTTTTATTTTAGCGCTGTAGTTATTGCTATAGTAAATAATGGATGGTTAATGAGACAAATTGCACTGCGTTATAACATTAATAAAAATTTGGTGTGTAACATTTTAAGAAAGTGGAGAAATCCTGGATCAAAGGACAAAGGATATCCTACTTAACAAGAAACTAACTATTAATATTTCGTTATTGCACCAAATACAGAATACCACGACTAATCCTACAAGGAAAAATTGAAGGCAAGACAGGAGTAGGGCGTAAACAAATGTCCTGGTTATGGAACATTAAACAATGGACTGGAATAACCAACACCGGCGAACTATGTAACGCGGCCAAGGAAAGAACCCTCACTCTGAGATTGTCACCTACGCATAATTGCATGGTAGCAGAAGAAGAAGAAGATATATATTTCTCATCGAATCGAGTACTCGGAGGGCGGTAAACACGAATAACGACCGCTGTGTGTTGACTGGAAAGTTTTTTCGTCTGTAAAGATTACATTGTTCCAAAAATGTACATCATGCGCTAAAAATTCAAGCGCAAATCTTACTCGAGCTTCTTTATGTTCAGCTTTAAGTAAGTATTTCTGTGCTGCTGCATGACAGCGTAGTTCCGATTCCCTTACTCGCTGGCGACCAGTACTACTCGATTCAGGAAAATTCGTTTCTTCAGCAGCCTGAATAACTGAGTAAAATGGATTTTCTACTAAAGCATTTACCAATTGCAAATCTTGTTGTTGAGTTGATATCCTTCGTCGCCCTGATCCAGGATTTCTACTAATCGTACCGTTTATTCTCCACTTTCTTAAAATGTTACACACCGAATTTTTGTCAATATTATAACGCAGTGCTATTTGTCTCATTGACCATCCATCTTCTGCTTTAGCAATAACTCCAGATTTAACTAAATCGCTTATATGAGGCATATTAGTTTTTTCACACTTGCAATAAATTATGACAACTAACTAACAACTAACTGACAATGTCAGTTAAATGTACACAACTAGATTTTAACAAAGTACCGTTATAAGACTTTTTTTTTGTTCACGACCGTACACCCAATAATGTTACATTAGTGTGATAAAAAAAATGCATGCGCGCGACGATTTCCCGTCATTTTCGGTATTATACGTATGCGCTCACAAGTATACGTCTAATTATTCATTAAAAAAAATTCAATATTAATAATAAAATGTGTTTGTGAGCTGGTTTTAAATATTTTCATTAAAAAAAACTGTCGATGGTAAGATATATGTTTTTCTCGAAAATTCGCTTGATTTTTATTAAACTTTTTGCGTATATTGATTATTACTTTATTTTATTCATGTTCTCTTTTTCTAGTAGTTGTACTAGATGTGCTGCTGCAAGAAGTGTCTACTTCAGAATTGGTAACTGAAGTTTGGAATATTTCTTCACCCTCGTCATCGCTAAAGTCGTATACATCAGAGATATTTTGTGAAGTACCAAAATTGACAGGATTTTGGATGGCAGCAAACAACAGATAATGAACTGATGTCGATAAGGACTGATAAAGCTCCTCTTGCTTGTGATTATAAGATCATTTGCAAAACTAAACGTTGCTCATGCAAAACCATTGGCGTCACATGCAGTAATTTAAGCCACGATAGAAGCAATACTTTTGTGTCAAAATGCAGATAATATTGTTGACGAGCAATTAGAAATTAGTCCTGATATTCATAATATTGAAGAATTCGAAGAAGATGATGATTATGAAGAAGATATTTGTACTTCAAAGAATACCTCAGATGTATACGATTTTAGCGATGACGGGGGTGAAGAAATATTCCAAACTCCAGTTACCGATTCAAAAGTAGACACTTCTTATAGTAGCATATCTAGTACAACTACTAGAAAAAGAAAATATGAATAAAATAAAAATCAATATATGTAAAAAGTTTAATCAAAATCAAATGAATTTTCTAGAAAAAAAATTATGTCTTACCTTCGAGAGTTTTTTTATCTAAATATCTACTTTTCATTGACAACCATTTTAAATTTTTAAATTCATGAGAAATATAGTCGAACTTTTTTATGCCACAAATAAACCGAACACATGTATTCCGCATTTTGTGTATTCTGTTGGTGTCAATACAAGGATTATAAAGAATATCGCAGTAATTAAATTCTAACAAAACTAGAGTCTCACATAACATAATTTTAAGTTCTTTGGATAACATATATCCACTACTATATAAAAGTTTCAAGCTACAATATGACTTTTTTAACATACAATTAACAAATGTTTTGTACCTTGACCTCTCCAGCAACTGCAAGCTTGTCATTATTAATTTATATTTGTATTGAGTGAACTACATCATCAAGATAAGTGTTTTTGGCCAATCGTCAAGACTGATGACTTAGTACTATTAAATTTTAAGGAGTGGTCCGCGGCTATATTGGCTAGATCTGATAAATCTTCGTTAATTATACGACAAGCAACAATAACATCAGATGGTGGAAACGAGAGATATAATTAGGTATCATCTGCATAATAATGATATTTACAATGTGAGATAAAGGTTTCAAAATGTATTGTGTAAATAGTGTATAGAAGTGGACCTAAAATTTAGCCTTGCGGAACTCCGAAAGTCGCTACTGTTTTTAGTGAATATTTGTCATTACTAACAACCTGTAGAACTCGATCACATAAATAATTGTTAAATAATAATATAGACCTGTGTAGTGGAAAATTGCAAGCAATATATGGTGATCTAGGGTATCAAATGCCTTATTGAAGTCTAAGACAACAAGTGCTCCTACCTTCCCCCTATCTAATTCCTCAATAATATCATTTATTATACTTATTAAAGCAGATACGCAACTATAATTTTGTCTAAATCCCGATTGATACGTTGGCAATACTTGGTTACTGTTAAGATGCATTCTAAGCTGGTTTTCAACTATTCTTTCTAGCGTTTTAGATAATACTGGCAGTATTGCAATTGGCCTACGGTCTTTAAAGTCTAATGGGTTAGACGTCTTAGGTATTGGTTTTATTAAAGCCTCTTACCAACAAGACAAGGGTAATATAACAAGACCATGATAAATAATCGGCTATTATATTGTCATCAATTTTTCCACAGTTGGTTGTCAATTTGGCGAGACCATATTTGTTAATAATCTGCCTAAAGTCCGAGAGCTTTAGCTCGAGGCATTTAGTCTTTTCTTTTCGAAAAAGATTGTGCTTTACATTAAGCTATGTTAAATTCCATATTATTTTTAAACCATGCTAATAGATAGTTTATATAAATTGTTTTGCAATTTTTGACAACTATTGTCATTTGTAGCTTTAAAGGATACCTTTAAGTCAGCGTCAAATGATACTGCTTCATATCCAGATTGGTTAACATATAATTCATAAAAATCAAATACAATAGTGGACCCATGTGGCATTCCTGGGCAATCTAATGATGAGTAAAATCACACACATTAAGTTGAAATCGCAGTAAGGGGGACCCAGTTAAACCTATGCTTTTACATTCATGTAGTAAAATAGTGTGATCAAGGCATGATCAAAACCTTTTCAAATTTTCTCTAAAGCTTTTGATCGTCTCAACTGCAAATTATTGCTATCAGAATTGGATACATTCGGTATGATTGTGAGTTTTCCCAATCTATTTAGACCTGATCCAAATTATTGGTCAGAGTTTGTTCAATATCATGGTTACAAATCTAAATAGTTTTCACAATCAATCGGGAGTTCCACAAGGTTCAGTTCTGAGACCATTACTTTTAGTTATATTTATTGATGATATAATACAATAATTTAATGTTAACTATTTAATTCTGCAAATCATCTTAAAATTTAGACTGACAGTAAGTCCATTTCCATTTTTTTAATACACTGTCTCACCCTTTTATCAAATGATACAGAATTATCATATGTAACAAAGAAAACTTGATATATTTGCTTGCATGCCATTTAAGAAAATTGTAGTCATGTTTTGTCACTAGTTTCTTGTCTGATCTAAGTGTTCTGGGTTTATGCAAAGGTACATATCAATTCACTTTAAGTTTGTTGTAAATTTTGCAATTTTTTTAGATTATACACTTTGTTTGAAAAGTGGACCAGATTAAGTAAGACTATTAAAATAAATAGTTCATTTTTAGGAGATTAAATATTAGACTTGTAAACTAGGCATGTAAAGAAATATACTCCCTCTTTTTAAAAAATACTAAAATTTCACAGTTTTATAAATGGTGATAACAGTTTTTTATTTTTTCTTGAAATGTCAATAAATATAAATTTTTCACGTAAAAGCCTTAGAATTTACACTTCCTCTCCTTGAAAGGTACTAGAAGTACCTAAAATACTCCTTAAAATTTCTTTCTCTCAAAATATGTACCATCCCTTAATTCGGCTCCTACTAGTGAATGATTGATAAAAATTTAATGGTTGGTCTTTCAACATCATTTAAAATCATTAAATAGTATTGTTCTTAGTTCTGCTATTAGCTCATGGTATGTTTTTGAGTTGAGATACTGATCAAGTTATATTTTCAGAAAATTTACATTTGCACTAATTATGAAATCGGAGATCTCGATTTTATCAGTATTAAAAAATTGTTTATAGAGAGAATGTATGGCGAATATCATAATTGCACGCCATTCAGACCATTCGACTACTGGGCTATTTCAGATGTTCCCCAAGGATCTGTACTGGTACCACTCTCCGTTAGCCTTTTTATAAATGATATTCTCTCATTGTAGTTAGTACATAATAAAATATCTTTAGATATGGTAGGAGTACTAAGCAAGGATGTGAGACATTTAGGACAGTCCAGGACTATGTATTTCTAAAATACTCGGTAAAGAACAGTAGTAAGTATAGAGTATTAACTACCATTGTTGTTCTCCACGACTCGTAACGTTCACTATAAGCAAATTGTATCAATCATTTGTCGACTGTCAAATACTTTTTGCTATTAAGGATGGTTTGCACCGTGAGAGTTGATAGAGTCACAAATTCAAGGTCAAATACTGATTTCACGTAAATAGGTTGAACAAGTTATTGATCCCTCTCTAATAGATTTAATAACACCGATTATAAGAAGAGACAGAGATATGCGGAGGACTCCTCTATAGCATGTGTTGCAAAATGGGTAACCGTTTGCTTAATTAGGCAAGGAAAGCCAAGAATATTTCAAATTTTGCAGCCTCCATTATTGTTGCGCCTTGCTCTGAATATTTGGGCCTATTTATACCAATGCTCTACACATGGGGAACATTATCATTTATTTTATCCGCCAGAGTGCATTAGCTGTACTCGGTTGTTTGTCCGTCAATGTCAATACGAAAAAATATGTCTTTGAATAAACAAAGTTAATAATTAGGATGTAAAATGAAAATTTGTTGCTGTGTACCAAGTGCTCTAGCACAGTAGGACATTTATTTCTTAAAAATGACCGCTTCCGACAACTATATGATAAATCTGTTGTTTCAAAATTGTAATCAATATCTTCATCTTCAAGTTCACTAACTAAAATATTGTCATAATTAATTAATCTAGAATAAAAGAGGATTTATAACCAAAAAATTCAACAAGTTCATAAATGTAATTATATACCTTTCAATGAAATCAACTTTTTTTCCATGAACTCTATAGCACCTCTTTTTCTCAGCTCCGCTTTTAAAGTTCTAAACGATTTAATGACCAAATCCTTTTTATCAATTTGGCTTTTGAATAAGAGATTGGGAAACTCTCGGAAATCAGGAAATATAAACTATTTAAAGGTTATATATGATACAAGTTGAGAAAGACATTAAACCGACTACGCATGGCGTCATCTATTGGATATATTAGGAACTGGCTTGGATTATTCCTCATTCTTTTTATCAAGTTGGCTCATTTCTATGAATAAGATAATGGAAAACTCTCAGAAATCGGGAAATTTAAACAATTTAAAAAATTTAAAAGTTATAATATAATAATAATTAATGATATCAATCCACTCCCCCACCATGACACTTTTTGACAAAATTTCTTTCAAATAGGTCTGGTTTTCTTAAAAATGCCTATTACTTAAACAGGAAAAGTGCTCAATTTTGAATTTTCTCACAGAAGAATATTTAATAATATGGTTGTAGATCATCATAAAGACTACCTAGATAGTTTATTTAAACATAATATCTTTAGTCGCAAACTCCTCTATGAATCCTTATTTTTCTATAAGGAAAGTAACCAGACTGCAAACAAAGTTACAAATCTGGCGCGTTAAGTGTAATAATTGCATATTACCATCAAAACGCTAATGCTTCGATTGCAACAAACACAAGCCGAAAGACTGATCCTACTTAAAGGAGCTCCCTTGCCAGTCGTCACACACCACTTGCAGACTGCAGTTTCGAGCTGTTGGCTCTCGTCAGTGCAAGGTAGGTATGCGACGACCGACATGAGAATCCTTTGACTATAGTACATCCCGGTATTTTTACAATAGCGAGATGTAAAACAGCCAGCAGGCGCCATCCAGCGGTCCAGTGTCTGTTGCAATCGAAAAATAAATAGCCCGACTTGGCTTAGCATAGTTCAAATGTGCTTTTAGAGGGCGGAATATTAAACATAATATCTTTAGTCGCAAACTTCTCTATGAATCCTTATTTTTCTATAAGGAAAGTAACCAGACTGCAAACAAAGTTACAAATCTGGCGCGTTAAGTGTAATAATTGCATATTACCATCAATCGAAGCATTAGCGTTTTGATGGTAATATGCAATTATTACACTTAACGCGCCAAATTTGTAACTTTGTTTGCAGTCTGGTTACTTTCCATATAGAAAAATAAGGATTCATAGAGGAGTTTGCGACTAAAGATATTATGTTTAATATTCCGCCCTCTAAAAGCACATTTGAACTAGATAGTTTATTTGGTGTATAAACGTATGTATTATTGTTTGTTTTGTCACAGAACTTTGTGGCTATGAGTCATTGTAGACAATATTTAATAACATGGCTGAAAACCGCCACAGAAACTAGCAAGCTATTTTAGTTGGTGTATAAACTTGTTTATTATTGTTTTGCTATAGAACTTTGCTAACACTTTACTATCACAGGAGAAAGTATAACTATCATAATTTATTTAACACAATCATTAAGTTGAAAGAATAGTCGAAACTATTTACATTAAGACCATTTCGTACTTTGCTTTGATTGAGCAACCAATGAAAGCAAAGTACCAAGTGACCTTATACTACTTTTAACTACTCGAACATTTATTTCATAACTTTTTACTCCTTTTTATCTCTCCTCTATTTACTAACCTTTTAATTTCTAGCGTATATATATTATAAACTCCTAACGAAGAATCTCTACGAAAGCGAACGGTTCAAAGATTTGACATAAGCTACATTTGGTTGATCAATTTTTCCAAGTAATTAATTACACTCAGCTATTTGGAAAAAATTTACATCGATATTCCCGATAAAATTCAATTGAAAGCAAAGTGTTTCAAAATCAACAACATTCCTGTACAGATGCATGAGCTTGTAGAGCAAAATATAAAGGTCAGATTGGAAAGGTACTGCCAAGTAGATGGAAGACATGGACGATACAGCACATTTACAAGGAGGAGAGTCCTATGGCTGTCACCGCATCCTCAATCTCTAAACATTTCTAACCTGCCAATTATCTTGTTCAAAACTTCACTCTTATATTATTTCCTGTATCTTTTGTGTTCATACACGTTTTAGCCCTCTTTTCACCTTCTGTTACGGGAGCAGGAATTGTAAAGTATCTTTGACCACATCCAATCATCTATCCTGCTCATATATCCATATTTTCCATGGATACAACAATGGTTGTTATGAGGTCTTATTTCGATATTTAGCAAATTGTTCTCGAGAAATTCATTTCAACAACTTCCAATTGGATTTTGTTAATATTCGTTAATATTACAATAATATTGTTGATATTTCCGAATTCTATATGGTAATGCGATCGACAATAATGTTGCACATCATCTTAGCTATATTATTCTTACAGTTTCGCCAATTTTTTAGTTTCATTTTTGCCTTTCAGCATTCTATATTTAATATCTAAATATTTCTCACTGTGTATACTTATATTTAAATTTTGTGTTTCCAAATATTTTCTGATATATTGCAGATGCTAGAAATAATAATAATATTTATTTATTCGGCAGGTTATTACAAAACAATTAAATTAATAAATAGAACACATAAAGGGAATTATATATTTTCTGTCTTAATGTTTACAGGTATCAGATAGAATGAAAAATTCTTGGGTTGAACTGCGTCACAGATTTTTAAAGCTTTCACGTTTCGACTCCCGTTTGGGAGCTACTTTCAAGAGAATAGAAGGTCACGATAAAATTGATCAAGAGAAAAATGGTCAAGAGAAAAGTGGCCAAAAAAATGGTTACGATAAATAAATGGGGGTCTAATCTGTGCTCTTAGGACTGGTCCGATTTCGTGCCTTACTCTACCTATCTCCAGGTTTCACCGTTATCCATCTATAAGGCCTCAATCTTCCTACTCTGTAGAAAGAACTCGCTGGTAGTGTGAGATAAAATACGCATGATGTCTGTCGGTGGGAGGGAGATGGGATAGTCGAGAATCCATTGATAGAGGCAGCAGGGTGGAATGGTTGTTTTTAGTAAGTGAAGTGTCGTGGGATCTAGATGAAGATTGTGTGGTTAGTCTGGGGATCAATGATTTCTAAGCAGCTAGACCGTCACTCCTGTTGTTTAGACACTTGGGAGACTTTTCGATCGAATTACTTGGCAGATAATTCGCGTTATTTGGAAATATAAGGATACTATCTATGGCTTTGATGTTGTCGAAGTCTATATTATGGACCTGCTAGGAGGTGATATTGGGCAAATGTTGATATACACAATTAACGTTTAGATACCTATTATAATAGTTTTTTTAGTATCAAAGCGTTTTTTTATTTTTTTAAGTGTTTCCACTATTTCCTTTAAGTGGTTCCAGGATTCAGAAGAATAGAAACTTGCTGTATCATCAGCAATGGAGATTATTTTTCCTAAGATTGCGTACGTTATTTATTTTCATAAAAGTTCATTTCATTGTTAAATACCTCGTATAAGATAATGTACTTTCACTGTATGTTTAGTTTTAGTTAAATAACAATATACACCCGCCAATGTTATGCACATGGCTAACCTGATTTCCACTTTGTAGTTTTATTAATATTTTACCGTATTGATTAAATCTCCCACACTAAAATATATAGCATTACTGACGTCATAAAGGACGCCCATATATGATTGGTGGTTGCTTAGAGACGCCCTCACTTTGCAATGGCGTACCCCTGTTTTATAGCGTTTTGATAACTCTAAAATATCATGGCAGTGCAGAATATCGCATTAGGAGACGTTAAGCCTTCAGGAAACTTTGAGATGATAAAATAACTTGGAGATGATGATAATGGGGAGTCGGGGCTCGTTTAAGAGATGAATCTTAGCATTGTTTTACTACTACGGCTACTACGTTTAAGATCTTAGAATATTGGCAAGTCGCCAAATTGACGCTGATAGGTATTTAAACCTTGCACATTTTTCTACACGACATTTAAACGCACAAAGAAATATTTTTTTGATATCTGCTGGCTACGTAAAGAAAATAAATATCTGAGATAATATCAATGCAATTATTTGTTATTAACCGTTTGACCCATGCTGTTTACAGATATATGTCACAATCATAGATTTAAAAGTTCACCATTTAAGAATTACGATGATTACGAATTCTGGATTACATGGTAAGGGCAAGAAATAGGAGTTTACCATCTGTTTCTATGAATAAGATGGATTTTATAATTTGATGTATTTGGTTTAGAAAATTTTTGTAATTTATAACTTTGTTATGACCATGCTGTCATAGGATATAGGTGGAATCCACATTTCTGAAATAACATTTGACTTCTAGTTCGTAGTTTTCTGCAACATAGACCTGTGCTTCCGCAAATAGATTGGCCAATGCTACTAATAAAGACGAACACATTACTACTTTACCTTTTGTATAGGTTTCCACTAATTTTATATTATGTTACCAGTAAGTAAAATGCGATATGTTTTAATGTAAATAATTGTCAATTTTTTTATGTTAAACTGTGTTTGATACCTCTTAGGTCATTCTCTTCAAAATTTTTAAATGCCATTATGCTCTAGTATAAAATACTGATGTATGCTTTACAGAGGACAGAAATGTAGTCTCAGATGGTGTTATAAGAATATGGGTACTAGGACCGTTCCTTAAATAGATTTGTTAATAGGCACAATTTCCATTATTATGCTTCGGAAAATCCTAATTTTTTTATGCAAGTTGATAACCAACACAGATGGTCTATAAACGTGTGGGGAGGAATTATTGGAGAACATGTGATAAGGTCACTTTTCTTTGATGGTACATTTATCTTCATTTTTTGGAAAACTATCTGCCACAATTATTGGTAAATCTCCCTGAAAGAATTCGAAATAGGATGTGGTTTCAGCAAGATGGTGCTCCACCACATTATTTAAATGCAGTTAGAGACCACTTAAATAAGACCTACCCTAATCAATGGATTAGAAGAAATGGGCTCACTAAATGGCCTTACACATTTTACAAAATGGATTTTATGGGGATACGAGAATAAAATTGTTTATAGAGACGCACCAACAACAGTACAAAATATGAAGGAAAGAATAATAACTGCCTTTACATCTATCACACCGGCAGTTTTAGGAACAGTGGGAGCCTCATTTCAAAAACGCATAGAGATATGTGTCACTCAAAATGGGCAACATGTGGAACATTTATTATAATTTTTTCTACTGAGTTATTTAAAGAAACCTCTTTTATTAAGTTTATTTTTCAATTTTATAATTAATAAGAACTTCTTGACCGCAAACATATTGCCTTCCAAAACGCTATCAACCACCCCAACGACTCATCAAAAGCAGAAGCTTTTACCCAATCTAAGTATGAAACGCAAAGCGAAATCAGAAGAATAAAGAACGAGTGGTGGGCAAGCAAGGCCAGAGAAATTCAAAGGTACGCCGATTCACACGACAACAGGAATTTCTTTCAAGGAGTAAAAGCAGTGTACGGCCCCAGTCGGAAAAATATGTGCCCTATTAAAGATTTAAATGGAAATCTCCTCAAAGAAGACCAGGAAATAAGAGCCCGATGGAAAGAACACTACTCTAACATTCTTAACCAGCAAAGTCAAGCCGATCACGATATTATAAATCTTATCCCTCAATACGACACCTTCGAAGACTTAGATAAGCCACTAACAACGGAAGAGATCTTAACCGCCATTGGGCAGCTAAAAAATAACAAATCTCCCGGCGCCGACTCACTCCCAGCTGAGATCTTTAAAGCTGTGTCGTCAGAGCTCATACCCTACCTCAAAAAACTGTTTGATGTCGTGTGGGAAAGTGGTCAAGCTCCGCAGGAGTTTCGTGATACACTTTTAATCAACCTCTTCAAAAACAAAGGGAGCGCTGCGGACTGTGGAAATTACAGGGGTATAGCTCTCCTGGCTGTTGGAGGGAAGATACTCACTAAAGCGATGGCAAATAGGCTAACACCTGTTATGGAAAAGTTACTTCCTGAAACACAGAGTGGCTTTAGACCAAACCGAGGCACATCGGATTTAATCTTCACACTTAAACAGCTTCAAGAAAAAGCACTCGAACATCAAGGAGAAATTCACATGGCCTTCATTGATTTAACCAAGGCGTTTGACTCGGTGGACAGGGAAGTGCTCTGGAAAATTATGTTCCGCTTAGGTATCCCTAGAAAATTTGTGGAAGTATGTCGCAGTCTACATACAAACAACAATGCCCAGGTTATGTATAATAATGAGGCAACCGAACCTTTCCAAACCCTCACTGGAGTTAGGCAGGGATGTGTCCTGGCACCCCTACTCTTTAATTTGTTTACCACTGCTCTAACAATTATTGTTGACAACAAACTAACAGTCAGAGGAATAGGTCTCAGATACCGTTTTGATGGCGGTCTCTTTAACATAGGGCGCTTTAGAGCTTTCACGAAGACACGCACACGTTTCATTTGTGATCTCCAGTATGCGGATGACTGTGCACTTTTAGCCTCTACGCCGGAAGAGCTTCAAGAACTTTTAGATGTGTATGCCCAGAGCTATGATTCCTTGGGACTTAAAATCAACATTGGAAAGACTAAGATTATGTCAACTCCTCATCAAGTCAACCAAATAGACATTACACTTAACGGAAATTCTCTTGAAGTGGTGGATCAGTTCAATTACTTAGGCAACGTTGTTAATGACAAAGCAAACATGGACAGCGAGATTCGCAATAGAATTAACGCTGCATCTAGAGCACTCTGGGGACTTAGAGAGAGAGTATTTGACAACCACGACCTTGCTTTGTCAACGAAAATGGCTGTCTACAGAGCAGTTGTCATTCCAACACTGCTATATGGATGTGAATGCTGGGTCACTTACCGTCGTCATGTGAAAGAATTAGAACGTTTTCAGCAAAGACACCTCAGAAGTATGATGAAAATCCGTTGGTTCCATCACATATCAAACGTGGAAGTACTCAGGAGAGCAAACAGCCTTCCAATTGAGGTGCTTATTTCAAGAGCACGCCTAAGATGGGCAGGTCACGTTCATCGTATGCATGATAACCGCCTTCCTAAATGTACACTTTATGGTGAATTGCTAAGCGGTAGAAGAAGGCGTGGCGGTCAACGAAAGAGGTTCAAAGACGCTCTCCATGAAAATCTAAAATCCTGCGGTATTGCAGACGAGCAATGGGAACAACTTGCAGCGGACAGAATCGAATGGCGAGGGGTTATGGCCAGCTATCAAGGAAATGTTGCTGCAAGAAGGCCGAATCCAAGACCTAACCAGGTCTATGTTTGTCCTGACTGCGGTCGACATGTGCTCTCCCGAATTGGCCTCTATAGCCATAGTCGTGTGCACCGTAGATGAATGGGAATTACAATAAACTACACCTGTTACTTGTTTTTTATTGTACACAATTTATCGACTGTAACATTTTTTTATACTTGGACTCGAGTAACGGCTAATAATAATAATAATAAAACGAAATTGGTTGCAATTAGCACTAGGGAAGCACATACAAAAAAAATGTTCGTTTTTCATTTCTACATCACATTGTCGTAAAATATACAGGGTGTTCCATTAGAAAAAATTGAGAAAATTCAATTTAAAATGTTCTTAATTGAAAAATAATTTTTTGGCCACCCTGTACATTTTTAGGAAATGAAAATGATTCGAAAACAATAATTAGATGTCTCGTAACTGGTTTTCACATAAGTTTTTCTTAATACCCATAATTGTGACTGTGGTGATTTTTTTAATATCCATCTGCAAATTGTATTATTTCAACAAAAAGATTCATTACATCCAAGAGGTTGGGAGATAGTCAATGCTCAATGCTAATATAGGAATAAATAGAGCCTAGAAAGAGGTTTCAAAAACTGTACTGATATACATAGTATTCCATTTTAAAAAGAGGCACTTGGTTCTGTAATTTCGTCTTGGCACGCCCTGTATGTTCGAGAATAATTTCCAGTTATAGACTTCTTTACCTAGTTTACTTGTAATTTTTTTAAAAATTTCTAGCTATCGTACTATTGCCCCACCCTAGAATTGACTCTTTAAACTGATTTGCGAATACCTCTGTTTCTAATTGTATATTAAAAATATAGCAAATAGGGCACTTATGTAATCTACGAGAGTTTTTTTAAATTGTGACTTAATTTTATCTTTTCCTGAAGCTTAGTTATTCTTCAGTTCCGCATTTTTCTATTTCAGGTTTATTAGTATAGGCATCATATAACAAAGTCTATTCAATCGGAGCGAATATGGGATTGTAATTAATGTTTTGAGCTAGGTTTTCACCAACGTTTGCATAATACTTATTAAAATGAGACATCTCTCTCTAGATTCAATTTTTGGTTTCTCGTCAAAAAAACTAAAAATAATAATAACCTAATTTTCTAGGGCAAATACAGTTCTATAAGTATAGGGAACCACAAAGAACACATTTCTATTTTTAAATCGTAAGCATCTAAGCTATAAAATCGAAAATCTACTAACATATATATTACATATATTAATATGGATACTTACATGACAAAATTTTATTTTTTGTCAAAAATACACAGGAAGATAAGTCATGATTTTATCTAAATATATAAATGTAGTTAGAAGGGGAGGTGAGATTTAAATTGATTTTATATAGCTTGTGAAATAAAGTAAGGGCTGTTACCTATTCATTTGATTTAAATCATAGTACGTGTATTTGTGTAATATATAATAATAACGTGATTACCTTTAAACAGTAAGCACACAGTAGACATTTCAACATAGAATTTATGGTTGTAGACTAAACAAATAAACTAAAATAATAAATATATACATTACTCAATCGTTTACTAATTAATTTATGCATATGTGAGAATAGTTCTTTAGAGACAATTATGTCAGAATGTAGTTTTATATAATTTCTTGAACTATTGGCTATATTGTATTTTCTTTATTATACACACTTCTGTTATAAAAGAGAAGTACAGCAATTGTTTAAACAATTAAACCATAAAAATACCTCGAACACTAAATAATGGACCCATCTTTTGACAAATATGACTTCCAGACATTGGACCCTCACATTTATTTTCTTGAGGCTACTCGAAAACATCGGCTACAGCACTTAAAGAATAGAATAACAGAATCGTACACAGCAGGGATGTAAAGGGTTGATTGTCGTATAATTGAACATGGCAATCGATTCATCTACTTCCAATATTGATATGATTGAATTTCTATTGAAAAAAAAATTGTCAAGAATGTAAAAGATACAGGATATTCAATTTATTATTACTTGTCCGAAAATCAGGCATGGAGAAGAAGGTATAGAGCATATGCAAATCCCGAATTTCGTTAGATTCCTGTTTGTCGTTTCAGAAATATCGCCTGTATCAAACGTACATGTAAATGTATATACATCCTGTATATAATACAATCACTTAAAGCGTAAAACTTTAAAAGTTGATATCCCGGAAATACATGTTTTCTTCAACGTGCCATCACGTTTTTAAAAGCCATGGGTGCAGATGGCCTCATGGAAAATTACAAACAACTCGTAAACATTTCTCTTATCTATCTTGTAGTGTGATATGATATATTGTCACATATGCCTATTAATAATTTCGTCATTACAGAAGAAGCATATTATTAGTTATTACTGCTGTGAAATAAAGACAAATGCCTTGAATGTTTACTGCTTGTTAAGTATGTAAATATTTGGTTTTAATTTTAGTTCCTTTCAAATGTGTAAAATTTATATTCCTACCTACATTAATGCTCTAACTTAACACAACATTTTATATATTAGGGTAGCATCCCTACTTATCTGCATGTTATTTATTCTTTTACATTGTTTCACATCTCTAAATTCTGAGACAAAATATATAGTAGATGTGTAGAGATTTGGTAGAAGCGATTTTGTGATTAATAAATGACTAGTGTTGATTAAAAAAATGATTTTTTATTGTAAAAATATAGGTGCGGGAATTTTATGTATCAATTTTTTTATGATATTTTATGATAAAATAGACAGTTAGGTACAAAACAACATCTACGCAAATATATACATATATACACATATACATACACGACATAAATGTAATAAATCTAAGTAAAAAGTTCAAAGAAGAGAGTAAAAAGACAAATATACTATCAAATAGTAAGGAACCAACATAGACCTAAATGCGCATATGTTATGACAATATAAACCACATTGTTAAGAAATATTCATGCCATCGACAGATTTTCTAATTGCACTCTTGCTACAGAAAAATATCAATAATATGTCCAATTTTAGAATAATTGGTATACATTCCATAGATTGGTGATGATTTAAGGATTTTTGTTCGTGGTTACATTATATTTGCTGGCATTAAAAGGAAAATAGTTGTCATTGCACCAAGTATTAGATAGATTGATAGATAGATAGATAGATAGTTTATTTTAACCATGTTACAAAAGTCATGTTTATGGCAAGTCAATAAATAAATAATTAATAAGCTTATAATACAATGATAACTAACAATAATATACACTACATACAATAATGTATCATAATCAAAGTACAACAAAAAAGAGAGATATAAAAGAACATAAAAACATTACAAATTACAATACTGTGCGACAACTTATACAAAGGGTGTTTTAAGAAAATCTTGCACCGAATAAAAACAATTATTAGCCAAATGCTTTCTTACTGCTGATTTAAACCGGTATTGATTTAATTGCCTGATTCTAAGTGGTATTCTATTATACAAATTCACATTTAAAGAGTTTATTTTTGACTTTGAAAGCTTAAATCGTTCCGTTCTAACCATATTTGCTGATCTGGTATTATGGGTATGAATATCCGATTGAAGGCAAAAATTTTTAATTTTCATATATATTTCAAATACAGTAGAATAAATATAAATCGAAGGTAATGGTAGAATACCAAATTGAATAAAAAAGGGTCGGCAATGTTCTTTGCTACCGATATTTGCAATTGCTCTAATAGCTCTCTTTCGTAAGCGAAATACTTTAAATGCTTGAACAGAATTTCCCCATAAAAATACTGTTATACGTGAGTGAAACAAAGCGAAATAAGTGGTAATTAGGGTATCTCTATCTACTACAGAATTTAGCTGTCTTATTAAAAAGATAGTACTTGGGAGTGATTTCGATAGATACTCTATATGTCCAGACCAATTTAAATTATCGTCTAAAACTATACCGAGTAATTTCACATTATTCCCCTGCGTATGAATGTGATTAGAAGAAATAAAAAGTTTCTGAGTTTTACTATTATTTAATTTAAGTTTGTTGACCGTAAACCAATTTTCAACTTTTTCCTCGCTAATAGTGACTCCAATTCAGCAAAATTTTTATGAGATATGATAAGTGTGGTGTCGTCTGCAAATAATACACACTTATTAGGGGATATAAAATAAATAATATCATTGATAAACATCAAGAACAGAACTGATCCAATTACTGATCCCTGTGGGACACCATGTGTGCTTCTTTTAAGATCTGACATTTTATTATTTATAATCACATACTGGGATCTATTTTCCAAATAAGACTTGAAGAAGAGTAGTGGTAACCCTCTTATTCCACAGCGCTCTAACTTTCTTAATAATATGTCGTGTGGAACGCAGTCAAAGGCCTTTGTAAGGTCACATAGAGCAACAGCTGTATGTTCTCCCACCTCAAAACCCTCCACTACCTCCTGCACGACTTTGTGTACTGCCCCAGCTGTAGAACAACCTACTCTAAAGCCAAATTGACATTTGCATAGTATAGAATTTGATTCAAGATATTTATATTTCTTTAATGGTGTTTAAGCAGTCTTGAAGATTAACACAAACATCAATTGAGTCAATCAATCGATATGTTTTTTGATCATCTGCATACAGGAGGAAATGTGTGTTATTATCCAAGCCCTCCAAAATATCATTAATAAACTTAACAAAGAAAAGTGGACCAAGTATAGACCCCCGTGGCACACCAAATTTTTGTAAGAAACTGCCAAATTTAACCTCGGTACTGAACAAATTGATATCGATTATGCAGATATGATTCAATTAATTGTAGTAACAAATAAGAAAGCCCAAAGGTATCCAGTTTACTAACCAAAGAACTATGATTTAGCTTATCAAAAGCCTTGAAGAAATCCATGTAGATAATATCAACTTGACCTCTATCCAGACGTTCACAAAGAAATTGTGTTTTGCACACAAGGTTTGTGACAATTGACCTACCTTTCATGAAACCATGTTGATCAATAGATATTGTACCAGAGACATGAGTGAAGAATTTTCAATATTACAAATGATAGTAATTAGCCTATAGTTTATTATCTCGTCCAAGTCATATTTTTTGAATACAGGACACACACCTGAAGATTTCCACTTCTGAGGAAAACCTGCACTTCTTAATTTTAGACTATAGATATGGCGAATACAGTCGCACAATATTTAATAAAAAATGCACGAATTAGATCGATATCCATAGTCATAATGGCTTTAGTTTTTTTAATGGCCTTAATTACCTTTTCATCAGTGATAGCAGACGTAGAAATTGGAGTTAATCTTAAGTGATTTTGTGAACAAGTCAACAAAACTATCAACAATTAACTGCGGATCTTCGATAACTTGATTTCCATATTTTAAAGATGAAGGGATGGATGTAGAATTATTTGTTTTAATACAGCTCCAGAAGTTGTTTGGGTCGACTTTGTAATAAAAAAATAGAAAATTGCCATCGAATTTCAAGCAAAATCATGTAAAAATAGTTGTCTCTCGATTCTTGTGATCTCCACTGACCTCGCTCCATAGGTCTTTTATGCAAAAAAATCAACAAATAAACAATTTAAAAACAAAAAAAGGAAGTAAAATAGTGTAAAATCGATAATTTGTCCCATACATAAAAATAATAAAACTGCTAATCCACAACACGAGAAATATACGAAAAATCCAGTTTATCAGCGACATGGTACCGTTGAATACCTATAACAATATGATGAGTTGATAAAGGTTATTGTTATATATACACCTACTATTTGATAATTCATTGACCGCACGTCGATAAATAAACATAGCTCCTCGTAGAGTCTAGTGAAACAATAGAATTATAGTTTAAAACATCGTCTATGTGGTTAATAAATTATTAATTGTCAATTAGGTAGGCCTACCTTCAATCTAAAATACCAAGGAAAGAATGCGCTGCTGCTTAGAAATGTGGAAAGTGGCCTACAAATTCACTGTATACTCTGAAATGCATGACTAGATAATATTTGGATACAAGCAGTGGCGTAGCGACTATCTACCAAACAGAAACATAAATGTTTGTAATTTCTTACAGACATTCAGAGTAGTTGTTGATAGAAAACGACTGATTGAGCTTTGATTCTGAGATATTGGGCATAGAAATAAAGTAATAGACAACTGAAATGCTATACTATAAAATTTGAGCCGTTTCTTTGTGAAAAATTTCATCAATTCGAGTATAATTTAAGAATTTTAAAAGTTGTTTTTTCTTGAATATCACTTTCATTGTCTCTGAGACCTGCTAAAGGCATTCATTGTAAACATTCTTCTACAACCTACAGGATGACAATTAAAGTGACTCTATCAAAATCCAAAATTTGAAAAAATACGCATTAAGTGAGTTTCTGCTAACAACAATCCATTTCACTGGACAAGGGTTACTCTTACGAGAAGGTTTCTCTATTAAAGTAAAATAAAATAAAAGGCAACTATTTGAATAGAATACAAAAACAGAATAATATTTATTTACTTGTACTTCCGATTTTTTTATTAACAAATTATACAAATATGATGGTTTATTAGAATTAACCAGTTTTTTAAAGAAAATATATAATAAGTAGTTTGCTCTATCTACTATTTCTAGCTCATTATTAAAGTATGAGGTCACATGTTCTCGAAAGGGAATACAATACACAAGCCGCATGCTTGTTTTTTGAATTCTTTGCATTTTCAACGGATTATATCGAGTTAAATAATGTGCATATACGTTGCAAATTCTTTATTAAATTAAATTTTGTTTTAGAGCTGAGAGTACTTAAAATCTTTCGGATCTTTAATCTTATAAAAGAGGTAGACACACACTACTTTGTTGCAGTATCCAATTGTTAAATTATTGTCTATACAGGGTGAGCCATTAATAATAGGTTCAAGGATAGATTTTTTGGGCCAAAATATGAGGATATAACCAAATATGCTTTAGTAAAATGTTGCTGTGGAAAAAGATACAGGGTTTCAAAGTTAAAATTGTTTTTTCGTTTTCTTGCAATAACTCAACAGCCTCTTTACTGATCTTCTCGAAATTTGCTAGAAGAACTTTTTTATTCTAAGAAACAATAATTTATGTATTACGTTACGTTAAATCATAGAGGGCGTAGGAGGATCTGTATCTGATGATGAATTTTTTTCGTATTTATTGAAAAGTATGCATTGGTTACGTTTTAGTTCTGTCATTTACGTCATTTAATCATTTTATTTTGTTCATGTGTTCCTAGAGCAAACTCTTTAACTTCTTTACTTACAATGCATAGACATAATAATTTTTCAAATAGGGAAATGAGGGATATGATATGTGTTTACGTACAAAATAATTTTAGCCGACGTGCTGCAGCGAGGAAATACTAATTGCAATATTCAAATAGAATACAGCCAGACCATAAGATTTTCAAAGATCTGTTTGGTCGTTTTGGAGAAACGGGTTCATTTCACCATAAAAACGATGTAGGACGACCGAAACGAATGACTCTAGATCAAGAACTAGAAATTTTAGTTCGTGGGGATGAAGATCGTCAAGTCAGCTCAAGTCGTTTAGCAGCGGTAACAGGGTTGAGTAAACAATCTGTCCTAAGAGTCTTACATAAAGAACGCCTCTACCATATCATCTCACTCCTGTACAAAACTTACTTCGAAGGGATCTTCCACAAAAGCTACAGTTTTGTCAATTTGTTCTAAATAAACACAACAGGGATCGACATTTTGTTAACCAACAAAGCAACTTTTACTCGCCGAGACGTTTTTAACTGGAGAAATACCCATTACTGGGAAGTAGAAAATCCTCATGCCGTTACACAGCAACATTTTACTAAAGCATATTTGGTTATATCCTCATATTTTGACCCAAAGAATATACCCCTGAACTATGGTTTATTATTAATGGTCCACTCTGTATATAACCTTAAAATTATTGCTGTATCAGCCCACCTGATAATTTCGTTATTAAAAGTTAGTGTAACATTGTCATCATCCACATTTCTGCTTAGTATTTCGTTTGCAATAACAACACTACCGATTTACTGGGGTTTATTTTCAATGCATTGTCATTATACAATTGACTGAAATTCCGTAAATCTAAATTTATTTGGTTGACACATTCTATAACTTCTTCTGCTCTAACATACATGTATGGTTGGATATCATCAGCATAACGATGGTAACGCGAGTAATGGAGGCAAGTTAAAAGTAAATATTGTGAACAAAATAGGCCCCAGAATGCTACCCTAGGACACTCAACTTTTGTTTCTAATAGATCAGATGTCGCTAACTCTAACACGAACCTTCTGGAATGTACATATGATTCAAACCATTCCACACAGGTATTGTGTGTATCTATCAATAATTGATCAAGCAGTATCAAGAATGTTATCATTCTGTCGTCCATGAGCCTTTGAAATATAAAGAGCTGTTCGGTTTCCATGAGTTTCCCGGAAACCTGATTACAAAGAAGGGTTATATTGTATGTTTCCAGATACTTTTTTAAATTATTTAACACTAACTTCTCTGCAATGTTGGATATAGCAAGTAAAATATTTAATTGCTGGATTCTAGCTTTAATAACAATTGTTTGTGAGAAACAGTATCGAAAGTTTTCGCCAGGTCTAGAAAGCCACATAGCGAAGGTTTTATCTTATCTACCTATCTATCTATCATTATTTGCATCACCGGTTGATTTTTGTCTTGAAACCTGTATTGCATGACTGAGATTAATTTCAGTTTTTTTGAAATAGGCATTTATTCTATATTTAATTATTTTCTCAGGATTTTCCTGAACTTCCATATCAATGAGGCCCGCCTAATTTTACATTAATTTGTTTGCCCACTTTTATATATTGAATAAGACTCGAATAAGAAAACGTCCGTGTGTGATTTTTTCTTTTGTCAATAAGTAAAGTTGGGTCCCCCCAATATTCCGACACATTTGTGCTGAGGGAGACACAGGGGGGGGAGGGGGAATGACATGTTAAATGTATGGGAAAATGGTTTTTTGAAGATAACTCGGCGGCTTTTGATCTGACGAAGAAAATCTTCAGACCAAAAATGAAGAGCTCACGAAAATAAGCAAATTTTATTCCTAACCTCATCGACGTCAGATCATTGATTCGCGAGATATCGTGAATCCAAGGTGCAAAAATTAAAAAAATTAAATTCATTTTTTATCATGAAGGAGTGGAGTTGAGGACCCAATTTTTATTAAATTGAAGGGTATTGGCGGATATTCTGTTGGGCCTGAGGCTAGGGACGGTGAGATAATTAGGAGGGGATGGAGAGGGACGAAGCGAAAATATTTCACATGCTGTGATAACTCCCCGTGTAACTGACCTATCGCAACCTATTTTTTTATTTATTACAAGGTAGCGCTCGCATAAAATAATTTTTTGTCCAAACAAACGCTTAGTGAGCGAAATAATAATTGCACGTTTTTTCAAACAGTTTCTTAGCTCTCTTCCTAATCATTTTATCGCAATCTGGCCGGGCGGAAATTAAACTTTAATAAAAAAGCTATCAAGTGGCTAAAATGATTTTTCCCCCATCGTGCCAAAAAAACTGTTTGAAAAATAAAGTGCAATTTTTATTTCGCGCACCAAAAGTTTGTTTGCGAAAAAAATCATTTTATGCGAGTGCTATCTTGTAGCACATAAAAAAATTAAAAAATTTACTTCGGTCTGACCGCGATGTCAAATATTTTCGTTTTCCTCCTCTCCCTCCCCTCCTAATTATCCCACCGCCTCTAGCCTCCGGCCCAACAGAATGTCCACCAATACCCTTCTACTAAATAAAAATTGGGCCCACTCCTTCATGATAAAAAATAAATTTAAATTTTTTAATATTTGCATCTTGGATTCGCGATATCTCGCGAATCAATGGTCTAACGTCGATGAGGTTAGGAACAGAATTTGCTTATATTCGTTAGCTCTTCATTTTTGATCTGAACATTTTTTTCGTCAGATCAAAAGCCGCCGAGTTATCTTCGAAAAACCCCCCCCTTTAAATTCCACAGCACAAATGTATCGGAATGTTGAGGGGACCCAACTTTACTTATTGGCAAAAGAAAAAATCACAATCGGACGTTTCCTGATCCAGATCTGCTCCACTACTTTAAATTGATAGGAAAATATTCCTCTTTCTGATATTATATTGAAAATATAGCAAATACGGGACTTATGTAACCTAAGAAATGTTTAATTAATTCTAATTTAACTCCATTTTTTACTGGGGCTTTTGTAATTCTTCAGTTTTTAATGTAATTTTCGATTTGAGTTTCGTTAGCAGGCGTCATGTAGAACCTGTTCAGTCGGAGTGAATATGGGAGCATAGTGCTTAATATTTGGCCTTATTATTTGCCAATGTGGTTTTATCTGTAATTTTTACCCCAATATATAAAATATTTTTTATAGTTGTCTTCGTTCTGGTGTCATTTGTTAAGCTTTTCTCGCTTCCCACTTTAATTATAGAGATTGGTTTATTTCGTCAATTTTTTTTATAGTTTCTATATTCTCATTGTTTGGATTTTTTTTCCAGTTTTTGATACAGACTGCCTCGTTTCTTGATTGATGTAATTACAGCTTTAGTTATCCAAGGGTATCTTTTCCTAGTACCACTGTTAAGTTTTATGTGACAGAACTCTGAGCTACTTATAAATATTATTACACAAACATTTACATATTTTTACATTATAAATATCCTTCCAGAGAGCATCTTAAATTTTCTATACATTCAGATAAAAAAATGGAAGGAGATTTGAATAATTATATTACATTTTTTTCCCTAAAATGTAATTATATGGCGTAGGCGTATGTTCTTGGAATTTTGCATAGAACTTTAACTTTTTAATCTGAATAACTTCCTTTAGTGACATTTTGCTGTATCATTTACAGAAAAGGTACTTTACCTTACAAGATATTCATTTTTGCTTAAGTGCCATAGCCTACGTGATTTAAAAAAACAAAGTAAACCCAAAATTACTTTTTAGATAAGCAGGGGTGAACCCAAATATTTAAAAAAAATATTTTTTTTGTCCATTTTACCTATAACGAACTCAATCGGAGAATACAATGCATATTCAAAAACATTTTCTGGTGATCACTTTTTCCTTTGGTAGGTAGATCTAATACCTATATGCGTGAAAATAGTGATTAACGCAATAATTGAAAAATGAACATAAGACCAAATATGTCCTTTTTTCCAAATTGTAAAAGCAAATGAGAAGACGTAATATTCCAGTTTTATATGATTTATTTAACATTAGAAAGGGTCATTTCTGAGAAATTTTCAGTTTATTTATACACATTTTATCATAGTCGAGCTTGACTTATTGTTCTTTCCTCCGTCAACTTTTACAACGCAATTACAGCAGAAAATATAAAATATATCCCCAGGTGCTTCACCCGAATCTAGAGAAGTATATATTACATTTATTTGTAAGTTCCTTAGCCTGGCGTTTCAGAGTTTCTTATCATTTAACACCCATACACCGGGTCTTCTAGGAACTCTTTCGACTTAGGACTCTAGTTAGGGCCCTTTATTAGTTGAGCGGCAAGTCGTAATTTTTAAACGTATAATTTAATTTTACTGTGAAAGTTGGATATTCATCTTCACGTAAATATCATTTATATTAGAAAGATGACAATTAGGGAAAAGCAATAATTCGGCTACCAATAATTGTTTATAGTTCTAATTTAATTAGTTCTTTTTTCATATCTGGATGATGACAATTCCAAAAATGAATGTAGAAGAAAATGCAGGAATATAAATATCAATAAATTTTAGAACCATCAGAATTTTGTTTTCATGGTTTCCAAGATGGTGACCGGTCTTAAATTTGCAACTATCGTCCCATTGCAATAATTTGTAATTTTGGAAATTGTTTGGTCACAGGATCTTTACATGATTTTATTAAAGGCAGGTCTTATATTAAATCAAATATGATCCAACATAAAGAACACTTTAGTTGTAATTCTATCGAAATATCTGCCAGGTCGGGCGTTCCTCATGAATCAATTTTACGACCGTTTTTACCGTTTTGCCTTATTCATTAATGATACTGATAGCTTGATAGCACTATACCTATACTATGTTAATGATTTTAAAAACTTTTCCATGGTGCAAATGTCGACAAAAATGTCTTGTACTTCAACAAAATTTATTTCTTATCCCTATTGGTGTATAAAAATAGGGTACCGTTAAGTAGGTACCCAGAAGTTTAACACAGAGAAAATAGAGAGTTTAACACAAAGAAATTCATGATCCACTTTGACTATTCTGTAGATAATAACTATTTATTAGCTGTGTTGGATCAAAAATTGGCGTTTAACATCACAAAAACCCATAGAGTCTTGAGATTTATTGTAATCAAAATATACAGTTCTCTGAATTCGGATTTCTTACATATCTTGGCTTCCACTCTCCTGCGCAATAGACTTTTAAAGGTATATCTGCTTTTTTACACATAATAACATAAACTGCTACCAAATTTTAGATACCTATGTTAAATTTGTATATTCTTAGATCTAAGCTATGAGAGACTTTATTTTATCTCCCAACTACACTAGCGAAACTAAAAAATACTTTCCTCTTCATAACATGTCTGAGAATTAACTGATGTAGCTAAATTGACATTATGTCGTGACGTATTTCAGCCTTCAAAGAGTGGAATTTACAGTTGATGTACTTTCTTGTTTCCTTATTATTGATTATTTTATTCTTCTGAGTTTTACATATATATTTAATATTTGTCCTGATAATTATATTTTATTGATTTTTATTGACTGAAAATCTATACTTTGTAAATTTTTCCTATTTTGTAATTGGGTTAACCCATCCGCTGAATAATATAAAAGACTTATAAATAAACAAACAATAAATGAATTAGAACACAAATACCTTTTTTTATTCACGTCCAAAAATCATGCCTGTGACCCGTAAAGGTTACATGATGGGTAAATAAATCATTGATTTAACTTATCTACAAGTTTATAACTTATAAGAGGAATAAATGTATTTGGATTAAAAAAAAAAAATCAATTTGATTTTCAGAAACGATACCATACAAAGGATGATTTGAATCCACAATCTCACGATCTCACATTTTTATCATTACTAAAATAAAAACTTACCATTGTCACCACGAGACAGAGACATTTCCACACCACTGTCTTCATCTGCAGCTACCACAGTCATAGATATCTAAAATAATATCTACTTTTAATTATTGCCTCCGAACTTAAATATTGAACAAACATTCAGTTAACAAAAAGAGCCACCTAATATAGCTTTTAAAAGGTAAATGATACCTATGTATATAATTGACATAATATTCTGCTGACTATTTCATTGTTGGTTTACAGTTTAGTATTGATCATGAAGCAGTTTATAATAATTAATAATAATAATACGGAATTGAAACTTGCATAAATAAGTATGTGCTGAAGAAAATTATTATAATTAACTCTTCATTCAACTTTAATTTTTCAAACAAAGATATAACATGCTTAATCACATTTCAATGATACAAAATAGTACGAAACTTTTTTAAATTGCCTCAATGTGATGTGGAAGATAAAAATTCACTTAATACAGTCACCCCGAAGTTGTCCATTGCATGTCTTTTAACTATTACATGTTAACATGCTTCATAACTCATAGTTATAATTATTTTGTCATAAGATTCATTCAGGTCGTTTTTCGTCTTCTGAACTGACAAACTTTTGAAATTTTCTGATTCTAAACCAACAATTTTACTGTGTCCTTTTATTGTAGCTAATATGATATATAACTGTTGCTCATTTCATTCGTAATCATACTTTGGCAATGGTGAGAACTGTGAGGAGAGAAAAGACGGGCTTTTTACCGTCTATTTGCTCGAAAAATAACTCAAAAAATACATTGTCAGTTCTCAAAACTCTTAATGTTCCTTCGAATAAAGAGATAAACATTCCTGATAATTTAGCCAATCCTTCTGAACTTAATGATTACTTTGCATCTTTTGTTCAAAATGTTAGTGATAATGAAATTGATTATTATAGTAATAACTCAAAAGATATATCTTTTAGTTTTTCACTTACTTCTGTTGCTGAAGTTAATAAAATGTCGCATAACATTAAAACAAATGCAACAGGCATCGATGATATTTCTCAACTATGCTTAAATATTGCAGTCCTTTTATAGATCAATATATTACTCATATTATAAATTGTTGCATTGAGGTGAAATATTTTCCACAATTATGGAAAGTTGCAGTAGGCAAGCCATTACCCAAAAATAATGACCCCTTCACATTTCCTGATTTAAGATTAATTAGTGTTTTACCGGCCATATCTAAAATTGTTGAGAAAGTATTTTGTCAAATATATGATTATTTCATACTCAATAAATTTTTGCCTGATTCGCAATACAGCTTTAGGACTGGATTCAGTACTACCACTGCGTTAGCTGATGTTACAAATGATATGTTTGAGGCGTTTAATAAAGGGTTGGTGACTGTGTTAGTATTACTAGATTTTTCTAAAGCATTTGACACAATCAATCACTAACTTATATGTGCTAAAATGAAATATTATTGTTTTGATCAACCCGCTATTGAACTTATTTCATCTTATTTAAATGAACGCCCACAAAATTTTTTAATCAACAAATGCTTCTTCTTCAAGTTATATTATCAGGTGTACCTCAAGGGTCAAATTTGGGTCCCCTGTTGTTCATTATTTATACGTCTGATATTATTTGCTCTGTTTCAAATTGTTGGAGCAAGCCTATGCAAATGACACTGTGCTTTACTCACATTTCCGTATTTAAAATATGGTAGATACGTGTAATATAATAAATCATGAGCTCAATAAAGTTATGAGTTTATCAGGTCGAACATGTTTTAAAGTTGAACTCCGCTAAATCTAAATTAATGTTATTTGGTAGTAAGAATAAAATTAATGTTCTACGCACTAGCCTTGATGTTAAAATTGATGGTACTGTCGTGAGCAGAAAAAAATAGGACAACTTTTTTTTTCTAATGTAAATCTGTCTCTATTTGATATGTAATGAGTAGCCGAAACAAAACAGATATCACTTTTAATTTATTTTTTATTTTAATGCTGTGGTTATTGCTATAGTAAATGATGGATGGTTAATGAGACAAATTGCACTTTGTTATAGCATAAACAAAAATTTGGTGTGTAACATTTTAAGAAAGTGGAGAATAAACGGTACGATTAGTAGAAATAATGGATCGAGGGACAAAGGATATCCTACTTAACAAGAAACTAACTATTAATATTTCGTTATTGCACCATTTCTATTTATAACTTCTATAAGTCTGTTTGGCATATAATAAAATAACCTCATAAAATAATCATTAGTAATAATATTTTCCCATGCATTATTTACTATTTCCAGTAATTCTTCGTCATTCCGTGGTCTCACATTTCGTTTTTGGATACTTCTTACGAGTATTCCCCATACTTCTTCCACAGGGTTAAGATCTGGGCTATGACTGGGCCAGTTAAGAACATTGATGTTGTTATCTTGAAACCAGTTAGTTACGGTATGAGCAGTATGAATGGAACAATTGTCTTGTTGAAATATGGACTCATTATTAGGAAATAATTGTGACACAGAAAGGAGGATAATATTGTCTAAAATCTTAATATACGTTTCACTATTAAATCGTTCCTCAATATGCCACAAAACACCAGGACCACGTGCCGATATCCAAGTCCACATATTGACGAAAAATCTACCACTTTTATCATTGTTAGATATATATTTCTCATCGAATCGAGTATTCGGAGGG
Organism: Leptura quadrifasciata; assembly: GCA_963675555.1. Classification (NCBI taxonomy): domain Eukaryota; kingdom Metazoa; phylum Arthropoda; class Insecta; order Coleoptera; family Cerambycidae; genus Leptura; species Leptura quadrifasciata. Next base: position 9,859,827 of record OY776676.1, read on the forward strand.
CGGTAAATACGAATACGACCGCTGTGTGTTGACTGGAAAGGTTATTCGTCTGTAAAGATTATATTGTTCCAAAAATTTACATCATGCGCTAAAAATTCAAGCGCAAATCCTACTCCAGCTTCTTTATGTTCAGCTTTAAGTAAGTATTTCTGTGCTGCTGCATGACAGCGTAGCACCGATTCTCTTACTCGCCGGGACTAGTCCTATCCGATCCAGAAAAATTCGTTTCTTTAGCAGCCTGAATAACTGAGTAAAACGGATTTTCTATTAAAGCATTTACCAATTGCAAATCTTGTTGTTGAGTTGATATCCTTCGTCGCCCTGATTCAGGATTTCTACTAATCTACCGTTTACTATCCACTTTCTTAAAATGTTACACACCGAATTTTTGTCAATATTATAAAGCAGTGCAATTTGTCTCATTGACCATTGATCTTCTGCTTTAACTCCAGATTTAACTAAATCGCTTATATGAGGCATATTAGTTTTTTGCACACTTGCAATAAATTATGATAACTAACTGACAATGTCACAAAAATTAAAGTTAGATGTGCACAACTAGATTTTAGCAAAATACTGTTATAAGACTTGATGTTGTTTTTGATCCTAACTTGAGATTTAAGGGCCATATAAAAAAATTGATACAAAATGCATATTCTTCTCTGAAGGTAATATTTTCAAATCGTCACATTTTAAATTTATATCTAAAAAAAATGTTATGTGAGTCAATCATGTTGTCTCATTATAACTATTGTGATCTTGTATTTGGCTTTTGTCTTGATCAATCTGATCAGAATCGCATTCAAAAAGTTCAAAATTCATGTTGTCGCATTATATTTGGAATAAGAAAATCTGATCATGTATCTCATAAGATTAACGAATGTAAATGGCTTAATATGAATAATCGGAGAACTCATCATTTAAATAGTTTTGTACAAAATAACACTGATATCTCCCAACTCTCTTCTAAAAATAAATTTAATACGCGATCCTCTGTGCATACAAAAATGTAAGGTTTAAAAACAAGTTCACAATGCCTCATCACCAGACGGCCATGCATAGAAGAAGCTTTATTTTTAATGCTATATCAAGTTATAATATGATTGCTGAATGAGATCTTAATATCAATAAATTCATATATAAGTATAAAAGTTATCTATTAAGCAAGCAACAGTGATTTTTTTTAAATAATATATATATTTTCATTGCGAACAGTATTTCAATAAAGCTGCTTATATCTCTACATCTTCTAAATGTGCATCATCTTCGTATTTTTTCCCACAATTTCAAAATAGCTATTTTAAAAAGAATAACTTGGTCAGGCACCATTTACACTGAGAAAAAGCAGCCACTTGCATTGGTCAAATTTTATGGCAAAAAGTTTTAAATATCTGTATAACATTAACTGAATGATGTTACAAATTCCACAAATATAACACTATTTAGGAAAACCAAACGTACTTAGCTATTTATTCAAATAAAAAATAAATTTTAAAAATAAGTAATATTTTCTCTATAAAGTTTATTTGATTTTTTTTTTTTATTTTCTTTTATACAACACTAATCATACCTTTTTAGTTCAATATGTGCAGGAAGAAATATACGATCCCCGTATCACTAATTCAAAAAATAAACAACAAAACTACCACATCGGAGGCATGTCCGCACTTTCGATTGACAACGACGAATATATTCCCTTTAAAGCGCGAGAAAAAAAATCACTCTAAACTAACAGAGTAGTAGAAGGAGAATTCGTAAAAGCAGGTAAAAAAAGAAACAATAAGTAGCGAAGGCCTAGTATTCTTTGACAGTATTCAACTGGGGCATGCTGTAAACTTGAGGCTAGTTGGCACACGCGGTGTACGCACTAATCCGGTGACCGCCCCCACCCCTCGATGCACAGGGGGTGTGTAACCCCAATCTGAAAAACTCCGAGATTTTATCTGAAATATTGCCCCTCACGTTTTATACTTCTTCTTCATAATACTTTGACTTACTGCGCATAGGTTTCGATAATTGTTCACAGTTCTCTAGTTCGGAAAGCTGGTAAATCACAGAAGCTGGAGGGATCCTTGTACAGTCATTATAGCCATTTCTCGTAAGAAATATCGCATTAATTTAAAGTGTAGCTTATATTTATTGCAACCACTGGGAATTTATCCGTGCAGTAATAAAATTAAAGCTTAAATTTTAATCTTAGATCAAAACTATTTTAATAAATTAAACTAATTAAATTAAATTAACTTTTTTACATTATCCAACAGATAACTATTTGTACAGTAACACAATATAAAGAAGGTACAATTACTCCAGGCGTTTTAGCTGTAAAATTGACCTCTGTGCTAAATTCGTGCTCTATAAAAAAAAAATTTTTATTGTGTTTACTTGGACGTCCTGAATAACACTTGGTAGTTACGCCACGATACACCTGGAGGAATTCGTGAAAATCGCTTCGGAAGGTCGCGGAAATCGCGGATTCGCGATTAACTCCGTTTTTATGGCCCAAACGGGAACAGCATCTATTATAAAAGTTGTACATCTGTAAATTCTTTATCTTAAGGGTTCTATACATGTTTCTCGTACGCCTATACGTTTTGGAGATACGACGCGAACTAAGTGAAAAATGCATTTAGTTCCGCCCAACCCCTTTTGCACCACATATCTCGCAATTATCTTGCTTTCTATGTCTCAGGATGCATATTAAATATTAGTGCAGTCGTTGAAGCGAAAAATAGGGTCTTACCTCCGAAATATTTTACTATGAACCGATTTACATGAAATTTTGGAATTAGGCTTATCTTACCCTTAACTTCAAAAGTGATATTGACCCGACCTCCGTTTTTTATTTTTAAGGGGTGAAAACGACCCCTTAATGAAAAAATTGACATTGAGCCATTTTATCGCTAGAAAACGTATTTAATAATAAGGAGTGAAATCGTAAAGTGTTCTCTAATACAATTATATCATGTTTAACCCATTTTCAAACCCTAAAAAACTTTACAACCCCTGCAAACGACCCCTAAATTGAAGAAAATTACAAAAATACTTTTGTATAACATAAAAAGATTTAAATATAGAGTAAATATTGTTTTACGTTCTCTACCTTAATTATCATATTTTTAACCACTTTTCAACCCTTAAAAACAACCCCTCAATTAAAAATTGTATAAAAAAATTTCTTTTGATGAACTCAAAATGATTTAAATGTTGTTCCACGTTCTCGAAAATGACTATCATATGTTTAGCTTTTCAACCCTTAAAACTACCCCTAAATTAAAACATTGAAAATATGTGTTTATACAATTAAAAATAATTTAATTATAGAGTAAGTAATCAGACACTTTTTATTGAATAAAATATAAACTTACAAGTTATCTGGAAATATACTAGATTAAATTAGTAATTAATTATAAAAAATTCTGCAACAAGAGCATTACAATACATAAAAAAACTATTACACCAATCGTTCATGACTCAATATCGGAGTTGCTGTCGTAATCAAGATCTTCTTCTGGGTCAATTGGAGGGCTATTCTGGCAGTTATCTCCACTGCACGTTCCACAAGTTACATTGCAAAACAGCCCGACTCTTCGGCATCCGCAAGTGGCTCCGCAATCTTTTTTGCAGTTGCAAAAAATCATTTTAAGTAAATCTTGCGGTGCAGGTGGATTTGCAGTTTTTATTGGATTGGATTTTATTGGATATACATATATGAACGTTTGTACGTATTCGTGCGTATGTATCCGATATATATATATATATATATATATATATATAAACAATAGTTTAAGGTTCATATTATTCTTTACTTTCACTCTGCTCCAAATTTTTGTGCTCCGAAATTTTCATTTTACTAAATAGAAAAAAAAAACGTTTAGTTTTTGGACCATAACTCCTTCAATTTTAAAGCTATCACTACTTTAAAAAAACCATTTTAAAGGTAATTAAAAGAGCTACAACTTTTTTCATTACGACATGTAGTGTAAAACCCTTCATTTTGAAACGGTGAAGGGTCAAAGGGCTCGAGAGAGACTGTGATTGCGCTACCGCGCGCTCTTTAAACAGTCATATCTCCGTCAATTTTGGTCTGACAGAAAAAAAAACAAAAAACAAAATTTTTGTCGAAAAAAGACCTACATTTTTTATCATTACAGTTTTTTACGTATCTTTCATTATTTTTGAAATATTATGAAAAAAATGTGTTATTTTAAAGAATGAAAAAAAATTTTTCTTCTTAAAATCGTGATTTTTTTGAAAAGTATGCATTCCATAAGCAGCCGAACGGCTGGAATCCAATAAACTCTTCATATTAAAGTTAAATCTAGACGGAATACGATTAATTTTAATTTTGATGGAAATGGCACTTATGAAACACATCGATTTTTTAAAAAATATATTAGATGTCCCTCTTTTTTTCATTACAACTCACTCACTTTACGTGCAAAAGACTTTTAACACTGCTCAAGATTATTTTAAGCACTATAAAAAAGTTTCTCATTGTCATATGGATAAAATGTATCCGTTGTCAGCTAGATGGCATTGAATACATCGATTAAAGTTCAGACAAAAAAAAAACGGCTTTTATCTTCAATATCTCGCTTCATTTTTTTACCTTCTACAATTTTGTTTATTATAAAATTATCGCTAAAACGTATATTTTTTGAGATATTTGCAAGAAACCGTTGAAAAACGTGGGAAAATTCGGAGTTTTCAATCGCCAATAACTTGAAAACTATTGAATTTTTGGAAAAACTTTATAGGACACTTTTTGCTTAGAATTGGGTCTTCTATCGATCCCCGAGGTTATTTTGACCAAAAAAATTTACACTAACGAGAAGGGATGGCAACCACCCCCAGGGTAAGAACGGAGGTCGGGTCAATATCACTTTTGAAGTTAAGGGTAAGATAAGCCTAATTCCAAAATTTCATTTATTTACAGTGAATAAGGCAAAAAATGCATTCATTTCCGCTCCACCTTAGAGGTAGAATGCTCGGCACGCTTTTTTTACATGGTTCAGTATCTAAAACTTTATTGTCGTCCATTTCTTCATTCAATTCAAGCAGGAGTGACCGTGAAAATATCCACAAGCTGTTGAACAATTCTGTCCTACTTTCCTACAGCTACATTTTCCAGCACAACCCTTCGCACAGTTGCAAAAAATTTTATTTAACAATATGTCTGGTCTTGGTGGTAACTGCGTTGGTACTGACTACAAAATGTCATTCTTCCTAATCGGGGATCCTCGTGTCGGTCGTCGGAACCTATTTTGTACTGATGAGAGCCAACAGCTCGAAACTGCAATCTGCAAGTGGTCCACACGACTGGCACGAGAGCTCCTTAAAGTAGGAATTAGTCTTTCGGCCGGTGTTTGTTGCAATCAAAGCATTTGCGTTCTTTTTGGTAATATAAAATTATTACACTTAACGCGCCAGGCTTGAAACTCGTAATTCAGCGCTCGGCGGGGCATATTACCCGGAGAGTAGCTGTTGGTTGCAGTCTGGTTCCATTCCTTATAGTAAAATAAGGATTTTATAAATGAGTTTGCGACTGAAATATTAATTATCTCAATATATTTAGTGAAGAATATATTAGCGTTAAGAATATCCTTAACTGATGCACATCTTCTAAGTTATTCATTATTTACCATATAATCGCGCAAGTAAGGGCATTTTTGCGTGAATAAGTTACAACTGTACACTTGGAAGTGTTTAATTAATAACAATTTATTAACTCTGCTAATTTATTGAGTTGAAATTATAGTGTCTGGCAATGAATCATCCAACACTAATATATATTGTCGTTGTTCACTTTCAATTAACATAATAAGATCATTAACAAACTGCAAAAAAGTAGCGGTTTTAGACTTGACCCTTGTGGTACTCCAGATGCAGCATTCAAATCAGGATTGCGACCATTAAATTCTACCACCTACAATTGATTTCTTCAGATATGAGCTAAATATTAGTAATGACGTGGTTTATACGAGTATAAGCAAAACAGTTCGAGAGGTCTGTGTATGTCACATCAACTTGCCCCAAATAACACTGTGCATACCGCAGTTAAAGGAGTTTTAAACTCAAGGGATATGTCAATGTGAATTCCTAATAACTTTGAAGAGGTAAATTTTTTAATTGATTTCCTGCTATGTTGTAATAAGCACTTTAACTTTTGTCCATCAAATGAATGCCTAGAGCAATGAGCTATTAACGCAAAGTACAAACTTAAATTTTATCTTCACACAACAAGCTCCACAAGCTTCTTGTTAAATTATTCAGCTACTAGTCTAAACTTAAGCTTTTCTAGGGCAACTTCGAAAGAAACAATAGTTATACCATCTGTAAATGAGCCATAATGAACAGAAACTACGTTATTCAAGTTATAATAAAATAAGCAAGAGTTTACCTAACATAGTATCTTGCGGCACACCTATATCAACCAAAAGTTCATCAGACCAGTTTCCAAAATAATTCACCAACTGTTTCCTAGCACAAAAGTATAACCTAAGTAAGTAGTCGAAACTAGAGTTTAATGAAATAGTATGGCTAAGAGTGCGATGTTGGTAGTTTTATGTTCTTTAAAATCCTATTGATTTGGTGACAACATTTTCTTGGACTCTGAAGGTGCAATTTTATCCATTATTATGAGGTTTTCAAATATTTTTGGGAATATTGATAGGATTGCTAAACGTGCACTGTTATTTGAAGTCCATGATACATATATAATTTTTAATCATCTCTGTGGTTCATTACTTTCAATCTTCTTTCATGTGTATGTTACTGATAGAATAGATCTTCTTCTCATTAGGTATACCTCCCAATAAACAGTAGACAATGTAAAAACATGTGTACGTCAGCACATTGAAATAATGTTTCCCTTTCTTTAAAGAGAAATCACTAGACATATGTATGGATAATTAGCTGTTCAACTGTTGAATTGTGCATTACTTAATTTCACGACAAAGGAAGCGAAAGCAACTTTTTATTGATCACCATTTGCTGATAATTAAATGAAGTGGTCTATAATCCGTGTTTTATTATTTAAAAAATTTATCTTAAATACCTACCTGTGTATATTAAACCGAATCTTTAGACGAGTACGTTGTCTTGTAATCTCAAATTGTATATAAAGCAATCATATTAATCAAGAGCCGGTTTCTATGATTTCTCATTATTTTATTATTATATATTGTATTACCTACAAACACTAGAGAAGCTTCCTGTAGAGCTTTTATTTTAATATTCAATAGCGTTTAAAGTCAATAGAACTAATAGAGCTCCTGACAAATCACCGGAAGGTTTTGATAATAAAGCTTAGTTTATATTTAAGCTAATAACATATCATTGGATTTTCATTAGGCATAGGTACTGGGATCATATTGTTCGAACGTAAATTTGAATATAAATGACACAATCCTTTTTAATTCATTGAAAATTGCCAATTTGCAATCTTCGACTTTTTTATCTATTTTAATAGTTTTTAGAATGTTATTGTATAAATAGTAATAAAGAACAGAAACTGCCGTGCAAAATACGTACATTTTAACCATATTTTACACTTCCAGAACCTCAGATTTAAGAAAACATACAGTATTACTCTTTTGCAGCTCCTTTATTTGAATATTTAGATAGAGAATGATCTCACCAACACCGACAGCAAGAGACAGCAACAACGCCCATCTCCTTAATATTTTTCAAAGTGGGAAATTTTAAGAATGTTAGATTTAAAGAAATAAAATTGTTATAACTAGCATAAACACTACTTAATGCAAATTAATTTAGTAAACGACAAACAATCAAATAAATTAACAAATAGAAGTGATATTTCTTTGGTAATTTAAATTGTCATTACTCTGTACTAAATATGTCTTTTTAGGCACATTCATTTTAACCAAAATTTCTTTTGAAATGTAACGAATATAATACCAGTTGTTATTAATTTAAAAAAATAGCTACATAACCATCTGAGCATTAACTCAAAATGGTCTACTTATTTTAAATTGAAATTCCGGGTAAAACATGTTGAAAAAAAAGCTTTCACGATTTGAAAAAAGAGATTACGACAAATAGTCTGGGGTCCCACGCCCCTTTTTTAAAGTGATTACTAACAGGCTGAATTTTTGTGAGGAATTCAGGAACAAATTTTAAAAATTTCGAAGTAGACTTTGAATTTGAATAAAAGGGTATTTCTCAACAAGTTAAATGTAAAATTGGCTTATTTTGTCAATTTGCTTGGATTTAGAAATGTTTCTTCCATTTTTCCATTTCATAGAAATTCAATTTCAATTTTTCAAGTGTTACCCTGTATGTTTTATTTTTTATCAGATACAGTGGTAAATTTGCTTTAGACTGGTTTTTCCCGATTAAAAATTGAATATAAATTAAAATAAATATTAAGGCTATTGTAGAAACGTTTCGAATTGTGTCCATATCTTGCAGAAAGCTACGAAAAACAGACGAGTTATTTGTAATTAGAGAAAACTTATTTTGATAAACATAACAAAAATTTTGATGAATCATAAGCAAAAAAACAAAAATCCACACAATCAAAACTAATTTTAAGTTATGATACCTATCTGGACAGCAACTTACTAAATTACTACACAATTAGTAAAATACAACACAACTAAATACCAAACATATAACAGTTGCTCAAAATTACACCCACCCATTTCAGAACACTTGTTCAGTCTTCGAATACCTTGTAACGACTGGAGTTATGAATTCAAAGCTATTTAGACGGCATTGAGTATACTTTGTCGTTCAGATAACCCCAAAGAAAAAAAATCAAGCGGATTTAGGTCTGGTGACCTAGCAGGCCACCTAATAGTTCCATTAGTAGATATTACCCGGTTGTCAAACTTTGCACTAAGGTGATTTCAAACATTTCGTGTAAATTTTCTTTAGACCAATAATGTAGATTATATCTATTGCATATGCCACTATTCGTAAAATGAGGTTCATCACTAAATAAAATTCTATTGTTTAAATATACGTGTTGAGTAAACCAATTACAAAAGATTAATCTTCTGTTTCCGTCGTTTTCATATAATTCTTGATGCAATTGGTATTTGTAGCATTTAAAACCATGTTTTTTAACATACGTCTTACTATCTTACGACCAACATCTATCTCTTTCGCCAACTCTCTTGTAGAAACATTTGTGTACACATGTGTGTAAGCCAATACATTTGTCTCAATTTCTTCGCTTACTATACATCTGGCCTCTGCAACCTCAACATTTTCTGCATTTTGGAATGACTCTTCTAGAATTTTAAAATACTGTCGGTGTGGCTGACGACGATCGGGATTGCTTTTATAATATAGACGTGCGGCCGCATGGGCATTTCTTGACATTCGCCGTAAATTAAAAGTAAATCTACCTTTTCATTTTGTGTATATTGCATCGTAAATCGTATCTTATTGTGAATAAAACACCTGATTATAGATTTACAAATAATAAATACGCCTCTATTTCACTCATCAATAACATTTTGAAGATGCTGTGTGCACATTTTTGATCTGTTTTTCATGGCTCACTGCAAGATATGGACACATAATTCGAAACGATTCTACAAAAAGGTTAATATTCATTTTAATTAGTATTCAATTTTTAATCGGGAAAAACCAGTCTAAAGCAAATTTATCACTCTATCTGAAAAAAAACATACAGGGTACTATTTGAAAAATTGGAGTTATGACAAATTGAATTTTCATAGAATGGAAAAATGGGAAAAATATTTCTAAATCCAAGCAAATGAACAAAATAGGCCAATTCTACATTTATTTTGTTGAGAAATACCCTTTTATTCAGATTCAAAGTCTACTTCGAAATTTTTAAGCCAACAAGAAATAGCAAATAAATGCCATTTCCAAGGTTATTTTCATCCGATTTTAAATCTGAAAAAAGCGTTGGAAAGAGAAATTACAGGTTTATGAGATAAGTGACTTAAATGTAGAGGATGCTATTTAAAACAAGAAAGTTGTGACAACTTTCGGCTATACCGGAAGTGATTTTTTTACCACCGAATGGTCAAAATGTGGCCATTGATAACCTATTATTTGATTTCCCGAATTTCAGAATTTTTGTTTTAAAACTGTAGAAAAAAGTGAGGGGTAGGTAGTTTCTGGTTCACCCGATATGTGCAATGTCATATTTTCACAAGTTCTTTGTCTATTATGGAATTTCAGAGCCTGTGTTTCATTCCCGTTAATATGAGGATTATTTTGGGTGAATTGTTCATTTAATTTGTGTAAAATAGATTTTTTAAAAGTCTTCAATTTTGTCTAATATAATAAATGATGTGTCATCAGCATAAATGGTAAAATGAGCTGGTGTTGTCAAGGCATCAGGTCGTTCATATACAATAGGAATAGCATAGGATCCGGAACAGAGCCCTGTGGCACTCCTGTGTTAATATTAACATACGCTGAATTAACAATTTTAGTAATACTAGCTTCGTTATTAACACTTAACTCATTTCATGATATGTCTCTTATACCATACATAGACAGCTTTGAGAACAGCCTCTCATTATTGATTTATTTGACACAATATAATTTTTATTCAGAAGACACAATAGTTTAACAGCACTCAATAATTTTTAAGAAACCGGTGGGAATGGTTATTGATCTATAATTTTGTAGAACTTGGATATAGTTTTTTTATGAATCGGAATCACTCCCCAATTTTTAAACATTCAGGAAATTTTCTTGTTGAAAACGGTAGATTTATCAGATAAACTGAAGGTAAAGCTATTACATTTAACACTCGTTTCGTCAGGAAGGCAGGTATCTCATCATATCCCTAGGAGCTTTTATTTTTGAGCTTCCTTGTCAACAATTAGCATTTCTCAATTTCGTCATATGGTTTCAGAACTATGATGTATTTCATTTCTTCTTTTATGAGTTTTTCTACCACTCATATATTTCCTGATCACAAATTCTACAAAAACATTAAAATTATAATAATTTTGAAAAAGGAAATAGATTTATAGTGGGTATATAATATGCTATTTTTCAATTAAAGTAACTTATTACTTTATATACAGGGTTACTGGTAATTCGATACATTCCTTTGGAGATGTGATGGGGCATGAGTAAGGAGTAAATCTAGCCCTAACATACATTATGCAAAACTCAATAGTTTTTGAGATATTTCAATTTTTTTGTTTTTCTCAAAAAAGTAGATCTTAATGTCTTAAAAGTTAATTTTCGAAAAATCTACTTGAAATTTTTTTTTTACTGGATTACTTGTCCAATATTATAGATATCCGTTTGGAATGAAAAATATCCGGAAACATTTCGATCATGTGAACATTTAAAATAAAAACTTCAAAAATCAGTTATCAAATTTACCTATTAGGTTTTTTCAAAAAAATATTAAAAACTTCCTTATTTCAATAGCTATCTAACTAGGTAGAAATGTTTAATGTACCCTTGATAGTTCTAATAAAAAATTAGTAAAGATAATGCTGGTGGCGGAATTTATTAAACGACTAATCGTTCATTTTAATTTAAGTCAGTAAGTCCTTGACTTTGACGTTTGTGCATATATGTCATTAACTGACATTCTTATCTCCGTGTCACTTAAGTTTGTTGGTCTTGTTAAATTAGTCATCGAAGATTTTGATTTTGCTCGTAGTTGTTGTCATTAGTTGTTGTTATTGTATTTTCTGTGCCATGGCCGCGTATGCCAACGCAGAATACGCTGATATCTTGTTTGTCTATGGATACTGTGGCGGCAACGCTGCTGAAGCTCGCCGAGAATATGATCTTTGGTACCCTAACCGCCGCTTACCAAATGCACGTGTATTCAGTACGGCATATCGAAATATCGCTGAAACTGACTCCGTGAAATGTAGAAGAAGTGACGCTGGTGCTCCTCCCGTTTATGAACCAGATGATGAGGAAGAAATATTGAGGTATTTTGAGGAAGACCCAACTATTTCAACTAATAAAGTCGCAAGACTAACCGGAGCGTCACAATGCAAAGTTTGGTCTACGATACGTAGAGTTGGATGTCATCCTTACCACTATACCCCTGTCCAAGGCTTGGAGGAAGGTGATCCTGGAAGGAGAGTGGAATTCTGCCGCTTTATGTTAAATTCAGATGCAGAAAGTGCAAATTTTTTAACAAGTATTTTATGGACGGACGAGTCGAAATTTAATCGCGAGGGTATAACAAATTTCCACAACCTACATTATTGGGCAGAGGAAAATCCCAAGTTAACACGTGAAACTAGTCTCCAAATGAAGTTTTCTATTAATGTGTGGATGGGAGTCATTGACCACTATTTAATAGGGCCACACTTTCTTCCTCAAAATTTAAACGGGGAAATCTATGAAAATTTTTTAAGAAATGATCTGGCGGTGATTTTAGAATATATTCCTCTCGTCGTCAGTCAGCGAATGATGTTTCAGAACGACAGTTGTCCAGCACATTATCGGCTGACAGTACGACAGTTACTTGATCAACGTTTCCCTAACCGTTGGATTGGAAGAGCGGGCCCAATACCTTGGCCAGCGCGAAGCCCTGACTTAACACCCCTTGATTATTACGTATGGGGTCATATGAAGGAGATGGTCTATGCCACACCAGTCAATACTATAGAAGACCTTAGACGAAGGATAGTCGATGCTGCCCAACACATAAGGCATAATCTGACAACCAGAGTAACAAGGACGGAAATAAGAAGACGCTGCCGTGTCTGTATACGGAATAGGGGCTCCCATTTTGAGCAAGACATATAAAAAATAAAGTACAACTTTGAAATTAATGAAGAATTAAACTCTACTTTTAAAATGTTTTTTATTGTTTATCTATAAATAAAATTCGTACTACTTGTGTTATTTTTACTAGTATTTTCTTAGAACTATTAAGGGTACATTGAACATTTGTACCTTGTTAGATAGCTATTGAAATAAGGCAGTTTTTATAATAATTTATACGCGTGTTACGTTATTATTTTTTTGAAAAAACCTAATAGGTAAATTCCATAGCTGATTTAAAAAAAAAAATTTAAGTTTTTATTTCAGATGTTCACATGATCAAAATGTTTCCAGATATTTTTCATTCCAAACGGATATCTGTAATATTGAACAAGTAATCCAGTAAAAAAAAATTTTAAAAGTCAAATAGATTTTTCGAAAATGAACTTTTCGGACATTAAGATCTACTTTTTGAGAAAAACAAAAAAAATTAAATATCTAAAGCTATTGAGTTTTGCATAATATATGTTAGAGCTAAATTTACTTCTTAGATCATGCCCCATCACATCTCCAAAGGAATGTATCGAATTACCAGTAACCCTGTATATTTAACTCTTTTTCACTCATTCCAAACTTATAGTTACTTATTCCAATTTAAAAGTTTTTACAATTAATTATTTAGTAAAGTCTGTTATTTTATAAATATGCTGGAATATACAAGGAATATGTAATAGTAATTCTACTAAATATACCCATAAGTATATTCGAGTACTCATGTATTACCTACTGTATATTTTAAAATTTGATTGGAAAAATACATATATTAATAACGTGCTAAATATGCAAGTAATACGTCACAAACGTTGCGAAGAGGAACTCGCCCGACAAAATGGCGCGTTAGTTTTTTACTCATTCGCGGATCGGCGAAGTTTACAATGGAGATTCTAATCCGCAGTCAGCCTTCGCAAGTGGTGGGAGACCGAACAGTAAAATCATGTGCGAATTTAGGTGGCCTCCTAACTTACTGGTTTCACTGTAAAACAAATGTGTCACGCCATTCCAAGAAACTAATTAAGTATTAATATATTCATAAGTTTTTAGTATTATCATTAGTAATCACATTTCATTATTTAAAATAGTGTACGTCGAATATAGGATATATTCGACGCATATAGACTAATTAATAAAAGTAATAAAGTAAATATTAAATACGGACAATATAAATTAAGTATCATATCAATCAAACTGGGTGCACAATATATATTATTATAACAGTATACTTTCGCACTGCGTAAATTATGCTCTGATATAAATATAATTTAAAACCTTTAAAAACATGCAAACAGATACAATGTGATAAAACCGGAAATTTAAAGTAGTAAAATAAGCACGTCATTTTATTCTAGACAGATAAATATATAATCAGTAATAGATTCCAAATAGGGAGAAAACATCTGTTTTAATTATTGAAAATACATTCTAAAATATATGTGTATATATATACTACATACCATTTACAAAATAATCCTTGATACGCACAAAGAATGAAGTATGTTTAAAAAATTAATGCTCTGCCTCCGTAAGATTTTACTATACCCTGTTCGGAAAAGAGAGAGTGTCGATTCACTCAAACAAAAACCAGCTGTATAGTCCAGTTACATTAGGCGGAAAAAAGCAACACCTGCCGAAAAAATGAGCTGAAATTTTACATAAGCCTTTATCTTAACCTTAACCAAATGTTAAACTATATTTATGAAAATTTAGACAATGGCAAAATAGTTGTCTCGTTACTTTTTGATCTCTCAAAAGCAATCGACACAGTTTGTACACATTTCTTAATTACTAAATTGTCAATTATGGGACTACCAGTAAATATTCTGTACTGGATTAAATCATATATGGAGGGGCGATGTATGATCATTAATGTTAATGGGGTCAGATCTGAGGCACACGACGTAAAACTTGGTGTTCCCCAAGGTTCTGTCCTGGGCCCACTATTATTTTTAATATATGTTAACGATTTATCCAACCATTTAACTAAAGGGCTAGTCACAATGTTTGCGGATGATACTACCATTACAGTAGCAGCCGATACTCCGCAAGAATTAGAATCTGCAGTTGCTACCATTATGGATGAATTTAGCACCTGATGTCAACGCAATAGGCTCATACTCAATGAAACTAAAAGTACAGCCATCAACTATTATATCAGGAAAGGTATGCCAAATGACACATGCCTATTGCAAAACATCAAGTTTAGTGAGAAGGTAAATTTTCTAGGCACTCACATAGATAATAGACCTACCTGGGATGCTCAAATTGAAAGCGTTTGTGCAAAATTAAGTAAGGCGTATTATGCTATAAGACAAATGAAAGATTGTCTTAATACTACGGGATTACTTAACATTTATTATGCTCTGGCATATGCTCATATATATTTAAACATAATCAGCTGGGGCTGTGCTCGAGAAACCCAGAGAGTGTTCATTTCTCAAAAAAGACTGATTAGGCTAATATTTAACATGGATTATAGAGAAAGTTGTCGACAAGTGTTCATAAATCAAAAAATTGTGACCGTACCCTGTATTTTTATTTTTAAATGCTTAATATTTGTTAAAAAGAACGAACACCTTTTTATATCTAACTCATCCTCGCACAACCATGATACTAGACACGGTCTCCTATTAAGAATTCCCTCTCACAAAACACCAACTTATAAAAAATCACCTATCTACAACTGCACTATTTTGTACAACAACTTACCAGATGATCTCAGAAATATTAAAAATACATCTATGTTTAAAAATAAAGTAAAAAATATGTTGATAATTGGGGGTTTTCACAGCACACTTGAGTTTTTGGGCCAATAATTAACTCTTCTTATATGGAATTGACCTATAATATATAATCGTTTGTTAATCTTGTATTTATGTTTGTCCATTGTATTTATACTTTTATTTATAGTTTATGTCATGTATATAAATGTGTATATATGTTTTTATTTATTTGTTTGTTTATTTTTTAAACTGTTCTATTTCTATTTCTATTTTTATATTGACATGCCATATGTACTTCGTGTATCTTTTGGTCAATAAATATTATTATTATTATTAGAAGCGTCGTCTCAAAAGTCTCCGTCGATATTGCACTTGCGATTTCATTTATTCATGGTCAAAGTTCCCAGAAATTCGTTTTTCGCAAATATCTCGCTTCCTATGATTTTTTAGTTATTACAAAAAATTAAAGCTAGGAAATTCTCTACAAAAAAAATTATATACGCCTTTTGCGTACATCAAGCCGTTTTCACGTTATTCATTAGATAAGTAATGAACAACGGTGCATCCGTTTCCACGCCACCTGAAAGGTAGGGGGGTGCAAAGTGCGCTTTTTTTATATGGTTTCCAAAGTAGGACTAATCCATGATCATTGTTTTCGGTACGTTCTACAGCTCGACCTCGTTTTCGTCCTTTCCCTCCCTCTCCACATGTTTCTCTTTATTATCTTTTCTCTCTTCGTTAACTTCTTCCTCATCATTTCCTTCTGCTTCTTTAATATTTTCTATGATGAGATCAACAAGATTAATTTTATTATATTCTTCATCTTCAATATTTTCTATTTAGTCTTCAATAGCACTATCGACATTTGCATTGAGATATGACTGACCGTGACAATGGCCACAAATTATTGATCAGCACATACCAACTTTTCTGCACTCGCAATTTGCGTTACATCCTTTGGTGGTGTTTAGAAGTACATCTGCCGCAGGTGACTATAGTGTCTTAATGGCCTCCAAAATATCATTATTCATCATTCACCCCCACTGTTCAGGATTCTGTACCTGATAATACACTCATTCAGATGTTGGTGAGCGGCTGCGGCAGTAGGTGGAAATGACGACAATTTCACAGCGGTGTTAAGTCTTATTGACTTCGCGAATGCCATGTGTTGATAGTTCCGAATGGATACTTCTGATTTAAAAGCTCTATAGATTGCCAAAAGAATGCGTAATTCATTCTACAAAATGATCTCTATTGAACAATTTTCCTGCTTAAAAACTTCTGCTGATTGCTGCAAGTCTGGGCGATTCTCGAAAATTTTGGAACTTCTATGGTCATTAGCTGCATTCACGCTATTAATGTAAAAATATATAATATTAATAGATATGGGTTCCGACAATACCTAGATGTAAATATCCAAAATTTATAATACTTTTTTCCTAGGTCGACCCTTCTTTTCTTTTTTTGTAGATTGGGTGCATTCTGGTTCTGATTCTTCTTCTTCTTCAACAGCAGATATCGCGTCGTCTTCTTGGTACATCTCATTTGCAGATACGATTGCAGTGGCCGTTGAAGAGGCAGCTGTATCCATAACTATTGGAGAAGCGCGGGCCTTATTGGCTGCTTTGGGTGCAGCCACTTCTTCGGGAGGTACCACCTCCAGCGAAGGCGGAGGCATGGCAGCCTCCACTGGTATATTTGATTCTTTTAAAATTACATTGACGCAAATTTTAACAATTTCTGGCATCATTTGTTCAATAACTTCTTTGAAGCTCGTCGAAAAGGGGTTTGCTTTTGCTATTTGCGCATAACTGACTTCAGGTAATGGTCTTATTACATTCTTCCTATATTTTTTTTAGCATCCATGTACGACATTTTTTACTGTATTTTTATTTTTTGGATCGCTGCTTAATTATCATACATCGGACAGTTTCGAGGTCTTGCCGAGTGTCCTCCTTTATAATTAACACATGTAATTGGGTCTGGGCAGGGAGTACTTGGATACAACAGATTACCACAAATACATATTTCTTTCTTGTCGCATTTAACAGATATGTGACCAAGTCTTTGGCATATAAAACGCTTTAATGATGCAGGGATGTTCGGTCTAACAGGCAGTGAGTATATTCCTGCTTTCACCTTATTTGGCAAGTCCTCTTTACAAAATGTAAGGATGAGAGATGCAGTTCCTTGCTGCTCTCCTTATCTTTTTACCGTTATCCTTTTAACGTCTATGACTCCCTGGTTTTCCAAGTTTTCTGATATTTCGGCAATGGAACAATTCAAGAGATTACGGCAAGTAACAACACCCTTGCAGAAGTTAAGGGTTGGATGTGCTACTACAGAAACTTCAAAATCTTGGAACTTTTTCAAGTCTAATAATTTCCTTGAATCTCTAGAAGAAGATGTTTCCACTAGTAGTCCTTCTTTCACTTTTTTTACGCTTTTTATTAGGTTCACATTTGACAAAATCTTATCTATTAAGAAAGGGCTTACCCTTTCCAAACGCTTCACTACCAAGAAACGCGGCAGTATGTCTGCTTCTTGGTTGGTCAATTGCAGCTTCGAGAAGCTGCGTTTATTTTTTCTCCGAGGAAATGCAGGGTGTTTTAGCGACTTGGAGCCACTATCCACCCTCTTTGCAGTAATCATTCGTGAGTTGGCACTGCTTTCGCTATTGGTGTCCACAGTATGCTGTCGCTCTTCCAGGGCAGACTCAACAACGCGATCTGCACTAAGGGCCGTTTCTCCTCGACTGCCCAACAAGGTTTCCGAGGCTCGGTTATTGTTCATAGTTCCTCATAATTTTCCCTTTGTCGCAGGGGACCCACCCTTTACGTGGGGCGCACGGTCACCGTTAGGGACTCCGTGACGTGTAGCCATTCATTCCCTAGGCACGGTACGACAGGACACCATAGGATTTCGGATTTGGAAACGGTGTTCACTCACCGGGAGGGGTAGAAAAAAATTAAGGAATGAGGTAAGTATTAAACGGACTTTAGGAAAAGGTACAAGGTTATCTGGATACAAGCGGATAAAAGGAATATGGTTTAGGACAGATGCCTCTTACGACAGGCAGAGGGTTCCCTGTGTCTATTTTACAACAGCGGCCCGGAACCCAGACGGGGTAAAATGTTTCCATTTATTCATATCGTTTGTAATTTAACCTCCAGAGAATTCGGATTAACTGAATCAAAGGCGGCAGCCAAATCAAAAAAGAGACTGTCTACTTTTTATGCCTTTATTAAAGTAGTGGTAGGGTTTTTGAACTTTTTGATCTTTGGATTTATTATCTCTGTAACCAAATTGACGATTAGCTACTGCTTTCTCAAGAATATTAAATAAGTAACTCAGTAAAGTTATAGGCCTATGATTTTCAACTAAAAGCGGATCTGCTTTTTTAGATGAGGGAATTACTTTATCTAGTATTAAAATATCCGGAAACTGTCCAAAATTTATTGACAAATTAATGAAGTGTGCCGAAGAATCTGCTATAACTTGCCTAATATACACTAATAGACGAATAGGTACTTCATAAACACCCGTTGAATTGTTGTTTCCCGTAGTGTCTATTATATTAGTTTCGTCTCTCACAGGTTGATGAAATATTGTTGAATATTCCTCAATAACAATTTTTGATATCTCTGGACATAATTTTGGTAGATTCACGGACTCATTATAATTTTTTTTTGTTTGTTTTGAAAGTCTGTAGATGATCGACTGTCCAATTACTGTCAATAAGGAACATGTTTAACCAATTTCGTCAATACTATTGGAATTATTTTGATATTGCAGTCATCATATGCGTTTAACATGATTATCTTCTCAGTCTGAGAGATCGTACATTTTTTTTAACGTTTAACAGGAACATAACCTAACAAGCTTAGCATTTGCACTCACCCAATTATTCTGGTACATTGGTCACTGCACAATAAACACAATATCAAAGTGTATTACGTTTACTCAGGTTCAGATCAGTTTTAGAACCGCAATGATATGGGTAGTGAACGTTCGAATTTGGCACCGCCCTCGCTCAAACTAAAATCACGAGATAATCGAGCCGATATATACCGGGTGTCAACGAATCATGGAAGACCCCCTTTTTTCTTTATTTTTTAGAATATCGGCATGAAACTTGGTAGTTGTATTATATGACTAAGAAGACACTTTGGGACATAACTGTCATTTTTCCTTCCTTCAGGTTTCACCGGAAATGACCCAACTTTTGATCTTTAAATGAAGCATCCTGTATATTACTATTCAACTTATTTCAAGCTCTAATAACTCCCATAAAGCTATGTGGCAAATCATTAATAGCAACAAAAACCGCCCAGAAATTAAATCCCCCAACGAATTTAATGTACATTTTGCCAAAATCGCTAAAAATATAATAGATGAATTGCCAGCTACAAATTACACACATAACGATTTCTTAAGCATGAGGACAAGAAATGTTGAAAACCAGTTTTCATTTAGAGAAGTTACTTATATAGAAATCAATGATATTATCAACAATCTCAAAAAGACTACGTCTAAGGATGCGTATTATTTAAATATGAAAATCCTTAACGCGATAAGATATATAATATTGATACCGCTAACCAACCTAATAAATATTTGCATCCGCACACACAAATTTCCAGACGTACTTAAGCTTGCTAAAGTCATACCTGTGTACAAAAAAGACAGCATAAATGATGTTGGTAACTACAGACCTATTTCCATCATACCGTTCTTTTCTAAAATCTTAGAATGCGCCTTAAAATTTCAAATAACACATTATTTTGAATCCGAAAATCTGCTTAGTTCCAGTCAGTTTGGTTTTAGAACTAACCTGTCTACTGCTTTAGCCATAAATGAGTTAACAGACATAATAAGTAACGGGTTTGAAGACAGTGAATATATATATGCTCAATTCCTAGATCTATCCAAGGCTTGTGGCTGTGTGTCACATAATATCTTAATAAGTAAATTGAACTTTTATAACTTCAGTATAAACAGCAGTATGTTTAAAGTCGTATCTTACTAACAGATGTCAGTACGTCATGTATCAAAATAATAAATCAAGTGTGCTATATATATATATATATATATATATATATATATATATATATATATATATATATATATATATATATATGGAATACGGAGTACTTCGGGGCTCCATACTAGGGCCAATTTTGTTCCTAATTTATATAAATGACCTTACTGATATCACTTCGTCTAAATTCGTCCTGTTTGCAGATGATACCACAATTATCCAGTCACATAAGGAATTTGACACCCTACTTGCTAATGTAGATAATGCACAGGCGAAAGCCTAGGACTGGTTTATAGCAAACCAGCTTAGTTTAAATAAGTCCAAAAGAGAGACAATGGTCTTTATCCTAAGAAACGTAGCTGAAAATGACAGGAGTAGTATTAAGTTCCTTGGGGTATATCTTGATAGCAAACTAACATGGGCGCAGCACATAAACCACGTCTGTAATAAAGTCTCCACAAATATATATCTACTAAGAAACCTTGCAAGTAATGTCTCTCAGAAAACAGTTATCACCGCTTATCATGGTCTCATTCACTCCCGTCTATCTTATGCAGTTTTGGTTTGGGGACATTCATCTCACAGTACCCATGCTTTCGCGATACGAAGAAAAGGCATACGGATTGTATATGGCTTAAAATATCGGAACGACTGCATGCTTGCATTTAAAGAGCTAAATATATTAACTTTATCCAGCACGTATATATTACAATGTCTGTTATACATTAAAGCAAATGAATCAAAGTACAATTCTCACAGTGAAATTCATGGATACACAATAAATCGAGATAATATTTGTCCGTATTCTTTACGACTTTTAAAATCACGCAAAGGCACAAATTTTTATGCCATAAAATTCTTTAATTGTCTATCTTTGACAATCAGGAGACTTGGGATCATTCCGTTTAAAAATACAATGAAGTCATTTTTAATAGCCAATGCTTTTTATACATTTGAAGAATATTTTTCCTCAAATCTTAATGATTTGAAGTGTGCATAATTTCGACCTTTTACGATTTTTGTATTGAGGAGTTATTATTTAATTTTTACTATTATATACATTAATTGTTTTTTATTTATTTATTTATTTACACACACACGGTAACTACTGTGTATAACATGCTATGTTACTTCTATTTATTTGACCTGTGTGAAATACTTTTGTATTATTGGCACTAATAAATTATTATTATTATATTTTTGAATTACTTGAAAAACTGTGTCTACGGTGATACCCCATAAGGGACAGTTTGACTCCATGAAAAAAATTTGACTCGAAATTTGTTTTGTAGAGTGACTCTACCATTATGGTTCCATTTAAAAAAATGGAGTTTTGTTAAAAAAACTGCTCGGGCCAAATTTGATGGCCCACGAAATACACATTCTAAATGTGCTCGATTTGATTTTTCTGACATCACACCAGTCCATTAGAAGCAATTTTTTTAGTCATGGCACTCTAGATGCACCAACAAATTTCCAGTCAAATTTTTTCATGGAATCAGAATGTCACTTATGGGGCATCACCGTATTCAGATTTTTTCAAGGATTCCTAAAATATAATAATATACAGGGTGTTCTATTTAAAAATCAAAAGTTGGGGTCATTTCCGGTGAAACCAGAAGGGGAAAAAACGACAATCACGAATGAATTTTGAACTTTTTTAAAGAAAAAAACGTTATAACATGAATTATAAACAAACGTAAGGTACCAAATCTAGGATACCTATTTTAATTACCTCCCAGCGTACATGGTTAGAGAAACGCTCAACGATTAGTGTATTCGAGTGTTTTGATGTTTATGGAAACTACATTAGAGCTAATGTCACACCAAAGGTTCCGGTTCTCTCCAGGACTAAGAAATACAAAACTCCAAACCCTAGAAGAGGTTCGGAATCCACTATGAACTGTAGGACGCCATTTTTTTTACTCAGACAAATCCGGATTTCCTAGACTTAAGGAGGTCATTGACGTAATCTGGAAAGCGGTTAAAAACAACAGACTTAAGTCTCAAGTCTACATTTCTGCCTTTACAGAATATGTTTTGTGGACATTAGTACTTTTATTATCACAATATTGTTGTACAGTTTAATTTATAGAACTCCAAACATCATAAATTGGAGACCAAGAAAAGTTTCTTAATAATACTGTACATATATTTTAAACTGATATTGGGCAAACAACATATGAATCATTTTCTAAAATGGACGTCACAAGTTAATCAATAACATATAAAGTTTAATATATGGGGGAAATTGAAAGAGGGCGTGGTTTGGTGTCCGCACCAAATTTGTATCTTGACTGATATCTCTGTGTACCCTTAGAGATAGAATAGGTAAATAAACTAAAGCGTATCAACATTAAAACGGATTCTAGGAAAAATAAGATAAAACCATCGAAAACAAACTATTTAGATGTGAAAAATATTATAATTTAACGTTTTAGGTGGCGTACCAAGAAAAATTTCAATTCAGTTTCGATCCATCAAACAAGTGATCCTTTGGACTTAGTCACACTAATACTAACTATATTTAGAGCTATATTGTATTGTAAACATAAATATTTGTACTGATACCGTATTTGTTTTGTAAATTTTTTATTATAAATAAGTACTTAAACTGAGATAAAATATCACAAACAATTTAAACTAGCGTTATGCCAAGTAGGAGTTTGTATACAAAATGAAATTAAATAAAATTTACTTAAGTAGGTTAAGTAGTGGGTACAATAAAGGGAATTGTTAAAAGAGCCCCTAACATCTCCGTAAATGATAAAAATAGTTAAAAGTAGTTGAATAGGCAGCAGCGCAAAAAAATAGCTTATCAAAATTTCATTCTTGTGGTAAAAAATACTTTGAAATTATAGTAGGCTAAATTTATATTCCAATTACAAAGTAGGGGTATTAAATAAATGTGTAAATTGACATAGAATCTATATAAAACTGATATATTTAATGCCTACTATTTAATTTAATTTTTTTCATCAAAAGGTCCGTGTTAATTTCTTGTAATATGCGGTGGTTTTCGCGTAAAACGAATAAAAGTTGAGATAGGTAGAGATTAAAAACTGTTCCAAAGATATAGATAGATAGGTAGATAGATAGGATAGATGGTTAGACAGATAGATTATTTATTACATCAGATACATATTATACATCAGAACGTACAACATATTTGAAGAGATACATTACAATAAATTTTAAAATACACATCACAAACAGTAATAATATAACTAACAAGTCATGGGGAGTTATATTTTGAGTGAGAACCACATTCTGTTACGTATGTCTAGTATGAAAGCATGTAATATATAAGCAAGAGTATTTTGAAGAAAAAATAGATAAGACTGTCCATTTAAATTTGGAGGAAGGACAAATGGTTCCAATAATTGATCGCCGATGATACCACACCAAACGTTACTCTTAAATTCTTGCTGAAAATGGCTTTCTTTAACGGCATGAGGATTTTCTACTTCCCAGTAATGGGTATTTCTCCAGTTAAAAACGCCTCGGCGAGTAAAAGTTGCTTCGTCGGTAAATAAAGTGTTCTTAACAAAATTTCGATCCCTGTTGTGTTTATTTAGAACAAACTGGCAAAATTGTAGCCTTTGTGGAAGATCCCTTCGAAGTATGTTTTATACTGGAGTGAGATGATATGGGTAGAAGCGTTCTTTACGTAAGACCCTTAGGACAGATTGTTTACTCACCCCTGTTGCCGCTGCTAAACTACTTGAGCTGACTTGAGGATCTTCATCCACACGGACTAAATTTCTAGTTCTTGATCTGGAGTAATTCGTTTCGGTCGTCCTACATCGTTTTTATGGCGAAATGAACCCGTTTCATTCAAAATTCATCATCAGGTACTGCGGCGCCCTCTATGATCTAACGTGATGTAATACATAAATTGTTGTTCCTCTAGCAAATTTGGCGAATATCAGTCAAGAAGCTGCTGAGTTATTGCCAAAAAACGAAAAAATAATGTAAACTTTGACACCCTGTAACTTTTTTCACAGCACCATCTTACTAAAGCATATTTGGTTATATCCTCATATTTTGGCCCAAAGAAACTACCTCTGAACTATGGCTTATTATTGATGACCCACCCTGTATGTAAACACCAATAACTGTTGGTATGCCAAGTTGCCGAAAAGCCCCTCTACAATATTCACGATAGCCTAGATTTGCTAAAATGCTTATTGCAAACTTTCTACAAAATAAAAACACGTTAATTTCGTCCACCGTTTCCCCAGATTACAATACCATTTCTCAGGTGGGAGTGAATAATACAGAATTCTAAGAATGTTGCTGCTACAATAAATTTTCAAAAATCTCAATGCCTAACAGGACTTGCTTAGTTTTCCTCAGACAATTTCATTGTGTGAGTTCCACTGTAAAAGATTGCCTTGGGTGATGCCCAGCATTTTGACATTGTCTGTGGCTTGTATTGGAAAGTTATTGTCCAGTGAATAAATAGATCTATGCGATTTAAGTAGCACATACTTTGTTTTACTTTGATTTAAATGAAGCGATTTTATCGAGCCCACTTCACTCACAATCTTGTCGTAAACTACGCATGCAAGTGTCATAAGGGTGTCTATATTTTCCTCTGTTATTATTATGTCAGTATCATTAGACTATTGTATAATTATCATAGATGTTATATTATGTAAGTAAAAATATAGATTGTTTGCAAAATTAGAAACAGAGTATGACCTAGAATCGATCCCTGAGGAATATAGGCATAACCGGAGAAAACTTAAGGACTAAATTTATAGCAGGGGTTTAATTGAACAAATTCCTGTTTTAATGACGAATGTAATTTACTTTATTCATCATAGAATCGCAGTCTTTATTTTCGTCTTTCATTATCATCCTCTTGTTACAACTCATCTTCAACATCATCATAATCAGGTCTATTTCAGTAAATATTTCATAAGAATATATTAAATGTACGAGTACTTATCTTGATTTTTCAGTAGATAGTGTATTTTTATAAGAAATACGAACAATTTATGAAATCATGTTTTAGGTACATATACACTACAACACAGCATACAGTTACATACACACATACAACACTATATTGGAGTTCAGAAAATTTCCGTACGACCTATCTTAAGATTTTTGTAAACTTAAAAACAAGGGAAAATGTAGATAAGATCAAAAATTAAAAATCAATGCATTTTGCATACGGAAATTACGATATGTATTGGCTATTTTTAGCGAAATATTAATATACACATGATTAGGTTCAAAAATTGGAAAACATATTTTCAAGACATTTTTCCAGTACCGTGAACAGAGCGAAATTGTAAAGGAACAAATACTAACAAAAGACAACGTCTTTAAAATGCTTTTTCCTTTTCTTGCGTACAAAACTTAAAACATTTAGTGTTAAAACATTGATACTTATTTTTAAACAAAGGATTATTATTATATTTCTGACAGTGTTATTTAAAAAGCTTAAAATTGCATTTTATGAAAAACAAGCATACTTTGTGGAGACAATAAAGTACCTATATTTTCTTAGGCATATTCGACCCTGGATAAGGGATGGTGGTAGAACATTTAACGTTTGGTAATTTTATTAACAGCTTAAACCTTGTAAAAATACTTGAGTAGTGAGTAGTTTTTTTTTTAATAGTTATCTTCATTCTAAAAAAGGTTGTTCTGTGGATATACCTTCGATATCTAGACAACAATGTATGGATATGTACATTTTTCTTGCAATAGCTAGAGGAGTCACCTGCTGAATTATTTATTGTTCTCAAAAAACTTCATATGACAGATGCAGAGAAAATTCTTGTATTCTTGTTAAACATTATTCCATGTATCTGGTAACCAGTTTCCGGTGGGAAGGTGATTAACCAATGAAATATGGTGGATGAATAATATTACACAATAAACATACTTTTAATGATTTAATTTTAAGTCATAGTTTTTAAAACGCAATGATGTCATTTAATTTTTTTTAGTATATTAATATCCCAGTTAATTAAGACAAAATAACCATTCATTCATACATTTTCGCGAAATGTTTATTAAATATAGAAAAAAACAACACAAAAATCAAAGTGTCATGCTACATTTGGACAGTTTTGTTGCTCGTCGATACCCTATTCAGGGTCGGACTGGCCCGGTCGGCAGGTCGCGACGGGGCCAAACACTTTCGGGGGCCAAATCACTTTCGGGGGCCAAACCGCAAACGAAAACAACGTAAATAATGTTATTTATATTTTTTTTTATAAAACACTGGAATTAATTTTCTAGAAGTAAAAAATGAATTGTTAAAGTGTACATATAATTATTTATTCTCAAGGAAGATACCATAACCATGTATAAGTACGTATATCTGAAAATGCATATTTGGGCTCATAACACTATATCTTTAGGGGGGCATATATCAATTGACATATGACGCATGTAGCAGGTCTAGTAACCTTTTTATTCTTCAAAATATTTAATTAATTTTTAGAATTATTATTTACATAACTTCCTGGTGGTGTTTAGCATTAGCTATCCTATCACTCACCCAGGACACATACACATAGACAATTATACAACGATCATTCCCTACGACACTGCCATTTGTCGCAGCTGAGACTCGAACTCAGAACTGGTGCAGCAACTAGCCGTGTTGTCTCTCACACAATTTTATCTAGTCCACTGCTACCAACTCAGCATGAAAAACGCAACTAAACATCCATACTCTATCCGGGATTCGAACCCGGGACTAATTGATTGCAAGCCTAACACGTAAGCTTTGAGCCATTGAGCCGGTATTTTTTGAGTGTAACTTTTTTCACGATTCCAATATGAAATTATTTTTTTACAGTCCTTTTTCGGCCTTTAGATTCATTAAGAAAAATCCGAATTCCAGTCAATTTTCTGTTAACATAAAGGGGAAGAAAATATATCTAAAGTAGTAAAATTTTAACATACTGACCATAATGTTGGTAGATCAATGCATAAGAAACTTTGGACAATAATACCCCATTCTATAACTTAATATTCATCAATTTTTAAAAGCTATTATTAAACTTGCAATGTTTGTTTGTTAGTTAGTTTAGTTCAAATCTTGCAATCAAAAGTTCTAATTAAGCTAAAGCTTTAAAATTTTGTGCATGTGTATAAGTCCGGTGACAATATACTTTAAAATTTTCATATAAGAAAAAAACAAGATGGCGGCTTCAAGATAGCGGACGACTTTTCCGTTTATGTGAATCGATATCTGGGGTTTCCGAGATCGCCAATATGAATTCTTGGTCAAAATTTGGAGATTCAAAATGGCGGCGCCTATATAGCGGATGACTTTTGTGATTTATGGTCCAAATCGATCAAAATCGATATCTGGAGGTTTTCGGTTTTGCCGATTACGAATTTCTAGTAATTAATTTAGTTCAGAATGGCGGACGACTTTACCGTTTAAGATCCGATTCAACTGAAAATCGACATCTGGGGGTTTTCGGGGTCGTGGATTACGAAGAACTAGTCAAAAATTTAGTTCAAAATGGCGGACGACTTTACTGTTTATGATCCGATTCGTCTCAAAATCGATAACTGGGGATTACAGCATATCAAAAAATTAAAAAGTAAAAAATAAAATTATATGAAAAAATGTTTTTAACGAGCTTTTATTTAAATGCTCTAAAAAGTAGAAAATATACTTTGAAGTAAATCAAATCCATTATTTTGTTACATTATATAATTTTTTATGATATAAAAGCTTGTCGCGAACAATTTCCTTTTCGCAGGAAAATCTATACTTTTTAGAGCATTTAAATAAAAACTTTTTTTAAAATAAAGTGTATTTATGTTTTAATTTATATTTAAGTAAAAAATATAAATAAAAATAAGACTGTCTACCAGGTTTCTTGTAATACACTTATTTAACATCGGCCTCTTTTAGCGACTGAGGCTTATGATCGATGCCTTTTGACATTCTAGTGTAGAAACTGGGGATTGAGTCCTGTATATGTTAAACAGCTGACCGCTAAACTACCATATCCGCGGATAAACAATATGGGAACAAAAATATTAATTTTTTGATTATTTAATCTATGTTTTCTTTATCTTGAAACTTATTAATGTGTTTTAGGAGAGTGGGTAAGGCGTAGGAGCCAAATTATATTTGATGCCGACGGGGCCAAATGAAACCAGTCCGACACTGACCCTATTTTTGTTGAAAAGCAAATATATCTACTTATTGAACTATTATATAAAATTTGTCATCGTGTTTTAACTGTGAACGAGTAGTATATATAAAAAAAACTTCACATTCTCTAACCTGGACTATATGCTAGATCTCTCATTCGCATTCTCTAACCTGGATTATATGCTAGATTTCTCATTACATTCCATTATTAAAATTAAAGCTATACGTGAATGCAGATATCTTGAAAGTTATCACGCTTTCTTACTGTTGCAGAGTAAGTTAACTCTTCTTTTACTTTCTTGTGAATGATATTTTATGAATGCTATTAAATGTTAATTTTTCTTACTGAAGTTATACCAAAAAGTAAAAAAATACGATTAATTCAAATGTATCCTGATCGTTACCAGAATGAAATTCAGAAGAGATGTTATTAGTAAATAATATGAAAACATTAGCCTTAATATCCTTAATTTTTTTCTAATATTTCTACATTGCTTAAGCTACCTATAGAATTTAAAAGTACTTTTCTCTGACATTTTAAACCAAAACCTATTTGGGGGTAGGTTTTAGACATTATCTTTCATTATCTGTGCGGTATAATTGAATTATATACAGAAAAGATATGCTTCTTAAAAGCAAACCATTTAGAACTCGGTTACGCTTCAGTTCCAAGAAACTTAATTATAACTAACTATAAGCAGTTTTTAGTATTGAAAATACTTCTTGGCTCTTTTGTATGGAGACTTGTAAACATTAAAATGAAACGACATGCTACAGATCTAGCCGCCGCGTGCGTATGGGAGCCATCTGGATGATATGCAGATCTCCAGAATTCTAGATTCACTAAGACTTCTTGCAATTAAGTATCACATGCATGATATGTTGTATCATGTTATAGATAATAAAGCTGAATTTCCGTCGAGTTCATGCCATGACATAATATTTAACCACCTAATGATGCCTATATATCGACTATCAATAAATCTTTAAATATGAACCTGATGATGCTTACTGAATAGGCGAAGTGAATGATTCATAAAAATGTCGGTGTTTTAATTTCACCATGTCCATTCTGTTACGCGGTTATGCTGAGCATCGAATGTAATCGTTTACAGTCAATGCCAAAAGGGACTTACCTTTAACTTTGTCCGAGTTCAACCGAACGAAGATAAAAATTCATTTAAAAACATTTTGTGAGGATTTTTCCTCTCCAAAAATAATTATTGCTCTAATTAAAGGCACCTCTCTTGTGGATTTGGCCTAATCTGTAAAAAGCATACTATTGGTAAATTGATGAATGAATATAAATGCCACGCTTATAATATCTTATTTTTGTGTCTAAGCGTTCAACTAATAAATTTTTATTATAGGTACTGGTTTTTCATAGTCGATAATTATAAGTATTTAAAATTAGAACTATTTTTCTTTCGTTATATGAGTAGCTCTATACCAAATTTATTATTTTCTTTGTCTAAACATCGGCATATAACTGAAAAAATATGCGCCCCAATTCGTCTGTATTACCAGATGATAAAATTTGCGAAAACAGAGTCAGCCTCCGGTGTAAGTCGCATCCCAGCTGAATATTCATCTGTGTTTGCATGTAAATCCCATCTAGTCACCTGGTCAGCTTGATGACCATCTGCTGTCATTGTGGTGTTGAAATGACCCACCGCAAGCAAGGCACAATGCAAAATGGGGGACCGATCACTACTCATTTCTTTCCGGTCCTATTCAGCACGAAATAAAATAAGCCGATCCAATTATTTCATAGATATAGAAATTTCAAATTGACTATTAGTAGCGTTCGAGGTGCGAGAGCTAAGATTTATATAACTCGGTACCTATCTCAATCATTTCATTGTAAACTATATTTGTCAATATTTTTCTATTCATTCTTATAATATAAGATAACGAGAATTATTTTTATTTTGACATTGTTTACTTATTATAAAACATATTATTAACTTACCTACGTTTCCGCAAATTCGTTATTTAAAACTATTTAAAAAATAAATAAACCTTGAAACTTACCTAAGTTTAAATAATGTTAAACCGTTTATTGTGAGTAAGCAGTATTGTGAAAATTATGCGAACTACAAATGTATTTCTAAAAGAATAAATGTAACTTTTACTATCATCGTCCACTGTCAGTAGGGAGTTTTGTCCTGCAAACGGTGGGGTAGTGATAGTTTTTAAATATGTTGTTAAGGTCTGGGTCGTGATAAAGAATCCAAGTTTTCGACCAAAGTTAAAGAAGACACATTTTTTGTATACAGTTTTTTTTGCAAGTCTAATATGTAACGAGTTGCAGCGGCATCATTTTTCCCAAAAAATAGTAAAATTATGTGAAATAGTGGACAAAAGTTATAGTATTACAATTCAGATATAATTGGAGCATTCTAGGAGACATATCTCCAGGTCCGGAAGGACCAAGTGTTCCTTATTAACAAGGAAATAAAGAAACTAAAGTGGAAATAAAAGATACATTTCTCATGACCCTATGCCACAATATACCTTACTATCTGGAAACCATCGAAAATCAACAAGGCATTTCTTCTACAATATATTTTTTGGATTGAAATAGGATAATGGAGCCTATTTATGGAAGCGAAAGTAATAAAACAATAGCCCATAAAAATATTCTTCAAAAAGTCATTTTGAAACACAAACGAAGGAAAGTAGCGAGATCCATATGTGGAGAAGACTATTTATTTACACTATTCAATAGGTCGTGCGATCCAATTACAGAATAGGAGAAATACACAAAAAATTACACTTAATAAAAAAAATAAAGAAACATAAATTAACAAAAATTATTTTAAATACAAATGAACAGACAGAAGAGAAAAGCATGAATAACCAACAGTGAAGCAACAACGAATTATATCAATCATAAATCCATCTTTTTAATTGACAGGAGATTGCAGGACATAATGTCCAGTTAGCAATTTAAGTTGTTATAATAATTGTTACACATATTGTGAAGAGAATACTTTTTTATATTTGTTCATGCAGTTTGCAGGTAAAATAGATTTGTCTGTCTTGCCTCAGCTCTGGAGAATATGAAAATTTAACATATATAAAATTTCTGAGCAGTTTATGTTGTTATGAATTATCTTGTGTAATAAGATCAGATAAGCTTTTATGCGCCTGTGTTCAAGTGAGTCGAAGCCGAAATTAATGAGAAGTTCAGATTCGGGAAATCCTGTAGGACGATATTCCCCTTCCATTCTAAAATGACCAATCCTTAAAGTTAATTAAATTTTGTTGAAGTAGCAAAAAACATTTTAAGTCTTCAGCATAAAGTAGACAAGATACTGTCAGGTTGTCAACGATATTATTAATACATAGGATAAAGAAAAGAGGCCCTAATACTGATTCGTGCGGTACACCCGACGTAGCAGATATTTGTATGGAATTGCAACCGTGACATGCTGGATCCTACCTGAAAAGTACAATTTTAAAAACTTCAACAAGTCAAGGGAGAAACCGAAATTAGTCAGTTTATTCAATAGAATACCGTGGTGGATTCTGTCAACTTCCGACATTTGGTTGATTGTAATATTGTAAATGTTTTCAACCTAATAAAATTACTTACTTATTTATATATATATTAAACTTCTTCTTTGCTAAAGCATTCAATCCAGGTGGCTGAGCTGAAAAATGGTTTTCTGCCGAAATCTCATAAGATTTCGACAGAATATTTGGCAGGACGGGCGATGAGAAGTCTAATAGACTTGTTAAATGTGAAATAACTTTTATGAATTTGTGATGACGATTAAAAAAAACATTTCTTTTGATATTTTTCTTATCAGGCGGAGGTCACCATTTTTGAAGTTAACCACGATTAAGATTCTTTTCAATGTTAGTTTTGTTTAATGTCACAAGGGACGTAGTACGCTGGTTGAGTTTTTGCATATTGGAGGGAATTATGGTTTTGATTCATAATAGCTCTTCTTTATAAGCGACTAAATACGTTGTTGACTGTAAAGGCACTCCCGTCTTGATTCAGGGCAGTTTCCTTCAACAGGAACTGTCTTGTGATGTCCACTTACCTTGAAATAGGGCTGAGAGTTGACGAAATTTTGCTCGTAACCGAAAATTTATTCTCACACTTCCTCTATTTCCCAACTGGACTAAAATGAATAAAAAATCCACCAACAATAATAATAATACACCACAGGTAATGACAACCCCCTTTATCGCGGAAGGCTCTAGAAGAGCCTTGTGTGGGAGGGGGCTACATATTTAGAGACAAGGTACACACACCCAATATCCGTGTATAGTGGAAAAATCCCTCTCACAGTATTTTCCACTGCCACGACCGGGGATCGAACCCGGAACTTTTGGATGAGAGGCAAGTGCGCTCACCTCTCGACCATCAGTCAATGATGCTATACTATAACTGACAGATCTTATAGTGGAAGGTCAGGAAAAGGGTAAGTTTGTGGTGGTTAGTTACTATAACTTATAGAAGGCATTCGACTGTCTGTCACACCAGGTGCTTCTTGATAAATTAAAACATTACAATTTCAGTAAAGCTAGCTTACATATCATAAGTTCCTTCTTAAGCAAAAGAAATCAGTGCACATGCTTGAATGGTGCTGTCTCAGATATAATAATTATAAACGGAGGAGTCCCTCGGGGGTCAGTATTAGACCCCTTACTGTTTTTAATTTATATAAATGATATAAAGATGGGAACACCTGAAACTAAGCATTGCAACAGCATTGTAACAGCTCACGAAAAACTGGATGACATCAAGAGGCTCATGGTGGAAGAGTAGTCAAATGCTCAAAATTGGTTTTTGACCAACATATTATGCATGAATGAAAATAAAACCATCAGAGATGTCAAAATTCCTGGGTATCTATCTGGACCCTACACTTTATTGGGGTCCACACATCGACAGTCTTGCGAACAAATTAGCAAATAATATTTTTGTTATCCGGTTATTAGACAAATTAGTTCCACATAATGTGATTAAAACTGCCTATTTAGCCTTGTTTGTGTCTCAAATGTCATATGGTTTGTTGGGTTGAGAGTAGTCCGCATTATCACTAACATGGATTACTGCGATGACGTAAAACAAAAAAATTATTGAAATGCAGATATTTACATTCGCTGTATACCTACATCTGTATTTTATATGTCAAGCAAAACTTGGAACAGTATACAGCTCAAACCTGCTATCACGACCATAACACACGTGGTGAGGAAACTTAAGAACTGAATATCTTAGACAGAATTCGAGTAGAAACGGTAGAAATTATTGTTATGAGCGTGACTATACGCCACTGGAATCATGGAAAGTTCGAGAACGGTGCCAGAAAAGTCGCGAGTGTTATGCCGGAACATTCTGGAATATTCTACTACATTCGACGCGGGTTTATATAGGCACTGAATCGGCGGACTGGAATAGTTCATGATTTCTTAACATTTCTTTTTTCGAATAACTCTTATTTGTTGTGCATGTTAAATACACAGCTTTAAGATTCTGTTTATGTTATTTCCATAGGTACTTGCTACTTACATAGAACTGATGATATTTTCTTTTAGATAATGTTGAGTTTGTTAAATTTTTCTTTTAACATTGGTAGCCAGGTTGTACAAATATCTACAGAATAATTCGATACGCATTTATCTTCATTTAATAAGATTATTGCTGATTCTTTAATTTTTCTTTTTTTGTTATCTCCCTGAAAAACTTAACAAACTCAACATTATCTAAAAGAAAATATCATCAGTTTTGTGTAAGTAGTAAGTATCTATGGAAATAACATAAACAGAATCTTAAAGCTGTATATTTATTTAGCATACACAACAAATAAGAGTTCTTCGAAAAAAGCTTTGAAAACGGAGAGACTACTTTCCGAAACTACGCAAAATACGTTATTTCTGCCCGAATAAAACGAAAGAATGTGGCTTTTAAAGTTTTAAAATGTTGTGTGTTCCTATGGTTTATCTTGACCATCGTTATTATGTTTATTATACATTTGGTTATTGTAGTTTGTAGTTTGTATTTTACTTATTGTATGTTATATATTTTTCTCATCTTACGTGTGTAAAACATTTTATATGTTAAACGCAAATAAATTTTTATTCTGATTCTGAACAATTTTCATTCATCTGGCAACTTCATTTCAATTAAAGTATAAACTTGTTTCATATAAAATTTAACATTAATACAATCTATTTATTTTCTTGAGTTATCCGTCTGTCCGTATTTAAAATTTCCGTTGTCACCAACCTTACTCGCTCAATGTCCATGTTACTGAATAGAACTTTAATTACATTTACTTGTTTTACTTCTATATTACTTGAAAATACCCACCTGTATATCTTCGTATGCTACTTCTCAACTGCTATACGGTATAAAAAATATAAATTACTATAATTTCTATCGTGTCCTTCTACCTGTCAGCAATCTAATATCAGAAACCACCGTTCAATTTCAACCTTATTATTTTTTAAGACTCAATTCAAACTTACGTAAGGGACAGATGCAGGCAGAGGCACGCTTCCCATTAATCGTATAATTTTGCGGTTTTCCAGAGAAACAAACATCAGCTGGACTAAATCACACTTTAAGTAGCCGAATAGCTAATAGCTAATGGACATCTATCATTAAATATTTGCTATAGATTAAGAGGCTCGTGCCCCCACTGCCCTTATGTCTTTATGAGCGGGCAAAAAGCTGGGATAAAAAATTGCTGGCGGGGCAACGGTCAAACATATATAATGTTACACAAAAGGTTTTTTGTCAATACACGATATAGGGGATCACAATATTTTTTATCGGAGCATGCAAATCCTAATCTGTCTATTCAAGCAATTTTGTAGATGTTATCCGGCTTATTCTGTAAATTGGTTTTCTACGCATTTCACAAAATAGCTGGTTATCTCATATTTATACAGTAATTGTATATTTCAAATTGATTTTTAAGAATAAGAGTTCCTTTAGTTCATTAAATCTCAAAGACATAATAAATATTTTTTTTATATTGACAACAAAAAGTTAAATATTTTGTATATTATACAGGGTGGGGCAACATTGCGTCGGACCTTGATATCTCAAGTTCTACGATAGCTAGAATTTTTTTTTAAATTTGAAGTAAACTATATAAAAAAGTCTATAATTTGAAATTATTTTCGAACATACAGGGCGAGCCAAGACGAAACTACAGGACCAAGTACCTTTTTTTTAAATGGAATGCTATGTATATCAGTACATTTTTTGAAGCTTCTTTCTAGACTCTATTCATTCCTATATTAGCATTGAATATCTCCCAATCACTTGGATGTCATGAATTTTTTTGTTGAAATAATCCAATCTGCATATGGATATTTAAAAAATCACCACAGTCACAATTATGGGTTTTAAGAAAGACTTATGTGAATACCAGTTACGAGACATCTAATTAATGTTTTTGAATTATTTTCATTTCCTAAAAATGTACCGGATGGCCAAAAATTATTTTTCAATGAAGAACATTTTAAATTGAATTTTCTCAATTTTCTCAAATGGAACACCCTGTATATTTTTCGACGATGTGATGTAGAAATGAAAAACGAACATTTTTTGTAAGTACTTCTCTATGGCTAATTGCAACCATTTTCGCTTTACAAATAAATAAGTGTCAAATTGAACAATAAATTTAAAAAAAAGAGGTCCCCTCAAATAATTCATTAGAAAAATTTATAATACGTGTTCAACGTGTTGCCCATTTTGATTGACACACGTCTTTATGCAATTTTGAAATGAGGACATTTAGTGGGACAATTTCTGCCAATCCATCGAATGAAATGAGTAAATTTTAACCGGTCTTTTACTGTAGTTTTTTTGTACAATTTATTGCTGTTTTCGACAGGCAATAAAACCTCAGTTTGGTATAAATTGTCGTGCACAAAGGAGCATTTATTACACTTATCGGTCGGTAATTTGTATTGAATTTAAAATATTTGGAATTTTACAAGATGAATTTTAATAAAGCGGAACTTGTAGCTATAACTTTTGTTTTGGCCGAGACAGACAGAAATTGTTTCTCTGCCAATAGAATTTACCACCAACGTTATCCTGAAAGAAGGATCCCTGATGTTAGCAGCTTCCAAATCCTTCTCGATAGATTTCTGGAAACTGGAAATGTCGAATATAAAAAAGTGAAAGAATAAAACGTGTTGTGAACGAAGCAAACGAGTTTTCTGTGGTGCTGGCAACGGTTGAGAATCCCCATGTTAGTCAAAGAGAAGAAGAAGAAGAGAGGCATGTTGAGTGGAAACATCCTTTCTTTAATAAAATTGAATAGTTTATTAAATAACTTAATAGACATAATGGTGGGTCCTTTGGCAACCATGGCTAAACGGTGTTGTGGTAAACTAATGTGTATGTTATACCTGTATCTTAGTGTAATAAAGACGTTTATTATTATTATTATTATTATTATTAATGCTATTATTCAGTCTTAAACCATAGTGCTCACTGCTCAAAGCCATCTCTCTTCTGAATAAAATTATTAGGGCTAGTTCTAACAGAAACGACACAGTTTAGTATATACAAACTTGTAACTGTAAGTAAATCTTTAAAGAGTTGTCTAGAAGAATATTGGGATGATTCAAAAGTTATTTTTCGTATGATTTTCTTTTGTATGACTAAAATGTCTTTTACTCTCGAGGAGTTTCCCCAGCAAATAATTCCATAGTTTAAACTCGCATGTACATAGGCAAAATAATACAATTTTAGCAGTTCAACACTAACTTTTGATCTTAGCCATAAAACAAAGCAGTGCTTAGAAAGTTTTTTTGTTATCTCGCCTATATGATAATTCCAAGATAATAAAGCATCAACCTGCAATCCAAGAAATTTGGTAACTTCACTCTGTTCAACAGATTTGTTATCAATTTTTACAAGGAGACTTTTGTTTAACTCACGAGTAGCGAAAACTGTCAATTCTGTTTTTAAGTTGTTTAAAACCAAACCATTGTCCAAACAATATTTCTGCATGTAGATAACAGTATTATTTGTATTTTTACTAATTTCGCTAAAATTATCATCAATGACAGCAGTAACAGCAGTTTCATCTGCAAATAATGGGATGTAACAGTTTGTTAATGGCTCAGCAATATCATTGATGAAAACAATAAAAAGTAACGTCCCCAGGATATTTCCCTGAGGCACACCAGTAGTAGTAGAAGCGAGTTCATTTGATCGTTATGTTGAACCGTCATGTGATAACCTAACCTTTGTGTCCTATCACAGAGATAAGATTTTAACACTTAATGCTGTTCCGCATATACCAAAATTATAACATTTGTCTAGAAGAACCGCATGATCTATGGTATCAAACGCATGTTTTAGATCGAAAAATAAACAGGCAGTAATTTTGCTGTTATCTAGATTTGAGATAATGAAATTGTACAAAGATAGTAATGCATGTTGAGTGGAAAGACCCTTTCTAAAACCAAATTGACGATTAGTAATAATATTTTCCTTTTCTAGAAATGTAAAAGTTCTTTTCAAGAACCTTTGAAAGGGCGAATAGTAGTACAACTCCTCTATAATTAGAAATATGATTAGTATTGCCCTTTTTATGAATAGGGACAATAATAGCTTTTTTAGCATTAATGGAAAAATTCCTTCCTGAATAGAGATATTTATCAATAGTGTTAGAGGCTCTACAATATAATCAACAACTTCGCTCAGCAAAGAACATGGTATATCATCAAAGCCAGAGGAGTCATTGGCCAAGATGGACTTGATTATATCATAGTATACTTCATAAGTTGTCACTGGAGATAAAAATAACGATTTATTATTGATCTTAGACCTAGTATTATAGGCAAAAGGCGAGTTATTTGTTAACATTTGAATAGACGATCCAAAGTATTTATTATTATTATTAGTAAGTATCATCAGCTGACGTAATAAAATTTGTTATATGATTACCATCTACATCGGAAAAGCGATTGGCTTTCAATATTTTGTACCTTTCAAATACTGCCTCATCGTTATTTCTTTTGTAAATATTAAATAAGTCTCTTTCCTTGATTAATTATATTGGCATCTATCCATGGTTTATGATTGAAATTAGTGGTACTCCTTGTTATTATTCTAGATTTTTACACGCTTTATATTAGCTTCATCTGTATGTTTGTTTGTTTGTATGTAACGGAATTTTTGAACGTAATTCTCACCCACTTCAAAACATCAGATTAAACTGAAACTTTTGCACACTTATCAACGATCGACGACAATACAATAATTTGACAACTTTGTCCTAATGTCCTCATCAGAATCATTAGGATAAAAATAAAAAATGACTAATCTATTGTCGACATTTTGCCGGAGGCGCCGCTGTTATTAATATATATTTTATTATTTTATATGAAAAAATTTTAGTTTAAAAAACTTAAAAAGCACGCTTTAATAGCAAACCGAACTAAAAAGTAAACAATAATGTTTAAAAAAATTCATTTTATTATGCTTAATATCAATTATTGTTATAAGTATTTTATTGGTAGCTATTGATAAAAGTAAAATTATAAAAATATAGTAAAAAGCACCCAACGCTTTTTACAATGAAATGAATTTTTTAAACACTATATTTTACTTTTTAATTCGGTTTGCTATTAAAGCGTGTTTTTTTAATATCTTTAAACTATAATTTTTTCTAGAGGAAATGCTGTGAGGCAAAGTTCAGTGAAGTTGATAAAAAAGTATTAAACTTGTGCTCTAAACTATCCGCGGTTGCCAAATAAGGCCAGTCTACATTTGATTGTAATTAATTGTTTAAAATTATCAAAAAATATTTTTCTTTATTAAAAAATCTCTTAAACCTGACAGTTCGGTATTTGAATCTGAATAAATAAAAGAGATACATTGCATAAAATAATTTATGAAGTTAATACTGAGGATTTAGATTTTTTTGGGAGAATTAAAAAAAAAGTTTACCGTATGAGACCACAAAATTTTGACGAATTAAGAGAAAGAATTGAACGAGAATGCAGGGAAATAACACCACATCAATTAATGAGGACCCGTCAAAATTTGAAACAGCGTTATGAAAAATGCATAAGATGTGAAAAAGAACATAAAAAT
Source organism: Leptura quadrifasciata (assembly GCA_963675555.1). Taxonomy (NCBI): domain Eukaryota; kingdom Metazoa; phylum Arthropoda; class Insecta; order Coleoptera; family Cerambycidae; genus Leptura; species Leptura quadrifasciata. The sequence continues at coordinate 9,899,600 of OY776676.1, forward strand.
TTGAAATACTTTGTTAGATTTTTGTGTTATTCCATTCCAATCATTTGTTTATGTTATTTATTCATTTTTAAATTAGTGTTGACTGTTGTTGTATTATTTGATGTTCATGTTATTAAAAATAATAATTTTTCAACTTTTGTCTCACTAGATCATAACAAACTTTTATACAGGTCCAGTCAAAAATTGAATTGTTGTCTGAAATAAATAATGCAAGGTCTTCACACTATCTCAAGTACTCATTCCGCAAATGTGAACTATTTATTATCATTTCTTTTAACGTGATCCAAGAAGTGGAAGCACTAATACTTACAATAGTTAGAATCTTAGTTTCCAATACAAAATACAGTTTTATTTGAAAAAATACATCGTCAGCAATGGTCTTATTTTCTTCATTTTCAAAATGTTTCATTATGGTTAATTAATTATTATACAAAAATAGGAGAGAGGATATTGAGGAAGGTAAACTGTCTTCTTATCTTAGTATGCAATTCTTTAGTAAATATCAATTACAATTTAACTTATTAAGTAAATCTGTCGATAATATAATAATGCGACAAAAATATCTAGCAGATATTTTCAAATGATTTCAAAATATCTCCTAGATTTCATTAAGAACATCAACTAGAAGTTTTTAATTGAAACGAAAATGTCTAGTAAATATTTCTAAATGTATTTCAGATACCTCTAATTCATGGTACATATGGAAAAATGGTAAATAAATATTAAAACGACCTTCTATAAATATTTTCTGAATGACTTGCAAATATTTTCAAATGATATTGAATCCCCGATCGCTATGGGCTCTCCATGTATTTGAAATAATCGCATTGTGACTGAGTGGGACTCCATTCAAAATATGAGCGATCACTTCGATATTCTGTTTGTACACCTATTGATCTACTCATCCTGTCATAAATATATTTGATGGATTAATTTGTACAAAATGAATGTGGGCTAGTACATAATTTCTATTGTGGATATTTTAACAATCGGTTCGTCTTTTAAATAAAGTGTAAATACATCTATATCATTTCATAATATAGTTTATCTATACCAGACATCTCTACCTCTAAAGTTGGAGCTAATTGTTTTCAGACATATAATTAAAGTGACTGAAGAAAACCTGTTGGAAGACCAAAATGTTGCGTCACATAGACAGTTGAACCAGTTACTCTACTTGCATATACACGAGAAATGTTTAAAAAAGTTAAAAGTTAATAAGAATAGTTTTTCGTTTTCAATTAAAGTATGAAAAATACTATAGAAAATTGTGATTGTGACATACACTTGTTAATATAGTCATAGTTGCAGGTGCCAGATTATCCAAGTATAGTAAATGGATTACATTTATCAGTGCAAGTTTGAATACTGCTTCTGCGGTCATTTTTAATCGTAATTAAATTGTTGCCAATGGCTCAACTTATCTCTTTATTCAAGCATTCAACAGGTGACTTATAGTTTGTGTCTTATCGAAAGACGGTAACAAATCATTCAAGGTCGTACTATATTTATGTCATGAAAATAAACTAGTCAATAATTGGAGTGATTTGAGTTAGGACAATTTTTAATAACCCCAAGTGAGGGTCAATTTTGGTAAATTTTGCGTCTGTGATTTAAACTTCGTGAGCCCGGTGAGCGATGCTAATATGAAAAATTTTTGGGTTATATTTTTTCCTGAAGTAGTTATTACTTCTTATTCTTCTTTTGGCATTACAACCCTGGGTGGATTTTTGCTTCTCTGGCTATTTTCTTCCATTTTGCTATTTCTTTAGTTTTTTTCTCCAGCCCCTAATATTCATAATTCTCAAATCATCTCATTATCTACGTTATCTAATCATCTCTTTGTGTGTCTTCCTCGTTTTCGTCTTTCAACAGGTTTCTACTCGTAAATTTTCTTTGTTGTTCTCAAATCCCCCATTCTGTTTACATGTCCTAACCATGTTAATCTTTGACTTTTTATGTATTTAATAATTTCGGTGTTTTCATTCAATTGCTCCAGTTCAGCGTTCCTGCGAACTCTCTATGTTCCATCAGCATCTTGGATTTGCCCATATATTTTTCGTAGGATCTTCCTTTCGAATATCCTCAGTATTTCCTCATCTCTCTTTGTCATGGTCCAAATTTCACATCCGTATGTTATTTCAGGTCTAATTCAAGTTTTATATATTTTGTTTTGGTGTTTTTGTCTAATAGTTTATTAGCCAGTTCACCAGTTTTTTGTGGGTGTAATAACATTGGTTTCCATTGACTATACGTGATTTAATTTCGCTACTTATGGAATTGTTTTGATTAATTTCCACTCCTAGATATGTGAAGGATTCCACGTGTTCAAAGTTGTAATTTTCCATTTGGATATTGTTATTGTTGTTGGCTGCTATTCTTTTGACTTCCATGTATTTTGTTTTATTTTTGTTAATTGTAAGGCCCCTTTTTGTGCCTCCCAAACAGTCTGAGTCATCGTTTCCTCTAGATCGATTTTATTTCTGCTGATAGTAACTACATCGTCAGCGTAGGCGCATATTTGAAATGATTTGGTTCCTATATGACCTTTGTAATTGCTAGTTTTCTTGATAGCTTCCAGGACAAAGTTGAATAACATGCTCAATACTCTAGCAGTTGCCTTGGATCCACCTTTATTAATCTTATGTATTTCGTAAGTATTCCTAGAATGCGGATATCCTCTATTATTTGTTCTATTTTGTTTCTATTTGTTCGCTGTCAAGTGCCTATTTAAAATCTATATATATATATAAGTTTGTATTAAACTAACAGCTTGGCCACTGTCATTTGTCTGTTCCATGACTTATGGCATACTGATGAGAACTAATAAGTTCGAAACCGGTCTATGTCTGGTCAAGGGATTGACAAATGACATTGGCTACCAATCTTTCATGATTTGTAAGGTATAATTCAATGCAGGTCGTGGTATTTGCCCGCTGAGTAGTTGTTTCCTGCAAATCATATGTAATAACATATATATATATATATATATATATATATATATATATATATATATATATATATATATAGTAAAAATCTATATCATACTCGTTAAGGAGCGAGGTGGCAATCGCGATTAACCAAATGGGTATCGCGGTACCGGGTTCGAGCCCCGGCTCCGGTACGGGCACTGTTGGAGGATATGGTTGTATGTCCGCGTTTTTTCAATGTGTAACCCCCTTCCGCATAAGCCTCTGGCTTCTGGAATTGGAGGTTGTCTAATTTCTGTGATGGTGATATTATAGATAACACCAGATAAGACTTTATATACTACATTTAACAACGTAATTGTCCTATAATTTTCACATTATAATTTATCACCCTTCTTATAGATAGGCTGTATTATCCCCACAGTACATTCTTCCGGCATTTGTTCTGTCCATATTAGGATTATTAAGTTATAAATTCTTCTCCACAATTCCCGTCCTTCGTTCTTTAACAGCTCTGCCGTGATTCCATCCACACGGGGCGCTTTATGGTTTTAAAGTTTTCTAATTACGTATTCTATTTTTTCAAAAGTTGGGTTCTTGATATTGGACTCTGCTGATGGTATTGCACTATCTCACATTCATTGTTCTCTGCACATAATTTCTCTTTAAAGTATTCACTCCACCTACTTATTTTCTGTTTCTTTGTTAGTAATCTTCCTTGTTTGTCTTTGCATGCTGTTAGTTTTGGTCTAAATACCTGTGAGTTTTCTTTTATGCTTTTGTATAACTTTCTGTTGTCCCTTTGAATATTGTGTTCTAATATGTCTCTCACTTTTGCTCTCATTGCTCATTTTCTTTTTTCTACATATTCTGCTTGTTGTATTCGTTTTTCATTGTATAATTCTCTATTATTCCTAGTGTTTCTTTGTAATTTGTTTAAGTCTTGCCTTTCTTTTTTCTTCTGCTGCTTGTCGGTAATAATCATAATACCACTCTGCGCTTCTCTGTTTTTTGTCTCTCTAATGACTTCATTTGCTGCACCTATTATGATATTTGTCAGTTGGTTCCATTCCATTTCTAGGTCGCTGCCTTCTGTATGTTCTTCCAGTTTTATCTGTATATTTGTTTGATATTCCTGTTTCTTGGCTGTATTTTCGAATGGTTCTACATTCCATTTTTTGTATCGTATACTTTTCCTCTTGCTACTACTGAAATTTTTTGTCTCAATCTAGCTCCCACAAAGTTAAGTTGCTACTTAGCCATTATTAATGGTTCGAGTTTTGTATTTTGAAGTTGTCGGCATATTATAAAGACAGCATTGTTTTCTTTGTTCAATTTTTACTTTTTGTATATGTCTTTGGTTTATTATACGCACGCGTGACCGACAAGTTCGAACAAGTTTCGTCAAGTCATTGCGTCAAGCACAAATACTTGATTACTGGATATTTTGTGCAGCTTACTCACTCATGTACCATTTGACAGTTATTCCTTACACTAGTATAATGATCGTGATATAAAATTTATTTGTAAAAATTTATACAATTGCGAGACTAGGCCTGCTCCTCAGAAGTGTGCGTGTTGCAATCGAAATCTAAGAACAGTACCGAGCCGCAAAGAAAACATACTAACATTAAGTATTCTTCTTCCTGTATTCAAGAAAATATCACTATTGAAAATGTACTTTGTCATATTGCCATTTGAAAAGTTATTAAAAAGGAAAGGCGGGTGAAGATGGGGACGAACTGACTTTGATTTTACTATGCCATTAGGTTCTTCAATCTTCGGCTACTCTTACAGATCGAATATATCGAACTTACAATTCAAAGTTGCTCCTCATGCTTAATGTTTTATATGTGCCAGTAAAAGCAATTTGTGTGTTGTTCCTCAAGAAGTTAGAGCATAAGCATACTTGAAGCGTACGTCTTCACTTAGAAGTAGAGTTAGACAATAATGTTTAAGAATCTAAGGATTCAACGTATAAGGAGTATATTAAATAGAATCGGAGATGGTTCCCTTTGTGAAGACCATTTGCAAGTAACTGGTTTCACCTGGGACAACTTTGATGATTTAGTCAGTATAATATCAATGCGCAGTAACCCAGAGAAAAGGGTAAGGCAAGTAATGATTGTATGTTTAATGAAACTACAAATAGGAAAATCTAATAATTTGATTCAAACTAGCTGCCCAGAAAACAAGCAGTTTCAGAATTAACACTCGACAAGTGTTATCAATTCACAAGAAGCTAGAGATGCCAGCTCTTAATGGTAAACGAGAACAGTTATAAGTGGCAAATAATTCGCATTTTGTAAGCAAGATGCGTTGGATAGTAGCATTAGTGCATGGTATGCTGAAATAAAAAGTTAAACTTCTCGGCAAGATTTTAGATAACAAATTGATTCAAAAATTAAAAGTTACTATAGAATCGCTTCATCTCTTTTGAATAGTTATGGAACAAGATCTCAAATATGCCGACACCAATTTTTGAAAAAATATTTGTGCTACAAAGTTAAGTTTTTCCTGGGGTGGTAAAAGATCCAGAGACGGCCTTGTTTTGCTGATGGATGTTTCGTAAATACTGTAAATAGAAACGATCAGGAACAAATAGAAATCCCAGCCAGAGTGATTGCGATTTATCGTTCTAATTGGGGATGGACAGCGATAAAGTTCCACAGCGGTGTCTCAAATAATTTTCTGCTGCGTTCCTGAAAAGGCAATTTAACTTCTGCCTATCATTAATCTAAAATTATTTAGTTGTCACTTCATCTGTCTGTAAACTATATAGAAGTTATCATATCCGTAGAAGTAACTGTAAATATTGTTTACTGGAGCTTCGGTAATTATATTTATTTTAAACTTTCATTTACTGTATTATATACATATCTCCTTGAAATAGTTGAATACAGTTTTGATTTGTACATCAAGTGAATGTTAGCTTGTTTGCCTTTTATCTTAAGTTCTTTCTAACTTGTTACAGAGCTAGTAGCTGTTCGTTCCTTAAAGAAAGACAGGCAGCACTTCGACCCCAATCGACTGTTTCATACTGTAGCTATCTGTGCCTCCATCATACTGTTTATAGAAAAACCATATTTCTATATTTTAGATCTGAAACTGGTGCAACTGGTTTTAAGACTTTGTTTTAAAAGGGTACGACCAAAAAGAGCATACAAATTTAAGTCGAATTTAATCAATTTTGGAAGTAAATATAAGAAACAATGTTTCTAAATATACCTAGGTAACAAAGAATAAAAAATTATTTCGAACAAAATTAATCTAGGGACAGAAAATCTAAATATTTTGTAATTATTGCAGATTGGAAAATACTGTGTCCAGCTTCGACATCCTTGATTTTATGGTAGCTAGAAAAAGATAAAGAAACCAGATGAAAGTGATTATATCAGAGACAATCCTGAGACGCGCAACTACGTGCTAAAATTTTATCCGCAGTACTGAATTGGTTGATTGGAATAATGAAGGTAGAAGTACATGGCGCAGATAGCAAACCCCTGCGAACCGCGAAAATTTAAATTCTATTTTATGGGTATTTATTAATATTAACAAACTATTTGCGTTTTGTTGTGCAATATAAAAACATATATTTTTTAAAACATACGTTTTAAAAATATTATGTTTTTGTATTGCACAACAACACACAAATAGGCGGAAATAATTTAGTTATACCAAATTAAAAAGTCAAATTGTTTTTTTAATATTTATTTATCATTTATTTCCACATTAAATTTTCCTTGATGTCCATTTCATCAAACAGTAACACACACAATTTATCTTGTTCATTTTTTAAACAGTTGCTGATATGCTTAAATAGGTGATAATTGATGCCAATATGGAATGGCACCTTTTCCAATAGCGAAAGTAGTGTTCGTTTTGAAGGCATAGCAACGATTTTTGACAACAACCTGTAGCACTTTGGACTCCTTTTTAGAAGAGCCAAAGCTACAACCTTTTCTTCAATAGTCCATCTCCTACCATTTGGGTTACGCTTTGCACAGCGTAATTGAGAAATTATGAAGTCAGCTGTGGTGTTCGACATCCCCCTAAATATATCTTTGAGTACTGATGAGTCACTCCGATAGGGATTTGATATCGTGAGCTTTCTGTTTGCACATGAGTTTTAATTTCCGTATGTGGTCCTCTTTACGACAAACCAAGTTTATGAGTTTCAGTTTCCTTGGAGTAGCGGTTGATTTTGACAGATTGTCAATGTCTCTAAATACTGATCGTTTTCGAATTGGAGTAGAAGTATGTTCGGATACAGGAGTGCTGACAATGTCCCCCAAAACTGTAGTAGGAAATTCCTCCAACGCGGGAGGCTCAATCTTTGAAGTTGAGGCTATACCTGAAGTAAAATGAAATGGATATGAGCAATTATATTCATCAGATTAAATGTAATTTTTTTTGATTCTGATAAAATTAATCAGTAACACTAACTCGTAGTAAGTGTGCAAGATAATTCTACTATAAGCTAATTAGTGGCAACTAGAACAAGGCTAGAAAACTGAGGGTCCTTCACCAGAGACATTTCATAAAACGCTTATTTACCTTCTCCGAGACCTTCTTGCACTTGGCATGTTGGCGGAGTGCATGGGAAAAGTGTGGGGACTGCATTGCGGCTCAATCTGCGACTAATTAGGTCTACATAACTTTCGTCAGTACAATGACGGGAGCATATCCTATAATTTCGGCAAGATTCACCAGTATAGCACATACCCATACTTTCTTGCCACATTTTTGACCTATAAAATAAATAATTGTGCTGTTAGAAGTACTGATAATTAGTAAACATCTTAACTTACCTTTCCAACTGAGACGGAAAATAATGAAGTTTCGCCACCTCGTCCTCCGAAAAACCACAAACATAATACAATCCAATCCGTGGCACTGAGGCCATCTCAAAACAGAAAATAACCTACAAGTAATTGTACATAAATTATGAGGAACTGAATAGGTATAAGATATAGTTAACACTTTTTTATTATAGCTTAATCTTTGAAATTGAATTACAAACATTATGTAAAACGGATAAAATTATTTACAATATTATAACTTACCAGTTACCAAAAAATGATAGGCTTCAAACACAAAATAGTCTTTAACTTACACACAAATGTTTATAAAACACCATTACAATGAAATTACTGAAAATCAAGGCACAAAATTAGCACTAAGACCGTAAAACGACTTCCGAAATTGAGTTATCTCTGACAAGACATAAACAAAATTTTGAATTTTTGACGACAGCATTGACAACTGACAGACACTTGATAGCGCGCCGAAATAGGTGTAAGTGCTGCCATCTTCCTTACCTTACATATTGTGCAAGTAAAATAGCTACATCCAATATTTTATGTATTCAACAGAGATAGGGAATAAATGTTAATTTCGGACAAAATTTCCTATGAAGTTGCGTGTCTCAGGGTTGTCTCTGATTATATCCACAAATAATTTTAGAAAGAGCGGGCCAAAACAATCACAGTGTCAAGTGGCTTTTGTTTTGTTTATTATACATTTTTTAATCCCCCACAGTCCACACCTGTAATCTTATTGACTTTCTACCACTGACATACTTGTAAGTTTTTTATTTATTATTATTATTATTATTTTGTTAAAATAATGTTATCTGCAAATGAGCGTTGGAAAAATCACAACATATAACAAACTGAAATATGTGTTATTTTTTACAGAGAATACAAACAAAAACTGTCATCCTCCCCGTGCCCTCTCGAAAACATGTTACTGAAATCAACACAATATGCAAAAATGTATTAATTGTTTGCAATATGTCAAAAGCACTTAGGGTTTACTTTTCTGAGTAAAATAAGCGGAGTAACAATGCTGTCAATCACACATCACAGGCGGCTGGGGTGGCCGAACTGACCGGCCAACTAGATGCACAATAGGTCTCTTCCTAACAATAGCCACTCAGTATTATGTATTTCACGTATTTTCTACGAAAAAATACCAAAAACTAAAACGTTTACATGAAAACGTTGTGCGCAGTTATATCAAATGATTTCCGGCAGTAGAATTTGTGTTTCATAACATAATTGCTCTAATGTTACATAAGGATTATTTATTTTAGAGAATGTGTGTGTCTTTTCAACTTATTTTTCTATAAACGCTAATGTTTTCAAATATTAACATTAGAATGAACAATTGTAACTAACATCTTTAAAAATTTTAAGTATTTTACAATATAAAATATGAGAGAACGAATAACAACTGCTTTTCGATTTTTTTGTTGTTGTTGTATTATTTTTGTTTCTTCTGTATTTCTTCCGATGTCTGAAGATTTTTCGAAGAATACTACCTTACATTTTTTCTCCCCATAGCAAAATTTGTTAAATACAATAGATGAAGATTATGATTGAATGAACTGAAAAAAATGTGGGTTTTAAATCTTTAAAATATCCCAAAAGTTAATATACATGACTAGTAAAGTAATTAAAAACAACATTTTCAAATGGTATTTTCCTTAAAATAAAAAAATATATTTATTTTACTCTTAGCTTAAATCATATTTCTGAAATTCTTAACCACCCTGTATTGAAAAATAAAATAGCCTCAGTTGTTTATAAAGAGTGGCCTTTTATGTAAAAATAAAAATTTAGATGCATTTTTACTATATGTATACTAGTATGTATATATTCAGTGTATTTTTAGATATATGAGTTATTAATAGTACCGTGTATGTTATTATTTTATTTTTATTATATTATTACTACATTGCCCGACATGGTTATAACAATTTATTGTTTACAACTGAATAAAGATCTATCTATCTATCTATAGAAACCCCATCCGGGGACTCCCTGTATATTAGCATATACATTTGAAAGCTTATAGCCTTCAGATTTGTTGTACAAGCTGATTTGTGATATTTGCCGTAAAGTTTATGTTGGACAATCCGGAAGAAATTTTAAGAGATGAATTTTGAAACGTAAAGCAAGTTTCAAATTTATCAAAGGTAAAGTCACTAAAATGAAGTCATTTTGAATTAAAAATATCAAAACCCACTCCTAAACATTACAATATTATTAAAGCCATTTTTTTACTGTAAATCATATCCACGTTCCTACTAGTTTTTTTACAAATAGACAATAATTATTCAAATTCTTGGTAGACTGGGATCTGTCAAAGATAAAATAAAAACAGGTAAATTTCTATGTTATTTTGATGTTTGAATATATTTTCTATTTCACATATAAACATTGCAATAGGCGACAAATTTGAAAATTCTAGAAAAATTTAGAATAAATCAGGGTTAAAGAGATATTTTATCTTATCTTTCTCAATGCAAAAGCTTGGACCAAATTTTTAATGTTTCTTAATCTTCCACGGATGAACCACAAATACATCTAAATTTTAATTTTTGGGCAAGCATTGCATTTAAGCAACTTTTTCAAATATCATTTGAGTTAAAAAAAAATAAAAGTAGCTTAGTCAGCCAAAAATTCATATTTTTGAAATTGGGCGCCTTATATACAAAAAATGTATTGACGCAAATCATCTATTTTTAACCAACAATAACAAACTCTTTATCCAAAAATAAAAAATATAATTGTGTTATTGATAACCCCATTCGGGGACACCCTACCCTGTATATTATCAGACACATTAGTGAGCTTATAGAATTCAAATTTGTTAAATGGGCTGATTAGTGGTATTTACCTTAAAGATTACATCAGACAAACAGAAGAAGTTTTAAAAGAAGAATTTTGGAACATAAAGCAAGTTTTAAATTCAGGGAGAGTATTTAAATTTAAGATACCAAGACATAACCTTAAATAGACCATCATTACTGAAACCGATTTTTTTTACTGTAAGTCATATTCAAGTTTTTACTAATTTTTAACAAATAAATAATAGTTGCTTAAGGTTTTGGTTGACTGGGATCCCTCAATAATAACAAAATGAAAAACAATTTCTGTGTTGTTATGATATATATCTGTGTTTTTCTATTTTGCTGAATGCTTTTGAAAATGATTTATTCAATTTTTTTATATACTTAGCTATACAGGCCCTATAAATGAAAATAAAAATTTGATAAAATAGTAAAACGATCTTATTTTGTACATAATTAACAAAAATGTTCACTAGTCAAGAGCCAATCAAAACATAAAAAACAGGGCCATATTTTTTTGACTGACTCTTCCTGTTAACCATTGATATTATTGTTCCCGTATACCATGTCGCAGTCTACATACAAACAAGAACGCCCAGGTTATGTATAATAATGAGGCAACCGAACCTTTCCAAACCCTCACTGGAGTTAGGCAGGGATGTGTCCTGGCACCCCTACTCTTTAATTTGTTTACCACTGCTCTAACAATTATTGTTGACAACAAACTGACAGTCAGAGGAATAGGTCTCAGATACCGTTTTGATGGCGCTCTCTTTAACATAGGGCGCTTTAGAGCTTTCACGAAGACACGCACACGATTCATTTGTGATCTCCAGTATGCGGATGACTGTGCACTTTTAGCCTCTACGCCGGAAGAGCTTCAAGAACTTTTAGATGTGTATGCCCAGAGCTATGATTCCTTGGGACTTAAAATCAACATTGGAAAGACTAAGATTATGTCAACTCCTCATCAAGTGAACCAAATAGACATTACACTTAACGGAAATTCTCTTGAAGTGGTGGATCAGTTCAATTACTTAGGCAACGTTGTTAATGACAAAGCAAACATGGACAGCGAGATTCACAATAGAATTAACGCTGCATCTAGAGCCCTCTGGGGACTTAGAGAGAAAGTATTTGACAACCACGACCTTGCTTTGTCAACGAAAATGGCTGTCTACAGAGCAGTTGTCATTCCAACACTGCTATATGGATGTGAAAGCTGGGTCACTTACCGTAGTCATGTGAAAGAATTAGAACGTTTTCAGCAAAGACACCTCAGAAGTATGATGAAAATCCGTTGGTTCCATCACATATCAAACGTGGAAGTACTCAGGAGAGCAAACAGCCTTCCAATTGAGGTGCTTATTTCAAGAGCACGCCTAAGATGGGCAGGTCACGTTCATCGTATGCATGATAACCGCCTTCCTAAATGTACACTTTATGGTGAATTGCTAAGCGGTAGAAGAAGGCGTGGCGGTCAACGAAAGAAGTTCAAAGACGCTCTCCATGAAAATCTAAAATCCTGCGGTATTGCAGACGAGCAATGGGAACAACTTGCAGCGGACAGAACCGAATGGCGAGGGGTTGTGGCCAGCTATCAAGGAAATGTTGCTGGAAGAAGGCCGAATCCAAGACTTAACCAGGTCTATGTTTGTCCTGACTGCGGTCGACATGTGCTCTCCCGAATCGGCCTTTATAGCCATAGTCGTGTGCACCGTAGATGAATGGGAATTACAATACACTACACTTTTTACTTATTTTTTATTGTACACAATCTATCGGCTGTAACATTTTTATACTCGGACTCGAGTAACGGCTAATAATAATAATAATAATAATACCATAAGCATAAAATCAAAGTGCCTCTTAGAAATTGCACATATTTAGGAAGGTAAAAATTTTGTATGCACAACTTGAATATTCTGAATATGAAACAGAAAATGATTCCATGCATTATAATATATATCTTATTAATTAATAAAAATCGAATCGAATTTTATATTATTGCAACAAGTAACAGAGCATTTAAATCAAAGCAATTTTACGTATTTTTATTTTTAGATGGCAAAAAATTTTAAATTTCTATTATTAACCATTTTTTTCGAATCGAAAGTGTTCCTCTCCACAAAAATAATTATTATAAATATTGTCTCAAATTTCTGTCAATTTTTTATCTTATCTTCTTTTTCAGACGAACATATCCAATATCGATTCAATTGTACTCTAATAGAACGAATATTGTTCTCTTGTTAGCTTCTGAATGAAAAGTGACGACATCGAGAAAAGAGAAATTGGTGACATTGTTTTCTATTTTAAATGTTCCATATAAAATATGCGTATTTTCCGTGCTTTGTTGATATACTTCTCAGTTATCTCAATGGCCATCTGAAGTCTAGGAATTTGTCTGAGCAAGAAGATGGTGCACTAAAGATTATAGTGGAATCTGAACCACTTCTTGAAATAATTTACTATTAAAAATTACACATTAGCCACTGATCTAACTGCCTCCGAATGAATAATTATCCTGAGTGGATTTTTTCCCTTTGTTTGAATTAATTGGATTTAATAAATTCTATCAAACATAGTATAATGGATTATTTAATATATTTTTCAATAGATACCCTCCTATGATAAGATGAATATTAGAACACCTATGATTAAGATTCATATTTCGTATTAATTTCCATAAAATTTGACGTCGCCAATAATGTTAATAAGTAGGTACATTGTTTCAAGCATTTAATTTTCATAAGTGGTTTACGTTTTATTATAATATAAAGTTAAGACAAGACAATATATTTAGTCATATGTACAAAATAAATAAACCTTCATTGTTGGATGATTGAGAAAAATTAGATATCCTTAATTTATTCAGTTCAGCATATCCTGTATAATAATCCTCAACTGCTTCGTGAAACTCAGACCCAATAATGTTACACCCTCATCATCATCATAATATTCTCAATTTTGCAGTAATCGATATCAAATAATAATTTAGCGTGAGTCATCCTACAGGGGTATATTTTCATTGGTTGCTATTTCCCTCTTTTCAAATTCGCCATTGGTTCATAAAAAGAGGGTGAAAAGTTTCCCCTTATTTTTTAACTGTTTTAGCTGACCAATGCCTTTGTGACGTTCCCTAAAGTTTCCCTCTTTTAATTTAAAGAACAAGAGTACACTCCAGCTGAAAGTTCATCTCCGTATTAAGCGATAATTGACTGATTCTTTACGGGGAGGGCTCGTAAATGAGATGTTCATATTTCACACATGATATTGTTTTCGACTGCGAGGTTTTAGCTGATATCTACTGTCTACAATAGTAGTCCAAATCTGCACAATAATGTAGAAACCTCTGAAGATAAATAAATTGTTCGTGAAATTAGTAAATTTTAGACATATTCCTTATTTTGTACATTATGGCAAACACTTAGCGAAAACCAGATTGTTGATATAACCTATGGTGTAATTCAAAAGGGAGGAAATGTAAAATTATGTCAAAGCACTAACTATTTAAGTAAAAATGGTAATAGTAACATTTAACAAATTTACTTTTGTTAGTGTACCCAGATACCTACACAGTAATCTAGATTTCTTGTAATAACTCAAACACTATAAAGACTAATTTCTTATTATTGTTCTGTTTTAATACTTTACCTGTTCAAAATTGTAATATAGCTTTTGCAGCGACAATATATTTAGGTAATGAAAGGAATTCAAAAGAAGCACGTTTAAGATTAACCTCTTAAAGTTGGTGGTTGTTGGTGGTCTATACGACTCGAAGTGCTAATTGACATTTACTTTTCTACATCACATCTATACAAACTATGCAGACTATGTGGATATTGTTGGCTGTGTATACTTGAAAGTTTTATCTTTTTATTTTAGTCAATACCTTCAAATACATTTCTTAAAATATCCTACACCATTGAATATATATTATTTACGACAGTTATTTAGTTCCTGTTCCCTAACAGAGCTTTCTGCATGCATCTATTAGAATTGGCAGTTTAAAATAAACAAATAAAAATATAGTGTTACTAATTTATTTGTTCATTCATTCATTCGTTCGTTCATTCATTCGTTCATTCATTCATTCATTCATTCGTGCATTCATTCATTCGTTCATTCGTTGGTTCGTTCGTTCGTTCGTTCATTCATTCATTCCTTCATTCATTCATTCATTCATTCATTTATACACTATTTAACAGTACAAAGACCATTTACAAGGTGAGAAACAACACATATTTAATATATGGTACATATAGTGTGTAGCTTAAATATATATAATAAAGTGGGAGAGAAAGAATGAGGAAGTTGCATGATTTTTTTTTATATTACGGAAAGTTAGAAAAATAGGCTTCCTCGTATTTTTTCTTTTTTTTATTGTTAAAATTGAGGATGAAAAAAAATATTAATTTCGGCTGAGAATTTAAAACCATTAAAACGCTCTATCCCCAACGAATGGTGTCATTCGTAACCTGCAGCGTCACGTCGTTATTGTTAAAACGTTAAAACATCTAAAAAGAATGATGTGGTTATAGATTAACACGTTAGGGATGTTATGAAATGATTATCCGTCACATTAACCAATAATTAATAACAAGATTAAGAATAACAACATAAATTAGCAAATTCAGGTCAAATTAGTGACGTCACAATGACGTCAAAGCAATATTATATCATTTTCAGTCACGTGGTTTTGTTTACACAAAAGCTCAAATTTTAATGTGGCATATTTACGAAGCGAAATTTTTCTATCAGTTTTTTTTATTATATTATCAACTTATATAGTACATATTATGGAAAAATAATAAAATTAAGCATTTTTAAAATCCATGCATCTTCCTCATATGAGTCTAAAATCTAAACTGACTGACTCTAATACTTTAGAGAAGCAAAAGAGGTATAAAAGACAGCTAAGAAAAACTGTATAGTGCATGGAAAAATTAGCAAGATGTTGTACATAAGGAATAATAAAATACAATGAGGAAAATTGATAGGCGGACGTAGGTAAAAAGACCCATTATTGAAAAATATCAATACTCTGATTGTTATTATAAAAGGAGCAAATATTATATATAGATGATAATTTAAGGACATTAGTCCGAGCTCTAGGCAGGTAAAATTTTGACTTGACTTGAATTAACTCTAGGAGTATGGAAGTTCAATTTGTAAAGTATCTCGTTGCAATCAATTTCATGGTGAATGACTTTCTTCAAAAAGTTGATAGCGAAGTTATTACGTCTATCACTTAAACTGCACATGGAAAACATGTCAAGCAGGTTTGATTAAGGAAAACCAATAGGCAGATATGTATTTAGATATTTGAAGTAAGAGATATTTAAGAAAGTGTAGCTGCACGTTTTCTAATTTCATAACATGAGTACTATAGCAGGGCTACCAAACAAGAGATGTATACTCTAGCTTAGATCTCAGTAATGAAAAGTATAATAACTTTAAGGTTGAAGTATTGGAGAATTCACGGTCATTATTTATGATAAAAAACCTACAGTTTTGTTTACGTCACATACAGACGTATCAATATGACCGACAAAATTTAGTTTTTTGCCAAAGTTACACCAAGGTCTTTAAACGTAGACGGTCGCGTTAGTTGTTCGTCGTTCGCAGTGTACTCGTAGGTATACTCAGAATCTCTAGCTGTAAATGACATTACATTGCACTTTTGCACGTTTAATGACAGATTGTTTTTAACACACCAGAAATTCATATTAGATTCAGATTTTTCCATTTTAATGCAGTCGTTTAAACCAGAGATTCTGTGTACAAGTTTAATGTCATCAGCGTACATTAAGAAGTGCACATCTATGCCTATGCCTGCCTACGTCATTGGTAAATATATTGAAAAGCAGTGGCCCAAGTATAGTGCCCTGGGGAATGCCTGACGATGAACCGTAATCATAGGGCTTAAACGCATTATACGAGAAACATATTGAAGTCTATCAGTTAAATAAGATCTAAAAAAGGTTATAAGCAGGTCCGAAATACCAAAGTTGGAAAGTTTTGTATTCTATATTATGTATTAATGTGTATTTATTAGTATTGTTAAGAAATAAGACTCTACGCCTGAGACTATAGGTCTATAATTTACCAATTATTATTCCAAGTTATAGCGAAAATCATCTGGAAAGCCATTACATTTTTCTACAAAATGTAAATCAATGGCCACACTACACAAAAATATACACGGACGCTTCTAAAACCACCGAAGGAACAGGTTGTGCTTATATAATACCCCAACATAATATCTCCGCCAAATTTAAATTAAGCCATGAAATTTCCATATTTTCAGCAGAAGCAAGCGCTATTTACAAAGCCATTGAGCACATAGTTCAGTCAAATTGGACAGGTCATTATATCATAATATCAGATTCATTGTCCGTTCTTAAATCTCTCAACCAAAATCATCCTCCAAACATCCCAGCGAATCCTTTCATTAAAAATATTTAAAAAATTACACGACTGTTACATTTAAATGGGGGCCATATTATATTCATGTGGGTTAAAGCACACATTGGTATTCGTTATAATGAAAAAGTGGACACAATCGCTAAGCAAAGCGTCTTAACAGGTTTAGAAACTACAAAGCAACTAAGTTACGATGATACTGTAAATATCTGTAAACATGTATTGAAAAAATCGTGGTCAAACATGTGGCATGAATTTGTTTTCACCAATCCCACAAGATATACTAAAATAAACTCGGAAATACCATCCAAATTCTGGCATGATGATTTTAACCTACCTAGGAAATATATTACCATCATTAATAGGATGAAATTTGGACATGGTTGTTACCCCGCACATCTATATAAAATTGGAATTTCTCCTACGAATGAGTGCGAGATATGTAACGTTGAGAGTGACTTAGATCATATTTTCTTTAACTGTATCAAACACAAAGTTGCAACAAATGAATTGTATAACAGCCTGTTAAAATTAAATATAGATACACCTTTCAATATATTATCTCTGCTCTGCCTAAATAAAACGGAGATTCTACATTGCGTAATATCATTCCTATATAAAAGTGGCATAAAAATTTAGGTTTAGAGTTGTTAATCCCTTGTTTAACCTCATGTAATCCATCCGTGGCCTTACCTGTGATGTTTTTTTTTAAATGCCTTGACAGGCCCCTAGGCGAGAAGTGTGTGTCCCTGTTATTCCTTATCGTTTTCATCTAGTTATTATTCACGTTAGAATTAGGGTTAGATCTTTAGCCGCTTATACATTTAACTGTGTATCTGGCTGTATGGACTATGTCCTAATGCCATTTAAAAAAAAAAAAAAAAAAAAAAAAAAAAGACTATAGGTCGAAGAAACGATCAAAAGGTATCTTTATTAAAACATATAATCAATAAAATAATGTAATTTGGTAACGATTTCAAAGGTAAAAGTATTCCCTTAAACCACGATGGCCTATAACATCATCAGTTTTATGACAATATAAAATCTTAACAGTTAGATATTTTTGCAGCAGAGAAGTTAGTCGACTGTTTTAAAATATTTAAAAACGAATAAATGGCATACATATAAAGTAATTTTAATTCAAAAGCTTAACGAAGATGATTTTTAGACCGCGGAGTAGAATGCGAAAACCGTGATTGAACAATGTAATACCAATCCACATTTCAATGTTGAGAACAGAATTAGTTACAAAATTAGAAAAAGAAGAAAATAACTGACGCTTTAGTAAGATTTCAGTTGAACATTTAATTTAATTATTTTTTGCTGTCGTTCTAGTAAAGATGTGTGGCTTTTATTTTAACTGTATCTGGCATGTATACCATATTATTAAACAAACATTTTCATATAAATAATATTTTCATATTTATTTAACACTTATTGAGAAGTATTAAAAGGAAAGTAATAGGTCAAAATATACTTACTTTCTTAGAAAATATAATAGAATTACTAAGTCTTCAAAAAGAACGTTTCTTAGTATTTACAATCATCGTCAATTTACGATCTCACTGTAAAAATTCTGGAAGCGATACTGAGGGGGAAACATGTAGCTTGTCCAAGTGGACTAATAAATACTCATTTGTGGTACACTTCTAGAATATTTCTATGCAGTAGTCAACCCTGTTCTCAATACCTTACCTTATACATAAGATATGTATATATCACTTGGGAATAAAGTTTATATGCTGTCCTCTATCGCTCAGAGAATGGACTAGTTATTTGTTGTACGTTGTACCTACCTCAAGGTTGGCTTTACCCAAAGGTGGTGAACTTTAAAAACTAAGGAATATTTAACACAGATACCTATTTTATCTAAATATTTAAATAGTGTTATATGAGCCATCAACTTTGAAACATTGTTTGAAAACAATAGCCATTTGTATTGAATTGTATAACATCATTGGGCTTTACCCACTGAACTGTAATAGAGTTCAGTGGCTTTACCCCACTTAACACAATCCTTTTAAGTTTTATAATAGCATACAAATTTTATTCTCTTACCTCTTACAGGTAAATTAAATTATTAAATATTTAATTGATAATAAATGGGTAAAATAAGATACATCAAGTAAAATTTTTAATCATTTATTATGAATACGATCTACCTCAACTCTAAAGCTTTTGCGTCTCCATCTACCGGTCTAGATTCAAAACTAACAGAGTTCACAAAATGTTTGCAACAGTTTTAAAATGTAATATGAATTATTGTGAACTTTACATAGCTCCCTCTGCTAATCAGTAGTACAACTAAGTAAAATAGAAATTTTACAAAAATGTTGTGACTCAGTTATTGTTAAGACCAATTCAATTAATGGCAATGAATGATGAAAATAGCTGGTAATGTTACAGTTGGTACTTCTTCATCTAAAATCTCCATTTCTTCGTTTTAAATTTCGTTGCAAAGTTTGATAAAGTTTATGCATCTTGCCATAAATTTTATAAAACCGTTTTAAATCATTCGACCGTAATAGCTCTCACAATTAAGTTAACAAAAACATCAAATTTCTACACGTATACCAAACCTCATCAAACATAACCTACCTATTTACTGTAATGGATGTTAACTATAAAAGTGTTCCATGTACCAATCAAAAACTGGAAAGAATTAAACATAACTAATAATACACACAATGCAGTATTTAAAATGAATAGCTTTGTTGTAAAATGAGAACCAAGGTTAAGGTTTCGTGCTGCCCTCTATTAGACAAAGGCTGAACTAACTGCTTGCTAAAACATGTGGACCACAGATGTTCTTTATGAAATGTTCATTTAATGTAACTTAACAAGACAACTCTAGCTGGCAGTGTAATAACTCATATAAAACTGTAAACTTGAAAAGGATATTGGCGCGAAGCCTTATAGAGCTACCGAATTATTAAAGTACATGAGAACCTCCTTCAAATTTTATGGTGAGTAGTCCTGTTTAAGGAGACAACCCTACACCGGGTTCGGGTCTTGGCAGTGCGGACGTTTTCGAATGACTGGTATTTTCGCCATATAAATATATTTGTTGTCTAAAAACCTCTTTTACAAAACGCCAAAACATTTGATCACTTTACTCGAATACACTACTCGACACACGTTTCGCTAACCATGTTTAGCACCATCAGGAGATGATTAAAACTGAAAATCGGTAATGCTTCTCACATGCTCATTGAAGAATTCAGCAGCTCTTGGTCTATAATGAAAATTAGTTATTGTTACTGGTAATCTTTCAGTTGGTCATTCTTCACATAAAATCTACGTTTTTCATTATTAATCCAGTCAAATAATTTCAACCTGAGAATGAGAGATAATAAACTATAGACTTGTATAAATCTTTGTTTAGACATTTTATAAGTAAGCTGAAAAGTCTCATAGAATGTCGAGTATGCGAGTCAAGATATTCAAGGTCAAATGTCGCAGAAACCTTTGTCTTATAAACATGTTGTTTCTTTTGCTCTAAATGACATTTGGAGTTATTAGAAAAGACATCCGTTTAATAATACTCAGTTAACAGGATAGAACCCATTGGATTTGAAATATATATATATATATTTAAGAAATCGTCTTTGTACGGACTCAACTTGCATTTTAGAGTTTTGATAAACAGGTGACCAGATGACAGAAGCATATTCAAGTTTGCCTGGTATAAATGATATGTATATTAATTTCAGAGTGTTGATATCCGTAAAGCTGCCCCAGTTCCTTATACAATACTCGAGTACTTTAGAAGCCGAAGTAACAATTGTGCTTATATAAGTAGAAAAACTGAGCTTGGAATCGAATGTTATTTCAAGATCCTTAAAATTTGTACATCGGTCAAGAACGGTATCATTAATCGTATATACGAATAAAACTGGCCTTTTGTCATTGTAGAAGGACATTATTTTACATTTGGATGTATTTAGTTTTAAGTAGTTATTCTCGCACCATTCGTTAACCGAGTCTAACGCTATTTGCAAGTCAGAACAGTCGTTTGGCTTGCTTACTTCAGAGTAGATTTTCAAATCGTCCGCGAAAAATAAATGTGTAGAACTCATAGCGAGGGATAAATCATTAATAAATACTAAGAATAAAAGTGGCCCTAGGTTGGATCCTTGAGGGACTCCGGATGTTGCAAAAAGAAAATTGCGAGAATTATATCCACCGTATTCCACGAACTCTGTTCTATTAAATAAATAGGATTCAATTAGGGATAGCAAGTTATCTGACACTCCAATTGCATTGAGTTTAGAAATGAGTAGAAAATGACTGATTTTGTCGAAAGCTTTTTGAATGTCAGTATAAATAACATCGACTTGGCCTTGTGTGTCCAATATGTCCGAGATATATTGTGTAATACAGGTCAGGTTCGAGGTGGTCGATCTTTTTTCCATAAAACCATGCTGATACGGAGATATATGACTTTTGATTTCACAATATATATTTTCGTAAATGAAAGGATTTTGGACTCTAGGATTTTGCCAAAATTCGGCATCTCCTGTTTTGAGGATAGGACATAGTTTAGTTGTTTTCCATATATCTGGATAGGTACCTGTTACTGAAATAAGATTAAATAAAAAATGCAGGGGTGCTACAAAAGTATTGATACAGTCTTTAACAATGAAACTCTGTACGTTGTCAACACCGGAGGTTAATTTGTTTTTCAATTTTTTTGCTGCGTTAATTATGTCCTGGTCCGTGATTAGTTTAATGTGCACGTGTGTATTATTAAGAAAAATAAGTGGAACTTAGGGTCGGATTGAAGGTACACGTCCGAGAAAAAGCTGGCGAAGCCATCGACCACAGATTGAGGCGTTTCGAAGGTAATGCTGTTATAATGTACAGAGCCCGGAATTCTAGATTTTTGGTTTGTACCAAATGACCAAAACTTGGAAGGGTCAGCTTAATATTTATTTCGATATCATGTATATATACCTCATAAGCAGCTTTTATTTGTTGCTTAATTAGGGATCTTAGGGTTTTGAACTGCTCCAAGTAGGGGCGAGCGTAGGTGCGTCTTTACTATGTACATACTTCGGTATGCGATGTAAAGCAACGACAGGCGCAGTTAATACTTGGATGGGTGACCATTCCAACGGAAACCGCGTCCTCGCCTCACACATCTTCCAGCGGCTTGTATATCAGTGTATGCGCGGAAGCTATACAACCTTAGGCGAGGGTTGTATAGGAGATATACCATCCTTCGGAGGGGATGTAAAGCCGTCGGTCCCTTGTCTATTAAATGTTAGGCAAGTAAAAGATCCCTACTCTTCTTAAGGGAAGAGGTTCGGCAAAATTCCTGGTTGGGGGTAGCTCGTCTACAGACGTCGGTGTTAGGCCTCAGTAGCGGAAATAGGCCGACGTTAAATAAATGTATAAAAAAAAAACTGCTCCAAGTATGTGTTAGTGTTAAACTTTTTGTAGTTTCTGTGCGCCCTATCTTTTTTACGGATGTTATCAATTGTTTCCAAGTTGAACCAGGGTGGATAGGTTCGGCTGTTTTGTTTGTAAAATAGTAAAACACACAAAGCGAACTAATTTGTTAAACCTTCTTCCGACCAAAATTTTCATATTTTTTCGAATAACTCCATGTCAAAAACCAAAAATACCTATTTCGTTGGAAAGGGAATTTAATGCTGAATTCATAAATCATATATAGGGTGTTCTATTTAAAAAAAAAATGACCCCGAAGATGCTCCGCTGTAGCGAGTCACCCTGTATATTTCAATATATTTTTAAAATGTGCCTCTTTTCATACTATACCACATCCATAAAAAACAATTTTCCAAAGTCTTCTAATAAAACCGATATTAGACGTTGACGCGCTGTTGGAACACCCTGTATATACCAGTTTAAAATTATTTTATGACGAATTATTTTTTCACATGAGGAATGTTCAGTTCAGTTATAAATAACACGCTAGGGAATTTTTATATTTTTAATAGTCATATGAACATTTTTACATGCATGAGATATACCAAAATACTTTGAAATTTTAAAATTTTAAACGAAAAAAAAATAATAAAAAATATATTGGCGATAAAACAAATAGCGAAATTTCTAACTCTAACATGTACGACCTAAGTTATGGGGTGAAACAAATATAAAACCATACCTTTGTAATTAATAACGAGGTACCCACCTTACTTTTACTTAATATATGCAAACCGCTATCGATAAACTGAAAACTTTTAAAATTTTGACAAAGGCAGATTTTTCCAGGAAGAAATAAATAACTTACAAAGTAACATTAATTAAAAAAGGCAACGGAAATATTGTACACAGTACATACTACATTTAATAATAACCGTATTATACTATTGTGTGTCATTGTAAATAACATACTGTAACAAAATATTTTATAGATACCTGGTTCAATGTAAAAATGAGTCACTGCTATTATAATTCAAGAAACAAAAATATACTCTGAATAAATAAATTTTTATATACAAAGGGCAAGTTTTTTTCTATAAATTAATTAATTTACACAATTTATACAAATTTACAACAATTTTCAAGTAGGTACCTAAACTGAAATAATTATGTACAATCACTAAATATACAAAAATATGTTTTTACAAAAAATATGATCGATGATATACAATATTTATGATTTGAACCAACTTATTAATACTGATTTCTTTAGTGCAAGCAGAAAACACAAATTTCCACTGCTTTAAGCTTCAGAATTTTCACACACACTTAAAATAATTAAGTCACAAGCACCATTTAGTTTTATACTTAGTTACATACACTGATTTACATGTATAAATAGTAGCAATATGTGAAGAGGATGATCTTATTTGGTTTATACTTATTTGGATACATTCTAATGCAAGTAAGTTATGGATCTAACTACACATTAAAACAAAATTATTTGTAAACTAGAAACGAATTAGGTTACTCCTCTATAACTAACTAAATTTTTGATAACTTTGTACATTTAGTAATTGGTACGTTTCAAATGACGACCAACGCTAGAGCGACTTATATTATCGTGTTTCGAGCAATCTTACTTATCTACAATTAGCATTAATTGTTGCAGTCCCTGTAATCGTTAATGAATGTTTGAAGGGAACGGTCACGTATATTAAAGTAAGGATGTTTATTTTGAAGAGGTATATTATATGAAATTTATCGACTAATGTAATAGTCATTTCAAGATTGTAAAAGTTCAGAAAAGAGCTCTTTTTTTTGTTAAGTTGACGGTAATGAGAGGGAAATAACATGTCGTGTTCGGAACGAAAGTCACTTTTGTGACTCGTCTGTAATTGCCGGGCTCACTTCGTTCGTCCCGCAAACCTACAGACTCGTCCCACAAGTATCACTTTTACTCCTAATAAAACAATACACCATTTTCTTCAAGCGTCAGAGAATCGTAATATTTCTTACTCATTTCATGACATTAAAGTTTGAAATTTCAGACGTCTGTGCGTTACCATTAGCAACGGAAGTAAAGAACTTTTTCTTCCGCACAAGCGGAATTTTACTTCCGTTGCTAATCGACTTTGAAGAAAAAATAACATGCCTTATTCGGAATAAAAGTCGCTTTTCTAGCTCGTTTGTAATTTCCGGACTCACTTCGTTCATCGCGCAAACCTACAAACTCGTCACAAAAGTATCACTTTTACTCCTAATAAAACAATATACTATTTTCTTCAAACGACAGAAAATCATGGCACTTCTCATTTATTTCATGACATTAAAGTTTGACATTTCAGACGTCTGTGCGTTACCATTAGCAACGGAAGTAAAGTACTTTTTCTTCCGCGCGAGCGGAGTTTTACTTCCATTGCTAGTGGTAACGCACAGCTAAATTTTTAATCTTTATATTTTTCATAGCTAATCGACGTTTGAGAAAAAATAACATGTCTTATACGGAGCAAAAGTAACTTTTGTAGCTCGTTTGTAATTACCGGACTCACTTCGTTCATCCCGTAAACCCGCAAACTCGTCACAAAAGTACCACTTTTACTCCTAATAAAACAATATACTATTTTCTTTTGAATATCAGCCGGCTGTGCGTTGCCATTACCAGCGGAAGTAAAAGTACTTTTTCTTCCGGTCGAGCGGACTTTTACTTCCGTTACTAATGACAACGTCTAGCTAAATTCTTTATCTTTATTTTTTTTATACGTAATCGACGTTTGAATAAAAAATAACATGTCTTATTCTGAGTAAAAACCACTTTTACTCCTAATAAAACAATATACCATTTTTTTTCAAACGACAGAAAATCATGGAATTTCTTATTCATTTTATAACATTAAAGTTTGAATTTCAGATAGCTGTGCGTTGTTATTAGCGCCGAAAGTAAAAGTACTTTTTTTCCGTCGAGCGGACTTTTATTTTCGTTGCTAATGACAACGCACAGCAAAATTTTTTATCTTTATTTATAGCCAATTGACGTGTGAAGAAAAAATGATATGTCTTACTCGGAGTAAAAGCCACTTTTTGACTCATCTATAAACTACAGACTCATCACAAAAGTATCACTTTTATTCCTAATAAAACAATATAATACTTTTAACGCCGCTCGTGAGTGGCAGTAAAAGTGTGGCGTCAGAAAAACGACAGTTTGAGTTCACTATATTTGCCATAAAAATGTCGCTTTTGTGACGTTTGAGGAAAATAGTATATTTTTAATATAAAGTGAAAATGGCATTTTTTCTGTCGAGAATGTACTTGACTGATGAGCAAAGCGAATAAATAAAAAAATAGTTATCATTTGGTACGTCATATTTTTTAATTCTGAGCAAGTCTGAAAAAATTTTAGATTAGAACTATTGTAAAAACTAGTGTTCTACCTTCCCAAAATTTTGTAAAATCATGAAAATTTGTTTTTATGTAAAACGTAATCTTTTTAAATTAAAATTTATTAAAGAATATTTAAAAATCATGTATTTATTATTTTATTTATCACATCGAAATACATCAAAAACGAAACTAAGTTTTTTTACTTTGTTTAACTCGAGTTTAACTGATAGAAAATTATCAGCTATAATATCCCTAGGACATTGATAATGTACGAGATAATTTTATGACAATCGACAGCACGTTGCTTGGTAATAGCCCGACGCCGAAGGTGGAGGACAAGTACCAAGCAACGTGCTTGAGAAATTTGTCATAATAATATGAGGCATTTGTCAATGTCATCCGATCAGAAAAAAATCCATAAATATTCCCTATGTGTATTTGTGACATCTTGTGGTATTTATTGGAATTTTTTCTTTGATTAGCGCGTTTATAGATTGAGAATTGGCATTGCCAAAACGTGACATATTGAAATTTATTTGAAGTTATTATGAAGTCAAAGTTAAATAATTTTGTTGTCATAGGGATTGAAAATTTCCCTGAATGGTGTTACCAGTGTAATATTAAAATGATTGGCTGATTTGTGTCACCTGACAGGAAATAACGAAATTTAATTGGTTGTTAGAACTGTCAAAAAAAATTCAGCTGTAATTTACCAAGGGCACTGATAATCACGCGATAATTTTTTCTAATAACGAACCGAAAGCTTGTTGCTTAGTAATTACTAATTACTTAAAACAACAAGCTTGAGGGTCATTATTAGAAAAAATTATAGGGATTTATCAGTGCACATGGTAAATTCGGTGAAATAATTTTTTGGAATTCTAATAATATGTCAAACTGTGAATCTGATATTTCAAATAAATTATAAAACTGTCAATAATTTTTCGTTGCATAGCAAGATAATGACATAAGTGATAATCTCCCTTGGGGTGTTTTCAGCTACAATTTACCAAGGACACTGATATTCGCGATTTCTAATAATGAACTGAAAACTTGTTGCTTGGTAATTACCCGACGCCGTAGGCGGAGGGTAATTACTTAAAGCAACATGCTTGAGGGTCAGAAAAAATTATAAGGATTTATCAGTGCACGTGGTAAATTCGATAAGATATTTTTTTGAAATTCTAAGATGTCAAGTCGTAAATGTGACATTTTATATACATTATAAAACTGTCAATAATTTTTCGTTGCATAATGTCATCAGTGATACTCTCCCATAGGATGTTTACAGTGTAATCCTTTAATAATTGAATGAATTTTGGCATGTGAATAGAAATGGACGGGTTTTATTGGATTTCTATTTTGTCAAAAAATTATCAGTTTGCTCTTCTCTTTTACCTTCTCCTTCCTGTTCATTGTCATCGTTTTGACGTTTGTAACCGGAACTGATTTAATAAATGGCTTTCGATTCTATAGCATATATCATACAAAAATTTGCTAGTTTGTCTTGAATTTTGATAAGAAAACTGTATGGAGGAGGTAGAGAAGCAGTTTGACATTAATTAATTTACGGGTCTTAAAATTAGCTACACGAACATTGATTATCAAGATGATTATGATGCGAAAATGATCTGGTAGTTGAAAATTCACAAAAAAGAACTATTTCCGACATCATTTCTGGCTCGAATTGTGTTGGATAAAGAGAAATAAAGTAAAAGAGAGGAGGAAGATCAAGATAAAGATGGAACCGAAAATTCTCCATCAGTTAAAAAAAACAAATTGTTTCAAAAGAAGATTTGTTTTGTTTGTGATGTAATTTTACGTGATAAATGTAAGCCAGTATCAACACTTTTATGTGTGATATTTACAAAAAAAAAAAAGTTATACTAATTTTTCATTAAAAAATAAATTTTTATAATAGCCAGAGAAAATTCAATTTTGAAGTCATTCCATTCAACAAGAAAATGTTTTTTACAGATAGTTATGAAGGAAAAAGCATTAGAAGCTAACTTATATGCAAGGGGATCAGGTAGAAGACTACACATTTGAAAAAGACATAGAGATATCTATTATTCACCGACAATGTCAGTATCATAACTGGTGATCGAACTCGAATTTTTCTATTCATCACATATTATGTTGAATATATTTGCTAAATACAAAGATTTAAAACTGTCAAATTTTAATTAATGTTGATAGTTACAATTCCAGTTATCGCCTGGCATGTTCATAACAAAGTTGATTTTGTTAAAGAAGGTTTCTCAGATAATATTTAATGATAATGATTTAAAGATATACCTTTATCTTCTTAGTCTGTAAGTTACATATTACAAGCTGACACTGTATGAATTATTTCCACTGATAAAAAACAAACAAACTTAATTCAGTAGTAAGTTCTGTAAAAAATATTATATCTACTAAATCAATTTGAAATACTAAAATAAAGTAATCATAATGGAAATCATTACTATTACTTGTTTCATTTTCAGTTTAGAATATACTGTTAAGTTATTAAATTCTTTCCCAAACATATCCGGATGATTATTAAAATAATTTAGTTTGTTACAAAGGAATAACAACGATTTTGCTATTCATTCGGACACTTCTATACTAAGATGCCTCTTAAAATTATTTGTTTCAACGAGTAGTTAAAATATAATGAAACAATACACGCATGTGATTTGTATAAACTTAGAACACATTCAATACAAAATCTCTCATACAAATGAACTTAAATATCAAATGGAACTAGAAGTCCTAAACACTCAAATATGGATACAAAAAACAAGTATTTGGTTACATAATTTCGTGCAAGTCATGGTTATAGTATTGCTTTTTCTTAATCAGTCTAAATTCAAAATTCGGGTAATTCCATAAAATACTTTAATTAAACAACTAGCAATAAATACTAAATAAATTAAATTATCTCAACAATTGTAATGAGTATCTTTAGAAAAATTATTTTGAAAAACAATTTTTATCAGTACTAGACTAAGTTCCAAAATGCAAAAGCTTAAATGTTGCTGCAAAATCGAAGATTAAGAAACAGAAGCCATCTTGCAACTCGGCCGAATTTTAACGGCCCATGTTTTTATGGTAAGTGAACCTTTACAATATATGTCTGTCAATATCTCTAATAAGCATTACAAATACACGTTTTACAACCATTATTAATAATTAAAAAATCTCAGGATTTATAAACTTGCAAAAATTTAGATCAGTAAATTCTGATACATTGGGTGATTCATCATCTGTTTTGCCTAAAAATACACTTCGTTACAAACGTTGCACAAAGGTCAAGGACATACTTGGTATTCTGATTTTACAGTCCATCACTGACAAATTGTATATTTCAAATAATAAATATTGATTATGAACAAGTAATTTTACTCAGTGTAGATCTTAAAATTTTGCTTAAAAATTAAAGAGTCGAGGGGTCTATACACCGCATTGAGAACAAAATTTTCCTTAGGATGTCTCCAAAAGTTCTCAAAAGTGTATGTTTTGAGAACTTTTATCAAACGCAAGCCTAAAAGCTATCAATGTAACAAAAATTCCAAAGTCTTTAAAAACAATCTCTCGATATTTTTCGTTAAAAGGCTTATATTTCCAAATACTCCCAAAAAACGTGTTTAATTTCAATTTCAGCCCAGCTAAAAGAATTTTGCCCGCAATCCTAAGGCAAGTTCACTATATTCTGAAAAACCAAGCAAAAATGAACACAATAGTTTTGTAGTTGTGAAAAATAAATTTAAATCTTGACGTTAAAAGTCAAATTTCTGAAGTAAATCAGGCTCACACCAAAGGACGCCATCCGAACTACTAGTACGAAAAAACGTCTTTCTTCTACTAAAGATAGTTTCCGTTTCCATAAAACTGAGTCTGCAGCAACATAAGAGAACCTTACGTACTTGTTCTGGAACACAGCGAATAAGTATCCTAATAATAAATAAACATTAAAAACTTAACAAAGCTAAAACTACTACTGAGCAGGAATACATTTAGGTACATTCAATTATGTGAGGCTGGGATGATTCAATGACACTCGGCCTTGTCTCTTTTCCCGGATGAAGGGAATTTTGGGGGGGCCTTTGATGTGTACCATTTTGGATCAAAGATGGAAGCGGCCTCGACAGGCCAGGATGTAACACAGGGTGACTTATCTGAGGCGGTTGATTGTGGATCTCGAATGTTTCTTTCTGATCCTCGTGGACGTCCTTCAGCTCCATCGATCCTGGAATTTAATATAATTTTACAAAATAGGAAATCGTTAAGGTGTTTTTTTTATATTGTCTGAAAGTTATTTGTGGCATTCTATGAATATTCTGTCCTTTTATTTGAGTTTTCTACCACATATATTGTCCTCTTCAATCAAAATCTGTCCTCAGAATCACATACACAGCAAATAAGTGTTCTTCGAAAAAAAGCTTTGAAAACGGAATGATACTACTTTCCGAAACGTCAGCAAAATACATTATTTCTGTGTTTATTTCGATTTATATTATTTGAAAAAAATAATCTCTGATTGTTCCTGTGACGTAAACGTCACAGACGCAGAGGATTTTTTTCCAATAATTCTATTATTTTATAGATTCGGCGATTTGTTTTTGAAAAGGACAATAATACATGTGGTAGAAAACCCAAATAAAAGGAAAGAGTGTTTTTTTTATCTTGCACATTCAAATATATCAAATATTTAAAGATATATATCTGAAATAGTGAATTATAGTTATGGAATTCATAAACAGCTGTCTTGAAAACAAAAGCAAATGAATCTAAACGAAAAGTAAGGCATGATAATAAGAATAAGTAATAAATAAATAAACACCAGAGAAATTAGACAACCCCCAATTCCAGAAGCCAGAGGCTTGTGCGGAAGGGGGTTACACATTGAAAAAACGCGGACACACAACCATTTCCACCGACAGTGCCAGTGCCGGAGCCGGGATTCGAACCCGGTGGCGCCACCTTGCGCCTTAACCCACGCGGCTATCAATCAGACCAGACCAGATAATGAAATACTACACCAATTTCTCAGACCCACTTGTATAATAGCCCATTAAAATGGGAAAATTTGGATGAAATAATTCAGTGCGGGCCGAAATTTTGGGAACAGGCTTATTTTGTGGAATTTTTTAAAATATCAAAATGGGTTAAAAAAATCTGTTTTTCGCAAAAACACATGAAAATTATATGCAATAAAAATCCTCACCATTTTGTTTTTCTTTTTAACTTCGTACGACCTATTGGAGCCGAGATAGACTTTTTGAAATTTTGACAGTTTTGCGACGCAACGGACACGCGCACATTTTTCGCTAAGATCTCGAAAATGGTCATTCGAATCGCAAAATGTTTCAAATGAAAGTTGTAGAGAATTCGATTATGAACACTTTTCTTTTATTTTTCATTTCCATTCAATCAATATTGGCACAGATATGAATTTTTAAACATCTTTATAGCGCGCTATCAGAACACTTGTTTCATGATAAAATCGATAAAAACTCGAAAATAGATCTTACGCATATAAAGTTAAAAAGAATCAAATTTTGAATATGTTGCTGTATGTACAAAATCGTTTTGATAACGAGTGAATGGAGATAAAAGGTGAAAACATGAAAAATTTTCATTTTCAAGAGCATTATGACAAATAGAAATTTTTTGATTGGCTATAGGCCATAATGACACTAAAGGTTTTTTGAAGAGAATTAAATTATCTGTAAAATGAGCTACAAGTGAAGGTCATAAGATGAATGGTTCACGAGTTACAGCTGTTTAAAACTATGGGCAAAAAATTATTTTTTATTATAAATTAAAATTTTCCTGCAAAAACTGTGCACAAGAATTTTTTTGAAAATTGGTTTGATCTATTTTTATTAGTTTATATACATAAGAAAGCAATGCAATAGCATAAGTCGTTCGCAAGGTATATTTTCTTTAAAGTTCTTGAAAAATGTTCTTGTTCAGAAAAATTAAACCAATATTCCTATTTTTGTATATATCATCGTTTCTTTTGGCTTTGCGACAAAATTTCATAACACCTAAATGAAAGCTTACAAAATTTCCTACAAAAACACTTTTTCGTGTATGATTTTCAATAAGTAGTGACACTGACGACTGAAAATGCGGTTGACTTTTAATTTTTAGCAAATAGGCAATTTTCGTCACGTTTGAAGTACAAAATAATACATTTAATAATATTTTTTCACTTTGTGAAGTATCAGAAGTTATTTTATGAGCATTTCTGAGTCGTTTAGTACTGGGTCCATATTTTTAAGACGTGTACTACTATTTACACAAAAAGAAGAAGGGTTCGTTTGCATGTGGCGCAGCGGAGGCCCAGACGACTGTTGTACGTTGACTCCTACTCTGCATTTTCGTATGCGTAAAAAATTGCGAATGTAGGATAATTATTCCTAAAAGTGGTGGTAATATATATTTTAAAATTGTGTTTTTTCTACGTACATGAGGAGTTCATTGCAGTTTTTTGTGACCAATAATATTGGTTCAATTTTTCTGAACAAAAACAGTTGTCGAGAACATTTTTTTTTAAGAAAACATCCCTTGCGAACTACTTATGCTATTGCATTACTTTCATATGTATATAAACTAACAATGTTTAAAAAATTCTTACGAACAGTTAGTTCTTGCAAGAAAATCTTAATTTATAATAAAAAAGAAATTCTCGTTCATAGTTTTAAACAGCTATAACTCGTATGAAAGTCACTTGGAGCTCATTTTGGATTAAATTTTGATTCTGACGCAAGCACCTCAAATTGTACAAGGTGCCTTCCGCGAGATATGTCAATGCTGGGCTGCGCGTGGCTGGCCTAAACTTTGATTTTAAAAATATTGGTTTTGCGAAATTTTGGTTTGGAAAATTTTTATGTGAAATGAATTTAGAAAACAAAAATGCACAAAAGGAAAATAAACCAAAAATAAACCAACAGAACAAAAAGAAACAAACATAAAGGGAGAGGGGGACAGGAAAGATTTAAAGATACAAAAGGTATGAAATATCAGTAAAAGTAGATAGGGTAAGCGGAAGTTATAGTTGTTGAAGTCTAGTATGGTAGGGTGTGTTTAATACGAAATGGGGCATTATGCTGTCTAATTTGTGTTACGTTTCTTGTTAGCGGACTATCGCGCAGTTTGAAGGAATAAACATTTTGAGAGATTTCCTGGAAGTAATCTGCTATTGGTTATTTGTCAAAATGCACTTGTGTTCTGATAGCGCGCTATAAAGACGTTTAAAAATTCATATCTCTGCTAACATTGATAGAATGGAAATAAAAAGCAAAGAAAAGTGTTCGTAATCGAATTCTCTACAACTTTCATTTGAAACATTCTGCGATCCGAATTTCCATTTTCTAAATTTTAGCGAAAAACGCACGCGTTTCCGTTGCGTTGCAAAACTGTCAAAATTTCAAAAAAACTATCTGGGCTCCAATGTGCAGATTTTTATTGCCTATAACTGTCACGTGTACATATTTTACAGTAAAATTGATACTTTCCGAGTTTCTTGCGAAAAACAGATTTTCTTACCCCTCCGCCGGCGTCTAGGGGTGAGGACTTTTAATACGTTAAATTTTTTCACCAGACAAAGGATCAATAAACAGAACACTTAAACATTTTCAACATACCTAGACTTCCATCAGACCCAGCGTACTCATAGTAGCAATTAGGGGAGCCTTCACCATTGAGTTCCTCATCGATGTTGTTAGGTCGACAACTGGTAGTCTTCCAATGTGTCCTTAAACCAGAGGCACTGATGTAATTCTTACCGCACTCCTGGCAAATGTAGGGACGCTCATTAGTATGTAGTCTCTTGTGTAGTTTCAGATGCACGAATTGTGTGAATTTCGCTGGGCAAAAATCGCAAGCATAAGGTTTCTGCCCGCTGTGTAACCGTAGGTGCGTCTTAAGATTCGAGGTTGAGGAGAACCTTTTCTTGCAAATGCCGCATTCATGTGGTCGTTCTCCAGTATGGACCAGATGGTGCTTTTGCAAATGGGCTAGTTGGGTGAAAGATTTGGTGCACACGTTACACTTGAATGGACGCTCGCCACTATGGGTCCTCAAATGCACCTTCAAGTTGGATAACTGTCCGAAGGTTTTACAACATACGTTGCATTCGTAGTGCATTTTACCATCTTTCTTCTTGAGGGGATAAGGTAGGCTTCTATAACCCCTAGATGGGCCGCCATTGGGGCTTGTTGGATTGCTGGAACATAAGTTCATATCGTACTTCATATCGGGACTCTTGCAACTGGGTGACACTCTACCAGTTGATATTTGCAACGGCGGTAATGGTGTTAAAAGGTGATGTGACAAATTGGTATTAATTATGTGAGTTGTTGGAACTATTAAATTTGTACCATTATTGTGATGGTTATTACTGAAATTCGTCGTAATTGGGGGAGAATACGTGTGTGTTGGAGAGGATGTTATAGTACTATGAACCATACCGTTTGGTGATGGGTAAATATTGTAGTAATTGGGGGATTGAACGTTGCTGTGATAATTACTTTCAGTAGTGTGGGGTATGTACAGATTGGCTGACTGCACCGGACTCGGTGGATGATTTTTCATGATTACCGGGCTAGGGGAGAGTATATTTTGGACTTGAACATTTGAACTTGAATCAGGACTGCAGGGGACTGTGCCGCCATATCTGTGGCTTTTTTTGTATGAGTACGCCATTTCTGTAGGAGAACTTGGAGGAGTGGCGATTGGTTGCCTTTGGTTGTTGTCATTGTTGTTTGTATCGATTCTATTTCGTAGCAAAATATTCTCCAGTATACTGGACGAAGGAGGTGTGTATCTAGAAATCACATTTGTAGCCTTGGCTTCAGGTTCGTAGTAAGGTTTGCTATTAGGAACTTCGTGAGGTGGAGAATCCATCACAATTACCGTTGCAGGGGGACTGATAATTCTAGGGGTTAATGTGGTTATTTCAGGTACTGCAGTTTCTATCGAGGATGCTTCTTTCTCAGCTTCATGATCGCTTTCGCCCTTCATTCCTTTATAATGATAAGCTTTTGATATTTTAATTTTAACTTTTCTGTACTCGTTCTTCTGGGATTCAGGTGAAACTGGCTTGATGACGGCAGTTTCTTTCGAATTTGGCTTCTTGCTAAAGTCCAGTACGTAGTTGTTCTCACTATCCGAATCACTGGAGTCTTCAGGAGGAGTGAAGGCGTCATCGTGATATCCATTACTGTGATAACCTTCGTCCGACCTAACGCTTCCTTCTGTGGGTGTCAGTTGATGCTCGTAAGGAGTGTCTTTCGCTGGAGGCTCAGTTGTACTGACAGTTATTACTTCTGATGTCTGCTGCACTTGCTGTCCTATAATATACAAATTTTTTGTTTAAACATATAAGGAGAAAGACTGCTTTTATGCTACAGGTCTAGGCGTAGAATATGGATGATTTTTACGTATTGTTCTGGATTGAACAGAAACGTCAAATATCTGTCAGTCTGTTAAGTCACTTATGTCAATATAGATCGACAGTTGCTTATTCAAACTAATAGTTGTTCAGACTCAGCATACCTTTGATAACCAGAATGATGAAAATTATCTCAATCAAACACAAACTAGGAAATGTAGATAAATTAAGCAGAATAAGGAAAAAAAGAAGAGAACGTGTATGTGAAATTATTGAGTTTATAAAACTAGTTTTTGCAAGATATATGTGTTCTGCTTCAGCATTTTCATATAATAATCAGTGTTGCACAATTTATGTTTTAAATCGTCCCAAATTCAATTCGTTTGAAGCCAATATTTAACATTGTGCAGACAATGTGGACATGATCGAAATCTTTTTTAAAACGTTACACATGAGAAGTAATTCAGCCCCCATGTACTTTATACCTTCGAACAATTCCGAACTTAATGAAACTTTGGGATGTTGTTTGTAGGTTTCCAGTAGTGCTACACCCAATTTATCCAATAATATACCCTGTGGAATTTAGAGGAAAGACGAAAATCCCCAAAATATTTGCACTTTTTTCGGCTTTTTCGAAATATTCCAAAAATGATTGATTTTAGCGGACAACTTTAAATTAACAAATTCTAGCTGATTACATTTCCAGCAATTTGCATGGCAAAACGTATTTATGGACCCGTAGGTACCGTGATATAGAGTTTAGAAAAAGTGCAAAATTTCTCACAATCGTAAAAACTGCTGAAAAGGCTGGTTTTCGTTATTTATTTTCCATTTTTCAACATACTTAATGCACATGTGGTATCTACTTCTATTTGCACAGGTTCAACTACCCCCTCCCCTCCCCATAACTAAATCGAATCACCCACGTCAGACAATTCAGATCTCGCCGGGCTGTACTGCACTCGTCCACCAAATTTGTATTTACAGCATCAACTGCAGTGACAATGGCTCAAGAGACGTTTCTTTGGCAAACGACACCAACAAAAGGAACTTTATCACAATGCTGATGGCAGAAATGACAGTGAAGGGAATGAAGGTGAAACAGGCTACTGAAGATGCAGACGCGATGATCATACACACAGCAATTTCGAAGGGGCTGCTGAATATGACAGTGTAATTATTACAGGTGAAGATGTAGATCTCCTCGTGTTACTGACAGCCCTAGCCCCCACTTCCCTTATTATATTCAGCAGCTTCATGCAAGATCGACCCACAAGATATTCTCTTTCCGCATGCAGTAAGTGGGTGCGACACTACTTCAACCCCCTTCGGACAAGGGAAGAATTCAGCAGAATTTACGAGAAGAACACTTCCCTACATGACCTAGTAGCTGTGTTCAAAGACCAGGAGGCCATCCGCTATCAGATTTCCGAGGCAGGTGAGAAGTTTCTGGTGGCACTGTATGGAGGGAACATGGAAACAGATTCCCTCGACAACCTCCGATATCAACTTTATACTAAGTCCGTTGGTCAGACTGCCACCTACCAAAGACACTGCCACCTACCATGTTTTCCGAATATATCTCCAGGTCCAAACATGGCTGGGTAACGACATTGTACCGTCAGTTTGAGGGTGGTCGCTGACGAGACGAGGGGTGGTCCCCATCAAGACCACACGTAATGCAGCCCCAGACAACATATCGAACATCGTGTTTTGTAAATGCAATAAAGGGTGCAGCAATGCAGCCTGCAGCTGCAAGAAAGCAGGATTGAGGTGATCCACCCTTTGCAAGAACTGCTCGGGGCATGCATGAGAAAATTCGCCAAAGCCTGATCTCCAGGATGAAGAAGCAGAAGGGGAGCACGAAGAAGAAATGATTATGGACGCACTGCTAGACGATGAAGGAGAGCGTGAAGAAGATAAAACTCCGTACGTTGCTAAACACCTAAAATTTTAACATTACTTCATTAACATAAAAATACAGTGTTTTAATGTTCTTTTTTTCAACTTAATGAACATCTACTAGTGGGAAGACGAGCTGGGTTATTTTATTTTATGCTTTTTCAAACCTTACATGTACACTGTATAGTATGAACATCTCAGAGGAGGAGGATAGTTGAACCTATGCAAATGGAAGTAGTTACCACGAATCCATTAAATATGTTGAAAAATGGAAAATAAATATCGAAAACTAACCTTTTTAGCAGTTTTTTAGGATTTTGAGAAATTTTGCACTTTTTCGAAACTCGGTATCTCGGTACCTATGGGGTCAAGAAATACGTTTTACCGTGCAAATTGCAGGAAAGTTAATTCAATCCTCTACAGTTTACTAATTTGAAGTTATCCGCTAAAATCAACCATTTTCGAAATATTTCGGAAAAAAACGAAAAAAGTGCAAAAATTTTGGGGATTTTCGCCCCTCCTCAAAATTCCACAAGGTTTTTTTGTTGGATAAATTGGTTGTAGCACTACTGGACACTCACAAACAACATCCCAAAGTTTCATTAAGTTCGGATTTTTTCTAAGGTACCCCACAGATTTGACTCTATGACGACTGGCCTAAAGATCTGCTTATTGTAAGTCAGTTTTTAACTGCAGATAATCTCAAGTATTCCACGATGCACATGTCACAATCCCAAAATTACTGTTTATCCCCATCCTAACCTGCTTTACTTAATTAAATTTAATTTTATGGGGATACCAAAGAGCTCAAGTGTATCAGAAGAAAAATAAAACTTTTGGAACTTGAACATACAAGTAGCGTTACTTCCACCGATGTATGCAAAACCACAGGGATATCAAAATGCATTTGGTTTGATTAACCCCAAAAAACTATGTATAAATTCTTCATATTCCGAGCCTAATTTTGTACTGTTATTACTAAACAAATGTAAATACTTACTGATCCTTTGAAGCATCTGTTCTCCAGTTAGAGGATAATTAAGCCTTTCAGCAAACTCCCTACAATACCATACAAGCAGTTCTTGATTTGGAAGAATGGGCTTAATTGTGTAAAAATATATATTCATTTTATACTGGCAGGCAATTAGATTTTGAGATTCACTAGAATAAGCAGGATTAACATATCTCATCCAATTTGCTTTAGAAGTGTCAAATCCATCCAAATAGTAGTAGAGTTCATTATCCTTATATATCTGAAAGGGATTTAAAGATAAAGAAAGGTAAGGTATGATTTGAAGATAGATTTTGGTTCAGTAAAATCAGAGAAAAGCGTATCAAACCAATATTAATAAATTGGAATAGAAGCAACCACTACAAACTACAACTACAACACTACAATTACAACTACAAACAATTGTTCCTGTACTTTCAACATTTTGGTTTAACCAATCATAATTATTTTTCCAGTAAGATAAATTTATAACATGTAAATTTGATACCGGCGTCCTCTATTCTAAGATTCTTGGTTAAACAGTCATTCAGTAAAAGAGAAAGGATATCTTATGACTATTTTTACTCAGAAAAACTATGACACCGGCATAATAGTCCTATTAATTGTAGGAGTCAATACCACGTCTGCACAAATTTTCAGGTTGTGTGTGTTATATATAGTTTGCCCAAATTTTTCTCTAATTTCCTGAACCTAACTTAAATAAAGCACTTTCAGATCAGTCACCTTATTATTATCCACGCTACCTCTGTAAAAGCCTTCCCTAAGTTGCACCTGCATACCAGAAAAAAGAAGAAAATAGTCAAAACCAGTAACCAGTTAATTAAAAGATAGGAAACCATCACCAAATTAGAATCAGTCTCAAGCTTCTAATTTAATTATGGTGCAGTTGAAAAATTATAATATTTGTTACAGATTTTATATTATGTGCATGTAAATAAAATAGATAATTACATACCCTCCAAAAGTACTTCCTGTTAGCAGAACTTGGTACAGCATCTTTGGCATATATTTCTCCCACGAGGGGCCCAAATCTTGTCCCTCGTGGGATATATCCTGTACTCCAAACGCCTTGAGCCTGAAAAAAAAATTTTTTGTCAAGCATGACACATTATAATTTGACGTAGTACCAGAGAACATAGACTCTCTATGTTCTCTGGTAGTACCCCACAAAATATAGTGATGCTTTTTAAAGTTTTTTTTTTTCGAATCGAAGCAATAATAGTGGACCCTAAACACTTATTGATTTTATAACAATGCCAATGAATTTTTGGTAACTTGAATACTAGCTTCTTTGTACACTTGGGTTTTTGTATGATTTAGTGTAAAAATGAGGGTGGATTTTCAAGTGCGCTTTATTTTTTAATAACCTTGACTATACCCTAGTATACTTTAACTTGGTGTGTGTATGTATGAGTTAATATTTCCGTACGATTTCATTTTCTCTTGTACACAAAGATCCAGAAATATTGTCCACGTAGATAATGTTTCTGGACTATTGCTTTAACTTTGTGTACAATATGGGAGAAAATGAAATCGTACGGAAATATTAACTCATACATACACACGTCAAGTTAAAGTATACTAGACTATACATTTAGCTCTTGCCGTTCAGGAAAAATCAGAATGTCATACAGGTGCTTTAACTTTATCCGCTTCTCGTAGTTGCTAGTTTCGTAAACGGAAACATAATTAAAATTTCTGTAAATACTGTTGCCCAATTCATATCTGAACACCGATTTTTCTAAAGCCTTTGACAGGCTCGACCGCGGTATCCTTCTTCATAAGCTTAAATAAT
Source organism: Leptura quadrifasciata (assembly GCA_963675555.1). Classification (NCBI taxonomy): domain Eukaryota; kingdom Metazoa; phylum Arthropoda; class Insecta; order Coleoptera; family Cerambycidae; genus Leptura; species Leptura quadrifasciata. The sequence goes on from OY776676.1 coordinate 9,939,473, forward strand.
TTGGTTTTTCGAATTTGTTAACCTCCCCGCTTTCCTTTCCTTTTTTAACAAACGGGAATCAATACGTAGGGTACCGCGGTTTTAAGCCTGAGAAATTCCTGGCTACATCTGGAGTGCCCCAAAGCTCAATACTGGGACCTCTATTATTTATTTTCTTTTATTAACGATATAGTTACAAGTGTCGATGTTAACTCTCTGCTTTATGCCGATGACATGAAGCTGTTCTGCACTGCAGATACCGTCGAGGATTGCATGCTTCTCCAAAGGAATCTAAATCATGTAAAGAATTGGTACCGTCATAATAATCTGCCGTTAAACATGACCAAATGTAACGTCTTGTCTTTCAGCAGGAAAAACAGCCATTAATATTCGATTATGAACTGGACGGTACTGTCCTGAACATATCAGATGAATTCAAGAATCTGGGTGTTCTTTTTGACTCGAAACTATATTTTAACAAACATTCTGTCAGCGTATAAAAACTTATATTTTGTGCTTAGAAACTAAAGTGATTTTAATGACTGATTCATTGATTTGCTGAATCTGTTATATACTGAGTTTGTTAAATCTAGGCTAGAATATGTTTCACTTATTTGGAATCTCGGCTATAGTAAATATTGTAATAGTCTCGAGACTATTCAACGTCGCTATCTAAAATTTGCTTCATACAAATTGGATAATGTATATCCGGCGACAGGCTTTGACCATGGTGAGTTGCCAAACAGATTCGGCTTTTGCAGCTTACTTATTTTTTTCTCTCTTGTTTTTACACAAATTAATTTATGGTCTAGTTGACTGCCCAAATATCTTGTAATGTTAAATTTTCATGCCCCTGCATTTGAAACACTTAATCACAATACCACTTCCCACATGCTTACAGAACCTATACTAGCATTAACCTAAACAAAATCGTTGTTCATAAGAGGTGGAAGATTACTTACGTCAGAGAGTGCTTGGGAAGATTTCAAGACCAAATTCCTTGGTAAGGTAGCTTCTGCCCTATTTGGGGTACCAGGCTCCACAGGAAGATCCGGCACTATGTAGGTGGTATGCAATTCGAATTCTTCCTCACGAATATTCGCCAGGTCGAATTCGCTGGCAGAAGATACTGTTGATTCTTCCATGATATCCTGGAAGAAGAAATCATGCATAAGAAATTGTACCTCTTGGCACATTCACCACAGAATGCTTTTGAATGCGAAGTTACAAATTTAAACACATGTATTCTAATTATATACACTCTTAAGTCTGGAATGTATTATGTGTTTCATTAAACAAATTTATCGATTAGTCAGTACTTATATTAAAATATTTTCTATTTAGCTCCAGTTGTTTGTTAACTTTATTGAAAGCAACAGTAATATAGTAACCCTATTGTCCCTGCAATCAATGAATAAAAGCAGAAAGTGCAGCTAGCGTATACCTTCCTAGGTAAAAGCTAGTATTAACATCTAATCGATATAGTTAAAAATAAACTCAACATTTTCAATAACCTCTATTGTAACGTGCCACCCATTTTATCTAGCCGAAGTAAAACGACAAAGCTTTGATGTTTTTTTCCTTCTAAGCGTCGTTTTATGTAAGAAATAATTTTATAAAATTTATCAGGGATGTTAGTGTCGCCATCAGGTTGAGCTGACAGCCATAATGAATCCTGTGGTTATTGACTGAGCAAAATGTTTTATCATGATTTGCAAACGTTAAGTGAAAGGATAATATGGGTCAGTGTGTACAGTGAGTATCGACCAGAGCTGGCGTCGGGACGCCCCTGCGATCAACTGCGACGTCATTAACAAACTCTGACGTCAGAGCTGCAACGAAAAGATCAGTGCATTCAGACCAATCGGGCTTCGCTCATTTATGACAAAGAGGAACATTAAATTACTACAGTCCTTTTTTAGCTTCCGTGAATACAATTATATCGGTTCATAATATGAACGTGATGATTATATTCAGTAAATTAATACATTTGCAAAACACTTGTTTAGGGATTTCCGATTTTTTCTTTAAATTGGTAATAGAAAAAAAATGTGAGCAAATATTTTCAAATTCACCTTCAAAATCCAATAAAGGTGTTTTTCGCATTTTTCTCGATACCCGTTAATTTCTTATCTGGCATTTTAAATTTGGCTAAGAAATAAGCGAGATACGATAATTCAAAATTTGGCAATTTCTGAGTTTTTTGCGATTTACTCAATAACAATTCATCGTTTGCGAAAATTACACTTTGACTTTTCAATAGAGGACATAATTATCTACAATTCGTCTTGTTTCTCATATCTGTATGACCAAAATTGGCGAAGTTATGGTTAAAGAAGCGAAAAAAAGTACTCACACCCTCAAACTGTTTATTGTTAAATAACCTTTTAACAATTTATTTAATCGTAAAAGTGTATAGGAAGTTTTTATTACTCTTTCAACAAGTAATTCGGTCGTTCACTTATTTTATCGAAACGTGTTGTTTTGCTTAAATTAACAATTTTTTTGTAAAAAAATTTTTTTACGACGATTCTAAATGGAGTTACAGTCAGCTGGATTTATCTGTAAAATCGACATTTTTCAACCCCTGAAATGGTAAATTTGAACATTAATAACTTTTGGGCAGAACAAATATTCAAAACAGCATTAACAGCACCTTTTAGCCATGAGACTTATCTTCATACGGCGCAATTCATATGTTCAGTGGTTGCGACACCATACCAAGTATCTTCCAAAGGAGAAGAGTTAAAATTATCAATTTATCTAATAGCAATAAGCCAATGGATGAGTATCCAGAAATTTTAATTCTCCATTGACACACCTTCGAATATTAAAAATCTGGTGAAAATATTTCTTAATAATATATGAAGCCCTAAAATCTTCAACCTCAATGGCTCATCGCTTACGTGTTAGATCCCAAGGAGGCCGAGTTAAGAATACATATTTCACTCAAAGAAGTTTTTGTATCCTGAATTGACGAAAAATATCTTGTTTTTACACGCTTTTTCAGGATGCGATACGACGAATACTTTGTGTGATAAGGGTGTTACGTACTTTTTTTCTTTGCGTTGGGAACAACTAAGGTATGTCCGACTAGACACTCAGTGGAGTCGAGAGTCAGTTTTTATTAAAAAAAAAAAAAATCTCACTATTGTTAACTTAAGCGAATAGTTTAAGACCAGAGGGCGCCAAGTAATTCTCCATTATACACACCTTACCTCAGATTCAAATTACTAAAACTTTTGTCAGCAAAAAATTAATAAGCACAAATATATCAATGACCTTCATTGAATAAGACACAAACCAAATTAAAATGTCTATATTACTCGTATAATAAATGTCTTTCCTTTGTACCATTTGTACCAATAATGCCCCACACCTAACTAGAGTGGAACCCAAGATAAAGGTAATCTAAGTAACCTTTCATTTATTCACAAAATACCTTGATGTAGGGATTGTCACAGGGATGATTAATAAATAAAGATAGAAAGAAGAACTTTCCCTTCGAGTCTAACTTTATAACACTTTATAATTCAAATTTCATAACGCTTTATGAAACAATTATCAAATAGAAATTTTCCACTATGTGGTACTTAGCCTTGGACGGACGGCGAGGGTTTCGGAGATTTTACAATCAAGCGGTGGGGGCTACTAAATTCCGGGCTCCCCTGTATACATTTATTTCTCCACTATAAGTTAATATTCCTAGTTTGCGACCATTTCTCCCCCAATTTAATGTATTTACACACGATGACTTCGACAATTAAATACCAGGATTTAAAAAAACGTCTACAACACAAAAAAATAATAAAAAGAAGGTATAGAAGCAGACTTTGATGCGGGTCCATGATTAAATAAATGCACCAAAAATTAAGTGAACTCACCTCCCGTGTGATGTGCTCTATGCACTAAGGAAACGTTTTCTTATGCACCCTAAATTCCCTTAAGAAATATACAACAAAATTTGCCTTGAGACGATATACTCAAAACTCCAAATATAAATAAGTTATATCGTGCTTTCAAACTTCCCGTGATCTAGCCGTTTAAAAGGTACAATTCAAAAATGTTAATCACCGGGCGTCTATTCTCTTAATTTTACTTTTCCAAAGGTCTCTCGCTTTTTGCCGGACTCGGCAGTCTATACCCACATCATGGTTTTTTTTATTAGTTATAAAAACAGTCCCAATAAAACAATTCACAAATAAAAACTAATAGCATGTCTTATTAGTACATACAGGGTTGTACCAACAAAACAAATATAAATAAAATGCATAACAAGGTTAAAAAAAATTGCAGATATTTTAATAAAATATCCTGAACTCCAGAAAGAAGCCGATTTTTTTTATGATCGGCCAGCAAACAAATTTAGACTCTTCTCCGTAGGTCAAATTATCATGAAAGTTTTGTGTGGGTGGAATCCAATAAAACCTATGGATTTAGGTGATTTAAGATTTCATTGTTTCCAAAAACTTCATTGAAAACCGGCTGTGATTTGAAAAACCTTCCTTCGACCGAAGAAGCTACAGATGAACATTTATTGAGAATGTATCTTCACATACAAGAATGGCTGGGAGATGAAGAAATAGATCCACGATTGTTTGGTTGGGAGGATACACTTAATGGTTTAATGCCTATTACAATGAGAAAACAGCCAATACCACAAGAAATTCTTGAAATTTTCACTTGTAAATGTAAAACCCGCTGTAAAGACCTGAGATGTCGATACAGGAAGTTCGGACTACAATTTACAAGTTTGTGTGCATATTGTGGATGTATTAATTGCATTAATTGTACAGAATGTACTGTAGTCACTGAAGAAGAGAATCGTGAAGTTGAAGAAGACGATATAGATGAATCATACACAGATTCAAGCTGTACCGATATATCAGAATCAGAACCAGAAAGCGAGTGCGAAAGCTTTGCAATATGATGTACCCGATCTTCAAATTCGCGATGAAGAAGAAAATGGTGATAAAATTTTATTTGAAACAAATTCAGAGAGTGAAACTGAATTGTACACGTTACCAAGCAAAAAATATAAAATACATTAATTACGATTTTGTATATTTATAATAATAAAAATGTTTATTTTTAAATAATAAAATGTTTTATCATGTTACTAATCCTTGCCTTTAAAACTTTTTCTGACAATTATATTACAATATTTACTATTTTCTTTTTTAAATAAAACTTAAAACATTACCAACGAGAATTTATTGGCAATTTTATTACGAAGAGACTGGCTTTTAGTTTGTCTCGATTCGACTTATAGAACCGGAGTTATTCACATTTTAAGCTCGAAAAACGCGGTAAAAAAACTTTTATTGTTTATAAAAAAAAAGTAGCACAAGGTTTTCAAGGTCCAAGACTTAGGAATATACTTCGGTTGATACCCAAAAGGGGAGGACAAAATCATAATCTTGCTGTATCCAGACTGCAAATTAAAATGCTTTTCTTACTGCATTAGTCTACTACCTTGTGGTTAAAAACCATATGTGTGGTATAAAATTAAAGACATTCTTAGAATCAGCAAACGCCATATTCATATTGTACTTGAAATTTTTGCTTGATTTAAGACGAGCACGTCGATTGTTACTTGTTCTTTACATCTCAGTGCGTTTTTTTACCGCCTTTATGCTCTTCAGTAATAATGTGCTTTCATGCAGATGCTGATAGATCTTATTATAGATTATCGATAAAAAAGTTTATGTATTGCCGATAGACTCGTATTGGTCGGCATTGGGATGGATCATGAATTCTGTCTAATGTTGGTAGCAGCTATGTTATGCCTTTTGTAAGAAACTTCGGCATTATGGTAGGACTGAGAAGCATTTGACTGAACCTGACTGTTAAAAGACTATTGGTATATGAGAATTGTTCCAGCCAGAAGTTGTGAATGTTATCAAGGCCAGAGGCTCTCCAGTTGGCTGCTAAGAACGTGAGTCTCTTCAACATTTCTATTTTAACTCACTACTATGCATTTAATGTTTTCTATATAAATTTTTTTACCTTTTATTCTGCTAATGCACTGTTTTTGAGTGTTGGTCAGTAAACATATTATTATTATCGGTTACAATAAATAATATTTAGGTACAATCATTTCTCAATTCCCCTTAGCATTATCCGATAAAAACTTTAAACACAAATTCCAGTTTAAGACAAATTTTATCTGGACTCTTCCTTATTTTTTTGTGAGTCAGTAACTTTTAGTGTTCTCTATAATCATATAAAAGTGGTGTTTGTTATCTTTTTACAAATAATTATACAAATTCTTACGCTTGACTTAAGTATGCACATAAGCATATCCTTGTATACTTTTAATTCGAACAAGTTATGCCCATAACATAAAATTTAAATAAAACAGCAAGTAATAACCCGGTTCCAACCGAGATACTATCATTTTGTTTTGCATATTTTTGTAGCTTAGTTGCATAATTATAGTTATTATAATGTTAGATTTTTATTATTAATGCGTAATTTGCATATCATTATCGAAAACTAGTTAAAATAATAACATCAAATATTATATGTATACGAATTTAAACTGCATACTGAAAAATAAGAGAAGGTCGATTATACTATAATTGATTTAATACGAATAGCAACAAAATATTACCATTTAGAGTCTGGATTTATGGCGAAATTACTGAATGCGCCTCGGACTAGACAATGCCCCCCCCCCCCCCCCATTTTCGAGTATCGATTCCCGGTGTCAAACCAATTTTTTCACCTCGGCAACCCCCTCAAATTCGTCAAAATTACCCCCAAAGTCCCCTTTTCCTTGAACGAGCTTATTTTCCCCAGTTTTTCAACTAATTGTTGTTCCCTCGAGTAGAACGGAAGGTTTCTCGACGGATTTGACCTCAATCACCCCTACTCCAGGCTTCCAAACTTTGTAGGGCGTGAAAAATTGATATTTGTTTTTGTGAGAAAAAAATTAATGTTTTATAGGAGATGTTCCTTTGAGGAAGATGGTAAGTGACCAGAGTTGTGTAACCATTCCGGTGGTTATTTTAGCCTTCAAAAGGGTGGAAAATTGATTTTTTTTGTGGGGGCAAAATTAATATTTTGTAGAAGGCGTTTCTTTGAAGAAGGTGGTAGAGAACCAGGGTTGTGAGCCGGCCTCGGGGTTGTTTTCACCCTTCAAAGATGGAAAGATGAAAAAATTTTCACACCCTTGAAGGGGAAAGCAACCCCCAGGGGTGGTTACACAACCTTCCTCAAAGAAACGCCTCCTACAAAATATTAATTTTTTTTTCACAAAACCAATATCAATTTTCCACCTCCTATAAGGGTTGGAAGCCTGGGGTAGGCGTGCCTGAGGTCAAATCCTTCGAGGGATCTTCCGTCTAGTCCGAGGTGCAAACATTACTTGGTCCGACTTCAATGGACTAAGCAGAAATCATACACTTTAGCCCATAAGGGCAAGTTAGTAAAGATAGTAACATTCGACATAGAATAATTTTAAATGAATCAACGTAAATAGCGTCTAAAATATATTTTGTTTTGTGATAAGTAAACCTTTCTTAGTTTACTCTATTCAATCAGTTTAGTTTTCTCTGTGAGCATTAGGTAATAAAGTTAGAGACAAGCTAGTAAACTGCAATTTAAATGGTTTCAAATCCTCTGATAGTAATAACAGCTTGATATCAAAAATTTAGCTTCCTAGTTATTGAACAAATTCTTTATGGTATACAAGTGGCTAATGCAGCTTTCCATTTACTCACATAGGTGTTCTATAAGATTTAAACCTGCTCTTTCTGTAGTGACAATTTGATATTGACCCCTTCAGCTATATTATCAAGCATTAACATTAGGTATAAAAAAATTTAAATAGTAGTATATATATAGCTTTGGATGTGAATTTCAAATAGTGTGTCAATAAGTCATACATATACAGTCTAAACTACGTTTTTATTTACATAGGCAACTGGACATTGTGTTTTAAAGGTTATTAAAAGGTTTATAAACTTCATAGGTAGCACATACTGTGTATATAACATTGGCGACTTCGCCAAATATTGTAAAAATTAGAATTTTATGAGCAGCAAAAAGATATACGAGTACTAGCAAAATGTACATACATTTGCTTGGTATTTGCCTATTGGATAGCGTGCCACAGAGATCTAAGAGATACATCGTATGTCTTGTCAGGGCTTCAGTTCATTATGTCCAGTCGTTCTATATCACATTCAGCACAATTTTGAGATATAGGATAGGTATTTGCAAAGGCAAATCCAAGATTTAGAACATATTATCCTGGATTGAGAAACTGTGTAAGAAATCTTACATTTCTATTAATGGAAATGACAGTTAAAATTTAATGTATCATTGAAGCCAATAAAATGCACAAATAAATCAATCAACCATACCAATCCTGGATACAATATGTCAAATGTGTGTGAAATATTTACGAAAGAGAATTTTTGTCGCGATGTATATCAGAAAGGGGGCCAAATTTAGAACTTTGTGATAACATTTTTCGATACAAAGTTGAGCCAGAGGTTGCGAAAACAGTTTATGTAGTAAGTAGACATTCCTTAGCGATTTTCAGGTCAACATAATAGACTGTTAAAGTGAATTAGTTAAAGAATTCCAAGTATAGCTATGTGAATATGATTAAAATCTGAATTTGAACTCTTAATATTAACATGTTCTAACGTCGCGGAAATATATAACGAGGGACAAATGCAATTCTGTATCCGTGACCTTTATATTAATTTAAAGTGTTGTTAAAGTTATAAACTAAATGCAACCTTTGCGCATTTCCTGTTACCCTGGAAATGCACTGCACAGGTGAAAACTGTGATATATCGCGGGTATATTCCAAATGTCAGCAGTTCATCGAAATTACCTCTGACCTTTTTGAAAGCTATTGCGCTAAATTATTATGCAAATTCCGGAAAATTTTGTAATCCATGCTAGTCGAAAATGTTTAATTGAAAACGGTCTCCACAAAGAAATAAAAATATTTGATTACAAAGCCTTTGTACTGGTTTCAGTGTATTATCTGTTTTAATCAGTTCGAAATCAAAATCGTGAAATATTTTATATAATAGTTAAAATTAATATTTGTTTGGATAAAAAATGCAGTACCACGATTTGTGCATTAAATTTTTCCCACTCCTCCTTCCCCATAAAATTGCAATTTAGTGCATGTACGAAAAGTTCAGCCACACCCCCTTCCACACTATCACCCCCAATACCACCCCCACACCATTATGAATGGAAGCAAAAAAATTAAAATGTGATTTAGTGTATATACAAAAACGAAACGTCTGAAAAAAATTTTTAGTGTTAGCTGCCCCTTCTACTACCCCCATTGCCACCCCCCACCCTATTATTAAAGGGGGTAAAAAAAATTAAAATGTGATTTAGTATGTATACAAGAACGAAACGCCTAAAAAAATTTTTTGGCGTTAGCTTCCTGCCCTTAGCAAAATTTATAGCGACTTATTAGTTTAAGGTTGAATTGGTTTTAGTGGGGCAGAAGGATGAAAATAATTGTCTGGTATCATCGGGGAGAAATTTTTCATTATTTGAAAATCGAACATCCAGTATTAAATTTTTATATTATTATTATATCAGTTGAAAATGGAGAAATAAAATCGACTTGAAAGGTTAAAGAGAAAAAGATGACAGATATGTCAATTAAAACAATAGTTTACTAGATATCCAATTAATAAATCTATCTAAATCTGTCATAAAGCTCATTGTTTTAAAAATAACGAATTTATGAACAAAGTAATCAGTGTCTTATAGTTTATCTATAGTGGACCAGATATGGCTTTGGGCTAAGGAAAATTTCGATTGTGATTTTTCTTTCCAATAAATGGAGTTGGGTCCCATCAACATTTCGACACATTTGTGTCGCGAATGTCAAAGGGTGGAGGGGGAAACGACATATTAAATACATGGGAAAATAGTTTCTCGGCGACTTTTGATCTGACGAAAAAATCTTCAGACATAAAATAAAGAACTCATAAATATAAGCAAATTTTGTTTCTAACCTCATCGACGTCAGACCATTGGTTCGCGAGAAATCGCGAATCAAATGTGCAAAAATTTAAAAATTTTAATTCATTTGTTATTATGAAGGAGTGGAGTTGAGGAATTACTTTTTTAATAGAAGGTTCGAGAGGAGAGAAGGAGAGAGAGGGCTGGAGAGAGAGGGCTGAAGAGAGTAGGCTGCGCCCCCGGCCGCTCTACTGACTTGCTCGCCTGTTTTCATTCCGTTTTCTGTTTCATAACTCGCGCGCGCGAGGAATGTATTGGTGGCACGGACTCTCGACACGGCGAAATAAAAAGAAAAATGTTTTCCCGAAATTTTTATCCCGGCCCGAGCCCCCTATTCCTCTCCGTTCTCCCGCTATACAGCAAAGACTTTGCTGTCCTTATTGCAATGGGCCGTAGAATAAACATTTTAGCTAATATTCTTAAATATGTTTAAGGTACTTGTTTTATAAAATATTGTCCTTTAAATTACAGCAATATTTCTTATTTATATTTTATTTATTTATTTATTAATCACCACTCTATAGGAGGATGGTTCCCAGTTACAGAGTTATATCTTCTTCTTCTTAAGGTGCCATCTTTTAGTGAAGGTTGGCTACAATTTCGGCAAATCTCTCTCTGTCTTGTGCTATTCTTAGTAATGACTGTGAATTTATACCAGTCCAATCCCTAACATTTTTCAACCACGAACCTTGTCTCCTGCCCGGACCTCTTCTACCCTCAATCTTGCCTTCCATTATTAGTTTTAGAAACTCGTAACTCCTGCCTCTGTATATATGTCCCAGATAACTGTCTTTCGTCTTTTGACAATTCCAAGAATCTCTCTGTCTGCATTCATCCTTCTTAGAACAGTTTCATTGGAGACATGTTTTGTCCATGATGTTTTGGGCATTCTGCGCATTATCCACATTTCAAAAGCTTCTAGTCTGTGCATCGAGCGAGTTCCCATCGTCCAGGCTTCACTACCATATAGAAGGATTGAGTATATATATAGGCTTTCACAAATCTGTATCTGATGTTTAGCGATAGCATGGGGTTTGTTAGGAGTTTATTCATTTTAAGGAATGCGCTTCTTGCGTTCTCTATATGACAGCGGATTTCTGTTTCCGGATTTAAATCTCTTGTTATCCAGCAAGTATTTAAACTTGTATACCTGTTCCATTTGTTTATTGTATATATTTACGTAGATGTTCACATTTTTCTTCTTGGAAATAACTATTACTTTTGTTTTTTCGGTGTTTCTGGAATATCTTTTCTGAGTATATGTTGAAGAGAGTTGGAGAAAGTATGCACCCCTTTTACACACCTCTTTTAATGGGAATATTAGTGGTCAATTCATCTTCTACTCGTATGGACACTGTTTGCTCCCAGTATAGGTTTTTAATTATATTGATGTCGTTTTTATCTAGCCCTTGCTCACATAGGAGGTCAGCTCCGTATGTTGTACCCGATCAAAGGCTTTTTCATAGTCTATGAAACATATGTGTACATCTTGTGTTTGGTCTCTACATTTTTGCAGTAGTATATTAAGCCCAAACAGTGCTTCTCTAGCTCCAAAACCTAGACGAGATCTACATTGTTCCTCTCCTACATATTTGTCGCATTTTGCGTATATTCGTTGATGTATGATTCTTAAAACTATCTTCAGTATTTGACTCATCAAGCTAATCAATCGATACTGTGAGCATTTGTTTGCTCCGTTCTTCTTCGGTATCGGAATGAATATAGATTTGGTCCAGTCGTGTGGTAAGATGCTTGTGCAATACATCTTATTAATGAACGTTGTTACCAATAGTTTAAGCATTTCAGCATAGATATTATCTTCGCCTGGAGCTTTACGTACCTTTGATAGTTTTATTGCATGTTTCACCTCTGATGTAAGAATTGTCATTGGTTGATCTTTCTGGCCCTCTTATCTGAGTTCTGGTTCTGATCTATTATCATCGAAAAGTTCTTGTATATAGGTTGTCCATATTTCTTCTATTTCTCCTGGGTCTATTTGTTTGTTATTATTATTTGTGATTATGACGCCTTGTTGTTGGGTTTTTTCCTATTTCCGGTTATCTCTTTTATTTTTTGTATATGTTAAAACTATAGTGTTTTCTTTGTAGTTCTTCGAATTCTTGACATTGTTCTTTCATCCAATTCTCCTTTGCCTCTCTTATTAATCTTGTAATCTATTTGTGGATTTCTTTATACTTATTAACGTTCCTGTGCTTGTATTATCTTCTTTCATCAATCAATAACAGGATTTCTTCGTTCTGTTTCGCTTTCCGCACTTCGATTCCCAGTTCATTCTCCTGCACTTCATGTATCACTCTTTTAAAAGACTGCCAAGGGTTCTCTATTGTTTGTATTGTTTCCAGGTGTACATTTTGCTTTAGTTTATTGTTCAGTAATCGTGATATTTCTTCCTTTATTTCTAGTTCTCTTAGTTTATAGTAGTTAGGTCTTGTTTGTTTTCTTCTCTGGACTTTCTTTAGTCTAATCCCCAGATTTCCAACCACAGGGTTGTGGTCGGAGCCGATGTCTGATAAGGATAAATTCTTACACCTTTAATTTCGTTTCTATATCGTTTGTCTATAAGTATGTAATCTATCTGATTTCTTATTATCTTTTCTTCGTTTTCGCCTGGTCCATGTATACAATCGTCTTTCTGGAAGTTGAAACCATTTATTTGCCACCACCAAATTCTCTTCATTATAGAACTGTACTAAAATGTCACCCCTTTCGTTTCTTTCTCCTAGACCAAAATCTCCAATAATATCTTCAACTCTTCCCTTACCTATTTTTGCGTTGAAGTCACCCATGACTATGTTGACTTAATTTTTTTTTTGTGATTTTTAATAGGTCTTTGATATTACTGTAGAAGAGTTCTATTTCGTGATCGGGATTTTCCGCCGTGGGAGCATACACTTGTATGATATTTATGTATTTCGGGTACGATTTTATTTATATTAAAGCAATTCGGTCTGATATAGGTACAAACTTTTTAACCGCTGTTCTACATTTTTTGTGTACTATTATTGCACCTAGAATATTTATGTTCATCCTCTTCATTTCTCTAACAATCTTATGTGACTTTCCTGCTCTAAATAAAGATTTTGCATTCCATGTTTCCATTCTTATTGTATTTTGTTTTGTTTCTCCACTTTCGGGTGGTGCCTAGTTTTCTTCGTGGGGATTCTTAGCTCCCCTTGACCATCCAAAGTCTGCCACGAACTAGGGGCCGAGATCTGTTGCAGCTGAGATTCAAACTCAGGAGTGATACAGCGACTAGACGTGTTGTCTCTCACACTACATTATCTAGTCCACTGCTACCAATTCGGTACCACATGAAAATCTCCACTAAAAGGCTACCCTAGAAAGGATTTCAACCCGGAACTCGTTGGTTGCAAACCTAACACAAGCGTTGAGTCATTGAGCCGGATAAAGCTTACGAAACACAGTATTAGCAAGTCAATAACCTACAACTGAATAAGGAGCATCATCAAGATATAACTGAAACCATGAACTTACCTGTTTCTAATAATTATAATAATTAACTTTGTTTTAATATTTGTTCATTGTTCAGGTTATATGATTTAAGTATATTTTTATTTCTATAAGCAGTTTAAATAAAATCCAATAATTCTAGCTTTCAATAAAAAAAAATCACCAACTTTAGTTACCCAAAAAATAGTAGTAAGCTAACACAAACCAATCAAATACTCTACGAACATATTATTTAACTAAAGGTGGTAGAGTATTTTTTTACAAGGAATTCAAAACTATATTGAGGACCGTACAAATCAGCAATATTAGTTACATAAAATAACGAAAATTATTGGTTTCTAAAAATTTTATTCGACTAAAATTGGTAAAAGTATATTTTTTATAAGTAATTCGTAACAAAACAAAACTTCTGAAAATGTCAGCAAAATATTTGAAAGAAATCTTAGTGTTGCACGTTTTGAATCAAACCGGTATGTATTAGTCTACTTCCAATTTGCTTTTTTTTGAAATTAGATAACAAGGATGCCAACACACTGGCACTATTAACAATATTTACAAGTGGATGAATTTGTTTACTGCGTTCGTGAAAAGTAACAAAGTGCAGATGCATTTTAAGACGTTCAGTATTTTCCATCACTTACAAATTTAAGTTTAATGGACGGCTTTAACAACTATACCGAATTTTTAAATTAAATAAATATAACTGAGTTAAGCGTATGCAATTTCGGAATATATTACTGAAAATATAAATTAAATTACATAGAGTATAGTAAAAATCCCAATAATTAGCGCATCACGATTGTCATAAATTGAGTAAATTTAAGTCCTCCCATACAATTTAGGGCATACACACAGTATGCAATTTATTTGGCTTTAACATAAGACCTTTGTCACTTGTTTAGTTGCTTGTTAGCGACAGATTCACATTAATTTCGCTGACAGCACAGGATCACAAGATGGATATACGGTGTTATCATTTCAGAATTTACTACTTGTATACAGGGTACCATAAAAGTGGACGATCAAATGAAGTGAAATGTTGGGGAAGGAAAATTACCATATACAGGTTGTCCATTTTATCAGGGCCCTCGAGAATGTCTCACTTAATATCGGTCGTACGAAAAAAATTATTTTTACGAAAATTGTGCCGATTTATATAAGCTACAAAATGGTTTAAAGACATTTTATTTTATTTTTTTGGCCCCCACCCTATTATTAAATGGAGTAAAAAATTAAATTGGGATTTTGTGTGTGTACGAGAACCAAGGGTCTCTAATATTTTTTGACATTAGCCACCCCTCTACCAGCCTCATTGCGTCGTTCACTAGTAGAATGGCTGGTATTTTAACGCTAAAAATATAGACCATTAATATGTACTCATTTTGGTTCAAAAATTTCAGGCTCCTGATTTAGTGCAATGTTAAAGATACCAAAAATACCTGTACAAAGCCGGACTGGTAGAAGTTTTCGATAATTTCACTATGATATCGAATACATCTAATTTAATCCATATTTTTGTTGGTTAATGCTTATCAAATAACATATGTACTGAATTTTGTGAGGAAATCAGTCAGAGTATCACAGATAATTTATATTTGTTTCATTGAACAAAACCTAACTACCTAACTGTACTAAAAATTCTTTGAAAATAAGAAAACCTTCATCATTTAGTTAACTAGAAGACTAGAGTGGGAAGAGGGAATCATGATAATTAGTTAGCATAATTTAGAACACGACTCGAATATGCTAAAAAGAATTTTCACCGGTCAAATTCAGAGGACGTCAGTTACCTGGGAATGATTTCATCAGTTTATTGGGTCAAACTCCATAGAAAGCTCTAGATCCCATAAGTAGGACACCAAAAGAATTTCGGTAGTTCTAGAAGACACAAGATACTAAAGATTGTTAGTTTACTAGGAGAATTTCTATAGTAACGTTTTCTGTTATATTATTTGCATATAAAATATTCATGATATATCAGTACCAGCGATTGTCACCTAACGGCATATACAGGGTGGGGCGATAGTGCATCGGACCTCGATATCTCCAGTTCTACGATAGCTGGAAATTATTTTAAAAATTGCAGGTAAACTATATAAAAAAGTTTATAATAGAAAATTATTTTCGAACCTACAGGGTGAGCCAAGACGAAATTACAGGACCAAGTACCTTTTTTTAAAAATGGAATGCTATGTATATACATATGTCTTAAAATTTACATACAAATATTGTGTATGCACATGGATATAAATATTAAAATATGTTTAGTACAAAAGTGTGTTCAATGGTAATGAACTGTCTAATATTTATTTAAAAATAGTATGTATGTATCTCAAAATATGGAAGAAAACATAAACACTAGGCAGCTGTATTTAAAATTCTTGGAAAATGAGAAAGGCCTCATCATTTAGTAACTAGAAAACTAAATTTTAAAGAGGGGGTCATGATAGTTGGTGTGCACAATTTAAATCAAATTATTTTGATGATAATATCCTAGTAGAATACGATTCGAATATGATAAAAAGAATTTACACCGGCATATTTAAATAACAATATCCAATGAAAATTTAATAATACTTGGCTGCTGCACATGGATGTAAATATTAAAATAAACTATATTTATTACAAAAGTATACTGAATGCTAATGAACTGTCTAGTATTTATTTAAAAATAGTTTGTATGCATCTCAAAAAATGGAAGAAAATATTATTGCAACACAAAAAATAGATATCAAACAAGAGATGTCGCAGAAAACTAAAAGTATGACTAAATTATTTTGACCGTTTATTCACTATTAACAGCCTGCCTTCATAGTGCGTTCACATGGTGTTTCGCTCAGTCAATAATTTAGTGACATAAATTGGAAAACTACTACCTCATTTAAAAATTATTGTTTTGAAAATTAACGATAATAAGAATTTTTGTATGTATTTAAAATTAATCATAATAATAATAATAGGTTTTTATTGGCATCTAGAAAGCACTATACAAAAATAAAAGGGACAACAAGTACTACTGCACCAAAAGGCAGAGTTTGGAACTAAGTTCCATTCTTCCACTCAACCATGAAGATACAAAATTTAGTAAACAAAGAGTAAGAACATGTTAATAATTACATAATTACAGTACAATGTGTATCGAGTGCATAAATATATTACTACATATAAAAGACACGTAAAATAATATTGCAAGATATCACTTAACACGACTAGTGCACCAACTTATACTAGTACACAAAAAATAATGATATTTAATATTCACAAAACACATATTTACATAAAAAAATACTATGAATCTAAAATCACAATAAATCGAGACCTTACAATATAGCAGAGTTACAAAAAAGTTATCAGACCTTCGAGCAGCGAGTGTTTTAAATTTTTCTTAAAATTGATTAAAGACAAATCCTTTAAAACAGATGGAATTTTGTTATAATATTTTGCAACATAGTAGGAAAAGGAGCACTGAAAGAGTGAGGTTTTATGTGCTGGTATTGTCAGTATATGTTTATGTCTAACATTAACATTATGTGCATCTGCCCTAAACCTGATTTTACTTAGCAAATACCGCGGATCACCATTTTTAATAATTTTATAGATTAGAGAGCAAATATGCAAATCTCTTCTTTGTTTTACTGATAACCACTTTAATTCGTGAAATTTTGCAGAAATATGGTCATATTTTCTTAAGCCATATATAAATCGTATACAGGTGTTCTGTATCCGCTGCAGGCGTGTATGCTCATAGTGATTTAGAAGAGGCCCATACACCACATCTGCATAATTCAGATGTGACATAACCAATGACTCACTCAATATTATTCTATTTTTAATAGACAACAAATGTCTACTGCTATATACTAATTTTAGTTTACTGAAAGCATTTTTAACAATATGTGTAACATGCTCCGAAAATTTCAACTTAGAATTTATAAAGAGGCCAAGATTTTTAGAAATGTTGCAAAGTTGCAAATCCTGATCACTTATATTAATATGAATACTATCAGTATACAAACCGCATGATGCTCTGCGTCCAAATAGCATTACTTTGGATTTGGTGGGATTAATAGTTTGGCAGTATTTTTCCGACATCGATACTATTGCCCGTAAATCCTGATTCACTCGTACACATGCTTCATGACAGTCATTTTTTCCAAACGAATAATAAATTTGGGTATCATCTGCATAGAAGTGACTAGAACAATACTGTAAACTATTTTGGAAAGTCGATGTGTACAAAGTAAACAGTAGAGGACCTAATATGGAGCCCTGAGGAACTCCGGAGAACGTGTTTAATGGATTTGAAATGTTGTTACCTAATTTGACCATCTGTTGCCTACTTAACAAATAATTTTTAATGAGTAGAAGTGCGTTTCCATCAAATCCCAAGTAATGAAGCACCGATAATAGAGTCTCATGATTAATCCTATCGAAGGCCTTGGAGTAATCAAGCAAAACCAAAATAGTTAAATTATCTTTATCGCACTCCAATAAAATATCATCAATAACCTTCAGCAAAGCTGTTGTGCAACTGTGATTTACTCTAAATCCTGATTGGTTTTGAGGCAATAGATCATACGCTTTTAAGTGATTTTTTATTTGAATATTTAGTATTTTTTCTAGGATTTTAGATATCACAGATAAAATACTAATTGGCCTGAGGTCTCCAAGGTTACTAGGTTTACTTATTTTTGGAAAAGGCAGTATATCTGCTATTTTCCATATAGAAGGGAAGACACTAGTTTCAATGCAATAATTTATCAAATGAGTTATGATTGGTAAAACGGTTGGACAACAATATAAAAGCATGGTTAAAGAGATGTAGTCAGACCCGCATGCTTTAGATGTTACCGAAAGGAGCGTTTTATAAACTTCCTCATCAGTAACCATCGAAAAATGAAAATTTATTACATTGGGCTTTACATTATTTCTAAGAAATGAAACAGTGGGTTCATCAGCGTTGTCTGTAACTTGACTAGAGGAAACGAAATATTTATTTACATCGTCGACACTTCCTAAAGACGAAGGTATATCTCTAGAAATTTGGCGACTATAAATATTTAAATCACGAAAAGATTTCCAGCAATTTTTATTATTCTGTTGCAAAGAATAATTTAAATAGGCCTTTTTTTCATTAATAATAGCAGTTTTAACATAATTACGCAGATTTTTGTAATAATCCCAATGAGCAGGGTTTTTAGACTTAATCACCAACTAACATTTGTAATATGTATACCATTGAAAATTAGTGCACTCACCGGGGGGGGGGGGCAGCCCCCATTTTACAGCCCCAATTCAATAACTCTCAAAGTTTCCAAGGAAATCGGCTAAAATTCATATTATGGGGGTTTTGTGGGTCGCCGATTACGAATCCGAAGTAAAAATTTAAAATGACCTGCCAAAAATAATGTTTTTCTTAAATTCAAAATCGCATTCTAAACACTTTTTTACTCTGGGCATTTTTCATTAAAAGCAATAAAAAAAACTGCGCAAATCCCGTTTTATATGAATCCTTAAAAAGGAAATAGGTGATTCAAGACGACAGAAGGGTTAATTGATGGTAGTTCCAAAATTTGTATTGGCATTCTAATAATTTCCTTTTCTTTTGTGTATGGGGTATAAATCAATACTAACGGAGATATTCGAGTTTTGAAAATGTAATTTTTTGACTACCATGAATACCTACAACGACAGAACGAAAGGATTAAGGACTAATATAATTAAAATTATGTATTCTTATACGAAAACGTATTCTAAACATATTTTAATCACCATATTTTTCTTAAGAAGTAATAGAAAAGCGTAAATATCTTTAAAAAAACGTTTATGTGGACACATTCTACGAAATTGACCAAATATGAAATAAAATGTTGAAAATTCCCTAACGTGTTCAACAGCAATATAGAAATTACATATAAACTGTACGGACTTGAAAAAATTATTTTCCCCCTTTGATAGCTAAAAAACATTTTTTTCAAAAAATATTGTGGGCTTTTCCGCCCTTTAAACACGATTTAAACCATTTTTAAGGGTGTATATCCATTACATTGATAAATTGATAAAAATAGACACTATTAGTAATATTTCCATATTTTTCCCCCATCAGCTAATAGAAAATGTAGGAAAAATCCTATTTTTTGGGAGGTCACCCTATATTCATTGTTCATCCCTAGTAAAAGGTTGAAACGATTAGGGTTAATTGTCTTTGGTTATTTCAACTTTATTAGTCCAATATTATCAAGCTATAATAAAAAAAATTTAAAAAAGTTTGTATCGCAATTTTTGCAAAAGGGCCAGACGTAATAAGTTTTCCACTGGAGAAAAGCGAAAGGGTTAATTAACGTGGTTATCAAAATAGTGTATTCTTATGCAAAATGGCATTCTAAACACTTTTTTTACTCTACATATTTTTCAGTAAAATCAATAGAAATGGCGGAATTAATTCTTAAAATTTGCCATTTTGAATTTTCCAATTTTCACTTTAGGATCGTAATCAGCGGCCCCAAAAACCTCCATGATATGAATTTTAGCCAATTTCATTGAAAACTCTGCGAGTTATTGAATTGGGGGTGTAAAATGGGGGCTGCAACCCCCTCGTAGTGAGCGCACTAATTTTCAAATGTATACAATTCATATATTGTCGAAACTTAACATAACGCAAAAGGTTTGAAGTCTTTACATTGAAGTAATAACGATTAAGAACTTATACCCTTTTTTGAATTAATTTCCTCTATTATACACCTCTTGACAGTGATATTACGTGCAAATGCCCAAAGGTGTCAAAGATGTTCAAAACATCTAAAAAGCACAGCACATAAGTCTATAAACAAGCGTCGTTATATATTAAAAATTGTTTTAAATCTAAAAGACAATCAGTATACTGCTTTGATATTTCGTAGGTTGACAAATTTTTTTCTATTTAAAAAAAAAACTATTTTTGCATTCCCTAGCTCTCTAATAATCATTGTATAATTTCATAGACTAGACCCCAAGTGAGTTGTTCATACTGAGAAAAAAATGGAAAAGTCTTATCTCACGCAATTCTTTTTATTTTATCCAATGACAATGCTTGGAATTTTATAGAAATTCTTATGGCCTGATGATGTGAAGAAAATTGTAGTTCACGAAACCGGCCGCCTTAGAAAAATAAAAAGAATTTAGTGAGATAAATCTTTTTTGTTTTTTACTCAATAATTGTATAGACGCATGACGCAATTTATATAGGACGTATTCTATGTTGTTTCATTATTATTCTGTCAATCTGAATTCAAAAATTTGAGCCTAAAAGTTCTCACACTTATAAGCAACTGACTATATTCGTATAACATGATATATAATTTTTTCTTCGGTGTTTGGTGGCAGTGTCTGTTGAAAAAGTTTGACAATTTATATCTACTTGAATTACTTGCACATAGGTAATTATAAAACTTCTACATAAAATCTATCTGGTATTTTCTTTCTGCTTTTATGTAATATTTCATTAATTGAAACCTTTTCCTAATCGAATTTTTCATTTAAAAGATATGTTTGGATGCAAACTCTAACCAAGTTTAATAATTTTTTTTGTAAATTATGATCACAGTTATTATGTTCACAGTAATTAGTTTAAAACAGATTTTATAAAATATAATTTACATACCTCTCTCATTTTTCCTTGCTTTGAGGATTTTCGCTCTTCTTCAAGGCATTTAAGTCCTGAAAAATAGAACATAAGAATAAAAATGTTGCCAGTAAATATACATCAATAATACAAAATATTATTATAATAACAAACCGAGATATTTAATTTCAAAAGGCGTCATCCATCGCAAATATTATTAACATTTTTTCCACTTGAATTAACCTTGCTCAATACTTTGTGTTATCGCATAATAATTTTTTATAACCTTACTGTTTTCTCGCTATAATTATTTACAAAACCATAACCTAAAACAGATTTTCTACGTTCCATTTGTGTTTTTTGCAAATAAATCCTTTACCTATTTCAACAACAATGATTCCCGTTATATATTCATTTCCTTGAGGCCGCTTTTAATAAATTTCACCTAAATTTACTTAACGAAAATCCCCAAATCGTCCCCCACCGTTTAAAACTTATTTAATCTGCACTAATATTAGTGCAAGGTTGAATTGCATATGCAAGTGACGTCAGAATAAGTTCTGTTCTCTATTTAGCGACTGCATTTCCTATTGCTTTCTCTTTTTATAGAAACCTTGTCAGCATTTGGCACAAAATGAGACCCTGACTGATCTTTAAACATTCAATGTTATAGCTATTATAAACGCAAGATAACTATCGTCGGAAAGTTGCGCATAAAATAGTCTAGACAAAATTTTTTGGGATAGTAAAATCGCGAATTAGTCGTAGTTAATGTGCATGATTTGATGTATAATGCATTTTCCAACACAATAAGCATTATTTTTTCAGAGCTACTAATCAGTACTACCTATTATTACAAAAATATAAAAATTTCAAGGAAATTTTGACCAATAACCCTTAATGGTCCAGACGTTGTCAAAATCTAGCATATGTGCACTCACTCGGCTGTCTATAAACATTAAGAAAAGGATTTGGTAACCAAGAGAAAGAAAACAATAATCAATATTTCTCTGGATTTCTTCTCCTTGTATTTGATTTTTCTTCTTTTTACTTTCCCATGGACGTAGTCTAATAGGAAAGTATGATGATAGTACTGTCGTGAGCAGAAAAAAATAGGACAACTTTTTTTTCTAATGTAAATCTGTGTCTATTTGAGCATGTAATGAGTAGCCGAAATAAAACAGATATCACTTTTAATTTATTTTTTATTTTAATGTTGTAGTTATTGCTATAGTAAATGATGAATGGTTAATGAGATAAATTGCACTGCGTTATAACATTAACAAAATTTGGTGTGAACATTTTAAGAAAGTGGAGAATAAACGGTACGATTAGTAGAAATTCTGGATCAAAGGACAAAGGGTATAATACTTAATAAGAAACTAACTATTAATATTTCGTTATTGCACCATTTCTATTTATAACTTCTATATAAGTCTGTTTGGCATAGAATTAAATAACCTTATACAATAATCATTAGTAATAATATTCTCCCACGCATTATTTACTAGTTCCAGTAATTCTTCGGCATTCCGTGGTCTCACATTTCGTTTTTGGATACTTTTAGTTCCCATACTTCTTCCACAGGGTTAAGAGCTGGACTATGACTGGGCCAGTTAAAGACATTGTTATCTTGAAACCAGTTAGTTACGGTATAAGCAGTATGAACAGAACAATTATCTTGTTGAAATATGAACTCATTATTAGGAAATAATTGTGACACAGAAGGGAGCATAATATTGTCTAAAATCCTAATATACGTT